>JAVHKZ010000014.1:0-1254128 GCA_035079395.1 Aspidiotus destructor
AAACAGACTTCCCGAAGTACGCTGGTCCTTCATCTTCAAATTGTATGTATATTTTTTGAGTTACATTGGATATTCGGAAACGTGGATCTTCAAAGTATTGTCCGCATCTGGTTTAAGTGAAGATCTTGCGAACCTTGCAGAACACAGTACATAAAATGAACTTTGACTTATTCAGAAAATTTTTAACAGGGAAGCTGTTGTATCGGAGGGTATTTGGGAAAAACGTCCGTCGTTCGATCAGCTGGTCGGCCGGAAAACCTCATCGGTCAAAAATTCTTCAATTCCCTTTCCATCATATACTGCATAGCTCGTTTAGCCTAGTTTAAGTCCTGTATACTGTATGTTAGGCATCAACTTATTATAATACTACATTTTTTTATAGTATTATACTTTTTCTGAGTCTCCTCCTATCAAATATACATATAGCTCGGAGGTCGGGCCTGATTGAAATAGTTTCTTCAAGTAACTAGAGATGCAATGCTTCAAACATCGTATAAAACTCGAAAGGCCTTTCTAAAAGGCCCCATAAAATAGGTTCTTTGCTTCCCCTCACCTTAAAATTTTTTTCAAAGAACGCGTATCTTAATTCTAGGACGACTTTATAAAATCTTTTAGGTAATGAATTTTTTCAACAAACAAAAAATATGATAAATTGAAACGAGGTGAATGCTATAAAATTTAGGATGATGAAACATAGAAATTTGAGTTCGTCAATCACGAAATTTGCGAGAGTAATCTCAATCAATACCAATTGCATCGATTCCCTCTAATTCGCTGTGCATTTAAGAAACATTTCCATAAGTAGTAGAAATTAAAGAATTCTGTGTAAGGTCCTCGCTTGTCTTCAGGGTTCAATACTTAAAAGAAAATTCCAGATTTATCAGCATTCATGTCTGTTGTCGCAATGTACGAGAGTTTATCCGGTCTCTTTTTGCATGACGCGAGAGAATGAAGCAAAATCGGCATCGTTATTCAGTTTCACAAAGTAGAAAATCCGTTTTTACCTTCGTTTTTTCCTTCTTGAACTGAGTACTGTGGCAACTATAAGTCTACTGTAGTATGATACTCGTATATAGTTCTATCCGCCTCTAATTTAAATAAACTTTTCAAGTACTTGTTGAAAGAATATATAACGACCTGCACTAATAATGCACATTACGGAATAGTTAACAAAAGTAAACTCGTCGAGGTTTTTTGTCCGGCTGACATTTTTTTTTTAATACTTTTCGAAATTAAAGCGCAGCTTTGTTTTTGTAACGCATTTCAAAAACTCGACTGTAGTTTCAAAATATTGGGGTAATTATTCGGCGTGCAACTGGAAAGTTATATGAATGTAGGTATACAGATTCCGCGGTGCCAGTGTTTTGTATAAAATGCCCGTCCTCTCAGTTTTTCGAAGTTCTGTAGATGCGAACAATATGAGAATGTTAGCGCTTCTGCGTTATTGAAAAGCACCATAACTTGAAAATGTATCAAATTTCCAACGAGATTTCGTCACTGACAAAAACAAAATCGATTTTGCGATGATTAACAACGCATCTGTAGTAGACGATCTCTCCATTAAACATGGCTGTGAACTGAACGAGACATTTGCAACTTCACTACCCATTGTATAGAGTAAATTTGTGAGAACGTAAAATGAGGACTTCATATTCTTTGGTATGTGTATTGATTTTTCTTTGACAATCGCATTTCTAAAAAATTTTCCAATTTTCTTTATCGATAGTAATAAGTTCCTCTACAAAGTTGATTCATTTTTTATGAATTTCAAATTTTCGGAAAACTGTATGAGAATGATTGTATGTTTGGTTTTATGGTCGTGATTATGATATTATGAATGAAAATCAAAGTCGTCACGGAAGTATAAGCAATTAAATCGTACACGAATGATGAGAGTTGGTGTTTTAAGTATTCGTATATTGGTCTCGTGTAATATAAGACGTGAGAAACGGTCAAGGAATTTTAATTTGAGGAAAGATTCGACGCGCTTTTTAATGATGATCGATGGTCGTTTTGAAAGGTCTTTCGACGCGTTGACAGCGCGCTACTGCTCAATTGACAAATTCTGCTCGCTTAGGCGCCACTCGTAGGGAAAACGGATATCCTCAATGAATTAATCACCGATAATGAATGACTTCGTGCTTATTTATCTCTGGAACAGGTTGCCCTCACCATATTTGTGAACTAATTGCTAAATGTAATTATCTTTCCTATATGCGTGAGATCTGTTTCGTAAACACCGTAAAATTCAATCACTTCTGCATAGCCAACTTTTGAATACGTGTAGTTCTATGTGAAACGAGGGGTGTGAAGTTGAACCTGGATAGTTGACATCGTAGATCGGGAAGTGGGTGGCGGAGGTCGAAGCGAAAAATGAAAAGAAAGAATAATGTACTATTAAAAGGAGCCTACTTCTAACGGTGCCGACCGCCGTCATCTATTAACCATTTACCGAAATCGAATCGTGTCGTAAAAAATTATTGACGGTTTTAAATGCGCATTCTCCTCATATACTGTTTTTCGACGAGTGTTCTGATGGGCCATATACTCTTACATCTAGGCCTTCTGGATCCCTCTCCTAAGTTCTGTATAATTTTCGTAATTTCAATATTAATATTCGTTTTCGGCGTAACGGTTGGTGGTCTTCACGGCGTGTATAATAAAAGAAAACTTAGGGTTAACGTTTGAATGTATGATAATTAGGTGTATCGATGAGTCGTTGTGTCATACTTCGGCCCGACCGTTTTATTATATGGATTGTTCTCTCATAATATGATATAATATTTAAATTTGAATGCTCTCGTCTTGAAATCAACACTCGAGGAACTTTAAATCTATTCTCTGGTAATTGACGAGAGAAAATTTGCGTTCATTCTCGTTCAAACATGATGGATTATCGCGAAACGCGACATGGGTTATCGAGGTGGTACGGAGGTAAAACTTGAGTTATATACCGAATTTAAAAGAAAATCGCGACAGAATCAGAGGTATTTTAACCGTGAGTTACTTTACGTTGAAGTGTCGAATCATGATTTAATTGCAAAACTAGTAACGGTTACATTTCATGTGCTGCTAGTTTTAGGTTATTTTATCTTAAATCTCAACTTTTTTGAAGGTGAACTCATAACGATCCTGCATGTCTTCTTTGCATCCTTAAACTGGTCGCATCTTTGCTTTTCTCTCGTTATTATTATCTTCCAGATCTCACCGCCTTGAACACGTATGCCGCACATTCATCTTATCCCGTCCTCTTTCACCGCTGTAAACTCTCATATCCCATTTCTGATTTCGTCCTGTTCAGACCTGCCGGAACATAACCCGGTCGACAAATCTGTTGATAAATTATTCTGCGTAGAATGCGCACATAAAAACATTTTGAGATGTAGCGACTTTTACGTGGAACAGATTTTCGTTGTAGTTAGGTTAATTCGCAGGTGCGTATCACGGTAGTATTGGTGTGTGTGTGTGATAGTGAAATTTCTATTCGTGCATCTACGTAATCTCTTAGTCTATCGACGCGTATCGACCGTTTTCCTACTTTCCCCTTCCGTGAATCCTTATCATAGTTATATCCTGGTATTTCCCTTCCCTCTCGCTATCGCAGGCACGCAGCAATCTATCGTATACGAGCGAATTTTGTACTGGTTCACCGATGAACTGTTTTTGGGTTCATCGGGGAATCAGTGGTATGGTCTGAAGTTTAACATCGAGATGTTTTTCTCGTCGATGAAAAATTGAAGTTCGTATTACGTGCGATTTCATAACGTGCTTCTCCCCGATTCGATGTGTCGATGAGGTTTAGAAATACCGGTGGATTTTTAATACCGTGATCCGATAGGGTGATTTATAGCGAAAGCATATTTGAATAATACTTCAGTATGCTATTAATTAGAATATTTAATTGTCGAAGATCGAAGTGTCATCAACGTAAAATTCGCGTGTTATCGATCTGAAATCGCCAAAAAATTGGTATCGTACCAAAAGTCTGTCGAAGGTATCAATTCGTTCAGGTGTTTCAAGATACCAGTCTGAGTGAAAGAGTTCGTGTACCGGATCTCAGGATAAATACTCCGACTATACGTGGTGCCGTATAGATCGCTCACACTCGAGTTTAGTGGATCTTTATCGAGTAGGTGAATTGGACAACCGTCTCCTTCTATGCTTTTACATCTATGTCGACGACGATGATAAACGGACCAAAGTCACCTGGATTCGAATTAGCAATGTTTTTCGACGAATCAAGTTTGCTATTTTGCACATTTATTTTTAATGATAGATCGTTGATTCCCCTTCACTGCCCTCGTATGCTGTTGTATTGTATACTTGTGTCAGTTCAGGTTATGTTGGCTTTATTTAATAATAATGTGAGTTTTATCTGTTTTCGAGGTATTCGAATCTTTTCTTCGTAGTCGACCAGCATCGATTAGTTTTGTTTTTCAGAGAACCCTCAAGTCCAGACGAATTAGACTTGAAGGTGATTGTACCTAGGAATAATACTGCAGTCTGCGAATTATCAGCGAATAAACCCTTTCGGCCCTATTTTCTAAATTTTATTTCAGGTTATCCGTAGTCCCTCTTCTCTCGGCCCAAATTGACTGACTTGTGCAGTCGTCGTTTCTTCTAGGTTGATAAAATGTTCGTTCGCGTACTTCACCGAGCGAACGGAGTTTTTGTTTATTCTATTCTCTTTTTCGATTAAGGTAGACTCTTATCTACCAGATTTATAATTACTACGACAAACTATTTTCTCCTGTTTGACGGGTTAGTAGAGCCCGTATCAACGATGACGCAAGCCTCAATTATCAAGATATTTCGTATAGCCTATGTGATCTCAAAAAAACTGACTGTGGTCTATCTTCAGAGTTACTCACGAGAAAGATGTATTCATGTTCGCGCGATTGAGCTAGTGCAGCGGCGGTTCCCTAAGGTGTGAGGGGAAATGAGGTGAGAGTGGAATTCTATCCAGACGTTGGTTGTGATTAATTCGAGGTTTAGATTTAGTTACGACGCTTCGATAAAGTACGAACTTTTGTCTCAGGTCTCGTCTATCTTGGTCACCAAGTGGCACGTTCTTTCTCTTGATATCCTTCAATGGTCTGTTTATACACATTAGAGCATACATGTTTGCCTTTGGAGCTTCACCCCGAATTACGATTCTTGCATTCTTGGTACTGCTGGTTTCCTTGCTATTGATTTTCGAATCAGTCATCATCGAATGCTCGTACAAATTTAAGACAATTTAAAACGGCTATGAACAGCCCGTCCTTTTGGTAATAACACTGCTGTTTTCTCAGTTCCTCCGAGACTATCAAAGAAGTATACATTGGCCTCGGTTGTGTCCTCATTTCAAAATAATTATGGTCAATGATTACTCGCTGATCTTCATTTGTCCGCGCTATCATTTCTTGAACCTGGTCCCTTTATCAATAGAATCATTTCCAGAGTTCTCCATTGGTTAAGGTAGGAAGTGGAAGTCAATTTCTGGTAAGCCGAAGGAAGATGAGGTATGTTCATGTAATCGTACTGTTACTAAGATATCTTGACGAGCTAACTGACGAAAGGTATGGGTTGACTGACTTTGTAGGTGATTCTACGACATCGTATCACTGAAATTCTTAGACCAAGACAAACTTTGTATATCAAGTACTTCCTGAGTAATGGACAGATGAGTGGGAGAAAGGTGTGTAAGTAGTAAAGTTGAGTTGGTTGTTACCTTACAATTAGTCTTTTCAGGCTCAACGGATTTGAGTGATCGAAAAATCGTATGAAAAAGCTTGCTCTACTGAGTGTTCTTATACCAAGACGAACGTTGGAGGAATGGACGAATGAGTGGAAGAAAAGTGTGTGAGTAATAAAGTTGAGTTGGTTCTTATCTCATAACACGTTTCAAGCGCAACGGATTTTAGTGATCAAAAAAGATTCATAAAGAGCTTGATTCACCGAGTGTTTTAAGACTTCAGCCGACGTTGTGGGATAATTGTGAGTTAAATCCCTTGGAGAAAGGGTTAAAATTTGGGTTACCCCCTCTTAAATAATAATGCTGATACGCTGGCTAATGTTGTTGCGGACCTGCGGAAATAAAAATTGGGCCCGGGATCAATACCCAGAAAGATTGTGCTGATTTTGTCCGCAATACCCCTCTCCCTCGTATAAATGATCATGCGTCTAAGGTGATCAAGATTACTAAGGCTGATAAAGGTAATGCTATCGTTGTAATGGAGAAGTCCTCCTACGTCTCCAAGGTGTACGACGTTCTCGGCCAGTGTGGCGCTAAGGAAAATGCTGAATTTAATAGAAGTTAGAGAGGTAGTTAATAATTTCGAATTTATTATTAAAACCCCTAGGCTAAAAAAAACGGCTTCCTGAGCCTAATCCTGCGCCCCCCTCTTATACGGGTTGCCAAAAAGTTCATAAGAGGAACATCCCAATGCGCCCAGTCGTTTCTTTCGTATCTTCCCCCACTTATTTTCTGGCAAAGTTCAAAGTTTTTAGATCGTTGGTTTAAATCTAAAGTAGAATTTGAATCTCCCTACTCTGTAAAGAATTCAGTCTCCTTGACCGATAAGCTTAAGGATGATATTCTTCCGCCGGGTTCCATCCTATGCTCTTTTGACGTTGTCGGTTTATTTCCTAGTATCCCGAAAGCTACGGCCATGCAACACATGGGTGACCTTCTTGTTCAATCTAATATCTGCCGTGAAGAAATGGCTGAATTTTTCACTTTGCTCAATATTTGTTGGTCGCACAATTTTTGCAAATTTGACGGTAAATTTTTCGAGTTCCCCGAGGAGGCAGGCATCCCAATTGGCTCTCCTCTGTGCTCCCTCATCTCGGAGGTTTTCATGTCTAAATTTGAGTTCGACCTCTTTTCCTCTGGTCAGGTGTTTTTAAACTACATTTACTATTGGCACAGGTACGTCGACGATGTGTTGTGTACGTGGACCGGTCCTCAAGATCTCCTCTTGGAGTTCCTCAAGTATCTAAATATTCAATATCCTTCCATTAAATTTACATTGGAAGTAGGCGGTTCATCCATTAACTTTTTGGACCTTACTATCTCTAATAGAGACGGTGTCCATGAATTTGCCATCTACAGGAAGGATACTTCGACCGATATTACTGTCCACGGCAGTTCTTTCTGCCCTGTTGTTCATAAATATGCTGGTTTCAGTAGTTATATTCATCATTTGACCAGTATTCCGTTGGGTCAGCTCGCCTTCCATAACGAGCTTCTGACCATAAAGCACTTGACCAGAGTGATTGAGGTCCGTTTAGATATTGACCTTATGGTCCGGAGGAAGCTAGATAGAAAATGCCTTGACTCCACTACCTCCCTCCCCCGTAATCCGACAGCTGTTGTCAGGAAGCGGTGGTTCAGGCTCCCATTTTTGGGGAAGTTTTCTTTCCAATTAAGCCGTATTCTCCACCCTTTCGGGTTCCGCCCAGTATATTACAATCTTAATACATACTGTCAAAAGTCTTTTCATTTAGCTGTAGGATCCCATCCCATTGAATGAAAAAAGCGGGGTTTACAAATTGGAGTGTAATGATTGTAATGGAGTTTATATAGGTGAGACCAGCTGCCAGCTCAAAATTCGTGTAGGAGAGCATACAAAGAAGTGGGAACAGAAGAAAATGGGTATTTCTGCATTCGCGGACCATCTTTTGGCCAGTGGCCACAGTTATAAAGCGGGATCTGAGACCCTCCTCCGCAGAAAGACCTCAAAATTTAAACGTAAAGCTCTCGAACATATTGAAATTATTCGCCATCTGAATAACGACAACCTAAATGTGCTCAACAGGTACATACCTGATGAGTGGTTGATTGAACTAGTTTATGAGTGTGATTCACATCGTGATGACTCGCTAGTTCAATCATGATTTCCTCGGTGGTTTATTGTTTATAGCCGTTAGATTGTTTAGTTGCTTTCACGTCCCCACGTCCCCGTTGACAATGGTTATTTAATCGAAAGCGCTCCGGCGAATTCTTCTTGTTTCTGTGGCTACATTTCAAGGTACTCCTCGTTTTACATTTTGAGTATGTATTCACCTGGTGTTACTGGTCATAATTTAGAGAACCGTATTAATTGCAAAATCGCTATAATTTTCACAAACAATCAACAATACCTAATAGAATCAATATCGTATCTTTTTTTGGTTCAGAAGCATGAAGCACATCTAGTAGCATGTCGCATTGGGTTGTTATAATCATCGTGTATTTTGAAGTCCTTGCAATATCGCGAGAGTTTATCGAATATTATTTTTCATCTGAATTTGCACTAAATACGTAGACGAAAATAAATGCCTGGGAACATGGAATAACGAGAATTCTGGTTCAGCAGAGTTCGCAAGTTTTTGCTTAAATTGTAGAACTCGGAGAACGAGAATTCTCGATTAAAACTTAAAAGATAAAAACCATGTTAAAGAGAACCATTAGGTTTCGCTTGGTTGCGGAAGAAATTCTTCGAGTTCGGATTGATTCAACCCTGAACTGTCAATGAAATGGGCGACAAAACATTTCTTCTGTAGATCATCGTAAAACAATGGCCCGTGCGCTGTATCTTCGGCATAAACCAACTTCCGAATTCGCTTTTCAAAGCGGTTATTGAATCGCTCCCCTGCCGACTCATGAGCTCTTCTCTTCTTTGCTGGAGGAGCTGTCCGATTCCGTTAGGTCATAGTCCACTTCCTCGGCAAACCTCATCTCATATTCCAATTCTCTGTAACATTATCATTCAACGAATGTTGAACATGAACATGTAGAATATGCGAAGAATAAAGAATTGAAAGAAAACACTTGATAGTCAAGCTACAAGCTGTCACAAGCTGTTGATGTACATCAACTCCTGACTGATGATGGGAGTAATAATGCTTCCACTTACGCGTGTCGAAATAATTGGTGGATAGCATCGAGAACGTTCTGCGGTGGCTCTTCTCTTCTGTATTTTTTGCGCATTGCTGCGAAAAAGCCAAGAAGTAATGAGTTCAGTTCAATCTGTCTCATCATTTGTAGGTCGACATTATAAGATGATTGTGATGAACCTGATGAAGTAAACCATAAGGAAGAAGTCTTTACCATTCACAGAATTAGAAAATGATTGATATTAGAAAAAAATATCATACCTGCCATGATTTTGATTTGCCTTTGGAGATGACGAGACCTATGTCGCCCGACGTTTCGCCCGATCCTGTCCAACATAGTTGATATCAATAAGTAGATTTTTGTTGAAATAAACTGTAGAAGAAGACGACACTGTTCTTCAGATCTTATTTATTTCTCATTAATTCACGATACGATAGAAAGAGAGTCTTACAATAATGTTTACGTTAGGCGCGTCATACGGACATGGTACCGCAACTGTAAAAAGGAACTGAACGAAAGAAAGAAATAAAGTTGATAATATACAGTACTAGTGGTTGGCGGCGTTGCCAGCCGTGTGTTGCGTCACAGCCTCCTAGATTACAAGCCGTGAAGTAGGGTTACTTGGCAACGCCGTGCACGTAGGCTGATCGTTAACATGTAGTCTTATGGAGAATTGAGCCCTTCTTTTCAAGAAGGGCGTAACTCGCAAAAACGTGTTTTGAAAAAAACGCGTTTGAATGTTTAGAAAGCCATAACTCGCCGAAAAAAAGTAGGATGGGGATGGGGCTTTCACCAGTACGTAGCGACATACCTCTCCTTTCACCTTCCCGAATGTCGCATTCTCTCGTGTTTAATAGAAGAGCGCTACATCGATTCGCGTACAAGTCCAATCTACGCCCTTCTTGAAAAACTGGTTTCTATGTCCATGGTAATTCTCATAAGACATACGCCCTTCTTGAAAAAAACATTTTTTTTGAGAATTTCGGTAAACAATGGAGGGGAGGGTGAGGAACACAATTCCGATATCTTTTCAAAAAGGGCTCAATTAACAAATTTTCTCACAAATTGCATCATAACTCGACAAATATTGCATTTTTCAAAAAGTTGTAAATAAATAAAGTTGTTCTCCATAAAATTTCCTATCGGATTAGTGTTTCTCCAGGAAAATGAAAGCCGTTATTTCAACTCTTGGTTATGATTGATTGTTGATGTTGTATCTCATCAGTGAAATTTTCAAGTTCAAATGACAATAGCCGCTTTTGCTGCTTTCATGTTCTACAATTTTGGTCGTGAAAAGAATTTGTGAGTCGTCTCTTTGCCATTGAATATTTTTCTCTGAAGTTACTTTCTCAAATTTATAATTAATGCACGTTTTATTGATACTTATGGAAATGAACGTTACTCAGTTACTTAATTTTTAAGCGTACACTATAATTTGTGAGTTGTCTATTTGCCGTTGAATATTGTTTTTTCAAGTTACTTTCTCAAATTTATTATTAGTGCAAGCTTTGATGTTATTTTTGAAAGTAAAAGTTCATCACTTACTCTAAGGCTGGACTATAGCTTGTGAGTTGTCTATTTCCCATTGAATATTGTTTTCTTATTCTACGTTCTTGTTTGTTTGTGTCAGTTTTGATATAATTTTTTTAATATTGAAACTTATTCATTAACTCAATTCTCAAGCCCAGGCTTGACGAGAGGAGGGGGTTCGTGACTCGAATACGAGCACGAACCTAAAAACAAAGTGTTTATTTTGCTTGGAATGGACTGTATTTTTTTAAAGCCCTACCTTAACACAGTCTTATCCCAGTTTACTGTTTGTGTTCAAAACAAAAATTAACTCCATAAAAAATACACTGGACGTTTCGATCATTTGTTGATATTCGAAAACAAACGATGAATAAAGAATTACAGATACGTTTATGAATACTTCAGAACTTCCAGATTCTGAATAAGAACTCTTCTTATTTTTTTCTTACGTTTAAATAAGAGAGTATGATCAAAACGTTTTCTTAGTTTGTTTTGAACAAATATGGTAAACTGGGGTAAGTGTTGCTTCACAAATACGGGTGGGGTCGTTCATGTTTTCAGAACGTGCCGACGCCACGCCAGCACGCTTAATAGGGTCCATACAATGGTTCAGCCCATTCTCCCTATCTGCCTCGAATCACTGGAAAACGTTTACGCCCAACATACGCGCACATCGTGTTTAGAAGTCAGTGTATTGGTTAACATTGTTGTATGGAATATGTAGTACTGTATATGTGTGTATTTGCTTACATTTGGTACATTTTTTGGCTAACTATTGGATCTGGGCTAGGTGTTGAATACACTATCTGATGGGAAATTTTATGAGGAACAATTTCTATCGAATGTATTTTTTCTCTAAAATGCGAATTTACCGAGATTTTTACAAAAAACTGAGGCAAATTTCTAATGTATTTGTAAATTTGCTCGACATAGGCGTATATTCGATAGCGTTCTAGGCTAACTACGGGGTCTAGGCTAAATGTTGAATACACTATCTGATAGGAAATTTTATGAGGAATAATTTTTGTCAGATGTATTTTTTCTTGTGAATTTACCGAGATTTTTACAAAAAACTGATTTTTGGGGGGTTGAAACCACCCTAAGTGGAGAAGCTCCAGGGGGACAAGGTGGGATTTTTGGTATCTTGTTTTAGACATCATTCTCTACAACTTTCAGCAATCAGACCTTGGCTAGGCCACTTTGTTTTTTTTTTTATTCCTTATTTGCTTACATTATTAATATTTTTTCATTTTCGTCGTATGAATCTAGGTAGGACGTTGTAGTGTCCATTTAAAGTGATCCAAAGCTTTTACTCGCGGATTTATGTTTACGAAATATACTGTAAGAAATATTTTAATCTGTAAGACTGGTTAGGTCTGTTGATCTCTGATTTCTTGATAAAGTATAAATTCTCGGAACATACGTCTCACAAATGAACACTTTCAGTCTTGGAGTGATGATCCATAAACCGAGGAACGGAGAAAAATTTGATGTTTCTTATCTCTACAACATTCGGGAAGACGGTCAATGCTGGAGAACCGTCTCCAAAATGGATTTATCTACATTTTATTATCGAAATAGGAGAAAGAGACAATATTGATTAAACTAACCTGATGGAACATAATTCCGCTCCCTCCTAGACAATGTTTAAGGAAGAAGAAAGAGACTATTGATTAAACTAGCTCATAAATAGCCCTCCCCTAGTAGGCTCTTTGACTTGAAGCTAACTCCAATCTCACACTCGCACTTACGCAAATGCCGGAGTATGTTTAGTAAAATGCATCATCCACTGAGAAATTTCAACAAACAAATTTCCTATACGTAATGAAGAAATTAGATGACGAACGTGAGGACGCGAGTCGGGTCGCATATTCATCATTCGCTATAGGAATCGGTTAGTTGTTGCAAAAAACAAGTCGTCGAAATGCGAATAATTTTCTTACGCCATTACTTTCTTCGTTATCTTTCCGGCACTATATAGGTACCTTCGCTAAAAGAACCGACGACTTTCCTTCATTAAAGCTATAATAGAACAATTTAACGAGAGTTGTCTCCAAGATTGATCATCGAGCATCCATCAAACCAACCCAACGACGAATTAGGAATAATCCATCGTTCCGTCTTCCTCGTACAAATGTACCAGAACTGAGAATGAATACAGTATAGAATAAACATTGTGATAACCTTTTTTGTCTCAACGGTATTATACGTAATATCTGACAATTAGTTGCAATTAATTGAGAAGTTCTGAATCATAATTCAATGTCATGTGTATTCTTTCAATTACAAATGCTAATACGCGCATTCTTGTCAGAGATTTTGTATTTAATAATGCGAACCATATTATCACATTGAGAGGGATATGGAAACACATTCATTTCAATTTAATATTGGATTGCTTCTCTCCAGTTGATGGTATTGATGCTGCATTTCCCGTGCGCGAAATCGGAGCCATAATAACCTCCATATGGCCTAAGTTGAGGTATTACAAAGCTGTCAAAAATGGTCCAATTTCAATTCAATCTTATAAAATATGTTTTAATTTTTACTCGCTCTCTCGCAATATATATAACTACCAGTATAACTAATTTACAACTACCGTAATATACACGTGATATTCCATCTAGCAATAGCATCTAGTATTTATAACTTCATTTGTTTTCAATAAATTAGCCATAGGTTATTCGGTCCCTGCGGGATACTCTTATACTAGAAGCGGTGCGGTCTCCTTCGATCTTATTTGACTTGGGATTCAATTTCTAAATTCAGTCTATCCATACGTCGTGCTATATTCGCTCGTTCCGAGTCGCCTAGATTCTACCATGCGCTAGGTTCCAAAGAAGCATGAAACCATGTGTCTGCATTTGCAGCCACCGTCATGAAGAATAAAAAGAAGATGAACCAGGAATAGAATAGGCTTTTGCAGAACCACGCTGACACCTGTGTACCATCTAGATCCAGATGTGCAGGAAGAAGAGGAAGATCATCTTCAAAGAAAGGAGAAAATGAAGAGACTCGAACAGCAATCCAGTATATTTTAGAGGGTGGTGTTGTTGTGTGTTCTTATGTTCTGCGTGCCAGAGGATACTGCAACTTGGCGGTTGGGCGGTTGCCAAGTAGAAGAGGGGGTTAGCCGAGGAGGTTCTTTTAACTTTGGAGTAATACCCGAAAGTTTTAATTCCGGAGTTGGAGGAAACCAAACTCTTGCTCCCACTCCACCACGGAGGAAGGGCGGTGCTGTACATGCGACAGAAGCGAATACGCGGTGACCGAGGACAAAAGAGAGATCTTGAAGGACGTGAATATAATTTTTCCAAAAGACGTCGAGAAAACGACGATCAGGAAATTATAGAAGTTTTAGAGATGGTATACTGGCGTTTAAAAAGCATCCCTTATTCTAGTTTGAAATAATCATCAATAGAGAGTGATTATGAACCATAGAAAAATTGAATGTAATTTATTTGTGAAACCAGAAACGATTTTCTGATCTACTGAATGGGGTAATATTTTGGGAAATTGAAATAATTGTATTCTGCAATACAGTATTTTAATGAGTAAAAATTCGCAGCGAGTTTTCTGTTCTTACGCGCATCTATTCCACGGATAAGACTTACGTTCGGCCAATGATAACACGAGAGCATAGAAACTATCAAACGGTGTACCAGCCGAATTTTATGAGTTGACAAATTTATTACCGCTGGCAGCTCCGTGACTGCAATAACTAATAATGTGAACGAAGTATATTGGATTTCTCGAGATGAAACTTTGTCTTTATATATTCCTGCTCTAACTATTTCCTCCCTAGAAAGATGTATTGGTCATACATGATATTCTCCAGTAAAATGTATTCATTCGATTCGTACTTCTTAGAAGTGAAAACATTTGAAATATTGTCTCCCCACTGAGCGAGCTCGTTATCTTGAATACGTACTCTGTCTGCACGTACAACTGTTAAGATGGAAAAAACAAGCTCAATTAAGGTTTTTTTAATAAGAAATTCAAATTATTCAGCGATCCAAATAAAAGCGAAGATTTTTTTTAAATTCCAAAACTGAAAAAGCTGACCGCTGGTTTAAAATGAATCCCTCAGGGCCTCGGAGGTGAACGATGATACAGACTTCGAAATTTTGGATTAATTTTTGAATGAGTTCTCTTGAAATTGTATAATATTTTAGGTCGGTTAGTATTTTGAGATGATATTTTTCATGTGAATGCGTAAATATTGATTCTAAGCAGTTAGTACCAATTAAGATAATAAGGTAAAACCTTGAAAGTTCGATAATGGAAACGGAAAATAGTCTTTCTTGACAATCGAAAAGTATCTAGAGAATTCTGAGAAGCTACACTTTTTTCTTGTTCTAATTCCTCCTCAATTTCAGTTGTTTTGATGTGTTCCGCATTTGGTGAGATATCGCCGTGGAACCATGTACGAGTACTTACCATGTTCGTTCAATTCAATGACGACAACACGTGTTCATCACCGTGAAAGACGCTGTATTTACCAGTATTAGTTTACGCAGCTCTATATATGTTTCAGATTACTGTACTTCAATCAATTATTAATAACCGCGATGTCGATGATGAAACGACTGTATTAATTGTTGACCGCTGGCAAACTGTAATGAATTGACGATAACAGTACGCCATATAATGTAATGTCTAGCTTGTTCGATATATGTTTCCAGATGAATGGCCACACATACTTTGTGTATAGGAGGTCCATTAGACAACCGTTTTTGTGCACTACTTCATTAGTACATAGCATCCCAAAACGTTTGTACAGTACCGGGGCATTTGCTCGAAAGATTATCTGGTCTAGTAAGGATAATAATCTGTGTAAGTGATTATTGTGCGCGAATAGTTGGTCTTTGAATCCAGCTTGACCGTATGTGAATGGAAACTTATGAAGACATTGTTAGTCATCTAAGAAAATTGCTAAAAATCGGAAATTTTCGAAGAGCCGACGGTAAATTTTCCGCTGGACCGAAATGAACCGTTTTCAGACAAAAAAATCGACCGTAATTGATTTTTTTGTGGCAAATGTGCGGGAAGAGCCGAATTTTTCTGTTTGTCACATCGTAATTTTTTAATGATTTAAAAACGTTTTACTCTAGAGCTATATTCAAGTCGCGGGAAAGAAATCTAACCTTGAGTTGGAAAAATCTTGAAACATTTGGGATTCTAGAGCTACATGATGATGGGAATCCATTATATGATAGGAAAGGGACTTGAAAAACATTTTCACGGTCAACTTTTATATTATTATGAAAAGGAAACTGGAAAAAATTTGGACTCTTGAACTGCACGTCATGATGGGAACCATAGATAGAAAAATGGAATTAGTAAGATTTCTAATTCTTGATCAAACCCAATACGTCCACACGCGAGTTCCCCGTTGCCATTGCAATGGCATCTAATTTTTCTTTCCATTTTACTCTCTACTTTCATTCAATTCTTGAAACTTTTGTATGGTACCACTTGATTGATACGTATACCTCAAACCATAGTATGTGAAGGGTGTACTTCACCCGTTGGCAAACTCCGAAACGGTGTCCAAATACGTTGCATGTATAGATTCTCTAATACCCTGCAAGGCTCGGCGTACCAGCGGTCACTACGCGAAGCTTGTTGGGCGTGCGTGAATAGTCCTTTTTAGGGATGATTTGATAAGACTTCGCAATTCGACGAATTTTTCCGATCTTAGAAATGTTGTACAGAAAGGTTCAACTTGAGGCGGTATGGAAACAGAAAATAATCCAAATTTTTGCTCCAAAAACATTTTACTTCAGAAAATAAACGAATTTTCGATGATGTTAAATTGAAATAGAAAGCGTATGTTGAAATTCTGCTTTTACGAGACAGTCTTGAGTTGAACCTTTCTGAAAAACATCCAGAAATCAGAAAGATTCATTGAAAACTAGTGCAGTGAGAAATTTTTTCTGGCTTTATGTTTATAATGTTTGTTTTCACTAGTGAAGCACAGCCTTGAAGATCCGTAGGGGCAAATATATATGTGAATTTCTCTCCTTTCAGTCACAGCATCAACTTTGGTCGGACTTAGTCTACAAATTTGAAGAGAGTAATCGATGAGCGAGTAAAAAGAACGGTACCTCTTAAATTTTGTCGTTGTTTGCTATTGACACAATATTTCTAAGAATGGATATAGGCTACGTCAGTGTGTTTACCTGCAATGATGAACTTTTTTCCCCCAAAAATTGGATCAAATCGTCTATTTGGAATCCCATATTTTTGACAGGAGTGAGTTGTTTTTTTGAAAAGTACGTCCAACGTACACGCAATTTTGGTCCTTGGACTTGAAAAAATATCGATTCGTAGTAGAGGGGTGATGTATGTTCTAGGACAGTTCTGGATTTCTAAGAAAGTTCTGGATTTCTCACTTTTTCACTCGTTTTTCTTCACTTTTCATCGATCCTCAAGTTCCTATTTATGAGCTACAAGCTGTCAAATATTTTACATTTTCACTCATATTTCAGCAATTTTAATCGATTCACAAAACTACCTACTCAAGTTCCATGTTCTAGGACAGTTATGGATTCCTGAACTTGTCATTCAATTTTTGTTACTTTTGAAGGCTCCAAAAATTCTTCACTTTTATTTTGCCCAAAAACGTGACCAGATTTTCTTGTTCAATTAATTGTTCTCATCCAACTTTTTTCAAGCAACTTTTCTATTTAAAAATTCATTCAATATAAATGGAGGCCTATGAAGGTTCTTTTGTTGAATTAAATGAATTTGATTTCAAAAATATTATACCATATTTTAAAGATCCAGTTGCAAGATTAAGACCAAAATATGAAACATTGATGGATCCCTTATCAGATAAAATTCATCATTTACCTGAAGATAAAAGAATAAAATATACTAAATTCATGATGAATATTATCGCTCATTTAAGCGCTTTATCAAGAATTATTGAAAAAGAAATAAAAAATCTAAACCTACCTTGTGATGATTTTGAATCTGATGTTGAGATAAACTATGTAGAAAATTAATCCTCCTCTGAGTCAATATCTGATTCAAAATCATCCTCTCTTATAGGTGATTTTTCACAGTTATTAATAAGTGTATCTATCTTTCTATCTTTTTCTCTTATTCTCTCTCTCGCTCTATCTCTCCATTTATTGTAATATTCTTCATATTCTTCTTCATATATCTTCATTTTGGGAAATTCAATCATTATATATTTATACAGAAAAATTCCAATAATCATTTTGAAAAAGGTCAACTAAATTCAGAACTTATTGTCACTTGTTAAAAGATGAGAAAGAAAATACACTAAATTTATACTAAATCACCATACAAGTATTTTATTTGGAATTATTGAAAAGGAAATAAAAGATTGTAGAAGTGATACTTCCCATCACAATTTATAGAAAGTGATGTTGAAATAACTTATATTTCTAGTATAAAAAATAATCACTATTAATTCATTTATCTATTTTCTGTTCCCTTATCAGATTTATTTCCCAAGTTATTCACATTCTCAAGCAAAGCTTGAGCGGCTCTATTAAGATTCTCACAAGATTTGCTAGCTGATAGTGAGTTGTCATCTGGTTCATTGATTATCTCTATATCTGATTCATATCCTAGATCAGCTTGAGGTTGTGGATCATAGAATCGAATATCATCTAAAAGTGGACTACCACCAAAAAATATGATTTCCAGATTCTTAATTGCTCTTATAACTTCCATATACTCTTCAGGATTTTCTTCAAAATTAACCTCATAGACGTCCATATTTTTTATGTTTATAAACATTTGTAGACTAGATTTGCTTATATTTTTATACTTTTTTTTCAATAACTCCATTTTTATTGAGATTTTTTAAATGATGAATAAAATTATTTTTTTCTACATTGACCTTATAATGCCCCCAAGGTAATGTATCAGTTTCATCTTGAAATAGACATCTTTTATCATCAAATGCAGTTAATCCTCTTTTATTCTGCTCAATTGTATAAATATCATGTTTCATACTCCTTATCATCTTCTGTTTAATAGTTTTAGTTATTTTCTCTTCTAAACACATTCTATAATCATTATGAGTTATCTGATTTTTAACAATATTTTTCTTTACTCCTTTAGCTTTCTTCATTCCATCATTATTTGATGCAAAAACTTTATTAGAATATAATTTTGAAGCTAGTCCTATGAATTCCTCTAAAATTTTCCCATTCATCTCATCTTTAAACTTACCTAATACCTTTTTATTAACTTGTGGTAAGTCATAAATATTATCTTTCTTATAATCTGATGTATCAAATTCATCAATCATACCTTTCATATCCTCATAGAAATCTTTTGTTTTTATAGAAATGATCAATGAATCTGTGTCAGTATATAATAATTTTATTCTATCTCCATATCTGTCTTTTAGTCTATAATAGAAATCATACATCAATGTTTTTGAAATATCTAAAATTGCTACTCCTACATAAATTGGTTGGTTGAATTTAATCATTGTTCTTTTCATTTGTACAGCTGCAAGATTTTTCCCAAAAAATGTTGATTTCTCAAAATTAGGCTTTGAAACATACTTAGTATATTTATCACCTTCTGAAATTAATTTTATATCCACATGCTTCCTAACATTCATCATAGTTCTTCCAAAAACAGAATTATTCATTAATTTAAAGAAATCCTTTTCAAAATCATTTTTAGCTTTTTTTCTCAATTCTGTATTCTTTTCAATATATATCTTCATCCAATCGGATTGATCAAATTTTATAACTCTATGTATTTTCTCCAATTTTAATCCCGCTTTAAGAGCTTGTTTAAGATTTAAATAATGAAGAACATATTTCTTTTTATCATATAATGTAGTGAATAATTTTGGAAGTTGATTATTATCAATTACATTTTCTGGACAATAAGGTAGATCAGAATGTTTATCATGTAATTCCTTTGGGTATTTTAAATCTACTTCAAAAAGATATCCAATTTCCCGATCATCTTTCATTTTTAAAATTCTATTCTTATCGAAATATTCTGGATTTCTCCATTCAAATCCACCATACGGTAAGTATTTACTCATAGCCCATCCATATAAATTATTTGCATCTAAATATTGAAGAAATATAGAATCCTTATTTTTATCAAATTTCTTCCCCATGTACTTATTATTAGCCTTTGCATATCTATTTGAACATTGAGAAATTCCTCCTCGTTTAGCCCTTTCAAACATTAGTAGCATGTCCACATCAGTCAATAATTCCAACTTTTGTTTAGTAGTTTTCAGCATACAATCCCAAGCAAATCCAGGAGTTGTGTAATACCAAACTGGATCTAATTTATATATTTTAAGAGATGTTTCTCTGAAATTTTCCATAATGTCAGTCAGTAAGAGTACATCTATTGTATTGTATAACATTGTGAATTCTTTCATATTTTTAATATTAAAATACTTCCAAATTTC
Organism: Aspidiotus destructor; assembly: GCA_035079395.1. Taxonomy (NCBI): domain Eukaryota; kingdom Metazoa; phylum Arthropoda; class Insecta; order Hemiptera; family Diaspididae; genus Aspidiotus; species Aspidiotus destructor. The sequence continues at coordinate 19,830 of JAVHKZ010000014.1, forward strand.
TTGCGCATAATGATATTCTCCATCATCAACATGCTCATCATTTAATAAATTATAAAAGTTTTCTTTCGAGGGTAATTTTGTTTCATTATACTTTTCTAATGAATTCATATAATCATATGGATAAGCTAATTTTTTACTTAATAATTTGAATAAACACTTTCTTTCCATTTCAGATAGGTTTTTAGGTACTTTTTCATTAAACCATTTCTTTAAATTTTTCAAGTGACACCTCTTCAAATTTTTAGCCAATGTAGACAATGAACTTGATAGAAATTTATATGAATCTAAAAATCTCAACTCAATATTATAGTTAACTGTTTCTCCTTTTAAATTTTTAAAACCTGAATCATATTTTACAATTTTAGAAAATGATATATATTTTTCTTCATTATTTGGTATTAATTTAATGTTATCATAATCCTCTCCAAATTCTCTAACAAATAAATGTGCATCATATCCAGAAAAATTATGAAAATAAATAGGAATAAATCTAGGAACTTTATAATTCAAATTGCAATTACTATGAGCTGCACCTCTATATTCACCAGTTAAATGATCATGATCTCGAACTTTTATTTTATTTGGAAATTCATTGATATATGCAATTTTTACCTTTACTACCAATTCTGATAGTTCATCATAAAGCTTGTTCTTTTGATCTTTATCATAAACCTGCTTTGCTGGTGCATCTCCAATCTTTAATCCACAGGATAAATCCTGCTCATGCAGGGTGCATAAAATACTACAAATAATATCAATTTTTTTGTTTAATATTCTTATTTCTTTCTCAATCAAAGGAGGATTATCTTTGAGATTTCTTTCACAAATATGACATTTTTTAGCATTCTTATATTCCATTTTTTGTGTCTCTGTTAATTCTTTCATTTTTATTTTCTTATCTAAATATTCCTTAGCAATGAAAATTGCGTCTTCTTTTAATTTCTCATACAATTTCTTTGGAGCATCTAATTCAAAATATTCAAATAGATTTTCTTGAATTTCTCCATTAGCATACTTAATATGATAGACAAAACTAATTGGAAAATGTTTTTGAAGCTTTATTGTATAAGATTCGTATTTTTCAACTTCTTCTTTCGTCTTATTTAATTTTTTACTCAGTTCTTCTATCTTGACATTCAATTTATTTGCTTTCTTGAGCTTTCTTATAAGACTTTCAAAATCAGCATATATGGCAAATGGTACTTTCATTGAATGATTATAATTTTTAAATTCAACAATATTATCTGCTTTATTAGGTAAAATTACTTTAGCAGGTTTATTCAATCCACAATAATTCTTATGGTCCAATAATATTTTTTCACATGGAAAACTGCTTAGACACATTTTACAAGGATATTTCTTTTTACAATTTTTTGTAACTTGTCTCCCAACTAATTTCCATAAATCTTTAATTAGACAATAATGAGCATTTCTATTACTATCTTTTAAAAATAATAAATCAATGTGATTTTCTTTTTCATCTTTAGTTATATCTGATAAAGGATAGATTTTATATTGATTATTATGATGATATATGTTAATTGATAATCCTCCTTTGATCAAATTAAGCCTATTAACTCTATTTACAAATTTATTATTATCTTGAACTTTGATTGGAAATTCAATCCCTTTTAAAGCTTTATCAAAAATATATTCATATTGTTTATATTTACTCACTCTTTCTGGATGTTCATCAACTGGAAATAAACCAGCTAAAATAGACCATAAATAACATTTATTATCTTGTTCATTCTTTACATTTACTATAGCTTTTTTACTCGCTAAGATTTTTGGGAGTTGAATGAATGAACTAGCTCTTAATGGATCATATCTATTTATATTGATTCTAAAATTATCAATTGATATTAACACCCATTGTGACCCCTCTAAGTTTTCAGATATATTTTCATGTCTTCCCATTATGTAGTTGATAACATTATCATATATATTATCCATATTAGATTCAGGAAGAATTGTAAAATTTTCTGTCTGTAAATGCATTGATTCAGTCTGGATGATTTCTGTTTGACCTCTTCTTTCATAGGTTGCAGTAACACAAAAATTAGCTCTAATTCCAACATGTTGTCTCAAATATTTTTTCAAGAGACCAAAAGTAGGTTTTTTCATAACTTGTAAAAATTCTGTCAAATCTTGAATTCCCCAGTCATTCTGAATTTCAAATTGTGCATGTCTACTTCTAAAATTTTCATCTACAAATCTAGGTCTAATTTTGTAATTATTTTGTGATAAAGTTGTATTTGCTTCAAATATATCTTCATTAAAATTGAATGGTGTACCAGTCAGCCAAGAATTAATTTCTTCATTATTTAGTTCAAAGGAAACTTCTAATTTTCTTTCATGAATTCTTGATTCTCCCAATTTTTGAATCAATATTTCATACAACTTATTTAATTTTTCTATTACCTCCTGTCCTCTAAAAACTACACAGATCCTATATTTTCTTAAATAGTATTCTATTTGCCTTGTAGTTTTATTTACATATATATTGTGCGCCTTAAAAAACTGAATCCAGTGACCAATATTTGTATCTTGTCTTCTTGTTTCATTTCTTATAATGCTTATTGATATCTGATTTCTGTTATTCATTTTTTGTGTAGAAGTTTTTTTATTTCTAATTTATATAGAAAAATTTTTAATAACAAAATTATTTTTCAAGAGATTAATTTAAAATTGATGTTTTCCTTTGTCATCTCTAATCTTCTTTTATGATAATCTGATTTTAAATGGGTATTATAACTTCTTATATTTATTCTCTTTCCACACTCACACTGTTTATCAATCAATTTCAATTCATCATTATGTTTTTTCATTAATAAATTTTTACATGGTTTACAATAATACTGATTTTTACTAAATTCATCACTGCTTTTAAATTTCTGACATTTAGTACACAGATGAAGCTCTCCAGCATCGATAGCTGAAAATAAGTCCTCATCTTGTATTGTCTTATAAATTAAAATAATTTTCTTAGATAGATTCATTCTTCTTATTTATATAGAAATTTTTTTAATAAGGAATTTTGTGAACAATGATCTAACAAAAACCTTCCCAAAATAGACGTAAAACCTTCCCAAAATAGACATGAAACCTTCCCAAAATAGGTTGTTCCCAAAGTAGACATAAAACATTTTTAAAATAGATATAAAATTAAAATATGTTAAAAATACATTTGTAACCTTCTCAAAAAGAATAAGTTCAAAAATAGACACAAAACCAACATAAAACAGACAAGAAACCAACATAAAACATGTCAAGAATAGACACAAAACCTTTTCAAAAAACTGTATGTCCAAAATAGACATAAAAGCGACTTGAAACCTATCAAGCCGTAAAAATCAACATAAAACTTTTCAAGATATAAAAATAGACATACTTAAAACCTTCCAAAATTAATCAATGTAAAAGTTCTGAAAAATGATTAGGCTTATTATGTAACATCTCTAAGATTAAGTTCTAGGTGTTAATTTTTTGATTTCTTAGGTTTTTGATTTATGACTGATTTTTCAGACTCACTAGTCTTTGCATAAATTCTTTCTATTTTATCTTTAGATGGAATATCTGAATCTTTGACAGCAACTCTTGTGAATTTATTACCAAAATCTATTTTCATTTCATCAACCTTCTTTTGAATTTTCATTAATTCTGAAACTGGTAGTAAATTGAATGATTTTGTTGTTACAGATATATCTAAACCAGAATCATATTTAACAGGTTTGATTTGAGATTTTTCATTATATTTTTTAAGCAATCTATCATTTTCTTCTTTCAATTGTTTTTTCTCTTCTTCCAAATGTTTAGTATTATTTAGAAGATTTATTAAATCATTTGATAAATTTTGATAGAGTATATTATTACATCTCGCTTCACAAGCAGGAGCAAAAATTGCATTAACAAGCTTTCTGTAATTCTTTTTAGTTTCATCATCAAAATTTTTCTCATTAATTCCTTTATGAAATTTTTGAATCAAGTCCATGTATGATTTAGCAATATCTGATGTTGATTGATTTTCATAATAATGTTTTAAATTTTCTAAATTGAAACTTATCATTTCTTTTACATCTGTGCTGAATGAATTAACTATTGAAGTTAATGTAACTAAAGATTTTCCGTTTGCCATTTATATATAAAATTTTTCTATTTTTTTTTTTTTCCATTTACCATTCCACTTTCCATTCTATTTTACTATTTTCCATACCCTTTTCCAGTTACCATTTCCCATTCTCAAAATTTTTTAGAAATAAATAATAATGGATCATGCAACACTTATCCAATTGATGAGAGAATATGATTTTATAAATAATACAAAAAAATCTTTCAGGGAGAAATTTAATATAAGCTTGAAAACTATTAATAAATATCTAATAAAATATGATATCCCTCATAGAAGAAATCTGAATATTATAAAAATTAATAGGGATAAAAATGGGCGATTCACTTTTGGTATTTTTGAAAAACCTGAAACTAAAGTTTTATCACATTGCAATGATAATAAAATTGATAAAGATTCCACAAGGAAAGTTCGTATCAATTTGAATAATAATATAGTCATAAAAGCAGATGGACAAAAAGAAAATCAAAATAATGAGAAGTTTGATTATATTTCATTTATTGAAGACTTAGAAGGATTCAATTGAGTACTCAATTTATAAACTCGATTTTGGGAAATCAAGAATTTTTCTCATTTTTAACAAGTTATAATATTTTTTTGTTGTGTTATGAGATTCCTTTTTCAGAATACTTTAGTCTATTAGTCATAAATAAATTAATAGAATTATACAAACCTTGTGTTTTTCTTGGAACAATAAGAGTGGTTGAATATTTCAATTATAACTTGTAAAGTGTTGAACAAATTTCCTGAAAGTTTTCATCATTCGAGATATTTCAGCTTCATTGAATCACAACCATGAAAAATCCAGGAACAAGAATGGAATTTTTAGTGTACATCTAAATCTTCAGATGATTGTATTATAGCTAGGTAATCAGTCATAAATAAAAATAAGAAAAAAATAAAATGATAAAAAAAAAATGTATTTATAATGAATTTTTCTAGAAATGTAATTATTTCACATTAAAAAACTGAAATGATGAAAAAAAGGTATTTTTCTAGAAATGCAATTATTTCACATTAAATTACCGAAAATCTAACTACAGATATAATTAATAGATAAGCGAAAGCGAATTTTGATCAATGTTTTCGATCAGTTTTTTTTGCGCGAAAAAGTGAACAATATGTGAAGGGATCAAGGCTATTATAGGCACTCTGACCTTAAAAATTCTATCTTTTTCATTATCATCTTCACTGACATTTTTGCGAGAATAAACTGCCTCGATACTTGATGTACACTTCATACATTCGTCCATCGCGTAACCAATTGCTGATATGTAATGAAGCACGTCAGATTCATCGATTTTTAGCAACATGTGCGCATAAGGAATCCAATCAACAATTTTTCCATGTTCCAAATAAATTATGCATTTAACGTTGGCATCGAAATTTCGAAACATATCTTTTTTACAAGTCAAAGAAACATTGTTCGAACCAAGAATGATATTTCTCATTATACAATTTTGAAGTCGTCGATATTCTTTTGATTTCTTGCTGCGTAAACGTATAAGTAATTCATTTTCGGACACCGTCTTACGAGAAATACAATGCACTAAATCGTCAATGAATACGACACCAAGGTGTTTTGCAAGGGTTTGACATATACCGGTACTATCTGAAGGACAAAAAATTAAAACATCGAGTTTCGTATCCGTTTCCTCCAAAAGGGTTTCATTGTCTTCATGCTCTATTAGTAGCCCATCGCAATTTTGAAATATTGAGTCTTGACAGGTCTTCCTCCGTTTACGCTTCACTTGCTCGTCTAATTTGTCGTCACCTGAGGAGGACTCGGAATCTATCATATTATGTTTCGATAAATGCTGAAAGCCTATTTTCTTCATTGCAGATGAGGCAAATGATCTGTTACAAGAGTGTAGAATCTTTCTGGAAATTAAAACGGGACGGAATAGGCAACAATCGAGCACATCTACCTGAACATGCAGAGGAGAATTGTTGATTGACATTTCATTACTCCTACGATTTTTTCTATCAACGAATGACTCTAAAATGTCCGTTTTTTCAGATATCTGGTATGTAGTGAAAAAACCTTTCAATAGTGTAATGAATATGTCGAACATGCGTTTACAATCAGATGAATTTGCCCACATTAAGTAGAAATTCTTTCGAAGATTTTTTTCTCCGGATGTTAAATACATGGAATGGTGTCCTGGTAACGTACGGAAATCGAAGCTACAGATATCCTGAAAAACAAAACCCATAAATTTCTTTTTGTTTCATGATATCGTAGGTCTAAGAACGAGTAAATTTTTTTCACAAAAATCAAATAATGCATGTCTGAAGAAAACGATAGTTGAAGAAATTTAGAATGATCGAGTATTCCCTCCCATTAAGTTGTACATTTTACAGAAAAATCTAAAATCTCTACATTTTACATGAATGATTCGAAATAAATTGCCTGACAAACACGATCATAAAATTCGTGAATAGACGTACCACATTATCAGAATCTTCAAGTTTGAATAAAATTATTTCAAACACTCGAACATTATAATTGTGATTTCCACGCTTTTCGAGCTCAAACCTAACAGTACGTGCATCCATACATCAACAATTGTTCAAAAACGACTGATAGGAACGGTTACGTAAGATGGAGAGAAGATACTCGGGCTTGGAAGATACCTCAACAATTTGAGATTCCTCTAACACTTCAACATTTCGAGATGCTTCCAACACCTCAATCAGTTGAGCTTTACTCAAGCGTGAACGGTCCTCGATCGAACGTTCAGAGGTACCGGTAATTTTTTTCAACTCGCATAGTCAACAAAATATTCTGAAAATGATTCACTTACGTCGCTGGATTTTCCCTCTAATGCCACCGTCGATTTCGCATCAATAGTTGTTTTTCGGATCTTTAATGAAAGTATAATGGCAATAAAAGAAAAACGGAAAAGAAAACGGAAAGAGATTTCGAAACTTAAGTACAATACTACTTACGTAGACAAGGAATTTCAGCACATCACCCTCTTTGAAGTACTTTCTGATTGTGTTTTCAATGCGGTCATGATCAAACATTAAGAGTATTTCAACCTCAATATTTTCATCTACAAGTTTACGAATGTATTCAGTTTTATCCGGATCTCGAATTCCTACAGTATCCAGGACTTCCATCCATTTTTCTGAAATTAGAAATGTTAAGGAGCGATACTCTGATAAGGAAAGTAATTAACGGGATATAAAACACTTACCACTCATTTTACACCACTAAATAGTTTTTAATGGGTAAAAATATGAACGGAATCTGCTGTGGTAACTCTGCTGTTTATCTGATGGAGGGCAATATAATTGCGAAATGCGAATTAAATTAACGGAAGAAACGAATGTCTACTATCGGTTGGAATAGGAGGCTTAGTTCGAACGTTAGAAGAGGATGAAGAGCACGTACCTATATTTTTTGTACTATTTACAGAGAAAAAAATTTCGCCTATGACCTAGTCCTAAACTCTGTACTAAATTTCTATTACTGTATGTACTTATCACTTCACGACCGATCATGACAATCACGACTACCTCAGGTTAGTTCGAAGTGAAGCCTGGCTAGTGGCTACCTGTTCCGACTTCCGAGCTAGGATTTATAATCATTTGTGATTTAGTCAAGTGGAGCGTTAGTATCTGTTTTGACGACATCGAGATTTATTTGTTATTCATCACCTAGATCATACTTGTTTTGTGAGTACAAGCCAACTATGGATAATCGTAATTATGATATTTTTGAAATGCGATAGCGAACACATCAAAAATCCATCACGAAAACTATTATTCGCATAATTGTTAATGGTGCTTATCCCGATAAATTTTATAACTTTTTATTTAAAATTGATGCACCATCCAACTAGTTTTCAAAAAATTCAATAAAAAAATCTCACGCGTTGAAATTATTATTTAACCACACTGAATAAATTGCATCAGTATGCATTGCGTCATCCAACCAGCTGTTGATGAGCGATATCTAATGACTAATGACTGTCCATTTTTGTATTCATTCCTGGAGGTGTTTGGTGTTCGACAAAATCTTTTTGACGGAATTTTTTTAATTCTTAGCGTAAACTGAAACGTTGATTTAAATATCTCCTTATTGTACATCGAGAATTATGGAAGACATTCGACGTGCTTGAAAAGCAACAGAAGATTTACTAGAAATTTTAAATCGTGTTACGAGAGAAAATTATGATGTGGTTCGTAGACAAATCCTTCTTCGTGAAATTCGTCTTCCAAAAGGCCATGTTGCTTATCTATCAAGATTATTCAGAAAACCATGCAGCACTACTGCACTAACTGGTAACAATTTTAATGAATATTTGAAATCATTTTTATTCACAAGCTGTGAAATACCTATCGTGAATATTCCAAATTTCACTTCTTTGAGTTATTTTGAAGTTGGAAATTTCTTGAGATCTTCAAGCGTTGTCATAAAGAAAAAGAAACAAGATCTTATTATTCATCAATGTCATTATGGTTATTTTCTCGAATTATTTTACCAACTACATTCTGAGAAGCAAATGAATGGTGAAACCAACGAGAAATTTTCAGAATTGGTGAAAAAAGAATTTGGTATCAGTAATCGTCATGCTGGAACATTACGTTGGTTGGGTCGCTTATGGTGTCAGTACAAGAAAATTGGTCATCTTGGAATCAGTTTATCTAAATTGTATTCGCATCGTGCTCAATTAGAAGTACTTTTCCGTAATCATCCAGAACTAGCGAAAGAGTGGATAATTGAAGTAAATCCTATTCGTTCAAGCAATTCATACGAAGAAGAAATTGTTAATAATGAACCAATTCGTGAGACTAATCCGTTTTATCAAATGATGAAGAAATAGTTACTTATTCCTGAACAACATGATTAATTTCAATATTTATATATCTTATCAACTTTTCCTGAAAAGGTGAATCAAACCTTTTAATGCGAGCATTGGTAGGTCTCAACCCCTACATGTGAAACGCAGAGAGAAGGGTTTATTTGACGTACATACACAGTATACGTATTTACGTACATACACAGTATAGTATTTACGATCGAATGACAGTCGAGTCGCGTGTACAAGTCGTATATCGTACTACCTATGAGCTATGTGGAAGTGCATTTCCTCATCAAGGACAAATGATGTTCTAGTGTAGACGAAAATATTCAGCCAAAGATGTATAGTTGAAACTGGTTGAAAATTCAATATACTCGTACATAATGATAGAAGCCGACTCGCGTATACCGTCGTGGAAGTACACTTCCTTGTCAAGGACAACTTCGACAACTTTCATGCTTTGAATCTGTGCACACTCGACTAGTTGTCGAGACAATTTGATACACAGTAGTCGACTCGCGTATACCGTTGTGGAAGTGCACTTCCTTGTCAAGGACAAATGACGTTCTGTGCGAAAATCTCGCACGCGTTAGAGTTAGTATTTGAATGAAAATTAGGAGAAATTGCTCACTATGCTTCATTACGCTAGAGAAATGAGTAAGTGCGCTAGAAAGAAAAATTTGAATTTCTTACATTTTTATGAGTATTGGAAAGTAGCTCTCACGAGAGAGATTTATTTCTTTGAAATTTTTGTATTAGCAAGTAAGAAAAATAGGGTGAATTGATTCTTATAAAAATTGGATGATTTCTAGGATTTTTTGGAGAGGTTGAAAAAAGAGAAAATTGCGGTCTGCGTTAGGGAAATGATTAACTGTCCTAGAACATGGAACTTGAATAGTTTTGTGAATCGATTAAAATTGCTGAAATATGAGTGAAAAAGTAAGAAATTTGACTGCTTGTAGCTCATAAATGGAAACTAAAGGATTGATGAGAAGTGAGCGAAAAAGTGAGAAATCCAGAACTGTCTTAGAAATCCAGAACTGTCCTAGAACATACATCACCCCTCTACTCTCAGTTAACAAATTTTCTCACAAATTGCATCATAACTCGACAAATATTGCATTTTTCAAAAAGTTGTAAATAAATAAAGTTGTTCTCCATAAAATTTCCTATCGGATTAGTGTTTCTCCAGGAAAATGAAAGCCGTTATTTCAACTCTTGGTTATGATTGATTGTTGATGTTGTATCTCATCAGTGAAATTTTCAAGTTCAAATGACAATAGCCGCTTTTGCTGCTTTCATGTTCTACAATTTTGGTCGTGAAAAGAATTTGTGAGTCGTCTCTTTGCCATTGAATATTTTTCTCTGAAGTTACTTTCTCAAATTTATAATTAATGCACGTTTTATTGATACTTATGGAAATGAACGTTACTCAGTTACTTAATTTTTAAGCGTACACTATAATTTGTGAGTTGTCTATTTGCCGTTGAATATTGTTTTTTCAAGTTACTTTCTCAAATTTATTATTAGTGCAAGCTTTGATGTTATTTTTGAAAGTAAAAGTTCATCACTTACTCTAAGGCTGGACTATAGCTTGTGAGTTGTCTATTTCCCATTGAATATTGTTTTCTTATTCTACGTTCTTGTTTGTTTGTGTCAGTTTTGATATAATTTTTTTAATATTGAAACTTATTCATTAACTCAATTCTCAAGCCCAGGCTTGACGAGAGGAGGGGGTTCGTGACTCGAATACGAGCACGAACCTAAAAACAAAGTGTTTATTTTGCTTGGAATGGACTGTATTTTTTTAAAGCCCTACCTTAACACAGTCTTATCCCAGTTTACTGTTTGTGTTCAAAACAAAAATTAACTCCATAAAAAATACACTGGACGTTTCGATCATTTGTTGATATTCGAAAACAAACGATGAATAAAGAATTACAGATACGTTTATGAATACTTCAGAACTTCCAGATTCTGAATAAGAACTCTTCTTATTTTTTTCTTACGTTTAAATAAGAGAGTATGATCAAAACGTTTTCTTAGTTTGTTTTGAACAAATATGGTAAACTGGGGTAAGTGTTGCTTCACAAATACGGGTGGGGTCGTTCATGTTTTCAGAACGTGCCGACGCCACGCCAGCACGCTTAATAGGGTCCATACAATGGTTCAGCCCATTCTCCCTATCTGCCTCGAATCACTGGAAAACGTTTACGCCCAACATACGCGCACATCGTGTTTAGAAGTCAGTGTATTGGTTAACATTGTTGTATGGAATATGTAGTACTGTATATGTGTGTATTTGCTTACATTTGGTACATTTTTTGGCTAACTATTGGATCTGGGCTAGGTGTTGAATACACTATCTGATGGGAAATTTTATGAGGAACAATTTCTATCGAATGTATTTTTTCTCTAAAATGCGAATTTACCGAGATTTTTACAAAAAACTGAGGCAAATTTCTAATGTATTTGTAAATTTGCTCGACATAGGCGTATATTCGATAGCGTTCTAGGCTAACTACGGGGTCTAGGCTAAATGTTGAATACACTATCTGATAGGAAATTTTATGAGGAATAATTTTTGTCAGATGTATTTTTTCTTGTGAATTTACCGAGATTTTTACAAAAAACTGATTTTTGGGGGGTTGAAACCACCCTAAGTGGAGAAGCTCCAGGGGGACAAGGTGGGATTTTTGGTATCTTGTTTTAGACATCATTCTCTACAACTTTCAGCAATCAGACCTTGGCTAGGCCACTTTGTTTTTTTTTTATTCCTTATTTGCTTACATTATTAATATTTTTTCATTTTCGTCGTATGAATCTAGGTAGGACGTTGTAGTGTCCATTTAAAGTGATCCAAAGCTTTTACTCGCGGATTTATGTTTACGAAATATACTGTAAGAAATATTTTAATCTGTAAGACTGGTTAGGTCTGTTGATCTCTGATTTCTTGATAAAGTATAAATTCTCGGAACATACGTCTCACAAATGAACACTTTCAGTCTTGGAGTGATGATCCATAAACCGAGGAACGGAGAAAAATTTGATGTTTCTTATCTCTACAACATTCGGGAAGACGGTCAATGCTGGAGAACCGTCTCCAAAATGGATTTATCTACATTTTATTATCGAAATAGGAGAAAGAGACAATATTGATTAAACTAACCTGATGGAACATAATTCCGCTCCCTCCTAGACAATGTTTAAGGAAGAAGAAAGAGACTATTGATTAAACTAGCTCATAAATAGCCCTCCCCTAGTAGGCTCTTTGACTTGAAGCTAACTCCAATCTCACACTCGCACTTACGCAAATGCCGGAGTATGTTTAGTAAAATGCATCATCCACTGAGAAATTTCAACAAACAAATTTCCTATACGTAATGAAGAAATTAGATGACGAACGTGAGGACGCGAGTCGGGTCGCATATTCATCATTCGCTATAGGAATCGGTTAGTTGTTGCAAAAAACAAGTCGTCGAAATGCGAATAATTTTCTTACGCCATTACTTTCTTCGTTATCTTTCCGGCACTATATAGGTACCTTCGCTAAAAGAACCGACGACTTTCCTTCATTAAAGCTATAATAGAACAATTTAACGAGAGTTGTCTCCAAGATTGATCATCGAGCATCCATCAAACCAACCCAACGACGAATTAGGAATAATCCATCGTTCCGTCTTCCTCGTACAAATGTACCAGAACTGAGAATGAATACAGTATAGAATAAACATTGTGATAACCTTTTTTGTCTCAACGGTATTATACGTAATATCTGACAATTAGTTGCAATTAATTGAGAAGTTCTGAATCATAATTCAATGTCATGTGTATTCTTTCAATTACAAATGCTAATACGCGCATTCTTGTCAGAGATTTTGTATTTAATAATGCGAACCATATTATCACATTGAGAGGGATATGGAAACACATTCATTTCAATTTAATATTGGATTGCTTCTCTCCAGTTGATGGTATTGATGCTGCATTTCCCGTGCGCGAAATCGGAGCCATAATAACCTCCATATGGCCTAAGTTGAGGTATTACAAAGCTGTCAAAAATGGTCCAATTTCAATTCAATCTTATAAAATATGTTTTAATTTTTACTCGCTCTCTCGCAATATATATAACTACCAGTATAACTAATTTACAACTACCGTAATATACACGTGATATTCCATCTAGCAATAGCATCTAGTATTTATAACTTCATTTGTTTTCAATAAATTAGCCATAGGTTATTCGGTCCCTGCGGGATACTCTTATACTAGAAGCGGTGCGGTCTCCTTCGATCTTATTTGACTTGGGATTCAATTTCTAAATTCAGTCTATCCATACGTCGTGCTATATTCGCTCGTTCCGAGTCGCCTAGATTCTACCATGCGCTAGGTTCCAAAGAAGCATGAAACCATGTGTCTGCATTTGCAGCCACCGTCATGAAGAATAAAAAGAAGATGAACCAGGAATAGAATAGGCTTTTGCAGAACCACGCTGACACCTGTGTACCATCTAGATCCAGATGTGCAGGAAGAAGAGGAAGATCATCTTCAAAGAAAGGAGAAAATGAAGAGACTCGAACAGCAATCCAGTATATTTTAGAGGGTGGTGTTGTTGTGTGTTCTTATGTTCTGCGTGCCAGAGGATACTGCAACTTGGCGGTTGGGCGGTTGCCAAGTAGAAGAGGGGGTTAGCCGAGGAGGTTCTTTTAACTTTGGAGTAATACCCGAAAGTTTTAATTCCGGAGTTGGAGGAAACCAAACTCTTGCTCCCACTCCACCACGGAGGAAGGGCGGTGCTGTACATGCGACAGAAGCGAATACGCGGTGACCGAGGACAAAAGAGAGATCTTGAAGGACGTGAATATAATTTTTCCAAAAGACGTCGAGAAAACGACGATCAGGAAATTATAGAAGTTTTAGAGATGGTATACTGGCGTTTAAAAAGCATCCCTTATTCTAGTTTGAAATAATCATCAATAGAGAGTGATTATGAACCATAGAAAAATTGAATGTAATTTATTTGTGAAACCAGAAACGATTTTCTGATCTACTGAATGGGGTAATATTTTGGGAAATTGAAATAATTGTATTCTGCAATACAGTATTTTAATGAGTAAAAATTCGCAGCGAGTTTTCTGTTCTTACGCGCATCTATTCCACGGATAAGACTTACGTTCGGCCAATGATAACACGAGAGCATAGAAACTATCAAACGGTGTACCAGCCGAATTTTATGAGTTGACAAATTTATTACCGCTGGCAGCTCCGTGACTGCAATAACTAATAATGTGAACGAAGTATATTGGATTTCTCGAGATGAAACTTTGTCTTTATATATTCCTGCTCTAACTATTTCCTCCCTAGAAAGATGTATTGGTCATACATGATATTCTCCAGTAAAATGTATTCATTCGATTCGTACTTCTTAGAAGTGAAAACATTTGAAATATTGTCTCCCCACTGAGCGAGCTCGTTATCTTGAATACGTACTCTGTCTGCACGTACAACTGTTAAGATGGAAAAAACAAGCTCAATTAAGGTTTTTTTAATAAGAAATTCAAATTATTCAGCGATCCAAATAAAAGCGAAGATTTTTTTTAAATTCCAAAACTGAAAAAGCTGACCGCTGGTTTAAAATGAATCCCTCAGGGCCTCGGAGGTGAACGATGATACAGACTTCGAAATTTTGGATTAATTTTTGAATGAGTTCTCTTGAAATTGTATAATATTTTAGGTCGGTTAGTATTTTGAGATGATATTTTTCATGTGAATGCGTAAATATTGATTCTAAGCAGTTAGTACCAATTAAGATAATAAGGTAAAACCTTGAAAGTTCGATAATGGAAACGGAAAATAGTCTTTCTTGACAATCGAAAAGTATCTAGAGAATTCTGAGAAGCTACACTTTTTTCTTGTTCTAATTCCTCCTCAATTTCAGTTGTTTTGATGTGTTCCGCATTTGGTGAGATATCGCCGTGGAACCATGTACGAGTACTTACCATGTTCGTTCAATTCAATGACGACAACACGTGTTCATCACCGTGAAAGACGCTGTATTTACCAGTATTAGTTTACGCAGCTCTATATATGTTTCAGATTACTGTACTTCAATCAATTATTAATAACCGCGATGTCGATGATGAAACGACTGTATTAATTGTTGACCGCTGGCAAACTGTAATGAATTGACGATAACAGTACGCCATATAATGTAATGTCTAGCTTGTTCGATATATGTTTCCAGATGAATGGCCACACATACTTTGTGTATAGGAGGTCCATTAGACAACCGTTTTTGTGCACTACTTCATTAGTACATAGCATCCCAAAACGTTTGTACAGTACCGGGGCATTTGCTCGAAAGATTATCTGGTCTAGTAAGGATAATAATCTGTGTAAGTGATTATTGTGCGCGAATAGTTGGTCTTTGAATCCAGCTTGACCGTATGTGAATGGAAACTTATGAAGACATTGTTAGTCATCTAAGAAAATTGCTAAAAATCGGAAATTTTCGAAGAGCCGACGGTAAATTTTCCGCTGGACCGAAATGAACCGTTTTCAGACAAAAAAATCGACCGTAATTGATTTTTTTGTGGCAAATGTGCGGGAAGAGCCGAATTTTTCTGTTTGTCACATCGTAATTTTTTAATGATTTAAAAACGTTTTACTCTAGAGCTATATTCAAGTCGCGGGAAAGAAATCTAACCTTGAGTTGGAAAAATCTTGAAACATTTGGGATTCTAGAGCTACATGATGATGGGAATCCATTATATGATAGGAAAGGGACTTGAAAAAAATTTTCACGGTCAACTTTTATATTATTATGAAAAGGAAACTGGAAAAAATTTGGACTCTTGAACTGCACGTCATGATGGGAACCATAGATAGAAAAATGGAATTAGTAAGATTTCTAATTCTTGATCAAACCCAATACGTCCACACGCGAGTTCCCCGTTGCCATTGCAATGGCATCTAATTTTTCTTTCCATTTTACTCTCTACTTTCATTCAATTCTTGAAACTTTTGTATGGTACCACTTGATTGATACGTATACCTCAAACCATAGTATGTGAAGGGTGTACTTCACCCGTTGGCAAACTCCGAAACGGTGTCCAAATACGTTGCATGTATAGATTCTCTAATACCCTGCAAGGCTCGGCGTACCAGCGGTCACTACGCGAAGCTTGTTGGGCGTGCGTGAATAGTCCTTTTTAGGGATGATTTGATAAGACTTCGCAATTCGACGAATTTTTCCGATCTTAGAAATGTTGTACAGAAAGGTTCAACTTGAGGCGGTATGGAAACAGAAAATAATCCAAATTTTTGCTCCAAAAACATTTTACTTCAGAAAATAAACGAATTTTCGATGATGTTAAATTGAAATAGAAAGCGTATGTTGAAATTCTGCTTTTACGAGACAGTCTTGAGTTGAACCTTTCTGAAAAACATCCAGAAATCAGAAAGATTCATTGAAAACTAGTGCAGTGAGAAATTTTTTCTGGCTTTATGTTTATAATGTTTGTTTTCACTAGTGAAGCACAGCCTTGAAGATCCGTAGGGGCAAATATATATGTGAATTTCTCTCCTTTCAGTCACAGCATCAACTTTGGTCGGACTTAGTCTACAAATTTGAAGAGAGTAATCGATGAGCGAGTAAAAAGAACGGTACCTCTTAAATTTTGTCGTTGTTTGCTATTGACACAATATTTCTAAGAATGGATATAGGCTACGTCAGTGTGTTTACCTGCAATGATGAACTTTTTTCCCCCAAAAATTGGATCAAATCGTCTATTTGGAATCCCATATTTTTGACAGGAGTGAGTTGTTTTTTTGAAAAGTACGTCCAACGTACACGCAATTTTGGTCCTTGGACTTGAAAAAATATCGATTCGTGTACTTTAAACATGAACGGCAAATTGGAATATTATTATTGATTAATTCTTAGAACGTCGAATATTCTCATTTTTAAATTATTCATTTGATGATCTTCGCTCCGGAGCACGTTCAATATTGTGCCGTAATCTTTATGGCATACATGTTGCCTACCTTGCAAAATGAGGTAAAACGGAGAAGCCATCGCTAGACCCATCAACGAGCCGCAATTTCTTTTTATTTCTTTCCAAAAATCGTTCTGCCGGCTTGAATTCAGGTTGCATAAATCCCGAGACTAGGCTGTTAAGTACCTTAGTTTTTCAATGAGATCCATTCTTTAATTTTGCTCCCGTATCACTAGAATGTTATTTCAAATAACTCGATCCAATCTTTTGCTGATAATTTTGTATATTGAATTATTTCGTAAATTTTCACATGAAAGAAAAATGACGCTTCATTTATTGACGTTAATTTTTTCTTTTCTATTTTTCAGGTAAGTGGCTACTATCGCCATCCGTTGTCAAATATGAGTGTGATTTTCGATCACCTGGACGACCAACAATTCGAGAAGCTTGAAGACGACTTTTCAGTTGTGTAAATAAGTATCTTAAAACTTATGCCGGCTTATAAGATGATATTATGAAAGACGGAGACGACGGTGATCGGTCGTAAAGTTGCGTTCTGGTGCGAGGCAGAAATCATTAGAGGTTGACTCGAAAATTCGTTGTTTCTAAATTGGTGCATTGTCTCTCTCCAGTTCGCCCATTTTTGGTGAACTTCATTTGATCACATTTCTTAACTCAGGTGAAATTGTCATTTTTCAAAGAAAGATGAGTTGTTTTTAACGATCAAGCTTTATATGAGCAGAGCAGTCTAGTTCAAATAATTAATTAATGTCGCGCTCCATGATTGCGATACGAGTATAACTAGAAAGGAAGTGTGGTTCATCATTGCGTTTAGAATTAATGTTGAGAGATATTGAGACTTGGAAGAATTTTTAGAAAAAAAGTTGAGCGAATTGAGGTAATTTTTGCCTAGTCGAAGATTTCAAGGATGAGCTAGACGGTCTCTACTCAAATTTTTTAAGAGGGAAAAAAAAGAATTTATATAATACGTGACTACACCCTCTGAAAAAGGGTTAATTTCTTAGTAGCACTTCTTTTTAACTGTGTTATTTCGAGTTCATGTTTCTTATTACATATAAAACTTTGGAGTTTATTGTAAAATCTTAACTCTACGCTGTCATGATATCGGACCATACAAAAGTGAAAGATTAGTGAAGAATAGACTGTGTGACTTTATTTAGCCGCAGAATCGACCTAATGCCAAGCTCTATGGGTTTGTTCTCTATAGCTGCGCATTGAAAGACAGGAGACATCAGTAATGATGCTCGCATCTTTCAACGATTGTCTTAAAAATGATCCTTCCAGACGCCTGTTTCATATTGTATTCTAGCCACGTTAATATTCTCACGACAGCTCGTGCCGAGTATCGATAAGCTGTCGCTGTCACCTCGCTCTACCATTCCAAATTTTCTTTCTTAACGACGAGACACCTGTACAGTGAAGTCCGTGGTCGTAGTTTCATTGTCATCGTAGTCGTTTTCGTTATTTTTTCTCACTTTTTTATGATACGGCATTTAAAATTGATCCGTTAAAATGTTTACGACAATAGATTAGATACACGGTGTACATGCTTTGTTGTTGGTTTTCTTCTCCAAATATACTGTTATGAAGGAAGCGGGTTGTGATGATAATCTCGTGTCAAACCTTGACATTTGTATTCTACTTTAGAGGAAGAGCGCCCTCACAACCGAAAAGAGAGTGCGGATATCTGAGAAAAATGATGAATCATTCTAAAATTTTAAGTCTTGAGGGCTTTAAATGATTATTTATCTAAAATAACGAATTCTTCAGAAACGTATTATCTATGATGGTGAAGGTGGTTTAATAAGTACTTAATAATGAACCCTGAAAAGAGAAAGCCTGGAGAGGAGGTTAGTTTCGTTAGTAAATTTTTCCTGATGTCAGCTTTTACAAAGGGTTGCATGCTTTCGATGATACTATGTACCAAATAAAAATGAGTATTTATATAGTCGCATGACGGGACGTGATTTACTCGCACAATAACTACGAAAAGTAATAACTAATAATATTCGTATTTCGCGCGTGAATGAGAAGAAATTATTTAGGCAGAAAAACACCCTGCAGTTGATTTTACTAGAAAAGGTATTATGACGTGTACTCAACGAAACGACGTATAGTGCTTTTGCCCTGATGTGCAAACGCTTGTGGATTTTAACTATAATAAATGTTTCGACACAGCAAACACTTGAGTTCAATGTCTCATTATGAAACAGCCAATTTCATTCTGCTACAGGGTGTAATTCTGGTTTGTTCAAAACTTGGAATATTTCTATGGAGTCAAGTTCTTACTCACATATTTTTTATAATTTTTAATCCCGTATGTTTATTTGCATTGCCTGGCGCGGGAAAAAGCGAGCAAAAAATAAATGAATAACAATTTTGTTGTAGAAAAACGAAGGCGTTTCTCTTCTTCTTCTTGTTTCATTTTCCCGACTAAAAACTTTGACAGCTGTGAGAAAAGCTAATATTTACGCGATTGTCTCATTTACACGAATTATCGAGGAATGGAGCGTGAAAACAGCTCCGTTGACTTTCTGTCAAAAATTTTCTTGTCGAGTGTCGAAATTGTTCTATTCATCATCGCGAGATTTTGTACAGTAAGTACAAATCACGTGCTCGAATTTACAGGAAACTGAAAAGGAGGTAGAATTGCGTCTCAGCTTCCTAGCTTTTACGCGCGATTAGTTTCAAATTGTGTTAAGCTATGAGATCGCAGTCGGATGGAGAAAATTGGAAAAACAGACTGATGAGATTACTAGGCCTCACTCGCTCCACTCGTTCTTCCCATTCTCGTATGTTTCAAATGTTGTAAGCGGACCAGGAGTAACGACTTATGACGTCACAAGCTAATAGCTTCATGATGGCTCTCAACGTTTTCTTAGCCTAGTATAAATCTAACCTACGCCTTTTCATTATATTAGGATAAGCTAGAAACTACTGAGGGAGGAGGGGGGCCTCGGACTCGCGAACTCGCAGATTTGAAGAATCATTGCCACAGTGAAAATTCCCATAAGGATGAGATCAGAGCAAAGACATGAAACATGTCAAAATTATAAAGACGGCAGTGCAGTGCCCTCAATTCTTCCAAATTACAAAATATTATTGACATGTTTCTTGTCTTTTCTCTACCTCCTAATTTTTGAAAATTGTCCGGGCGTCCGCGTTCGGGCGTCCGGCAGTGACCTAGGGACTTGAAAAAAATTTTCAACGTCAAATCTCAGCCCTACCCCCTAATTCTTGAAAATTGTCCGGGCGTCCGGTTGTGGCCTTGAGACTCGGAGAATATTGGTAAAAAAACAAAAAAAAATTAAAAAAAAAAATAAAAGAAAAATAAAATAAAACTAGATAAAATAAAAAAAAAATGAAAAAAAAATGAAATAAAAAAGATTAAAATGAAGAAGATTAAAATGAAAAAGATGAAATAAAAAAAAATTGAAAAGAAAATTAAAAGAAAAAAATTGAAAAAATCAAATGAAAAAAAATTGAAAATAAAACAAAAATGAAAAAAAAATAAAATGAAAAAAATGAAATAGAAAAAAAAATGAAATAAAATGAAATTATGAGAATAAATAAAAATGAAGAAAATTCAAAATAAAAAGAAAATTAAATCAAATTGAAAATAAAAATGAATGTCTGGGAGGTCATCGAGAAATTTGCGAGTACCATTCTCTCTCAAAAAAAATGATGAAAAAAAATAAAATCAAAAAATAAAATAAGATAAAATGAAGATAAATAAAATAGAAATAAATAAAATCAAAAAAATGGATCAAAAAAAATTAAAAATAAAATTGAAAGAAAAAAATTGAAAAAATCAAATGAAAAAAAATTGAAAATAAAACAAAAGTAAAAAAAATAGAATGAAAAAAAAAATGAAATAGAATAAAAACAGATAAAAATGAATTAAATTCAAAATAAAATAGAAATAAAAGGAAATAAAAAAAAATAGAATAAAATAAAATTAAATTGAATTGAAAATAAAAATAAATGTCTGGGAGGTCATTGAGAAATTTGCGAGTACCATCCTCTCTCAAAAAAAAATGACGAAAAAAAAATAAAATAAAAAAAATATAAATCAAATCAAAAATAATTCTGAAAAAACTCAGAAGCGGGACAAACGAGCGGAGCGAGTGAGGCTTAGTAATCTCATCAGCCTGAAATATACTCAAGTAGACTTGTACTGGACCAAGAAGCAGGACGAACGAGCGGAGCAAGTGAGGCTCAGTAATCTCATCAGCTTGAAATATACTCAAGTAGACTTACACTAGACCAAGAAGGCTCATTAGCCTGAAATATTCCACAGTAGACTTATACTACATCAAGCGAGTGCCGCGAGTGAGTCCCAGAAGGCAGTCATCCTGAAATACTCTAAAGTAGACTTGAGGACCGTTTACCCAAAACTCTTCAAGTTCATTTTATGCAAAATTGAGATATTAGCGTTTTTAGCGTTTTATACAAGTAATACATCATATAAAAATGTCGAATAATTTTTTGGCACCACTATCTATGCGTCTAAGATATATGAGCCGTGTTATTTTAGCACCTTTCTTCAATATTCTTTGGACATCAATAAGGTAAATAAGGGTAAATTAGTTTTCCAAAACTCGTTAAGTCCAAAATTTGTAATCTTTGGCGCAGCCTCACAAGCTAATAAACCAATGCACGTGGATGCCAATCTTTGTACTCATGTATGATCATCTACTCCTACTATAACCATTCACACATTGCCATTATCTCTCACTGTGACAAATAGAGGTAGTTTTTTATTCCTCCTGAAAAATTTGCTAAATGGACTTGACAAGTTTTGGAAAAACTGAAGAAGCTGGAAATTTCGGAAATTTTTGAACTATGAAGAGCTTAAGACGACTGGCGAAAAGACATGAAACATGATCTTGAAATTTTTGGCAACGTCAAGAAATCTTTCCTTTTCTTCAAATGAAATCGTGCGGAAGAGTGTAGATTTTCGTAGGAGCTTTAATTCGAGGAAGGTAAGGATTATGATGTAATAAAAATTAGAGTTTTTCGCGTATGAAGTATTTGCTACAACCCTCACTGTGGAAAAGCTTTCGTTGTCTGCTTTCTACGTGGAAGGTTCCTACTTCAAAACACTCTCAGAAACGACTTGTCCTTCGAAAAAAGAGATGTGTCTGTAGTCGGTTATGTCGTTTGTATTCATTCATATCTTTTTATTCTCTTCGATAATCAACCATGTCACAAATTCGACTCTAAGGAACTTTCCCGATTGGAAAATTCATCATATCATGGTGTCAGTGGCCGCAAATGTCAGAATAAAAACGAAGATAGCGTGGCGCCTTGCCATTTCATGCTGCAATTTAGACCGACGCATAAATATTGGCTAAACAATGACTCATCCTTCGACGGAATTTTTTTGACGGAAATTTGTCGATGAAAACACGAGTATAGAATTTTTTTTTTAGATTTCAAACGAGCGCTTTGAGCGTTATCATTTTTGTTAATGTGGAAAATGTTCACGTTTACGAGCGGAAGAAGCGCGACAAAGTTAATGGTCTATTTTGTGTTCATTGGTCTAGTGAAGTTGTCCTATTTAACGAAAAGTCGACGATGAAAAGGAAGTACGCCAGTGGATTTTTTGAAATTGGATGTTCGTACAGTTGGCAGGAAAGGCTTAAGATGAATCTTAAACGATGCCGATATCGTCCCAAAAGTCCTTGATGATGGCTATAGATGTACCGATAAAAATGAAAAATAAGGAAGTATTTATTTTTTCGTGTTAACGAAATCGTATAATGGTTTCGAAGCTTCCCACGTTATTGACCTCATTTGTCATCCGCAATAGGTGTCTATGGTCAAATTCTACGTCTTCTCACGTATTTAACGTTTTATTTCTGAGCAATAGACCCTTAGGATCGCTGGGGCCATAACCTGTTTTGGAGGCGTTGATGCCCACCGATTTCCATACTAGTTTTTCTCTTTATTCCTTGTTGCCCTTATCGTTCATTTTTTTGAGCAAGCAATTTACAAAATAGGGGGGTTATTTCGAATCTGTAAAAGGAGATGATTCATTACCCACGAGTATTATGTTGATTTTCTGATTTTGTTATACTTCGTTGTTATCTTATATTAAAATTTTATGCAACTTATACGTATATTTCAAACTTCTGTTCGCGTTCAAATGTTGAATTTTGAATTCGTGAGTGTTAATTTCTGTATTTCAGTGTACGTAGAAATCCTCCCGTATAGAGAATAACCAGAGTCAAAAATACGCAGAGATTATTCTAAGTGAGCAATACTGGGCACACATGGTAGAGTTGTTGTTGACGAATTGGAATATTATTGTGAAGGGTCCGTTCAGGAGATGCGCCCTGTGGACGATGGTTATATCGTGAAGTACATCTGGTTGTCTAGAAATCGGTCAGCCAAAGTGGGTGCGTGGAGGCCTTCGGAGTTGGTTACCGGGAGAGATGTACTTATTGGACATCGAAAATGTCTTGAAAGTGCGGATTTTGTTCGTATCTAAGCGGGGATGCGACGAATCTCGGGGACGTATGGGCTCGAGTTGCTGGAGGTCGCGCCCTCAGGATGGCTTGCGAGTCATGCAGAGTTGTGAGTCCTGCGGAGCTACAACTCAGTTTGTAAGATAGGACACAATTGGGGAACCTGAGCTTAATACAGACGCGCAGAACGAGGCAGTACTTCTCTTACGTAACTGGGAGTTCAAGGTCTCGGTGGTTGGCCGACTCATTGAGGTACAGCAATATCTGTCTGGGAATGCCTAGAGTTTGTTTCACGAATTCATAACGGGTCCGATCAATCTCTCGTTGCGGTGGTGGAGAGGCTGCTCTGTCCGAGGGGCACTGCGAGGGATGTGAGCATTGCGAGGCAAGATTCTAAAAACTTGAAGCCGCGGCATTGTGTTGCGACGCAGTGTCGGCATTATTGCAGTTTTATATTAGCTAGTTTTCTAGAGGGTCGATGGTACCCGTTGAATTTGGAGTTATACACTTGGTATTTGTGCTGACAGTTTATACTTTGGTGTGTGTGTGTGTGCTCAGTAGTTAGGTAGGATAATTAGGAATATACTCCAGGTACGCTCAAACAAGGTTTTAAAACAGTCTACAGGTAGTTCAGAATATGGTCCAGCTGGTCATCCTACAGAAACTGGTGTTGATTAAATCCTGACAAGGTATACATAATCTATGAATTACGATTGGTTTGATGACTCCTCGAGGTCAAGAAACACTCAGTATAACTTGAGTTGTATTCTTGTTCTGTTCGGTGCACTCTAGCGCCTTGGTGAAAATTTTAGGAATGAGACGTTGAGGAATTTTTAGAGCCCTGCTACCTTTTGGAGCAACGAACTGTGATCTTAATGACTGGGTAAGATTACATTTGTATTCGAAAGCAATTCTTATCCCGCTGTATCTCCTCGTCCTCCCATTCAAAATTTCAAATTTTAGAGGTTCGACTAGCTCTTTAATATCGTCGATATTATCGTCAATGTCACTTAGCCATATCTTTGACATGATGTGAGGCAGCATTGTCGACCAATCTTTGAACAAACGAGAAAAGAAAACTCGTCAAGGGAATTACGATAAATAAGTATAGTAAGAGAAATAATCACGGGTCAGTTAAAATATGTTGGTGAATGTGAACATTGAACGGTTTGAAAGGGTTTCTCGCAAATTTCCACCTAATCATTGATCTCGTCAACTTGCCTCCGTATTTGATGGAAAGAGTGAAATATTTTCGCAGAATTTTCAATATAATCGCTATCGAATTTCCGGTAGAAACATCGCTCGCTTAATAAGTGACGACCTGAAATACTGAGACGACCGTAGGTATAAAACCAAGTTCCTTGTTTGATGAGTTTCTTCGAAAAAGATAATACGTTTTTTACCAAACATTTCCCGCACGTGACGGGGTAACCTTTAGTTATTTTTACAAGCGCCACTATCGTAAATATTATTGAATCGCACCAAGAATCCATCACACGAAAGAAGATTTATATTATTTATTTTCTCTTCGGCGTAATTTATTGTGTTCACATATATTAACGTTAATACCGAAAGTACAAAAAAAAATGTGTATACTGTTCATCTTTCTTCATGTTAGTAAATCATACCGCAAAACAGAACTGATAAACGAGTTTTAATAAGCCTTAAGTGGATATTATTTCAAATAATTAGATATCGCGCTCGTTTAATCGCTGCTGGAGTTCCTTATTTAGTTTATCAAGCCCACCCCCGAGAAACCAAAAGATGAAGTAAAAAACTATGGATCGCTTCTCTACTTAGTTCCCCTTTATATATTAAGATCGTTTTGCCGAGTTATTGTACTCATCCGTTTTCTTTATCAAATTTGGTCGATTCACTCTGATGGCAGAGACGACGAGAATCATTCGGTTAAGTTTCTTTCGGTACGTGACGTGTCCGAATGAAAATTATTCGTAGAAACCTTCCACCGACTACGACGAGTAGATATACCTCTAAATTTCGCGAACGATTTCTTCTTAAATCGAAAGCCGCCCAACTTACCTGCCCACCTATATTGCATTAAAATTATATTATACACGGTGATTATTCTTATTCGGAGAAAGAGAGAGAGAGGTCGCCTTCGGGTCAGACATCATTTCGCTGAGAATATACCTTCGCAGTGGTGGATTAACTTTTATCGCATTATTTTTGTTCTATAGGGTGATGTTAATTAGTATGCAAAAATATTCCGACGGATGAAGGGCGGTGCGAGGCCCAGTATACAGTATACTACGCGGAGCTTCTAGAGCGAGCACAAATCAGAGTTGTACCACTTGGGCACGTCTTGTTCGTTTTCACATTAGCGTAGGTTGGAGAACACGTGGTTTAGTGACGGCGAAAGAATGACCAAAATTAGCGTACATTATGCGCTTACGTGTGTAAGCAAACGCATATCTTGAGGAGAAAAGTTTTGCCATCTTCGGTGGCACACATTGGAATAGTGCACTCATGTTTTACCCCTACATTATTGCAGAAATCTTGCAGTCAATTTTCCAATCCGCTCGAGAACGCTCTGCTCTGAAGTAGTTGAGATAATTTTTCTTTCGTGGATTTTAATAAGTGCGAGCCTAGACAATGACGTGATTTAATGTCAGGAAATGGTAATACGTACAAATAATTTTCACGTTTTCATACCGCTAGCATATATTATCTTTTAAGATAATCTCATCCACGTTTTGTAGAGTTATTAGCACTGGTGGAAGCAAACTGCTTTGCGTCCTAAAAGTTATCTGCGCTATGCCACATCAAAGGCACGTTATGAATAAGATTCTTCCTTTAGAGAAAGAGAACTAGAACCCTTTGATTAATTCTACAACTTTTTATGGTTTCTAATTTGAAACTTCTTCACAATTGTTGTTACACACGGCAGATCACGGGAAAAATTATTTTGAATACAAGATGTTAATATTCTCGAAAAAAACAGCATGATGGAAATCTTGGACTCGGAGTGACGATTGTCACATGAGATGCAAAAATAGAGATTTAGTGTGTGAGTGTGTATAGTCGATTCCAAGACACGCCCTCGGGTAATGATTTTCTCGTTTGATTTATTTTTGATGAATGTAATTGTTTTGAAGATAGTGTTTCTTCAAAAAGACGTGCCAGAGAGCAGAATTTGGAAAATAATGGTAGTTCTTGAAATCGTACCCTAGTGCCAGAGAATGATTTCTAGTGTTTCAGCATCACGATCAATCTCGTCTTTTTTCCGTTCGTACAATTGAGAGAGGAAGACGATCGAACTGATGAATTTTTCTCTTACTTGAATGATTCAATTCACCAATTGCGTGAAATTTCCATACGTAACTCATCAACTCTAGTAACTACGTTGGGGAAGGGTATCGCGATGGCCTTACGTGTTTCGGAAGATCGACATGACCTGATATTCGAATAAAAAAGACTGTCGGTTTGATATAGAGAAGAGAAGACGGGGAAAGACGTGGGTCGATGAAATGATAATTTTGAATTGGTTTCTGAACTACCAACTGTCCATTCGCATGCTCAACGTTGGGCTAATAGTTTCATAATGGCTCTCAGCGTCTTCTTAGCCTTGTATAAATCTATTCATTATATTAGGATAAGCTAGAAACTGCCTCGGATTCGCGAACTCGGACTCGCAGATTTCAGAATCACTCCTGAGAAAATCTCGAAATTTTTCTGAGTCCCTTTCGAGGGGGGGGGGGGGGGTTGGACACGCGACTCGGACTCGCAAATTTGAGAATCATTGCCACAGTGAAAATTCCCATAAGAATGAGACCAGAGCAAAGACATGAAACATGTCAAAAATTTACAGGTTGGATAACTTACGTATTTTAAAACACGCGAGCATCGTATGTACGTTTTTGTAAAAGGATTTTCAGTGACGTAATGCGCGCCGAAACCGTTATCAAAATACCAAAATGACGTCATGATAAGGACTTTTCACTACACCTATAACCATTGTGAAAAGACCGATTTGTATTTTAAAGCCTTGTACTGTAAATAGTCTTGGAAGATTTATATTTGAGTTTTGGTCAACATTTTTTCGAGTCCTCCCCCCTTTTCCCTCTTCTCGTCCGTGCAGCTAATTGCAGAAATTTTCCAAATTCTTCTATCTTGGATTTCGGAATGTGCAAGTCACTCCTTCAGCCCATCAGCGATTTTTTTTTAATCAAATTCTATCTTCTTGAAGATTCAGAGCTCGAAATTTCTCTAAGTCGCACTTGCTCATTGTATAGCTCAAACTTCTTCAGGTCTGAGGGTTGAAAATTTTAGACAGCAAACTTTTCAAAAACAAAAAGCTGTTGATCTTCCGTTTAAGCATTCGTTCACCTAACACCCAGTGTTGACCAATAATCGACCGAAAATCGCTTGGATTCGTCAATTTCAAGTCGTAGTTTTGTCGCAATGTTCGCTGGTAGACTTCAAATTGACGCAGAGGCGTTCTGAGAGTAAATTTACTATACCGATATGTTGCTCGTCATCAGCTCTTGAAAAATTCAACTCCATTTTTGACATGTTTCTCATCCTTATGGAAATTTTCCATTATGGCAGTGATGCTCAAATCTGCGAGTCCGAGTCCAAGGGAGCCTCCCCCCCCCCCCGCCGCCTCGAAAGGGACTTGGAAAAATTTTGAGAAAATGTTCTCAGGAGTGATTCTGAAATCTGCGAGTCCGAGTCCGAGGCCCCCCTGTAGTTTGTAGCTTATCCTAATAAATGCAAAGGCGTAGGCTGAATTCATGTAAGACGATAAAATTTGGATTTTAACGAAAACACTTTTATTGTGTCGATGCGAGTTGAACTCGAATCGAAAACAAATATGCCGTTGGTACACGGAGTATGAAATTAAATATAAAATGCACAAAATATAAACGAAGTTTACGAGACGTACATTCGTGATGGGTAAATCGTACAAACTAAAAAAGAAATAAAAATAATAGGTACGTTGAGTTTATCAACAATCTAAACGCGTTCATACATGATCGAGTTATCGCTAGGTATATTACAATAGGTATCGCTAAACACACTGACCGAATAGAAAGAGGCAAGATAGCTATTTTGAGAAAATGTTCTCAGGAGTGATTCTGAAATCTGCGAGTCCGAGTCCGAGGCCCCCCTGTAGTTTGTAGCTTATCCTAATAAATGCAAAGGCGTAGGCTGAATTCATACTAGGCTATGAAAACTCCGAGAGCCATTATGAAGCTATTACCTTGTGATGTCATGAGTTCGGTGACGTCATAAGTTTTGTGACGTCATAAGTCAATGACATTATAAGTCAATAACATTATAAGCCGATGACGTCATAAGTCAATGACGGCATAAGTTAGTGACGTCATGACTTAATGACATACTAGGTCAATTACGTCATAAGTCGATGACGTCATGAGTCGTCAATCCTGAATCCGCTTACAACATCTGAAATAATATACTAAAGTAGATTTACACTAGGCCAAGAAGCGGAGCAAACGAGTGGAGCGAGTGAGGCCTCCTCATCTCATCAGCCTGAAATATACTTGGGTAGACTTACACTAGATCAACAAGGCTCATAAGCCTGAAATATTCCAAAGTAGACTTATACTAGACCAAGAAGCGAGACAGATCAAGCGAGTGTGCCCCTCTAAAGCCTTAGCCTAGAATTCTAAAATATTTTTGTCTCGCATTATCCACAACATATTTGATGGGGCAAAATTTTGAAAATACATGAAACATGATTTTAATTTTTTTGGCTGCGCCAAGAAATCCAATACTCCTAAAGTCATTTGCCAAGATCCGTTTTTTTTTTTTTCAAATCGTAATTTTATTGCTTTTTAATTTTCTTAATTTCTTGAATTTGCTTCTTCTCCCACTTGCTTGGTGCCCCTAAAATGCTAGGGCCCCGGGAACTCTCCCGGTTTCCCGGCGGCTCAGAACGCCACTGAATTGACGTTTTATCTCAAGTCGAGAACTTGACTTGAAACTGACTGCTCTGTTGCCTGGATTAACATTCGAGTTTTTGTTTTCTGGAAGTGTATGCTGGTCGCCTTGAAATCAATCTGAGTCGATGTACAGTCACTTCCCTGAAGCTTCCTCTCACGCTTCTGAGCACAACTTCGCCTGGCTCATAGCCCTGGAGACAGGTTGCTAGCAACTCGTGGATTGAAATAAAATAAAACTGAGACGTGGAAACGAATAATTCTGTTGTTCAGAAAGAGGAAAAAGGAAAAAAAGAGAAGAAAACATCATAATTATATTGATGGAAAAATAATTGACTAACCCGAAAGTGAATAAAAGCAACGCAACATTTCCTCAAGTATATCGTTTTCTGTACACGCGAACTGGCGCCATCCAAAATCGGAAAAAACTCTGCATGGTTTTCCGGATTTTGATAATAATTTTCCAAATGTTTTTGCCGACCAAACGTTTTAAGAAAAGCAGCGCTTTGAGTGTCATATTATGAAATGTGTATGATGTAAAATTATAGTCGTTATTCATGTAATTTCTTTCAAACATTATAACGATGCAACAAAGAAGGATGTGAAAAAAAACGAACCGACGTATCATCTGTATTGATACCGCAAACTTTACCTTTTTAGATTTTGTAAGCGTGTGGTCTAGAACAACTTATTGAGGTAACAATTTTAATATGCTGTCTGAATATCGTACGACGCATTGTTTGCCTAAACGCCAACATGTAGGTGGAGATGCACTTACGTATATGCTACATACACTCTTCGAAACATCGCCTATTTATTATATCGTATGGAATTTGTCTTGTTGTCGTGTATATTTTTCCTCCCTCCTCTCGAACAAATATAGAGAGCGTTTTAGCAGTCTTTCATATTATGGAGAACATTATCTGAAAATTGTTAGGAAGTGAGTGACGTTTTTCTTCTCTCTCTTTTGATTTTCCAATTTTGACAAGTTGACTAGAAGATATCTTTACGTTTATCACTATTTAAACTTTCAAATAAACAGAATTCCCTTTTTTTTTTTCTGTTTTAAACTTAATGCTGAAGTTTATCGAGCAAATCGTCCATGCACGTCAGATTTGTGAATTATTCGTTTCTTCTGTGCAAGGAAAGGAGTCAAATAATTTTCATGTTATTTTTTTCAGTTTTTATGAGTGAATGCTCTTTGTAAAACGTATCTACACAAGTATTGAAGAACGTAATGTGAAGACGGCGGAGATCCTGGAAGGCTGAGATTGAAAAGAAGTGTTCTACAATCAAATTGTGAGAGGATGTATGGTAGGAAGTGCGAGAAGACTGAGTGAAAAGTGGGACAAGATAAGGCGAGTTTGTTCAATTTTGAGACGTGAAAAGAAGATTTCTCCATTTCAGTTTTTAATTTAATTTTCATTTTATTTTTTTCAATTTTTATTTTTATTCAATTTTATTTTTAATTTTTTCTGTTTTTTCGAAAGAGGGTGGTACTCGCAGATTTCTCAATGACCTAGGTATACGTATATTTCGTATACTAGTCGACTTTCATTTTAATAGGCTTGACATACAATATATTGCCATCCCGATTCATAAATTAGCCTTCCTCTGTACTACAGTC
Source organism: Aspidiotus destructor (assembly GCA_035079395.1). Classification (NCBI taxonomy): domain Eukaryota; kingdom Metazoa; phylum Arthropoda; class Insecta; order Hemiptera; family Diaspididae; genus Aspidiotus; species Aspidiotus destructor. Next base: position 50,818 of record JAVHKZ010000014.1, read on the forward strand.
AACATCAACTGGATTTCACTTCCGGGATTGGGAAAAATTTTGACCTTTGCTACTTCGTATTAGTCTATGAAAGACTAGGCTAAACTACATATCCCAACATACCTTTGATACTTGAAAGATAGTACATAATATACTCTATGAGCACACTACCACTTGAATCTACACAACCGTTATATCCAAAGACGTTCTGATTCAATACTCCTGATGAGTAGTGCTAGGGCCAGATAGAAGGAAAGCGTGGGTCATAGGCTTGTACTAAACTCGTACCAGACCTATAACAGGCTCTTCAGGCAGATGAGTGATGCGAGACTTTGAGAGGCCACAAGCTACTCGACAGGTCAGCAATGAAGGCGAATGATAGGAATGAGAGAGTCCCTAAACTCGTTCGCCTAACATTGGGAATATTAGATGACGTCATCATGAAACGTGTACAATATTACTAACTAGACCAATCATGATCTGGTGAGTCACTCAGCTTCACTGCAACTGTACAAAGCTTAGAGTTAGCTCGCCAAACAAATTAAGGTTTCATGAGCTTCTCTATGGAAACGCGATAGAGAAAGAGGGAGTGTTTCAAGATCAACTTCCTGGACCTCTCTGTTTTCATCGCTCGAAAACATCACAAGTCCAGTGTCCTCAGGAAGGGAAATAGCTGTCGATATGCTTATTGATGGGTAAACTTACTGCCTTCAATTCATAGTCCACATTTCCATGGATTATAACGATTTTGTCTGGGGAGTTGTCAATCTTAAATCTTTCGCCGCGTCGAAAATGATCCGCAAGGTCACTAAAAAATGCCTCGACCTCAACCCGGACCTCCTTATTACCTTGACTTTACTCGTAAAATCGCGAAGTTTTGTTATAATACTACTTCGGTGAACTGTGACTTAAATGGTGCTTTTGTTAGGTTCGATGCTCCTTATCTTTTGACTCGTAGAATCTGCTCGCTCCCTTTCATTACACAATGTCACATTTAAATATTTTCTCACTAACGGACGTTTGATGGTGAGGAAATTCTGTTTCAGTAATTTTTCCATCCTTTGTGACGCGACGCTTTTTAACAAGTTTTAATATCGTCGCTCGTAATGAATACAAAATTTGGAGAAGGGAAAAACGAAAAAGGAAAAAAGTATTGCAAAATTTGAGCTCGTATCTCTTCCTTTTTTTCTACGTTTTGTCCTCGTTGAATTTTCTAATTAGTGCTTCGCGCACGAAAAAAAAAAATGGTATCACCTTGAAGTTGATTCGAGTGGTTAATTAAAATTTCTTCTGCTAGTGTAGCGTGAAATGAATGAGCGTTCCGACTGTTCACAAATTATCAACCTCGTGCTCCGAGACTATCCGCAATAAAAGCCTTATTTATATTTCAGAACATTGTTTTGTTTTTTTTTTTTTTTAGTCGATAACAAGTACACGAAGATGACGTGGCAATAAGGTGAATTATAGGACTTAGATAAAGTCGCAAAAGGTGTTGCGTTCTTTGTTGGGCGGGCGTATCTTATTTCCACTTGTTGATAGTATGAAAGCTTACGACAGTCTTTAAATTTTTCCTCTGTGTCATACCGAGATGAATAAAAAGAAAAGGAGTAGACGACGCGACGTTTTATGTCGAATAATAAAACGTGAAAGGTAATAACCTACACTTTCGGAATTCGATCATGAAAGCAATGAATTACGTGAAAAAATACTTATTTTTGAATCTTTCCTGTTCAATGTTGAAAGATATTTATTAGGACACGATGCCCTCTACTTGTTTCAGTTGAACCTTCATCGTAGACCATCAGTATTATTGTAGTTTATTTAATTTTTTTCGACTCTAAAATATTATGATTTTGTTCATTCTACGAAAAGAGAGATACCTTGCATCATTTTCTCATTCTTCCAGTAATTCTCTCCATCGTATTATGATGCATAAACTTTCGTTGTTGTCTTACAAATCGTCATTGGTCCACTAGTTAAAAAGAGGAAATCAATTATGATTCTGTTATGTGATGCTCGTAGATGTCTCTCATGAGTCTTACCCGATTACTACGCTATAGACTCGAAAACCTCTTACGAAGTCACTTTTAGTACCCAGCCTCTCTGTTCCATGGAACTTCGGACTCCCTCATCTTGATGAAGAGGGGTCTCCCATGCGCCTGGTAGTGCTTTACATTTCTTCTCCCTCGTATCCATTGGCCAAATATCTTGACCGATGGTTCAAACAGATCACCGGCTTCCAACCGAGTCTTGCCAAGAGCCTATTTTCGAAAAACTTTTCTCGAAACAATTCACAAGGCTGCCTTCCATACATTTTGAATTGATCAATAAGGTCATACTTTTGAGGTGGCGAAAAACATGAGGATAGAAACCTCTCTAGTCAGAGGGTACAGAGAATGTCATCAGCTGAACCGTCGCACTCCCTCATCCACTTCTCTAATAGCCTACTTCGAGCTTCTTTCCAACTTAATTTTGTTGTATTATCACATGATGCAGTCCTCACATGTATGCGTGGTTTCTCATTGCTGTAATTTATAGCGTATAAATGGAAATACCATGTTCGCATTTCGTTCATCAATATTAAAATTGATGGCAGTAGGTCACTGTACTAGGTACTCTTGTGACTAGGTCTTCATTTAAGCCGATTTCGGGAAATATTCAGGTAAATTTGAATATTGCTCGAATACTAATTATAATTCGCGCGTCCACGTCTTATGAGGAGAGTAGAGTGTGCAAACACAGTACGATTATTAATTTTGCCTTCAGACTGTCGATGAGGGGTGATTCCGATTCTGAAAATGGCACATGGTAGACCCATTCGATGGAATCGAATCTCGGAGAGAGAAACGAAATGTAGGCATTGCACCACGTAACACGTTCGAAATCACTTCAATTACGAGACCAAGTTTAATTCGATATTGGAACATTGCTATCGTGGTAGTAATTTTTACGCAGCGTTAAATGGTCTTGTAGCGAATAAAGTCTGATCGAAACGCTAGGTACCAAAGGATAGAAAGTTGGTTGGGATTTGCATTTTTTTTTTGTTTATACAATCGAAAAATTTACTCAAATTTTTTTTCTTCTTACTTTCTGTTTTTATCCAGGTTATGTGAATCAAACGGTCGAAGCGGTCGTTGGTGACGTAGCCGAACTACGTTGCAACACTAAAAATTCTGAGAATGCCACCCTGGCGCTTGTTATATGGTACCAAGAGAATGTAAATTCGCCCATTTGTAGGTGAGTATTATTATCATTCCTTCTGTAGATGAGATTGTGTCTTATCCTACGGTGATTTTTGGAATATATCATCATGTACTCGTGGTCGTGTCTTCACTTGTTTTACTCCTTTGTTTCAAACATGCCCATAAAATACCATATCATTTCTCTCCTGTTTCCTTCTTATTTGTACCATAATTATGATTTCCTTCCTGCTGCTACAAAAGTTTGGTATCGTTCTAAAGAGTTTGCGAAAAAGTTAAAATTGAAATAGTCTTCTTTCTGACGAAAACTTCTCACAATTAAGTAATCTAAATTTAATTTCAAATTTTTTATTTTCATAGCCCTCATTCTTCTTCATTCAACGTGTTCACTCTTATCTTCCCTCTCTCATTTTTACCAGCTCATTTTTTAAATATAAAGGATAACTTTTTTTCATGGTATCTTCCCATACAGTTTTTTTCACCCCGTATGCATCTTGAAGGCGTGAAAAAGTTCAAGTATTCAGGCGAACTGTGAGTAGGTTGGAGGAAATTGTGTATAGAGTAGTATATTTTCGCGAAACAATATTACACCGGTATCCGTATATCTATATTAACGCTGTTACATCCGGAAGCGTTTACGAAATGTGCATGTGTATATAGCGCTCGTGAGACTCATTTATGTGTAGCAACTTTATGGTAATCTGCGTAGTAAAAAATCATCGGTAGCGCAGTATTTATTTATATAGGGACGTTCTAATGGATAAGAAGGTATCGAACGTCGTGTCGAGTGAATGATAATGAAGAGTCTGAATGAAACTCCCTCCTCCGTCTTGAGCGCTCGCTTTTTGAAAATTGCTTGTCTTGTTTATCAAGCGTGAATTCGTCCCTCCAAATTGCAATAAGGTAATTTTCTTTCAGGTGTAAGAACCTAAATCACGTTCGTTAATCTCAAAGTTTTACTCCTTATTATTTAACATGAGAGTACACGAATCTTTTCGAGTTTTCACCATTCAGAATGAGTCAATTTTTCCTTCAATTTGAACACAGTGCAACTTCTGTGTCGTACTGGTTGCATTTGATGAAAATCGACTATGATCAATGTGTTGGGAGATGGGAAATAAGGGTAGTACGTTTTTCGTTGTTTCTCAACTCTCCCCTCCCACTATTTAGTATTTCGATGAAAATATACGGTCTCGTAAGATTGTGCTTATTTCGATTGATCGATTTACTCTTTCGAATTTCATGGTTGTACTCACGAGTGTAAATCGTTTACTCTAACGTTTTCGAGTGACTATTTTTCTCATTTTATTTTCGTATTTATTCGTAATGAACGCCTCTACGCAGACTACCCTCAAGTATCGTGCCGAGATCGCGCTGAAAAGACCCTATAAAATAGACTACGCGAGCCCTTTTTGTCATTTCTCTGGCAGCTTCATTGAGCTTCGACTGATGCTTTCCTCAACGGCCTGACCAGCTTCTTTTTTTTCTTCCTCTCTCGCTTTCTTCTCTCTCTTTCGGCTTCACGAACCTTCTTACTCGGTTTTTTTCCGCGACTCCTCGTCGACTTTTCAACTCTTTATATGATTCCCTTCACCGTCCCTATTCTTCGTTATTCTCCGCGGAAAGCTCATATCGTCGTTGCTCGCCGCTGGTATAACCTCCATCTTTCGTGTCGATCGCGGTGGGTTTGATCTTATCTTTCCCTCTCGATAAAGCACCAAGTTCTCCTCGTTGCTCGCAATGGTCACCGCGGGTACGACGCATTCTTCGGCCTATCCTTGGCGTATTCAGAAACTTTGGGGGGGGGGTGAAAATTTTCGAGAACGCAAAATTTCCATTGAGCAATCAGAAGAAAATGAAAAGCTCATCGGTTAGTTGAAATTAATGATATTTTAGGGTTTTGAAGGTCCTCTGGGAGGGTCGCCGTCCCCCTCTCCCCGTGAATACGCCAATGGCCTCGTCACTCTTTGTGGAAACCGCGGATGCATCATCTTTAAATCATCTCTCGTTAATTGCCGCGGAAGTCGCGGGTTTGATACGCTCCCTTTCGCTTTCTCTCTCTCACATGCTTTAATTCAGGACTCGATTTCTCTATGTTGCGGTTCATAGAATCGTATACGACTTCGTAGCTTTTTGAACGGCTCGAGCGGTACCGGTGGATTGGCGGTACGTAACATCAGATTAGAAAAGGGAGGTTCAAAAGTTCAAAAAACTGTAAACTTCATTTTGTTTGAGTATGTACAAAACCTGTCGATATCGCAACTGATCAGGAAAGAGGAAGGAAGAAAGAGAAAGTGAAATGGGACATCAGATAGACAAAGGTGGTTAGAATCAATAGAGCAATTGTATAAAGGTAAACTTCTGAAATCGTCTTCCTTCTTGTTGTCGATTTTTCCCGCAAACGAAATTTTACAACTTCTCAATTAACAAAGAAGTGGTAATAACAATTGTTCCGGGAAAACACCCTCTGCGAAAACAAACAGGCTAGCAAAGATAACGTTGAATAGGTAGCTATTTTCAAACTAGCAGCAATTATAACCGATTAATTTTCGACATCATCGAAATTGTCTTTTGGAATGATGTTGATATTGTGAACGTCATTATCGTCAATAAACTGAAGTGGATGTGTCAAATAAACGTTTTTTGAAGAAAAGCTCTCGCCAAGAAAGGTCTGTTCGGAAATAGACGAATTAGACGCTGTAGAAGAAAAGATGAAGCGACGTGGGATAGAGTTAGAATGAACGGAATTCCGAGAAAGAAGAATAACTTTTTGGAAATTTCGAAACGTATTTGAATTAAATATCGGTATTCGAGTATGTATCTGGTTGAGGAAAACTACATCAGGGTGGCGAGTAAAAACTATCGCAAGGCTCATGTGAGAGCTGCTCTCAAGAAAAAATGAAAAGGTGACTCGTAATCTCGTTTGCTACTGAGCTACTTTTGGATTACGACACAATGAAAGGATCTTGACTCAGGATTTTCGATTTCAATAGCCGTAGCCATTACTGTTGAGAAGAAAATACTCATATTGTACGCGGTTGATGCGTAAGTATAATGCCTTCTTGAGAACGTGTCGATCGTGCCTATTGTAAGTTCATCGTTGTTCAGTTATTCATAATGGTTTTCCGTTTTAGACGTTAGCGCGAGTGAGAAATCGTCTCGTGACCCTACCTCCGTTCGAAATAGTAAAAACAAAAAATATTTAGCGCCTGAGAACTTGATCCTACCGTCTGAAACATTTCTCCTTTTCTCCAAGAAATCTGACACAAAGTACTGGGTATATCTTTGTTCTCTTCTGCTCTCTTTGTGTGACTAGTTAATGCTGACCATCGTTGCTATACGTACTCTGTTCAAGTTGCGCACTGTTGAAAATATGGAAATGAGAACTCTTCGACGAAAAATTAGCTAACATTTGCTTAGAAGAAACGTTGAAAAGAGCGTTTTTACTTCTCTAAATTTTTTTTATTTTTCTTCGGTTTACCTCTGAAGTTTCTTGATATGAAAAAACAATTAAAAAATGATGAATCGATGATACAGATAATAATTTTTTTCATTTTTTTGTAATAATGATTTGAACCCAAGGTAATGAAATTATACTTTTACCGCAGATTTCAAATGATTATAACTCTTCATATTATGAATTTTATTGTGTTTGTATTTGAATTTTTGTTTTTCATCTTAGTCACATCATGTCTTGGAATTTGTTTTCCAAAAAATTGTTCCTACGATCACCTGTCTAGACTTGAAATAAACGAAAAATTCTCTTTTTTACTGAAATGATTTTATTGAACCGTTCAAAATCGAAACTTTCACCTTTGAATTTTATGACCGCAATGAATTATTTCCCAAGTGAGGTCATAACATTTTATACGTACGAATTTTCATCGGTGGTTATAGCATTATGTGGCAATATTAGGCTCCTGTAAAGTAGAACTTCTCCGTAAATTTGATCGTATTACTTTTTACAAAGTTGTATACGTGAGTTTTTCGTCGTAGTTCGTATTGTAGATACTCGAGCCAACGATTTGTAATAATTGGTTTACTTGTACGTTTACCCTTTCCTTTGTTTATTGTACTGCAAAATGCCTCTTCTCAGTGAGTTTTTTTATCCCTTTGTTAAAAAATTCTTCCTTCGGTTCGATGTACCTACTTGTCCTTCTCGGTACATGCTTATAGCAATTGACATTATTTTGGTATTACAATCAAGTATTGTACTTTTAAGGTATATTGTAAAATTTCTCAAAGTGTACAAATTTTACTTCATTAGTTAGATTGCAAGAGTACTTTCGGGTGCTAACCCATCACCAGTTGTATCGCTACTGAAGAACGAAGCCTTAAACATGAGTTTTTGTAGTATAACTCTGTGATCCTTGTTTGGTTCACTCCTAGTACGTATTAATTCTTACAATGGGAAACTCGCTGCCTGTTGTGAACTCGCGGTGAGAGATTGAAGAGGGCCCCGTCTTCCATCAAGAAGGGAAAACGTAGGCGGAGAGAGATTGAAGGAGGCCCCGTCAAGGATCGAGAAGGGAAAACGTCCGGACATTTCCGTTGTGTCAGCCGCTAGAGGGAACTGAGTCTGGAAGCTCGCATTCTGTTGTAAAATCGCGGTGAGGGATTGAGGGAGGCCCCGTCTTTGATCGAAAAGGGAAAACATCCGGACATTCCCGTTGTGTCGGCCGCTAGAGGGAACTGAGAATGGGAAGCTCGCTTTCTGTGGTGAACTCGCAGCGAGAGATTGGAAGAGGCCCCATCTTCAATCAAGGAGGGAAAACGTACAGACATGTGCGTTGTCTCGACCTTTAAAAGGAATTGTGACTAGGAAGCTTCCTTTCCTTTGTTGAAGACGGGGCCTCTTTCAATATCTTACCGCACGCTTACAAGAGAAAATGAGCTTCTTAGCTTCGAATCCCTTTGGCGGCCGACACAACGCACATGCCTGTACGTTTTCCCTTCTTGATAGAAGACGGGGCCCTCTTCAATCTCTCACCGCGAGTTCACAACAGGCAGCGAGTTTCCCAGTCTGGGCTCCTTTTAGCGAACGACATTTTTCTTGGACTCGGCGCTAAATTTCATTCAGAATTGAAAACAACATCTAAAGATTACGCAGTTTTTCAACTTGGAGAAATTTTGATTCTCTTTCGGTCCATAAACCCAGTTTGGTGCTCCAAAGCATTTTTTGAGCATCCCGAGAAAATCCACTTGAAAAGCAAATTAGAATTTGAAAGTTCGAACAATTTTCCAATCCGGGGTTATTCTGAACCTTTTTGTCCACCGCCCCTCCTTTTGGTTAATGCAGAAATAAGGGTAGTACAAACGAAAAAAACGTCAATACAAGCGAAATACAAACGATTGAGCCACTTCCCAACCCCTAATTCGAGGAAGGGGGGTTGGTGACATGGACCTGACGAAAAGGGTGAAGAAAACAGGAGTGACTCCATTCATAAAATGTACCAAAAAAAGTATGATGAGCTCAAGTCACCTGATAAACTCTCAAGCTTCACAACCTGTTGGAGGTCTGGAGAGAAGAATAGATTTCTTAAGGAAAGGAGGGGGAGGGGCGAGAAGAATACAGTGTTAGTAATGATTATAACATGACAAATGGACGAGTTGTTGGTTTAAAATTTTATAAATTCAGAGGTTGGGGGAAAAGCCTTTACAGTCTATCCTCAAATAAGATTGAGTAAATGGGTGAATGAGAAATATGAAAGTGATATTAAGCATAATGAATGTATCAGAAACAATTCCACTCATTTTTAATGCCTTTAAAACCAAAGGGCGGGGGTAGGGGCAATATCCTTTGCACATGGGCAAGGGGAGCAGCACAATGTAAAATAACTACGGCACAATGTAGCACAATTCGAGCACAATATACCATATGATTTTCAACTCGAAATTCGAATTGGGGATCCCTCTAGCCACCCCCAAACATTTTCTATTATATCTCAGAAACGGATGCAGCACAAATTAAATGATTTACGGCACAGTTGAGCTTAACTCGAGCACAATCTTTTGAGCCATTGTTTGACTCTGTAACTCATCTGGGGGGGGGGGAGCAGGGGAATTGACCTACAGCGAAGGCCTCCATGAACAATCAAATAATTCGAGAAAGAAAGAAAGAATGTACGATCAGTAGAATATCATAAAGTTTCGGCATGATTATCAGAAACAGAGTACCTACCGAGCACTCATCCAGTATTCTGAGCATATTTGAAGTCATATGCGTAGAGAATCAGAAAACTGTAAGAATAGATGGAGATTGCAAAGACAAAGAGGAAGAAAGCCAGCTTCTTAAACAATGCAATCACGTTTAGCAGCATAAAATTAGTCAGGCTGTTGATTGAATGAGAAAAAGAACAGTAGCGAATTTTCTATTATATCTCAGAAACGGATGCAGCACAAATTAAATGATTTACGGCACAGTTGAGCTTAACTCGAGCACAATCTTTTGAGCCATTGTTTGACTCTGTAACTCATCTAGGGGGGGGGGGGGACAGGGGAATAGACCTCTTCGACTGTTACCATTCATTGTATTCATTGTTACTGTGGTGATGTGTTTCACGAGCATATGTGAGCTAGCTTATATAATGAATCGTGATTCTTGAGATTTTACTGTATGAGTTATCGGGGGCAGATGAGTTTATGGAGGGGAACTCGAATTTGAAGTTTCTTACATTTTCGAACATTTTATCCGAGATACTACCAAATTTTAATTTATATCAATCCGTTCCAATACGAAGAAGACACTCCAGTATTTTCTCAAATTAACATTTCTAGTTCGAATACCTGTCTCTTTGGCCCGCTCTTATTTTATTCTAAATTGGAGCTTCATACTCGTACTATCTCGATACGAGTAGGTACCTATAGTTTATTCAGGCCAACCCTGACTAGAAAAGGCTACTCTGAATGAGTCGGTAGTCCGTTGTATGCGTCCGTTGCGGTATTATGAGGTTATGTGCGATCATTATGTATTGTTTGTGTAAAAGCCAGTGTTCGCTGTGTTGAGGCCTAGTGCGCGATCAAGCAGAAAACACAAGTTCGGTAATTTAAATGAAGCCGACTAGTCGGAGTACGTAATACTCGTACCTCTTGTGCACCACACAGAATTGTACACAACCTACTACCATTTATATTAGGCGCTATAATATGTGGAAGTGAGAAAATTATAACCTCATTTCTTTCGAAGTCTGAAATTTCTAGTTCTTATTGCGTCATATAAATATGGCAAAGTTTTGACAACGGAAATCGTCTTAGCTGCGGAATGACAATTTTTTCATTGCTTTACGCGTGCTATAATTTTAGTTGCGATAGGTAGAGGAAGTTAACGCTCTTGTTTTGGCTTCTTCTCATCTCGAAACGAAATTTTTCTTCATAACATGACGAGGGTTGAGAATCAAAAAATAACTCCTGTAGAACCCTTCTTCTTTATCGAAATTTCTTCCAAGTTCTCAAGTTCGGTTGAACTCTTTGAAATTAAGGTATTCCGGTCTACTTTTCTATACTAAATCAGGATCAGGGACGCGAATGTTGTTCAAAGTCATCTAGGATCAAGAGCAATCAATAAGAAGGAGATTTTTTCATAGTTAAATTTAACATGAGTACCTGACGATGATAGTCAAGCTACCGAAACGTCGTCGTCTAATAAAAAAATTTTATCGGTGTTAAAAAGTGTTAATTTTGTCTGTTTATTTCCTAATCAAGACCAACAGCCCCTTCAGCAGCCCTCTTCTATTATGTATAGGTCAACCGAGGTTTCTGATTATTTGATTACATTCCACCATACCTTATTCAGCACTTCGAGGATATAATTTTTGGTAGTTCTTTCTTCGCGTTGTAATTTTTCTTTTTGTTTTCAGCATGGATAAGCGGAGTGGAGCTCGATTGCAGTATACTTTACCTCTGTGGAATTCAACCGTATCCCACCAGCTTTCGGAGAAAGACGACCTTTCTATTCTTACATTGCGACCCGTAAAACCAATACATCAAGGATTGTATCGTTGTCGAGTCGATTTTAGAAAATCGCCTACCAGAGACTATATTATAAATGTTTCGTTAATAGGTAAGTTCGGATTTACGTAAAAATTGAGGGTGAGCTTGTGTGTGTGTCATCCGCCTCAAAATGCGCGTTATTTTGTCCCCCATTGAGCCGGAGGGCGTACAAACTTTATAATTTTGAAACGGTTTTTGGGAGGATTGATATATTTTGTGTGAAAGAGAGACAAAGCAGGATGACGAATTTGAAAAACTTTTTCCTCGCATCACCCCCCTCTCCTTCTTTCTTAGAAATATTTGTGCAGAGGAATTGAACTGATGATAATTAAAAAACTGAGTTTTTAGTTCATTGTCATTTTATATTTCATCCCGAGGTACTCAAGGGCGTAGGTAAGGGAGATGAGGTGGTTTCAGTAAATTATACCCCTCATTGAAATTTTTCCTCGTTCTTCATTGTTCCTCTCGCCCAGTTTTTTGCAAATAATGATACCTAGAAAGAAATACTTTCCTTCCTCATCAGAAAATTGTATTTACACCACTGGAGGTACTTCTTTTAATCCTATATTGTCTTTGAAAAAGAGTCTGATTGAGATCTTTTCTCATTTACAAATGATTTGTCTATCCAAAAATGATTCTGCAAATTTAATGAAGAGTGATTGTTCTGTGAAATATAAGATACAAGAGGGTAATCGCGCGTCTAAACCATTTCTAGCTATTTTGCCTGCATCTGCGAGACCATTGGCTAGGTGATATGTTGGACTACGAAAGATCATACAATGGAAAAATTTGTTGGAAAAACTATTGTCAACTATCGTAAAAAAAAGTGACGCATGCCCCTCTGTAGTAATTTTTCCAATAATTTAAAAGAATTTGGCAAAAACTAGTGTAGTACTAGAGTCAAAACAACCCCAGAACTTTGTATTTGTTACCTTTTTACTATAGTGGTTTTTCCTGGAGTTTTTTTCTCAGTGTAGTAAGAAGGTGTTATTGCACTGCCATGAATTCATGTTCCGACTCGAAAGTATGTTTTCCATTATCAGTAAGAATTTCCTGGGGAAATTTGTAAGGATTGGAAACGGCTTGCAGTTTTTGGATGGAGGTACGAGATTTCTTTCGTGGAAGATTTGTCAACTTCATAAAGTTTTGATAGTTAGATGGTTGATGGCCACTATACATAGCTCCCAATGTCCCAATTTTTTTATATTCAAAAAGTATTATTTCTATGTAGAGCTATTCTTTAATCTTCCAGTACCGCCGCAGAAGCTGAACATTTTCGACGATAGAGGCAACGAGTTACGTAACAATCATATCGGTCCATATAAAGAGAACGCAACGGTCACAATTACGTGCGCAGCATCCGGAGGTATGACTATTAATGCTTAATAAAATTAAGAAGGACTTACAGGAAAATTTCTCTACCGCTCGAGTCAATACGCGGTCGTGATGCTTTCTAGGTGGACTTCGTAGCCCCAGGTGGCTGCATACTTTCTTATAGTTCTGCGAATGGGGCAACGTTAATTTGGTTTTTTAGACCCGGCAGCCTTGCAGAAAAGACTTTTATACATTTGTAGCGACGAGTGAGGTTTCAACCTTTACGTACAAGTACGATGTGTGGTGTCTAGAAAACGGAGAAGGCGACGATCACATTACAGTAATGGATGTGAGACAATATACTTATCGCAGAAAAGGAGAAGATTGCTTTACAATGATGGTATTTGGAAGCGAGATAACTGGGAAAAGCTCGTGTGAACTATTCCCGAATAGTTGGATATTTTAAGAGTATCGAGAGAATTAGCTAAAAAAAATATATTAGCGTAAAAATTGATATGGAGCACAAAAGTTTTGACGTTCTATGGTAAACAAGGAATTTTTCAAACTCGATATTACACATATGTGTATGTGTTTAATGTATTTTTTGTTGAAATTCTGCGACCTTGACCCATTTACGCGTTTCGGTGTCGTTGGTTAGCGAAGAAAGTACGATGTGTGCACTACAAACGATATGGTGAGTGAACTCGACTATTTTTGCCCTTCAAAGGTGAACCCATTTCTTGACTTGGACTTCGATACTCACCAAATCAAGGTTTAATGTATAATGCACCCATCCTCCTCCCCGCTCTTTCCATCCATTCTTCAAGTTTATTTGTTGTACCGTTGTAAAGAAAAGACGCGCACAGTTACGTGATGTTGGAGTCACATGACGCTGCGAGAATTTTCGCATGTTCTCCCGCTTCAATCAAACACGCGCCAGTCGCTGTTTTCTCATTGCGGGCTCGCGGCAGAAAAAGATCCTCTCCCTGTATTGCCTTCAAAATTCATGCTAGGGAGGGATTTTTCCTCTTCATACGGGTTTACGGCTCCCAGAAACACAGTTTGTTCTGCTGCGACTTGAAGAAGAAGAAAACGACAGTTCCCTTTACGAAGTTGAACAAGGAACGCGGGGAACCCGTTCGGCGAACTTGGGATTCGAAAAAGGTCACCGTCTGACTAAGGGACTAGGAAAACTTTCCATCTCCTAGCTATATACACGTATAATAGGAGGGGATTTCGAAAAATGCTTACTTTCAAGCTATATGTGATGAGAAGGGGACTTGACGTGGTTACATATGAATGGCTTTTTCGAAAAAAATACTGTGAATGTGCGTCCCCATCATCTAAAATGTTTTCAATCGCTCTGCCATTCTAATTACTTAAAACTAAGCCATTTAGATTGTAGGTCTAAAAAAGGCTCTTCATCAGCTTATAAAAGGGTGATTGGATGAGTCGAAATTTTTGACATGTTTCATGTCTTTTCTCTACCCCCTAATTCTTGAAAATTGTCCGGGCGTCCGCGTCCGGGCGTGACCCTTGAGACTTGAAAGAATTTTGGTTAAAAAAAAGAAATAATAAAAGAAAAATAAATAAAATGAAATAAAACGAAAATAAAAATAAAGAATTAATAAAATAAATGAAAAATAAATAGAAGAAATGAAAATAAATGAATGAAATTGAAAAAATGAATAAAATAAACAAAATAAAATAAAATATAAATAAAATGAAAAAAAATAAATAAAATAAGTGAAATTAAGAAAAGTGAATAAAATAAATAATATTAAAGAAAATAGATAAAATAAATAAAATAAAAAAAAATAAATTAAAAATAAATAAAATGAAAATAAATAAATAAAATAAAAATAAATAAAATAGAATGGAATAAAAATAAAATTAAAAATAAAATAAAATAAAATTGAAAATAAAAATAAATGTCTGGGTGGTCATTGAGAAATTTGCGAGTATCATCCTTTCTCAAAAAAAAAAAATAAATAAAATCAAAAAATGAAATGAAATATAAATAAAATCAAAAAAATAATTCTGAAAAAACTCATCAGCCTGAAATACACTGAAGTGGACTTGTACTAGACCAAGAAGCAGGACGAACGAGCGGAGCAAGTGAGGCTCAGTAATCTCATCAGCCTGAAATATATTAAAGTAGACTTACACTAGACCAAGAAGGCTCATTAGCCTGAAATATTCCAAAGTAGACTTATACTACATCAAGCGAGTGCCGCGAGTGAGTCCCAGAAAACAGTCAGCCTAAAATACTCTAAAGTAGACTTATACTAGAACAAGAAGCTAGAAATTTCGGAAATTTGTGAACTATGAAGAGCTTAAGACGACTGGCAAAAAGACATGAAACATGATCTTCATATTTTTGGCAACGCCAAGAAATCCTCTATCTTTCTTTCCATATCATATATTTCTGTAATTTTTAGGTTTCAAGTTTTTCCATGGGTAACGAAATTTCTACGCATGTTCGGAATATTTTGTGACCAAAGCCGTTTCCCCCACTTACCCGGCTAGAGCCATTATTGGCCTTCAAACATCTCGTTTTATCATTTTCAAAAATCAAAAAAATTTAAACCGTTATTGTGTCTTGCATGAAGAGCCGAAGTGAATTCCTATACGTTTTCTATTTCGTTTTTTGCGTGTTCGGAATTTCCCCTCGCGATCGGAGATTCGGCGCTCGCAGTACGTATACAGAATTAACGCGGGAAAATTTTCTTCTCGCGACATCGAAATAACTTCCACGAAGGAATGGTATATATACACTAAGTTCGCACGACGTAAGTCTGTGGGAGATATTCGCTGTAAAGCGAACCTAACTCGGTAATTCCATTAACGATTCCTTTGGCTACGATTAAAACTTTTTGGCGCGTTAGGCTAAGAAAATTATGAGGGAGATGAAATTCACGCTACGCACTAGTTACATTGTCGTTAGATGATACTCGTGTATACTGTGGTTTAAAACACTCAATGTATCACATCATCGCCGCGGTATTGTTGAACATTGGATTTAATAAATCTCCTCTGAGTCATTCAAGTCTTCTGTAATTAGTCCGATTACGAGTTGAGTGAGGATCTAGAACCTATTCGTCCTCAATGCTTTATTGATATGTATGGTCGCGCATTGGTTTTCACTCGCTTGTCAACAACGCACGAATTTTTCGTATTCCTATCATCTCCCGCGTGAAATACGACCCTGTAACCAATCGTAACACAGTATACGTACAATATGGTTTATTTCCAACATCCTGCCCGTTATTAGATGATAGAGAAATCGTCGTGCAATATTGACTATCAAACGAAGGTGCTGTGCTCCAGCCAGTTCGCTAATAGCTGATGAATCGGCATGGTTAATTCGTATTACGCTGGCGGCTGCTTTTAGCCTTTATTCTTGTGCGTTTCAATTTGCTCGCCACTGCATTAAACAGCACCCAGTAGAATATGTGAGGAAGGGTGCGATACGCCCGTCAATTTTTTCCACCAGTTTTATAAATACTTGCTGTTGTAGTACCAGCCTATTTCACGTTGGAATCGTTCTACCCAGAGGCTTCTCCATAACAGCACTCGTCAGTCTAAATGTGATTATAAATGGTAAAATATGCTGTACATTTCATGGTGATAATGTAGCCGATACGCACCCAAAACCCTTGTTACTTTCTATCAAATGTGATAAGGAAAAAATAGTCATCTTCGCAATCGTATAGAATTGGGCTACCAAATTATTACTGATTGAAAAATTTGACATAAAAGTGCAACGATGGATTTGTATGATTTGGAATAATATGTAGAATTCGAGATAAAGAAGATGATAATATTGGGCAACAATAATTGCATATACAATAGTCCAGTGGTTCCCAACCTTTAGGAGATGACGGACCCCTTCAATGCTTCGGTCTTTTTTTGCGGACCCCCAACGAAAAAATGTTACAGAAATGAAGCAGAACTAATCAGTGGCCTATTTGCAAGGGGGGGATTTAAGGGTCGACCCCCCTTTCCCCCAAGTTGAAAAAATTCAAGGGTGCGGAGCCGGTGAAATGAGCCGGAGCCAACCCAATCCCAGCTCCGCAAACTGCGCAGCAAAGCGAACTCTTGGCTCTTAAATGACAAACAATTGAGGAGCGGAGCCGCTCTTTTAGCTCCGGCTCCGCACCCTTGAAAAAATTGCCCTAAAATATCATAAAATCTTATTCAAAACGCCTTCCAGAACAATTTTTTGTCGGACAAAAATGAAAGAAATTATTTTCAGACCTTCTGCGGACCTCAGGTTGGGAACCACTGCAATAGTCGATGCCAAAATAATTATAGAAATGACGAAACTGAAGGAGACTTTTGAAGCCTTCAAAATATCGGTGCTGACGTGGAGTGCCATAACTTGTTCAAATTGAGATAGCAGTGTGAAAAATGGAAAAATGAATCATTTTGTAATTAGACTTAAATGGAAGTTATCATTCAACAAATTTACCTTGTGATATTTGGAAAAAGACATCGTTGTACCCAGATTCCTGAGGTAATCGAGTTCACGTCCATCGCATCGCTATAGTAGTCCTCGTATTCCAGTACAATTTGTTTCGGTCGTGGCGGGCGTACCAACTACGGACGGGGGTTTCTAGGTTCAATTCAACCAGACAGACTCCTGTATTTGCTTGCTCTTTTTTAATGTGTAGAGATTCGGGTGAGCTTTCCCAACAACAGTCCAGAATCGGTTGTGCCAATCCCTCATCGACATTATTTGACTTGTTGTCACGAGCGATAACTTCGCTGTTCGGACTCTGCTCCTCTTTCTCCTTTCGTCAAGCGAAAGAATAAAGTATACGCGATAGATTCGTGGTAATTCAAAGATGCTTTATTGAGCTTGAAAAATTCCGGAGGGGGAGGGGGAGAGAATATTCAAGTGCGAACAAAAAGCGAATTGAAAGAGAATGATCAAAACATTGAATTTTCCAATTGTAAAACCTGTCGAGTCTTAAATGTTCTCAAATGGGTGGATCATAAAATAATTCAAAAAGATGGGATTTTGTATTTTTGAGATTTGGGGTGCAGTCAAACTGGGAGGAAATTCCTGTCTTTGTACTTTGAACATGGACTGAGTTTTTGCCGTATAAACTTTTGACTGGAAGACGTGATAAGCATAACTTGGGGAGAGTGGAAAACAATGAGGTAGACCGCGGAGTGCGGTGCAGCGCTTCCTCTACACCTGCTCACTCTGCAACATACCGCAGTTCCTTTTCTCTTCCCCAATTAAGTTTTTTCTTAACACATTGTGCATCCAAAACTTTTGAGTTAGGATCAGTCTATGCTGTTCATGGTCCGAGCCGTGAACTCGTGCACTGTGGTGTGATAGACAACCATTTTAAACCGTGTCGAAGGACCTCCTGAGGTTTTAGCGACTTGAACTCTCTTTTCAGAGTATCCCTCCCTCAAATTTGGAAATTGGATTAATTCAAGTTTTGTAGTCTTAGTCGAACATAGATCGAATAAAAACTGATGCAATAGAGCATATATATGGTCGTCTTCGACATGCTTTAGATGAATTACAATTACTAAGTTATCTTTAGTTTGTTGATTATTTGTAAAGTTGTCTAATGTCTGCATTAATGTGTACCGTAGGTTCGCCTCCTCCTCGCGTCACGTGGTTTCGAGGAACTGAATTGATTCCTGGTCATGTCGAACAACTGCCCGATGGGACAGTTCAGAACTCATTGAAGTTGAACAGGTTGAACCGAAAAGATTTGTACGCCGCATACTCTTGCCAAGCCTCCAATAATGAACTTTCTAGTCTAACCAGTAGTGTTATTGTCAATATGACCTGTAAGTATTCCTAATATTATACAGTGCAACCGTATAATTGGTAGATTGAGTTGTGTTCGGAAATTTACCGTCATAGAGATAACGTAGCCGGAAGACTCCCCTCTGTTTAGTGTCACCTGAAGTATCAAATTTTCAGACAACAGGCATTCAAATGTACAGGTCTTACAGCTGTTCTAGGAACGTCACTGTGATAACGTCATGACTCATGAGACCAAAAGCGAGAACCAAGTTTTAAAAGACATGTACGAGCTTTTGATGGCGACTATAAGGACCTTCGGAAGATGAACTCTTCTCAAAATACTGAAAGGTGGTCAAAATTTGAAACTCGGGTAGAAATGAAATTTTTACCCATTTAATTACTTTCTTTGATTTCGTTCTCATTGTTACGCAACGTAAACTGAATTTTTCACAATTTTTTCGATAATTTCACATACCGTATTTCATGGTTCTCAATATGCTTCCGCGAACGTGGACTGCATACCATTTGTAGCATAAAATTTTCATCGGTAAATCTCTATTTCACTTTCGTTCTCCTCTACATGAATATCGAGCCGTCAGCTAACGAGCTATAAATGGTATATGATTGTTGATAAAATTGTATAAATTTTGACGTCCAAAAAGTCTCCATCCCTATAAGGAAGTTGTTATTGTAACTTCGGTAAAAGTTTAGTAAACGACCGCGCCTTCTATTGGATTCTGCTAGTCGGAAGAATAATTTGGCACAGTGTTTCAAAATTCTGTCCGGGTCATCATTTTGCCTTATTTCTTCGCTGAAAAAAACGAAAGTAAGTTGGGGGCTTTTTATGAAAGTTGGAAAATAGATGATACAGATAGGAATTTTCTTATGAAATCGCGAATCAGATTTTTGAACGACCACGAGATTTACGATAATGTGACTGTGGCGTACAAGAAAGAATAGAAAGTAAGAATTTTTGTATGGTTTCGGGTCAGTGTATTTTTTTTTTAAACTTCGACAAATCTTAAGCTTTCTCTCTTCGGGGCCTTCGCATTCGCTCGAATTCTTATTTCGGAAAACGCTTCTTCCAAAAATTTATTTGGTAACTTGTTGGATATTTTTCGCTTGTTTAGAGCTTTTTCTTCATTTTTGGATGAGAAAATGTGTTATAAAATCTATCGATAGCTCTAGTGAAAGTCCATTTTCGTACAGCGTTGAAGAGCTACGAACTCTACGTCATCTTTTATTAAATTCCAGGCGCGAGATTTGAAGCGACAGTTATCGTCTAAATTGTTTCGAGCCCTTATGCAGAGGATATTGAATTATCGTCGAAAAACGTGTTACCCTGAAGCGCAAATAGTATACTTTTCTCCTCTTTCTTTATTTTTATTTTTTTTTTTTTGTCATGTTGCAGTATCTCCGCAGTCGGTAAAATTATTCGGAGCGGATAAATCGATGTCAGTCGGACGACGTTATGAAATTAGTTGTCACGTTTACGGCGCAAACCCATCTCCGATCATTAAATGGACGAAGGGAAACGATAAGATGAAGAATTACGAAAAATCGGTTAGTTCCGAACATGTTTTCTTTGAATCAGCCTCTCGCTATTCCAAAAAAGAAACTCGAAATACCGATTTCTGAGTGATTTTCAGCCTTTGAAAGAAAATCTCTTTCTGTTCCATCGTGTTTCTCGGTTTACTTTGCAGTCCCACTCGAATCACTGAACTGGAAATTACCGAATTATTGCTTACGTAAATCGAAATCGTAGCGTTTTAAACGCTTGAAGCAGTGGATCGCGTGGGAAAAATTATACATTTTTTTGACTTAGAGTTGACATTTTCTAGAACCCTTCAAAGAAGTAAAAAAATCCTAGACCAGCTACGGAACGTACGTCAAAAGGGGCGTGATAATATTTATGTATTCTCGTCATACCGCGTTAAATATCTAGGATGCGGATACAACATTTCCTTCACTTGTTAAAGCAAATTCTTATTTAATACTTGCGAAAAAACATGTATTCACCTCTACACGTTTCTTCTTTCCCAACTCATTCGAGAGTTTGACTCTTCTGATCTCCTGCTTTCCTCCCTAGCCACGTTTCTCCTGTTTATCCTATTTTGAAATTTTTCATGTCTTTACTATGACCCTACGCTCATTTCAAAAACTGCGTGCGCGTGCGTGCGTGCAGATAACTTTGGACTTGTTTTTTTTTCTCCGAGCGCTGCCTTAATTCTGAAAATGTACGTGCGTGCTAGATCTCTCTTCGATCTATGCAGTAGAATACTGGTACATTAGGCTTATACTAGGTCTAGGAATTCTGCCTAGCCCTCTTTACACTAGTCTGCAGATTCGCTAGTATGAACCTAGTATACGGTTTATCAGGTCTAGTGAAGTGAAGGCTTACAAACAGACCGAGAGATGTCCCAAAAGTTCGTACCGTTCATTGAGCTAAACTAGCTACTACACTAGTTTGGTCTTCTGGGTCCAGGAATCCTGTATATGGTTCTCTTACTCTTCCTCAATACTGAACTTCCCATTGAACTGGGGATACACTAGGCTGCTATAGTCGGCTTAGCTTTCATTATGTAAATCTCATATACAGTAAACCAGACTGAGGAGTGAGTCAGACGTACTTACGCATCCAAGTAGGTCTACGCCTCCCTCTACCCTAAGTTTATACTAAGTTTGAACTTGGTTTATTTTAGCGCTATATCAGGCCCAAGCCTCGTTTACACGTATCACTAGATCTAGGCTCCTTCTGGAAGGTTGGTACCCGAGGGCCGAGACCTGATTCGCCCTTATACCTCGTGAATGATTCAAAATACTACCCTTTTTATTTCCTTGAAATTCCTGGACGACAAGATTTCCTAGGAATCATTGACAAAAATTGAAACTTGTTTGAACTTCAGTATAATTATTGACCTGTTTCATGTCTTTTCTCTACCCCCTAATTCTTGAAAATTGTCCGGGCGTCCGGGCGTGACCTTGAGACTTCGAAGAATTTTGGGGAAAAAGAAGAAATAATAAAAGAAAAATAAGATAAAAAAAATAAAATAAAATAAAAATAAAGAAAATGAAGAAAATAAAATAAAATGTGATAAATTAGATAAAAAAAATTGGAAATGAGAAAAAAATAAAATAAAATAAAAATAAAATAAAATAAAAATAAAATAAAATAAAAATAAAATAAAATAAAAAAATTAGATGAAAAATTAAAAATAAAAATAAATAAATAAAATGAAATGAAGAAATAAAATTAAAATAATTGACACGCTTCATATCTTTTCTCTACCCCCTAATTCTTGAAAATTGTCCGGGCGTCTGGGCGTGACCTTGAGACTTCGAAGAATTTTGGAAAAAAAAAGAAAATAATAATAAAAGAAAAATAAAATAAAATGAACTAAAAATAAATAAAATGAAGAAAAATAAAATTAAAATAAAATAAAATGTATTAAATTAGATTTTTAAAAAATGGAAATGAGAAAAAATAGAATGAAAAAAAAATAAAATGAAATGAAAAAATTGGATAAAAAAAATTGAAAATAGAAAAAAATTAAAAATAAAAATAAATAAATAAAATGAAATGAAAAAATAAAATTAAAATAATTGACACGCTTGATATCTTTTCTCTACCCCCTAATTTTTGAAAATTGTCCGGGCATCCGGGCGTGACCTTGAGACTTCGAAGAATTTTGGAAAAAAAAAAAGAAAATAATAATAAAAGAAAAATGAAATAAAATAAACTAAAAATAAATAAAATGAAGAAAAATAAAATAAAAATAATATAAAATGTAATAAATTAGATGAAAAAAAAATGGAAATGAGAAAAAATAAAATGGAAAAAAAATAAAATGAAATAAAAAAATTAGATAAAAAATTAAAAATAAAAAACAATTAAAAATAAAAAAAAATAAAATGAAATAAAAATAAAATGAAATAAAAAAATTAGATGAAAAAAATTAAAAATAAAAATAAATAAATGAAATGAAATGAAAAAATTGAATTAAAATAATTGACACGCTTCATATCTTTCCTCTACCCCCTAATTTTTGAAAATTGTCCGGGCGTCCGGTTGTGACCTTGAGACTTCGAGGAATTTTGGTTAAAAAAAAAGAGAAATAGAATAAATAAATAAAATGAAAAAGAATGAAATAAAAAAAAAAAAATAAAATAAAGTAAGAAAAAATAAAATGAAAAAAGAATGAAATAAAATTAAATAAAATAGAGTGAAAATAATATGAAAAAAATAGGAAAATTGAAAATAAAACAAAAATAAAAAAAAATAGATTAAAAAAAATAAAATGAAAAAAAAAAAAATGAATAAAATGAAATAAAAAGTAGAGTAGAGGCTATTCTATATATAATAAAGATTTTCTGACGTAGCCAAATTAATAAAGATCATGTTTCATGTCTTCTATAAGGTAGCATGCTCCGCTCGTTTGCCCCCTTCGTGGTCTAGTATAAGCCTACTTTAAAATATTTTTGGCTAATGGCTTTTGGAGGGCTCACTGTATAAGTCTCCGGGTCTCCCGCAACTCTTGCTCCGTAAGCAAGAGCCTGTAAGTTCATTCCTTTGATTTCAAACTTCCAAGCCATGACTGGCCGAAAGAAAACTTTTGATCAAAACCAGCCTTCAAATGGCGTGGTCCCCTAACGCTCAACTAGTATACTACTGTAGGTGGATAAATAGGATCCCCTTCAGGTAAATCTTTTTTTTTTTTTGTCCATATATTACCCACTATAACAAACTAGTCTGAAACTGGTGCCCGGATATGGAGGCGCAAATCCAGAAAATAAAGTTGGGGTTAAAATTTAACGCAATCTCGTTGCAAAACCAGCCTGAAAGCATTCTAATAAATTATAAGTAACGCAAAAAATGAAATATTTGTCGTCATCCTGCTAAAAGATGGTAAGTAGGATTACGAGTTATAATTCATTTAGCCATCAGAGATTTATATCGTATCATTTCCTGTTTTGCAATGTTGCACTTTACTGGCGAAAAATAATTGTATCGTTTGTCTTTCTGATTAAGGACAGCAACGATGGAAACTTAACAATCAGTAGACTGAGCTTTTTTCCACAACCAGAAGATGACGGCAAAGTATTATCCTGCCTGGTCGACTCGACGGCGGCGGCTTCGTCTGCGGGACAGTTCTCAGATTCGCAAAAACTACATATTGTTTGTAAGTTTTATCATTTTCGTATGTATGTACTGTACGTACGCCAGATGACTGCGTAAAGCAGCAATAATGTGGCGGAAAAAGTCCTTCTATGAGACAACAATCATAGCGATAGTGAATTTCGTACTGGCGTGTATAATTTATTGAAAACACGTAAAAAGGAGAAGTGAAAAATACGTAAGAGATGTACGCGAATGTTGATGCGAGAAAATTTTTCATTAGGAACTCGCTAGGCGGATTTTTTTCTTTTCCTCATCTTTCTCTGTTCCCGTGATAAATTCGTAATTCGTGCGCGAACATTTCAGGAAAAAGAAAGGCTTACAAGGTTGTGCGAGAGGAAATAACGAAAGCACAAATTATTTTTAAAACAATCTTCTGTTTTTTGTCATTTTCTGTCTCGTATTTCTTTCCCGACTTCTTCTTCTTCTCGCCCTTCTCTTTTATCCCTCGAAACAAAAGTATAAGTTTGTCGTAGCGGTGGGATTTTCCGTACCGCACAATACCGGATAGTTTTGTTCTTTCATCTCGCTCTCCCGATCCTAGGTACTTGATGAAGGTATTTTACATTTCGAATTCGCGCGCGTGAATACAAATTACGATAAAATTCAGCGGAAGTTTTTCCTATTGTCAAATATTATGTACTCATATTGTCGCGTCGTTTATACAATACCTTCACGAGTTCCGTGCGAGCAAGTACAAATGTTTGTTCATGTTCAAAGCTCGTATTTTTGACTTCTCTACTATAGCGTACCTATGAATTTCCTGAGAACGCGATCGTGACTTCTTGAATCGACTGAACTTCTTTTCGCGAGTGCACTGTTCTCTTTTTCTTTCTTTCGTCTCATGCGCTTTACATATTTTGTATGTAGAAGCTCGAATGCGTTCTTGTCTGCTTTACAAAAAGTTTACTGTCTGTCTAGGCATTACGAAATGAAACTGAAACCATTAATCGTGGTTCGTTTGCGTTTCTACACAAAAGTAACGACAATACGACTCGACATATTAAAATATGTTGTAATAGCCGCTGCGGCGCGCTTGGCGGCTAGCCTTGCGGCTCTGATACTTCCGTTTCATTTTTTTTTTTTTTTGTGATTTCGAAATGCTTAGTTCATGGGCCATTTGAAAACAAAGTTTCCCTTTGGAATATGTCTGAAGGGGTGATACTTGAGACAAAAATATACATTATGGACACCTGAGAAAAGTAGCTATTCAGAATGACATTCAGTTTCAAAATGGCGGTTTTTTTGCGGTAAAAGGCCAATAACACATGATGTATCGATCATTTTTTTTTTTTTTTTCAATGATCGAACAAAATACTCAACTTCCCGTAATAAACTTATCGTTGTGCAAAATTAATTTTTTTGCAAATATATTTCAAAAAATTTGGCTTCAATTAAAAAAAATTTTAGATGGAAACAATCATTTGAACTTCACTTAAGGTCCAATTGGCAGCCTGAAAAGTTTGTCAAAAGTTTGAAGCGTTTGGGAAAAAGTAAATTATTTGCAACAAAATATCTAAAAAATCAAACATCGACCAAATAAAATTTCAAACAAACACTGTTCATCTTGAAATATTCTGCATAAGAGATTGCTTGATTTTTTTTCTAAATTCTGAGCGCTTTGTAGAAAATCAATGATGTTTCCAAGCGGCTCCAAACTAATAATATTTCTCATGAAATTGACTACCATCTGAATCTTAATGTCAGTCTAAGTCTGATCTTCAAAAGCTTTTGGAAGAAATCAATTCGTAGAAAATATTGAAAAATTCAGTTTCAACAAAAAAAAGTTTACTTGAAAATGTTCTTTTTGAAATTTTTTGAAAATAGACTACGTATAATTGTATAATTTTTACTCTGTCTCACTATTTCAGATAAGCCAATGGCTACGATTAGATTGGGTAAAAATTTGAACGCGTCCGCGGTCAACGAAGGCTCTGACGTCTACTTCGATTGTAATTGCAGATCCAGCATACCGGTTACGAAAATCATATGGAAACTGGACGTAAGTGTGCATAGATGCATTCTTCAAGAATGAGGATGACGTTGCTCTAAATGAGTCCATGGACTGGATGAAGAACTCCGGAATGCATATTTGCAATCTAATAGAATCGTCGATAAGTGAATTGAGCCGCAAGTCAGGATTTGCAGGGAAATAACGCGGTGACGAGGCTAATAACTCAATTAGAAATGTGTGACGGTTCACACTTTGATGAAAATTGCTTTTCGGTCATATCTCACCAGTGACGCGCGAAGGTCAAAAACAGAGAAAAAGCTAGCAATCTTACGGTATTTTTGAAGTTGAGTTCATTTTTGAACGTTTTATGGAGGCCATCCGATGCTACTATCTATGAAATGATAATTATTTTCAGGATTGCAGAAAGAAAAAAAATAAGCTTCTTTAGGGGGTGCTTCACCCGTTGGCGAACTTCGAAACGATGTACGATAAGTTGCATACACACCCCCAAATGCTTTGCAAGGTTTGGCATATCAGCGGTCACTACGCGACGCTTGTCAGGCGTGCGTGCGTAGTCCTTTTGAGAAATGATTTCTCAAGACTTTGCAAAAAGTTTCTCAAAGCTCCATTCATTGAAGAATTTTTTCGATCTTCAAAAGTGTTGTACAGAAAGGTTCAACTTGAGGCGGTATCGAAACAGAAATCCAAATTTTTGTTCCAAAAAAATTTTAAAGCGTCAGAAAATAGACAAATTTTTGATGATTTTGAATTGAAATGGAAATTCTGCTTCTATACCGCCTCAAGTTGAACCTTCCTGAAAAAAAACATGTTCAAAAATCAGAAAGATCCGTTAAAAACTTGAGCAGTCTTTTTTCACAAATTAATGAAGCATACTGGTGTCCTTAATTGAAAAGCTGTCTGGAATAAGGGCAGTTTCTGTGTACATTTTAAATGGCAGAATTGCCTTTTCTATGCCTAGGCCTTCAATTATTTGCGGAATATCCCATTTTGAACAAACGTAGCAGACAAATTGGCGGTCAGTGGCGCTCAACCTCGGTTTGAATGTAAGACCTTGACCTCACTGCACTCTGGGGTATCCAATTTGGCGCGTCCTCAATCAATGAAACGTTTAATTCCTTAAAAACGCATGAATAGGCAACCATACATTCATATATGTTAGTTTTTTTGTAAAAATGTGTACGCAGAAGCCTCGCATGCCCGGAAATGACGTATTTTTCACTGCTAGAGCAATTCGATGAGTTTTTTGGACCTTCTCTTGTGTGACAAGTTGTCGTGTCTTTCGAGATACTTCAGTCAGAATTATGCGCTATGTTTCATTTGCATAAATTCGATTGGTAAACGCGAATCGACGATTCAAAAGCCTATGAGTGGCAAAAATTAAAAAATGTTATTACGAAAGGCTGAAAGAATGAGTGGTTACGAATATTTTCATTGTAATTTTTTATTCTTTGATATTCACTCGAGAATTTTCGACTATCTCCAGGGCTAATTTTTCGAAAATATTTATTATGTAGGCGTGTTTTTAATTGAACGCGTCTCCAGAAAAAGGGCCTAACTTGACTTTAGCCCTTTTTTGTTTTTTTGCTTTTTGTTACTCTACACTCATTTTTTTATCACGATGTAAAATTACAAAGCGCTATCTATTGTAAAAGAGGAGTAAAGAGGGGTTTAAAGATTAGCCTGTAGTGAAAAAAATGGAGTTAAAAAGGAAAGAGGAGGAGAAAACTATTTCCAGTGAAGTCCAACTGGTCAATAGCTCTCCAAAATGAACTGGTCGTCCTGAGGAATTAATGAAAAGTCATTGTCCACCTGATTTTGCATCCTCAAGAACCAATCACAGCGTCGTTGCTCTAATATCTACTGTAAAACTAGAAAATAAAGATGTCGTCCCAAAAAAGCATTATGAAAATTTTTCCACCCATTTTTTTTCTTCCCATTTTTGTATATCATCATTGTCATTTGGCCAAATAATAAATTCACATGAAAAATTTGCATTTTGTCACTTCAGAGAGAGATTTTATCACAAAAATAACAAAAAAAAAAAGTCGTTTGAAAAATGGCCTAACTTTGGCACTTTTCAGGTCCATATATATGGTCAATAACTTGATGCAAGTTCCATTTTCTATTTTGATTTTGAATTTAGAGTGTACACTCTTTCATTTCATTCATCAATCAATCCGCCAGGAGCCATAGTTTTCTCGGGGTAGCGTTTTGAATCTTTAAGCACGTTTTTCTCAAAACAGGTTTTTTCAAGTTGGGCCCTTCTTCCGGAGACGCGTTCAATTGTAAAAAGAGTGCAGCTTACAGTACCTATATTTCATTGATTTTTCTTGTTTATGCTTATTTATTTCTCGTACCTACAGGGCAAATTATTGCGACACAATCCGAGTGCTGGTGTGCTGACGCAGGATAACTTGGTGCTTCAGAAAGTGTCACGATGGCAAAGTGGCATGTACAGTTGTGTGGCGAGTAACGCCGAAGGTGACGGGGAAAGCGATTCTATTCATCTGGATGTGAAATGTAAGGATCATGTTTGTTTGTCAAAAAAAGAAAAGTTATTCAAGCGGATTTTCATTTACCTAAGCTTCTTTTCAGCGACGGACTTAGCTTCCGCGCGGACACAAGCACACTCACGCGCTGAAATTTTTCTAGCGGGGAACCCGCTATCCATTTTGTTAAAGAGATTACATCCTCAGAATACGTCCGCGTCCGGGAGTTTCTTTGAACTGCGTGACTTAACGTGACGTGTGGCGTTTTATGACGTTAGCAATGACCTTGACTTATTTCAGGGACTTGGACAAATTTCGACCTCCAGCCGGGATGCTTATGACGTCATCAGTGACCTTGACCTACTTTGGGGACTTGAAAAAATTTCAACTTCCAGCCTTCATTATATCAGGCCTAGTATTATTAGGGGGATTGTATCCTCAGGAAACGTCCGCTTCGCGAGTTTTTGGTAACTGCGTGACGTAATGTGACGTAGAGCGCTTTATGACGTCATCAATGATCTTGACTTACTTTGGGTACTTGTGAAAATGTCAACCTTCAGCCGGGATGCTTTCTTTGTTAGGAGGATTACATCCTCAGAAAACGTTCGCGCCCGCAACCGGAAGTTTCTGTGAAATGCGTAACGTGACGTGTGGCGGCCTATGGCGTCATCAATGACCTTGACCTACTTTAGGTTCTTGAAACGACTTCAATTTTCAGCCGAGATGCTGTTTTTTGTTAAGGGGATTTCATCCTCATAAACGTTTGCGTCCGGGAGACTCTGTGAACTGCGTGACGTGACGTGACGTGTGGTGGCCTATGACGTCATCAATGACCTTGACCTTGACCTACTTTGGGGGCTTGGAAAAATTTCAATTTTCAGCTTTTATTGTATCAGGCCCAGCATGCAGTACACTGAAAAGAGCCCAGCCAACTCATTTTCTGAGGACACATTTTCACGCAGACGTGATCGCGAGCGGAAGAGGTTGCGGATTCCCCGCTGCCATTGCGAACTTGCAATGGCCTCCAATCTTTTTTCTTTTTTTCTTTTTCTTTTCATTTATTCAAACAGTTTTTCGCGCGCAGACATTTTGGCGCGCGGACACAAGCAGTTGCATGTGATGATGGTGCCTTAACCCACCGCTTCTTCTTTTCAATATTTCTTGTCATTTTTAATCTTGTGAAGCAAAAATTTTTGGGTAGCTTATTCGCAAAATTTCAATATGAGAATTAGAATACTGGCTTTGAGTTTGTCAAATTGGATTTTTCAAAAATTCTTCAGCTTTTGGATTACACTCCTGCGTTGAATAAATGTCTCTGTCATCTGAATTACGATACGAATCAAGGAGAAGAAAGCTTAACGTTTGGCTTCTCCTCGTGACCCATCAATTACATAATTTTGGATGAAGTTCGTGATCTTAGTTTCCCAAGTATAATTTTTTCCCATTTTCTCTCTCTTAGTCGCTCCAGTTTGTTATTCATCATCCCTGACGCCCACCGAGTATGGCGTAGATCGAGGAGAAAAAGTGAGCGTCAAATGCGAAGTCGAAGCGAATCCTACCTCGATTACGTTTGAATGGGAGTTTACCAGCGAAAAAACGAAAAGCTCAAGCTCACCAATTGATTTCACTGCCAACGGAACAGAAAGTTATATCGAGTTCCAACCGAATAGCGAAAATGATTACGGTGTTCTACAGTGTAAAGCTCGGAATAGTGTGGGCACGCAAAAGCAGTCTTGCATCTACAAAATATATCCAGCCGGTATGTTCGCCATGTCAACTCAGAGAAGTTCTTAATCGTTACTTGTGAAATGTTGAACTAACTTATATTGTTCCTATGGTTTAAATTGCTTCGCAACTTTCTCAGTAATCAACTAAGAATTTCCTGAGTATTTTATTGAGGCTCGCATTCGTTAATATTAACAAGTCATCGTATCTCCCTGGGGCGGCAACTTTTCAGAATCCTAACTAAAAATTTTTTGGCAATCAAAAAAAAAAAAAGAAAAAAAAAAACGGTAGTATAATTTTATTACGTTATATAGAAGTTGCCGCCCCCGGTATCTCCTCTTCTTACTGGGTTTCCATATTGGGTCATTTGCCCCTTTCTTCAAAATAAAATCCACTCTAATCTTTCTTCCAGCTGTATGACTTCATGACACCTTCAATTTTTCTCCAATTGTGTGTTCAGATTTTCCCGCTGGGGTTCACTTCATCACTTTGTAAATAGCCTACCTGATTTCTTTTCATATGTAATCCCTTATCCACTAAAGATGACGATTCATTCTAAAATAAACGATGGAGTACGATAGGTCAATACATTTGTTTTAATTTTAGGCAAACCGGAAGTGATGAGTGGTTGCACGGTGACAAATAAAACTACAAGTTCTTTGCTGATCAAGTGCATCGCCGGATTCGATGGTGGCAGTCGACAACGATTCGTGGCTGAAATATACCGACAGAGCACTCAAAACATGGTGCAGAATATCAGTAACGATAGCCCTGAGTTCCTAGTCACGGGTCTACAAGCCGACGTAGACTACGATTTCTTGTTATACGCTTTCAACAATAAAGGTCGCAGTCAGACGATCGAATTCAACGAAACGTTGGGAGAGGACGATAAAGATTTCAATTCGATTTTATCTCGTAAGAATTATTTTATTTATTTTACCTGCTTCATATTGGGATTCGAATCACGAGGCTTAGGTTCAACCGCACGAAAATGTTCTCATTTTGAGGATGTTGACATCAGCTCTATTTTAATCAAAAACGGTACTTGTCTACAGCGAGTAAATTATCGCCCATGTTGAATTTGTCATCGCTACTGGTAATCGTGGTAATTTTGATTGGCACGCTAGTCTTGCTCAGTTGTTGCATTGGGATGGTAATTATCAGATCGCACGATAATCGAAGAAGAAAGAAGCATTACGTTTACAAGAGTAAGGAAAGTCTGGAGAAGAATCCGGACATAATACCTAATAGAGATGGTGAGTTTTGGACTTCTGACTTATTATTATTTCTCGAGAAGAAGTAACATTTCTTTCTAACTTTGCTCCAATCTCTTCACAAAATAACAGAGAAAAAATGTGGGGTACACAAAAAGAACACATTTTAATTCGCAGGTCACAAAACTCTCCCACTTCTTAGTGATGGAAGGAAGAAAATGATTATCTGTTCCTTTTTTTGGGCGAGACTGAGGCTAAGAGCAAACAAATTTCTTACTTGATTAACCGACTAAAAAGCACTATTCAAGTTTTACAAAGCTGGTGTCGACTACTTTTACCAGCAACTTGTATTTTTTTTTTTTTTTTCTTTCTTTTTGATAAGGCTGGAAAACAAAATTGGAATTGAGATGTAAAAATAGTCTCAATCAGAGAGAATTCTTTAGTGTAAAAACGTTATTTACTGCACACATGGCTGTAAAGTACGTGTTTACATTCATGGTGTTGAACTTTACAGCCCTTTGTACAGTAAAATAATACAAATCAAGGACTATGAAGTGAGAATTTTGGTACTCGTGTGTTTACTCAACTCGTCTTCGACTCGTTTCGCAAAATTTCGCACTCGTTTTATCAAAATTCTCACTTCATAGTCCATGGTATGTAATATACTATTACTTACCTACTTCTCGAACCTTTCGAGAGATTCGGCTTCTATATTTATCTTCATGGCTTGATGGTAGCTCGCCCTGATGGAAGTATGACTTGAATGACACAACTCAAAAAAAAAAAAAAAAAAAAATTGAAAATAACAAGAACGAGATAGGCCTAATACGATTCTAGAAGTATTTTCGACGCTGATCACGATGCCGTTGTCCGTTTCTCGAAATTGACTCCTGTTTTCGAGAAATGATCAAATCAAATTCCCGCGATTCGTTGCGACGCGCAGTGTATGTATTATCTCGTTCTTGTTTTTTTCAATTTGTTGAGTTGTGTAAGCAATGCATTTTCGAGTACGGATTTAGGCCTATCGTCTATCTCTAGCTCAAGAGCGCGCTACGCGAATCAAACACCGAAAGTCAGAATTCAATCGTCATTGTTTTGACATGTTTCATGTCTTTTCTATACCCCCTAATTCTTGAAAATTGTCCGGGCGTCCGGTTGTGACCTTGGGACTTGCAAGCATTTTGGTGAAAAAAAAGAACTGATAAAAGAAAAATAAAAATAAATAAAAATAAAAATAAAATAATTTGAAAAAAATAAATGAAATAAAATGAATAAATAAATGATATAAAAGTAAAATGAAAATAAAAAAAAATAAAATAGAAAAAAATGAAATAAAATAAAATAAAAAAAATGAAATATAAATAAAATATAAAAAATAAATAGAAGATAGAGAATGAAAAATGAAAAAAAAAATGAAAATAAATAAAATTAAATGGAATAGAAATAAAATTAAAAAGGGGCTTACAAGCATTTTGGTAAAAAAAAAATAAAAATAAAAATAATAATAATAATAATAATAATAATAATAAAATAGAAATAAAAAAAATAAAAAAATAAAAATAAAAATAAAATTAATAAAATAAAGAAAAATGAATAAAATGAAAAAAATAGATGAAATAAAATGAATAAATAAATAAAATAAAAATAAAATAAAATGAAAATGAAAATAAAAGAAATAAAATGGAAAAAAAATGAAATAAAATAAAATAAATGAAATAGAAATAAAATAGAAAAAATAAATAGAAAATAGACAGAAAATGAAAAATGAAAAAAAAATTAGAATAAATAAAATAAAATGGAATAAAAATAAAATTAAAAATAAAATGAAATTATATAAAATAAAATTAAACTGAAAATTAAATAAATGTCTGGGCGGTCATTGAGAAATTTGCAAGTATCATCCTGTTTCTCTCAAAAAACAAAATGATGAAAAAAAATTGAATCAAGAAATAAAATAAAATAAAATATAAATAAAATAAAAAATAATTCTGAAAATACTCATCAGCCCAAAATATACTGATATAGACTGGTGCTGGACCAAGAAGCTGGACGAACGAGCGGAACGAGTGAGGCCCAATAATCTCATCAGCCTGAAATATACTGAAGTAGACTTACACTAGACCAAGAAGGCTCATTAGCCTGAAATATTCCAAAGTAGACTTATACTTACTACATCAAGCGAGTGCCGCGAGTGAGTCCCAGAAAGCAGTCAGCTTAAAATACTCTAAATTAGACTTATAGGTACTGGAACAAGAAGCTGGAAATTTCGGAAATTTTTGAACTATGAAGAGCTTAAGACGACTGGCGAAAAGACATGAAACATGATCTTTATATTTTTGACAACGCCAAGAAATCCTTCATCTTTTTTCTTTGCCTTCTTATATTACCGCTCACTTGAAAAAACCAACCTAAAAGCACTTGGATGTACACAAAATTCGTGAAACGAGGAACATACGTTTTACTTTTAATTTTTATTTCAGATGGAAGTTGTGCGTTAGAAATCACCGCATTTGTTGAAGAGAAACATCAGCATCCGTCCAAACAGACTGACATATCTTTGATACTTCAAAATTCATACGGAACTGATATGGTAAGAAACATTTTGTGTGAAAAGTACCTAGTTGTTGACAATTTTATACAGTACTTTTTTTTTCGCTCGTTTCAGAATAGTGATTTTATATTGCATCGAGAAGATTATAGTAATAAACTATACAAAAAGAAAACCTCGAGTTTGAGGAAGCTCAATGAGTACGAAATCACGTACGCATCTTGTGATCAACCATGTCCACCTTTTGTTACCCAAGAAACACCATTACTCTCTAGCAGTAGAGTTCCTTTCATTGTGAGTACATACAAAAGCCTTATTTAAAGTCTGATAACTCCAATATTTCAGCCTAATAAATTGTGTGACCAATTTCAGCTGAGTGTTTTGAACTGACCTCGAAAGTCTCAAACTCTATAAATGATTTTTCATATTTGTCTGAACTCTATTATCCTGAAAAAAGTCCAAACTATTCGGTTTTTCAAATTAGTTGATCGGAATTCACGTTGGTTCGGTCAAGTTCCAATGTTTATTTTACAAAAATCTGCTCAAGAATGTTTTCAACTCGTACCTATATTTATTTATTTAAAAGGAGTCTCTTTGGTCGAATTTAAAAAAGTTGGTGAGTTGAAAAATGGAGTTTCTAGATGTGTTCATTAGTCGTGTTTGATATCGTTCTCAGTTCACCAGTCTTGGCTGTTAGGTACCTCTAAAAAGTAGCTACAAAATAATAAATTTGATTTTCATTTGATCGTCATTCATTTCATACTTTCAATTTTTTTACTGTTTTCAGGCAGAGGGTCAGCATGCAGTACAATGTTGCATACACGGCCTATCTCGATCCACCAGTATTAGTTGATTTTTTTCTAGTTTTTTTTTATGTTTACATTTTTTATTTAATCATAATGACATGTTCCTATATTTGTTCGTTCCATGGACGGAAGAATATTGTTTTCTAAATTTATAAATTAAAAAAATCTGAGAAATCCTGAGTCTGGTTTCGTAGAAATAAACTGAGAGTGTTCAAGTCGAGTTTTTCCTCAGTAGATATATCAATACCGTACAATAGCTATACGTTCTTTCATTTTTAATTATATATAGGCTAATTGTTTTATTTTTCATCAGTGCCACAAAACCTTAGGTGTATTTTTCTTTCAACAATCGAGGAAAATTGTTCTGCAGATCAGGTGCAAGAAAAAAGGAATCGATAAGCTCAAATTGGCTGTGTTTCTAAATGAAAATGAATGACAGAATGTAAAATGAGCTACCAAAAAATTTTATGCATAATAAATTCATTCACGAAATCTTCATTCTTGTATCTTTGACAAAGGAGAAAAAATTTACTAGTAGCTGTATTTTGTGTAAAACTTTCATTAATTCTCCTTTGCATTATTCCTTCCACGACATTATCAACTTGTAATTATCGATTATAAGAATCTGGTATTCATAATAATACCACTATATTATACCTTCATTGTTAGCCCTCAATATAATCGCGGCAAAAACCATGAAATTTTTTTAATTCCTTAATAATAATTTGTGTTTTATCGTGTTCGTATTTTACCTTTATGTATATCTTTATTTAATATTTTTTGTATTCGCGTGCCCAACCTCTAATACGTACGTAGATTTACATTTTTTTCCTCTCTTTCTTTTTTCTCTAATCAAAACACTGAATGTGTTTTTCTTTTTTGTACCATTAAATGTTTTTTGATGTTGGAAACTTCCTGTTTTACTTTCAAAAGTATATCACGAAAAACTGAACAGTGAATGAGAAACATGATACGTGAGTTGCTATGTATTGCGAACTAAGATGTTTTTTGGATAAAAATTTGCGAGAAAAATTTTTGACGTTTGTTTTATCGTTAAAAATGTTCCAATGATGTAAAAAAGATAGTTTTTGCTATTCAGAATGATGAGAAACAAGATTGATATTTTATTTCTCAACCCGACAAAAATACAATTAGCCCAGTAGAATTATTGTTTTGAAAAAAAAAAAAAATGTCCATTAAAGCTTTTATTGCTGAAAAATCTTGGCCTTGGTGTCCTTGTTATGTTGTAAAAACCCATCACCCCCACCCTTTGCGGAACCCCTTAAAAAGGGGGATAATTCGGCACATTTTTTGGTTTTTCGAATTTTCCTCAAAAAGTATGAGATTTGGAGCAGAGATACCTCAGTACAAAAAGATTCCCCATAAAATTTATCATCGAATAAAGTCATTACTTCTTCGGTTACGATAATTTGACGCTGTGTAACAATATCTGCAAATTTACTGTTTTCAGAAATTTTCTTTTCCTAACGTTTTTCTGATTTTTTTCAAAAAGTTTGAGATTTAGAGGAAAAATATTTCAGTACAAAAAGATTCTCCATAAAATTTACCATTAAGCAATGCCTCGCTCACTCGGTTACGATAATTTGAAGCCATATAACAATATCTGAAAATTTACTGTTTTTGGAAATTGTCAGGTTTTCAAGTTTTTTCTGTATGTTTTTCTGATTTTTCTGTAAAAGTTTGAGATTTAGAGGGAAAATACGTAATTGCAAAAATGTTCTCAATATAATTCTCTACTAACTGACCTCACCATTTACTCAGTTACGCTAATTTGAAGCTATACAACAATTTCTTGAAGTTGAAAATCAGAAAAACGTTGGGAAAAGACTCGAAAAATCGAATATTTCTGAAAACAGTAAATTTGCAGATATTGTTACACAGCGTCAAACTAT
The DNA here is from genome assembly GCA_035079395.1 of Aspidiotus destructor. NCBI lineage: Eukaryota > Metazoa > Arthropoda > Insecta > Hemiptera > Diaspididae > Aspidiotus > Aspidiotus destructor. The sequence continues at coordinate 86,925 of JAVHKZ010000014.1, forward strand.
CGTAACCGAAGAATTAATGACTCTATTCGATGGTAAATTTTACGTGGAATCTTTTTGTACTGAGGTATTTCTGCTCTAAATCTCGAACTTTTTGAAAAAAAATCGGAAAAACGTTAGGAAAAGACTCAAAAAATCGAAAAATCGAAAATTTATAAAAACAGTAAATTTTCAGTTATTGTTATACAGCGTCAAATTATCGTAACCGAAGAAGTAATGACTCTATTCGATGGTAAATTTTATGAGGAATCTTTTTGTACTGAGGTATTTTTGCTCTAAATCTCATACTTTTTGAGAAAAATTCGAAAAACCAAAAAATGTGCCAAATTATCTTGTTTTTTAAGGGGTTCCGCAAAGGGTGGGGTTGATGGGTTTTTACCACATAACAAGGACACCAAGGCCAACACTTTCCAGCAATAAAAGCTTTGATGGACATTTTTTTTTCAAAGCACTTATTTACTGTAATTCTACTGGGCTAAATTTTGTAAAATTCATGATTCTTTTCTTGAAAAGAAGAAAGATCACGTTGTTCTTCATCGAAATCGTTCTGTGGACCAAGATCATCCTTCGACTGTAAAAATTGAAAAAATATGTGATGTGAATACAACGTTTTCGTTTTGAAACCAACAGGTTTAAGGACCAAAAATTTTTTTGTAATATGTTCTCAGACAGTATTAACAATTATTGTCAATTTTTGGATACTTTGCCAGAATAAGAAACAAAATGTTGAATAGGATGCACAATTGGACCGTGCAGGACAAGTGCAGGATATTCAATCGTTTATGTAATTCTAAATTTTATGGTAACTTACCGAATCAGAAGGACCGAGTCTGTTGTCACCCATTCATTCCAACTTATTGTCAACTTTTAAGTCTTGACGAGATTTTTCGCATCGCTCAGACATGAATGTTATTTGCCTCGTAAATTAAATTTGTATCATTAGTTATAAGTGTAAGGTAAAATTTTGTTGGATAGTTAACCAAGGGGGGTGTATATGCTAAACTGCTCACATTTTAATTAGAAGGAAGTAGGTACTCTGACCGAAATACTTATTTGCTTCTTTTTTTCTTTTTTTTTTTCAGAAATCACTTACGTCCTATGAAGTACGGAGGAGCGAGATACTACAAATCTGTATAACAGTAAGAAAGCGACCTATAATAGTGTAGGTTTTCGTCAACAAAAAATTCCTGGGTTAATAACATTTTGGATGGTTAGTTCGTAAGTACGAATATTTTGGAAAAGAAAGGGAAATAATTTTCCTTCCTTACTCTAATGTCATTTTCCAAATTTTCACTCACTGTAAAATGAAGAATGTTTTGGTATCTCTTGATAATTAATCATTTTTGACCGTTTGAACAATGAGAGTTACAGATCCGAAGCTTTTTGTTGATGAGTGGTTTGTTATTAGCCAAAATACTCGACTCATATTTGTAACCCTGTGTACGTTGTGAAGTAGGTAGTAGGTATTTTTAATAAAGAGGGTCTGTGCCACGTTACGAGCAATTACGTTTCTCTCAGTTTCTTTCGATTTGTTTCTTTTCTCGAATTCGATTAACAGAAATAGTCTTGAACGATCTCGAAAATGAAGAGAGAGGAGTAAATTTGATAGACGTATTATTGTCCTAGAAAACAAATCAATTTCATTAACGCTTTATTGATTAATATAGAACATTTTTTCTTTCAACACGGGGCGAGCGGGCTAAAGCCGATTATTATTATTACCTACCTATTATTATGGCTTATTAATAGTAATTATATGAATTTAATTTATAAATTGTGGGTTACAGTGGCGGATTCTCCTTGAAATTTACTTAAAACAAGACAAATAATGAAGCAGATACCAAAATAATAAAATTAACAACAAAAAAGAAAAAATCCAACAAACAGATAAGAGAAGCAAAAGTGATACAACAAATATATAGGCAAATCAACGAGTAAGAAGCATTATCTAAATAGCTGGTAACAAAAACAGGTGACAATTAACAAAAATAATCCCAAAATTTGACTACAAACAATAGATAAAGAAAAAATACAAAAACGGCACAAATATCAATACCTGTAATAATAATCAATCTCTTCAAGCCCTCTCGCGATCTATATCCCATGTGAGTTTATCATTAAAAAATATTTCCTTTGTCTATATTTTTCTCTACCTATCCCTGAAAACGTATCTATACGTACGAGTTATAATACTTGACTGTGGAACGCCAAAAACCAAAAGCATTCTCTTAAAACGTTTGGCTTTCTACATACCAGTTTTGCGTTGTCGCTAAGAAGCGCCGCCTACGTCTCAGAAATTTGTTTCACAAAAACTTATTCACGATGCATGTATGAGTGGACGAAAAGTAACTGAAAATGTAGGCTTACGTTTTTGCTTAGAAAGTTTTGTAGAAACGTCGTAGGCCTGTGCGTGTTTTGAAAATGATCAATCCCTGTTGAATGAAATTTTGAGTGGATTAAAAATATGAAACAGAAAAGATTTTCAGAATGAAAACGTTACTCAATATCTTTACATCCTATTAAGACTTCTTTTACGGGAAAAACGTGAAGGCAAACAACAAAATTTCTTCAACTAAGTACCTACATTTCATCCTTATCGAATTCATATCTGCTGCACGTTCTGATTGAGCAGCGTACAGCGGGAACCATTAGGATATTTACTAACATCTGGAATTTTTCTTTTCTATGGGAGCAAATTATATTTCTACCTATGGCCTAGGCTTCTTTTGTGTGGAGTCGAATCTCCTAGTAAGTCCATTAATTAACGAATGTATCCCATTTATTGGTATTCAAAGATAAACTCTCGAATACTTGTGAAAAGATGATTTGTAAACGAATATCTGCATTTATTCGTACCGTCCTCTGCTTTCCGTCCCTTCTTTCGAGTTTTCTTATCGACCGGATTAATTAGAAATGCGGTAATTACACTCTTGTAATCCCTTTCTTCGTGGGCGCTCGACTTGAGCGCTAGCGTAGAATGCTCTTGAAAACTGTTCAGCACTGTAGGAAAAAGCACGTGGTCGACAGTATACTCCTTAACATCATCCATATAAAATTCATCGGACTGGATCAGATTGAAGCAAGATGAAATTTCCGGCTCAAAATTTTTCTTTTTGAAGCAATGTGAAAAATCATCCTTCTCCGCGAATACTTCAATAACTTCTAATCCCGCTTTTTTCATATCTTCCAACAGTCTATAGAACACATCATTACGATACTTATAGTGGCCGATTAAGATATTTTCTCTGCCAACGCAATACTTAATCGCTTTGCGTAACCATGCTTGATATATTGGTTCTGGAATATTGTAAAAATGGATTTTTGACTGGATCAAATTTGTAGAAGATGAAAAAACATTGTACACCAGAGCAATACGGCGACCACTTTTGACTTCCTTGACCGAGTGCTCCAATCCTACATCGAAGTAAACGAACCTCAATTTATCCTTCGGCATTCTTGCCTCGACGTTTAATTGGCCCACATAGATTTCGCCCCCGGTGTACGTGGTAGGCAATATCAAGATTAATTTTCCTATCAGTTTAGGGTGATTGATATCGCGATGTACGGTAAGAAAGCTTCCTTCCTTATATGAAATCAATTTGAACGGTTTAACAAACGTTCTTCCAAAAACCATGCTCTTCATTGTGTGACAAAAATCTAAATTCAAGTCAAAAATGTTCGTATACTTTATATATTGCGAGCTTACCCCCGTTTTTTCTTGGTCCTTGAGACTGTCGCTTCTTACTTCTGATGTTACACTATCCAAATACTCATAATCTTCAGCAGTAACATTGAAAACATTGATTTTACGTCCACCAGGATTCACAATAAGAATAAGTTCATCTTTAGTATCCCGGGCGTTTGGTTTTATTACGCCATTGCGAATTCGTAGGCTATCATACTCAGCATACTGTGAGGATTTGAAAGAGAGTTCAGATTCTAAACCTGCACTCAGAGACGTTGAAGATCCATCGGGGTTGGCCATTTAATATAGGAGGTACAATTGTCGTGGAATCCAGATGACGACCTTGTAGAAGCTATCGAAGCCTTAGCGATGGCTGTATGATCAGAGGCTTCGTAATAGAGTTAAGATTGTGAACTATCTACTCAACAATGTTGGAGCTTCAATTTTGGCCTTTTGATTATCTAGGGTTTTCAAAATTAATTATAGATCCTGAAGGTATGCTGAAACCTACTCAGAGGTGGATTTTGTCAGCGGATTTGTAATACCTATGATCCAAACAAAAATATTGAAAACATCGAAAGTGATCATTTGACTATATAGGTATAGGTGTTGGAACCTAATAGAATTTAACTATATTACAAACCTACAGACAAAAAAATTGTAACTTCAGCAGTTGTCATTTGCTAATCAAGAACTTTAGGCATTGGTAGGATGCAGATTCTAAACTCAATTCTATACAGACAAGTAAATTTATCGAAACTGAATGATCAACTTCTGATCTAAATACGTTGAAAATTCAGCATTGACCTTTTTTTGATCAGAGCTTTGTAGCAATATCTAGGCCTAATTACAAACCTGTAGACCAAAATCTTGAATCTTTAGCGAACAACTCGATCTCAAACTTTCAAAATTTATGCACCGTATAAATCTGATACGACCTGGGAACTTCGTCAGCGACTAGTAAATCGGCAGTTTTGGATTTGGGTACAGATGCAATGAAGCTGTAAATTGAGTAAATGTAAAAATCAAAATTTCAGCAGAAATTGATTGATCAGTAACGTACATTATGCCACAATATACAATCTAGGTATCAAATTTTCAGGCACCTGAAACAATAAATCTTTGCTGGTGGGAATTTAATTGGAGAGAATTAACCATATGTAATGCAGATTGTAAATCTAATAATACCTCTGGCTGTATGGATAATTCAACTTTGTTAGGGGCTATCATAGGCTCAGCTAGTATAAGCTAAAATAATACCAATAGGTAATGGTAAATCACAGTAACATCTGTCTTTTAGTATAGATTACATCGTCCAACAATTATGAATAAAAACATAGAATCTTTAGTCGGCTAAAAGAAATTTGATTGACAAGACTTTCAATGCCTAAGTAAGATGATACTTACTACCTTTAACTTTATAAATACTAGTAGGCTATATATTATAGGCTTGTCAAATTATTGGAACAATAAAGTAGAATAGTACCCTTGAAAATGTTTTCAATTATAGGTAATCAAAGTTTACATACCTAGTACAATGATACTTACACTGCACTGTTAAAGCTTGAAATTGCCGTATCCTCTTGAAATTTTATCCATAACTAGGTCACTAGTGTCAAGGTAAATGATCGTTTGGGATATTGAGGTTACTGAAGCGGAGCATAATTTACCTTCCTATTTTAGAGAAGAAACCTCTAAGCAAGGTCGCCCTTGAAATACAATATTTTAGGATTTTGGCTTGCAAGGTTTGTACCTCGGTACCATACTGCCGCGCTTGCATACGCATTCTCAATCATGCCCACACTTTATACACAAAATACTGTAGTACATTAATAGATAATAATTATTGACGAATGAAAGAAATTCTCATCTCCATTCGATATTGAAGAGTATGGGCATGGCTGTCATTGATATTCATTATTCTTAGTTCTTAACTTCTTACTGGCATCATTGACCATAATATACTTTGTAAGCACGAACTTCACTGTGTAGTCCAGCGGCACAGCCCAGCAGCAGCGACAGCCCTACAGCCTCTTGCTACGCAAAAAAAGAATGACGAACATGCAGAACAGCGATGCGAAGAAAGATATCTCCCTTCGGAGGGAAAGAGCACCAGTTTGTCCAAATCGCTATTCTGGATATTCGTCATTTTTCTTTTGCACGGCAGGCAATCGAATCGACGCCGGAATGTTGGTGAACCTGCTGGTGTTTATGTTTATTTTTTTTTGTTATTATTTTCTTCTTATCACCTGATGTGAATGAACGAGTGTGAAATTTAATCGCTACGCCTTGGGTTAGCGGTATAGCGGCTTGCAGATTTTCTGCTCGCGGATGCTCATGATGCTCATAAAGGTGTAGTATTCTTACCGTTTTGATTATGTGATTGATCGCTTTTTGTTCGTAACCGACTTCCAAAGTAACGAAATATTATCAGAGAAGTTCATTCCTTTAATGCCTTCATACGACTTTAAATTACTCAATTCTTTGTATAATGCTGACCCAAGCCAATTGATGGTAAGTCGATGACACTACGCAAGTGACAACTACAGGAATGAATTTTAATTCTTTCGCCGGTCGCTCTAATTATTAGTGCAACTCGGCATCTTTTTGTTCTTTTTCTTCCTCATTCCTCTGCTCCCCCATGATGTTTAAATCATTATTATTATATTTTTTGAATCCGTTTTCCACTAAAGGCCACTGACCGGCGGACAGCGTTTAAAATCCAACTTTAGAGTAAAAAAAAACGAATTAAACGAATAAAAGAATTGTACCCTCTTTGAAAATGAAAACCTTTTTATTCTCAAGAAGTCATGATCAACTGTCCGATCGTAGGCTTCGCTTTCCATTGTATAATCTGAGTTTCTGCTATTAAAATTTTCTGTCTTGCGTAGACTGGTACTATCAACCATTTATTATGGTTTTGTCAACTTGCCCGCATTATGAAAATTATGTACAAAGTAACGGATTCAAATTTTACGACCTAATTGTCGAGAATTTCATTGGGCCGAAAAAGAAAGTAAAAGAGGTTTGTATTCGGGAGTTCAAACTCATAGAACACTAACAAGATCTTGAATTAGTAACCGGTATTCCGCAATATAATTTTACAGACATATTCATGTTTCAAATGTGAATATACCGGGGCAAATCTGCACGCTTGTTTACAATGCGTATTTTTCGGATGCAACACAAAGCATATGGAAGAACATTCACGACAAAATGGGCATTCTTTAGGTATATTATATTTTAATACATATAATTTCAATTTGTCTGTACGTGTTGTGTATTCATTAATCTTCCTTTGTCATCTTTCACTCAGGTATTCAAATAAAGTTCGGATTTATAAAATGCTTCAAGTGCGACAGTTATGTTTACCACGATGAAATACTGGATAAAGTTCAAGGAAATTTAATGCCCACTTTTAGCCTGCATACACTGAAAATGAAATTTCAGAGACTGGTCAATATCATGAAAGAATCACAGCTGTACCCAGAACGACAATATGTGCACAGTCATTGTACGATTGGTGAGATTCGATTGTATTATACACTTGGTATGCCTAAAAAGAAAGCTTCTTAGATAGCTCTCGGCGCATAGAATCTTCGAAGAACTTTGAAATATAATAGAATTAAACACGGAAATCATTTCTTAGTTTGTAAAACCTTCTACTCAAAGGCAGGCATTAATCTTTTTTTTTTTTTTTTTAAATTAACCCAGTTATACCTGTATCTTTCTATTTCCTTCTGAGGAAGCAAAGGTACATTTTAGGACTAGAAAAATTTCTCGTTCAAGTTTTTAAAGGTCGTAAAACATTTCTTTAAAAAAATTTGAAGCGTATGGAAATTTATGAAATGTAAATATTTAACTTTTTTTAAGCACTCAACAATGTTGAGTTGTCTGAAAATTTATTTTTGACTGGTCTGTTCATCCCAGAAACTTTTTTCGCCTTTTTTTCTTCTTCAAATTTTTTTGATATTGAAATTTATCCACCCACTTGTCTTATATACGAATTTTTTCTTCTAGGTTTGCGAGGGTTGCTGAATCTCGGGAATACGTGCTTCATGAATTGTATTATTCAGACGTTGATGCATACGCCGGTACTACGGGACTATTTTTTTGCCGAAAAACACAGTATCTGTAATTTTGAAGGTGGTCCCTCAAAATGCCTTCTGTGCGAAGTTCACACTTTATATCAAGAGGTAAAGAAGTAATTTATTGAATGAGTAAAAATGAATGTACCGCTGGGAAGAAATACGAGATTGAAATTTTTGTATCTCTAGTTCTACTCTGGGAAAACTGGAACATTACTCTTACATAGACTGTTGGCTCTCATATGGAAGAATGCGGAACATTTAGCCGGCTATGAACAACAAGACGCTCATGAATTTTTCATGACCATGTTGAATATTTTGCATAAGCATTGCACTCTCACCACTGAGGGAAGCGCATCTGGTACTCAAAGTGGTGGTAAATGTTCCTGTATTGTGCACAACGTATTCGCTGGGCTTTTGCAGTCTGATGTAGTTTGTCAGTCCTGTTGGTATGTATATGATTTTATATTTAGTAGTCATAGCCTAATGTCCTTCTAATATAATTATTAATCTGGCCATTGATTTTTCTAGGAGTGTATCTACTAAGGTTGAACAGTTCACAGAAATATCTTTAAATATAAGTTCTCATACGGATACACAAGCTATAAATTTGGATTCGCAAGTTCAAATTTTATCTCTGGTGGATTGTTTGGAGCAGTTCACGCGAGCTGAGCATCTAGGATCAACCGTAAAAATCGAATGCAGCAAATGTAATATGCAACAAGAATCTACCAAACAGTTGACTGTGAACAAATTACCGATCGTCATATGTTTTCATTTGAAAGTGGGTATACTGTTCCAAGCTTTGTAATCCCGCATAAACGTCTACTGTGAAATAATTTTTCTGATATTACAGCGCTTCGAACATTCAAATCGGTTTCATAAGAAAATTTCAACGACTGTTCAATTTCCAGAAGAACTGAATATGGGTCCATTCACCACTGAGTATCGTAATGCGGCATTAAGCGTGGCAAATAGCCCCGTTCCTGTAACATTAGTTCCTTCTGGGTATGTCGATGTCGTCTGTGATGAATTTCGTTTGAGTAGACTGAATTTTTCTCTGATATTTTTGAAAACTGTGTTACAGAGGCTCCGAAGCTTCTAAGTATAATCTTTTTTCGGTTGTGAATCACCACGGTTCTATTGATGCTGGTCATTATACTTCGTACATTCGATTGCACGAGGATACGTGGTATAAATGTAATGATGAAATCATTTCAAAAGCCGACCTTTTGGATGTTTTATGTAGTGAAGGGTACGTAATTCTAACTTTGTTATTTAGATCTTTTGTTTTCTTTTTCCAGTTGCAAATTAACTTGTAGTTCACTTTTTCGTTTCAGGTATTTATTGTTCTATCATAAACAAGTTGTAGATTATTCCGATGCTTGAATAAAGTACGCAACAAGAATTTGTTTGTGCAGGGCTATTTATTTTATCTGTGTCTTTATTCTTTCTTTTTTGACTACCGTCCAAAAACTTTGGATTGGTCCAGCTGTGTTAATGTGTTAGAGTAATTCTGTATTTATTTATTTATTTATTTCGTATATTTTTTTTTTCATTTATTTACTCGTTTAAAACTTGTCAATCAAGCGATGCGGCATAATTAATAAACTTACTATAGCGGGCATTTATTATTATTAATTTTGTCAAAAAAATAACAGACCTTGACGAATCAAAAATTCAAAACGCTCTTTTCGATTAGTGTAGGTAGGATATGTTTCGCACAATAATAATGAGACGAAAATATTGAGAATTGTATTATTGTATAGCTCTTCTGAACTACAACATCAGCTCCTTTTACACTTCGCTTACTTTTACGCGTGAAAAATTCATACCTCCCCGCTGATCATTTTTCGTAGATCCGAGCACTCAGTTTGAAGCGTTTTTAAAACTATTCATGGAGAATTTGGAACCTCAGCTAACCAGCTGATGTCAGCAAATCTCACTCTCAATATTATGGTTACCGAAAAATTCTACGATATTAACCAATTGCTATATCGAATGATCCCAACCTGCTTTGGTAATGAACATCCATAAGACGGATCCAGAGAAATAGGCGTTTTCTAATTCATAAAAGAGACATTTTTCTCTAGATCATAATTCTGGATTTACAGCGTCAGCCTTACGGCGTTGGCAACGGCACCACGACGCACGACCACACAAAGGCCGAACAACTGTATATTTGGCAACACGGCGTTCCGTCCGTGTAAAATGAATTTATCTGGTGTTCACAGTACCTAACTGCATAGATAACGTTCGTAAAGTGATTGAATTTTCGTTTTTATTTTGTGAATGCATGGTCGAAGGATTTGTCACTCGCAAACCATCATCTTAAACATTCAAGGTATGTGAAATATGACTTCAGTTTCTGAATTTAATAGTTCATTATTGAAGTAAATGAGAGAAAATCAGTACTAAGATAATATTTTCTCGTTGCCGTACATTCGCTAAACCCTCTACCTCTCACTGCACTGATAAGATTATAGATGTTCATTTTTAATTTCAGAATGCCAGACAGGTGTTCTGTAACAAATTGCAAAAGTAATTACGATAATGCGGGTAAGTATGTGTCCGTATTTCAATTTCCAAAAAATGAAGAAGAAAGGAAAGTGTGGCTGCGAAAAATTCCTCGAAAAGATTGGTTACCCGGACCATCGGCAAGAGTTTGTGAGCTCCATTTTGCGCCACGGTACGTTTCAAAATTTATAGAGTTTGTAGATTCGAGTGGAAATAAAAAAACTTTCCCGCGGACACGCGCTCTGCTGCTGCCAGGAGCGGTTCCGACTATTTTCAATGATGTGCCGGCGTATCTATCCAAGAGACCGGCGTGTGAGCGGACCGACCCCGAGAAACGGCGTAAAATTATAGAAATGCGCGAAGAAGAAGTTCGCAGACAAGTTGCCGAAGAAGCTCGATTGAAGAAACTGATTCGAAATTATGATGAGCTTGTAAATTTCTTTTCGTAATCACGTTTGTATCAATAATGATGGAGAAACTTCGTGGAAATTCAATATCACGAATGATTTATTTATCGCGTATAAAATGGATTGGACCGATGTTCCAAAAATTACCGTTTCTGTAAGAATTGATTGTAATCTTCATGTCATTGTGTACTTGAATGGATTCCAGGTTCCATCTACTGAATTGAACTCTGCAATCGGCACGCATAATACTTTATTAACGCAATGGTCACATTTTGAAAAACTGCTACAGTTTTACGACTCCAAGTCCTCCACTTCTGAATCTTCGCTTCTCTTTTTACAGACAACTGTTGCATCCTGTTTGACTGAAATCTGCGATCGTTTACAGGAAGATGAAGAAAAATTCAAGAAATTGAGATTTCTAGCCGAGCAGTTTGAACTGGCTTTTTGTGATAACAAGAACGCTATTCGATATACTCCGAACATGATGGTAAATTCGTTTATGATCCATATGCTTTCCCCTGCGTGTTATGACGGATTACGAGAAAATTCGCTTTTAACGCTACCCCATCCGAACAGGTTGATCCAACTTACACAGAAATTTGGTGTTTCAGTAGATGATAAAAATAATGAGCATTTTTTGAGATTGAAAAATGGTACGTTGGAAGAACGCGAGAAGTTCATTGTTTTACAGTTAGATGAAATTTATGTTAAAAAGAAAATTGATTACAAAAATGGCAAATTGTACGGTTTTGCAGAGAATATTAGTAAATTAGACGCTGCCCGAACAATCGTGGCTGTCCTCATTTCATCAGCTTTTGGGAACTTCAAAGACGTAGTGTCATTGACACCCGTTGTTGAATTGAAGGCCGACCACCTGACTAGTATTGTAAAGGATGCTTGTTCAGTGGTGAGAGAGTGCGGGTTTAAAATTGTAATTATCATTGCAGATAATAACAAAGTGAACCAAAAATTGTTCAAGAATATCTGCGGTGATAATTATCATGTCGAATTTGGTGATGGTATCATTACTCTTTGTACTAACGATAGCGTTCATATTGCTAAATGCATACGTAACAACTGGCTCAACCAAAAAGATGAGGATAAGACATTTTGTTATCCTCATTTCGACGATTTTTCGCGTATTTGTTTTGCAAAATTTTCAGTTTTACGTGCCATATATTCGAAAGAATCGGGGATGCTGATAAAATCAGCGCCCAGATTGAATTATAAAACTGTTTACCCAAGTACGATTGAGCGACAGAAAGTGTCTCTAGCGCTGAATATTTGGCACGAATCAACAATAGCTGCTGTGAAAGAGCACAACAATAATTATGAAAATGATGAAACTGCTTTATTTTTAGAAATTATTTCAAAATGGTGGAACATCATGAACGTGAAAAATCGATTTCTGCATAAAATCAAACGAAACGACGACCAGAAACCTTTCGATTCTACTTCGGATAATCGTTTAATTTTTTTAGAACGTTTTCTTGAGTGGTTGAATGTGTGGAAACCTGTGTTGAAGAATGGCGGATTCCTCACCCACGAAACATTTTCAGCTCTTGAACGACAAACGACGGTAATGGTTCGGTTCATTAAGTACGCACTCACTGAATTGAAAATACCCTACGTTTTACCAGGAAAAATACAAACAGACTTATTGGAAAAGAGATTCGGGCAATATCGAAGTTTATGTGGAAATAATTATAATATATCTGTAACTCAGGTGTGTTCCTGTATTAACTAACATTGGTGGTGGTATTCACGGCCAGGAGGTATTGCATGTATTTCTATGTTGTAGCTTTGTTCGTGACTAACATACATGTGTGTAGTGCTTTGTGACTAAAGCTCGCAATTCTTGTCAGCGGTGATGAGATTGAAAATTTTGGTAAAATTATAAAAAAAAAATATATGTAAATTATAGATTACAAATTTTGCCATTTTTGGCATTTTCCGACACATTTCTCCCCTTGCCACTGAGAAAAAACTATCGTAAATTTGACTAAGAACATAAGTATACCCGGCCCAATCGCGAGGTCAACATAAATAAGCATTTTCAGTAATATTTACTGTAATTTAGTTTTAAGTATTAATTACTACTTTTTTTTTGTTAGAGTTATTCTTCAATTGGACCGACTTTACTATATTTTTGGTTAAAAGTATTACCAAAATTTTTCTCAGGGTATTACGTGCCCATGATGGCAAACTGTACCAACAAAATGTCGGAGAATCCGTGTTCTACATACTCTACCTTGAAAACGACGTTTTCTATGGTAACGTAAGTGGAAGGGAAAATTAATAATTAAGAAAATGAAAACAAAATATCTATAAGCGTATTAATACACAAAGTATAAAATTTACCATACTCGTTTTATTTTCATTTGTCAATTTTCCCTTGTACTTTACAGCAGCCCTGTGCTTTTTTTGATCTTAAACCTACTGTATTCTGTCGAAAAACGAAATTTCAGAATGAGGAAATTTTTGTTCCCACGATCATTGAAGAAGAATCAACAGTTGAGCCCCGGTTGAGCCTACATTGACTCATCTGAGTGATTTCAGACCACTGTATGTCATAAAGTATAGTGACTGCGTCTTAAACCTTTGAGTATGCAAAGTAGATTTTAAATTCATGTGCATTAGAAAGTAGACGTTGAATTCATGTGTAGGTATAGTCGCATGAAGCTCATGTTTTTGGGTGAAAAGGGCGGAAAAAGTTCGTCTCACTCTAATTACTTATGTGTATGTTTATAGGTACTAGAGGCCGAAAAGAAACTACGAGTTAGTAGTTTACTGGGTTTAAAATCGGCACGGTATGGGCGTATTTCTTATTCATTCGATACGCTCGATGATCTGATGATGAAAGATTCTGATGAAGTAGATGTTGATCTTGAAATTTATAATGACTTCTTTGACGATTTTGAATTTGAGAATAATGAATTCCCAGATTCCGGTGTTATTTTCGTATCTGGTCATGTATCTTTTAAATTGAAAGGAAAAGTAAGTTGTGAAGCCTGCCTCAAGATTTTCCATTCCGATGAGCCGTTTGAAGACAAATATTGTGACGACATTAACAGAGGAGGATTATCTGTTCCTTCAAATATTTGTCTTGCATTAGGTAAACTCGCAATTCATGTAATGCAGCAATTGATTTCAGAAACATACGAAAGTCATTTTGTAAAAAGTAGGAATCATAGAAAATTATTGATGTCTCTGATGGAAGAGGCTCTGCTTTTCTTCGATAATACCGACGAAAAGTGCGAAGTTTGTGAAACTCCCCGTACAAATGTATACAAAAGAGCTTTCAAGATTTTCGCAAATATTTTGCTAAATAATTATCGGAAATGTAAAACTGATTGTATTGATAGCACGAAGAGTAACGGTACTTCAAAAAAAGAAGATCACGTCAAAGGGATTGGGAAAGAAAGGAAAATGAAGACACTCGAAAAATGAATTTATACTCATGTCTTTGAAAATTACTCATTTTGATTGTTTCTATCGAACTACATTCGAAAATAAAATGTATACTTATGTCTTCGAAAATAATCATTAAATTTTTTTAATCGTTTCTATCAGATATTTTTTCATCCGCAAATTCCACCTTCTTAAAATGAGTCGTAACTAGAAAATTGAAATGAAAATGAAAAATAATAGCTCGTTTAATCTCAAGTTTACAGCAGCAGTTTTCGTTCTTTTGCCGACAAAGATTTATTATTTCTGTTTTTGCCTCTTTTCGCCTGAAACTCAAAACTTGAATAATGTACAGATGAGGTGGTCATGCTCGCGAACCACTATCTAGTATAATACGTGAAAATCGAAAGTTGTACATCTTTATTCGTCACAACAAGAACAATAAGCGCCAGAAATGTAAATTTTATAGTATGTGAGTGAAAGATAAATTTATGGGCAAAAAAATTCACCCCTTGTTAATTTTTGATTCACACGATAGTTTTTGAGAAAACTGCGAATTACTGAAAAGTTCCTCATAATAGGCATACTTGAACGTGTATCACGTAATCAAATCTCGGACGGCTACGATCAGCTGTTCGCAACGTTGTCATGTTGAGTTGTTCGGCCTGATCATCGGCTCGCTAAAACAGCTGAGTGGCTGGCTGAGTTTGGCTTCGACTCTTCGACAAAAAAAATAATATTGTTTGAATAATACGAAATAATGTTTGTTTGTCGACGTATGCGAACGATTGGTCGTTTGACGTCTTTTATCAGTCATTATCAATCAAATGTTTTTTTTTTTTTTTTCTTCAACTCGTCCCCGTCACAGTTTTCTTTTGAAGGGGTCTGAATTTTCCATTATCAATTACAACGAGTGAGTACTCTCATCAGGTCTGAAATGAAAGAGCACGTAACTACCTGGCAATTTTACTGGCAACCATATGTTGGTACAAGTTGTGATTCATTATATTCCCTTACTTTACTCAGAAAGTACGAAATATGGATTTAGCTAAATCATTTTTCAAGCCAAGTATTCACGATGGGTACATGGGACGTGAGGATAAAGTAAGTGTTGATCCTCATTTTCAATAGCCCAGAATATGTTCTCTATTTAGTTAAACGTTTCGTACTCAGGTCATCATCGAATCTGTCACATCTGATGATGAAGATAGCTCGAAGAGAGCATCAAGTACCGCCGCGGACGAGTACGATAATGAGACTACCAACGTTGCTGAATTCTTAGCCACGTACAAACCTTTGAAAGGAGGGCCTTTTTCTGGTATCATTCCGTCCTTATGCCCTCAAGAAGTCATAAACGATGTACAACAAGATGAGCAATGGAAAGATTTCAAGTAAGTGAGAATCGTTTTACGTCTCTCTTTGATTCTTTGATTAAAGTTTCAATGATATGCTAGGTTTGATGAATTCGGATTTATAATCGACGAAAATCATCACGGATGCTCTGAAAACAAGTTGAATGATACGCCCTTGGTTGAAGACTCTCAATGGCGGTAAGATATTCCAAATTTCGTACCTTGTTTCAGGATGCGTTGTTTTTGGGTAATATCTGGTAGACGATGCCCTGAATATTAATGTTAGAATCAACGAGACGGAATTGTTTTCATACGTATCCGTTATTTATACTTCCACCTTATAGCCTTCAATGGATCGCGCAACTGGATTTTGGTAAAGGTAGCGAAATCACCTGGGAGAATGTCGGCTCAACTTTACCTCGCACAGAGAAATTGGCTAGTATGGTGAAAAAAGGCATACCACATTCTTTACGACATCAACTGTGGATGAGATTCGCTGGTAAATTTGTTTTGAACTACTTGTTGCCATTGGTTTTCGTTTTTTCATGTTCGAGATATCTGGGCTCTAGGTACTTTGATTAAACGAGAACAGGTCAAAACAACGTACCGTGACTTATTGAAGCTAGCCAATTTCGACGAATTCGTAACATCCAACCAAATAGAGAAGGATGTCCATAGAACGTTACCGGGAAATGCGTGTTTCAAATTTCCTCGTGGCACTGGTATTCCACGGTTGCGACGTATTTTGCGAGGAATCACATTTTTCTTCAACGATATTGGGTAAGTTGCGATTTGTTATGACTCTTTGGAAAATTAATGAGGTGAAAATATTAGAAATTTACGTCCGCATTTTTCAGATACTGTCAAGGTATGGGCGTGATCGTGGGATATTTATTGTTAATCATGGAAGAAGAAGACGCCTTCTGGACCATGGTAGCTATATTGGAAGATCTTATGCCTGCCACGTATTACACGACCAATATACCGGGTATAAAATTTTTTCTACGTTACTTCGGCTAAATTTTTTGATACGATAAAAATCGACTTCGTCCTTCATAAGTCTATCGGTTAAGATTTAACTCATTTTTCTACCTTTGGGCCGACTTCCTGACAAAAATGTCAACGTGTATGAAACGTCATTTTTGGTATTTTCCTTCAGGTGTGTTGGCTGATGTTAAAGTAATTCACAATCTACTCGCGAAATATGTTCCTAAGGTACACGAAGTTCTTATCAAAAGTGATGTCGATATCGCAGTAGTTCTAGTCAGCTGGTTGCTTCCTGCGTACGGCAACGTAGTGCACGTTAAATTACTGTTACGTATATGGGATTTATTTTTTTTCTACGGTTCAATTGTTCTAATAAGAATATGTTTCGGGATTTTGAAAATGGCTGGTGAGTTATTTTAACGTTTATTCTTGAAAACAAATATCTATATTTTATACTATTGAATTTTCGTTTTGTTTCGTTTCGCAGAAGAAAAAATTTGTACAGCAACTGACAGCGCCGAAATACTTCATGTAATTTCGAATGTGGCCAGCAAAATTGATGATATTGAGAAATTAATTGAAGTACTTATTTTGTGTTTTTTTTTTTTATTTATAATTTTTGAAATACCTATTATCGTATTATTTTCCATCTGTGCAGATTTCTTTTGATATAACCACAGATTTAACAGATGAGTTATTAGCTGCCGAAAGAAAACGACATCAAGCATATTTAATGGTCGATCGTGGCACGATTCTTGGCGTACCGGACGCTCTGACCAATCTTCCAAAGCAACAATTGAGCAGGTGTGAAACGTTCAGTTCATATATTAATATTGGCTATCATTTTAAAATCTCATTTGGTCCTGGTTGTGCTTAGTAGCGGACTGATAACGATGCATCACAAAAATACTTTCAATGCACTTGTCTAGCTTAGAAGCTGCTTACTTTTCTCTCTTTTTTCCCACATTTGCTTTAATTGAATGCTTATTTTTTATTATCTGTTTAACCGTGCCTAACTTTTCATTTTTTCTCTTTTCTTCTTATCTATGCTTGATTTTAAAGTGTCAGGGCGTCCACAGAGTCGAATATTAGTGTAAGATTCAGGTTAGAATCTTTTCAAAACTCTATCTGATAGCTAGTAATTTTAGATAAGGAACCTGATACAGCTGGATGTAAATCTTATTTCGTCAGTAATAACTCCATCTTTTCATTTCTAGATTTTTTTTTCTTTTTTAATTTTTACTCCTTATTTGCCTCCTTAAATACCTTCACATGTAAGCTATTCCTTCCTCCACCTTTCATCATAGTTCCAAGTCAAGTATCTTGATTTTCGCGGTCTTTTAGCCACTCTGAATATTATGATGTCTTCTTTTTTCAAATAATTGCGCCATGATACTGAATTTCTTCTCCCTTGATAATAGTGTTTCGTCAACTTTTTCGCCAAGATGCCACGCTTCTCGCTCAGAGGAATAAAAAATTTTCAAGTCTTCTAACTTTAACACAATTTCCCTACACGTTGCCTTTATCTTTCGGGTTTGCTTTATATTGCATGCGCTAAGATCGTACGTAAGTAGAATATAATTTCCTCATGCTGATGGCTCTTCCGATCCAGTGGAATATAGCTCATAGTATGTGTTTCAGGCGATCGATTCGTAAATCAAAGTCCATGATTCAATTAATTCTTTTCGGTGAAGACACTCCCAATGTAGAAGACTTGAAAAATAAGAATGTAAAACAAACTGGTAGGGTATGAAATTTAACATGTTCTAATTTGTATTCCCGCTGGAAATTGAGGCCCTTGTTTACTTTGAATTGAAATTCAATGCCAAAAATTGACTTAACACACGGGAATGTTACTTTTCAGAATTACTTGTTGATTTAAGAGAAGCCATTCTACAAATAGCTCAACATTTCATCTCTATTGATCCAAAACTGAACGACGTATCGTTGATGCCTGATTATTCGATAGAGAGTCATTCTAAGGATCTTGAAAATTACAATATAGTATCGAGAAACCGAAGACGTCGAGCTAAGGCTCTTTTAGGTGAGTGGTAAGGGTTACAAATTTCAATTTCTTAATCTTGTATCGCTGACTTAACACTTCCGAAAAATAATTTTAAGGAAGTTTTTGATCAGTGGGTATAGAAGAAGAAAAAACTAATAATAAACTTAGAAAAAGAGGCTAGCTTTTCTGGTATGCCTGCTTCTGATATTCATTCGAAAATTTTGTTCGCGGCTCAAAGATGATTTTTATCCCGAGAAATAAAAAATTTTCGATTATTACGACATGAGAAGAAATTTTTGTTTTTTGAATTTCATTGTATAGAAAATTTGTGAATTTTTTCCAAAATTAACACTTGTTTCTACTCTGATCGGCTATTATTTTCTAAAGGAAAGAAGTTGAGCTCACTTAGAATTTTTTGATCTTTTTGGATGTGTCAAATTCTGGAATCGAATTCAGATTGAAGGTCCCGCCAATTTTTCTTGTTCTTGGATCTGATTAGCGTTTAATGAGTTATAGTTTCTGTAAAACACACGTTTACTCTATAATGCTCATTATTGTCCGATTGTATGTTGCAACTTAGATTTCGAAAGACACGATGATGACGAATTAGGTTTTCGTAAGAACGATATCATTACTATCATCAGCCAGAAAGATGAACATTGCTGGGTGGGTGAACTTAACGGACTGAGAGGTAGGCCTACACGAAGTTTTATTTGCTGACAAATTGTCGATGAAAAATTTTTAATAAACTTGGTTTTGCGTTATTCAGGTTGGTTTCCGGCAAAATTTGTCGAATTGCTGGACGAACGCAGCAAACAATATTCGCAAGCCGGAGACGATTCAGTTACCGAAAATATAACAGATTTGGTTCGAGGCACGTTTTGTCCGGCAGTTAAACAGATTTTAGAACATGGAATGAAAAGACCTTCTTTTTTGGGTGCATAAAATTGCTGATATTTTTACTTTCTCGAGATTTTAAAGAGCACGTAAGAGAATATGAATTAATTTCTTTCGTTCTGTAGGAGGAACATGTCATCCGTGGCTGTTCATCGAGGAAGCTTCAGTTCGAGAAGTGGAAAAAGATTTTACTTCGGTGTACAGCAGATTGATGTTGTGTAAAACGTACCGTTTAGACGAGGACGGTAAAGTGCTCACTCCGGATGAAGTGAGGGTGTTTGTTGTTTGCGAAATTATTTATCTAAATTGATGCATAAATTACAACAAGGGTAAATATTTCATTTTCAGCTTCTTTATAGATGTGTTCAATCCATTAATCAAAGTCACGATGAAGCGCATGCACAGATGGACGTGAAATTGAGGAGCTTGATTTGCTTAGGTTTGAACGAACAAGTTTTGCACCTCTGGTTAGAGGTTTTATGTTCTTGCGTCGAAGTTGTTCATAAATGGCAAGTTTTTAGATTATTTCTGTCTACTGTATCACATTCATAAATAATCTTTGTTTGGTAATGTTTCCTCCTGAGTATTTCAATCGCGAAATTGTGATTTGTTCTACCTTCATAATTGCCCCTATAATGTCTTAATCACATAGTACATACTAATCTTACAGCACGAGATTTGGAACTCCAAATTTCTAAGACTTATTTCTGCAGCTCATCTTTTGAAATTTTTGGAATGAAAACTGGTTTTCTTTATGTATTTCAAGTCATTTGTCTTCGGTGTTATTATATTATCTTTCGGAACCCTTTATTTAAAAAATTCTGAACTTTTCAGGGTGAATCATTTGTAAAAAAACAAGCTTCCTTGTCAGGAGGCTAGGAAAGGAATTTTTGTTGTAGCAAGACAATAGCTTCATTATCATTCATTATAAGTGTTTCATTTTCTGAGAGTTTGTCTGGCATTTCTTCATCATCCTCATTGCTGTCAACATCTGAAGAAATATCATTCATTGAAGGATTATCATTTGACTTTTCTTCTGAACCTTCATATTATTTGTTATTGTTATCATTGCTATTAGAATCCAAAGAAAATGTTCTTTTCCCCAGAATGATTTGTATTACACTTTTCTTCTACATTCCTATCCCCATCATCACTTTCAACATGTACCTATTCAATCTCCCATTCATCCTGACCTTCATCTTCATTATTATCATCATTGCTATCAGAATCTGAATAAAAGTTACTGGTATTACCAAGTTACTTTCCCAAGTGTTTCCCAGGCACATTGTTATTTCGTTCTTCTTCTGCATTCCTATTCTCATTATCACTCTCAATAGAATAATTGATATGCATTCAATCTCCCACTCATCATTATCATCATTCATTTATATCACTGAAATTGCAATCCTGAATTAAAGTATTACGTGTATTTTGCACAGCATTTTCTAGATCATTAAGATTGATATTAATTTTCTCCTTACAAAATGCTTCAGAAATTGCTAAAATATCTAGAAGCTGCTCTGATAGCGTCAATTCTAATTGTCCAAAACTGCTCAAATATAATAATAGTATTTGCTGAACAAATGGGATAAACAGAAACCAATTTGCTTATCACTTCACTTTTCAATGCTGCTCATTGCAAAATAAGCAACACTATGTGAACAAACAGTAATTAGCAATTAGCTTTTATTATGCGTTCATTAATTATGATATCACCTCAATCCAAATTCCTGTCTCTTTCAAAGCCGATAGAAGCCGTTCGGCAGTTCGCTAAATTAGGATGATTCTCTATTACGACTGATGAACGCAATTAGCCGAACGGAATCAATATCAGTCGTTCTCCACATATGAATCTTTTTGATACACGAGAGAACCGATATGTCATGTTCTATTACCGGTCAGATCAACAGAAAAAGGATTTACATTAGGGTGAAGACGAAAAAGCGATTTTAAAGACAGTGTATTTTTGTGTAAACACAAAAATAGAGGCAGTGGGTGGAAAAAGGGCGATATCCGAAAAAGTGAGTTTTGAGAAAACTGGATTTGAATTTGATGAATACTACTTTATCATATGCACCTTGAATTTTGTTTTCACGTTGTTTTCAGTCAGTTTTCATCGGAATGCTTTCAAATTTTGGTGAGAGATACACAAGGTCATGAAGTATTGAAACACAAAATCTTCCAAAATAAGACGATATGGCGATATCGCCCTTTTTCCACCCACTGCCTCAATTCCAAAATCCAGATTTTATTAAGATCGGATCATTTCTTCGATTGCATTTTTTCCAAAGCTCAATTTTCCATGAATACGTCAACCAGCTCCAAAATTACTCTCGTACTGAATACAAACTTTATTACGCAGGTATCATCCTTGGAGTTTCGTATGTAGTCCTGGCTGGGTGCAGATAAAGTGCGAATTAAGGATTCTATCGCAATTTGCTTTTAATTTGAATCCGGATTGGGAGTTACCTCAGAAGAAAGAAAAATCACAACCTTTGAAAGACGGTGTACGTGATATGCTAGTGAAGCATCATCTCTTCAGCTGGGATTTATAATGTAAAACCTTAATTGAATTTATTGTTTTCAGCTATTCGTATGCTGGTCCTCATCGAAATAAATTATTTTAATCGTGAGATTTTGTTTTTGTACCTGTTATGTTTTCCATTTTATTATTGAATTTTTAGCAAATAATAATTTCATGTGCAATACTTTTGTTTTCGATTTCTGTTACCAATTCACGATGGCATTTTGTTGTTTAAGTGCGTATCGTGAGATATTGTGGAAATTTTCAACTCGAGAATATCTTCGGCGAGTAATTGTGATCGTTACACAAATTTAGTTATATTTTTAATTGGGTTATTTTTTTTATGAATATTTTCTATTACCTCCTTGTACTTAACTTTTATCTGTACGTTGCAGTAACAATTTTTCGTCACGCTTGTATCCCATTCGTACAACGATGATGATTATACTCCGTACATTGAAAATCATATTATACAACTTAAATTTTATTCGAATTGTACAAGTAGACTTAAATCAATTGTATAATTTACAAAGAATAAACTCATGATTTTTTTTGATAATGTGATGAGGTTGAAAGCTATAAGATATATGATCAGTTTTTTCTTTCCGTTCTTAACAAATTAATAAGCATAGTTTTGTTGCTGACATTGAGGATGGTCGGTAAGATACTTACAAATCACTGCAATTGGATTTTGGAAACCCACATTTTGATCTTCTTGCGAAAATGACTGCAAAAAAATCCGACGATGAGAGTGCATTATTTAAACGTATCTTTTTGTAATTCTTTGTATAAATTTACGTGGAAATATTTATATTACCATGAACTCAACCACAGGATTACTCATTTCTTAATTGTTAGCGAAAAAAGAAACTTACGTTGTTGAAGATGATTGTGGGAACGAATCTTGGTCCATCGGTCGACTGCCGAGTGTCATATTGCGCCAGCAAAGTCAACTGTAAGCCGCGCTCGCCGTTCACACAGTTTTGTATGTCTTCCCAACTTAAACCACTCGATTGTACACACTGTAACATGAATGAGAAATGACCAGACCGAACCGGCTAAATAAAAGTTCAGCGTACAATCGTTTGGTATCTGAGTAAACTTTTAGATATGAATAAGAATATAAATGAAATCTTTTTTAAGAGAAGAATTGAAACTTTTGGACATGGATTTCATATGATTCAACTCGCTGATTCCCGAACTGTTGGAGAGAAAAGCGGGTCTGGAGAAATACCTACGTCGTAAATGAGCCTGAAATATTGTTGAAAAATTTTCGCATCGCAAAATCTGTATCTACGATGACGTTTCTAAAATCAAGCAATCAAAGTGAAGGTCAAAATTCTCTTTTTCTTCATACCTTTCTTGCGAGCTAAATTAATCGTAAAAGATGATCAAATCCGCCATTCGCGATTACATTAGATAACCGATTTTTCAACTTATATGGTGATGGCCTGTCGCTAATAGTGAGCAGATGAGCGCAAGCTTATATTGAAAATAAAAATCTAAAAGCTTATTACCTACGAAAGAATCAATCAGTTTGAATTTTCTAGAAACTTACCGATTTTTGTCCTTGTAATGACTTGTTAATCATGGCACAATATACGAATTCGAATTGCTGTAATCCAGGATACAGTACATCCAGGGCACACCCGTGTATTATATTTCTAAGGCATTCTTCTTTACCGTGCTGGCATTGAAAATCACTGCCATCTTCTTTTATCTGTTGAGTTGTGATCAATATAGGTACATATCGAATTTTCAAAAAATAAGTACCGGTAGGTAATTTGATGAATAACGAAAGTTGGTAGGCACTCTTGTGAAACACCTTCGCAAAGTTAAGAAATCCAGTATACTTACGCTAGCTTTGCCAAAAGGTATAAAACGAACATTTAGGTAATCCGCGAACAATGAATATGCGGGAGGGAATGTTTCTGTAATAAATATCCTGCTGTCCGGACATAATCCTTCGTAATAAATACTGACATTCAACTGAAAACAGACCAAATAGGTACCTATAATTTCAACAACATTGGAAAAGTAGCGCAAAAATAAAGAGTAGATAAATAGGAGTGAAATAGTGATCAGCCTATAATTGCACTTTGGTGTAGGTAATTATACTTTCCCAGGTATCCACCGTCGACTGATAGGAAGCTTGGTCTCGTTTAAGGAGGACGACAAAATTTTTTTAACATATAAATCGATAATTTCTTGTAAACATACAAGAATCTACCTTTGAAGGGTCAGTCGGTCCATCAATTTCAGATTTTCATCTCTTGGTCAAAAAAAGACTGCGTGAGTCTTTTTGAGATATTTGTGAGTGCCCTCTCCTTCACCCTCATTACTCCGTGGGTGATTCGAAAATCTGCGAGTTCACCCCGCCCAATTTATATACTAGATTTATAATAGCTTCATACTAAGATTTTACCAGTCTCAAACTAGACTTATAAAAGACAAAGAAGCACCCCCTTCACCCTCGTGACTCCGTGGGTGATTCAAAAATTTGCGAGTTGATATAATCAAAAATCCGTATCCGCCATGTTTTCTAAAACCTAAGAACAAATTTTTACGCACTTCGACTGATCCATCAGTAACGATCAGGAGAAAGGTATATTTCATATGAGTAACAGAGGAACTTTTCCCTTGATCGACTCAACGCTACGAGAGACTGCGGTTTGATTTTTCGTAAAGGGAAATAATAGAGGAACCATAACAAAAATAATATTGAAATTCTTGGTATGCTGAAATTATTCGAGGGATAACTTTTTATTGACGGAAATAAGCAGAAAAAGCGTTAAGATGCGACCCACCCCTTTGCGTCGAGTCTAAGGAGCAAAAAGAATGCAGGTCATGGTTTTATTCAATGACCAAAAGCAAGCAAAAAACCTATCTATAAGAAACGATTTTCCAATTCCGGAAATCGATTTCATCCTGATACAATCAATTAGGCTCACAGATGATTTATAACGTGGATCAATAAGTAATATTATCTCCATTACGCAGTACTTTTCCAAATAATTCCTACCCAACTTTTTCAAGTTTCACCATTTATTTAAAGCTCTGAAGTCGATTAATATTTTTGAGTCTCCTCCGCGTCGGGTACTTATATTCGTCCCTAAAAAATTTACCTCCCCGCTTTTCAAAACCACAATTAGCCAAACTAACGGTGGACATTTGGTACTTCGGTAAAAAATTTCCATAAAACAGGTTTTTATACGAAAAAAATTCTGTGGGCTGCTGTGCGCTCACTTTTGTAGAAGACGAGCTTTGGAAAGTGCTCGATTTTCTTATAAGCAGATTTGTGAAATGAAAAAATCGAATTTTTTTGTGCAAGGGAAGTTCAGTGATAACAATTGTTTATTTTGGCTCTGCCCGCACAATTCAAAACAGTACATACAATCGACGTTTCAGTTGTCCCGCAACCTTCTTCAGGAATCATAAACGATCTTAGTACCTGTAGTGGAGCTAGAGCTCTTCGATGAAGTTTGGGTGTCCTCTTCTTTTAACCACAGTTTGGGGCAAAATTCTGTCAAATTTTCCCTCCTCTTCGCGATAGAGCCCCAATCTCGTGGTATCCTTTAAGCTTTCGTAAGCTATATTTTTGACAAGTCATCCTAAAAAGTACTCAAGATTTTTACTGGGATTGGTGTACATAACTGGGTACGCGACCTTATTCGTCAAATCATTAGTTATACGTGAGGTTAACAAGAGAATCAGCAACAGTTTTTGATTTATGGCTATACTTATTCAGTCTCATTTTTCGCTTCTTTCGAGCGAAAAAACAAGTTCTAAAGAAATCCACAAAATTATTCATCTTTGTAGGTACTGAATATTATTTTATTCTTTCTATATTCGGTCATGAACGACGTGCAATCAACTCGCCATTATTCATTTGAATGATCATTTCTATCTATACCGGTATTCTGGAATCATAATAGACTTGGATGAGATAGCATTGTACGTACGTACTTTTACAGCGCATGCTTGATGTGCAAAACCTAACTTATAATTATAACGAACATTGAATTTTCATTGTGTTTTCGGTCAAATGACTGATCATGAGAAAACAAGAGGTCAGATACTATTGATAGAAAGATTAAGAGTTTTTTTTTTTTCCAAGAGTGCAGCATGCTTTTAAATTGCCGAATTCATAAGAAGGAGGACTGATAAAGCATATTCTTTGCCTAAAATTCGTACAAGCTTTATTGCTCGTCTACATGAGAAGCAATTTGACAATAGACAACGAGGCAACCTACACACACTAACGTACTTATAAAAATTGTGTAAGCAACAATTAGCAACTACCTGGTTGCTGAGTTGCTTTTGCTTTTAGTTGCTTCCTATATAGCCGAGTAGCAAAGGTTCATATGGCGTAAAAAATTTACAGGCTCTTGCTCAGGGAGCAAGAGTTGCGGGAGACCCGCGACTTATGGCGGAGGGTTCAAGATTGTTAGTTTACGTAGAATGTAAGCCTATAATTTATTTTCAAAGTAGCTTACAATTTATCCTTTCTTGATAGTAAATACAGAAAAATATACTGGTTTCTGTGTGTTTAGCTTCCCTTTTCCATTTTTCCTAGTGATGGGCGATAGTTGATAGTCTCATGCTAGTCCCGATAGTTTTTCCTGAAACTATCGATACTATCGATTGTTTGAATGAAAAACGTCGATCAGGAGAAAAGTACCTGTGATACTAGTAGGATAGATACTTTTCTCCTGATCGTTATTTTCTTTTTTGGAAAATACTGTCAAAGAATGAATTCTAGTGTTACAAGATGATGAACGCGACTAAGAAATGCCTCCACCCACCCCCCGAACATCTAAAAAGCACATAATGTGCCCAAAAGTGAACGGTGGACGATCAACTATTTGACATTCCAGTTCCTATCTCTTTCTTTCAAATGTGTTATCAAAGAATGCCCACCAATAATTTTGTGATTTTGATAAGAAAAAGAAGAATTTTCAAACTATCGATAGTTTCTCAAACTATCAACGATACTATTGTCGATGGTTTTTCACAAAACTATCGTTTTTCCCGATGTATCGATAGTCTATCGATAGTTCCCATCACTATAAGTCCCAGCGTTAAAGGTCAAGGGGGTCACGAATTTTTCCAAGTCCCATAAAGAACTATAGAAGAGCCAGGAATTTCTCCCATACTAGCCCATAGAAAAGCTCAAATTTTTTTTAAGTTACTAAACTAGCCAATAGAGGGGTATAGAAAAGCCTGGAATTCTCCAAGTCCCTATACTAGCCCATAGAAGAGCTCGATATTTGTCTAAGTCTCTATACTAGCCAATGGAGGGGTATAGAAGAATACTGTGCTGATGTATAAAAGAGCTCGAAATTTTTCCAAGTCCCTATACTAGCTAATAGAGGGTATAGAAAAGTGAAGAATAGAAGGCGACGAAATGTTCGAAGTCCCAGCGTTACGCTTTCCGACGTTTTGCCCCACAGTGTTACGTCCCCCAGCGTTACGCGTACGCGGACCAAATTTCTCTGGTGGCCCCCAGTAACTAAACGGATGGCGGGTTTCCCGCCAAAAAAATCCATCTGCTGTCAAAAGCTCAAGAAAGGCAATTAGTAACGTCATGTTTCAACTTTTTGTCAATATGATCTGAAAAAAATATTCATAGAGTTTTTCGAGTTCTTTAAGAGTTCCTGAAATCCTATGAAATGTTAAACAAGAGATCCAAAGCTATAAGTAGGTAGCTACAAAAAAGTTTTTGTGAATTTTTGACAATGTGTTTTGACATGTTTCATGTCTTTTTTCTACCCCCTAATTCTTGAAAATTGTCCGGGCGTCCAGTTGTGACCTTGGGACTTACAAGAATTTTGGTAAAAAAAAAAGAAATAATAAAAGAAAAATAAAATAAAAAAAAATAAAAAATAAATAAAAAAATAAAAATAAATAAAAATAAAAATAAAATAGATAAAAATAAATAAAAAATAAATAAAAAATAAATAGAATAAAAAAATAAAAAAAAATAAAAAGATAAAAAATAAAAAATAAAAAATAAAAAAAAATAAAAAAAATAAAATATATAAAATAAATAAATAAATAAATAAATAAAATAGAATAAAATAAATAGATAAACAAAAAAGAAATGAAATAAAAAAGGAATAAATAAATGAAAATAAATAAATAAAAAGAAATAAAATAAAAAGAAATGAAATAAAAATAAAATAGAATGAAAAAAAATAGAATGAAGAAAATAAAATAGAGAAAAATAAAATAAAATTAAATAAAAATAAAATTAAAAATGGAATTAAATTGAATTAAATTAAATTAAATTGAAAATAAAAATAAATGTCTGGGCGGTCATTGAGAAATTTGCGAGTATCATCCTCTCTCAAGAAAAATAATGAAAAAAATAAAATAAAATATAAATAAAATCAAAAAAATAATTCTGAAAAAACTCATCAGCCTTAAATATACTAAAGTGGACTTGTACTGGACCAAGAAGCAGGACGAACGAGCGGAGCAAGTGAGGCTCAGTAATCTCATCAGCCTGAAATATACTGAAGTAGACTTACACTAGACCAAGAAGGCTCATTAGCCTGAAATATTCCAAAGTAGACTTATACCACATCAAGCGAGTGTTTTTTAGCCGGAAATATTCCAAAGTAGACTTAACTACATCAAGCGAGCGAGTGCCGCGAGTGAGTCCCAGAAAGCAGTCAGCCTAAAATACTTTAAATTAGACTTATACTAGAATAAGAAGCTGAAAATTTCGGAAATTTTTGAACTATGAAGAGCTTAAGACGACTGGCGGAAAGACATGAAACATGATTCTTATATTTTTGGCAACGCCAAGAAATCCTTTACCTCTTTTTTGAACATTCTGAAGAAAAAGAGCATTTGTTTAGAAGGGCCGCTGAACGAAATTGTGATTCGAAAACTTAATTGTTTCGACTTTCAAGTCATCAAATCTCAGCCCAAAAGTTCATCTATTTAGAAGAATTTCAACAACGAACTAGACATGGTCAGTGGCACGCACTGCGAACGTCTGCATGATCTTGCAAACTTAAGTGCTTAAAAAATTTTACACAGAGATTTGTATCGACTTTCCTGTGCTCAATTTCACTTATTTTCAATTGCGTAAGCAGAGAATTTCCAAAGTGACAAAGTTGAACAATAGAAGGTCTGAAAAAATTTCTGAAAAGGATTTTGAACAAAATTCTACAATTATTCTGAAGTATATTTTTTTAATTTTGAGGAGTTGTCCTCCATCCCCCCCCCTCCTTCAGGAAATACATATATCCTATCCTTGTTTGTTAACCAAACATTGAAAAAATTTAATTTTCTACGAGATGAAAAACTAGCCTACAAAGAATCATTTGTCAGAAGATCTAGATCTCGTCGATTAAAGAGTAAAAAATAAACAAGACTATAAAAGGAATCAAAGTTTGAATTTTTGCATTTATTCCGAGGCCAAATTAGTCAGCTCAGAATCTGAAAGAAATCATTTATTAAAAGATTTAACTTTTGAGGATTTGAAAAGGTACCTAACTTTACTTGAATGGAATACAATTTCCTGGTCAGTAAAGAGAGAAGAAATAATTTATCTATTGTTCATATGATTTTGTTAAAAATTTTTCCGTTTTACCATAGAAATGAATAAGTACATCATGCTAGAGGAGCAAGAAAATAGTTTTCTTTTATTCCGATTAGAGTGATTGAAACCATTGCCATTCTCAATATTGAGGAGAGTAGTAGAATACTCTCAAGCTCTACGACTCAAGGTATACGTACTCAGTCCCAGTCTCAAAGAATCTTAATTGGAAATAGATAAGTTTGAGTAAGAGATAGTGCATTTAATAGAAAAAGAAGTCTCACCTTTGATATGGCCAAAGGTTGTGCTACATATTCTTGAGGAGGATCCATTTGAGCGCGAACACCAAAAGGTAATACAACTAAGAATAAAAGAATCATTTGGTAAACAAGCGCGAGTGTCATCTTAACCGGTTGCATGCGTGCACTGCCAACTACCACGAGCATCATTCTCTAGCACACAATTATGGTAACTGCCGACGACTTGTATAAGAAGCCTCTGCCCAGGAGATGTTTTCTTCATGTAACGGTGTAGTGTGTATAACAACTATTTTTCAGTTCTGTAGTACATTTTATTGAATTGCAGTTCAACGTTGTACGTTGTCGAATTTTCGACCGTTCTGACTGTAGCCTATTCGTACATACAGGGCAGTTTCTCTCTCTCTCTCCGAAAGATTTTCATTACCATGGAATACCCTTCATCGATTCCACTGTATTCTAATTACTCGACAATTTTGTAAATTTTTTTTCAACCTTTTTGCAGTGAATGTTTCTAATCTAATCATTGAACATTTCACCTCGAAATAAAATATACTTTCTGAGATGATGGAGCGTGAATAACGTCGAAAGGGATGAGAAGAATCCTTTGAATGATTTTCATGAGTATAACCTTCGACTAACCCATAGCAATACGCTACCTTCCGAAAATTCTATAAATTTTGATCTTAAAAGAAGTTGTTCGAATGATTTTTTCGATCGTAATCTCAGTAGCCTACAGATATTTTCCTACAGTAACATGTTGCTTAAAATTGAAAAAAAAAAAATAAAAATAAAAACAGATTTCAATGAGATTTTCGAAAATTTTTAAGGATCAATGCAAAAGCTCGTGAGTTACGCTAATGATTTGAATTTTGTGAACATTTGTAAATGTGAGCTCAAAATTTTGTATAAAAGGTTGGCATGTTGGCAGATAAAATAGGCTAAGTCAGCTAGCGTAGTCCTAGTATTTTATATCAAGCTAAAGGATGAAGTGTATCTGATGACTCCACGAGAGAAAATATTAATATTAAGCTACGCCAAGAGATTTGTTAAGGGTGGGAGGAAAAAATTGAAGCTGAATGACGTTTTGACTATTCCCTTTTTTTTTCTTCGCACCACTCACAGTTTCACTATAGGTTTATCGACTTTTTGATCTTTTTTTTTTTTTTTTTCGGTGTACCCACACCCACAAGCACCAAAAATCAAAAAAAATTTCTTGAACGATTTTGAAAATTTGTTGTTGTCAAAAAAATCTTTCTTCTTTCTGTAGGCACTTTTTAGATGTGGGAAGGGGGAGGAAATGAATGGCAATTATCTACCAAGGAGAAAAGTACACTGGTTTTGTAGTGGTTCATCAGAGACGAAGATTCTTCTTACATTCCATCGAGCCTACGACACAAGCGAGTGCTAGATTTTTGTCAAATTCTTTCTTCTATGACGTCAATTTGTGGTGAGGAGCCGGTCGCCTCAGACATACATCGGGAAATAATGTCAAGGCACTATATCAAGTTCATGAAAGCGACTCGCTGTATTACTTTTATTCATTTGTTTCTTCATCTCTTCTTAGTAATAAGAGCAACATACCGAATAAGATTAACCCTCCATCACTGTGTAATTGTGATCAAACCACTTGGAGATCGAGCGGTTCGTAATCAAGGTAATAGTAGCAGTAGGTAGATGCACTCGCGAACATTTAAATCGGTTTTTGATGACCTAGTTTCAAAACATCTCAACGACTGAGATTTATGCATATAGAAATCGAAAGCAAGTCTTACCGATTTTTGAACGAACCTCTCATGTACCTATTTAAGAGTACAAAGTTAACGAGCGAAGGTGAAGGTTGCTGAGGCATTTGACCGTATCGCTCAGTTAACTATAGCCACAAATTAAAAAATGACAGGTGAATTTAAATTTTATTACAAAATTCTCATTATTCGTGGTGAAGTTTGAATGTAAGTTATGCATACGAAGGAAGCGAATTGTTCCTTCTTTTTGGACGATGACGCAATTTAAACGAGTCTATAACTTTTTCATCCTCGTCATGTCCGTGTTTTCACTTAATTGTCGGCAGGCTGATGATTGTAGAAGTCAGAAGAAAGAAGTAGCCTATACGCTACTGCTAGTATACGTTGTAATTATCGTAATATCGGATGAGAAACTGCTCTAAAAAGTTGGTCCGAACTCGAATAGTTGAGTGCCTTCAGCGAGCAATGAACGATGCGAACATGGTGGAAATTAACCTGGCTGAACTTGTTCAGGTCATTCAGCTCCTATGGTTGTACGTACGTGACAGAGCTAGAGCTATACCTTTATACAAATTACACGTTCTTATGAACTTATTTTATCTTGTCTCGTGTCATCGACAAGCAGATAAATAATTTTGCGCGTGAACGTATAAGCCTATCACATTCCGTCAGGTTTTAAGCTTCAAGTGCCTCATTTGGTTGTAGCCTTCCTCATGTCTGCAACCGAAGTTCTGAGAAAAATCATCGAGTTTTTATTCTCTCAACCTACGATGACACTGTTCAAAATTACCGACTTCACGTAGAATTTTTACGATCCTTTATCTGCTGTTAAAACAGGTATACTTGGGTATTATTATAAATGTAAGAAAGGTTTTGCACAAAAATGCGTAATTGGTGCGCTATATAATCTTCTCCCATGGTTCGCACTTTCAACATCTTGTTTAACGATTTTACTAAGATAGTTGAAAAGTATAAGTGTTTCTCAGTAAAATACGTGATAAGATGTTTCAAAAGTGACAGGCAATATCCGTTTTGAAGAACAAGAAAGAAATTAAGGGTGTGCTTTACTCGTAAAATCGTGGATTTAAAATATGGTACCGCGAGAAGTTTCTCAATGCTAGAGTTTTCGATGGATTTTTTTAGGACGGTATAGAAACAAGATTTTAAAATTTCCTTCCATAAGCCTTCTACTTCACTTTGAAATCATCAAAAATTTGTCTAATTTTCTGACATACAATTTTTTTGAAGCAAAAATATGGATTTCTGCTTCTATACCGCCTCAAGATGAACCTTTCTGTACAACATTTCTGAAAATCGAAAAAATTCGTCGCAAAATGGAGCTTCAAGAAACTTTTTGGGAAGTCTTGTGAAATCATTTTTCAAAAGGACTACCCACGCACACCCGACAAGCGTCGCGTAGTGACTGCTGACATACCGAACCTTGCAGCGTATTTGAGGATGTATAAGTATGCAACTTATCGCACACCATTTAGAAGTTCGCCAACGAGCGAAGCACACCCTCAAACAGATAGAGCCACAACAAACTTTTGGTGGATTAACCCTGATCACGATTCGTCATTATAGTTTGGGGTCATTCCAAAAATTTTTTGTCGGAGACCATTAACGTGGGGCAACTTGGTTTTTAAAGGGATGTAAGTTTCGACCTTGTAGCATCCCTGTCACTGACTTCTGACAGGTTTGGTTTTGAGCGACCCAACGTAGTTTTGAGTAGTGGTCTTTTGATATCGAGAATTGGGCCCTTAGTACAGGCGATAAAAACACTCATCTGAACATTTTGGGGGTCACGGGGGGTTTTTGCTGAAAAATGTGAGGTTAGGTCCCAGAAACAACATATCAAAAAATCCCCTCCCCCCACTTCTATGGAAAGTGGTTTTGCGCCACATTTTAGCCCCACCAAATTTGGTTTTTTAGATATATCTCGCGAAATATGGGCTTTAGAAAAAAAAAATCAAGAGACAAAAAATATTCCTCGTCAAATTTAGTATCAAATGGACTACCTGCTTTTTAGGCTAGCTCTACAAGTTAGCCTAAAAATTTCCCTTAAAGTTCACCTATTTTGTAATTTTTCGTAATTATTGCTATTTCCATGTGATTTTGACATGTTTCATGTCATAGCTCTGACCTGACTCACCCCCCAATTCCAAAATTTGCGTCCATACAGCTATGACCTTGACACTTGAAAGAATTTCTGCTCTAGGCCTCCCCCCTGCCCTAATTCCAAAATTTGCGTCCGTACAGCCTCTGCTGTATACCTACTAATATACAGTATATTAGGCTCATACTGTCAAGGCTGAATAATGTTCTGTAATATACAGTATAGCCTACTAGGCTAAGATTCATTGTACTAAACCTGAAGTGGCTCTAGAAGGGGACAATCGATCTTTTAACAGGGAACCTGTTTTATCGGGGGGGTAAACTGAAGGAAAATGACGGGCGCCGTCCGGCAAGAAAAAGGGACTTAGAAAAATTTTGATGAAGTGATAGGAGGGGGACTTATCCTCTCTGCTTCATGCAGTATATTATACTAGGTTTATACTACGTATTATACTAGGCGTATACTAGGTCCAATCCTCCTTTATACTAGGTTTAGGCATCCTTCATACCATAAGCTTACAAGATCTTTATAATAGCTTATAGTAGCAATTTGTCCTAGCTCTGTACTAGGTCTTAGGCTTCCTTTATACTACTGTATTAGTGGTTTTACTAGCTCTGTGACGTCATCAGATAGTGATGGCACTTCTAAGCTATATATGATGGGAAAAGGACTTGTAAAAAATTCGAAAATTGACCTGTATCTGATGAAAAATCCCTTGTAAAACAGGTTCCCTGCTTGCCTCAATTAACACAGTTAATGAAGGCAATTCCGAGCAGCTAAGTATGTGGGCTGCGAGTTTTTTTTAAACGTGTAAGACTGTTTATCTTAGTATAACGCTAGTTTCTGAGTCCCCTTCCTATCAACTATCCAGGGCCCTTCTTATCTTATATTTTTAGTAGTTAGGAGTCCTGGCCTAGTTCGTCCAATATACTGCCCCTGACTTTGTATGTTAATTCCGAAATTTGCGTCCCTACGTCCGTACAAACATGACTTCGACACTTAGAGGAATTTCTGCTCTAGGCCTCCCCCTGACCTCGTATCCTAATTCCAAAATCTGCGTCCGTACGTCCATCTCGCCTCTGCTGTATACTAGGCTTATACTGTAAAGACTGAATACACGGTATATAATGTTCCGTAAAAGACAGTATATTATAAACCTTCATTATACTAGGGCTAATATACAGTTTACGAGGTTCCATAATATACAGTGTAGTACCCAGGCTACGCCTTCATTATACTTAACCTGAAGTATCTCTAGAAGGAGGGCGAACGATCTTCTCTTTGACTTGTAAGACAGTTCTACTTTTCGACGGCAGATATGAGGTTTATACTATCGTACTAGGCTTATACCAGGTGTAGGTATACACCAGGTAGGTGATTGAAAAATTTGTGAGTAGACCCTTCCCGTAGATATTATACTAACTTATACTGGGATATTGCTCTTTCATAAACTATTAAACTAGGCCTATTCAAGAAGCGGGGCGACCGAGCGGAGCGAGTGAGTACCCCTAAAGTCATTCCAAAGTAGACTTATACTAGACCAAGGAGTAGGGGGGGGGGGTGAACGAGCTGAGAATCCTACAGAAGACATGAACATGATCTTCATTTATTTGGCTCTGGTAGTATGAACAAACATGTCGAGTAAAAATTTCAATTACAACTGTTCATCTTCGCTGCTGCTTTAAATTGCCTGCTTCATAATCCTCCTTCACTTTCCTCGTCTTTTTCATTTAAATAAGCACAGAAGTCGAAGTTCGAGAAGTTTGAGCTGAAACTCTGTAGTTATGAACGCAATATCACAATAAAACCACAGGGAAATAGCAATAATTACGAAAAATTACAAAATAGGTGAACTTTAGGGGAAATTTTTAGGCTAACTTGTAGAGCTAGGCTAAAAAGTAGGTAGTCTATTTGATACTAAATTTGACGAGGAATATTTTTTGTCTCTTGATTTTTTTTCTTAAGCCCATATTTCGCGAGACATATCCAAAAAACCAAATTTGGGGGGCTAAAATGTGGCGCAAATCACTTTCCATGGAATGGGGGTGGATTTTTGATATGTGGTTTCTTGGACCCAAGCCGACATTTTTCAGCTAAATCCCCCGTGACCCCCAAAATGTTCAGATGAGTGTTTTTATTGTCTTTATCGCCTGTCCTGCTCTAAGACGTTACAACCTATAGTTCAAGGGACTTCGAAATAAGTTTCGAGGGAAGCGGTGGCGGATTTAGGGGTGGGGCAAGGGAGCTTTTGGCCCCGGCCCTCCCGCAAGTTAAAATTCATATTATGAACCTAATTGCGAGCGGAGCGAACAAAAAAATTTTTCACCCTCAAAAAAAACAAAAATTAGGGCCCCCGCAAAAACTAAATCCGGTACTGGAGGGAAGCCAGGCGTGTTGTGATTCAGTCATGGTGGCTGTCTTCGATTTTAGTGACGTCGTGGAACGATTATGGTTTTGAGGAGGTATTTTGAAGTTGCGGCTGTGTTGTCCCGGTAAACCATATCAATCGTCGGTATGAAACTGATGTTGAGTTAGAGACAACATGAGTCGAAATTTAAGAATCAGTAGATCTAGTCTATTTCAAATCAATTCCTTTGAAGTACGAATAGGCCTAGGTCGAACGTGAGTACAGGATTTGAACGTTTTTACTTTACGTCAATTCGATTGATAACCAGAGTACATTTCGGTTATAAAAACATGAGCAATTTTTTGTCGTTTTCCCTTTATAAATGAGAAAAAAAGATTAATACTGCAAAAAATAAAGGATACATATTTACATCTTACATCACTGGATTGCCCCCCTCGGGAAATAATGTTTCAAGTTGCATTTGCTGTAAATTTTCTTTATTTGTGCCAAAAATATTCCGATTGATTTTTTATATACTCCCCCTCTTCATCTCCGAAACGCTGGAAAGCTATTGAACAATTCACAGTCCATTTTCCTCACTTGGTACTTGAGCGCGGGTGGGTCCGGAGGCACCATTTTTCCTTATTTTCTGTTCTTTATTATAAAGTCGAATAATGTATTTACACACGTTTGACCGAAATTATCAATAAACTATATATTTTTGAACCCCTCTAAATCTCATAATTTTTAGTTTAAAATAGCGCGTCGGCGTAGCGACAGGATCATCCAACTGACTTCATGTTTACATTACTTTTAATTGACCTATAGGAGCAATGGCCCTTTCTTTCCGTGAATAATCCAAGCTAGTAGGGATGAAGTTTCAGGTGTTTCATATTCAAATACCGGTACCGGTACATAACTTCAAAAAGTCAAATTTATTATTTTCCCCTCCAGAGTTGGGAGTACCTATTCACAAGTCTACAAAGAATTCGATTTCCATTGAGTAGTACCTATAATAGAATTTTTTTTTTCAATTGAGAAGAAAAAAAAAATGTTATACTACTTGAAAATGTGCCGTAGTATTTCGGAACGAATTCGTGTTTTCAATTTCCATATCAGATTTTATTAATATATCTATCCCTGATGGTTTCTTTCACAGATCACGATTTTTTTTTCGATCCAAAAAAGATTTTCTTTAAATCAGGAAAATAAGATGTTTTGATTGGGATCCATTTAAATTCTTTCTTTTGACGAAGTTTAATACAGCAGCGAGCTGTTGGGAAAAATCCTCCAATATTTGCTTTCAATAATAGAGCCCAGCGCGAACATTTTATGTACCCAACCCAAAACCCAACAAACGTCTGCGAAATAGGCTACATCAAATTTACGTGTAAGGTTTTGACTGCTAATAATAAAAATATTAATTTCGATTTCTTCTAATTTTTAATTACCACTTTTAGGATATTATTCCACTCAAAATTCTTGATTGTACTAATTAGTAATCATAAATAGTTATCATCTTCTTCTTGACGGAAACCATATTTCTTATATGCCATGTCAGATAGATCGATTTTTATTTACGTAATTTTCGTGCAAGATTTCTAAAGTTTCCTGGCCAGTTCAAATTGATACGTGACTCACAAGTATTATAATTCACCTTATACACGATTTGAATCGGTATAATTCTTTATCAAGGTTTTTATTCGTGATTTCTCAGTATTTTCAGATTATTTGTCATGCGAGTGTAATTAGTTTTTTTAATGATTTCTTCACTTTTTTTATTTTTCAGAGAAAAACGTTACATTGAGTAACATAATTGTTTTTACTCAATCTATTTTGTTATGTTTACCATTGTCTTTTTTGGTACCATCGGAATTCTTTCTTATTATAACTTTAGACGGTTTTTATGTAAGAAATTCAGCCACCAAAACAACATTTCAAAAACGTCAAAATTGTCTATTTGCCAGAATAAACATCATTCTTGAATTCCACAGGCTTTTCTACTTTAAAAATCTTTTTAAAAAAATTTATTTGTGAAAAACTTGTATGCTTGAATGACGTTAAGGATTGCCCGAGCTGATGGACGCTTGAATTGCGAGACGGAAGGGAAATTGTAGGTGTTGAATCTGAGTGAACAACAAAAATGCTTTGTTCAATTCAACTTCGATAATTCCCCGTTGTGCAAAATACCTTCACATTCGGCAACGGAGGAGAATTGTAACGCTTGTGACGGTAGTTTGTGACAGCAATCATCCATTTAAAAACCAAATTGTTCCTTCTTTGTGACCCAACTGAGATGCACATGTGCG
Source organism: Aspidiotus destructor (assembly GCA_035079395.1). Classification (NCBI taxonomy): domain Eukaryota; kingdom Metazoa; phylum Arthropoda; class Insecta; order Hemiptera; family Diaspididae; genus Aspidiotus; species Aspidiotus destructor. The sequence continues at coordinate 125,118 of JAVHKZ010000014.1, forward strand.
CCGGCACATTGTCATCACGTGAAGGCATTTTGCAAAACGGGCCGATGTGTCTAAAATTGAAATAAGCTATGCCTTTGAGTATGAATTACTATTCATAAACAATCGATGCCTATCAACATTGAGGTTTGAACCAGCCAGGCGCCTGGAACCAGCTCTAAGGGCGGCGCAGTAAATTCACCCCTCTTATGCCGCGAGTATGAGTGGTCATCGATTTTGATTTTGTGCATTCTTTTCAAAAGAATTCAAACTCATAAGTCTCAACTGCTGTGAAAAATCTGATTACCTTTCAATAGTTCAGGTGCAACAGTATTTTACTTAGCACCATTCTGCTAAAATTGTTCCTTTTTGAGAACGCATCTTTTTGATCTGCTTTTCAACCACGTTTGCAAAAAGGGAAGTTCTGTTGCAGACTATAAAATTGAATGATCTGCGTAAAGCGTCTTTTTTATTATAGAAACTTACACTACTTACAGAAACATGCTCTATGCATAACATCTTTAAACCCTTGTCCTCGGTTCCAAACCCTGATCGTATACTTTGGAACGGGACGGACAGCTGATGAAGAAACCGCGAAAATTAGTGCAGGTGCGGGAAAATTCAAAATTGATTTGAAATGATTTTTATGAGAGAAGATGATTTGTAGAAAATTTTGCGCTCTTCAAATTTTATTCTTTTCATTTTTTTTCTAAATTGCTTTCTTCTCGAGTTATTTTAAGATTACTCGCTAAACATTGCGCTAATGAAAAATTCACCTCAATTCCCTTCGATTGTAACGCTCCTAGGCGGCTGACCGGCCTGAATCATTATACAAGGTATGACGTGTTTCTTGCTTGTTGGCAATAATTATTATTTTTTTTTCTAGAAAAACATAGGTACGAGAGAGCGTTTTGGGTTGTGTTTTGGTGGATTTGGATAGACTTGCTGAATTTGAAATACCTACTAGCCCGTTGATCATTAGCCGAGTGTTCCAACCTAGGGAATGTTACCTCAAAAACAGATCACAATAGGATAGCAGAACGATGATTCATGTGTTCTCCGATGTCGTCGGAAGAATTAAAACGAGAAAATTTCGTACCGTGAATGTTTGAATGAAGATTTGACGCAAAGTTTGTTTTTATTTTCAATATTCGAGTGAATAGTACTTATATAAACATGAAATTCTGCAGTCCTGTGAACCACAATGCTCGTCTCTAAAAAGCTTTTCATTTATTTATTCTCGTTCTTCACTGCAATCGCTCAATCCTCAAAGTCGCAAGAAACTGATGTGATCGAATTCTGTAACAAGCTTCGTAGTGATCGAAAGTAACTATATTCCTGTTCTACTTTGATCGCATACGAAATCATATTTCATCATACCATAAATGTATTATTTTTCTTCCTTCGTAGATTAGTGTTGGTTAGTACTTTAGACGGCCGATTGACTGCATTAAGTATCAATAATGGTGGTCAAGAAAAGTGGAGTATTCCTACGGAACCTGGTCCTCTATTATCCTCCACTATCCACTCTATGGAGGTAATATCGTTACTAGTTCGAATAAAAACACTTCAACACTTCTCCTAAACTTCAATATTTATGCTTACAGTTAGCAGAAAACTCCCATTTGATTCGAATAATACCGTCATTGAGTGGTAGTCTGTACAAATTTGATGGCGAGACTATCGAACCAATGCCTGCTAATACGGATACTTTGTTGAAATCGTATTGGGACGGCGTCGATGTCTCTGGTAATAACCTGTTCACCTTACTCTTTTCAAGTTTTTCTCAGGGAAGCAAAAATAAAATTAGTTTTCTTCTTTCTAGGTGGAAGAGAAATTCGGTCCTATGCGGTTGATATCGAGAAGGGAACTATCTTGTACGAGTGTTCGATGAAAGAATGTAGTAACTGGACTGAAACAGCGTATTTAAATACTGATGTTCTGCTCTTACGAAGAGAAACGCAAAAAGTTCGAGCAATTGATATACAAACTAGAACAGAAAGGTATCTACAGTACGAATTTGTGGTTAGTCTTATGTGTTGGAAGAATACTAATCAAGCTTATGCTCGCAGGTGGAATTATAGTGTTGGACTGCACAATGTCACGATCACTCATAGTGGCGTTCCAGAATGCTACGACGAAAAAACTCCGTCAAACATCGTAATCAAAGCTATTATGCCTAAAGGCTTATTATACGTCGTACACGCAGATAATCCAGAAAAAATTGAATGGGAATATCAAGTATGTAATTGCATTGGTTATATTTTCTATTGCTGCAACTTATTTCACCTGTTTTTTGCGTTTAATTTGTTTCGCAAGTTATTATATAGAATTTGAAATAGCATAGATATACTCTTTCAGCTCATTTCATATTATTGAGAACGATTGTATGAAAATGAAACTTATAGGCCTTTCATTTTTTCACGTGACAAATGTCTTGAGAAAATTTTGATGATTCTCTGATGAATTTTTTGCAGTCTTGTATAATTAGTAGGCGAAATCGTACTGAAATTAATCAGAATTTCCAGAAAATTCACACTATCAATAGAATGAATTCTGCTCTTCAGAATACGGCACATAATCATAATTATTTATGATCAGTTACAAACACGTAGATAAATGGGATGAGTGAAAGTGATAGATTGCGCGAGCGCGTTTGACCACAAGTCATTCTCAAGTGAAGAAGTGAGAGAACAGAGAGATGAACCAGTAGTGACAAGAAGAAAAATGTGAAGTTCCAGAGATTGACGAATCGCTCATTAAAAGTCGTTGAATTTTTTTAAAACTACAATACGTGATAAGGCAAGATATAAGCTATATATATTCATACTGTCTACGTGATTATTATTCCCTTTATGTATGATGTGATATGCTAAAAATATCATCGCTCTTTAAAAACAAATCTATCGCAAAAAAAAAACAAAGAACAATATTGAATTTGCGCTCCGAACACTTTCAAAATCACCTTTTCAGTGTTCGAGTTTCCGAGAATTTTGAAAGTTCGAAATGTTTTCCTTGTTGCGGTAATGATAGAAGTTCCGTTTTTTACTGAGTTCGTCATTGTTTGTTTTAGTTTGATTCGCCGATCGTAAATGCATGGACATTGATAGGAAGTCGTCTGACGTGGATAGATCTATTCAGACCTGTAAAAAGTGTCGTCAAAAAAGATAAAACCGTTTATCCGACATTATACATCGGCGTCCACGATGAACAAGTAAATAGAATGCCCGTTTGCTAAGCACTGTACCTATGTAGCGCGCGTTACGTTATTTATCGCGTTTTCTCCGCAGTTATACATACAAGAGAGCGAAGTGTTTCACCGAACTCAGATACTTTTTGATCAACCGTTGCTATCGATGAAGAAATACCGCCTTATGCAAGCTTTCGGTAAAACAATTATTCCGACTATTTAATTTTTCGTGTTTTTTATTTTTTTGTATACCAGTATTTCTTTTATGTTATCGTCCTCTTACCAACGAGTAAGTTAGTAGGCTTTCAAGTTGGTATTCGACTCCCGAGAGCCAATAATCTTCAGCTGTTAGTAGATGTATTAGAAAGTTGATCAAAAAAGAGCGAAAGGTTGCATTGAGCTTTTTATTATTCTTCGGCGAATCTAAATTGATGATAAAAGAGTAATTGATCCCTCCTCATTCTCTTCTTGAAATTCACTATAAATCTCTTTTCGGCACTTGACATAACCACACAAAATTGTCTCTTTAAATCGATAAAATATTCATAAATTGTGCTCTCGAGTCAGTACTACCTTGTTCTTTAAATTAGATATTATACACCTTGTTGTTTAAATTAGATACCGGCCTATGCTCCATGTTAAGAAAATACCTCGTAATTTAAAGGTGAAGAGCGAAAAGAGTAGCAAAGATCGAATCAAATTTGTTCGTCGTTCGAATTCTCTTCACTCCTCACTTTTACATACGAGACCCTTTCTTAACAAAAGTGGAGTACATGGCAAATTATTCGGCTTACATTTTTTTTTCTCGAGCATATTTTAAGTGAATGCTGTGTAACATTTTTTTATTCTTAGATATTGAAAATAAGCACGACGTCGTTCCACTATTAACCGACGAGAGCGAACGCAATTCGAGCACTGCGTTGGCCATGTTGTATGATGGTACCGAATTTGTGAAGGGTAATTCATTGATACCTGTAAATGTCTGATTTGTTTGGTTTTACGCCGACATCACCATAGATGGCTACTGCTCCTGTTGAGCGACTCCGCTCGAACCGCTTCGATAAGTTAGAAAGGAATTTGGATACAAAACGTTTTTTGCGAGTTCGGACTAATGTTACTATACACTGCGCTGTTGTGCAGTTGAAGTAGCCATAAACGAATTTCGACGGCGAATAGTATCCTCGTATTTCAAAAATGGATTACATGATACGTTCAAAACTGGCAAACCGAAGTTTGCACTCGAGGTTTGGAGTTGTTACGATGCATTCGAGCCTTAAAATCTTTTGGATGGTGTCGGTGGTCATACAATCGACAATTCACATGTATTACAACACACAAAAAGAGGTGGAAATGACTTGAAGTGCGTTTAAATGAAAGTGCACTTCGTCAACCTGAATGACTATGAGGACATTGGAATGAGAGGAAATTGTATTTGTCGGTACAAGATTGTCGACTAACGCTTTTTGATTTTCACAGGTCAGGGTTACTACCTATACTGCGCGGAATCGACGGGTGATTGTCAGCCAAGAAGAAATCGACTCGTTGTATTCTCCGCATTAGTCTTATCATCAATTTTTTATTGGTAAGTATTTTGTATTGATTTATTAATCATTGCTACGAAAAGAGGATAGTACTAATATTTTGTTGAATGGGTTTTAGGAAAGAAGCCATCGTCGTGCTCACAATTACTTACCTTTTAATACGCTATTTGATTCCGTGTCCGAATATCACCATATTCAATTTTAGTGAAATTGCAAAGAACGTGGTAAGGTTATTTGAATTCTTGTTCATTTTTTTCTTATACAATAAAAATACTGTTGCAATTTCTTATCATATTCGCAGTTTCAACGATTCCGCAAAACGCGAGTTCCGTTAACGGAAGAAGTTGAAGCGTTAAACACCTCTAGATCACAGTTACTCGTGGGTACCAGTTATTGTCGTACATCTTCTGAATCCGAAACCAATAGTTACCATTCAAGGTATCTAGATGATTTTGAACCGATACATTGCTTAGGGAAAGGAGGTTTTGGAGTTGTGTTCCAAGCGAGACATAAAGTCGATGATTGTCATTACGCTGTGAAGAGAATTACTTTGCCAAACAAGTATGTTCGTCGGACAGCAAGTTCTCGAATTGATCGGTTCATCCTTTAAAATTTTCTTCCTCGTCTTTCTCTTCCAGAGAAGAACAGCGCGAGCGTGTGATGCGCGAAGTAAAAGCATTGGCGAAACTAGAACATCAATATATTGTCCGATATTTTCAAGCATGGCAAGAATGCCCTCCTCTCGGCTGGCAGGAAGAACAGGATAAATTGTGGAAGAATAAAACGAAGTATGCGCTTTCAGTCAACCACTCATCTTAATTTTCATTAGACCTAAATGATTGAATCTACAAATTTGCGTAAATTTTTAGGGACGAGTATCTAAGTTCCGAGGCAGAGGGCGCATCCGAAATAACGACCACGTCGTCCGTTTCGCATTTCAATAACTGTGATAATCGTAATGTGGGGTCGTATGCTTCTGCCGGTTCAGCACCGATCGAAGAGAGCGATTCTTCATTTATCGAATTTAAAAATCCGGATTCGCTTCCGTCTGTAAAAAAAGTATTACCTCTTGCATTAGCCGATAGAATGCAATCTCAGCTAACGCAAACTGCCACCTATGAAGAAGAAAATGTGACAGAGAAACATCGCAGATCGCTGAGCAAAACGGTGAAGACAACTAAGGTGTATCTGTACATTCAGATGCAGCTGTGTCAGAAAAATAGCTTGCGCGAATGGTTGTGTGATAATTTGGAACGCGACCAAAATACCGTATTGCATATGTTTGATCAGATAGTACAGGCCGTTGAATACGTTCATCTTCAAGGGCTTATTCATCGAGATTTGAAGGTGAGTACAAATGACAGCAAACTATAATTGATTAGGCAACGCGCGCACGTGCACTACAATATTGCCTCCGTTTATTTTTTTAGCCGTCCAACATCTTCTTCGCTCCCGACGGTCAAATTAAAGTCGGAGATTTCGGCTTAGTTACGGAAATTATGGAAGACAATGATCTCATTAATGAACCTGAACGAAAACTATTTTCTGACGAGAGTCGTACCGCCAACGTCGGAACTGAACTGTATATGAGTCCTGAACAAGTAAGAATATTATTGTAGAAAACTTTCTTTCAAATTTTTAAAACTGTACGAGTAATTTATGGTATATTGTACCTCATTTTCTTAGCTTGATGGAAAATCATATAATTATAAGGTAGATATTTATTCTTTGGGCATTATACTCTTCGAATTATTAACGCCATTTACCACTCAAATGGAAAGACACCGTGCGTTGACTGACTTGAGGAAAAATAAATTTCCCGAAGATTTTCACACGAAACACAAAAATGAGGTATGTTAATTATATAAATCAGTATTTCGTAATTTGTTACCTCGAAATTGAAGTTGTTTTTTCAAAATTTCCTCTTTAGTTCGACCTATTAGCCTCGATGTTATCTTCATCCCCGGAAAATAGGCCTACTACCTTTGGTATAAAATCGAAGGCACCGTTCAATCGATTTCGCCCGTCCGATACAAGTATTCCGGAAGAATGGTATTTCGACATACCGTACAAGAGTAATTTTAATATAATTAGAAAGAGTAGCTCCGAAGTTACGTAATAAGTATTGTTCCTTTTGTCGTTTCGTATTCGTTTATTTCGTATTTTATTTTCGTTTTTTCGTTTTTTTTTTTTTTTTCTCTCAATTTTTGTATCGCTGTATTCTTTTTTAACTTGTTCTCATTCCTTATACGTATGTTGTTGTTTGTATTCTACTTTGAACGTAGATCGACTTTTCCAAATATTATGTTCAAAACGATAATTTTTGTAATTGACGTGTATTTTTAAGGGAATTCATTTTATTGTTATGTGTATCGAATACATAATTTATTTTATTTTTATGTTTCTATATTTTCTTCATCGATTTGATTCTTGACAGCATATTGATAAAGTACAATTAGAGGTCATTACGTGAAGATGACGATACCTAGTTCCCGATTAGTGAGATGACCGCGTCGAAGAAATTTCTTTTGAAGCATTCAATAGGTATTATTTTCTCGTCTAAACCCGACAGAAAGCAAAAATGAATTTATACTTCAGAAATAATTCCCACAAGTGCAGCTTGTAGAACAACTCTTTTCTCTGAACTGTTGATGTGTTAGTCATGACTTTATGAACCTCTAACTTCGATTCTATTCGACTTGAGTCCGGTGCAACCATTTAGATTGAGATAAGAAACCTCTATGTACAAATCTGCAAAGGGAATAGATTTTCTGCGCTCTAAAAAATTACCTCTACTAATTTATGAAATAGGCGAATCAAGTTTTATTGATTTTTTTTTTTGCATGAATTGAAATAAAAATATTTTCCGATTCCAGTCGTGTCATTTTCCATTTAACGGATATAGTTCGGTATGGGAATAAAATTTAGATGAGTTTAGTTCTATTTGTTTGTCCTACCAAAATGGAGCGTGATGCTTCAAAATGTTGAAGTTGTAATACATTCCTTTAGTGCTACAAAATAGTCTTATAAATATATTGAAATTGAAGCATTAAATTAAACCAAGAGGAAAAACTTTTCAACCCGTTCCTGTGATCATGATACAAATAATTAATTTGAATTAGGTACTCTGAGCCGACTATATTTCTTTCTTTTCCAATCAACTGAAACCATTTACTTTGAGCAGCTATTTATGGGGATAAAATTTCTCTATAGAAATACAACGCCAATCTCTAGCAGTCATCAGTAATATTCGAGATGATTTTGACTTCGAACTATTCTACGGTTAGGTAATAAAGAACGATTAAATAGTTGATAAAAATTAATAATGCTTAATGCTTCAACTATCAGCAGGTGAAAAACAAAATAAAAAAAAACTTATTATTCCATGAAAAAACTTGATATACAGCAATACAATATTTCTTAGCTTTCTCAAGATTTTTTTCCTTTCATTATTGCAATATTAGAAAAGCTACATGTTGAAATCCTGATTAATTTTGAATTTTTTTCCGTAAATCGCGTACTTATACCTCGCAGCGCGTGATTACACTGCAAAATTGACACGAATAATGCTGACGCAAGGTGGCCGATAAAGTGTTAGCTATTTAACTCACATACAAGAAGGACGGGGAACGGAGAAGATTGCTGAGTTGAGAATTGAGATTGCGGCCTGGAACCAAAGAGCGGATAAAATGACGCGATCCGCGAACCCAACGCTTGACTGCGGTCTCTCACATTCAACGTAACGTAACGTGCATGAACGAACGAGCACGTACTTTACAGCGTAAAGTACAAATTTGGAATTTTATCCTTGAATTCCCATTCGATAAAATTCGATCAGATAAACGGGAATCGAGAGATCCTGATAGAAAATAATAGAACGAAGAACAGAGAACGTGTACATTATTTTTTTTAAATTCGTAATAAAATAATGCGTACGAATCTTAAAAACGCAGACAAGCGTATGTATTTAAAATTGCAAACTTGACATTTTCTATTTCCTCTTCTCCATTGTAAAAAAAATTCTTGTTTCGCTTTTCTGGGTCAGGTCAGCTGATTCAATCACGTGTGATAAGCAAAAAATAGGCTCTTGGTTTCGTTATCAATTGTCATTGATATTAATATTATTTACATTATTATTTATTTGGTAAATATGTGTTTCGACTAATTAGTTAATTTAAGTTGTTTTCTAAGTTATTTTAAAGAAAAGTTCTAGTTCTACGATTAACTCGAGTTATGTTCTTCGAACGTTGATACCGTATTTCGTTCGTAGCCTACGATCTTGATTCGCCAAGCACAAGGCCTAGCTGTACACACACTGTGCGAGAAATCTGATAATTCCTCCATCGTCGTTAATTTGGCCGTAAAACTTTTGCAAGAGCTCTCAAATCATGTGAGGATTATAATTTTTGTAATTTCGTTACTTCTATTCGAACAAATTCAAAGTGTATCAGTTAAGGTCGTCCGTTGAATAGTCTTTATTACTGATGTTTTCGATTATAGCTTTACACGCCCATTTCCAAAACGTTTGCTGGCTGCTCTTTACCAGTACATGGAATTCGCGCTACTGATAAGTGTTTAATTCCCGTAAAATTGTGTTCACATTCAATTCGAACGACGAATCAACCCCGCGTGTTCAAAATTCGTTTTTTTCTTTAATAATACATAAAATTTTCTCGAGTATCGTTTTGATAATCGGGTATTCACTGTTATCACCAGGGTTAGTTGAATTTTTTCCATCCAATCGTTTACTATTTTTAGACGTTCCGTAAACTGAAAATGCTATCAAACTGATACGATACGCATACGATTTGAAATTACATAATATTATTTTATTCGTGATATTGTTGACCAAAACTATCTTATATTCGAGTTCCCTGATCGTTGGGCAGTAAGAATTATCCTAAACTTGGCTTGACCAGATTCTGTTTTCATCTGTTTCACAGTTACAGAGCGTGAAATGAGTACAGAAGATACCCAACAATTCTGTTTGAGGTGGCATAATTACCAAAGCTCCTTGTTAGCAACGTTGCCACAGTTGTTAGATGGAGATGATCTCACTGATGTTACTCTTTGCGCTGGAAGTAGAAGTTTAAAAGCTCATAGAGTTGTTCTATCTGCTTGCAGCGAGTATTTTAAAGAATTATTCAAGGTAAGTACTACGCGCTATGATAATTATTACCCTTACTGTGATCGCCCTAACTGATCTGTGTGCGTCATAATGATTTTTCCCTTGCTTAGGAATTAGGACCTAGTCATCACCCAGTCATCGTTTTGCCGGGTGTTGAATTTACAGACCTCTGTGCTCTAGTCACGTTCATGTATAGTGGAGAAGTAAACATATATGAATCACAATTAGCTAGTCTTCTTTCAATGGCTGATGTGTTGCACATTAGAGGTTTGGCTGATTTTTCAAACGTAAGTATTTGACCTGATTGTACCTTTCTTCTATTTCTACCCCACTTTGAGTCTACAATTCAAACTTCTCTGCGCTGTTCTACAGACGACCAATGTACCGTCGAAGACGACGAAAAATAAACGTCCTCGATTCGGTGACGGGCAGGATTTCATCTCCAAAGTGAAAAATAAACCGTCGATATCGGAGACGGATGTTTTCAGTGATTGGTCGACACCATCTCTCAGTAACACCGATCCGAATTCTGAAAATACAGTTCAGGATTTGAGTAAACGTTTACCAGCAGGCAGTAATAGTGATAAACTGAACAGTAACAATAATAATAACAATAACGTTAGTAACAACAACAACAATAATAATAATAATAATAACAACAATAACAACACGTTGGACAGTAACACCGAATTTAAACGTATGGAGTATAATACCTTCATCAAAATGGAGCCTTTCGCTGGAGAATCTATAGGAAACACCGAGGAATCTACGACGCCGACCGATTTGACGCATAGTAAGTACTTGAATCAGTATTTTGTGTTCAAAGACTCATCCTTTCGAGTGGCTAGAACTCTCGGGTTTCGAATTGCTTTTCGTAGAAGACTCTTTATGTCCGCTCGGCTCAAGGCTTCCTGCTCTTCAAATCTAGAATTTATTTTATTCGTGCGAGCTGCAAACCCTCCCCCTCGTTCCCCGTCCTCTTTGAACCGGAAAGCGAGTCCGTATGAACGAAGTCAAATCCTTTACGTAATCTTCATTTTGCGAATTCTACGTTTTTTTCTGTAGAACAAAAGTTGTACATCAGAATTCATTATGCCCTTCATTTTTTACGTTGAACATTTTGTCATCTCATAATGTTGTCCTACGTCTTTACCACTGTAGGAATTTGCTTGGTTGTCTTACCTCGCGCTGGGTTCAAAACTTTGCGTTGCTGTACGAAGTTCACGTAGGCCTGATGATTTATGTACAACTCCATTGTAATCGACGCTTATAAACCTTATATTTTGTATTTTTTCTGGAGATGCGACGCGACAAAATTTTCATGATCTGTTTCGAGTCCAGTCACTTGAAGCTATTATAATTTGTGGTGATAGTAGGAGTAGATGCGTGTATAACGGAATACTTTGTGTCTGCATCGGCCTTTCGTTCAAAGTTGTCCTTGTATTCCTAGATACAACTTTATGTTGCTGATTAAACTGACTTTGATGTAAATTTTGGATTACTTATCGAGTTTTTTCGTCTGAATCTTCTCGTTTTCTTACATAATTGTATGGAATATGGCAATTAATCTCGCGTTTTTGATCCTGATTATTTTTGATATCCCTTGAGAGGGTTGTCCAGTCCAGGTTGGGAGATTATAGAAATATTTACTGCAGTATTTTCGAAAACCCGATTTTTCGGAATAGATTTTCATCGTTTCCCTTTTATCAATCTGCCATATAATCTTATTGTCGTATCTTTTATTTTCTTCATTGGAGAGGAGGAACTAGAACTTCATTCTTCTTGGCAATATTTCTTTCAACCTGATCATCTTCATGTATTCAAATTAGAACGTTTTTATCTTTCATTTCTTCTCTTGAGCTGTAATAAGGAAATAAACTAGAAACTTAAGGTATTCTCATAACTGTTTTTGTTTCACCGGTTTGTTTTTATAATTTGATCTTGAATTTAACACAGAGTTCTTATCATTCAAGTATCCATTAGTAGTGTAGCTAGGTTTTTGTATATCCTCAACTTTTATTTCTCTGTTGACCGGTTCTTTGAGAATTCATATTCGAAAATTCGATTCATTTAGTATCAGGAAATGGAAGAAACGAATTTTCTTCCAATAATTTTTTGAGATAGTTTCACCTTGAGCGTTGATTGAATTGACTATTCGGTGAGCCACAGGGCGAGCAAGATCTTTTTTGAGTTTTGAGATGTGGACAATATCCGAAAAGAAGAATACTTGTCTTGAGACCTGATGGAATTGAACTGTACGGTAGAGGAGAGATGGAGAGAAAAATGGAGCAATTTGAGTGCAGGTTCTGTTGCATTCCAACAATGTCTCGAGTTATTGTTTTTGAACGTGAAGTTGCGTGAATGTTATAAGAAAGTGTGTATAGAGATTTTGACGTTGATTTGATTATTCTCAGCTCAAGATTCGTGAATAAAGGAATCGTCATTATAACTTAAGCTAATGAAGACTACATTTAAATCCGAGTGTTTGTTCGAGCAATATCGTGAAAGTTAGACGTTAACGAATTGTTCGATAATACTTCGGTGATCTAGCAATAGCGAAACCAAGAACTCCAAATTGATGTCTTGACAATCGAGTCGAGGTGAACAGAAGCACAATCACGAGAGGAGAGATTGTTCGTATCCGCACTAATTTGCACACTTTTCCTTCTCATTTTATGTTATCTCTGTAGTGTCCAAATTTTCATTCAAACAATAAAATAGTTAACATTGGGCACTTACTGATGAACTATTTTTCCTAATTCATCTCTTTTTTTTTTGGCTGCGTTTTACCTCAGATTTTTCTACCCTCCTCAAAGAAAATTTCTTCATATCCTGCTGGGTGTGGATTAAAAAAATTGACGTTCTCCTGATGCGCAAAATTGGAAATCATATTTCATATCTCATAGTCTAACTACTCTTCTTTCCCCTATGTTGTACTCCCTATGCAGGTCAAGATCAACTGGAATCAGGCTAGGACTTGAAAATGAGATCATTGAACTCTTCATCACCGGTGAGGTCACAATGCGATATTTCAAAACGATATCACGCTAATTTCTTCCAGTGAATAATCGATTCCCATCAGTAAGTAGTATAGCATTGGTAACATTCAAGCATACATCTGTATTTCAAAATAAAGAATGAATAAGGAATGAAAAGTTGATTCTCAAGTACTGGATAGCTTCTAGATTATAAATATAAACTTTTCAAACTTATTTATTCTTCATTTTGGAATACTGATGTATGAATATGATCGAATGTTACCAATGCGATTGTTATGGGAATCAATGTCTGCTGGAAGCTGCTGTACTGCATTTTTACTCTGTTATCAGTTCTGCCGTCCAAAGTTAAATTGTCGTATATGCAAGAACAACGATCATGGAAAAGTATCAAACTAGATTGAAAAATATGTTCGGAAGAAAATAAGATCACTTTATGTAGCTCTCTATCATTAGTTTTTAACGTAGAATTCAATTATATTAATCATTTCCTTCAACAAGCTCTCGATTCTCAGATACGGCACTTCACATTGCATATACGACAAAAAAATTGTCGTATATGCATTCGATCATCATAGTAGTAGCGTGTGAATACGAATCTTCGTCACTAACACACGCGAACCTTCGTCACTAACACACACGCAACAAATGCTCGAAACACCCAGTTTTGGGGATCGTTGGTATTGCGTATACGACAATTTAACTTTGGACGGCAGAGTTGATGTGACGTCAGGGTGATGAACTTTTCTGTCCCGCCCAAACGCAAATGTAGGATATTAAATACAAATATAACAAAGGTTTAAATGCTTCCAAGTCCCAAGGTTATTCTTGTTCGGACGCCTGTAGTAGACCCAGTTTGAAGACTACGTTCGACATTTGCAAACCCTGGGTAATGTTATAAGCATAACATGACTAGTGGACAACACTTGCGTTACTGTTCATCGACCCATCCTATTTTGTTCGAGATCACTTTCATCAAACTTCAAGCATTAAAATTCTTCAATATTGTTTTGTAAACGTTTTTTCCAGCAGTTCCGGAAACTTTTAAAGAAGGACGTAAACCTAACGTGGCAAAAACATTTACGGTATGCTTCATCTGTGGAAAGCAGTTGAGTAACCATTACAATCTTCGTGTACATATGGAAACACATCAGAATATGCAGTATGCTTGTTCAGCCTGCAACCACGTATCCAGATCTCGCGATGCTCTACGAAAACACGTCTCCTACCGACATCCTCCTTCGGCAGCCCTTGCTGACGGCACTACACCTCAAAAGAAACAATCCCAGCAACAGCAGCAGCAACAACAACAACAACAGCAACAGCAGCAACAACAACAACAACAGTCACAGCAACAGCAACATATGCAACCTTGACCAGGTTATTGGGAAATTGAGCTTTCGCCAGGGAGAGCAATTTATCTATCACTTTCTAGTTTTATTTATAGTTGCAGTTTCGTTTCAATAATTTATTGTTCTACCTTACTTCTTACTACCATTTTTTCTTTTTCGTCTTTTATCCTTATATTTTCTTCTACCTTCAGATTACCTGTAGCGCAAAGTTACGTTTTTCTTGATGAGCTTTTTCGTTGTTATTCTCTCCTTCACGTTGACTTTTTTCAACGTGGACGACAATCTTGTGGAGAAATTTGCACGGTATTTGACGACGTCTCTGACAGTGACCATTTTTTTTTGTAAGATTACCAAACGTGATTTATCGACATGAGAAAATGGACCAAATTGTGAAAGTTTGTATGAATTGAAATCTAATTGATGTTTGGACAAGTGAAGATTGAATGTTTTTAGGAAATGAATCGTAAAATAATTTAATTTCTAGGCTATATTCTAAGTGAAATTACGGTTCTATCTATAACCTTTAGTTTTTGTTTTTTTTCAAATTTTTTTTATGGGCAACTTGAAAATTGAATGCTACCTGGCCGGCGTATATTCAACACGAACCGTAAAGAGAGTTCGAGTTATTATTTACACGATTATTGATGGTAAAAATTTAATGGAAAAAATTCTTAGCGAATGGTAAGATTGCGTATAGTTACCAGATATAAGATATCCCCTTTTTTCTTCCTCTCTTTTCTTCTTGTTACTCTGTTAACGATTTTGTTGTTGTTCATTATTGGTTTCGGGAACTATCCAAGAGAATGATGGAATTTTATTGAAATTTTTTTTTTCTTCTTTCTCGTGAAAATATCAAAATTTATCGTTTAGCTTTTAAGGTTTACTATTTATTACTGATTTTTCCCCTCCCCCTTCTCTCTCTTTTTTCTCATGTTATGTGTCTAAGGTACGTATTTTTGATTTTTTCTTCGCAAATTGTCTTGATAATATTTACAAAAGTTTCTGAAAATATCATGATGTAGGTATGTACGGACGATTCTCAAGAGCTTCTTCAATTTGTTGAAGTCGCCTTATCTGAAAAAAAAAAAAAAAACAGAAAAACAAAAAAAAACAAAAAAAAAGAAGGAAATATAGTATCTCCCGGGAAAAAAAATTGCTTCACCAGTTATGTCGGTTGCTTAGATTTTAGAATCTCTCTTGAAGAATCAGACATCAGCTTGATGCACAAAGGTCTTGATATCGAACTTCATTTCGATTCATAAATAATTGGTCATCAGTTTTCTATTTTCGCCGTAAAGGAGCGTCAAAACAAATAGACTTTGAATTTAAACACAATATTGAGGGGAGTGAAACAACGATCTTCTGTTAAGAAGGTGGCGATTTTCATTTCCAGTAATTGTGATCATGCCCATTTTTTCGTTGTTGGATACAGGGTAATATTGAGCTTATACTTTTATTTTTCTTATTATACATCTATTTTCTGTCGCATGAAATGTAAGGCGCTTCGATGCTTTGGAGATCCTGGTGAAGTACAAATCAGCTCTAAAATTAACGACCTTTGTAGGACGTTATATTTTAAATAAGTAATACAAAATTTGAAAGCGTGTGTGTTCGTGTGATTATGTCTTTTTCTTTCTCTTTCTTAGAAAACTGGTCAGCTTAATACGTGCTTTCTTTCACAATTAGTGTAAACGCGTTGTATACATCAACGCAAACAACTTTAGTAAAAATGATTTTTGTGAGGGAATGTTTAATTTTGAGTGGTCTTACTTCGACTGTGATTACACATTTTTCCTTTCGCTATATTTTTTTCCTCCTTTTCTCTCTTCTCTTTTTCCTTGTTTATTAGCATAGTATTATTAGTGAGACATTTTTGAGAGAAAGTAAAAAATAAGAAAAAGTTGATATAGTTTATTTATATTGTTAAGATAATACTTATTGTTATTTTTATGATAACAAATATGAGACGATAATAATATTGTATAATAACAACTACTTGAAAAAGGGCCCTCTTTAAAAGCTTATCATGTTACTAACGTTTAGTCGGTATTGTATCTTTATGGTTGTAATTTAGGAGCTGCACAGCAATGCTCATCCTTGCAGAGAAACGAAAAGTTGATACAGAATTGCGACTAAAGATTTTGCTTCAAAGGAGGTATAAAGTGCTCGTGAAGTGTATTTTTGAACACGCGTTTACTAGTCGTAGACATACGAGTGATTGTACTTTAGTTACCAAATTGAAATCATAATTAGCCTTAACTTGTTGTAATGGACTTGGAAAGAGACTTCGGGAGACTGAATTACTATTCTAGGAATGGGGTTTGAATAGAAAAACTGCAGAAGACCTTTCTTGGTGAGAATACACTTTTCGAGAAGGCTCGGAATAGCAAAAAGTGGGTAACATTTTAGCAGTTACCTTGGTTATTACTCGTGGTGAAGACTTTAATTGATGTTATAAATCTAGTTAAGATTACTTTTAGTTACCTTGATTGATTTGTTTTTTGTTTCTTTTTTTTTTTCAAATTCAAAAAAATTAATGTGATATTTAAGTGCCTCCACTTCAATATAATATAGTAAAACTAAAATATTATTAATATTCTTAATAAAGATAAACCAAAGGTAAGATTAACGTTACACGTTTGTTCTGTAGTTGCAAGGTACCGCCTGGTTAAATTTATAATGTTTTTTTTTCTTTTGTTCTCTTGTTTTTTTTTCTCTCTCTTTCTCCTTTTGTATATTACTCCCGTCCTAGGCCAAGTGTTATTCAATGGTTACCGATTAGAGAAGATAAAGAAGAGACATCGCTTTACAAATAATTAATATTATGTCACGTTACATATTAGGAATGATTATTTTACTGTTATATCTAGCGTACAATTTATTGTTGTATATAATATTGCAGGAGTTTCTTTCGTTTTTTGAATTTATAAGTTACAAGTAAGCGTTGTATTACTTGTGTAGTAAATACATACAAGAAAAGGGAAACATCACTATACTTTATGCAGGCTGCGCACTCTTTTTTTTTCTCTCTCTCTCTCTTCATCACAGATTCACTCATTACACTTTTGAGCACTATTTACCGCAGCGTAAGGAATCAAAATACCGTTCGTATCCCTGTATATCATTCACTTCCTTTTCAAGAAGGCGCAACCTTAAAATTTTTGCTAGGGATGTAATTATATCTTTTTTTTTTTTTTTTTTTCGAAAACAATACTGTATTCTAGTTCAGTCAAAAAGTATTACAATAGTCTTCCAGAAAAGCGAATTTATTGTAATTTTTTTTCTCAAAAATCAAGTATGGTTGTGCCTCATCTAACATATTACACGTTATTCGCGTAGTTGGATTCTATTTATGTTAGCTCTAGTCAAAAATTTCAAAGATTTATCTATTGTTTACGTCAGTTGTTTATTTTGTGTAAAGTTTATTAGATGAAGAAGTCAACTTTCTTTTCATTTTCCCGTCATTCGTTGATTTTTTCCCCCCAGATTATTAATAACATCAACGAGTAGATGAATTTGCTTTCTTCACTAACCCTCCCCCCTCCACAATACAAAACAGGATAAAGTTTTTTGAACGAGGAAACATTTTCTCCTCGCTCCCCCTACTATTACTCATTTCTTCCTTTCAAAAAGTACGTTTTCGGATGATCTTTTGGTCTTTTGTAGTTGAAAATTCAAAAACGTTCATTTTGTCAATTCTCAACAATAATAAATTAGTATAATTTCCCCAATTTCAATAAAATACTTACGTTCTTTCTTACTCGCTTATCAAATATTTCCCGTGATCAGCTTTTAAAAAATCAGATAATTATGAAATTAGATTCACTGGCTCGCGAACATACAAAAAAGAAAGATGTTCCGATGGACGCTAAATAGAATTGAAATATCTTCAATATTTGATTATGTACACGTGTATTGTTATCTATTATTGAAGTGAAATTTGTTGATTAGTTTTAAAGTATTTATTCTTTAAATAAAAAATATATTTATTGGGTTGATCTTCGTCTTTATTTATGAATCTTTCGTGTTCATCTCGATATCGCGCTCTCGTCTCATTTACTCGTTTTTTGTTTTTCATTTCCTAGTTTGCCCTCTTTGATACACGTCCCTTATTTGAAATCTAATTAATTACCTATTCGTGAAATGAATCATTAAAGCGCGCGTTCTCAAATTCTCCTGATCATATCTTACGTAATGATATCAGCAACCTGCTGTTGAAAACCAAAGCATTTGATCGCTACTTTTTCTCCTTAATAGACTTCCAAGTTCCCTCATTTACCCTCAAATGTCCTCAATTGAGGTGTTCAATTGCCAAACGAGTAAAAATTATGGCTCATTTTAATGCAATCACGTTGAACGGGATCTTCATCCTTTCTCTTGAAAGTGTGACTTGGATGGTTGACATTGTGACTAGATTAATCGGGGGTAGATATATTATTTATGTGTATTCTATGGCAAATTTGGATGAAATAATTGCCGATTATTCAATTATAGTTCCCTATCGTATAAACCAATTGGCTTCAAATTTTGTACGCCCCATTGACCTACTGCCCTCAACCTGTACGTTTCAGCTCAGTCGACTTGTTAGAAAGTTCTTGAAAAAATGAGATATACCTGATAGTCCTCATACTCTCCATGATCTTTTATTTGATTGATAGAAAACTTCTTGTAGGAAAATTTTTAAATAACTAATGTGAAGCCATGAGTAAAGTCAGTGTGTGAGCCGGTAAGGACGTGGAAGCTGACGAATGATACGAACACTTAAACAAATAAAAAAATAATAATAAATTCCTTTATTATAAAACCTAAGTGTAGAAACGAACGTTTATTGGTTTTTCTTTGCACAAGATTCTTCAAAAATACTATCAAGAATATAATACTTAAAATATCAACAATAAAAATCTTCATTACTTAACATACACACACGCACGTACACAGGCACACAAAAATTGGTTCCTTCTCCAAACTAATACTGTGATTTGACCCAGGAAAGAGACAAGGTAACAACGTCTGGAAAAAGAATATTTTAGGATTGCAAGTCAGAAAAATTAATGGGTGAAGTTTGTATTTAATTCAAATACTCTTCTGACACAAACATCCAATCATTAACATTATTAAGAATTTATTTAGAATCTATTATCGTCAAGAATATTTGAAGGAAACAATCAAACTTCAATTGCACTCTGTCGAATTAAAAGATTTTGAATATCCCTATTTTGGGTGAACTTCCATCATTACTAAAATAAATCAAGTACATCACGAAGAGGTACTTATTGGAAAAAGAAAAGAGAAGATGAATAAGTAAATGAAAGAAACGTATGTTATTATGAAATACAAAAATATGACTGAAAAATATTCCCAACATCGAGAAGATTACCCTGAAAATGATGAAACTCTACGCTCTCTTATTACACAAATAATAAAGCTCAACGGGGTTATCCGATTGCCAGTATTTATGCACGATATACTGCAGCGTATCTTTGTCGTTTAACGAGATGAAATTGTTAGAATCGGATGTTGCAAGAATACTGAATTTCAGTCGTAAATTACCAAAATCTACACCACTATCTCTTGTCGCCTTATCAATGATATATTTCGTGATATGTTCCACTGAAAAGAAAACAGAAATATCAATGATGATAATATCTTCTGACAGATTGAAAGTAAAGTATCGAAATCATAACCAACCAGTAGCATTAGCCGATGTTTTTAAGTACCGTTTAAGATCATCGCCAAAAAACTTGGACAGCGACCAATCACTTTCAGTAGGATGAGGCTTAAAGATGACATCAAGATCATCAGATGGATCGACGTCGTTGGCAGACTCCGAATGTTCTGATTTACGTTCATCCGCGTTTTTTAATTTCTTAGCCGATGACCTCGTTGTGGTAGCATCTCTCACCGAGGATGTGGACGGTTGCGGATCCGCGGAATTGGTTTCAGACGCTTGCGCGTCGGCATTATTTGAATTGCCATCGTTCTGAGATCGCTTATTTACACGCTGGAAACGCGTTTGACTTTGAACTTTAATACCTTCGTTAATGGACTGGACTAGAGCTGCATGACTTTGACTTTTGTTCAATTTTTCCATGGCTCGAATTTGATGAGCTTCGTATTCCTCACGATTCGGATACAACGTTTGGATTAGCAAATCGAAATTAGGATCTGGTCGGAGTGAACGTTTAGAAGCCAACTTTTTCCTAATTTAAGAATAATGGAACAATAATAAGAAATTAATAGATTTTCTAGTACAGTGTGGACACTACTTAAAATGCAATGAACGTACCGGCAAGTGGGACATTCCTTGTTACCGGATCGCAATGCAGTAATTATGCATTCGGAACAGAATCGATGTAAGCATTCTTTAGTGGTCATCGTCTTTTTGAGCAAATCCAAGCAAATTGGGCACATCAGCTCGCTGTGCAATGTTCGAGGAGATACTTTTATTTCGGTTTCATCTGTGATGACCTCCTGAGGCTCTCTATTCAATTCATAGAGGGATAGTTCCCAAGTTTTGTTCGTACCCGATTGATTTGCCAAAGAGGTCGACGACATCTTACAAGAAATACTACAATCATAATTTGAAATTCGACGATAGTTACTTCGCATAATCAATTATCTGAACAGGAAAGCTTGTAAACTCACTAGAAATAATGTATATTTTATTCTTCAGTTATCTAAGACAGTCGCTGCAATCTTCTCTCATCTGTTATATCACGATAGTAACCGCTGTAGACAAATTTCTGAATATTAATTAAGTGAGAATTGATCATGGCAGAAAACAAAGACAAACTTACTTGAAAATAAAAGAGTTGATCCTTCGGAAAAATCATTCGCCATCACAAAATATAGTGAGAAAAAAAAAGACGATTGATATTCCGATTGGTTTTACCTTCGGGTTTATTAATCGTCTAATAATAGCGAACGAATTGGATGGAGATTTAACTTATAGTTAATTAGCTCAATTCTGTTTCATCGAATGCTATTATCAGAAAATTTACAGCCTCGTTATACAAACCCCGGTACGCGGTACAACTTGCGAGATGCGAGTTGCGGGCTGCGCTCATAAATAATAGTGGTCATAACTCAAAATAGTAAACAAAACAAAATTATTTTTGCAGAACTTACTGCACTGTCCACTGTGACTGTACTGCACTGTTTCGTGTCAGTGTTCGTGTGTTCAGCTTTACTGACGTATCCGCAAAGTTACGATTAAGAGAATAAGGCTTTTAAAGTCACCTATTGGAGGCTAAGAAAAGTCTCACAATACTGATCGTTGAGTTGCAGATACGTCTGTTCAACTTTCGATGACAGATCACCAGTTACCAATCAGCAATCCCCATTTTTATCATTTCGAAATCAGTGTTATAAAATTTTCGATAGCAAAAAGAAACATCGATGCGAAGCGGTTCCTTCCTGCATACATCATGTGCCTAATGTGAGTGATAATAATTCTCTCGCCAAGCCTTTCAATCTTTAAAAGGATAAGGAATTACCTGAATGTAAATATAGTCGCACTTCTCACCTTGTTGAATCGTCTAGAGGTGCGGATATGATGAGATCTTAAATAAATTTAGAGTTGGAGTTATATCTGAATCCAGCACGATTTCTTCGATCGGTTGAAGTTGAAGTAACTTGATGCTGATGTAGACGTATAAGGACGAGCAATTTTCATCTGTACAAAGCTTGGGTGTTCGAACTTCGAGATGAGTGTCACTACTTTACTTCAGAATAGCCGGTAAGACCTGATCGTATACTAAAGTGCTTATAATCTCCTAACATGCGTAAGGTTCGTTCATTTTAGATGCAGTTTCCGGTCTAAACAACGTACCGCTCTCAGAATCTTCACTCGCCAGCGTTCAAGTACAGATGTTGAAGAAATCATTATCCCCGAAAAAATTCCTCGCGGACCCACGGACATCTTGAAGGTAACGAAAAATCTTGTTAATTTTTAAACTATCGTACTCCTCGAATTGTGTTAATTTGCGAAATGATTGTCACTATACAGGCGCTTGCCTCAACCCTCAAATTCGATCCAACCGCGCCGCAATACAAATATCATGATGACCCGTATCTGATTCCTGTTTCAAATACCTGCAAACGAGCGTTTGCCCTTTCACAAGAGTCGGGACGCAAAGCTGCGATGTGGGTAAAGGAACAGCATCCTGAATTATTCCAATCTGCCGAGGCAGATCCTCCTATTGAGGTACAGATATAGTCTTATATCCGTCATATTGCCTGAGGATATTCTGTTCATGATATTCTCTTTTAAAATATTGAACTTCAACAGGCATTTTTGGCAAAACCTGTGTACGATGAATTCGACGACGTCGATGAGATGACGCTCTTGAAAACCATTAGAACAGCCTCTGTGAATGATTCTATTCAACTTTACGAATTATTGTTGAAAACCAGTGCTCGTAATTGTTTTGTATTTCTTTTCCAGCGTTCTTATATCTTTCACCTACTATTGATATACGTCGCTTTCATTCTTTTCTTTCAGCAATTTCGGAAGAAACAAAATTATGCTTATTAGAGTTACTATGTTTCTTCAATTGCGAAGAAGATTTAGCCGAAGAATTGATTGAAGAACGATGGTTCTCCGCGATGACGATCAGCGATCGAAATCTTCTCAAGAAGACTTGGAAGTATGTTTCACTCAGTTGAAAATACTCTTAGATCATCTGTACCGACTAAGTTCAATGTGTAAATATCTTTTTACACCCTAGGGATGGCGGTTACGCTGATAAATTGTTTTCTGAGCTTCCCCCTAGTCCAAGATCCTATTCAGCAATAATCATGGGAATGGTAAAATATTTGCAGGTGAGTTTTACTGTACATACTTCGAATTTCTTCTTACAAATACAATAAATTATTGTTTGCTGCGCAGCTCGAAATGGCTTACAAGTATTATGAAGAAGCGATTGCCAAAGAATTTGCTTTATCGCCATCTACGTATGACGCCATGATCAAAGTGACCAATTTTTTGAAAGATGATTGGAAAAGTCGATGGGATTTTGTAGAGGTTGGATTTTTATCTTATTATTATAATCTTAATTTCTTGTTAAAAAACGATATTTCCATTGTATTTCCTTGTCTTTTTTCCCCTTTTTTATTTTTCTTCATGTACTGTAAATGTGAGGTGACGATTGTACTCTTAGGTCAGATTTTTTCCATGATTTGTTCAAGTCTTACTATCGTAATAGAATAAATCGGATAGTCGTAAGTGGAAAAAAATATTGTTTGATTCCATTCCCTTTCTTCATCTTGAATGGCATTGATGAACCCCTCGGTCTCTGTGTATAAATATAATCCATCTTGAAGCCATTTCAGCGACGTCGTCTCCTGAATTTCACAATGCAGCGTGGTATCGTTCATGCATCATTTTATTCTATTGATACTAATGTAATTGAAAGTGGACCTACAATTGTTTCTCTGACAGTTGGTGATTACCCCGCGGCAGTAAACCTAACCTGAAAAGTAGATAATGAATGAGTACTCTCATTATTCTATTTCAGAGTGTTCTCACGACGATGAATGAATATAATTGCAAGCCAAGCGTGCAAACGTTGAATCGAGTTCTAGAAATAATAGTTCGTAATCCGAGTGCTCCTAATAACAAATCTTTAGCGCTCCAAATGATCGCAGAAGTTGGACGTTTTGGAGTTGAACCCAGTTTGGGAACGTATCATCTTTTGCTGAGTATATTTTGTCCATTAGGTGAGTCATCTTCATACACAATTAATTTTATTGACTTTAAAGAAACGAGGAGGTATGGTAGTCGCCACTTGTAGTGGATCACGGATCTAAAAGTGAAACGGCTGTACTACAGCCGAGTGGTTTTCAAACTGAGGTCCGCAAGGGACGAACTGGGGGTCCGCGAAAGGTGGAAAAAGTAATTTTAAATATGTGGTTCGAGCAAGTAGAAATGTGGTGTGGAGATAGCTGTATTAAGTCGGAAATAAATTTCCTTATGGATTGCATTCAAAAAAATGTTTTTCTGTAGAGTCGGCGAAAAAAAAGAAATTATTGGAGGGGTCCGAAACAGATCTGGGTAGATCTCGTAGAAAAAAAATACATAGAAAATCTGCCGGTTACAAGAATCAATATTTTGCTTGTACTGATCAATTTGGCTCATGGGGGGGGGGGGGAGGACATTGGATAAAAAATGATGCATTTTAGGTCGTGAATCTTCAGCGAACTCTTCGGCTCGTCATCTAGTCATTTCAGAACAAAAGACGGAATGAGATGGGTCGCAAACTGCATGTACAGTAATTTTTTTCAAGTTCGGCCAAAATTAGGCACGGGACGCAAACTGCCGATGAGTATCTCTTTACACAATACGTATTTAGGGTGTAATTAAAATTGTTTGGGTCAATTCAGCTACAAAGATCATTGCGACGTTGGCCCAATATAATCTTTTCAAGCGGCGACTGCTGTATCGTAATTTTTCTACATGATTCAGTCTCCCGTAGAATTAATATTATCAATATTGACGTTCAATCGTTTGTTCTATTTATCAGGCAGGGTCGATAGAAACCCCTCTTTCATACTGGAGGATATTCTGGATGTGATCGAAGGAAAAGAATTCATCGTTAGAGACGTAGCAGATTCTCTATTTTTTGGTACTGCTATGCACAAGTGTCGTTATTACTATAACAATTCAGATATGGCATTCCGTATCAATCGATTGCTATGGCACGGCAAGAATTACGACTTGATTGGATCGTCTTCTCGTGAATCTGTTTACTAGTACGTATTCCTTTCCTAGCGAAGAGTTCAGGGTTTCCAATGGGTTGCTTATTATAAAATACGCAGTTTCTGAAAAGAAATTTCTGATACATAACGTGAAAAAAATCGTAGTGGGGTCGAGGCAAAGTTTACTTCTTTCTTTTTTTTTTTTTTTTTTTTGAAAAAGGACGACTCATCTGAAGCCCTTCTAACTTCGTTTCTCATCATTTCAATCAGATAGATCCTCAGATAGTAATGCCTTCTTTCAATTTTTTCTCTTATAGTCGAGATTTCTTTCTGACCGTGTGCCAAAATGAAACGATAGAAACCATAATGGAACAATATAATTTTTATGTACCCAATAAGTATACACCGGAAATGAAAGTCATGGAGGTGAGCAAATTTTAGAAGATTTTTCAACTCAAGATTCTGCTGATGGTCTAATCTGAGACTTTTGTATTCGCGCTAGGAAATTATTAATGTTACCACGATGAATGGAGCTGTAGATTTATATCCTAGACTGTGGTCAGATATTGTGCAGTTTAGATTGGCCAACAAAAGTCAACTAGTATCGAATTTACTGAAAGGAATGGTATTGAATCAAGCACCAAGAAGTAGCCCGCCTGAAGATGTGGCCATTAAACTAGCCGATACAGCGTATTCCATTTTCTCAAAAACCAAGATGGATGAAGAAATGTCTGAAGTTCTAATTTTAGAGTAAGTCTTGGCCTCAGGGTGTTTTCCATTGACTTGTTGATTTGTTTCCCCCTTTTAATCCTAAAGACCATTCTGATTTATTATTTTGTTCCTCAGATGGACGGGTGAAATGTTGGGCGATATTTCGTTATTATGTCTTGGCGCGGATCAATTTGATAAAGCGAAAGAGGTTTTTATGAAAACAATGAAAGACAGGAATAAAATAATTGGTACACCCAGTGCAGAATCTGTTGAAGCGATGATTGATGCATGCATTGAGAAGAACGACACAAAATTAGCTATAGTTCGTATCAAAATTTTTGTTTTCACATTTGCTCCCTGGAAAATAGAGTCCAAGGTTTACGATTTAAATTTTTTCAGATGATAACTGACTTCTGTCACGACAGTGCTTACATCGATGATAAAAAGTACGCTGAAAAAGTGGTACGTGAAATGCATCTGAGTCCATCGTATGCGACCCATATGGCAGCCATCTATGGTCAAAGTATTTTCACAACCAATCAGAAACACGCGGTGGCGGAGAAGATCTAATTGAACGTTATGTTTCGAAAATTACTAATTATACGTTGACTAGTTGGTTTTTTCCTTTCCATTGAATAAAGTCCTCTTCTGATTATCAAAAACAATACGACTATAAAACAGAAGTACATATATTATAGATTATCACATTTGTTATTAAGCAGATGGTTATGAACACGCCAACGACTTAGAATATTCAACTAAACTACTCAAATAGAGATAAAGATAGCGGGTCTTTGTCATGGTAAACAGATACAGGCGGCAAATATTGCGATTTTAGAACGTTATGTAAGTTACGTATAGCTGAATCTAATTCCTCTAGCTCACGAACCAATTTAGTAAACTTGATTAGACCTTCTCTACTGTCGTCGTACCCATGGAATTTCAAAACTTCCATTTCAACTTGCATGACGACAGGTAGGACATACTGCATCGTTTTCATGGCATCGTTTCCGGCTACCTGCCTTGCTGATTTGAGCTTACTGGCTACAGGTTCTTCCTTCAGTTTCTCAAGCACTTGGAGCAGTATGACGCTAATTTTATATTCTGGCGTTTGAAGATGGTGGTTCTCCATAGCAATACTGAGCATTCAATGAAAGTTCACAAGCCGTCTCTCGAGACCCGAATGTCCATTCCAAAGAACACACTAACTTTACAGTCAGAAAAACACTTTCACTGATTGAATTCTATATCTAAAAAACGAATGACGAATTTGCTGTGGCTGAGCTTCATTTAATCGGAGATGAGTGATGGAAGTTTTACAAAGGAAGTACAAGAATAGAATGATCTAAATTTCCTATTTCTATTATTCTCTCTCACTCGGCTAGTCTACTCTTAGACCATAGATAGAAAAAGGAAATAATATAGACTGAATAGTGATAAGATCGCGGCGAGCCTGCAGTGCTGCGGCACGGCCTACTACACTGCCGTACAGATAAATAAGGACGAACGTGCAAGATGACGATTTTGAGAAAAGGGTCCACAATCAAATGTACGTTGAAAACCTTTCTCTAAATTGTCATCTTGCACGTTCGTCCTTATTTATTTGTACGGCAGTACATCTAACAGGCCGGAATACTGAAGATTGGCAACGCTGCGCGAGAGGCCGATGTTTACATACGCTATATGGAAAAACATTCGAAAAACACGTTAATTGTCAACCGATCCGGTTACCGGTCTAAGGAGCTCGAGAGCGGGTAAAATGGGCATCCATTTTGTTTGTAACTTACTAGCGGCTGACGGCTTCTCTACTGATTTTATTGTGAGTAGTTGTGAGTAAACAAACACCCACACAAACACCCGACGAGCTCGCAGTCAGTAGAGAAGCCGTCAGCCGCAAGTAAGTTACAAACAAAATGGATGCCCATTTTACCTGCTCTCGAGCTCCCTAACCGGTCCGGACACTGATAAAAATGGAAATTGTGAAAAAAATTCAAAAAAAGATTTTCTTGAAAAAATTTGAAAAAAAAGGACGCCAACCCGAGGACCGATCTGGGCACCGATCCGGTAACCGGTCGGGACACCAATAAAAATTGAAATTTCAAAAAAAATTCAAAAAACGATTTTCTTGAAAAAATTTGAAAAAAAAAAGGACACCAACCCGGCAACCGATCCGGGCACTGGTCTGGACACCAATGGAAATGGAAATTGTGAAAAAAATTCAAAAAAAGATTTTTTTGAAGAATTTGAAAAAAAAAGACACAACCCGGGAACCGATCCGGTCCGGACACTGATAAAAATGATTCAACTATATTGTCACTTTTATCAGGAAGAATCACTTTAGCGGGCTTATTTAAGCCACAATAATTCTTATGATCAGATAATACCTTTTCACAAGGAAAACTATTCAAACACATTTTACAAAGGTACCTCTTTTTACAATTTTTTGTAACTTGACTTCCAACCAATTTCCATAAATCTTTGATTAGACAATAATGAGAATTTCCTGAGTTATCTTTAAGAAATAGTAAATCAATATGATTTTTCTTCTCATCTCTTGTTATATCTGATAGAGGCTTTATTTTATAATGATTATCATGATGATATATACTTATTAATTGATAAACCTCCTTCAATTAAATTAAGTTTATTAACTCTATTTACAAATTTATTATTATTTTGAACTTTCATTGGAAATTCAATCCCTCCTAAGGCTTCATCAAAAATATGTTCATATTTTTTGTATTTAGTCACTCTTCGTGCATCCTTATCTACTGGAAATAAACCAGCTAAAATAGACCATAAATAACATTTATTATCATTCTCATTTTTAACATTAATGATAGCTTTCTTATTTGCTAAAGTTTTTGGTAGTTCAATAAATGAACCAGCTCTCAAGGGATCGTATCTATTTATATTGATTCTAAAATTATTGATCTTAAAACCCTCCAGTTTGTAAATGCATTTGTTCAGTCTGAATAATGTCTGCATACCCCCTTCTTTCATAGGTTGCACTTACACAAAAATTAGCTCTAATTCCTCCATGTAATCTTAACCATTTTTTGAGAAGACTAAAAGTAGGTTTTTTCATAATAGGCCTATAATCGTTGATAAATATTGCTCTTTGTCTTTAGTTTTGAACATCAAAATAATGGTTGTATACCTTATCGATTTTTGTCTGAAATTTAAAACGTGATCTATATTCACGAGATTACATTTCTGTTTGTTTAGATCGTCCAGCTTCTGAAGATTCGCTTAAAGAAGGACACCAGAAAAAAATGAAAGATTCATCCAAAGAAAAACGCCAGAACAGAATCGAAGAAGTGAGGCACATCAACATTTTTCAGTTATGCATATCTTCTTGTCACACATGTCTCTATTTCATGTTTAAAAATTCTTCTGATTTTTTGTAAAGGAAGTGAAAGAGAAAGAGGAATTGTTAGATGATACAGAAGATGTGGCAACCCTCAGAAGAATAGCCAAAAAAGAAATTCGATCCCAAGTACGTCGAAGACTAGGTACTAGAAGAAGAAGAGAAAGGAGATTACAAAACTAAATACGAAGCAGCAGAAAGAGACAAGGTTTGTTGAATTTAGATTGTGTGCTTGAGTTACATTTAAGACGTGCAATCGAGACATTACTAAGCTGAGTTGGTGAATTAAATGTCGTTTTCTCTATGCTTACGAATGAACAGTATTCGTATCGTATCGATCGAGTTTTTTTCCGTTTCCTGAAAATCTATGATTGAAAGTTGACTAGGGAAAATTTTCATCGTAGAGCACTAAATCGAGATAGTTTTGTAGAATGATTTGCTGTTTCATACAATTTCTAGTTTATGATGAGTTTGTGAATTGACAATTCAAGGCATGAATTACTTTATGTTTTCAGGAAAAAGCAACCGAAGACGCGTTAGTCTTGTACAAGTTCTGAATCATAATTTATGCTGAATGCGAAAGCCATTTCAGATTCCTCGTGTCACAAATTTATTAATCATTTATTTTTCCCTTTGTTGACAAAATATCGTGTGATAAGTATTTTTTAAATTACGAAATTCATTCAAATTTTCTTGAGATCATGTGTCGATTGATGAGAAAAACTAGTAATTCGATGTAAAAATTTTGTTTTGTTGATCGATTCTTTCAATTTTCCGACATCTATAATTAAAAATCCATCTACCTTTCTCGAATCTAACGAGAATAAGTATTCGTATCGAAGTAAATAGGATCAGTTAGTAGGGACTGATTATTTCTCAGGCATAATCTAGAGACTATTTTGTAGACAAATTGAAGTCCAGTTTTTTACCTCATACGTAGTTTCGTACAACAGATTTGTTCATTTTTCGAGTGTTTTCTATGAAATGAATAAGGTAGTACAAAGTTATCAATACTTTGCGTTTATTTCCTTTAGGAATTATTAGAAAAGAGAATCCTATTATCGGAATGGCCAATCAAAATTCGAAGTATAATTTTTGATGCGGAAGGTGATCTCAATCTCACGAGATTGGTTACTTATCTAAGAATAGTTTTTCTGCTTTTTCTTCTACAAATGCAGACAATATAAAATTAAACTAGGATTTATCATCATCGCCCGTAATCCGGCCGACTTGAATCTTGGTATCCTGAAGATATAATAATAATTATGATGCTTGAATTACAATATTTCATATTCTCTCAAGGTCTCGAACTGAGATGAATTACCATGCTTTGTAGGAGCTTTCGTTATTCCACGTTCATCAACTATACCGGGTATCACTAAATCTAGATACGCGAGAATATGTGTTTTGATGGGATCATACATGACCTGGGCATAAAAATCTTTGATCAAACTAATTCCAACTGGAGCGAATACGTTGATTTTCCGCGAAGATTCGTCACTATTAAAGCCGTACCGAAACAACACGTGACCTGTATTGGTTCTTTGGAGTAAATACCTCTCACTGGATGAGCAAAAATGAAGTCGTCGGTAGCCAGATAAATTTAATAAGGTGTAGGTGCTATTCGATAATTCTATCGGAAAACTATCTTTGACCCCTAGTAGGACTTTTGTATAGTAAGAGAATTTATGACTCCCTCCCTCGTATCTGAGTTCCAAGTCATTATTGTTGTTATTATTATCATCATAAATTTTTCCAACTGTAATTTACACCAAAATTATGTTCGTCACGTGATTCTGATCAAAATGGTAACGTGAACTCATTACTACTATTATTAAACCAACTCGAATCATTATTCATCAACTACTAAGAACGGTGCCTTAATTTGTTTTGATCTCATGTTGGGATGCAGAATGCTCGTTTTTTATTTTCATCAATATGAGAAACATGATACGTTGTTTGTAAAGAACAAACAAAACTTTCATTGACGCTCTTGACCAGAATGAGGTCATAAAAAGTTCTCTTTTCTTTGGAAATGACGTAACCAGTTTCCGTTTCATCAATTAATAACGGTTCGCACTTCAGACGAAAAAATCTGTCCTTAAAAAGTTTTATCATTTTAATGCTATTCGTATAGAAACCCAACTAAGTGCACGAACTTCGTATTTTTGTTTTTACGTAGTGAAAATAGTTCGATCTGCGGCTGTCAACAAAATCGAGGGGCCTTTGCCATTCAACCTAACAGCTCTCAAACTTTACACGTTCATTTCTGATTTCTAAAACAGGTTTTCTAATTAAATTTCGTTTCTCAATAACATTACTCCATCTACACATGACAGCGTACATCTGACCATCGACGATGTGCATCCTCACTTAAGAATACTTACGCAATAGGAGAAAAGGTAGCAGATTAGAATAATGATCTTGGACTTACGACCTCAATTCATTGAGGCACCACCGTCATTTTCAAAGGAGTGCGTCGAGATTCAAGAGTTTTTACTTCGCCAATCGATGTTTGTTCGCCCTCGCAACCACATGACTCGTACTCCTGAAACAAGATACAATTATCCAAGAAAAGGATGAATTTCGAGTGATGAACGAGATGGTTGAATACTTAGTAACTATTACAGAATGACCATCTCAGATTGGTCCTTATGAAAATAAAATTAATTAACAATATGTAATCAGGGATATCAGAATTCATCATCAGCTTTGAACGAGAAGGGATCTAGTCACGATATTAAAAGAAACGCGCACTAGACCCGTACTCGCCTTTTGCAAATGATATTATCGTCGAGGAAACGCGAGTGAGTTGTATCTGCGTCCATGTGTCGCGATTGCGCTATGTCATGGTTGAGTGTGGATCTAGTCACAATAAGAAAACAACGTGCACAAGAAACACACTCAACTAAGATCTATAACGTAAACTGGCGTTGTTTGAAAGAGGAAGCTTGAGGATTCGCATCAACTTTATCGAACTTCAAATAACTCATGAAATCTCTAATTATTCACGGTAAAACTCGATTGTGATCACGATTTAAGAAATAATAAAATCACCAAACAGTTGATACGTTAATGTAACGCGATTTCAAAAGGAATTCCACCTGTTGCTATTCGTAATTACCACATGCGTACTCGAGTATCGAACAAAATTGGATCAACAGCAGTACGCTACCGGCATGTAAACGCGAACCAAGCATTAAACTAAGGGAATTATTCGATTTTAAATGAAAAAGCCGCACATACCATGACGAGTGGTATGTACTGGCCTCGAATACGAAGAATAACGAAACAATAGTGGATTACGCCGGATTCGAGTAACAAAAAAATGGCCGCGGCGGCATTTGAAACGCGCCAATTTACAGGAATAATCTTAATGAATCACTCCGATAATAGTTCGAACTGTGCGAATTCGATCGCATTCAATTCTATTAGACAACTTAATACAGAAATAAAACGAGAAATATTCAACTAGGAAAAACTTACTCAACAGTCAACTGTCTGGAGAATAATAATACGAATGCGAATCTATTATTCTATTTTCGTTGGGAAACTTTAGTGTTTAGTTTAGTCAAGTCCGGACTCCGGAGTTCATTTCATTTTATCCGGAGGATATGGTAATAAAGAATTATGTACTCCAACTCCGGTTGTGGAGAAGTCCGAAGAGACACTCACCCTTTCGATTTCTGTTGAAACTTCAGCCCGACTGCCGGACATGATAGTGGCGCCGCGCTAGTGTATGAACGGCGGGTTACGCCAGTTTTATTTTCGTCAGTAGAGTGTTCGAAGTATTTTGTCCTATGCGACTGTTCTTTTGTACGTACATTGTTATGCCGGTTAGGCTTGTTAATTAATAATTTATACACTCTTAATGCCGGTTATAGGCCATATTTAAATAATAGTTTTATTTGCCGGATAGGCTGTTTTTCAAAAGTTACCATTTTATAATAAAAAACATGTTTTTACTGTCAAAACCGTTATTTTTGACTTCATATAGCTGCGGCCTCTCTTAACTTTCCACATGGCAGCGAGAGCGTGCAAGATCTGTTAGCCTAAACGTTCAATAATTAATTAAAGTGCCCAGTGCTGAAATTGTTTGATTGTTCGTGATCCAGTGAATGAATCTCGATAAGAGAGATAGCCCGTCTATAAATTTGACAGCGAATATTGGTACGCCACGGAGAAGTCCGCGATTGGCAGTCAAGGAAGGCGAAGAAATTTCAGCCTCAAATTTGTTGGCCTCAGCGGAAGAAATCAAATCCGAGGAAACGGACGGAAAGATTCAGCCTCAATTGGAGAGTCAAAAAATCGTAGATCCAAAGTTGGAAAAAATTTCGGAGGAAACGGTAAATTTGGAAGCAGATTTGGAAGCGGAACAGAAAGATATCTTCTCAACTGCCCGATCAAGTGTTGACCTGCAGACGGATGGGAACAAAGAAGCCTTCAACCATACCAACACGATTCCATTGTTTGTTACCGATGAGATAAGTAAGCTAGATATTTTTACGCCTATATCATTTAGTGAACCACAGGAAGAAATGGAACCATTCATGGGTAATAAAGCTATGAGGCTGCAGATTTTTGACGGTAGGAATTATTTGGAATGGGCACATTGGGTGGAGTGGAAACTGGATAGCTTGGACTTGTTGGATGTGATAAAAAATAGGGAAGCCTCTGAAGTCTTTAAAAATTCTACGGATGAGGAAATGAAAACAGAGGACCTGCTAAAAAATTATAAAGCTTTGAATAGCAAAGCAGGGGAAATTATCATGGAAAGAATAACTTTTACTGTTATGAATAAATTGATAGGGTGTAAAACAGCCTATGATATGTGGCATAAATTAAAAAATTCTTATTCTATACAAACAAATGCTGCAAGAGATGCGGCCAGAATAGAATTGAATAATTTACGTTTTAATCCAGAAGGAAATATGGAGATTTTTGTAAACAAATTTAATAAACTCTTACAAACATATAAGTTGCAAGGAGGTATTGTTACAGATGAAGAGGAGATTATAATGTTTAAATCCACTCTCCCAGTTTTATTTGATAGTGACCGAAATTGGTTTTCTGAATTACCCAGTGAGCGAAAGTCAATAGAAACCTTTAAAGCTAAAGTAATCGATACCCATGCGCGTATTAAAAAAGAAAAAAATACTTTGTCTAATGGCAGTGCTCGGAATTTTGGAAAAATATTCAAAAATTTTCAAAATAACTCAAGTGATACTCAGAGAAATACTCGTTATGGTTTCGTTTTTTCAAATAACAACAACACCACAAATATCAATAAATTAAATGTAAGATGTTTCGCGTGTAATGGATTTAGGCATTATGCAAATCATTGCCCCTCGAAAAAGGGCACCGATAACCTTAATACAAACAATGTTTCTGGAAATTTTGGTCATTGTAATAGAGCCCAAGGAAGGGGTGCAGCGAATTCGGGGCGAAATTTCCCGAATTATAGTCGAGGGGGCAACCGTTTTGGGCCTCAGAGAGGAAATGGTCCCCCAAACAATAGAAATTTTAACTATCAGGGAAATTTTAATCGTCAACAAGGCAGTGAAACAAATCAAACCAATAGTGGAAGCGATCAAGGTGCTTTTGGTCAGAGTCAGAGTAGAGTAAATTCAGGTGGTAGTCAATCAAATGGAAATCGGGACACTCATTGGAGTGCCAATACTCCGAGGTCAAATAATAACCTAAATAATTTAGCTAATATATGCTTGGATAACGGGGGAACAAACGAGCTTGATTTTTTTGAAGCAAGGGCTCTAGTTTCAAGGGAACAAAGCAACTGTTGTAAAAACGTAGATTGCATTAATGATAAAGTAAATGAGTTTGCTATAGAAATGGGAATGCTGGATGGCGGTGCCAGTTGGCATATGACAGGGAATAGAAACCTGCTCTCCAATATAAGGAACATAGAAAATCCTAGCCTGATTTTGGGTTTTAAGGACGAATTTGCGTCAACCCCCTTGGTTAAAGGGGACATTGAACTGGTCACCCTAAACATTGAAAATTCACCAATGTCAGTCACTTTAAAAGATGTTAGATATGATGAGGGGATGAAAATAACTTTAATTTCAGAGGGTTGCCTCACAGGGTCAGGATGTCGTGTAGACTCGCGCAAAGATTTTTCCAATATCATCAGAGAGTCAGATGAGACGTCATTAATGGTTGCCGTTAACATAAATCGGTTAAAATGGGTTAAGTTTATTTTGAAAAGAGATTATGAGAAAACAACCCTTGATATTCTTTTAAAAAGTTCTATGTTTTTTAATATTGTCTCGCCAGCTCGTATACAGTATACAGATAAGGATAAGGAATTGACATTATTATATCATCGTCGTTTTGCTCACTGCTCTCCCAAATACCTTAAAAAATTAATAGAAGTTACTGAGGGCATTCCTAAGTTTAACATAATTACTGATATCTTATTTGAATGTGATGTTTGCCTTTGTGCTAAAAGTTCACGTGCTCCTCATATTAAAGAAAGAACAAGGGGTGTTCGAGTGTTGGAAATAGTAAATTCCGATATTGTAGGTCCATTGCATGAGGCTCGGACTTTTGAAAAATATATTGTTACATTTATTGATGATTATTCTTGCTACGCAGAGTCATACCCAATTAGGAATAAAAACGATGTTTCAATCATTTTTAGGGATTTTGTGAAAATCATGAGAAATAGATTTCCAGATAATAGGATCGCAATTTTACGCACCAATAATGCGAAGGAATACACATTAGGTGTCACGAAAAATTTTTGTAAACAAGAAGGGATTTTATCAGAACCTAGTAATCCTTATACACCCAAACAAAATGGTAGGTCGGAGAGATATAATGAAACTTTGCTTCAGAAATCAAGGTGTATATTGTTTGATTCTAAGGCTCCAAAAGAGGAATGGCCATTGATCACCCAGATGGCCACTTATATTATAAATAGGACTCCAACTAGAAGTAATCCCGGTTGGAAAACACCATATGAGATGTTTTTCGGGAAAGTTCCGGATAATTCAAATATCTATATTCCTGGTTGTTCAGTATATCTACATATAGAAAAAGTGAAGCGCACTGATCCCAAATTAGATGAGACAGCTGTTGAAAGAGTGTTGATGGGCTTTACATCTAATGGGGCTGTATTAATGGATCCGATAAGTCGGACAACTATAAATTCATGTAATTTTACTGCAAAAGAAAAAAGAAATTTTAAAGATGTTGAGACGTCAATTAGATTAGGAGAAAGTAACAGTACATATCCATCAGATCCAACTATCGATCATTCGTATGCGTGGATGTATGCTGCAAATGATCGCTTTGATGAGAAATTGTCAGATAACATTCCTAGAACTTATGAGGAAGCGTTAACCTCACCATTTGCATATTCCTGGAGAGTCGCCATTGAGAATGAATTTGAGTCCTTACGGAAGAACAATGTTTGGGAGGAAGTTTTAGTTTTCCCGGATAATAAAAATCCAAAATTAATAAGCACAAAGTGGGTTTTCACAGTTAAATATAATGGTGAGAAAGAATTTGCCAAAGCGCGCCTAGTAGCAAGGGGTTTTCAAGACAGAACACCTTATGGTCTGGAACAAACATATGCTCCAGTTATAAACAATACTGTTATTCGCTGGATTATAGCTTTTGCCAACAGGTATGGGCTCTTCTTGTTTGCTTTAGATGTTAAAACTGCTTTTCTTTATGGAGAAATAGATTCCCCACTATACATTTCCGTTCCAAAGGGATTAAGAACGGGGGAAAACATTGTTGCATTAAGATTGAAACGCGCTCTACATGGCCTGAAAATCTCTTCTAAGAAATGGTTTGTTAGACTTACCACAACACTGTCAATAATGGGTTTTGTTAATTTTTTACCAGACCAGTGCATATTTTACAAAAAAACACAAACTGATATCTTCTTAATAGCAATTTACGTAGATGATTGTTTTTTCGCCTGCTCGGATTCTAAAGTAGGTCAAAGCTTATTAACAAAGCTCTCGGAAATGTTTGAAATAAAAATCATGACTAGCCCGAAAATTTTTGTTGGGATAGAAATCAAACATTTTGATAGAGTTAGATTGCTAAATCAGGAAACTTATATTGAAAAGCTAGCTCGTCGTTTTGGCATCAGTAGTGAGTCAAGATTCACAACGCCTATGGAGGCACGATTATCAATAGTTAAAAATACAAAATTACAAGAGTATGAAGGTCTTAGGGCCATTATTGGTGGTTTATCTTTTGTCGCAAGGAACAGTAGACCTGATATTATGTTTCCTACTAATTATGTCTCTCGATACCAATCAGTGGCTAATCACGAAATTTTTTGCTACACACTTAGGATTCTTGCTTATCTTTATAATACAAAAGAATACTCGTTAGTCTATAGATCGCGTGAAAATTTGCCTGTTACTGCTTTTGTAGACGCTTCTTTCGCGGATGCAAAAGATAATTGTTATGAATCCACCGGCGGGTACCTAATTTTCTCTCACGGTGATTTAGTTGCCTGGAATACACGAAAACAGCAACAAACTTCCACGTCTACTGCTGAAGCAGAATACACTGCGCTCAATGATGCTGTAAAAGAAATCAGTTTTATTAGAGAATTACATGTCCAGATAGGAGGCGAGATGCAACCTGCCATAATTTATGAAGATAATTCATCGGCCATAAAAATTGCTCAGGGTACTGAATCCACTTGCTCTCGGTTCCTTTTAACAAAAAAATTTGCAATTCATCAAGCCATTATTGACCAAGAAATCAGTGTCAAAAAAATCTCTACAACAAATCAATTGGCTGATATTATGACCAAGGCCCTCGATCGCGGAAATTTTGAAAGGATTCGAGGTTTTATCCTCGAGTGTCAGGCATCGGGTCTTGTTGGTTCGCCTTAAATATAAATTTTTAAATTGATGATATATTTGTTTGAATAAAATATTCGTATAAAAAATAAAAAAAATATATATATATAATAAAATTTAAAAAAAATATATATACAAATATTTATGAATAATTACATTAATAAATACCTACGTTAATAAATACAAAGAAAAAAAAAAAAATTTTAAAAAATACGTGTTTTGCATGTTTTATCCTTTTTTTGGTGCTTTCAATTGCATTTCTTGCGTATCTGGTTTGCCCTCCGCCCTCCTGAACAAATTGTTTTCAATTGCCATCACTTTAATTTTTTTTCCGGTGATAAAAAACCGTTGAAAGGGGGGATGGTGTTTCCTCAGTGATGGTTGGGCTTTAGTAGGCTATAATTGTGTTCTTTTGTGTTTCACTTGGATGAATATGTTGTTTGAATGATGTGATGATTAGGCGCCTAGTATATTTGTGATTTTGTTTTGTTGTTTATTTGGTATTTCTGATTGTTATTTCTGATTGTTGTTCTGATTGTCATTTTGCTTGATTATTTCTAAGATTCATAAATGTTATTTGATCTGCAATTGATAAGTTACTTCGTTATATTGTTGATTTTATATTTTGCATGTTTTTACTGTGATCTTGAAATTTTATTATTTTCTTTCAATTTATTTGTTTGTAGCGGATAGCTTTTTTTAAAAAAAGAAGAAAAAAATTGAAAACTTTATGTGAAAGGTATTTTATGCCCGGCAGATCGGTCTGAGGGGGCATGTTGAAACTTCAGCCCGACTGCCGGACATGATAGTGGCGCGGCTAGTGCCGCGCTAGTGTATGAACGGCGGGTTAGGCCAGTTTTATTTTGGCCAGTAGAGTGTTCGAAGTATTCGTCGTATGCGACTGTTCTTTTGTACGTACATTGTTATGCCGGTTAGGCTTGTTAATTAATAATTTATACACTCTTAATGCCGGTTATAGGCCATATTTAAATAATAGTTTTATTTGCCGGATAGGCTGTTTTTCAAAAGTTACCATTTTATAATAAAAAACATGTTTTTACTGTCAAAACCGTTATTTTCGACTTCGTATAGCTGCGGCCTCTCTTAACTTTCCACAATTTCCAAAATAACAGTAACACTTTTCTTTTCATTATCACTTTTCTCTCTTTCTGTTCCCCGGAATGTCGCGGATACGATCCGCGAGAGCGCGATCAGGTCGTCAACATCACGTCACACACTCATACCACGCACTTTGTCACACACTCACGCATTTTGTATTGTATATTAGAAATCCTTTTTCCGTACACAATAATATTTTGTATTCAACAACTCTTTCGTTTTTATACGTCCAAAAATACAGTTTTTCTTTCCAATACGCGTGTTCGTAGTTTTATTATTCCAACTTAATAAATCGCCGAACCCCGCGACACCTGAGGAATCATTATTTCAATTTTCATTTTGACCGCCTCGTATCGTTCCAATTTGTGTTGTGGAAATGTTTTCTTTTATTTAATAATGAAAACAGTTCCCGCCGCTTCTAATATAAGTGAAGGACAAAAGTAATTTCACCAGTACTATTCAACTTCAAGTTCAATTTTTTTTAGAATTATCCTACTCGTGAGTGTGGCTTCCGTTTATTAACACCAGGCGGGACTTGATTTCAGATACAGCTACGTTTACTATTGAATATTTTTGCGTTATTTAGGTTAATGTCACTCGAAAATTGGAACCATTCAGAATACTGGGATTTGACAATTTCTGATTTCTTGATAAACCCGTAAAAATTACTGAAAACGTTGCAGCGAAGTGACTGGATTATAATTCCGAAAGCATTGGTAATGTTCAAACTATTGTAATTTTCATGATTATTTGTATAACTATTAGGTTTCTGCGTCAAAATTAACGAAAATTGATTGTATTTCATTATGGATAACAGAGAGTAGTATCAGAAAGCTGTCATAAAGGTAGGAGCGTATCTGTGATTATCGGTGTTGCCGCAGCCGGTTAATCTGTCGCAGCTTCATTCAATTTTTTTTATATCTAAAAGTAAGGTCCTCAATACCAAAAATAACGCTACTGTGCAGACGTGTTAATTATTTGTACATAATTGTTTCAATGCAGGAATCTCATTCGAAGACCCGATTCAAGAAACTCCTTGGATCCATTCAGCTCACAGAAACCTGCGGTAATTATTCGTTCATATTCGTTTTAATGCAGAAATCTCAACCAAGAATCTGATTCTACAAGCTCCTCGGTTCCATTCAGCTCACAGATCCCTGCTAATTATTCTTAGATATTTGTTTGAACAACGATTTTTTAGATTACAATGACGATTTCGAATCGTTTTTATATTCATTACTAACCCAGTTTCATTTCCTCAATGCCGTACGCTACCGTGCAGAGGTGATAATTATTCATGCATCATTGTTTCAATGCAGAAATCTCACTCGAAGATTCGATTCAAGAATCTGCTCAAATCATTTAACAGACGAAAACGTTGAAACTCCGATTCAAAAAGCTCCTTGAATCATTCGGCTGACAAAAATTTGGTAATTATTCGTTCATATTTGTTTCAATACAGAAATCTCACTCGAAAATCTGATTCAAGAAGATACTTGGAATCATTTGGCTCCCAGAAATCTGGTAATTATTCATGCATCACTCGAAAATCCATCTCCAGAACCTTATTCAGTCAAAAACGTGGTATGCGGAATTTTCTTTCAAAAATACGATTCTAGAAGCTGAAAACCTTGTATGCCGAATTCCCATTCAAAAATACGATTCTAGAAGCTCATCCTCGGATCATTCAGCTCACAGCAACCTGGTAATTATTCTTACATATTTGTGTTTCTTTAGAAAGCTGTCATTAAGGTTGGGGCATATCTGTGATTATCGGTGTTGCTGCAGTCGGTTAAGAATTATCCACAAGACTGTTTCAGCTAGCTACAGCCTACAGGACGCTAATAAAAAAGGATCCGCTTTTGGAGGTGATTATTTGAGGCGGTATTTTGATTCAACAATATTCATGTTTTAAATTAGGCGAATAAATAATTGTGGCTTTGTCGCAACCTCTTTTAATTTTTCTTTGATCTAAAATTTTGCGACCGTTCACTTGATTTTCATAAAAATTGCGATATTAGATATCCTTATCGGATTATCAAAATTGTTGAAAACAAATTAATGAAAAGAAACTCAGTCAAATAGCTAGTTTAAAGATTGAATAAAATTTTAGAGAATTAACCCTTAACTGCATGATTTTTCTAACAACTTTTTTATTACGTACAATACGCGTTTGTAGACCATAGAATCAGAAAGAGCTCGAAAAATCATGAAAAAAAGGTTTGATTTTCGTCGGCGTAGCGTGTTCGGTTCTCGAGATACAGACCGCGGAGCGCAGTCAGAATAAAGATTTGAAAGTACAGTGTTACTAGAGTCCGTAAAAAAAAAAAAAAAAATTCCACGCGTATCCTACGTTCGTTGCCTAACGCTCGGAACTTTTTCCCACTTTTTTTGCGATGTTGCCCTGAACTCCGAGTTTAGGCGAGGAACTTCTAGCACACTGACAAACTCCGTTTTTTTTTATTCTCTTCCTTACACGTTCTTCTTTTCATTGCCCCATCAACGAGTGTTCTACGTGTACTGAGTCACAAGGAAAAAATTTTTTCTTCTATGTTGCATATATGCAACACCATGCAGTTAAGGGTTAAAGAATCATTGAAGTCATAAGGTAAAAAACCCATCAAAAATTTAGAAAAGGGAATTTAGAAAAAGTTAAAGTGAAAAGAAGAACACAAAGAAAATGAAAATGATTAAGCTATGTGTAATGAACAAAAATTCAGAAATATCAAATATTTCTGAATTTTGGAAAAAACGACATAATTAAATTTGATAAAGTAAAATAGACAATAATGATGCAAGACTCGAGTTGAATGCTAAAAATACAGTATGATCGCCTTCAAGAATTTTCTGACTTAATACCATTAGCAATTTTTTTTTCTTTTTCTCTCATCAAGATTTGTCTCCCTAATTGAAATATTCTTGAACTTCCGTCATGATAGTAATACCTATTAAGTATTTTGTTTTAGTCACCCAACAAAATGCAGCTGATGAATGAATGAAAGTATTCCACTTTACAATGCCCATAAAATAAAAGTGTCAGTGCCTTAAAAGTGTCAGTGCTTTGGATAAAATTGAAGAAAGGTTATTGTTCTCCATTGCACATGATACACAATTGGAGGAAGTTCCCAGTCATCTTCAGGATGGTAACTAATATAGTCTAAAATTTGTGAGTTAAAATTCCTATTCAATGATTTGACTTGAAATTCTTATTTTTTGGAGCACAAATTTGTAACAAAAATGTCACTGGGAAAGCAAAAGATGCGTACGCGGGCACCAATTTGATAATAACGCACGCATTCAAGGCTTTGTTCTGTTGTCTCTATACCCTCACCAGTACAGAAAGAAAGCATGCCTTTATGGACATTAGGTTGGCCAAAATATAGTTACCTATGGTTATAATATAAGAATGAATGATCACTGATTACAAATGTAACTAAAACAGAATTTAAAACTAGTCTAAGTTGTATGATTTTGATAAATCTCCCTTTAATTTTTTTTATTTTGTTGAATTAGATTTTGTGGAAGGAAAATTTGGGGACAATGAGGTAACAAAGGCTGACAAAGGAAAAGCTCATCAGGTTTTTCAAATACAAAGCCGATCACAATGGAAGAAGAAGGAACAGAATAAATGTGGAATGAATATCACATTGAAAAATTGATCATATATATTTTGTGGTAATTTGGTTTAAAGTCTATCCTCCTCTGTATCTAATTTGCTATGTTCTTTTGTAAGAGTATTACAAATTTATTTTTTCTGTACGTTGTTTTCTTGGTCAGGAATAGTATTACTCACATGACTAAGGTAGAAGGAATGATTTTTCTGTTCAGGCTGTAGTACATTTTGGAGAACTATTGAACGTAGGAATTTTCTGACAGATGTACCTTATCTCTTTGGTCACAGCATGTTTTTTGCTCACAGTTCTGAAGGTTATGTGATACAAGGTCGTTGTGAATGGCCGCAATAATTTCACTTAAATCTTCATTTTTATATCCACGTATGTTTTTTGTTGTCACATTGATCTTCCATTTTTGGTTTTTTCAAATACTGTATTCTTTAAAATAACCATTAAGTTTAGTCGATCAATTATGACGCAAATTTTTGTAAAATTGTGCCACTGTTGCTGTAAGAATAATACATTATTTTTCAATTCTCTCACATTGTATAAATCCATTCTCATAAAAGTTGTCTTCTCCCTACCATACTTTCTTTTTTGTAGGGATACTGAGTAATTTCTGAACTTGCAAACATTCAACTTCTCATACAATTATGTTCCACTGCATTTCATATTGTCTTTCAAATATATGTTGAAAATTTCCATGGTCTCTTCAAACACATTCAAATCTGATTGTATTTCATTCATGGGACCATTCAAAATAATCTTGCTTGCGTAAAAAATTTATAAAAAAGATAGACAGAAATTTTAATCATCTACAACGGCATTAAAAATTATAATATTGAAATATACCGCAAAACAAAACAAGCTCAAGGGCAATGCAAACCAATGTGTAGGAAGTGTAAGTTTTTGTGTAAATTATGCTACAACCCTCAGTATTTTCTGACACTGCTCAACTCTGTGGAAAATATTTTTATGAATTCAGCCACAACTTGCAGAATTTTAATGCACCTCTGAAGTAACGCAAAAAATACACTGATAAGAAGCTGCTTGGCGCAGATTACATTGATGTTATATTTTTAGCTTCCTGCTGCAGTAAAAAATTATACAAAATATCCGCCACATTACACTACAAGTGGATACTTCGCCAATAAATCTTTGGAAAAGATTGCAATTTTTTTTCAAGAGCCCCTTATATAATTTTGTTAGACCAACCGCCATTTCTCACCCTTCTACTACTTCCCCATCAATTTTCACCTGATCCATCAATTACAGGCCAGTTGCTGATCCTTATTTTACTGTTTTATTAAGATAAAGAGCCTCTAGAGTAAGGATCACCAAATGGCTCCCCTTGAGCCAAACAGGACGGTACTTGTCTGAGATATTATTATTGTTATTTCATACATGTTGACACAATTTTAGCAGCAAGGAATGATAATTGAAAAATTTCCACTCATAAATCAAGTACAGTACCTTCAATTCTCATTCAATATTTATGATAAATCTTTATTAGAGATTGCAATTTTTTTTCAAAAGCCCCTTATATAATTTTGTTAGACCAACCGCCATTTCTCACTCTTC
This sequence comes from Aspidiotus destructor, assembly GCA_035079395.1. NCBI lineage: Eukaryota > Metazoa > Arthropoda > Insecta > Hemiptera > Diaspididae > Aspidiotus > Aspidiotus destructor. Next base: position 169,249 of record JAVHKZ010000014.1, read on the forward strand.
TACTACTGCCCCATCAATTTCCACCTGATCCATCAATTACAGGCCAGATGCTGATCCTTATGGTACTGTTTTATTAAGATAAAGAGCCTCTAGAGTAAGGATCACCAAATGGCTCCCATTGAGCCAAACAGGACGGTACTTGTCTGAGATATTATTATTGTTATTTCATACATGTTGACACAATTTTAGCAGCAAGGAATGATAATTGAAAAATTTCCACTCATAAATCAAGTACAGTACCTTCAATTCTCATTCAATATTTATGATAAATCTTTATTAGAGATTGCAATTTTTTTTCAAAAGCCCCTTATATAATTTTATTAGACCAACCGCCATTTCTCACCCTTTCACTACTGCCCCATCAATTTCCACCTGATCCATCAATTACAGGCCAGTTGCTGATCCTTATTTTACTGTTTTATTAAGATAATGAGCCTCTAGAGTAAGGATCACCAAATGGCTCCCATTGAGCCAAACAGGACGGTACTTGTCTGAGATATTATTATTATTATTTCATACATGTTGACACAATTTTAGCAGCAAGGAATGATAATTGAAAAATTTCCACCCATAAATCAAGTACAGTACCTTCAATTCTCATTCAATATTGTGTGTTGAGGAGAAGAGAGCTTTTTGTGAGATTTTGAATATTGACTGACTTGTATACTACCCCAACAGAGAAGTGCTAACCACCATGGTTTTACTGGAGTATAGTAAAATGAAATGATGCTCAAGATGAGAATGTTATAGTGAAAAATCCTCTGAAAATTTTTATTGGAGAATTTCTCCCAAAAATATCTAGCTCACACCTCAAGAATCATTTGAACGCAGTTTGAATAAAATTCTGGGTAATCTAACTGGATTGTACATCCTAAGTACAAACCTTATGACGGGAATAAGGTTTGTACATAAGATTGTACTTTTGTCAAAACTTATGGCTGTACATATTTTTAAGATAATCTCAACTCAATAGGTCTTCCTCCATCTGTCTGAGCTCTTGGATATAGACGCTCGAGAATTACAGTGAAGAGTCACTAGAAATTCCCATGACAAGCCTGACCCAACTCCAGATAAGAATGTTATGAGTAAAAAAATCCTCTGAAAAGTTTTATTTGAAAATTTCTCCTAAAAACATCTAGCCCGCACCTAGTGAAACATTCCAACGCAGTTACAATGAAATTTGAGGCAATGTAACAGGATTGTACATCAAAAGTACAAACCTTATGAAGGGAATAAGGTTTGTACATAAGGTTATACTTTTGCCAAAACTTATGGCTGTACATATTTTTAAGATAATCTCAACTTAATAGGCCTTAATCTCAATTCAATAGGTCTCCCTCCATCTGTCTGACCAAACTTCAATATATCTCACCAATGGGGACAGGGTGCTCAAAGATTTGAAACGCCTCAAGCAATTTCTGAACATCTGTTTAAGAACAATACACAACAACAACTGTGGAATAGCTTCTAATATTGCAAGAGGTACAAATATAGCAAGCCCGCACTCGATAGCGACAAAATACGAACTGGCGTTAGCTTCGACCAGTGGATCTCATCTTGAAGTCACAATCTTGGTTTTTCAGGTAGGAAGAGCTGAAAAGGTTCTTGAAAGGGCTCATTATAGAACGGAAGGGCCATGCAAAGATGTACCGCTTCTATAGAAATTAATGTGAGTTGAGTTTTAGAAAGTTGAAATTAGAAAGTTTCCCAACAACATCTCCAAATTTGTCTTTTACTGTAGTGCTGTTGCTACCCAATGGTGACTCACTGAACTAGATTCTTTAATTTCTGATGTTACCGGTACCAAATTATATGATTATTTTTACATATGAAACCTGTTTCATGTGAGGTTTATTTTAAAATTGATACTGTCCACCATCCGCCATTTGTCTGCAATTTTTCACCTTGACCAAGTTATTTGAACAAAAAAATTTGACTTCTGAGCTACACATGAGACCAGAAAGGCTAATTCTGTGAGTACAGTACTTACTTCTAAGTTGCTGTACTACCTTCCATCTTTTATACCTCCAATTGAACTGATGCAAACTTTTTACTTTCTTTGAACCTTCAAGAAAATAAAGAGGTTGAAATTTGACTATTGCTTGCAGACACAGATTAATTTTTTTGGATTCATTATACATTAAAATAAAAAAAAAAAAGAAAGATGTACGGCAATAGTTTTTGGCAAAAGTACAACTTTATGTACAAACCTTATTGCCTTCATAAGGTTTGTACTTTTGATGTACAATCCTGTTACATTGCCCCGAATTTCATTGCAACTGCGTTGGAATGTTTCACTAGGTGCGGGCTAGATGTTTTTAGGAGAAATTTTCAAATAAAAATTTTTAGAGGATTTTTTTACTCATAACATTCTTATTTGGAGTTGGGTCAGGCTTGTTATGGGAATTTCTAGTGACTCTTCACTGTAATTCTCGAGCGTCTATATCCAAGAGCTCAGACAGATGGAGGGAGACCTATTGAGTTGCGATTAAGGCCTATTGAGTTGAGATTATCTTGAAAATATGTACAGCCATAAGTTTTGACAAAAGTACAACCTTATGTACAAACCTTATTCCCGTCATAAGGTTTGTACTTAGGATGTACAATCCAGTTAGATTGCCCAGAATTTTATTCAAACTGCGTTCAAATGTTTCTTGAGGCGTGAGCTAGATATTTTTGGGAGAAATTCTCCAATAAAAATTTTCAGAGGATTTTTCACTATAACATTCTCATCTTGAGCATCATTTCATTTTACTATACTCCAGTAAAACCATGGTGGTTAGCACTTCTCTGTTGGGGTAGTATACAAGTCAGTCAATATTCAAAATCTCACAAAAAGCTCTCTTCTCCTCAACACACAGGATCTACATATACTGAGTTTGTTCCAAATTGGCTAATATTTACAGTGTGATGTGCTCACTCCCCCTGAAGGGGGTGAGGGAGGGACCTCTCACATAATAATGTTGTTGGTGGGGCCATGTACAAAAAAAAAGAAGGATTTCTTAGCGTTGCCAAAAATTTAAAGATCATGTTTCATGTCTGTTTGCCAGTTGTCTTAAGCTCTTCATTGTTCAAGAATTTCCAAAATTTCCAGCTTCTTGTTCCAGTAAAAGTCTACTTTAGAGTATTTTAGGCTGACTGCTTTAGTATAATATTTCAGGCTGATGAGATTACTGGGCCTCACTCGCTCCACTCGTAACCTCACCCAAAATTTTTCCAAGTGCATTTAAATATACTACACTACACATACCGGTAGTATGAGAAGGATGGTACTTGCAAATTTCTCAATCAGCTCCCATGTATTTTTTTAATTTCATTTTCATCTCAATTTTATTTCTTTAATAATATTTTTTTTTTTTTCAGAATTATTCTTGATTTTATTTCATTTATTTTTAATTTTTTTTCATTTCATTCTATTTTATTTTATTCTTAATTTAATTTAATTTAATTTAATCTAATTTTATTTTATTTTATTTTTATTTCATTTCATTCTTATTTTATTTTATCTTCATTTCATTTTATTTTTATTTTATTTGATTTTCTTTTAATTTGAGGGTGGTACTGGCAGATTTTTCAATGACCTCCCAGGTAATTCACAAAAATTTTTCAAGTCTATTATGAGGGTGAGTGGGGGGAAGGGGGGGGGGAATTGATTCCAAAAATGGTGAAATATACACATAGATCACAGTCTTTGAAGGACTCCCCTGAAAAATCTCGCGTGGGACTGGAAGACCCCTTTCTTCAGCGCAGATCACATTTTTTGTCGAACGGTTTGCCTGTCGAACAGTTTACCTACAAGGGTGGTCACGGACATCATATTGAGTATAGCGCAACGCGTGACGAAAATTTGTTTCACGGAGTTGATCGATCTCCGGAGCCTTTAATTGTCGAACGGTTTACCTGTCAAACAGTTTTCCAGTTGAACAGTTTGCGCAGCGCCAAAATTAAGGCATATTAGTTGATTATAGTAACCTATTGGGTCACCTTTGCATGTTACAGTGCAACAAGATGTCTCAAGAAAGTATCCAAAAACAAGGCGCATAAATACCAACTACAAAAAATGTCTATCTAACTAAAGTATTTCCAAGTTGATGATCTTCTAACTGGAGTAAAATCAATTTAACATGCAATTCAAAATTTGTAAGAAGCTTTGCAGCTTCTAGCAACTGCTGGACCCTTTGACAAACTTGTGCTTCATCAGTAAGGAAATATTGGGAGGAATTCCAGAAGATTCATGCGAGAAATCCTACTTCTTATATTCTGAAGATTAATCAGTATTCCAAACGCTGGCAGTTTTCTGGGTTTTGCTGAGGACAAATTCAAATTTTTCATTTGAGTCAAGTTGATAGTCACTTTCACTGAACAGGAAATATTGTCTGTCATTACACAGAATTTTGACCCCTTTGTTTTTCTTAGACTAGTCTCAATGCTAGCAAAGTTGATAATGAAAATTGTGCCTATGGAGCATGAAGGATGAGAACCAGAAAGGTCTCAATTGGGATGACACTGTAAACTGAGAATGTACAGAAAAGTCAACATTTTCATCTTAACTAGATGAGCTCAAATGGATTTCCATTCCTTCTTATTTATCTATGACGCCCAAGACATAACAGATTGAATGACTTGTAGATGGCTTTGGTGCCAGTTCCATCACAGGTTGCAGTGCAGTTCATTATATCTATTCTTTCTCAAAAACTTGAATTCAAATAAGACACTTATAGTCTCATGGAAGAGTAGCTCCATTGAAGAAATAAACTCTTCCAGAAGTTGAGCTATGTGGAGTTGTCTCATTGGCAAAACTAGTGGATGAAGTTAAGAGGGCTAACACAGAGTACGTCCATATCGATTATACAACAATAATAATATCTCAGACAAGTAGCTTTGTGTTTGGCTCAATGGGAGCCATTTGGTGATCCTTACTCTAGAGGCTCTTTATCTTAATAAAACAGTACCATAAGGATCAGCATCTGGCCTGTAATTGATGGATCAGGTGGAAATTGATGGGGCAGTAGTAGAAGAGTGAGAAATGGCGGTTGGTCTAATAAAATTATATAAGGGGCTTTTGAAAAAAAATTGCAATCTCTAATAAAGATTTATCATAAATATTGAATGAGAATTGAAGGTACTGTACTTGATTTATGAGTGGAAATTTTTCAATTATCATTCCTTGCTGCTAAAATTGTGTCAACATGTATGAAATAACAATAATAATATCTCAGACAAGTACCGTCCTGTTTGGCTCAAGGGGAGCCATTTGGTGATCCTTACTCTAGAGGCTCTTTATCTTAATAAAACAGTAAAATAAGGATCAGCAACTGGCCTGTAATTGATGGATCAGGTGAAAATTGATGGGGAAGTAGTAGAAGGGTGAGAAATGGCGGTTGGTCTAACAAAATTATATAAGGGGCTCTTGAAAAAAAATTGCAATCTTTTCCAAAGATTTATTGGCGAAGTATCCACTTGTAGTGTAATGTGGCGGATATTTTGTATAATTTTTTACTGCAGCAGGAAGCTAAAAATATAACATCAATGTAATCTGCGCCAAGCAGCTTCTTATCAGTGTATTTTTTGCGTTACTTCAGAGGTGCATTAAAATTCTGCAAGTTGTGGCTGAATTCATAAAAATATTTTCCACAGAGTTGAGCAGTGTCAGAAAATACTGAGGGTTGTAGCATAATTTACACAAAAACTTACACTTCCTACACATTGGTTTGCATTGCCCTTGAGCTTGTTTTGTTTTGCGGTATATTTCAATATTATAATTTTTAATGCCGTTGTAGATGATTAAAATTTCTGTCTATCTTTTTTATAAATTTTTTACGCAAGCAAGATTATTTTGAATGGTCCCATGAATGAAATACAATCAGATTTGAATGTGTTTGAAGAGACCATGGAAATTTTCAACATATATTTGAAAGACAATATGAAATGCAGTGGAACATAATTGTATGAGAAGTTGAATGTTTGCAAGTTCAGAAATTACTCAGTATCCCTACAAAAAAGAAAGTATGGTAGGGAGAAGACAACTTTTATGAGAATGGATTTATACAATGTGAGAGAATTGAAAAATAATGTATTATTCTTACAGCAACAGTGGCACAATTTTACAAAAATTTGCGTCATAATTGATCGACTAAACTTAATGGTTATTTTAAAGAATACAGTATTTGAAAAAACCAAAAATGGAAGATCAATGTGACAACAAAAAACATACGTGGATATAAAAATGAAGATTTAAGTGAAATTATTGCGGCCATTCACAACGACCTTGTATCACATAACCTTCAGAACTGTGAGCAAAAAACATGCTGTGACCAAAGAGATAAGGTACATCTGTCAGAAAATTCCTACGTTCAATAGTTCTCCAAAATGTACTACAGCCTGAACAGAAAAATCATTCCTTCTACCTTAGTCATGTGAGTAATACTATTCCTGACCAAGAAAACAACGTACAGAAAAAATAAATTTGTAATACTCTTACAAAAGAACATAGCAAATTAGATACAGAGGAGGATAGACTTTAAACCAAATTACCACAAAATATATATGATCAATTTTTCAATGTGATATTCATTCCACATTTATTCTGTTCCTTCTTCTTCCATTGTGATCGGCTTTGTATTTGAAAAACCTGATGAGCTTTTCCTTTGTCAGCCTTTGTTACCTCATTGTCCCCAAATTTTCCTTCCACAAAATCTAATTCAACAAAATAAAAAAAATTAAAGGGAGATTTATCAAAATCATACAACTTAGACTAGTTTTAAATTCTGTTTTAGTTACATTTGTAATCAGTGATCATTCATTCTTATATTATAACCATAGGTAACTATATTTTGGCCAACCTAATGTCCATAAAGGCATGCTTTCTTTCTGTACTGGTGAGGGTATAGAGACAACAGAACAAAGCCTTGAATGCGTGCGTTATTATCAAATTGGTGCCCGCGTACGCATCTTTTGCTTTCCCAGTGACATTTTTGTTACAAATTTGTGCTCCAAAAAATAAGAATTTCAAGTCAAATCATTGAATAGGAATTTTAACTCACAAATTTTAGACTATATTAGTTACCATCCTGAAGATGACTGGGAACTTCCTCCAATTGTGTATCATGTGCAATGGAGAACAATAACCTTTCTTCAATTTTATCCAAAGCACTGACACTTTTAAGGCACTGACACTTTTATTTTATGGGCATTGTAAAGTGGAATACTTTCATTCATTCATCAGCTGCATTTTGTTGGGTGACTAAAACAAAATACTTAATAGGTATTACTATCATGACGGAAGTTCAAGAATATTTCAATTAGGGAGACAAATCTTGATGAGAGAAAAAGAAAAAAAAATTGCTAATGGTATTAAGTCAGAAAATTCTTGAAGGCGATCATACTGTATTTTTAGCATTCAACTCGAGTCTTGCATCATTATTGTCTATTTTACTTTATCAAATTTAATTATGTCGTTTTTTCCAAAATTCAGAAATATTTGATATTTCTGAATTTTTGTTCATTACACATAGCTTAATCATTTTCATTTTCTTTGTGTTCTTCTTTTCACTTTAACTTTTTCTAAATTCCCTTTTCTAAATTTTTGATGGGTTTTTTACCTTATGACTTCAATGATTCTTTAACCCTTAACTGCATGGTGTTGCATATATGCAACATAGAAGAAAAAATTTTTTCCTTGTGACTCAGTACACGTAGAACACTCGTTGATGGGGCAATGAAAAGAAGAACGTGTAAGGAAGAGAATAAAAAAAAACGGAGTTTGTCAGTGTGCTAGAAGTTCCTCGCCTAAACTCGGAGTTCAGGGCAACATCGCAAAAAAAGTGGGAAAAAGTTCCGAGCGTTAGGCAACGAACGTAGGATACGCGTGGAATTTTTTTTTTTTTTTTTACGGACTCTAGTAACACTGTACTTTCAAATCTTTATTCTGACTGCGCTCCGCGGTCTGTATCTCGAGAACCGAACACGCTACGCCGACGAAAATCAAACCTTTTTTTCATGATTTTTCGAGCTCTTTCTGATTCTATGGTCTACAAACGCGTATTGTACGTAATAAAAAAGTTGTTAGAAAAATCATGCAGTTAAGGGTTAATTCTCTAAAATTTTATTCAATCTTTAAACTAGCTATTTGACTGAGTTTCTTTTCATTAATTTGTTTTCAACAATTTTGATAATCCGATAAGGATATCTAATATCGCAATTTTTATGAAAATCAAGTGAACGGTCGCAAAATTTTAGATCAAAGAAAAATTAAAAGAGGTTGCGACAAAGCCACAATTATTTATTCGCCTAATTTAAAACATGAATATTGTTGAATCAAAATACCGCCTCAAATAATCACCTCCAAAAGCGGATCCTTTTTTATTAGCGTCCTGTAGGCTGTAGCTAGCTGAAACAGTCTTGTGGATAATTCTTAACCGACTGCAGCAACACCGATAATCACAGATATGCCCCAACCTTAATGACAGCTTTCTAAAGAAACACAAATATGTAAGAATAATTACCAGGTTGCTGTGAGCTGAATGATCCGAGGATGAGCTTCTAGAATCGTATTTTTGAATGGGAATTCGGCATACAAGGTTTTCAGCTTCTAGAATCGTATTTTTGAAAGAAAATTCCGCATACCACGTTTTTGACTGAATAAGGTTCTGGAGATGGATTTTCGAGTGATGCATGAATAATTACCAGATTTCTGGGAGCCAAATGATTCCAAGTATCTTCTTGAATCAGATTTTCGAGTGAGATTTCTGTATTGAAACAAATATGAACGAATAATTACCAAATTTTTGTCAGCCGAATGATTCAAGGAGCTTTTTGAATCGGAGTTTCAACGTTTTCGTCTGTTAAATGATTTGAGCAGATTCTTGAATCGAATCTTCGAGTGAGATTTCTGCATTGAAACAATGATGCATGAATAATTATCACCTCTGCACGGTAGCGTACGGCATTGAGGAAATGAAACTGGGTTAGTAATGAATATAAAAACGATTCGAAATCGTCATTGTAATCTAAAAAATCGTTGTTCAAACAAATATCTAAGAATAATTAGCAGGGATCTGTGAGCTGAATGGAACCGAGGAGCTTGTAGAATCAGATTCTTGGTTGAGATTTCTGCATTAAAACGAATATGAACGAATAATTACCGCAGGTTTCTGTGAGCTGAATGGATCCAAGGAGTTTCTTGAATCGGGTCTTCGAATGAGATTCCTGCATTGAAACAATTATGTACAAATAATTAACACGTCTGCACAGTAGCGTTATTTTTGGTATTGAGGACCTTACTTTTAGATATAAAAAAAATTGAATGAAGCTGCGACAGATTAACCGGCTGCGGCAACACCGATAATCACAGATACGCTCCTACCTTTATGACAGCTTTCTGATACTACTCTCTGTTATCCATAATGAAATACAATCAATTTTCGTTAATTTTGACGCAGAAACCTAATAGTTATACAAATAATCATGAAAATTACAATAGTTTGAACATTACCAATGCTTTCGGAATTATAATCCAGTCACTTCGCTGCAACGTTTTCAGTAATTTTTACGGGTTTATCAAGAAATCAGAAATTGTCAAATCCCAGTATTCTGAATGGTTCCAATTTTCGAGTGACATTAACCTAAATAACGCAAAAATATTCAATAGTAAACGTAGCTGTATCTGAAATCAAGTCCCGCCTGGTGTTAATAAACGGAAGCCACACTCACGAGTAGGATAATTCTAAAAAAAATTGAACTTGAAGTTGAATAGTACTGGTGAAATTACTTTTGTCCTTCACTTATATTAGAAGCGGCGGGAACTGTTTTCATTATTAAATAAAAGAAAACATTTCCACAACACAAATTGGAACGATACGAGGCGGTCAAAATGAAAATTGAAATAATGATTCCTCAGGTGTCGCGGGGTTCGGCGATTTATTAAGTTGGAATAATAAAACTACGAACACGCGTATTGGAAAGAAAAACTGTATTTTTGGACGTATAAAAACGAAAGAGTTGTTGAATACAAAATATTATTGTGTACGGAAAAAGGATTTCTAATATACAATACAAAATGCGTGAGTGTGTGACAAAGTGCGTGGTATGAGTGTGTGACGTGATGTTGACGACCTGATCGCGCTCTCGCGGATCGTATCCGCGACATTCCGGGGAACAGAAAGAGAGAAAAGTGATAATGAAAAGAAAAGTGTTACTGTTATTTTGGAAATTGTGGAAAGTTAAGAGAGGCCGCAGCTATACGAAGTCGAAAATAACGGTTTTGACAGTAAAAACATGTTTTTTATTATAAAATGGTAACTTTTGAAAAACAGCCTATCCGGCAAATAAAACTATTATTTAAATATGGCCTATAACCGGCATTAAGAGTGTATAAATTATTAATTAACAAGCCTAACCGGCATAACAATGTACGTACAAAAGAACAGTCGCATACGACGAATACTTCGAACACTCTACTGGCCAAAATAAAACTGGCCTAACCCGCCGTTCATACACTAGCGCGGCACTAGCCGCGCCACTATCATGTCCGGCAGTCGGGCTGAAGTTTCAACATGCCCCCTCAGACCGATCTGCCGGGCATAAAATACTTTTCACATAAAGTTTTCAATTTTTTTCTTCTTTTTTTAAAAAAAGCTATCCGCTACAAACAAATAAATTGAAAGAAAATAATAAAATTTCAAGATCACAGTAAAAACATGCAAAATATAAAATCAACAATATAACGAAGTAACTTATCAATTGCAGATCAAATAACATTTATGAATCTTAGAAATAATCAAGCAAAATGACAATCAGAACAACAATCAGAAATAACAATCAGAAATACCAAATAAACAACAAAACAAAATCACAAATATACTAGGCGCCTAATCATCACATCATTCAAACAACATATTCATCCAAGTGAAACACAAAAGAACACAATTATAGCCTACTAAAGCCCAACCATCACTGAGGAAACACCATCCCCCCTTTCAACGGTTTTTTATCACCGGAAAAAAAATTAAAGTGATGGCAATTGAAAACAATTTGTTCAGGAGGGCGGAGGGCAAACCAGATACGCAAGAAATGCAATTGAAAGCACCAAAAAAAGGATAAAACATGCAAAACACGTATTTTTTAAAATTTTTTTTTTTTTCTTTGTATTTATTAACGTAGGTATTTATTAATGTAATTATTCATAAATATTTGTATATATATTTTTTTTAAATTTTATTATATATATATATTTTTTTTATTTTTTATACGAATATTTTATTCAAACAAATATATCATCAATTTAAAAATTTATATTTAAGGCGAACCAACAAGACCCGATGCCTGACACTCGAGGATAAAACCTCGAATCCTTTCAAAATTTCCGCGATCGAGGGCCTTGGTCATAATATCAGCCAATTGATTTGTTGTAGAGATTTTTTTGACACTGATTTCTTGGTCAATAATGGCTTGATGAATTGCAAATTTTTTTGTTAAAAGGAACCGAGAGCAAGTGGATTCAGTACCCTGAGCAATTTTTATGGCCGATGAATTATCTTCATAAATTATGGCAGGTTGCATCTCGCCTCCTATCTGGACATGTAATTCTCTAATAAAACTGATTTCTTTTACAGCATCATTGAGCGCAGTGTATTCTGCTTCAGCAGTAGACGTGGAAGTTTGTTGCTGTTTTCGTGTATTCCAGGCAACTAAATCACCGTGAGAGAAAATTAGGTACCCGCCGGTGGATTCATAACAATTATCTTTTGCATCCGCGAAAGAAGCGTCTACAAAAGCAGTAACAGGCAAATTTTCACGCGATCTATAGACTAACGAGTATTCTTTTGTATTATAAAGATAAGCAAGAATCCTAAGTGTGTAGCAAAAAATTTCGTGATTAGCCACTGATTGGTATCGAGAGACATAATTAGTAGGAAACATAATATCAGGTCTACTGTTCCTTGCGACAAAAGATAAACCACCAATAATGGCCCTAAGACCTTCATACTCTTGTAATTTTGTATTTTTAACTATTGATAATCGTGCCTCCATAGGCGTTGTGAATCTTGACTCACTACTGATGCCAAAACGACGAGCTAGCTTTTCAATATAAGTTTCCTGATTTAGCAATCTAACTCTATCAAAATGTTTGATTTCTATCCCAACAAAAATTTTCGGGCTAGTCATGATTTTTATTTCAAACATTTCCGAGAGCTTTGTTAATAAGCTTTGACCTACTTTAGAATCCGAGCAGGCGAAAAAACAATCATCTACGTAAATTGCTATTAAGAAGATATCAGTTTGTGTTTTTTTGTAAAATATGCACTGGTCTGGTAAAAAATTAACAAAACCCATTATTGACAGTGTTGTGGTAAGTCTAACAAACCATTTCTTAGAAGAGATTTTCAGGCCATGTAGAGCGCGTTTCAATCTTAATGCAACAATGTTTTCCCCCGTTCTTAATCCCTTTGGAACGGAAATGTATAGTGGGGAATCTATTTCTCCATAAAGAAAAGCAGTTTTAACATCTAAAGCAAACAAGAAGAGCCCATACCTGTTGGCAAAAGCTATAATCCAGCGAATAACAGTATTGTTTATAACTGGAGCATATGTTTGTTCCAGACCATAAGGTGTTCTGTCTTGAAAACCCCTTGCTACTAGGCGCGCTTTGGCAAATTCTTTCTCACCATTATATTTAACTGTGAAAACCCACTTTGTGCTTATTAATTTTGGATTTTTATTATCCGGGAAAACTAAAACTTCCTCCCAAACATTGTTCTTCCGTAAGGACTCAAATTCATTCTCAATGGCGACTCTCCAGGAATATGCAAATGGTGAGGTTAACGCTTCCTCATAAGTTCTAGGAATGTTATCTGACAATTTCTCATCAAAGCGATCATTTGCAGCATACATCCACGCATACGAATGATCGATAGTTGGATCTGATGGATATGTACTGTTACTTTCTCCTAATCTAATTGACGTCTCAACATCTTTAAAATTTCTTTTTTCTTTTGCAGTAAAATTACATGAATTTATAGTTGTCCGACTTATCGGATCCATTAATACAGCCCCATTAGATGTAAAGCCCATCAACACTCTTTCAACAGCTGTCTCATCTAATTTGGGATCAGTGCGCTTCACTTTTTCTATATGTAGATATACTGAACAACCAGGAATATAGATATTTGAATTATCCGGAACTTTCCCGAAAAACATCTCATATGGTGTTTTCCAACCGGGATTACTTCTAGTTGGAGTCCTATTTATAATATAAGTGGCCATCTGGGTGATCAATGGCCATTCCTCTTTTGGAGCCTTAGAATCAAACAATATACACCTTGATTTCTGAAGCAAAGTTTCATTATATCTCTCCGACCTACCATTTTGTTCGGGTGTATAAGGATTACTAGGTTCTGATAAAATCCCTTCTTGTTTACAAAAATTTTTCGTGACACCTAATGTGTATTCCTTCGCATTATTGGTGCGTAAAATTGCGATCCTATTATCTGGAAATCTATTTCTCATGATTTTCACAAAATCCCTAAAAATGATTGAAACATCGTTTTTATTCCTAATTGGGTATGACTCTGCGTAGCAAGAATAATCATCAATAAATGTAACAATATATTTTTCAAAAGTCCGAGCCTCATGCAATGGACCTACAATATCGGAATTTACTATTTCCAACACTCGAACACCCCTTGTTCTTTCTTTAATATGAGGAGCACGTGAACTTTTAGCACAAAGGCAAACATCACATTCAAATAAGATATCAGTAATTATGTTAAACTTAGGAATGCCCTCAGTAACTTCTATTAATTTTTTAAGGTATTTGGGAGAGCAGTGAGCAAAACGACGATGATATAATAATGTCAATTCCTTATCCTTATCTGTATACTGTATACGAGCTGGCGAGACAATATTAAAAAACATAGAACTTTTTAAAAGAATATCAAGGGTTGTTTTCTCATAATCTCTTTTCAAAATAAACTTAACCCATTTTAACCGATTTATGTTAACGGCAACCATTAATGACGTCTCATCTGACTCTCTGATGATATTGGAAAAATCTTTGCGCGAGTCTACACGACATCCTGACCCTGTGAGGCAACCCTCTGAAATTAAAGTTATTTTCATCCCCTCATCATATCTAACATCTTTTAAAGTGACTGACATTGGTGAATTTTCAATGTTTAGGGTGACCAGTTCAATGTCCCCTTTAACCAAGGGGGTTGACGCAAATTCGTCCTTAAAACCCAAAATCAGGCTAGGATTTTCTATGTTCCTTATATTGGAGAGCAGGTTTCTATTCCCTGTCATATGCCAACTGGCACCGCCATCCAGCATTCCCATTTCTATAGCAAACTCATTTACTTTATCATTAATGCAATCTACGTTTTTACAACAGTTGCTTTGTTCCCTTGAAACTAGAGCCCTTGCTTCAAAAAAATCAAGCTCGTTTGTTCCCCCGTTATCCAAGCATATATTAGCTAAATTATTTAGGTTATTATTTGACCTCGGAGTATTGGCACTCCAATGAGTGTCCCGATTTCCATTTGATTGACTACCACCTGAATTTACTCTACTCTGACTCTGACCAAAAGCACCTTGATCGCTTCCACTATTGGTTTGATTTGTTTCACTGCCTTGTTGACGATTAAAATTTCCCTGATAGTTAAAATTTCTATTGTTTGGGGGACCATTTCCTCTCTGAGGCCCAAAACGGTTGCCCCCTCGACTATAATTCGGGAAATTTCGCCCCGAATTCGCTGCACCCCTTCCTTGGGCTCTATTACAATGACCAAAATTTCCAGAAACATTGTTTGTATTAAGGTTATCGGTGCCCTTTTTCGAGGGGCAATGATTTGCATAATGCCTAAATCCATTACACGCGAAACATCTTACATTTAATTTATTGATATTTGTGGTGTTGTTGTTATTTGAAAAAACGAAACCATAACGAGTATTTCTCTGAGTATCACTTGAGTTATTTTGAAAATTTTTGAATATTTTTCCAAAATTCCGAGCACTGCCATTAGACAAAGTATTTTTTTCTTTTTTAATACGCGCATGGGTATCGATTACTTTAGCTTTAAAGGTTTCTATTGACTTTCGCTCACTGGGTAATTCAGAAAACCAATTTCGGTCACTATCAAATAAAACTGGGAGAGTGGATTTAAACATTATAATCTCCTCTTCATCTGTAACAATACCTCCTTGCAACTTATATGTTTGTAAGAGTTTATTAAATTTGTTTACAAAAATCTCCATATTTCCTTCTGGATTAAAACGTAAATTATTCAATTCTATTCTGGCCGCATCTCTTGCAGCATTTGTTTGTATAGAATAAGAATTTTTTAATTTATGCCACATATCATAGGCTGTTTTACACCCTATCAATTTATTCATAACAGTAAAAGTTATTCTTTCCATGATAATTTCCCCTGCTTTGCTATTCAAAGCTTTATAATTTTTTAGCAGGTCCTCTGTTTTCATTTCCTCATCCGTAGAATTTTTAAAGACTTCAGAGGCTTCCCTATTTTTTATCACATCCAACAAGTCCAAGCTATCCAGTTTCCACTCCACCCAATGTGCCCATTCCAAATAATTCCTACCGTCAAAAATCTGCAGCCTCATAGCTTTATTACCCATGAATGGTTCCATTTCTTCCTGTGGTTCACTAAATGATATAGGCGTAAATAGTATATTTCTAGATAAGCGGCGAAAGTGACGTTTTTCGCGATGAGTTCAATGTGTTGCGACACGAGCGCAGCGAGTAGAGCAAATTGAACGAGTCGCGGAAAAACGTCACTGTAGCCGCTTTTCTAGGAAGTTATTTTTCTGGTCGTATGTCTGAAAAGGAGAAGCGCTTTCGCAATACGTTACATCAATATTGATTATTGATAATTCAGAATCGTTGACTGTATCTATTTGAAAATGCTGTGCTGTGCGCTTGTTGGTGATACTCGTTGTTGGCGAAATTGTAATGAATTATTATTCTACTAATCATTATTTTTGTAAGTATTAATTTTTCGGTACATTCGAATCAAAACTGAAAGTTTCATTAGCACCTAACTCAACGAAAAATACTGCTTTACTTACAGAATGAAACGTGCCTTCTGAAAAATCCTTTACGAGCCATGGCATGTAAGGAATTGCGCAAAGCTGTGGAAACTCACGTATACGATTTACTTCCTCGAGTATTGATAGAAAGGTATCTAGATGTGTACGAAACGTTCAAAAAGTGGAGACTTACGACGTAGAAGACTACCTTTATGGCAATTCCTTATTCGTCCATTTGATTATGTGTTTTATTTCGAATAACTATTAATGAATATCCTGCGATTTGAAGAAGTAATTCTATTTTTTGTTTGTGAATTTCGTGTTTTTGTTCAAGTAAACGGAAATAATATATTATTCTTCTACCGATAACAGTTAAGATCACGCATCCTTTCTGTTCATGTCTAAAATTTACCATGAAAGTTACTCGTACTTGAAAAAAATGATAACCTGTAAGAAATATGAATTCTTTTCTCGATCTGTTTGAGGACATGATTCTCAGGAGTGTTGTGAGGTTAAAAAGTATGTGATATTAGGAGACGCAAGCAATTTTAACTACAATCTCATGATCTATTTTGCACATGAAGAGAAGTTGAAGAAAAAGTATTGCAATTTAATTCATTCTTTATCCCTTGATTTTGACAAAATAACTCAAGGGAATTGTTAGTCAAAATGATCAACAGAAATCAGGAAATTTTCATGCAAATCGAACAAGAGGTATCTATTTCGCGTAAATTTGGAGAATGAACAAAATTGAGATCACAAAATGAAAAAATACTCCCTAATACTTACAGAAAAATTGATACAATAAGTTGTGAATGGAACAAAAAGTAAAATATTCTCCTGAAACAATTAAGTAAAAATCAAATTTCGAATGAAGATTATGATTTGAAGATGATAAAATCAGAAAAAAAAACGAAATCGTAGAGGGGAAAACGTTGAAATACACGAATACGAAACATAAAGAGGTAACTTCTAAAATGAATAAAAGCAAAATACTGGTAGGTAGTTTCCAATAAATGAACAAAAACGAGATCACAATTATCAGGAAGAAATGCAATTAAATTCTTAGGGCAAACTGAAAAATCGATAACTTGTACGTTAATGAAAAAAAAAATGAAATTCTTCTCTGAAGAGTTCCAAGATATTTTCCATTTTACGAAATTGTCGTATCTCTTGTTATATTTATCTTTTGATTTCTTCGGTAAGGCTTCATCTCTTGCCTTCTCAGCTTCCTCGAGAAGCTCGGGCGGCGTACAAATTTCGTCGGGCAGTGTACAAATTTCGTCGTCATAATATTCAATATTGGCACCATCTGCATCGTCTGATTGATCCATTATCACAATCTCACAATTAAAAAAAAGTAAAATTACAGTTTATGGACGCGTACCTATGAAACAACTGTGAATAAGAACTGAAGTTGAAACGTTCAAAACACCGTATTGCACTGCACTGAAATATAATATAGCTAAGTTACGGCCGCCTGAACATGCGTCGCGGTGGCCGAGTGGTTAGAGTAACGGACAGCTACGCACGGAGAACCGGGTTCGAATCCCAGCGCCGCCGAAAATTAATCCGTAAATTAATTACAATAAAATGGTGGAGTTGAAAGAATGAAGCGGACAGAAAGAGCGACCCATGTACAACCGATGGAGAAAAGAATGAAAATCGTGAAGAAAAGTAAAAATTGTGGAGAAAAGTAAAAACAGTGGAGAAAAGTAAGTACAATAAGAAAAAGGGCATCTTTCACCACGGAAAATAGTTGACGAAAGCGCACTTTGCAGACATAAGACCAGAAAAATATCTAGCTTACTTATCTCATCGGTAACAAACAATGGAATCGTGTTGGTATGGTTGAAGGCTTCTTTGTTCCCATCCGTCTGCAGGTCAACACTTGATCGGGCAGTTGAGAAGATATCTTTCTGTTCCGCTTCCAAATCTGCTTCCAAATTTACCATTTCCTCCGAAATTTTTTCCAACTTTGGATCTACGATTTTTTGACTCTCCAATTGAGGCTGAATCTTTCCGTCCGTTTCCTCGGATTTGATTTCTTCCGCTGAGGCCAACAAATTTGAGGCTGAAATTTCTTCGCCTTCCTTGACTGCCAATCGCGGACTTCTCCGTGGCGTACCAATATTCGCTGTCAAATTTATAGACGGGCTATCTCTCTTATCGAGATTCATTCACTGGATCACGAACAATCAAACAATTTCAGCACTGGGCACTTTAATTAATTATTGAACGTTTAGGCTAACAGATCTTGCACGCTCTCGCTGCCATGTGGAAAGTTAAGAGAGGCCGCAGCTATATGAAGTCAAAAATAACGGTTTTGACAGTAAAAACATGTTTTTTATTATAAAATGGTAACTTTTGAAAAACAGCCTATCCGGCAAATAAAACTATTATTTAAATATGGCCTATAACCGGCATTAAGAGTGTATAAATTATTAATTAACAAGCCTAACCGGCATAACAATGTACGTACAAAAGAACAGTCGCATAGGACAAAATACTTCGAACACTCTACTGACGAAAATAAAACTGGCGTAACCCGCCGTTCATACACTAGCGCGGCGCCACTATCATGTCCGGCAGTCGGGCTGAAGTTTCAACAGAAATCGAAAGGGTGAGTGCGTAAACAAAGCACGGGAGTCGGCCGAAAAGTTGCAGTAATGAACGCTACGTGATATGTACCTGCAATCAGATAGTGAAAAGAGTGTGTGTGAATATTTATGTACAGTTGTGAATTATATTCATCAATAATTATACTATACGTAAAATACGATGCAGGTTTGTAGTTACTTAAAATGTCTTGCCATGGCTAATTGACTATCAAAGAGTGTAACGATTTTATTTATTTACTCCATCAGGTACTGAAACCAACTAATGATATAGCTTTTAAAAAAATCTTCAGTCACGAACAAATCCTCATAAATTTCATCAACGTGATTTGTGAAAGAACGGGTCCGGATGTTGTTACTGAAATTCGTCGCGACAATATCGAGTTAATAAAAGAACGACGATCTGATAAATTGTGTATTCCCGACGTGATTTGTACCTGTAGCAACGGCACCACATTCATCGTCGAAATGCAAATACTGAACCAAAGCTGGTTCATCAACCCTATACAGTACTACTGCTTTAAAGCAATTGTAAATCAGCTGCAGGAGGGCCGCAACTACAATACATTGAAACCAATTGTGGTTATCGCATTATGCGAGTTCGTAATCTTTTCAAATTTGAGTATGGTATCGACACACAGGATGATGGATATCGAAACTGGATCGAATGAATTAAATCTAACGGAGTTTAGATTTGTACAAATTCCAAAATTTGATTGTGACCCGGTGACGTACAAAGATTGGTGGTTATTATTCTTCAAACGAAAGGCTCATTTCGAACCGAATGAAATGGAGCTTATCACCTCATCATTTCCAGTGATTGCTCAAGCAGTACGCGCATTGGAAAGAGTAAATTTTACTGATGCGGAATACGCAGAATATTATGTTCTTGAAGATTTGTTACGACAAGAAGTAAATCGGCTTGATTTTGCTAAGAATGAAGGCAGGATTGAAGGCAGGATTGAAGGCAGGATTGAAGGCATGGTTGAAGGCAGGATTGAAGGCATGGTTGAAGGCAGGAATAAAATTGCTCGTAACATGAAGAGTATGGGTATTGAGTCAACGCTGATCGCTCGCTCTTTGGAATTGTCAGTCGAGTTCATTGAAAGTCTCGAAGTTTAACTGTCACCGCGTTGTACAAGAGTATTTTTTTTCACGTGTATTATAGCTTGTTTTTTCATTTTATTAAACCTTTTCGGATTGAATAATTATATGTACATACTTTGATCTAATGCCAACGGGCATGTCCAGTTAGGGTTCGGAAATATTTTGCTTCATTTAAAATTAGAAAATTGTTTTCTTCATTTACGTATATTCCGAGTTGTTAGAAGGACGTTTGCTCATATTTTAATTAAGCTCTGTTGTCATCTACCGGCGTTATTGTAATCGTTTTGAATATTACGTTGTAACGACTATGTATATAGGGACATGCAGCACTGAGCGTCTTATTTGTTCTTTTTGTACCTCGGTGTACCTGTTCCATCTTTTTTAGTTTTAGTGCTTCCTTACACGTTGTAATGTACACATTAAATCGTTTAGTCTCATATACTATTTTATTCTCATAGTCTATAACATCATTTGGATGTTGTTGTTTATAGCCCCAGAAAATGAATTCATATTGTATATTTACAATTTGATTTCCTCGTATTCTCTCGAGAGGAAACTCTTACATTTACTTACAACATTAAGAATATTTCTACCGTTTTTCTTGGAATCTTGGGACTCTCTATTTTTAAATCGAAGATAGATGATGAATGAACCGCAGTGGTTATAGCCAAAAACATTACCATTAGTTTGTTGATCAGAGTCAACAGCTGTGTGACTTATTGAGTGAGGATAATCATTCCGAATTAAGAGTGTTTGATGTAATGATTTTCTTCGTAAAAATGAATCCGATTTTTTTTTTTCAGCCAGTTCTTGAATGAATTGGTTCAGTATCACACAAGTTGTAATAATTTGAAAATTAAACATACGTTTGGAGGCGAAGAGCGGTAATCGTACAAAAATACAAGATCACCAACTACCGTTTGTTCCGATTTTTTCAGGGGGGAGATAATTTGAGACGTTTTCAGTCAAAATTGACTTGAGTTTTGGGAGGTCTTATATCATCCTCTTTTCTTGAAAATGGGTTTCCTTCAAAATTATAACGGGAAAAATTATGAAAAATTGAAGCACAAATTTAAAAGTTGTACACATTGGCAGTAAAGGCAATGTACGAAAGACTCTTTACGAATGCATTTCGAAATGCGAGAATAAAAACGAGTTGTGAAAATATCCGTTCCCTTTATTTCAATATTATGTATCATTCTTTGCTAAATAAATGAGTCGAGACTGCGCGATTTTTACATTATTTATTCGACGTCTAAATTTTACAAGACAAATATCGAATCGAAACAAAGAAACGGACTGCTGATACCTCTAATGTCCATCAAGATTTACCCGTTTCCTGAATCTACGTTTTAAGGCTGCGAGATCCATCTAAACTAATAGCCGCAATTACGTAATGCTAAGCTCCTATTTTATTCGTTTCTTCTGAGTATTTACATTCATCTCTCTATCATTCGAAGATACTTCTCTGCTATCTCCAATAAGCTTCATCGTTTCTTTCTCCCGAAGTTCATGACAAACTAATTCTGACACCCAATTTATTCCCATTAGGATAATTTGTTAGTTGGTCTCTATAGCAACCTCTGCTGAGGAAGACAGTATGATTAAATTGTGTAAATTATTGTACTCTGTTCTAAGATTCGTGAAAAAACAATACTATCATTAAATTATGTCTTTGAGTTAGTACCAAATTGTCTAGATAAGAGAATTTCTTCTTCAAATACTGTAAGAATTTAATCGTTAATTTTTTTTATTATCATCTAGTTACTGAAAAATTAATAAGAAAACGAGCAGAGCATAACGAGGGACAAATAGGGTCTCTCGAGGAAGTCACTCTTCATCAGCAAAATATCATGAAAATTGATAGGCCTAATATACAACACTGGTGTAAAGAACTGAAGATTTTGTACTTGCAATCAAATATCATTTCCAGAATAGGTGAGGAATAGGTTTACATTGGGTCGCAATTTTCAGTAATCAGTGGAGTGCGTGACAGTAAATTTATTCCGATGATACCGCAGAAAATTTATGGAAGCTGAAAAAATTAGAATACCTCAATCTAGCTGTCAATAATATCGAGAAAATAGAAGGCTTGGAAGCCTGCGAATCGCTACAGAAGTTGGATCTTACGCTCAACTTCATCGGCCAGATTACCAGCGTTCATTCTCTGAAGCCGAACTATAATTTGAAAGAGTTGTAAGTTAGAGAAGAAAAATCAATGTACCAGTATAACAACTGAGTATTTATAGAAGTCGGTATCGAGAGAATGTTTAGCCCCACTGACATTAGAAATACAGCTGAAAGAAAGTAATAATACGATAGGTATTCTTGGTTGAAATCTTTAAAATGTATTCCAGATATTTGACTGGTAATCCAAGCTGGAAATTCACAGATTATCGGAATTATGTGATTGCTTCTTTACCACAACTTGAAATCCTCGACGGTTCTACCATATCACCTGCGGATAAAATTTCTGCGAAACAAATTTATGCAGATGTTCAGGAAAAAATATTAATTGAAGAAGCAGATTATCTTAGTAAGATTTTTTGCAAACCTAAATAAAAAATATATATAGTGATGAACACCTAATGCGAGACCTCTAGATGTTTTTTATCTCCTTTTTTGATCTATTAATTTTTAACAGAGAAAAGACAACTACAAAAACAGAATTTTGAATCAGAGAAAGCCGAAGATGACGGAGAGGATAACAAAGACGCTTTTGAGTACGGCGGTGGTGTTTGTAAGCTATTTCCGAGTGTTTTTAAAAAATCAATTAATTTTTTCATGTTTCGTTCCGCTCTGTTTAGCTTTTGGAAACAATTGAGTGAAAACACGCCTGAAACTAGAGTTGCGATGGCCGAACAAATACGAAAAACTAAAACACAAACGACAGTTGATTTAACGGATCACCGACCAAAGAGGAAAGTGAAGCTGTTCAAAGATAATGGATGTCCTCTGAACGTGAACGAAGCGAAAATTCCATTCAGTATGGACGAAGATCGAGAGAATATCGTGTTGACGGTGAATGTGTACAAGTAAGTTTCAACGATGAATAGATTCGGTCAAGAAGTGTCGACGTAGTTCAAAGTTTATCAGAAAACGGAGAAAGGGTTTCCAACGAATATTTTTGATTATTTTTCGGTTTTACATGAAAATAATTATATTAGAGTGTGAGAAGAGAGGTATCAAAAATTTGAATTTAATAATAGTCGAACTGAAGAGGAATTTTCAACATTTTTTTCGTTGTCATATCCAACAATTGTGGTAACATTAAGAATTGTGTTTGGATTGAGGAAATATTTCAGTATTAATTTTCGTTCATGTAACAAGAATGAAAATTTTCCTGTTTGAGGCTCACATAAATTCTACATTCTTTTCAGGCATATAGATACCAGTCAGTTGGATGTTGATGTTCAGCCGAGCTTCGTTCGCGTCCTCATAAAAGAGGAAGTGTTACAATTGGTGCTACCAGAAGAAGTCCATCCAGACAAGAGCACAGCTCAACGTTCTATAGCATCAAAAAACTGGTCATAACGATGCCAAAAGTATGGCTTCGAAAATAATAACGATTCCGTTCATCATGATGTTCATGGATTATATTCATACTTATTCTCTTCATCTTTTAGTTGCAAGCTTCGAAGATATTGACGCGATCAACGACTAATTGATAACCAATATTGACGACACGAATGAACGGATGCAAAAAATTTGTATCAATATAATGAAGTTCAAGAGTGATCAATAGATCAACTTTAATAGTACGTTTAGAAAGTCTGAGATTCAAAAGAGAAAAAAAAAAACTGAAAATAGAAAGAATCTGAGTTTTTAGTAAAAATTTTTAATGACATAAACGTACGTATACTAAAGAGTAATCTATATAAAAAAGTAATCATCGCAACCAAGCGTGAAAATTGAAAAAACAAAACACAACGAAGATATTCAACTAAAACCCATTTGAACTGTATATCTAGATGGTTATATTGAAAAGGAATCTACAACGCGGAGATAGAAAAACTATGCACTCCACAAGCTTTTGAATATGTTGATTGATGAATACCGCAATAATTTCGAATAATAATTATGGATCGCAAAAGGAAGAAAAGCACGAGATTCTGTCGCCGCGTTCATACGAAACATCATAATATAAAAACATTATACAACACAATATGAATACAATAATTTGAAGAGTAATTTGGGTTTCTCAACTATACAGCATGAATTTAGAAATTATTGAAATGAATTTTTTGTTTATAAATTAGTACGTACTCGCGAATAAGGACGAGTAAGAAGTGTAGAAATAATATAGGTACAGTTTTTGAAAAATTTCTACATTCACTTAACTCCGTGAAAGAGAGAACAACGAGGGATAAAAATTGAACTTAGTAATTATTTTTGAAAAATTTTCAACAACCAGTCTCGGACAACCTAATTTTGTGAATAACTCGACGGCACAACGTCGATTTCCATGAAAATGTACTTACTTAAACGAGAAAATTTTTCATAATTTTCGACACAAGTAAAATATTACTTAATACGTAACACGTGTTAATAATTTATGTAAAAAATGAGGACATGAACTTTTTTCGTAATCAAAGACGTTACAAAAATATAAAAATATTTATTTAGAAAAAAGTATTGAAAATATTACTAATTAAGGTGTAAATAGGTTTTTTTTTTTTTATTATATTTTGTCCATAAAATTATTAAATACAAAGTTGTGCTCGGGGAGAAAAAAGACAAGAAGTTATTCCACAAAAATAATAGGCCAATGTAGGAATAAAGATAATGACTAATATGTACCGTGCCTAAATGAACAGCTACCAAGAAAATAAAGGGGACGAGAGCCATGTTGATATGTTAGAATTGCTTTCAATAACATGAGAGAGAGAGAGAGAGAGTATATTACATACAGAGACGACGGAAGGCAAAAATGTTTTTCGAATTACTTCGCTTCAGAAGAAACGAATTTGGGGAATCTTGAACTAAAGAAAATATCGAAAACACGATTCACACCTTGTCGAAAATTTTCGACTTTAGCTTTGCTAAATGAACGACTCGTAACACAGCACAGGCTTCACGCTTCAACGCTTCATCTCTTCCTTGTTTCTCGCTTCAACGCTTAACCACTGTGAAACCTAGTCCGTCAAATGCCGAGACTCTCGATACTTAGGGAATATAATTTACTTACTCTCTTATTGAGAAACTGACGGACCGCTTTTGTTTCTTCTTGTGTCCGTTAGGTGAAGAATAGAAGCCAGTTTCCCGCAAGCCGAGATACAATGACGAATGTAATAATTCTATGCGTCAATTTACAAATAAAAAAAGGATATAAAAAATATATATATTGTGTTTATTTCTTAGCATGCTTCCACTCGCGCTCTCTGTTGAATAGAAAATACGACTTCGAATAACACACAAAGAAAAGATAATCCCTCTCTATAATCGTTCCCGATTCACGGTCTCGTATGGAACGATACCCCCCAACCTTTTTTCATATGGTAGCAGAGTTTGTACTTCAGATTTACCCCCTTTCAAACTAAAAATAACCCTGAGCTAGCTCTCCAGCGATCTTTCGATATCATTACGATTACGTAGTTATTTAAGCTAGCTACTACAATCTCTCGCAGCGTAAACAATAGCAGCAATGTACCTTAGCTTACACGTCAGAAAACTCATAGCAGTTTTCTACTCATACTACTACTCAGCTTCAGAACACGTATTCTCGATACGCTTATTGGTACTCGTTTAGCTTCCAAAAAAAAAACAGTTCTCAATGCTTACTTCTTTTTTTTCGATTAACACCACACATCCTTTGAACAAGATACGTAACTAAAACGCAAGATCATTGTATTCTTGTTAAACTTCAGGTTGGTAAAAATCGGAAAAAATGAATAACAATCTGAGTTTGAGGAGAAACAAAGCTTAAAATAGGTCCGGATCTAAACACTTTCTGAGACGTGTACCATGAGTCGACGCTTTTGTATTGTACTTCTTCAGGCGCCTGAACAAAAAAAAAAAAATCTGTCATTATATCGAGAATTACGTTTTTAGAACAAGTCAAGGTCAAATATTCTACACTTCTTTTTCGGAATTCTTAATTTTCCTTTCACAAAGCTTAAAAGTAGCAAACGCGCTACTCTTTGGGACGCTTTCAAAACTTAACTTGTTGATGAATTTCTTACTTGCGCATTAGCTATTTTGCAAGGCAATCGTCGTTCATGAAGCTTCTAATGAGTCGCTTCACACTTAAGCTAAGCCGCGTATTCTGCGAGCATCGTACAGCTATCCGAATGGGCTAAGGATGAAAAAACGAGCTTACAGTAATAAACGGCGCTTGCTACTGTATTAGTACACGGTACAGTAGGAGAAAATGAAAAATTTTTCTCAGGTCAGTTCTTCCTAAAATAGAACCCGATTTCCACTCAGCTTCAAAATATCTTAAGGAGTCGGAAATCACTCATCCACATTGGATGACCGTCGCTCGGTTTTTACTGAGAGCTTCCATTGTATCCTTGAAACAAAAAAAAAAAACAATTTTCTCTTTTTCTTTTTTTCCTTTTCTTCTCAAGTATCTTTTAACAAGGCAATGAGTCATATAAGCTTACGATCTTGCGTATCTCTAAACATTTAAGTAATGTGAGATAATTAACAATTACAAGGCAGTTCCATACGGCTTTTTTTTAGGACACCTTGTAAAGCCTAACAGTTATTATAAAACTATGGGCAGAGCGCTTCCGTTATACTTGAGTACACCGCAAGTCGGGAACTCTAGAGAGTGTTAC
Source organism: Aspidiotus destructor (assembly GCA_035079395.1). NCBI lineage: Eukaryota > Metazoa > Arthropoda > Insecta > Hemiptera > Diaspididae > Aspidiotus > Aspidiotus destructor. The sequence continues at coordinate 195,800 of JAVHKZ010000014.1, forward strand.
ACAACGACGATTTATACGTACTAGAGCCGTAATAGTATATGAGGTTTCACGAGAGGAACCGTTCATCAACTAGATACCAACCTAGCAACTTGGTATTCGAAACTTTAACGCTGCGTCAGGTCCACAAAGCTTCAGTCTACCCTATCTCCTCGAACTCTAGCTTACAATAAATTTCGAATCGTACTAAAACTTGAGGTTGATCACTCTTGATCAACAATATTTGACCGCTTCTTATTTCTTTCCTCTACAGAACGCTCCCGTCAGCTTCACGCCGGTAACAGCGTCCTCTCCAAGTACGACAACCACGACCACTTCAGTCACAACCGTCAGCTTTCCAACATCGTTCTGAAATCAAATCCTTTCACTTGCAAACTACTGATTGCATTTCAGGTACTGTTGTTTCCTCTCCTTCTCCCGCTTGCGTGCGCGCTATTTTACCGGACAAATTACCTTATGCCGACCCAAATATCTTCAACTCAAATCATAGAACTTTCGACATACTAATTGGCATTGATCTTTACAACAAAATTGTAAATCTCACATCAGTTAAGCGCTTATCGTGTGGTATAGTTCTTAAGGACACCTTCTTTGGTTGGGTTCCTTCCGGCAGCCTTGAAGAGAATGAAATAATAACAAAACAAACAACTGTAACGGAACCAGTGCTTTCAACCTTAAAACTCGCTACAGTCTCATTAGAAACACCAAAAATAACTAAAACTACAAACGACGATGAACTAGACAAACTGTGCTCACTTTACTGGTCTCTTGAAGTACTAGGGATACGAAACACTCAGCTTGAGGATTTAAACGAGTCCATACTCCGAAATCATCGCGAAACAGTAACTAGAGATGAAAACGGTCGCTTTGTAGTTCGTTGGCCTTACAAAAAAGAAAATCCTTCAATACCTTCTAACTATCGTCTAAGCTTAGCGCGTTTGAAGAAAATTTCTGAAAACTGCGAACCCAACGTCTTAGAAGACTGCAATAAAACGTTCCAAGAACAGTTAAGTTTAGGAATCATCGAACCAGCTCCCTCAGATTCACCTTATTTAAAACACTACATTCCTTGGAAACCTGTGTATCGGAAAGAAAAAATTCGAATCGTATACGACGCTTCAGCAAAAACTAAGGCCGGCGTAAGCCTAAACGACCTCATGAACGTTGGCCCCAAGCTTCTAAGTGACCTCGTTAGTCTCATCATCAACTTCAGACTCCATGAAATAGGTTTAACAGCAGATATCGAAAAAGCCTTCCTTATGGTGCAATTGAATATGGTCGACAGAGATGTGACTCGCTTTCTTTGGTACAAAGACTTGAGCAAACCGCTCACACCTGATAACATCGCAATCTATAGATTCGCGAGAACTCCTTTTGGCATAATAGCGAGCCCATTTCTGTTGAACATTGTAATTCAAGACCTTTTAACCTCTCCCAACAAATGGCTTACCTTAAGCAGAAACAGCTTCTACGTAGATAATTTACTATTAAGCGTGCCCACCACAATAGACGCTGTTAACCTCTACAATGCTTTGAAACCTAAACTAACTTCAGGAGGCTTCAACCTCAGAGACTGGACTTCGAACGATCAAAACTTCATTAACGCCATACCCGGCAGCTTACCGATCGATTCTGAACCAATTTCAACTCTAGGCTTAGGGTGGAACAGAGTTAACGACAGCTTAGCCATACGAGTGAGCTGGACACCAAATAACGAACCTATAACCAAACGTAACATTCTTAAATTTGTAAGCAGCATTTACGATCCCTTGATGCTTACAACTCCAGCTACACTCCCAATCAGAATTCTCATCCAAGAATGCTGGAAAGAAAAAATTACATGGGATCAGTTATTGCCAGTTAGTAAACAAGCCCGCTGGTTAAAACTGTACAACGAAACAAAGAAAGCAATCTCCACTAGCTTTCCGAGAAGATACTGGACCTTTAACGGAAACGGAACTGTTTACTTACACGTTTTCTGTGATGCTTCGAAAGAAGCCTACGCTTGTGCCGCTTATCTGACGTATGTCGACGAACTTAACGGTCACTTCGCATCGTGCTTGATACTCGCAAAATCTAGAATAACGCCACCTCAAGGTTTAACTATCCCGAAGCTAGAATTACTAGGAGTTCTTATAGGGAAAAGATTAGCAAAGTACATACTTTTGCACCTAAAGCTGACCATCCAAAAGCTCATATTGTGGACAGACGCCACTACAGTTATACACTGGCTTAACTCCTCTTCAGTCCAACCCAGATTCGTCGAAGCACGGATCACTGAGATCAGAGAACCTCTTAATTCAACCATTCCTATAGCAGAAAAAGATTTTTTAGTTAAGTACGTGCCGTCGGAATCTAACCCAGCCGATATAGCTACTCGAGGTTCTAAAGCTGAGGAACTTTTTGAAACACCTTTATGGTGGAAAGGACCTGCCTGGTTACCTTATCCACAACTTTGGCCATCGCCCCCAATCGACGTGCAGGACTATTCCAGTAAAATTATTCCTACCAATGCAATTATGATTGTGAACGCCTCCTTAAGTGTAGATCATTTCCTACCCGATTCTTTCGAAAAACGCTTCTCTAGCTGGGACAAGTACGCCCGCTTATATGGGATAATCCTTCGATGGTGTGCTAACACCTTAAATATACCCAACTTTGACTCTGAAACTGATATATATCAAAGAGGAGAAAGAGTCTTAATCAGAGCACTTCAATTTAAATACTTCCAAGTAGAACTCACGAAACTAAAACATAACGTGCAACCTAATGTCCAACTTGGACTATTTCTTGACGATATGGGTATCATACGGTGTGGCGGACGCTTACATAACGCTTCTTTTCCTTGGGAAACTATCCACCCGATCCTTCTACCACGTGAAAGCCCTCTAACAGTTCTTTACATCCAAAAAATTCATAATGAGAACATGCACATTGGCTGCAGTCACGTTCTTTCTAAGCTTAGAGAAAAATTTTGGATCATAAAAGGTAGAGCTAAAGTCAAATCTGTCCTTCATCGGTGTGTCACGTGTAGAAAATGTTCAGGTGGTAGTTACCAACTTCCTCCAATGCCTCCGTTACCTTGGGTACGAGTCACCGAAGCTAGTCCATTTCTTCACATAGCAGTGGATTACTTCGGCTCCTTGAACTGCTACAAAGACGATAACGTAACTTTAGACACCGTTCACGTAGCCATATTTACATGCTTAGTAACTAGAGCAATCCATATGGAAATAGCCAACAATTTGAGTGCTGACGAATTTCTGATGGCATTCATTCGCTTTACTAGCCGCAGAGGAGTGCCAAAACTTGTGTACAGCGATCATGGCTCGAATCTGGAATTTGTTCAACGCTTAGTAGGTAACGAAACAAAAATTACAGACATAGACGTTCGACGATACTTCTCTACTAACAACATTAGATGGAAATTTGCTCCGCCAAATGCTCCTTGGTATCGTGGAGTAGTAGAACGCCTTATTGGTGTTGTAAAACCATGCCTTAAGAAAGCCTTCGGTAGGAAGCAAATTCTCAACTACGTCTCATTCAGTACAGCAATTTGTCAACTCGAGAACATAGTTAACTCACGACCGCTTACATATGTTTCGGAAGAAACACTTCAGCCACTAACGCCTAATCACTTCCTACGACTAAGAACCGTCAACGCTAATAACGTAACCGAGGTATCCAAACATAGCATTCCTAAACACACAAGGAAAGACATAATAAAAACATGGGAACAAACTAACGCTATAGTGGAAGATTTCTGGTCTGCATTCCGAGGACTATATCTTCTAAGCTTACGGAGTCAGCACGCTATGATTCATAAACCTTCAAAAGGTTCTGTCGCTTGGGCTCCCAGGAAAGACGACGTTGTTTTAATACAACACCCTTCAGCTCCTCGATGCGACTGGGCAATGGGACGTATAACTAGCCTCGATAAGAGACAAGCTTTGGCAGAATTATTCACCAACCAAGGTATTGTAAGGAAACCAGTCAACCAACTCTTCCCATTCGAAATAAATGAATGTCCCACGAATAATTCTTCAGTAACCCACAAAGATTCTCCAGCTACAAAACGTAGACGAACATAAGATTTATCCAATCCTTATCACAACACATTCTACCAGACCAGTTACACACGTGCGTAAGGTAGGTTTCTTCTTCCGTCGTGGGGAGTGTCGAAAATTTTCGACTTTAGCTTTGCTAAATGAACGACTCGTAACACAGCACAGGCTTCACGCTTCAACGCTTCATCTCTTCCTTGTTTCTCGCTTCAACGCTTAACCACTGTGAAACCTAGTCCGTCAAATGCCGAGACTCTCGATACTTAGGGAATATATAGGAAACTTATTTGGCCGCCTTTTCAGGAAAATCTGAAATGTAATGTAATTTTCCATAGCCATTTTCCTCTTCGAGCTTTTTGCACGCCATTTTCAATTTCCTGTAAACTACGAAATTTCCGTGCACGTTCTCAAGCAATTTTCGTATTAATTTAATTTTCGTCAACCCTCAACCTCCAATTGAAGATGTCGAATTGGGAAGTCGAAAATCTGCCGATTGGCACTAATGATGTAAGTTTTTTCTCAACACTTCTATTCAATATATATCGAAGATTGTTGGTCGGCTAGCTTCAGAATTGTCCGGTAGAAAAAAATTGCCCCAGTATTTTGACGCTGCGAGATTAGCTTTAGAGAATTTACTTACTCTCTTATTGAGAAACTGACGGACCGCTTTTGTTTCTTCTTGTGTCCGTTAGGTGAAGAATAGAAGCCAGTTTCCCGCAAGCCGAGATACAATGACGAATGTAATAATTCTATGCGTCAATTTACAAATAAAAAAAGGATATAAAAAATATATATATTGTGTTTATTTCTTAGCATGCTTCCACTCGCGCTCTCTGTTGAATAGAAAATACGACTTCGAATAACACACAAAGAAAAGATAATCCCTCTCTATAATCGTTCCCGATTCACGGTCTCGTATGGAACGATACCCCCCAACCTTTTTTCATACACCTACAACCTCCGTTTTAATTTTTACTTTACGACTAGACTCAGCAGAAAATTGAGATACTGACTTATTAGGTGAACCTTAGTAGCCATTTATTATTATTTACAAAACTACGATAGCCCCAGATTTCATATCTCGTCGTTACAGATAACAAGATAAGTAATAAATTTGTAACTGTCATATAAGGAAAAAAGTAGTAGTAAAGATAATAATAATAATGATATAATAATAATAGTAAAAACAGCATTACATTTTACACCACTACCCAGCAAATCGAAAAGCTTCAACGCTTTCTAGCTTCCCCAATACCTAATTAACAGCATTCTATGAAGTACTTTCACCAAATTCTCACACGTCTCACTTGTTTTTCAAAACGTGAGTAAATAAAAATACGTGACCGCCCCGATGCACTAATTACGTATCAAATAGGTAATTATAAAATTGAAGAATCTAAAAAAATCCATTAAATTTTTGTTGTTACGCGCACAAAAAATGCATTTTAAAAAAGCTTATTCATCAAACACAAATCACTCTCATTTATGAACCGCTTTTGTGGGCAGGAAAATTATATCATGAGTTTTGACGACAAACGCTATCCGAGAACTCGATTTTTACTCCAAGTCAAGGCGGTGAAATGATTTTCGACCTATTGCCGTTTCTTCGTCGGAACCTGATCAATATGTGGAACAAAAGTATTGCTAGTCAAATTTAGGAAAGCTATGGGACGAATAGAGTGAAGCAGTATCATGTCTCTCATTATGGGAAAAATAAAGGTGAATAATTTTTCTCTTTTGTTTATGATACTCGGACGATAATTGATGTGAGTTATAGATAGTTTGTCAAGAGTCCATGATCCAGAAAGTTAGTAGGTCAACAGCAGGCTGGGTAATCAAGCTCCTGAAAGATTCGATCGAGTATACGACACGCATCTAGTCTCACCAGCTGGATTTGCGCCTGTGCAAAATTTAGAAGTGACTCAATTGGTCACACAATTTAGGTATCAAAGCAGTCGTTTCGGATGATAATATAATTATGATAATAACAATCAAAATTTGAGAGACAAGAGTGTCTTGTGAACGTTCATTCTTCATCACATTGTAGAAAAACTTTGAACTCAGCAAAACTTTTTTTTCCAACTTCATATCGAATTTCGTATCAACTTGTGGATATTATTAATGGGAAATGTTCTAATATTATGTTTCAGAATGATGAAACTAAATTTTCGAAGAATGAAGGGAATCGAAACGATGACGAATTGATAGAACCCCCAACCTATTGATCAAGATCAAGATTTTTAATTTTTTCACTGTGTTTTTTATCTTAATGAGTCCGTTTTTGCCATTTAAAACATAGTGGATACTGTTTTTGTTGAATAATAACTGAGCATTTTTGAACATGTTGTTCATTTATCTGAACCTATAAGACTGAATTTTGTTTTTTTATTTTTAAAATATTTGGTGAAGTGATAATATAAAACATTTAAAGCCTGAAAATCTTTGTTCTGCGATAAAGAAGTTGATGCCTGCAAAAAATCATTAAATCTCATTTCTGAATTACCAAACAAATGTCCTGGTGCAGAATCGTACGCTCAATAAATCGATAGTTTTCGCATCTTATAAGTCATCAATCAGAAAGTACCGGTACATCATCGATTCCAGACTCAATTTTTGAAAAATGTTGGAACGCAAACCCTGCAGATTCCTTGTGAAGAAACCTTATCATTCGAGTTTGCCATCGAGTTTCACGTCCATTACGGTGGATCGGTCAATTTTTATTCTAAATGAAAATTCATAACTCGTAGTCGTATGACATGTCAGCAACCATTTTCGAACCGGTCAACATCTCAACCTTCGAAAATATCAAAGCGAATTTATCCTAGTGAACATTTTTAATACATACCTAAGTACACCATATTAAACAAGAAGCGAATAAAAATCATTTGAAAATTGACACTTCATTGTGTCCATGTATCCAAATCGACTTCATAGGGCAAAGCCTGATGTGTTCGTGTTTTTACTGTTTATTCTGATCCTTGCACGAACAAAATTTTAATTTTTTTGGTATCAGGTTGACCTGGGGTTGGACTTGGTTTCATTTCTTACATTCATTTAGTCAATCTCTCCAAAATTTTCATCGATCTAAATTAAATATCCTCTTGTGTCAATTGATAGCCGGTTTCTAGCGATGTAATGAAAGATGGGTGCATCGACTTCAGCTCATTTGCGAAGGGTGGGTTTTTTCGCACGAAATAAGAAGTCCAAAACTACGTCAACTTGACGAATACATACAACCACAATCTGCTTATTTACAGCAACTTTTCATGATAATATTGAGACATTTCTCCCCTTTCTATCCATTTCTACATAATATTTACGTAATACTTATTTAAAAATATTTGTCGAGCTCATAACCCATTACTGTCGTTTTATAGCTCGTTAAATAAGAAAAGAAAAAAAAACTAAACTAAACAAAGACTTTGAGCGTTTAAGAATAATTTCACGAAAAATATGAAAAAAATGAACAATAAAAATGATACATAAACATTATAAAAGTGCAACCAAAGAAAAAAGAAAATAATCACGAAAAATGAAAATTTTTGACCGAATTGGCAAATTAAAAATTGAAATGAAAAAAAAAATATTTGGCCAACTTCACATTAATAATAAAATATTATTTTTCTATTTTAAAAACTTTCTTTCGCAAATAATTAATTTTTTCTACATGGAATGAAAAATTGAATTTCAAATCTGACTAGAAAGAAAAAACTTGAAACTTTTCAGCTGTAGATCTTAACAGAAAGAAATTTGAATCTTTTAAGAACTAAATCGCAGTAAAAAGAAAGCTTTTGATCGTTTAGGTTTCAGATCTTGACAGAATAAAAGAAATCGTAGACTGAATTCGTGGATTATTAAAAATATTCCCCGTGATTACCGACAAGAAAAAAAAAAAAAAAAAAAGGAGTGATCGACATCATGCAAAAAAATTCGAATAATAAATTTCGAAAATTCAAGAAACCTTCGAGTACCGAAATTTTTTTTTTTCTTCTGTTTCTTGAGAAGACACTGAAAATTTCAAGTATTTTTCTTCTTTTTGCAGGAGAACAGTTGGAAATTTTGTGTTCTGTACTTTTTGTTATCACAACTTATTATTATTTCGTTCTGTCGGATAATTTCTTCGGAATGTTATTTTTTGTTCAAACACCTTTTTCTTTTGGTGCAGTATTCCCCTAAGTATAAATATTCGCCGATCTAGGAATACATCTCGTGAATCTTATATTTAGAAAGTATTTTTGGTAACTCAGACTCATAGGCAAGAATTACCGGTGTCTATTCATGTCTATATCACTATTTACAAGTTTGATATCACGATCCTCTTCTGTTTGTGGAACCTAATTTTGGTTATTGAACATTATTTTCTGAAAATTCCTCAATTTTTGCATTCACTTTATTAGGTTCAACCTCATCATGTATATCTCTTTCAGAACCAGCTTTCATCGTGGTGAGATTGGTCTTTTTCAATATTTTACATTATTTTGCGTTATTCTATCAATTCTATCTTCAAATTAGACTCCAAAAATTCAATTTTTATCTTCTCCAAAGTTAAGAAAACAACAGAACTTTCTTCTCTCTTGTGAATTTCATGTAGAAAATTTTTTAGGCGACATACTTGATACACTCCAGAACATAAATTTGCATTTTTCTCGCAAATTTTTATAAGCTATACAGCGCTGTTATAGTTGATTGGTAGGCCTATATGCTAGAAAGTTTCAGAAAGGCTCGTTTGAAAGCTTATGATACCCTCTCTTAAAATGACACAAAAAACAATTTTTTTTATCCGTCTTAAAAAATAGCCCGTCTTAGCGCGTCACATATAAATTCTTAAAAATTTGATCAATCTCAACATTTTTGTGAAAATTACAAATGTTTCTTTTTCAAGATAATGAAAACTGGTAGGCTATAAAATCTTTCAATTTCAAAACTGACAAATAAATAGGTAGGTATATTGTCTCTGCGCTCGTTCAATTAGCTTACAATACGTAAGGAAGTTGTTCAAAGTGATCGGCCAGGTTTCTATAATCGCTGTGCACACTAGCTTGTATGGGATTTTCCGAAGCTGTCCTATGTCTTTACTGCTGCGGACGGATGATCAGTTCGATTAGATAGCACATGTAAGCAACTCGCTATTGATTTCGCTCTCGAAAAGTAAATTCACACCTGTTACTAGTTGAATTTCATATTACATAAAAATTCAAAGGAAAGTTATAATTTCTAGTCGAAAAAGGAAGATACCTATTCGATTTTTACGCGACCTTCGTACGTGATTATTAATAATCTTTTAATTAGTTATAAAATAGAGAAAGAGTCCTTCTCGTTAAACTTTATTTTCCAATCCGGAGTCATTTATCGTACCTTTCACTGTATTTGTATACGCAAGTGTATCGTTCCGCAGTTATTGGAGTCAACTTCCACGTGCTGGGCATCCAATCACCCGTTCGGTCTCGGTCTACAATAACATCATATTGTATCGGAGAAGATCCAGACGCGTATTATTTTCGGATTAAATATAAGTATTCGTACCTATCAGGTTAGTTTTGTTTCAATTACGAAAATACTCAATTACATCGAGTGGGAGTCGTTATCACAGAGCCATTACGAGCACGTCCGGAGCGGAATGGAATTGATTGAGATATGCGGATGAAAATTTGGTCTTCAGTGATGGTAGTGTAAGTTATAGGAGGGAACGTGGAGATGAATTATCGATAGACGGGATGCAGTCTTCACAATTATTTTGAAGCGTGATACTTTTAACCGGCTGATTTCGGTGGGTTAACTTTAAACTCAGTTTAAGGCTATTGTATAACTGGCCCTTTGACACTCACTCAGTTTTAGGGAAAGGGGGAGGAGATCTTTTATTATTATTTTTTTTCTCTTCGTGTTTGGGTCGGGAGTGTGGATCACGGACATAGCATACAATTTTTAATTTCTGACAAAAACAATATTTATAATAGAATTTATATCACCAAATATTTGATAGTTGGTGTATTGTACGAATTAATAACAATTCGGGGGGATTAATTAGGAAAAGTCTATTTTTTATTCAAACGACAGAAGAAAGGAATGTTTTACGATACCTATAATTATAAACGACGAGAATCACAAATACAAAACGATAAGACGATTCTTTTAAGGAGCATGTTTATTCGGGAACAGTTACCTAATTGGTAAAATAGGTATATATTATTTATCTTGAATGGTATATAAATCATCATTGCTATTAAATATCATTAATGAAATTTACAACTACAAAAAATTGTTCAAAACATTCGATAATATGCAATCTCGTGTTCCTTTTCTTAGATTGAGAACAAAAACAGGGTAGGTATTAAAAATTTGAAATTGATAAAAAGGAATCATTATTATTAGGTATTAGTTTTTCCCCGGCGCCTCCGCTGTTTTTTCTTTCTTGTTACCTAACAGCAGAAAGAATAATCCACTGTCAGTCTCATATATACGAGCGTTTAGCAGAAACTAATAATAATTAATTAATTTGATCGAAATAGAATATTCCAATATTCGTGAGTAAAATACTCAATCGATGAAAACGAAGTTTCAATAAATTTGTTGCTGTGCTGACCGGGAGAAAATTTGAGAAATGAAGATGGGATGATGATCTGAGTTCCCTATACGAGAATTTATCTACAAAAATTATAGAAGAGTTAACTATACTGACCGAGTTAGAACGAAGTTCGACGATATCCATAGAAGAATTCGACATTTTATTTGGAGAATAACGAAAGGAATTACCGAAAGAAAGTTACTAACAAAGATTGAATAATTTCTGAATACGAAATACGTAACACGTACACGAATTTTGATCGAATAAAATGAAGGATTATTTCATGGCGGCAAACTGTAGTCGATACTTCGAAGATTGGACCATAATCGATATTGTGGTACATTTTTCGACAGTTGGAGTCTGTCGAGATTTGAATTCTAAGCTTACTCAAAATGTGCGAGACAATTTACAATCTGAAAAATCAGTAACTATTACTTTCATTTCCGTAAGTTGAACTTAAACTCTGTACCTTATTCTTTTCCAGAGCCTCGCGCAATGGTTGACGCAAACATTTGTTTTCTTTTTCTTTTGCTCCTCAAACCTCCTAATGAAATACTCGTCATCTTTAAGTGATTTAAAGAGGCCGAGTCCTATGATAGCACTCAATGAGACTACTAAATTTTTTATTGTATCGCTGGGAAGGTTTGTGGGACGGGGAAAGCGATATACATACAATAAGTTGCACCACTCACTCCTACGCCTACTAAACTTGATTTCCAGATCTTATTTCTATACCAACTTGAAAATTTGATAGGAACTTACAAGATGTCTTACATGCAATGAGAAATAATATCGAATGCAAACAAGATTCATTTAATGTTTCAAACCTTCCTTAACTTCTCATGAAGATACTTGTTGAAGCAGCCATGGCCGCTTAACACCTGCGTCAGGTGAAAGTTTAGTTGACCATGTTTCGGTTCATCCACTCATCAAGGTCACGTATTAACACACGGGTTGTCCACGTGCCCGGCTCACTCTGGGCAATTCTTACTTCCCATCTCTCAAGCAAGGAGCGCCTGGCCTCCTGCTTTACCCGTAGTCTCTTGATTAGTCGTCGTCTTCTTTTTTGAACTGAACATCACCGCATCTCTCCTCAGCGAGGAGTTTTTGGATAATGGACATGACCGTTTGATCGTTTCACGCAAGGTTAATAATGTTTTTGTTCCTGTTTATAAGCTCTATTTGGGAAGGATTTTTTTTTTCTTTTTTTATTCCCAAGAAAGAGGAAAACGGGAAAACTCTGCTTGTAAAACACGAAAAACCATGTTCGCCTCTTCAGTCGAGTGAAGAGTGCTGCAAATGCGGCTCAACTCTCATTCCAACAGAATGACAAAAAAAAGTACATGTTGCGATAGCCCCCAATTATAGAATAGACGAGCATATAAAATTACAAAGAAGAAAGATAGGTAAGCATTGTGACCTGACAAAAAACAATTTTTACTATGGGGTAGCAAAAAGACAGGTATGAATGACGAAAAAGCTCCAATTGAAAAAAATTTGAGGTAAATCACTTTTAATAGCGAATATCAAAGTTATAACATAAGTAATTATAGGTAGTTAAAACTGTGTCAACGACCCAGAAAAAAGAACGCAATAAAGTCAAAATATGACATCAGCATCCGGGTCAGTGAATCTCAATTAGGTACTTCGTAGACGATTACCTCTTCCGCTGCCATTCGAACTCCTACATTAGGGCGACGTGCTTGAATATTCCTACTTAACTGATATGCCTTACTGTAAAAGAAAATAGGTAAACACAAAATGAGATTGACAAAATTAAAATTTTTATTAAGTTGGTATGCATTAATTTCGGTATTTAAAGAGAAGATTTATGATGAAAAGATATAACAAGATTTGGATTTGTGTCGAAATCTATGAGTAGGTATGAGGAAATAAATATTTGACTCGTTTCAAGTCGCTAAACTACTGTAGGTATTTTCTTCCTTTTAAATCTTGAATTTGTGTCCGTACGTGAGTCTTCAAGGTTCATAAGACTTATCGGATGAGGAAAATTTCAACTTAGATAATTCATAAAAGGAGACAGGGGATTGAAGAACAGATTAAAATTGAGACTCCGAAAAATTTTTGAATCGGGGTTGATAATTGGGTAGTTTTTTTCATAGGTACTAGTGAAAGGAAATATGAATTCAATAATGTCAGCCTACGAATTTATCTTTTTGCAATGATAGAAGTGCGCAGAATACCTAGATTTGAAAAAAAGAATTTTCAGTCAGTGAAAGACTATAGTATAATAAATCTTCATTTTTCACATCCTCCCAAAAAATTTTCCATTCTCTTTGGGATTTGGGTCTAATAAAGATGAATATATTCATTGCTAATACCTTTTGAGATCATATTATAAACTCAAAAAAAAAAAAAAAATGAAATGCGGTGATCTACTAAAAAACTTACCAGTACAGTACAAAAACGATGACGTTAACCACAATACTCAAGAGGAAGAATCCATTTGGAAGAGTGTTCATCAAGCTGTTGAACAAATAGGTGTAAACAAGAACACCGATTACGCCGAAGGAAATGAAAACCATTTTGACCATATTTAGACGTCCTGTGGAAAGGAAAATAGTCAAATGTTAGAAGAGGACCACCAACGCTGGTAGAGGATTTTATCAGCTTACCGAATTCCCTTTGTGAGAAAAATTTGCTAATCAAAGAGAAACAACAGGATAAGGCAACTCCGTGGAAAATATCCAATAGCACACTCTAAAATCAGATGAATTTTATTAACAACACGTTTCGAGAACGATTAGTAATATAGAAAAAATTATGATGGGTGATGGGTATAAAATAATATTCGTTGATCTAGGTGTATTTCTCTTGAATCTTATATGTTTAGAGAGTATTTTCGCGGTAACTCTTAACACATAGACAAAAATTCCGGGTATCTATTCATGTTCTTTAAATCATTAACATTAGGCATACGCTGCCTTTCAAAAAGTCTTTAGATCCTTGATGAGATCTAGAATACATTTCAGAGTAGGTGATGTTATACGCCAATAGAGTTAGCGTAAGTGCCTGCATCCGAAGCGGGAACTCCAGCGTCTCTGAAGAACTTTTCAATCAATCACACTTGCGTGCACTATTCAAGTTAACTACTACATTCTACTGTCAAAATTACTTGAGGATTACTAAAATGAGACTTTCAGGGAAAAAAAGTTACGGGAACTTGTTTTCCGAGCATTTGTATGAAAAAGTATTGTACGCGACAAGTGGTTGGGAAGCTCGCTAGATCCTCCCCCACTTGTCGCGTAATATACTATTCCCAATTCGGTAAATTTTCTAGTTAATTTTATTTCACAAGCCATCTCGTAAGTCAATGCATTATTTAATACATGAACTGAGTTACAACTCTGCCGTACGAAGTTAAATTGACGTACGAAGTTAAATTGACGTACATCCAAATTGACGATCAAGCAAACTGTATCTGTCGGACGATTGGTGCGAATGTGTGAATCGTGATACTGATAACACACAACACACTGACTACGACTATTTCATTGATTTGATGAAACAACACTAAAGTAAAAATGCAGATCTAGGAAATTGGAGCTTTGCGCTGGGTATGATGAACACTTCTCCCTGAATCGTGTTGAAATGAACGTTGGATATAAGTACGTCAAAATTTTGACGTATATCCAAACCACGATCCAAAATGCTTGTATCGAAAAACTAATGTGATAAATGGATTTCTCATTGAAAAATCGTTCCAAGATCGCATATTCACATCTCGATTAGCCGTATTAAGCTTAATTCAGGAAAATCAAACTTCTCCCCAATCGTTGATTTGGATATAGTTATGTCAAAAGGACGCTTTTAAGCAAAACCCAACCAAGCGACATGATAACGATCTAGGGAATAGGGTAATCTCCACTTATAGTAAATGAACATTTCTCCTGTTCTCCAGATTGTTATCATGTTGCTTGGTTGGGTTTTGCTTAAAAGCGTTCAATTCAATTTCATTGTACGGCAGAACTTACAGAGCGGCTTCAAAACTCTGGAGCTACTGGAGCAAGGACAGTGCTCATCCACCCCGTAAGTAATGTACGTCGATCAGCAAAAATAGTACTAATTGTTGATCCATGTCCGGAAAACTCTTTCTGCTGATTAGTGATGGGCGGTTATTGGTTATATAACCAATTAATCGGTTAATTCTGGTAAAATTTAACTGAATAACCGGTTTATTTGTGATGAAAAAAAAAACGGTTAATGGAGCGCAATAACCGATTAATTGTCAAAATCATAGATTTTTTTTTATATTTAAATTACCGCTAGATTTGCTACTAGCCTTAGTGATAATTTGACCAATTTGATTTTTTCAAAGCATCAAGCGGCCAATTGCTAAAAGCTTTTAGAATTGAGGTATTTCTTAATCATTATCACGGCACCTCAGAGTCTAAGAGACCTCTCCTCTCCTTTTTTTTCAATTTTTGCAATTTTGAGGGTGAAAAACGTGGAAGACCTTAGCGCTCCTAGCGGAATTTTTTGAGAACTAAAAGCGATCTAAATAACCGCCAGTTCCGATTAACCGGTTTATTTGAGCGGTTTTAACCGATTAACCGATTATGATGATCTTCAATTAACCATTTAACTGGTATATTGAAATAACCTATAACCGCCCATCACTACTGCTGATTCTCCAATGAGTTTACCCCTCAGTTTCAATTCAAGTTGTATGAAGTCTTAGACTATATACCATTGACTATACACGTACCAGACAAATACTCGCATTGTTGAAAAAGTAGTTACTTTGAAGGATACTGACACCACAGTGTGCTGCGTGTTAACCAGCAGAGTGAAAGAGACAGAACATCTTTCCCTCTCTCTTACAACAACGTATTAACATGCAGCACACTCTGGTGTCAGTATCCTTCAA
Organism: Aspidiotus destructor; assembly: GCA_035079395.1. Lineage (NCBI taxonomy): Eukaryota > Metazoa > Arthropoda > Insecta > Hemiptera > Diaspididae > Aspidiotus > Aspidiotus destructor. Next base: position 211,314 of record JAVHKZ010000014.1, read on the forward strand.
AGTGACAACTTTTTCAACAATGTATTATTGATAATGATATTAGTTTTGATTTTACAAATATCGAAATAGTTTAATAGTTGAATAAAAATAGTCGAAATAGTTGGAACAGTTGGAACAGTGAATTAAATTGAACAGTTGATCAGATGATCTTTACGAAAACGAGAATGACGATGCAAAAAAAAATATATATCGAGAGTGGGAGAATTGATAAAATCGGATAGTCAAACACGTGAAACAGCTGATTCTTGATACAATGCGAGTATTTGTCTGGTACATCTGCGGATAGTGTCCACGTATAAAAATCAAAGATTAATAAAATTACTGTAGTCAGCTTGTTAACAGCCAGCAAACATCTTGTTTGCAGTTGGGAGGAAAGTTTTGATGCGATGAGTGTATTTTGAATGTACATTGTTTTTGACAACCACTTTACACCAAGGTAAATTGATAGAAAATGTCCTGTTCCCCACGAATTCTGAAGTTGAAAAATTAGAAGACGTCATGGCGAAGATCCGTGGTTTGTGTCGTCAGCCCCTACAGTGCTAGTGCTAAGTGCTAGTGTCGTCTCGTTTGGGGCTCTCTATTCTGCCGTACATAGGGAGCTCGAGAGCAGGTAAAATGGGCATCCATTTTGTTTGTAACTTACTTGCGGCTGACGGCTTCTCTACTGACTGCGAGCTCGTCGGGTGTTTGTGTGGGTGTTTGTTTACTCACAACTACTCACAATAAAATCAGTAGAGAAGCCGTCAGCCGCTAGTAAGTTACAACCGTACAAAGCGAAATTGACGTATCTACAAAATAACGATCAGGAGAAATGGACTTCTCGTTGCATAACGCTTGAATGACATAGTGTATTTTAGCCTGCAGGCGTGGATAATTATTTTCTCGGAAATCATTGTAGTCGATGCTAACTTCAAATTTTTGCAAGGCTTCGGAGCCGGAGCCAATTTTCGGCTCCAGAGCGGCTCCGCTCCGACTTTTGGCCGGAGCTGGAGCCGGAGCCGGAGCCAATTTTTTTATTGGTCGGAGCGGAGCGGAGCCCTGGAGCTCACAAAAGACAACAAAATGACAATGTTATCTAGCGTTTGCTTATTTTGCTTCTTGATTTAATTCAAATTTACTAAACGTTCTTGGTTCTCGGTCTTTTTTTCATTTAATTTTTTCATTTTCCTTCTTGAATATTAATATTATTAGTTCGCGTGATACAACCAATGGCGTTGTCATGGTCACGGTTGATGAGGAGCAAGCTGAAAGCCTCCATTATTAAACTAATAAGGCTGAGAAACAAAAACCAAAAAGCAAAAAGTCTTGATCTCCGTAGAACAAAACCCTTTTTGTGTTCAACTGTAGATGACGCCACTGAGGTGAAGGAAAATTCCCTTTCTCCTGATTGGTATTGCTCCGGAGTCGGCTCATTGTGCTCCGGAGTCGGCTCATTGCGCTCCGGAGCCGATTGTTGTCGTTCCGCAGTTGTATTTCATAGGTTCGCTAAAATCGCAACAAACGGAACAAACAAACGCGAACGGAGGCAATCTCATGAAGGAACGCAAACGAACGCGAACGTTTTTTTTTCAGAAGTGAACGGGAACAAACGTGAACGAAATTTTCGCAAACGCCCCCAAGTTTGGTTAAGAAACACACACGTTCAAGGCAGTTTGGAGTTCGGAGCTCGGCTCTGGGGCTCCGGGGCCCGGAGCCTATTTTTTTTGGTCGGAGCTGACCGGAGCCAGCTCCGACTTTTTACCGGAGCCGGAGCCGGAGCCGGAGCCCGGAGCTGAATTTGGCTGGCTCCGAAGCCTTGAATTTTTGAAATTTTCTCATTTAAACTGAAGAGAAGATTTTTTCCATCTGTTGATTTACGCTATTATCGTTGATAACAAACGTGATAACGCTTCGATCAAGTTGTAAACAAGGGAGATACGTCAAAAAAATTTTAACGTAAATGCAAGCCCACGGAAAACTGAAGAAGGAGTCGAAAATTGAAAAACTGACGTCAGTTAATGAACTTCTTATTGAAAAATAGTGCGATCACAAGAAAAGATATTCGAAGATATGGTCTTGTCAAAAAGTTAGAATTTTCTCCTGATTGTTATTTTGTAGATACGTCAATTTCGCTTTGTACGGCAGTATTCTATTGTCGTACTTGTAATGGGTAAATAATAGGTAGCCAATAGGCAGCGCTACAGTGTGCAGGTGCTATTCAATATTCAGTATCAGTACACTGCATACCGTGCTGCATACCATTGACTATATACGTACCAGACAAATACTCACATTGTTGAAAAAGAAGTCACTTTGAAGGATACTGACACCAGAGTGTGCTGCGTGTTAATACGTTGGTGTAAGAGAGAGGGAAATATGTTCTGTCTCTTTCACTCTGCCGGTTAACACGCAGCACACTCTGGTGTCAGTATCCTTCAAAGTGACTTCTTTTTCAACAATGCGAGTATTTGTCTGGTACGTGTATAGTCAATGTGCATACACAATCCTTGACAAATGAAACAAAAACACCAGGGAAAAGTACAATTTATTAATGGTAAGGAATCACCGTGCGTAAATCTGATTAGTTACCTGTATACATCCAATTGCATTGATCAAATTCATTTTTATTTTGATTAATTGCGGTCAAAATACCAGTAGTTTGGATAGTCTATAGCGGCTGCAAGGGTGCAATGCTGAAAGATGACAATAACAAAAAAAGTTTCAAAAGAACGTATTTGGGCATTTGGCTCTACTTTGCTTTTGCACCAGGCTCATGGTTGATCGTCAGTCTCCTAAGATGAGTGGATGAGTCCTCAGGTGAGTTCAAGTACTGTAAAATCTTGAGGAAAACCCGGCAATTGCGTAAGAAGTCATTTTACAGTCTAACTTATTGATTGTCTTCTGGTATAATGTTGTAAAAAAAAAATCTGCTTTTTTGCAATGAGAGTTTCAGAGTAAGTATCTTGCATTTGATTTCTCATCATCCTCAATGAATGAACCCATAATCATACAGAATGCAGAAAGCTCTTGATAATTATTACTTCCTGCTGACACTTTTCAAAACTCATTAATTTATTTATGTCTGAAACAAACCACAATGCTTGGGACTTGAGAAAATTTGGGAATCTTCAAAATTTCAATTTGAATTCTCAATACCAAAACCAATTTAACCTATAGAACAGACTCCCTGCGTTCCTTGGTCAACTTTGATTATCATAAAACCTATGAGATATATTCATAATTCAATCAGTGGTTCCCAAACTTTTCTTCCTCGCGGCACTGTATTTCTCCCTTTTACATACCGCGGCACCCTTGATCATACATCATAGTAAGAACTGAATGAGTCTTGTAAAAAATAATTATAAAACAGCAGTACATCTTGTCATGATGGCTCTTGAATGCATCCTAGAAGGAGTGAGACAAAACTACACTTGTAGCATACTTAAAATTATATTATTAGTAAAGACTTTTGAAAAATTTGTAATCTGAAAAATGTTCTCTTCTCGCGGCACACTCTCATGAATCTTGCGGCACACTTTTGTGCCCCGGCACACAGTTTGGAAACCACTGATTCAATGGTTTTCTCAAAAGGAAGAATCACCAATTATTTTCAAGTATGCCCCTCCTTCCAACAAAAAATTGATAGAAGTTGCAAGAATCATCCAGAATGTTACCTTTGATTGCATCTGAAGAAGTTACCCTGAAAAATTACTCTAATTTTTTCCGTTATCATTTTGTCGCTTTTATTGAGTCACCTACTTGTTCAAAAATCATGCAAACCGGGCAAGTTACTTTGGAACTCTCTCTTACTGGTACTCTTTGTGACCCTGAGTATTCATCAGCAATAATTCTCAGCCGGGCACCTACTTGACAGTATCACGTTGGTGGCAGGTTGAGGAATGGCCAACGTAGAACTAGGCATTTGGAAATCAGAGAAACTTGTCCTGATAAAAAATATTATACGTACACTGAGGTATTGTTTGAGAACGTTTTGAGATTCCACATCTCATTGTTTAAGCACACTTTTTCCCACAACAGTATAAGTTGGCGTCAAAGAATGGAGGGAGAAAAGACGCAGTGAGTCATTAACATGTCCGCTTCTCATTACCCGTTGTGCAAAATACCGTCACGTGACGCGGTTATGACGGCGCACATTTGCGCCACAATTGGGTCACAAAGAGGGATCACTGTACTTTTTAAATGGGTGATCGCCGTCACAAACTACCGTCACAAGCGTCACAATTCTCCTCTGTTCCCAACTGTGACGGCATTTTGCACAACGGGTAGTTATTGATGATTTACTTAATATGATAAAATTAATTCAATTGTTCAAAGAATACTTTTTTTTGTAAACAGAGGTAACCGAAACTATTTATTATAATCAAAGAAATATTAAAATGAACGCGAGCTAAATTAACTTTAAACGCGAAGATGGTGTACGGTAAAGAAAATTTGTGCAGCGCGATTTGATAAGAAATTCACACAAGGGGTGCGAACCGTATTTTCAATTATTTTTATAAATCACGTGATATTCAATAAGGCTCATTCTGTTGTATATATATATTTGTTTTTTCAACGACTGCCAGTCGGGCAATTTTTCCAAAATGTTGGGTACAGAATTAGTTCGAAGGTGGTCAGCCCTCTGTGACCAAAATTCTGTTAATGGAAAAACATTTGTGAAGACTCCCAGTATCCCATTAAAGTTGTGGACATCTGCCTACCAATAGGTAATTCAGAACCGCGCAGAGTTCTTCAAAGAACTGTCGATGAGGACACACACTTTTTTGTTTCTTTCTCCACAATGAAACCGAAGAGAAAAAGAGGTCGCCCTTTGAAGGCCAAACGAGCCCTTATGACGCAGTAATAATATTTCCCTTTGTGTTTTTTTTCTTTTTGTCTACTTACTTAATGTACAGCACGTCCTACATTGATATCGCGTTTGTTTTTATTTATGCCGTTTGAAACATATTGCGTCTCGTGCATTTTTCAAAAATGTCTTTAATTTAATTATTTTTGCGTTCAAATTTTGGAATACTGTGCAACAGTAATTCTTTTCCTCGTAAACTCATCTATTTTTCGCGAGATTATTTGTACTTTTCGCGGGCCGAAAAATGCATGCCTTATAATTATTGTGGATCTTTCAAGAATCATATCTAGTCACATTGAAACTGTAATTCTAGTTTCAGAACTGGATGAATAAATATAAGAAGTAAGTACCATGGTCAAACTCCACTCCCTATAAAATTATACTGTGTTTCATTGTACTCTTCGCACTTCATTTAATTGGTTGATTTGATGTTTCATCATGAGCCAAGAAAATCATTAGACTTCAGAGCGTCAATATCTGAAAAAGGAAAGCATTAGGTAATCCAACGTGAGAATATATTGCAGCATTCATCAATGTCTTTTTTCAATTTATTTATTGGAAAGTTCATTATTTGTGCTATGTCGACCGTACTACAAAAAAATTTCAACTTTCATTATGTGTATACCCTCTTGTCAAAATGTAACCATCAACTTTTATGATTGAAGGTCATGAAAAGTGGTTTATGATTTGGTTACTACTTTACCGGTAATGATCAACAGTGATAAGCTTTCACACCCAAATACTGCGCTCTACCGCTTATTACCTTCGCCATTGGAGATGGAATTTTTGAAAAACATTTTAACGTACCTACAATTGGCGGGGGAGCCTAATGTGTAAGTGATTCCGGCCCTCTCTGTCACAGTACTGCACCTTTCCTGTGGCACGAGTGAAGTGTATTTGTATTGTTTAGTGAAAAAGCATATTACGTACAAATCTAGGTATTTAATTCACAATACGGATTTGATCAAGTAGATAAAATTTTCAGGTTTGTACTCATACCGTACTCTGATAGTTGCCGAAAATGATGGCGCTTATTCTTTTTTTTTTTTTCTGTCTGAACAACTGATTGTATACACATTTTTACAACACAAAATGGTGAACAATTTAAATTTGCGTATCAATCAAAACCCAGTGGATTAGGGTGACTGTTGTCAAGTCAGACAACTATTCCCATCTCTTCCCCAAGTCAAAAATCAAGATACTACCCCTCCCCCTCGTTGAAATACGCTCACTTTTTTGCTATCAAAACACTTCTTAATCTTAACATGATTGTATTGTTAAAAGATTACAGGATTTTGTGAACTCATTTGTCTTGCATTCTATGACACAGCTTCTCAGCTGGAAATTCACTTTTTTTTTCAAATCTTGGGTTGGGATCTGCTGTAATATTATAATACACTGGATTGAAATAACTTTTCTCATCTTACAGTTTACAGAGCAAGATGGCTACAACTTTGGTTATCTTGATCTTGTGCTTCGCTATTTTTCCAAATTTTGTTACCTCCTATGCAAGCATGGAACCCTTTTCAGAAGGATATAACCAGACTTGTGGACGCGCTTATGACCTGGGCTGTGAACTTGCTGGACAAGAACCTGAAGGCGCCGGTGAGTTCGCGACGGCAGAACTTGGTGAATTATTTGGTATCATCTCAGGTTTTACTGCCGGTTTTTCTTGTGGACTATGCAAAAGTGGTTTTTTTGGTGATGGAAATAAAACTCAAGGGAATGGTACACAAGCTGAATGTTGCAAGAATAATGGTTTTCAGTGTGGCAATAATGATTTCCAAGATGGATACAATGCGGCATATTTGCACCAGTGTGAAGCAGGCTACCAACTTGGTGAAGGAAATTTTGAACAAGGATCTTTGATAGTACTCGGTGTTTACACGGCAGGAATCTTCTGTAGCAGTCAGGGCTACCAAGACTGTTCGTCTATGAGTCCAGCTCTTGACATTGGAAATATACAAAATAGCCAGAATCTTGCCAGCGGTTTGAACGTTGTGCCCACCTTGTAGTGCTCTGGCAACTATTATTAGAAACTTCAGAGGCAAAATATATGTAATCATAATTATAAGATATACAATTAAGTCGTGCGAATAGAAAATCAGATTGCACAAAATGTTATATACTATTTTTCAAATTCAGATAGTTGAATCATAGGTATTCATCTTTTTTTCAGTTTTACAAGCTACCTACTGACTGTCACTTACGCCATCAGCTTTGTCACTGGAGTTAGACGTGAAGCTATTGGGTGAGTTGGTTTGAAGAAGCCTAGTACCTTGGAGCAAACCATGGTAGTAGTTGGAAGGTGAACAGGGATTAGAGGGAAAACTGGAGTCGATCAGAAAAATAAGTGTATTGAGTACTTTTAAGAAAATTACATGAATACCTATATGCTCTAGTCAAGGAATACAATGAAGTGATGATCCGTGGCCTCTGTTGAATACATTGAGGTAGGTTTGAACGCCCCTTGTTGGCAGCCTGAAATGCCCGCGTAAGGACTTTGTTTGCTGACTCAGCAGTATACGACGCGCTGTACTGAAAGTTTTGATTTGGGCTCAAGGTGCCATTTCACAGTTGTTCAAAACTGTACCATTCTTCAACGAGCTAATTTTTATTTGAAAAGCAAATAGAATAGTTTTGTAACAAGGCACTAGCATCGCACAATTTTTCATTCGGGAAAGAAACTTGTAACAGTATTCATCAAAGTCTTTCAATTTCATTGCAAATAGATGCTCATAATATGTAGGTAGGTACTTAATTATTTTGCAGGAATTTGTTTTGCCGGCAATAGTACATGAAAAATATGTAGAACTTTAGGCTGATGTGAACTCTTTTGTCAAAATGCTACCATCAACTTTTATAAACGAAGGTCGTGAAAAATATTTACGACTTTGTTACTAAAGCAGTGATGGTCAGAAATGATAAGGTTGTACCAAACTACTGCACTCCATTGTCCGTACTTCTATTGCTATTGAAAATGGGAATTTTCAAACTTCGAGTTCAAAAAAAAAATTCTGGGGAAAGAAGCTACCTCTTTGCTGGGCAAGTGGAAAATTGGACATCAAGTGAGTAAATTTATGAATATACTCAAAGTGATTTTTTTATGCAGCAATATTTTCAATCACACTTGCGCCATTAATTGAATTAATACGACTTTTTAAATTACGGTTAAACATATCAAAGGAGAGATACTCCTCGACATATTTGACTGTGATATTTTCAGGTTAGCACCAATATTCAGCTAATTTACAAAATTAAGGACACCAATTTTGTTCTTTTCTCGTATTCATTAAAATGTTTAATTTAGACTATTATATGTTTTTGCAGACAAAGCTTGATCACTTTTCTTGAAACACACAATGGTACTAAACGATTTAACACCAAAACACACATATTTGATTGAGGTGGAGCTCCTTCTTTTTTTTCTTCTTTCTTTCAATTGCGGACAAAGGTGGTCAAAACTTTGACAATCGTCATCATTTGTCTCACCATTTTTGCGACTATTACTTCTCATAACGGTGGCAGAGCCCAATTATATCCTTATGCAGCAGGCTATAACGCAACTTGTGAATTCTCTTATGAAATAGGCTGTAAAATTGGTGAACGAAAATATGGTGAAGGCGCTCACGATGCAGCGACAGCAGCCTTTGGTGGTTACCTAGGTTACTTTGGAGGTATTACTGCTGGTTCCTCTTGGGGACTTTGCAAAAGTGGTTTTTTTTGGTGATGGGAACACAACTCAAGGGGACAGAGAAAACGTTCAATGCGGCACTCATAATGACAATAGAGAAATTAGATGTTGCACGAATAATGGGCCTCAATGTGACAATGATGCATTTCAAGAAGCATACAATTTGGCCTGTACACAATAAGTTTCCAAAAATAGGGTACCAATTTGGTAAAGGAAATTATAAGCAAGAATCATTGATGCACTTGGTGCATACTTTGGAACAGTTGAATGTGGAAGCAACGGTATTGTAGAATGTTCGACAATAATTAGTCAAGCTCCCGGTGGCGGCATTGCAGACCAGATTCCAGTGAATGTTGCAAACTTTCTATAGAAAATTCTTGAAGTCATCATCAGAAATTGAATTAATTTTGTTACAAATTTTGTTCAGTCGATTACATAGAAGATAGTTTTATATAATTTTGCAAGTACCTGTATAGTAAATAAGCGTTCATCTTGAGCTCAATGGAAAAATAAGTAAGAAAAAAAAGAAAAAAAAAAAATTTCATCTTCTTTTTTTTTGTATCCTTCATGTGTCTTTCCGTCAGTAAAATGTGTTATCAGCTTGAAGATCATCTCCGTTGTCTCTGTAAACTTATCAAAAATTTTCTTTGATTTCTCGCAGGGGTGCCGTGAGCCCCTTAGTTCAATGAAGAAACCTCCCTCAAACTTCAATTTCTCGTAGTTGGAAAGAAAAAAAAATATTAAGAAAAAAATTTGTATGTCCCCGCCCCCTCTCCCTAAAACGAATATGAAGAGTTGTCTACATGAAAATGGCCTCGCAACTCCCTTTTTCTCTGCGCAGGAATAAATTTGAAGATTCGTACGGTGAGTTTCGTCACGAACTGAGAAAGTCATTTAAGATTTAAATTTTTGAAAAAACGAATAGCCTAAAATAGTCTTTCATCGCTAACGAGGTACAGCGATCAACTTTTGTAATTTAAGGTCATGAAAAATGGTTTATGATTCGTTTTTCACTGTAATGGCCAAAAATGATAAGCTTTCACTACTTATAAAAGTCGCTATTGGAGAAAGAACTTTGAAAAACATATTTTCCACTAGGAAAAGTCGGTAAAACTTTTAAGCACTTACAATGGGTGGGTTTGCGTTTAAACGCATTTCGTGCGAGAGAAACAAAATTATTTGTACTTACTGTTTGAAGACTGAACATCAAGTGAGTGAATATGTCTAATACAAATACTTGTCCAACGCAAAATTTTGATTCAAAAATTTTCCTAGCTTGGTACCTGAGATTAGTTAATTTCCAAAAAAGAATTTATAATAGAGGTGCTCACTTTTTCAAGTAAACGTCGGATTGTATATAAGCATTTACACGTCAAGTATGGCAGCTTGATAAAATCAAAAGACATTGAATTGGAGTACCTTTTTTTTTTTGTGCAATTTACAGAAAATGATGGCACAAATGTTGACAACCTTAAATTTTTGCCTTGTCTTCTTCACGACTATCGCTACAAGTACTCGTGGCGGTACAGGAGCAGATCCCATTTCAGAAGGTTATAACATTACTTGCGGATTGAGTTATAAAGAAGCCTGTGCAATAGGTGGACATACGCCTGAAGGCGCTTATAATGCAGTGACAGCAGCCGTCGGTGCTTACCTAGCTTACGTTGGAGGTTTTACTGCTGGTTTTGCGTGTGGACTTTGCGAAAGTGGATTTTTTGATGGTGGGAATACAACTGAAGGGGATGGAAAAAGTGTTCAACGCGGCGATCATGACGATAAAGAAGCTAATTGTTGCAAGAATAATGGACTTCGGTGTGGCGATAATTCATTTCAAGAAGCAATGAAAACCTTTAAATTTCAAGAAGCATACAGTATGGTTTATCCACTCGGTTGCAAAACAGGCTACCAAGTTGGTTCGGGGAATTTTGAGCAAGGATCATTGATAACACTTGGTTCATACATTGCAGCCATCCGCTGTGGAAGTGATGGGTTTCTCAGAATGTCTCTTGCAAAGTCTAGCTACCAGTGGCGTAAGTGTAGAAAATGATCAGAATCCTGTTAACGTGATAAAAATTTTAGAACAATTTCCTTCGGCAACCATCGCTAGAAAATAATTCGTAAAATTTGTAAATGATGCAAACGGTGTACGTACAAGAAATCAGATTAAACATCAGATCGTGTTAAATTATCAATGAAAATTTACAGGCTCTTGAAGAAGTCTTTTCAAATGTACAATTCTACTTTAATAGTTGCTTATACAAAAGTACTTTCGGGTGTTATCCCATCATCAGTTGTGTCGCAACTGAAGAAAAGGCCTTAAACAAGAGTTTTTATAGTATAACACTGTGATCTAACTATTAAAGTAGAATTGTACATTTGAAAAGACTTCTTCAATTTTAAACGCTCTACTTACACCTTTTTTCACTCAATATGAGTTTCAATAATTACAGGCTCTTGTTCAGGGATCAAGAGTTGCGGTAGACCCGCGGCTGATGATGGAAAGCTGAGTGTATACTGGGTGGGACAGAAAGATGTTACCACTTGAACGAAAAACTCCGCGAGGATTCCGCGAGAATTTCGTGGAGTTCCCCGGTTGACTGGTAACATCTTTCTGCCCCACCTCGTATAGAGGAGCCCGGAATTTTTCAAAGTCCCTATACTAGCCCACAGAAGAGCTCGAAATTTTTCTACGTCACCATACTAGCCGATAAAGGGGTATAGAACAGTGAGGAATTCTCCAAGTCCCTATACTAGCTCATATAGGAGTATAAGATGGGAATCGAAAAGCCCGAATAGAAGGCGACGAAATATTCCAAGTCCCAGTGTTACGCTTTCCGACGTTATGCCCCACAGCGTTGTTCGTACGCGGACAGAACTTCTCTGATGGCCCCCAGTAACTAAACGGATGGCGGGTCTTCCACCAAAAACAACTCGCGCAGTAGTCCGCTTTTGCATATTTCATTTTACTCTGTGAACCTAGGGACGAAGCCCGTGGTTTGCACAAATTAGAATTGATAATTTATTGTGTATTTTTTCCTCCTTTTTAGGGTCGGCGCGCTTTCGCTAGCCGACCGTATTACAATCACTTTTCGTCTTCGTCTTCGTCTTAGTCTTCGTCTTCGTCTTCGTCTTCGTCTTCGTCTTCGTCTTCGTCTTCGTCTTCGTCTTCGTCTTCGTCTTCGTCTTCGTCTTCGTCTTCGTCTTCGTCTTCGTCTTCGTCTTCGTCTTCGTCTTCGTCTTCGTCTTCGTCTTCGTCTTCGTCTTCGTCTTCGTCTTCGTCTTCGTCTTCGTCTTCGTCTTCGTCTTCGTCTTCGTCTTCGTCTTCGTCTTCGTCTTCGTCTTCGTCTTCGTCTTCGTCTTCGTCTTCGTCTTCGTCTTCGTCTTCGTCTTCGTCTTCGTCTTCGTCTTCGTCTTCGTCTTCGTCTTCGTCTTCGTCTTCGTCTTCGTCTTCGTCTTTGTCTTCGTCTTCGTCTTCGTCTTCGTCTTCGTCTTCTTCTTCGTCGTCGTCGTCCTCTTGTTTTCTTCATATGGCAGAATCTCGAGGTAAGATTTTTGTTACTTCTATTATTATTATTATTATATTCCCACAAAGCTACAGTTGGTCACTGTGCCCTTTTTTTTCCCTAAAGTGTATTGTGAAAAGTTTACCTTCAGGTTTTTTGTGGGAACAGTGTATGATAAAAATAAGTGTTCTTCATGTCCCTCTCCAGTCGTGAAACACATGTATAATTCTGCGTTCAGCTGACAGAAGCCATTTAAAGTTATGCTCATCTCAGTTTTTCAAAGAATCTAGTATACCTTTTAGCCCAGGTTACAATGCTCTGGATAAGGAAAAAAGTGAGGGCAAAAGATTTCCCTCTGGAATGTATCTTAAATGGTCTTCTGAAGGGTATTGTGAAAAGTTTATTCTCCGGTTTTTTGTGGGGAGGGGAGAGTAGGTGATTCAACCTGCAGCCAAATTCAGCTTTTTTCAAGTTTTTATTTATCGAGTTTTCCAAAAAAGAATTCATTTAGCCGACCCTCCTAACACCTCGCCCGAGGTGCTTGTTTTCAAATACTTACCTAAAATATTTCTGTTGGACTTGAAGCTTGAATTATATAATTGTTATAGATTTTTTTTTTCAAGTCTTGGAACTAAAATAACGTTATTCTAAAAGAGGAAACCGGAAACTTATAATAGTAATTATCCAGGACCTAATTTTAATTCGCGACACCAATTACAAAATTTTCATCGTCATTCCCTCTTGTCTTCTTTAACCGGTTGAATGCGATGGTTCACTAAATATAGCTCATCGATTGCCGTAAGACCTACACATTGAGAACATTTACGAGTAAATATAAGTACCTATTCGAAAATAAAAAAGCAGAAGTTCCCATCTGAGATTTGACAGTTTTTAATTATTGACATGTTTCATGTCTTTGCTCTGGTCTGGTCTCATCCTTATGGGAATTTTCGCTGTGGCAATGATTCTCAAATCTGCGAGTTCGCGAGGCCGAGGTCCCCCCCCCCTCGAAAGGGACTTGAAAATATATAAAGGAAGCCGAGCTATTGGAGAGGGATTTAGGAATCTAGATATTTTGGGTATTGGATTTCTTCGCGCAGCCAAAAAGATAAAGATCATGTCCATGTCTTTTCAAAATTTTGTTCAATCTGATATGTAGTGGATAATGCGAGACAAAAATATTTGAGAGTTCTAGATTAAGGCTTTAGAGCGGCACACTCGCTTGATCTAGTATAAGTCTACTTTGGAATATTTTAGGCTGATGAGCCTTCTTGGTCTAGTGTAAGTCTACTTTATTATATTTCAGGCTGATGAGATTACTGGGCCTCAGTATGTTTCAGTATGTTTCAGATGTTGTAAGCGGACCAGAATTCACGACCTATGACGTCACCGACTCATGACGTCACAAGCTAATAGTTTCATAATGGCTCTCAGCGTCTTCTTAGCCGAGTATAAATCCATTCATTATATTAGGATAAACTACTGCTTCGGACTCGCGAACTCGGACTCGCAGATTTGAGAATCACTGCCACAATGGAAATTTCCATAAGGATAAGACCAGAGCAAAAACATGTACATGTCAAATTTTCGAGATTTTCTCAGGAGTGATCCTGAAATCTGCGAGTCCGAGTCCGAGGCTCCTCTCCCCTCAGTAGTTTCTAGCTTATCCTAATATAATGAAAAGGCGTAGGCTAGATTTATATTAGGCTAAGATAACGCTGAGAGCCATTACGAAGTTGGAAACAAAATCAAATGCTTGAGCAACTCGCACCCACTCCACCATGGAGGAAGGGCAGCACAGCACAAGCAACAGAAGCGATGGGTGTTGCTGGATTGCATACTCATATTCTGGAGCAGTTTGTCATAAGAGCAGTGTTAGAAACACTACCAACGTGATAATACATAGGAAGTACAGGAAAAGCCGTACAGCTGAGTATGAAAATTAATGAAAAAAAAAAAAAAAATTTTGCTGCTCCAAGCAATATGAGCAGATTACGTTGAACACGTAGTTACGAGTAGATAGGAATTTATATTAGATCATTCTTTGGACGTTCTTTAGTGTTTTCTATTTCCTTTATTTTTTCTTTTCGTTTTTCTCTCGAGTATTACCCAACTGATAACACAGACCATCACCCGAGAGAAATTATCGTGATTTATGTGCGATAATGTTTTCAGTTCCTATATTGTACCTATATGAGAGTGTGTAAAGATTTGTGCTCTCATTTGATATGTACCGAACGACTTGTCACGGTGTGTATAGGCTAGCTCACATACTCAGTGAAGATTTTGGCCGCCCCATATCAAAAACGGGTTGCATTATGCGGTGTGTAATCTTAATTATTACTCATTTTATTCGTTCGAGTGAATTTTCAATCGTTGGTCTTTAGTTTCATCCGTGTCCATGCACTTTCTGTTTTCTTTTTTCAAAGTTGTACGAGTAAATAAGTGATAAGAAGATGTTTCGGTGAACAAGTCGATAGTTACTTCAGATTTCAAACGTCAAAGTTGACGATTCAACAATTAATTTTTGCGATAACGAAGCCAGCAAAACGATCACAGAAAACGTAAGTGACGACAACATTACCAAAGTAAAATTTATTAGATTGTAAGTTATACTTTCTGGAAATGAAGAGGAAAGAAGTGAAAATGGTCTCCAAAAGACATAATAAGACCCCCCTCCTTCCGTATTGTTTTTTATCGATATAATATTATTACAATAATACTGACTTTCAGGTGAGAGTATTATTATTGAAATTAAAGAACTCAAATGTTCTGCTATATTCTTGTTTCGGGTGATTACAACGAGCGACAGCTGCTGTGCGACAAGCTTATCTATTATATTGTATATGATATGATTCACCTTTCTTCCCTGGCCTCCGTCAAATTTCCGAATTTACGTCTGGATATTTGTACGTCCATTGATTTTCTGACTTGAAAAGATTTCGAACTTCGTGGTCCTTATCTGAACCTTGCTACTAATTTCTGAATTTCCATCCATACGACCATCTACACTGAGCATCCTAACGATTAGTGACAGAAAGTACCTTTAGAGACCAAAAATGAAAAACATGTTCTATGTCTCGTAATGCTTATGATGACGTTACGAATAATTTGGGGGAATGGTCCGGCTGGTCATTAGATTCTTTATTTACACCCATAGCTCCAGGGTTTTCAGTTATTTTTTCTATTTTACGACACATCATTAGGTACAAATTATACATGTTAAATTATTTTACAAAGAGCCGTAATTATAAAATCCTTAAGCACTGGTACTTTTGACTGAAGAGTCCTATCACAGCAGTTTGAGTACGTACTACAGTTAGAGCGTAAATTTAAAAAAAAATTGAAATTGATGCTTGGTGATGCAGTCCAACGTGTACCGGAGAATCTCAAGATATCATCTTCACAGGAAAACAGGTGTAGAATATTTTTCATTTCAAATATTTTTCTGTATGGTCTCAAAGCAAAACATTGAAAATTTCAACGTGATAAACTGTATTGTTCAGATTGAAGCTGGTCTTATAAAAAATACTCGCTTTTCTGCGAAAAGTCGGTAAAAATAATTTTCTCTCATTTAGGCCCTTGCTGTAGCAATCAGACTCCGTGCACGGTAGGGAAGTTTTTTTCATGGCTGGGTAGGGATATTTTGTTGCCTTTTAAACTAAAAATAAGGCCCGCAAAATTTTATCGAAAAATATTAATATTTAGGGGTCCCACAAGTACACGTTTTTATTTCCTTTCATGCTCGCCGTTACGCAGGCCGGGCGTCGCTCGACGAATGCCGCGCGCTCGCGCAACTCATACTAACCTTCGCCGCGTTCATAAGTGCAAATACATAAAATTGAGATGTGGGACCCCTGAATATTAATATTTTTCGATGAAATTTTTTGAGCATTATTTTTGGGTCAAAAGGGAACAAAATATCCCTACCCAGCTATGAAAAAAAAAAAAAAAGTTTTTTTCGACCCACCCTACCGTGCACCTCTGCCGTACAAAGTTGCATTGACGCACTGAGAAACAGCGCCCATGAACAAAAACAAGCAAAAATACTTCATTCAATGAGAAAATTCACTTTACTACACACAACAGTTTAATACATCTATGATAAATTCTGTAAAATGTCGTATTTTTTACTATTTTTGGTACAAAAATTTACTGCAGCGTGCTCTTGGGCGCACATCACTACATTTTGTATGAATTTTCGCTGCAAAGATCATGGAAAAGTATCAAAACGAATCGAAATATATTTTCAGGAAAAAATAAAATCAACATAAATATTCTTTAATTTTTACTTTTCAATGTAGAATTAAATAATAGCATCAATTTCCTTCAACAAGTCTCTAATTCTCACATACGGCACAACATGATATATATACGTAAAAAAATTGACGCATGTGCATTCGTTTGCGATAGTAGTGGTGCGTGATTACGAAGCCTAAATTACGCGGAAGACCTCGTCTCGGTGCTCGTTGTTTTTGTATTTACGTCAATCTGTCTTTGTACGGCAAACGCTTCCGCTGGGGTGTCGATTTAGGATGAGTGCTTGGGGAAAGTGTAACCTATAACTATTTTAAATTTCATCTCTGCTGGAATTTTTGCAAGCGAATGTCAAAAAATTGGCTTCGTATACCCGATGCCGGATATCCAATCGAAGAATTAATGACCGCTTGTTTTTCGCTGCTTTGCGTCCAGAATGATTTATGTCAGATCAGATTTACTTCTACGATTCTCTTCTTTCGCTTCATTTCAGAACGTGGAAGAGGCATAGGCCTACCTATACGCAAAAAAGAGATGGATGAGAAAGTTGTTCCGCAGAGTAGCGTGGTAGAATGCACTGGGGATCTTTGCTCAAAAACTGGACTCAGTGGCTTAAGTTTGATTAATTTTGAGTGTAAAAAATTAAAAATGAAACACAATGATTGCGATACCTCAGATGCACCCAGTGAAGTATAAAAAACAAAAACTAGTCAGAACTACATATTTGTTGACTCGATAAAACGAATAAAACCCACGTAAATATTATGTAGGGTAATATGTGCACATGACTTTTAACCATCATTGTTGGTATGGTTCAAATACAAAGTAAGATAGTCACGAACTCGATAGCGTAGGCTAGAAAAATATGTGTTTTTTCTCAATGATCTACTTCTTTCGTAGAGCAGGAAAAATGCCAAAATATGAGTATAGAAGCGCGGCTATACTCACTCCATACAATTAACTCAATATGAGTTCGAGTGTATTTGTACAGTATAAATTTTAGTGTATATTTATATATTCGCGGAACGCGTTTCACAGAAGATCCGCCGTAACTTTTTTTCATAGGCCAAGGTTGAAGTACTGTCTCCGTGTTTTGTAAACCTAATCGAACTTTCGTTTACGAACTATAAAATCAATTTTTGCTTTACGATTTTCGGAACTAGTAGGCATTTGTCTTTCTCCTGAAATAAACATTATGTAAACATGTGAGCGGCCATACGTATCAATTAGTTAGTTGTAGCGTGCACTTTTACGTTTTCCGGCATTTTTTCGTCGTAATCATGAAAGTTGCGTCCCGTACGTTTCCGTGAAATTTTCGTATAACTTAACAGCTTTTTGCAAACGTGTTGCGCTGCGTCGACCCGCAAGTACGTAATTCGCGTCAAATAGGCGCCTTATCAATGTACCTTCAATTCATCGAATTATCGAGTACCTGTTGTGTCGGTGTCCATCGGTATGCCACCCTGCATGTTACGACAGCAACTATTTACCTTCAGCTCCTCTCGACGAAAATAGTGGAACAGCTTACCATCTTTTGGTACGTTTTCTCATCGCTGTATAAAATATCGAAACCATCTAATTTATTTTGCCTGTAATTTAAGCAAATTTATCTCATAAGGGCGTTTTAGCAAAAATAACGAGTATTGAGGTCTATGTCAACAGATTTCCATGAAGTATTGATGTGCAAAAATTTTTTAAATAATTGTCTATTGCGTTCCATTTTTTCCCGTCTGTGTTTTACCGTATCTTTCCTCCAAACAACTACCTAGAAAATTGATCACGTCGCATCGCATGTCTCCAACTTTTTATTTTTGACCAAAAATTGATGGAATATGTTTGGCCGTTGTTTATTTTGCTTTTGCAATGCTTTGTCTTTCTTTTCTTCTCAATTCCAGGTTTTTCCTTTTAAAATGCAGAAGGAGAGAGAGTGAATAACGATTATATTTTCATTGTTTGGTAGTGTAGCACCCCATCCCCAATTTTCATTATATTTTTGATTTGAAAAGTGGTAGAACCATTTTACTCTATTATGTTCCATTATTTTATTTTTTTCGTTTGTCCTACCACTTTCTTCTCCCTATCAAGAAAGGAGGATACCTCATTCCCACACATGGCCGTGTAGAGAAGAAGCGGGCCCGGAGGAAAAAATTGTTTGAAGTCTCATACAATGGAATTTTCAGGGAATAAGAAAAATTTCTTTACGTGACCGTCTTTTCAGCTTCTTAAATATGTATAGTATAAATCTAGCCTACGCTTTTTCATTGTATTAGGTTAAGCTAGAAACTACTGAGAGGAGGGGGGGAAGGGGGGTCCTCGGACTCGCGAACTCGTAAATTTGAGAATCACTGCCACAGTGAAAATTCCCTTAGAGATGAGACCAGAGCAACGACATGAAAACATGTCAAAAGGGATAACAAGGAAAGACGCGTGCATTGTAAGTACTGTCAGGTGTACAATGTACATGAATGTAATACATACGAGTCCCAATTTCTAACATCATTAGTAGAAATGGTCCAAGTCCCCCTCCAACCGTATAATATTATGACAAAGGACTTGAGAAGAATTTCAACTTTTGACCCTGTGACATCACGATCCGATCATAATTCAGTCAACATTTTTCGAAGGCCGGGAGCCTTGAAAAAATTTTGACTTCTGATACTATGACGTCATGATTTGATAACGTCAAAATGGTCCATGTTGAACCTTGGCAGAAATAGTCCAAGTTCTGCTTCTATCATACAGCTCGATAGTGGGATATGACATCATGGGCCAGTAAAATTTTTCCAAGTCCGGAAGATTTGAAAAAATTTTGACTTTCGACCCTTTGACGTCATAATATGATGACGTCATTCGACTAACTTGGAAGAATTTCGACTTTCGAGTCACGTGATAGGATAGGAGAAGGACTTTGCAAAATTTTCACTTCCGCGACCCTGTGACGTCACGATCTTGAGACGTCATAGGTCACTACAATCTTTCCAGATTATTCAAGGTATCATTCTGGCGCTCCATGTAACAATAAGTGATACCATGTTTCCTTTTTTGACTTAATACTTTGACTCTGGGTTACCAACGATGTATGAATCGAATTTTTCTACCTCTTTTTTCATTTAGCCTAACACTGCTTAGGCTCTTTACAATCTGCCTTAAAATAATCAGGCTGAATAAAAATTTGAATGAAATTTGCCATTTCGCCGGCTCTTTTCATTTAGCCCAAGGCAGTTTGTAAAATGCTGGATTTTCCATTCTGCCTACGATTTATACATATATATATTAATTAATTACCAATTATACATAATTATGAATTAAAGCGGTCATGATAATCAGGAAATTTACGGCGGTACGGAATCCCTTTGAGTCCTTCCGCCTGACTCTTCTTCGCAATAGGTCGTTTCCGGACACAAAACTCTACTCTAAGAGAAAGTTTCCTTTGTCTGGACGACCGTCGAATCAACCCAGGTCAAAAGTATCAGTTCAGTTCTGTTCGAGTTAATGATCGCATCATTCGTTCTGATCGTTTTGTACTTAATGCTTTTAAGGCCATGCCTCCTACAATATTGAATTACTTTCTCGGTTGCTATAATAATAAAATTCGCATTCGTTTTGAACACTTTACTTAATCTGCCTTCTTAAAGTGTGCCGTTGTACTGTGTATACTTTCTACTTTGAAGAATTCAGGTGAGTAAGCTATTAGTGGCAATTTAATCGGTATTAAGGTACTGTGCGGACTCTCTTCTCCCCCCCCCCCTCCGTTACGATAAGCCCTCGTAGGGCAAAAAGCATGCAGGCGAAGTTCCGTGAGCTTTTGCCCCTGCAATATATATACATATATATTTATGATATTGGTCGATTCAACCCTCGATAGGAATACTACGACAAGAATCACCTTCCGGATATATTGTCCAGTAAATTCCAGTAGGTTTATCCAGAAATTTCCAGGAAATTTTGTCTAAATTCTAGGAGGTTCGTCTTGTAATTTCTAGAAAGTAAGGAGGTTAATTTTCTGGATCATCCACAGGGTATAAGGAAAGAAAATTTTTTCCAAAAATGTTCCAAGTTATTGCTTTGGGGGAGAATGGAAGGGGTGGGTTTTTACGCAGATTTTCGCATTGGTGCGGGTTGAGACTATATATATATGAATTATGTCGAAAGGGGGGCTCAGCATTGTCCAGAAAACAAACGTGGGATTTGGGATTTTCTAAGCTATTATGGTAATATAGGGATGAAAATTTTGAGTATTCGTCATATTTGACAGGAGGGAAGTTGGAAAATTGTCGACTTTCGAGCTTCAACTTTCGAGGTGTTGAGGAACAAATAATTTCTCAAAGAACAGGTTTCTCGTTTGCGTCAATTAACGCAGCCAATAAAGGCGACCCCGAGCAGTAAAGAAAGTAAGCTTCAAGTTTTTGACATTTTGCGTGTCGTTAGCTCTTTTAAAAATTCGCGAGTGCATCCTCCTCCCCCCTCCCCCCTCCAAAATAAAGGACTCGTAATATTTCCAAGAAAAATTGTTCTTCCCGCAGGTGATTGAATAATCTGCGAGTACAAAAAACAAACAAGTTTTCGAACTTCTTCCAGGAAACTTTATACTCCTCCTGGAATCTGGGCAAATTTTTTTTGGAAATTACTGAACAAACGTCCTGGAACTTGCTGGGCAAACTTTCCTGGATTTCACTCGACAAAATACTCCGTATGAGGTTCAAAAATCCGCGAGCACACTCGGTATGAGCCCAATTTGATGAAGGCTAGTATACTGTATAGTGAAGGTAAACCAAAACTCTTCAAATTAACGGACTTGAAATATTTTCGAAAGGTCTTTGGGTACGCATGCGTGTGCAAGCATTACCCCCGTGGTTGATTCAGAAAAGTGCGGGTACACCTCTATAATATTCCTCTCCCCTCAATTTAATCGATCGTGCCCCGAAAATTACCCTTCTTATTCCCTGGACATTGCTGGACGTACCTCCTGGGCAAAATTTCCTAGAAATTGCTAGACAAACCTTCTGGAGTTTTCTGGACAATTCATTTCGTGAGTGTTTCAGAAATCTGAGAGTACACCTTGTATGCTTTTGGATTTTCGTTATACTAGGCCATGCATTCCAAAAACTATTATTTTTTAATATTCTAGACCGTACTCATATTAGACGAAACTCGAGTGACCCCTGAAAAGCTGTTAGCTCGAAATATTCTAAAGTTTCAGGCGCGGATCCACGGGAGGGGAAATAGGGGAAATTTCCCCCTCCCCCTAAAAATCAAGAAAAAACTATATTCAACGACAACAAGCAATATATAGCTCTAATGAAATACATATGACGCGACTGTAAGAGAACCTTGGAAAAGAAATTTCCCCCCTGAAATGATGAAATTTCCCCTCCTAAAATGATGGTCTGGATCCGCGCCTGAAGTTAGCTCATACTAACCCACGGAAAGGGCGACCGAGCGAAGCGGGTGAGCTCCTCAAAGGCTATTAGCTTGAAATATTCTAGAGTAGACGCACCAGACCAACCTTTGAACATTCTAAACTGTACGATTCACACTATACCAAAAAAGAACACCAAACACCCTGGTTCGTACTGAAGACTTTGAATCAAAAATCCGAAAAACTGAGAAGAGATCCTTAAAAACGACCGACGGCATCGTGTTCAACGCAAAAAGTACTTCTAGAAACACTTTTGCTAGCTCATGTTCCAGGGACGTAACTACGGGGGGGGGGGGGGTGAGAGGGGTTATGATTGACCCCCTCAGAGAATGTTCCGTAATTTTCAAGATTCATTATACTTTTTTTTTTCTATTTGTAGCTTCTTCATATTTTACCCCCCCCCCCCCCCTTCAAACTCAAGTTTAAATCTTCAATTCAAACTTCTAATTGATGTACGTACGTCGCACCGACATGGATGGATATTGAGTGTCGACCTTGTTTGACTACCGTCGATGAACGCCTGTTTTCCATACTTAATGGGCTTGCAGCATATTTCGTCTGTTTAGTAACTCAGTTAATCGTACACAGAATGTACAATTAAGTATGTGGCTAACAGGAAGTCACAATGAAGTGTGATCTACCCTGATTGCCAGGATTGGAATGCACCTCAATTTCCATCTCCTTTATTCCACTGTTCTGAAAATCGAATTCGGATCCATGTTTTAGAGGCCAAGGTTTAAAGATTTCCATCTCCCTACCCCCAAAATCTGCGTTTCTTCATACGGTTCATATAAAATCGATGGAATTTCTCCGTCGATCGTAAGGTAAAATAGATTCCACATCAATATCAAGTCTCATCAGGTTGATACCGGAAATTGACTCAATTTCAACAAAAAAAACCTGTACGTTGTTCTGTACCTTTAGAATATGGGTCGGGGCATTAAACGGATAATTCAATGTCAAGTGCAGTAGTTTCAAGAGCATTTCGCTGTAAGCTGTTTTTTTTTTTTTTTTTTTTCCTTTTAGGTGAGGGGTAGAATAGAGAGGGGAATTTTGATTTGCCATGGAAATTGAATGTATGTGTTTAACACACGTTGATTTTGATTCCATTTTCGATCAAGATGATTGGTCCAGGAATGATCGACCTAAAATCGACATGGCTCATTGAAAAGAGTAAAGTGATATCATTCCAAAACCTGTGGCATAATTTGGTACTGAATGGTATCGGCAGATTTTAAGCGGAAAATTACGCGTACCTATTTTAGATACAATAAATTTTACTTTTTTTTTTTTTTCATTCTACGTTTCCTTCCACGAAATGGAAATCGTTATATCAACAAAATAATACGCAAAATTTTTGATTTGCGTTAATTTCTTGCTTGTACGTATTACTTCGTCATTTTATATCGCATCGTGTAGGTAGCCCGCAAGTGTAATACATAATCGAAACCATATTTTACGTGTAGGTATAAGCAGACGATGTAGAGAAATGAGTTAATCAACCATTCCGGACTGCTGCTTAAACCGAAGGTGAAGTTCATTTCTTCATTATCTACATTGGCATGTGTACGAGAACATATTAGCGGTAAATTTCAACTATTTATCAGTTTAACGCGGAACGATGAAGATGTACAAAACGTGATAATTAGTCTGCGCCCTCGCGTCTACGATTTTATGTACGAAGGTAGCCGAATTGAGAAATTTTCCTTTCGGCTTTAAATGTGTATTATATAGTAAAGTTTTCGACCAAGGTATTAAACAGACGATAACGATGAAGGAACTGAAATTGTTCCAAAATCTTCACAAATACTGCAAACCGAGCACGAAAAAGGTAAAAAAAATCACGATTTTTTTAGGATAGAGTAAGAATAACGTTACCGTACCTTAAGTACGTTTCCGAAAAAATTCTCACGCGTATTTAGGTACTATCAACAGTGTTTCAATGATTCGTTTCGCTTTAATGAGTATTTTTAAATCATAATTCCTAGCTATTGTTAAAAGTTATCATGATCGAGATAACAATTCTTGGTGAAATGTGGGTATCAGTTATAACGAAATGAGAGAGAGAAAAAAAATGTTACGTATTGTACGCTATGTGGTTAGCTGAAAATTTTTCGTGGTTCGATATTTTCGTCTCGTCAGCCTGCGTAGGTACCGGTAGGTACTTGATCAACTTTGAAATTGTTTCGTGGGAATCCTTTTTTGTTGGTTCTTTTTCGTTCGAAAAGTTGTTCTGATATGAAACTGTGTACGAAGGGAGCGCGATGAAGAGGAAATTCGCGTGGTCAGAATTTTTAACTCTCAGATGGTGTCATAGAATAGAAGTTGCCTTAATCCATCCATTTCAGGAACTTGTAAAAATTTTGAGTTTTATGCCAATATATAACTCGTATATTATTATAAGGAAAACTAGCTCAGTGCATAAACCCATCACACAAATAAGCACACAAGCCAGACTAAAATTCTAAAGTTTTAAATCTTTCTTGAATACAGGTAAATACTCCGCAGGTCTAGGCTATAAATAGCGTATACAATTAGTTAATTAGTAAGACCTTGGTATATACCGGGCCAAGAGATATGGTTCATCTGATCACGTTATGGGTCAAGAAACTCGTGACGTCATCAGAAAGATTTTTGGTGTGAAGGTATACATATTATACTACAAGTAAACATTTCGAACTTATACATTGTACAGCAAAAATGGTCTGGGAAAATTTACTGTGGAGCTCCAAATATTTGAGTTGAGACTACAGAGAAGGCAGGTGGACAGTTTGACTTTGTAAAAATGTTGGATTTTTAAATTATGTGGGTCTAGTACAGAGCTACAAATAAGACGGACGTGCGGGCACTAATATCCTCGCTAGGCTGAATATAAGCGTAATGTAGAACACCTAGTATAGGTCTAATACTAGCATATAATTTACTAAATAAACTAGCATAACGCGAAACGTCTACTGTCTCGTAATTTAAATGTACGAAATTTGTAGCTCAATATTATCTTTAATTTGCGCCAAGTTGGTATCTAGTTTCTACGTCTTCCCTACGACGATTTCTGGACCAAAATATGCCAAAAATTGACCTATGGGCCAAAATTCTCAAAAATTAAGAGTCTTTCTAACTCCAATATTTCATTTCAATGACTTATACTAGACCAAGAAGCAGGACGAACGAGCGGAGCGAGTGAGGTCCCCTAATCTCATCAACCTGAAATATACTAAAGTAGACTTACACTAGACCAAGAAGGCTCATTATCCTAAAATATGCCAAAGTAGACTTATCCTAGATCAAGCGAGTGTGCCGCTCTAAAGCCTTAACCTAGAACTCTCAAATATTTTCGTCTTGTATTATCCACAACATATCTGATTGGGTGAAATTTTGAACAGACATGAAACATGATCTTTATCTTTTTGGCTGCGCTAAGAAATCCATCAGCAAACCAAAATGCTGAAATAAAACGTCAACGAAAAAATGAAAAAATGAATATAACTGTAGATATCGACTAAAACGCAAAACTGCTTCAACGGATACAATGAATGAATCAACCTCTGATCCAAGAACTTCAACGAATACAGCTATGTCTATTTTTTTTTAGAGAGCTGATCAAGTTCGGAACCTAATACAAATATACAGGAGAAAAAACGGACTTTGACAGAAACTTTGTCTAATCTATGACGGCTCTATAATCATGACTAGACTACAGTCAAGTTTTCACTCTCAAGATACTGTTCAACATTTTCCATATAATGTCACGAATGCGAGAGTAAATTCGGTCACCACATTTATAGAAAAAGGTACCGAGCTTCAAGCTCAGAGACGGGTCTGTGAAGGGGGAGGGGGCTCGAGCACACCCCTCCTCCTTCAGAAAAAAAGGAATTCAGAAGAAGAAAGTTGGCAGATTGAAAGAAATCGAATTGGTAAAGCTTTTCTTCATTAAAAAATTCGACTTCCTTTTTTGACATGTTTCATGTCTTTACTCGGCCCTGACCCCTAATTCAAAATTTTCCGAGCCTATCCCCTCCCCCCTTCACTCTCGTCCCTCCGTGGGTGATTTGAAAATTTGCGAGCTCATTCCGCGAGTTCATCCGGCGAGTTCACCTTGCCCAGTTTATACTGTATACTAGCTTTATGATAGCTATATTATAGCTTTGAGCCTTCATTATACTAGACCTAATGTACAATATACTAGTTGTTGAAGCGGAAGGCCAGCCAAATATAGAATGGTATTTCGATACAATCGAGATCAGTAATCGATATAATCGATATCAATATATCGATATTATCGAGATTGATATATTGATATTATCGAAATTGATATGGGTGATCTTTACTTTGAAGTTCCTTGCAAACGCCCAAAGACATGATAATATAATTTCTGTTTGTACTCTGAGTCTATGAGTTGCGTGAAATTTGACCACCGCGAATGAGCAGGTATTAGGCCTAAACTAGGCTGCTTGATTATACAGTATAGGTCTATCCTGGGCTTGACATGAAACAAGATTTATTTCTATTTGTCTCCGCCAGAAGATTTTTTAGAAATGCTACCAAAGTACAACTTATTTTTTAGTTTTCGTGTAGTACTTCACGTTACGAGAACTCATACTTAATTACTTTTCCATTGGGTAAGGAAGAAACATGAAACAGACGTGCTTCACGAATTCAATTCCTTATCACACTCCCAAGTTTGGGCGAACGTTACTCATTGATATAATTATTATGTTGCCTACAGCAAAGGATGAAGGAAAATAAACGAATTTTCCCATTTTTTCTGAATTATTACTGCCAAAACGTCAGTACTCAATTCGGTTTTGTAGCCCGATACTTTGGGACTCGATTCAGCTACCAAACTGGATTGTATCTTCCGTACTACGGTTGAGCTGCATTGTGTCGCATCACTTCTTTTCAACAGCAATTTATGGGGAGAAAGAGGAGATCATTTGAGGAAAACTTCCGCCGTCTTTCCGATGTATTGTGGTTTAGCAGAGCACATTCGAAAAAGTATCATTTCATAAAATGCACGAGAACCCTCTGACTTACTCTAAAGTCACATACCTCGAAAGATAAATTTGCAACAATTTCGTCCTGATAGTCTACCCTATTAATGAATTTAACTATATAAAATACTGGTTTTAGAAAAAAAATTTATAGAAAAATTCTTTTGTTTTTTTTTGATAGGTGCAGTCGCAAGTCACCGATATGTCCTGTGAGGCGGACAACTGTTGCGAAAAACCACCTGTCGAGAATGGGCCGAGTAAAGTGCAAAATTATGCGTCGATTGAGATTAAGTCTAAAAAAACCAACGTCGATCCGCACACTTTTGCTGTCACTGACATGAAGCCTACCACGTGAGTACTCGTACCACAGTTGTCAATCTAGCTAACCTACACCATTAAGAAACGAAGTTGACAAGTCTGAACGAGAAGGTGCATCGTCTAGCGTTTTATCGCCTGGCTGAACACGTGCATTACCTACAAAATAATAAAACGAATTAGAGGAGCACGCAATTAAGAGCGCGATAAATGTAAGTAACCAGAGTTAGAATTGTTTGGCGGTAATCCAAACATCATCGATAATAAAAACAATAAAATGACGTAAATACATAATAAATACTAATGCTTCGGAAGGACATTCAACACGACACAGAAGTAGAAATAATTTGTAAAATTCGGAAGGTTTTGTTGGAAAAAATTGATTCACTATACTCACCTACGTGTATGACACCAACGATGAGAAAAAACCCCATAACATTTACCTAATCTTTATTGAGTGGACCAAAAATCGACGCATTAGGTATTTTCGGTTTTTCAGATTCTATACAAGTAGGTAGTGGGTACGTAGCGGGTCTTCGAGACATAAATAGTCGGTTATTTACGTAAAAATGAATATCAAGTTCAATAACAACAACTTAGATAGTAACGCCGCACTTTTTTTCTGTTCGGGTCTCCAGGACAACTCACAATATTCGGCAATTTATTATATTTTTCCTAACCTAATAAACGCGAGAACCTTCAGGAAGTGAAATACCCAGTCCTTACTCTGACACATTTCTGTCTTTGCAAATATTACAAAAAAATATTTAAAAACATTCTCGCCTCAGACCACGCTTTCAAGATATAGTGGGTTTCGAAATACTCCCCCTCTTTATCAAAATCAAGCCTAATTTTATTATTTTTTTCAACAAGATTTATAAAAACCCAAATATCTTCGAATTTCTCAAGGGTTGATCTCCTTTTCATTGGTTCGTAAAATAAAAATGAAAAAAAAAACATCTTGAAGTCGTTTAAGACACTTCGAAAAAAATTCGTAAGATTTAGTTGATGGCAGTACATCAATAGCTACCAAATTTACGCGACCTCCGAATTTTCTCCAAATTTTAGAACTCAGTAGGCGTTGTTGGTAGGTTCTTGAAGGTAAGTACCTAGAAAATTCTCGACAAAAACTTCATCAGTTTTACGATTAGCGGTAAAGAAATGAGTATGTGCTTCGATACCTAACCTAATAATTTTTTATTTTATTTTCAGCTATTTGGAAACATTTACAAATATGATAAAAGGGAACATAGGATGTGGACTGTTGGCCATGGGAATGGCGTACAAAAATGGTGGTCTCTTGTTATCTACAATTTTAGTTCTCGTAGTCGGCACCATATCCTGTTATAATCAATATATTTTGGTAAGGTAAATGAAAAACATTTTATGTCCTGAGACGAAGCTAATGAAATGAAGGCAGCGTCTTTTTTGTTGAAAAGGTTAACTAGAAATCTTTTGCCTGTCCCATTCTTCCCTAGCATAAATTATGGTTTTTACGAGTCAAAACCACGGAAATTTCCGACTGGCAAGAAAGAGAGATGAGACTATCTCGAGATTTTTTTATTATTAGTTGTATCGCTACTGAGCTACAAGACCTTAAACATTAGTTCTTATAGTATTACACGGTGATACATATTGGCTACAATGGTTCACTATTTAATTTATTTGTATGTGCTAAATTTCTATTGGTTTATAAGGTTTGTTGTCATCTTATTGATCGGTTTTGTTCTCCATCTGTTCCCAAAGTTTTTTGACATGTTTCATGTCTTTAGGCTACACGAGTGCTTTTTCTTCTTTTTGCCCCTTTTCTAAAGGGCGTGAGTTCAAATATTGCTTCACCATTGTCGTGTTCTTCATTATAGTGTTTGCAAAACTGTAACTTTTCATTTTTTTTCCTTTAATATTTCGTTCTCTCTGTTCCTGATGTTGAAATTTCTCCCAGTCTCACCAATGTATTTGACTGAGCTTGTACCCTCCACTCAAGTTCCACTTGCCATTTCTCTTCGTTAACGCTTATTCGCTTCGCCATACGTCGGTTGTTAAAAATGCCCACACTCACATCATAACCAATAGTTTGTTTGCTGCGTTGTTGTGGGTTGCCTTTTTTGCTTCCATTTTTCCAAGGATACGTTTCTGAAGTAGTCGTTCACTGCAACAGTCTCTCGCTTGTCGCATTTGCAGAACGCCGCCCCTTCCTCCATAGTGGAGTGGGTGCGGGTTGCGTATGCATTTAATTTTGTTTCCTCCAACCTGGAATCGACCCTTCTGGGTATAACTTCAGTGTTGGAAGAATCTCCTATGCGAACCTCCTCTTCTATTTGACAACCGCCAAGTTGCTTTGGCAATTGCCAAGCTGCAGTGCCCCCCTGGCACGCAAAATTCAATAGGGCCACTCACATAACAACCACAGACACTATCACATCATCAAGCTGAATGGTGTCCTTCTTCGTCGTCTTCCTGCAGATCCGGATGTTGATGGTACACAGGTGTTGAGTAGGCCACAGCGTGGTTCTGTATTTGCCTATTCCATTTCTGGTCCATCTTCTTCTTCATAACGGTGGCCGCAAATGCAGACACCTGGTTCCATGCTTCTTCGGAGCCTAGCATGGTGGGTACAAGGCTACTGGGAACAAGCGCTTCTTCTACCCCGATCTCTTGAAGAGACCGACTAAGCTTGTCCCGCTCACGCTTCCACGCCTCGCACTCAAATAAGGTGTGCTGTGGTCCATCATCCCGCCCTTGATCGCAATGCGAACACGAAGCCTGCTCAACTTTCCTTAGCTTCTCATGAAGGTACTTGTTGAAGCAGCCATGACCGCTTAGCACCTGCGTCAGGTGAAAGTTCAGCTGACCATGGTCCCGGTTCATCCCCTCATCAAGGTCGCATATTAGCACATGGGTCGTCCATTTGCCCAGCTCACTCTGGGCAATTCTCGCTTTTCATTTTACAAGCAAGGAGCACCTGGCCTCCTGCTTGACTCGTAAAGCTTCTTGGTTGGTCGTCGTTGTCTTCTTTGCTTTGAACACCACCGCTCTCTCCTCAGCAAGGAGCTCAAGTGGCGGTGAACGTGCTAATACGCAAAGAGCCTCCGTCAAGACAGTGCGGTAGGCACTAACACAACAGTCTGCCTTACTATCTCAATT
Source organism: Aspidiotus destructor (assembly GCA_035079395.1). NCBI lineage: Eukaryota > Metazoa > Arthropoda > Insecta > Hemiptera > Diaspididae > Aspidiotus > Aspidiotus destructor. The sequence goes on from JAVHKZ010000014.1 coordinate 241,483, forward strand.
TTTTCCCTCTTCTCTTCATCGTTCTTTAGGACAGAAATTGCTCGATAGCATTTGTTCTGAATTGCTGTCATCTTGTACCTCGGTGGTAATGCAATCGATTTGGGATGATGGTGTCAATGGGCGTTGACTGCCCATAGATTTTGTATTCTATCCTGCTGTTCTGGAGTGTGGGTGTTTACGTCTTCAATTAGATCTCCCTAGAGTAGGTTAATGTACTACGCTTTGCGTAAAATTTTTCTAAGGTCGTTGATGATGTCATTAGTGACGTCATACGTCTCGCAAAGTTCCAACTAACCCCTAGCTCAAGCATATACATGTCAAAAGAAGCGAAATAGAAGCGTATTCACACAGTATATAGATACAATTTCAGTCGTATAAGTCTCATGGCTGCTAAATTTAGTTGAGACGCTTTTGATAAAAAGGAAATCTATGTTGGGATCTTTGACTATACAAACTTCAAACGAGTACTCGTTTGAAGTTTGTATAGTCAAAGGTTGGGATCCGTTACTCAATATAACGAAAAGATATTTATCCAGAATAGGGTTGCAGCAGTGAAGCGCGCTACGTGTTTCCTGACGTTGTTCTTTTAAAACCATTTGGTGAGTTGTAGAATACCAAGTACAAATTGGTCACCTTAAATATACTCCCCACGAAACTGCAATTGCCTGTAACGTCATCTTTGTCTCGTCACCGGTATTAACAACAGAATTTTTCCAAAGCCTGCCGCATAACTTTGTCACAAAGCTCCTCTCTCATCTTTCAAGATACCTACATGAGCCGCATCTTCAAAAATTTTTGCAAGTCCCTAATATTGGAAATGAGGTCACAGTTTTCTTCCTCTTACGGTGTGATCTGTTGCTGTATTCAAAATTCCTTCCTCAGAACCACAATTGGCTCATGACCACATTGATATTGTCAACTTTGGAACAATTGTTCCTACAGATCGAAAAAGAAGTGTAATAATGTTTCAAAGGGCGCAACCAATATAGCTCATGAAAGTATACAAATTATATACGATTATTTTTTTCAGTATTTTAATCTGACTTGGTCTCAATTTTTTTGTCTTGAAAATACGGTAAAAAAATTTTCGTCTCACCACAACCTCAACCGAAGCCGATTTTGTAGTCTCGCTTTTAGTTTGAAAGAACTCACCTCAACTCTAAAGTTCCTTGCTTTGAATATTTTGAGTACCTACAATATCTGGCTATTGTGTAGTAAATACGCCTCAGCCTACTTATGTCTTCATTCAAAACAGATTGTCAATGCAAAATATTGAGGAAAGGAGAAGCACATCATGTAACTTGAAACGATTCTCAAGGGAAAACAAAAATAAATCGAATAAATAGGTAACTGCCTCGCATTCACGATGCTTCCACAATTGTCGCTACCGATGATACGTGGAAAAGTTGAAATTAAACGATTTCCTCAAAATTCTTTTTTCAGGTTAAGATGGCCACCGAATTCCAAGAGCTTTATAAATGCGGGCATTTAAGTTTTTCTCGAACTATTAGTTTTGCATTTCAGAAAGGGCCAAAACCCTTTCAACGATTGGCCAATTTTGTTTGGTAAGTAATGGCTGCATGGCATTTTTACATTAACAAGCATTACGAATTCTGTAAGGTCTGTATTTTTTTTTTTTTAATTTTGTTTACTATCGCAGTGATCCACGTAAATTTTGATTTCATACAGGTTTACAATCGAAATGTTCATAATACTCACCCAATTAGGTTTTTGTTGCGTTTATTTCATGTTCGTCGCATCATCGTTGAAGCAGGTAATATTCAATTTCATCTTTCTTGCATCTACTTACATGAGATTTGTGAAAGTGAGGGCTTATGTTGAAGAGTTGAAGTGCGGACTAGTAATTGGTTCAAGTTATCATTCGCATCCAAATACTCGCATTCAGTGGCGTAGATACAATTTTCCTATGGGAGAGGGGATTTAAGAGGCAGCAAAAAAGTGAGTGGAAAAGAATGTAAGAAACAAAATGCAGCGAGATACAATGAGTGAAAGCCTAGAGAACCACTTTCTTATACTCCCCTATCTGTAAACTTGACACGCAGTTTAAAAACGACGCACTTTTAACGCACTTTGACGCGATTGTGACCAAAAATTCAACCAATCAGAAGCAAGAATTAATGGAAAGCGCAGTTATGACGCAATGGTGACTGCGCTTCAAAAGCAGGGTCATATCGGTCTATGCTGTAGGTACTTGTGATCAAGTTGCAAAAGACAAAAATGAATAAAACAATGTATTATTTTGATGAAAATCGCGTAGGTAATTCCTACTCTTTCATGCCTATATTTCTGCATTAAAAATAATTATGAATACATGCCGGATAAACTGTTGAGGGTGACAGTTATTTTGCTGAAGGACACAACATAAAAACGGATTGAAGGCTTAAAAGGTCATCACTTACCAAGTTTTCTCATCAAACGCGCTAGACAATTGTTTAAACTAAGATGCAACTCTTCAACATATTTGTCACCGACAAAAACTCTTGTGAAGAGTTGTGGAAACTTCGAGGATTTTTAAAGTAGGTTCTCGACTCAAAGTCTTCTTTCTGTTCTAGCTGAACGTGACAGTTTCAGATGTTTCATTCACTCATTATCACACACTTTTTTATTTTTGTTATTTGCAGATATTTGACAATTACGAAATATATATCAGTATTTCGTGCTTCATGACCATTGCTTTGCCGATCTTTTGGATAACTTCGCTAATCAGAGAGTTAAAATATATCGCTCCGCTCTCTACATTGGCCAATGTGTCCATATTTGCGTCGTTGGGATTGGTGTTGGTGTGTAATGTCCAGAACTTAGGTTCGCTTTCGGAGCGCGCTTTAATCGGCAAATGGGAAAACATACCTTTGTGCTTTGGAACTGTAGTATACGCGTTAGAGGGAATTAGTTTGGTAAGCTGTACAAATAAGTTATGAATATTTCAACTTGCAAGCTTCGCGTAAATATTTTTCAGCGTCTCCTTTTTCGTATCCATTTTGTTTCCCTTTACCTCCCTTTTTTCATCCTGCAACACTGAAACTTTTACCCAGATACAGAGGCGTACCCAGGATTTTCTTGAAGGGAGGGGGGAGGGGGGGATATTTCCGAATAGGAGGTCTAAAGAAAGAGAGAGGGACCCAACAAGTTTTCTCTCGGCACATATGTAGGCAAGAACCAAAAATCTTAACTGGAAGAATTCAATCCGTGATCCCTTCAATCCACCTCCGGATAAGCCTCTGCCAAGATATTTACTATTATGATTGGTCTCTTCTTCTGCACAGGTTCTACCTTTACAGCAAAATATGAGAGATAAGGAAAGATTTTTGGGCGCTTTTGGTGTACTCAACTTATCCCTCGGGGTTGTTGTTTTTTTAATGATAACTCTCGGTTTCTTCGGATATTACAAGAATGGAGAGGATGTTGCGGCTTCCTTATCATTCAATCTCGATATAAAAAATATGTAAGTTGGAATTATAACGGATAATACCACTAGGTATATATTTGTGAAATTTTATCAATTTATGCGATTATAAATAGGTAATCAATAAAAATCATGATTTCAGAGTTACTCAGGTGGTTATAAGTAGTATGGTCTTCAGTATATTGTTCACGTACGCTCTTCAGTTTTTCTTACCAGTGTTAATTTTGTTACCTTGGGTGCGAAAACATACTTCAACGTGGCCTTTCAGTTGCTTGCATTTGTACGAGTACATACTTAGATCTGTGCTGGTGATTATAACGTGTAAGGGATCCATAGAAATCCACTTTTTACAAAAAACTTTTCCTGTTTGATTACCAAAAATTAAATTTTGTGCTTTCAGATCTTGTGGCCATGAATGTACCGCATTTTGATTTGTTTGTTTCGTTGATCGGCGCCGTCGGTAGCTCCTTCTTGGCGCTAATTTATACGCCATTGGCAGATCTCGCCTTAGTACAACATAGAAAAGAAAGTTATCGAAGTTGGCGTGTTCTTATCGCGACCATTTCGATATCGGTTGGAGTTATTGGTTTTTTGGTCGGAACAACTGTTAGTTTGAAAGAATTAATCGCCGCTGTTCAAAAAGACCACAATACAAATCTATTACAATAATTATTTTTGTTTTTTCTTGAAGCGCAAAAGTTGATCACAGAAATATTTTATAGAGCTCTTGACTAATGGTATTTAATCAAGTACTCGAGCATTTCATTTGTACGAGTACCTGAAAAGAACGTAACCTACTCACAAATTCCTCTGTTCTTTTCGGTACCTACTTGATGAAGTCCACTAGTTTGAACAAAACGTCGTACTATAAATAAAAAATAGCGATTGCAAGTGATTCGTGGGTCGAACACGAGTACGAACCTAAAAAGTGTGCGGGAAAAGCCTTTATTTAATAAATTTTATCGTTCGAACCCCCTTAAAACCATAGTATCCCCTTGATCGTTTGTGCAAGTTCGCGTTCCTGCGCATTGAAAGCTCCAATTATTTAGGCTAGAGCTCTTGACACGAGCTGACAGTACGCCTAACCACAATTTTATCCATGGATCGAAAGCATTTTGACATGTTTCATGTCTTTTTTGACATCCTATGCACTATTGGAAATTCGCGAGTACCAACCCCTCCCTCCTCCCTCCCCCTAATAATGGACTTGAAAAATTTTCGTGAATTACCTGGGAGGTCATTGAGAATTCTGCGAATACCATCTTTTGAGTAAAAATAAAAATTAAATTAAACTAAAATAAAATAAAAATAAAATAGAATAAAATTAAAATAGAATAAAATAAAATAAAATAAAATAAAATTAAATTAAAAATACCTAGGAGGCCGTTGAGAAATCTGCGAGTACCACCTTTTCCATGAGTAAGAATAAAAATAAAATTAAATTAAATTAAATTAAAATTAAATTAAAATTAAATTAAAATTAAATTAAAATTAAATTAAAATTAAATTAAAATTAAATTAAAATTAAATTAAAATTAAATTAAAATTAAATTTAAATTAAATTTAAATTAAATTAAAATTAAATTTAAATTAAATTTAAATTAAATTAAAATTAAATTTAAATTAAATTTAAATTAAATTTAAATTAAATTTAAATTAAATTTAAATTAAATTTAAATTAAATTTAAATTAAATTTAAATTAAATTTAAATTAAATTTAAATTAAATTAAAATTAAATTTAAATTAAATTTAAATTAAATTTAAATTAAATTTAAATTAAATTTAAATTAAATTTAAATTAAATTTAAATTAAATTGAAATGAAATTAAAATTAAATTAAAATTAAATTAAAATTAAAAATACCCCCCCCCTCCCTAATGATGGACTTTGAAAATTCTGGTGAATTACCTGGGAGGTCATTGAGAAATTTGCGAGTAGCATCCTTTGAGTAAAAATAAAATAAAATTGAAATAAATGAAAAATACCTTCCTTCCCCCCTCCCCCCTAATAATAGACTTGGGAAATTTTCGTGAATTACCTGGGAGGTTATTGAGAATCCAAGAAGCGGGAAGAATTAGCGGAGCGAAAGAGGCCCAGTCATCTCATCAGCTTGAAATGTACTAAAGTAGACTTGTACTGAATCAAGAAGCGGGACGAACGAGCGGAGCGAGTGAGGCCCAATAATCTCGCCAGCCTGAAATATACTGAAGTAGACTTACAATAGACCAAGAAGGTTCATTAACCTGAAATATTCCAAAGTAGACTTATACTACGTCAAGCGAGTGCGCCGCTCTAAAGCCTTAGCCTAGAACTCTCAAATAATATTTATGTCTCCCATTATTCACAACCTATCTGATTGGCCAAAATTTTGAAAACTTTTTTTTCCCCCAGAAAGCAGTCAGCCTAAATACTCAAAAGTAGACTTATACTAGAATAATAAGCTGGAAATTTCAGAAATTTTTGAACGATGAAGAGCTTAAGACGACTGGCGAAAAGACATGAAACATGATCTTTATATTTTTGGCAACGCCAAGAAATCTTTCCTTTTTTTCTGAAGTCTAAACTTCTTCGGTCCTTTGTTTAAGGCTATATCACTAGATATCGTACACTTATAATAGAAAATTGCTCATCTTACAATCCTTGGTACCTATGTTAATAAATGCGTAGGCTCAAAGGTCATTATTTTTTCATGTTGTTTTCAGCATCTCCTTTCTAGAACATGATTTTCTGTCTCAGTTTAATTCGTTTTGAATTTGAAGCCTCAAAGCGTAGTTGGTATGAGTATCGACTACGTAGTCGATGGTTTAAGTAAGACGTTAATGACTTCCAAGCCTCTGCTTCAGAAAAGTAGGTAATGGTATAATTTTTCTAAACTTTTTCGTAAAGTTGAATTACGAGTAGGTATGGGTAAAAGTTTTGAATTCTTGTAGAATAAACTGAGTTTGTGCCAACGATTCCAACTTCCATATTTCCTTTCCCATTCAGAGGAAGTATTCAAACGGCAGAAAATTCTTTCATGAGAGAACTGAGACAATATGCGCAAGTTGATTAATACAGAAGTGCTGTGAGGCCATTTTCATGAAGACGATTCATTGTATTTTTTTTTTTTTTTAGCCATGAGAAATTGAAGTTTGAGGGGGGTTTCTTCATTGAACCAAGGGGATTACGGCACCTTTATAATTGATATCAATCTTTGTGACAGGCTAAAAGTCAATTTGTTATTTACTGTCAACAGTTTTCTTTATTATCAAATACATCGTACTATAATTACCTAACTAATGTGATTAATACAGTAAAACATTCTTTAAAAAGGCTACGTTAAGTAATACGAAAAAATATGATTACATATAAACGTTATATTTTTATCCGGTGATCAAATCTCTGCTCATAGCTAGAGCAATTTCTTTCAACGAAGTCACGGTTCCTATAAAAAATGCGATTAATCCGATAACTATAGAAATCACAGCCAAAATTTGCCTCCAGCTAAACCGTCCGCGATCATTTTTGTCACGACTTATCAGGTCGGCGAGTGGACAGAATATGAAGCCAATGAATGATCCAGCTACAGCTCCCAAGAGAGAAGTAATGAGATCAAAGTAGGGTATTACGGCAGCGAAAAAAACTGAAATAGAAAAAAAAATTACATTTGTAGCAATATATATGCCTCCTCAAAAAGTTTATGTATAGTTTTTCGATTTGTATGATTCAATTTACATGTGAGCAGTACTAATACAGATCTCAGAAGGTATTCGTAAAAACTGTGTTTGTGAAAAATCCATTTAGCTGTTTTCCTGTCCACAAAAGGTAACAATAACTGAACTGGTACAAAAAGCTGTAGAGCGTAAGTACAGAGAATACCGATTATCATATTGATGATTACTATTTGAGACAATCTGTAAGCAGAATTAAAGGATAGGTACATCTGTAAAGAGATTTTCAGTTTTACCTGAAAGAATAATATGTTATACTCTCACATATTGCCTCGAAGAACCAAATTCAATGTCAAAGTATTTCCGACACGGTCTCCATACTTCCAATAACCAAATATGCCCACGACAGATGTGAGAACTGTTACAATCGTTATTGTCAAATTGAGCACACCAAATGTACTCACGTATCGAGGTTTATCTCGCATATTTTGTTGAACGGATAAGGTCTGCAAAATATGTAAAATATAGATTATCGCACATTGGAATTCCTTACCTAAATGTAATTTGCGTAACGAAATCTAAGCTCCTGATACAACATCCCAACATATTAGTTTTCCGTTTAGGTATGAATTTGTAAAGATGACTAAAAATCATCGAAGATAAATCAAACCCTGAAGTATGGAAATGGGTAGGTCAGGAACCACGAACATATTTATGAATCAGATATTTTAATAACATAAACAAATAACGTATTCTTGTTTAATTACTTATCTCCAATTTCTTTCTCTCTCTATGTTTTAAAAACCTTTCTTTTATTGAAATTAAAAACCTTACGAGTGCTATTTAAATTAGGTACACTACGTTTTTCAAAAGTGATCCAACTATGGTATAATGTCGAAAGAATTTATCTATTCTAAAAAATGCGGCGAGAACACGGTTGTAAGTTAGATGCTAGGAATACGATCAGGCTTTTCCAAGATTTCTCGAATTATGGCAGTTCAAAAGTGAAGTATCGAGGTTAGGAATAGAATTCGATCTCTATGTAAGTATGGAAGGAAGCAGGCGACCTCCGTGGCTCGTTTAGAGGAGGAATCTTCAGGTACTGCTCCTTAGCTGTGTATGAAATGAGGAGATTTTAAGAAACGACATGTATCTTTAAAGAACAACGAAAAACATGCAGCAGATAAAGGGCAAACGGCAGAAACAGATCATGATAAAAAGAAACCCATGATTTTCTACCCCGTGTGAATGTAGAAATTGACATGTATCATATCTTTGGACGCCGGTTCTGTCAGAAATCTAAGTAACGTAACGTAACGTGATGCTCTACGACGTTATCAATGAACTTAACGTCCTTTAGGAGTTATTAAAATTTCGACCTTTATCTTTCATTGTGCTAGGGGCAATATACAGAATACTAGACTTATACAAGACTGATCCACTCGCCACCCCACCCCCTCTACCTTCGGAAGCTAGTCAACTTCACGTACAGTATACTAGACCTACACCGAGAAACTAGGCTTAAACAACTAGGGCTTAACTTGCATTTACGCCCGATATTCAGTACGGTAGGCTGGACTAAAAATGGGGGCGAGTGAGCCCGCCAGTTTGCTTAACGTATACTATGTACTAGACTTATCATAGGTTATACATATAGGTACAGGACACATTGTCCTCAATTTTATACACTTGTACACTAGGCATATCGATGAAGGCTAAACTTACAGTAGCAGTTGAGTATAGAGTTAACACAATAATACACCCGAGATCGATATACTTAATTGAGTTTGATATATATCTTTACCATGTATTTTTGTGCAAAGACTCAAAGACATTTATACGATTTGATGTTTTTCCTGGAAAAAGAGAAATTTACCTACTTTTTCTGAATACTCACGAGGCTAATTCCTTCCATAGCAAAGATGGTTAAACCAAAGCTCAATGGTAATTTATCCCAACTTCCGATCAGTTTTCGTTCTGTAATTGGAGGTAGATCTTTAATGCTCGTATACAAAATAATTCCCAATGATAGAAACGTGGCAGCATTTGCTAACGTAGAGATCGGCGCTATATGTTTCAAATGACGAACCAATGCAGTGCCCCATACAGCAAATGTTACAAATATCATTATAAAATGTAATCTCAGATGAATTTCATACGTATTCAGGAGCTAAGAGAAAAGAAAAATAAATAAAAAGATTACAAGATTTTTCGATTCCGTGTACATGTCACCTGGCTCGACAAAATCAAGGCTATCGGATCATGATGAATTAGGTGGGTGCTTTTGTCAACGCACTCAAAGGTACCATTCCTATGATACCTACGACAACAAAGGCGTTCACTCAAACACAAGTAATGATGTGAATGAGTGAATGAGGAGGTATCTGTAGAAAGGGCCTCCGTTTAATGTACTTTTTATGGAACGAAGGCCTCTTTTTAGATATACCTCCTCGGATAGAGACTGATTTCTTTGTGTCGAGTTTCACATGAATTTCTTGTTGAAAGTACTCACATGTTGAGAGGTTTCCGACAAGAAAAGAAGATACGCGCAGCAACATCCCAACTGGTTGGTAAATAAGAGTACGCTAATGGTTTTACTGCAATAAGTAAAAACCCAACGTTGAGATACGTACGCGAGACCGCTTATGGGTAAATCTTAGCAAATTAGTTTCGCATATCTTATTACCGAATAATATTCGAGAATTTTCGATGGAGGGCCGATCCTTCGTCAAATACAAAACAAACAGCATCCATAATTGTCACACTGTGGAAGTTACATTTATGTTTACATTTTTCGGCCAACATTACCTAAAGATGAAAATGAAAAATGGATTAGGTACTTAGGTACTCATCGTAAACATGCGAAAAAATCATTTTTATGAGGATATCAATTTGGACGCAAAGCCTGCATTACTTACCAATAAATGTTGATTGTAAACAGCGATAAACGCTATAATTATGACTAGAAAAGAAGAGAAGACTAGACCCCCATTTTTGAAAGCCATGCCCATACCCAGAATTCCGCAGCCAATGCTTCCATTCAACATGTGACTCAATGTTTCTAGGAAACTGAAATTGACGACGTATCAATGTAACGGGCGCATAATTAAACGCTAATCTAAATACCGGTATCTATTGAATCGGATAATTTCCAAAAAAAAACTGTGTAAAAGAAGTTAAACTTTGCTTGACTCACGATGTCTGTTTAATATTCTGGTCCTTCTCGGTTGAGGCTTGATATTTTCTCATATCCGAAGCAGGTGCTAAGCTGGCCGGACCACATTCTGCATCGTTTTCCAAGCTTTGGCTACTGACCCCTTCGTGGTGATGATTCCTGTCCCCTACAGCTCCATGATCCTCCTTCATTATGCAGAATGATGATGACGATGATGTCGCCAAGATTTCATTTGAGCTGTACAAAGAGTATTTCTTGTGAGCGCGTCGATAATCGAAAAGAACATGTCTGGTACAGTGTAATTGTAGCAATAAACTGAGATGGTTGGTACTTTGATGAGTTCCTGGGTTTTGAGCTCGTTCAAAGCGAGTTAATGAGCTGATATTATTCAACTCGTTTTGGTTCGACGATACGCGCGTATGCTGATTATCAGATAACGGAGCGCAAAATGAGTAAATTACAAGAAGAGCGCGTTTATCAAATGATAATTAGTTTCGATAAAACTTGCCTGAATCATTTAACTGCAATCGCAGCAAATGTGACAGAAAGAAGGACCTTATGAAAACGGATTATCATCGAACGAATGCGAACAACTTATTTCAGCAAAAGTTAAGAAAGCCACCCATCAGTTCATGTTTTTTTTTTTTTTTTTAAGCGACGGTCGTGGACATATCGAGGAAGGAGTATCCCCCCCCCCCCACAATAGCAAGCTCTTTACAACAAAGAAATGTTTGAACCGAATTTGCAATTGAAGTTTAATACACTATTCTTTACATCTAGTAGTTGGGTGTCGCCTCCTCCCCCAAGTGGAACATTTTTTGAGGACGAGGGTAGGGTTGGCTTCCTACAAAACGTGACTTTTTTAACGCAAAATTGCTGTCTCAGAGAGAGAATGATGTTGAAAGAAAAAGTAATAATAGTCGTTTTTCAAAAATTAAAATTTATGGGAGCGAAGACGCCCACCGCAATACTGAATGAAGATGAAACTCTGAAAAATGCACAAATTTCTGTTCCTTTCCGCTTTCCAGCGAGTCCATTTTTTCTCCTCACTATAGGTATACAGTATATCCTTCTTCAAACTGCCATGAAATAATATCACAACAGTTTTATTTTGTCCTATCCCATTCAGAAAAATTCCTGAAAAGTTTTTCATGTGCACGATACTTTATTAGTTACTTTTACCGGAGTACTCTTGGGTGTTACCCCATCATCAGTTTTGTCGCAACTGGAGAACAGCCTCAAACATAATATGAGTTTTTTAGTATAACACGTACACTGTGATTTTATTGGCTACAAAAATACTGTGGTGTTACAAATTTAAATCAGTGATTGGTTCACTTCTTTTGGGCTATAAATGCTGCGTTTCTTTGAAAGTTTAGCTAACCATGGTGTCGGTCGGTTCATCCGCATTCATCGAGGTCGCGTATCAACATATACGGGTTGATATGAATTTTAATAATAATAATAATAATAATAATAATGGTAATAATAATAATAATAATAATAATAATGGTAATAATAATAATAATAAAATAATAATATCAACTCAATTTAATTCGAGAAAACCTTCATTCCCTTAAAATTAATGATAGACATTGAAATCGACATTCAAAATTGAAATTCACAGAAATAGATCTTTTGCTAAGTGAAAAAAGACCTGTTTCTCCAGATATAAATTCTGAAATGTACGGCTAATGGCTAATGGCTGATCAAAGCTAACAGCTACTCGACGAGCTTCGGCTCCAAACCGTGATTCCAAACTCGATAACTTCTTCTTATCACTGACCGTGGAAACTTTACGAGACCATTTAGTACCAGACGGTGTTATTATTTTGTATCTATTTGCATACACTATACACATTATTATTTTTATACTTAGCAAGGATGAAAACTGTTCTAGTTGTTTTAGGAAATCATAAAGCTGTTAATACGTATTTTGCGCATCTGACAATTTCTCACAATTAGCCTCAGAGATACTGATTCCTGATTTGATGACGAATTTGCTAAAAGTAAGTCGATATCTTCTTTGTCGTAATCAGAAATCTATTTTTACATGCGTTCAACTGTTCGTATTCCATTGTACCTGCAGAATTTCTCTCCTCAAATCCCTTTCTTCTTCATCTAAAGTTTTAGGAGCCATGGATTCCGACGGAGCTACTCTGCAACAACCCGTAGACAATTCGTCGTACGTCATGATTAACAAAATGTCTGCTGAAAATCGAAAACAAATCGAACTCACTGATAACCTGCTGAAGAACAGTGCCTTAAATGTGATCATAGATAAGGTGAACAAATCAGAAAGTTTCACTTCATGATTGTCAGATATGTAGAAGTTCTAATTATTTCTTTTTGTTCTTTATACTCGATCAGTTCAATACCGATAACGTGTTTAAGAATCAAGCACTAGCCGAAGAAATCGAAAAGACTGTTTTGGAATTATTGAAAGAAAATGCTAAGCTAAAAGGTAAGATTCTAGTTTACGTCTCGTTTGAAGGTTGGATGGATATGTATAAATCATGACGTTTTGTTTGATAGAAACCTTACAGCAGACAAATACCTCTATGAAAGATCAATTGACGACGTTTACCAAGCTACAGGAAGAAGTTTCCAAAATTCATCAATCAAATAAGCAAAAATTTGAAGAAACGAAAGAACTAGTACTAAAAGTAAGTATTATGATCGTAGTATTGATGAAAATGAGGACCTTACCTTGCTGATTTTCTAATATTCGTTTTCAGTTAAGAGCAGAGAATCAGGAATTGAAGAAACCCCCTCACGGAGAAAATAGAGTATTTCATAGGTCGAATGCAGTAAGATCTTTGACTGCCCGTTAAATTATTGTGAATCTTTTTTTTTTTTTTTGTGACCTTCAGCTTACTTTTTCCAGGGAACGCATGAATTACTCCCGCCTCGAGAGAAGCCACCCAATCCGCCTACCCAACAAAAACCATGTAGTGACCTGAGATGCGCGAATATCAAATCTGAGGTTCATTTTTGAGAATATTCAACCTCGAATTCCATTTTAATTAGTTGCCTAATATCATTAGCTTCAATTTTTAGATTGCCGCGGAAAATCGGGTTCTGAAGCAAAAGTTGATGAGGCAGCTTCTCACCTCGAATTCAAGGGTAGGTATACGTAAATTCCATCATTGAGAAGGATACAAGAATTTCTATGTTTTTTTCACTGTAAATTAATTTACGTTTGCAGTCCGACAAAGAACAGGAGTATATTCAAATGATTGGCGACCTCACGAAACAACTTGAAAACGCCGAAAGACATAAGCGGAGGTTAGCTTTAGATGTAGATCGTCTTAGTGCGCAAGAATTGAAACTACAGAGAATATTAGCCAATGGAGAATCCAAAAATGTTACCGATTGTTGTTACTGGAATGCTGTAAGAAAATTTTTTTCATTGTTCAATAAATAAGACACAGTGTTTGTATAAAAATTATGTGTTTGTCGTGTTTGAACAGATTTTTCCTACCGCCGTTATTTCAGCTCCATTTGAAGCTCAACTAGTTGAAAATATGAAACGGTTCGAAGAGTTACTTAGTAGTGACGATAAGTTTGCCACTGAACTGATGGATGGGTTCGTGTCTGTTATATTCGGAAAAATCTTCATCGATGCCCAAAAATTATTCGTGTTTTTTCATTTTCGCAGTAATAATAAAAGTCCACCAGTTAGCGATAGTAGTTGGGTAAAGCTGAATGCCAGCGGCGATGAACAAACGCTTCAGCTTATTAAGTCTGATGTAGGCCTGTGTTATAAATTGTTATCGCAAGAACAAGCCGTGAATAATCATAGAAAGTGAGGAATACATTTAAGCGATTCAATGATGATAGTTAACTTTATTATGATAGAATCTATTTGATTCTGTTTGCAGACAATTAATAGATAATGCGCGTAATAAATTTAAGGAAATTTACAAACAGTGCCTCACTATTTTGAAAGAACACGATACCAGGATGAAAGCTCAAGTAAATGACCCAAGTGCATGCGTTTAGTTTTTTGCTTACAAATTTTGATATCGCTTCCGCCTTTTCATTACAGGAAATCGAAAGTGTAAAATTGAGAGAGAAATTGAAAGATGTAGAAAATATTCGACGCGAACTGAGTGAAAAACAAAATCGCATAACGTTTCTCGAAAATGAATTGAATTTCCTGGATAATATTTTGCAGAAGAAGTTGCAAGAAAACGACAGGAAAAATGAAGATTTATCTATCTTACAGAGCCAGGTTTGTTTTACTGTCCGATATATCGTGCTAAGCTCTCTGTCTACTTTGGTTGAAGCCATCGGATCTTGATCTTTCGAATAAGGTCCAAATTTTTTTAGAGGCTGCTGTTTAACCGAAGTTTTCCATTCTTCTAATCGCCTAATCCTTCTCAGTTAGACGTTCAAAAAATGAAAGAAGCAGGAGAATATTTCTTCCGACTTTTTTTGATTATAATTCAGTATAACATTATAATGATAATGAATTAGAAAAATCGTTAGCTTTTATTCCCGCTGTTTAAAAATTTGAAAGAATTTCCATACAGTCGTTCTCAGGTTTTGTACGTTTATTTGAAGAAGAATCTTCCGGTTTATTCGTGGTCGGATAAACAATTTCTGTTTCATTTCCGCAACTTAATTCACCCTGATCGAATATTCTTATTTTTTAGGAAGTTTTATGAATAGCCGTTATCATGATGCTCTTTATTCCAGATAAAAGTTTACGAAGAGGATTTCCTATCAGAACGGGTAGCTAGAGAATCACTGGCGAACGAGAGAGAATTGTTAAGGCATAAGTTGAATTGTTTACAGTCACAATATAAAGATTTACTAAAGGAGCTGAAGCGATCTCCTGATGATAACCTCGAAAAGTAAGTATAATAAGTTTAGTGAAAATTTATTTCTATCAATTTATTGTAAAGAAAAAATATGTAAGATTATACCTAAATGTTCTTATTTTTCACAATATGAATAATAAGACCAGTTTTCTTTTCTGATCGTAATCCTCATTTCTCATAAATCATGATTTATTCAAAGTGCCTATTTCGTATTCTACCTATCACAGGATAATGTCTTTAAAGTTTTCTAATCATACATCATGAATAAATATATGTACGCTCACTTTCACAGTGATCGAATACCGGTACATACATCATATTGATATAGTAATTTCATTTTCATTTTTTTTTTTTTTTTTTTTTCTTAACTAGGCTATATTGAATTTTAATAGGACGTATAAATCCTAACATCACTAAACAACCATAAAATTCTATATTGTTAGTTAAGGAAAGTGTGGTCAAGCGACTACTACCCAACTCTTTCTTCATTATTTTTTACTAATACCGTTTTGCTCCGGTATTTACAGAAGTATTAGAAAAGACGACCTTCAAAATGAAACGGTGAGTATTAATGATATCTTTTTCTCTTTGTTTTTTGTAAAACAAAAACTAACTGAGATGTAATAACAGCCACAGGAAGCGGAGAAGAAATACGCGTGTTTCAATGAAACATGCCAAGAATCGTTTGATTCCGAAAATGAGCTAGCGCAACATGTTTATTCTTGTTTGGATATTAAAGACTGATACTTGATACCAATGTATGTAGTTTGAAACGAATCAACTTCTTCGTTTTTATTTTTTTCCTTTTTTCGTTTTTTTTTTTTTTTCTTATTTTTAAAATCGTAATTCAAATACTGTATTTAATTCGAATTTATTACCTCAGTTCTCGCGAATGATTACTTACGTGAACGCATTTTTCTTTTTAACTATGATAAACATCAATACGGTATCGACTCAAATAATTATCTGTTAGAAGTATTTTTATTTTACGTGTTATTTTTACCTATTTATAGCATAACTTGACTTTTTTTTTTCTCTCCTTCTTTCTTTTTTCTCAAGAACTTCGATTTATTTACATGTTGGTAGGTAACAATCGATGGTCTGTGAAAATATTATGTATACCAATACCTTATCAACTGACGTGAAATACACCAATTACTGCTTTTATTATCAAGGAGTTCGTACAAATTTTTCATGGATCTTTGGTTTCCGCAAATTGAGATGTCCACCCATGAGCATGGCACTCAAGTTCTAAATTGAAACTTCTAACTTCTTTCGTCAAGTCCACGAATTTTCGAAGCGAACATAACTTTTCACAGTGTGGTATCACTAGATGATGTACTCTGTTCGATGCCGTTGTGTTTTTGTACAAAATCTAAAAAGACGGTCAACGCACAATGTGATCACAAATTCAACTCATTGTGAATATAGGGAAGATCCATACCTGAACTGCAAAATCATTCGATAGTTCGTGTAATTCAAATATGATCATAGAATTATAGGGAGGAATGTGTCCTTGCCAAACATTTAGAGCTATCAGCAAATTAGCGACGGTAGAATCGTGACCAACGTACAAGAATGCTTTGATTTCTTTGTACTCTCTCTTCCCATTCGCCTTTCCCAGATAATGATTGATGAGTTGAGATAGAAATTGTCCTAAAACCAAAACTGTAATTAAGCTAAACATTGCTCCAATGCAATTTAATTACATCCTTATCTTTGCCCCTTGACCACCCTTGACACTGACCTGCTTTCAACTTCTGCATTTCTTTGTCGAAAGCATTAATCAAAAAACTGAGAACCGCAACTCTATACATAAGGGTAGGATAAACCCTACGAGTCCATCTTGGTAATACCAAACCAAAATCTTCCTACAGAAGTTACAATTTATTTGAAACGCCTATTATTTGATTTAGTTTGAGAGCTTGTCTGAATCATATTTACTTCCGCTTTCAAGGTACTGAATAAAGATTGAACGTCGTCTGGTGTTTGGATCCTCATTTTTGTTTCAGCATTCAAGTATTCGTACAATGGTAGGAGAGAATGTTCCTCATTCATTAATTTGATCACCGAATCTTGAAGTTGAAAATACCGAGGACAAGGAGTTCGAACGAGTAGTAACTAGAAAAAGAGACAGAACCTTTGGAGCATTCAAGTTATGAGGCCGTATTTTCATTCATTTCGAAATTAATCCATGTTCCTCCTGACGAGAATTTACTTTATCTTCATTTAAAGGCTCAAACAACACTGGAATTGAATTTGAAGAATGAGCTGCTAGCAAACCTTCAAGTTGAAGTCGAGCACTCATTTTGGTCCGAGCGCAATCTGTACTTTGAACTATCAACGTTTCTTGAGAACAACATCTGCTAAGAAACTGTTTGTAACGATTCTTCAAAAATGTTCCAAGTTCGAACTGATTGCGTTTTCCCGCCTGTAATTAACATACATAAGTACATGATTACGCATTTAGAAATACTTGGACGGATATCGTGCCGTGGAATGATTATCGACTCATTTACTTCAGTCAGCTGACCCCAACCGTACGGTGCGAACGAGGCGTTGATGTGTGGATCAGTTGGATACGTATCGACTGGTGTTCGATCACCATGGCGAGAGACCTGGAATAATACTCATCACTAAACTAGCTGCAAATAATAAGCGCTATAGTAATAGAACTGTAAAATAAAGCTAGGTATATGAAGGTATTTACTGCGTGAATAAGGTGTACGGAACGGCCGATTTGAAGGGATGACCTTGGATGTGTACTGACGACGAAGATCAAAGAGAAGAAAATTTTGGCGAAAAGCGGCATGAACTAAGTTTTCCATTCGAAAAGACGTAGGAAATCGTATCTTTACGGTCGTTTCTTTCTCACTGACAGAAGAATAGTTATAGTACGTTAGGTATCCAATTAATTTATTATGTGTTTTGGAGTGGGACAGCTGACAAGTACCCGCCTGTTCAAGTTTATCAATTGCTTGTAGAAATCTCAATTCTCTCTCGATGAACGCTACGGTATATTTATTTTGGCTCAGTGGTTCAGTCGTGTTCACGTAATTCGGTAATTATGATTACCCAGAAAGTGCAACACTTGTACTGTATCAAAATTATTCCAAGTAGGCTATTCAAGTAGATGCTGACGTTATCATCTTTCATATCGGGCCAAATGAAGCGCTTCAAAATTTATGAATTGGCTAGGAGTGGAATTCGTTCACAAATGTTACTCTCTGAGACTGAAAATAATTACAAGAGCAATATCTTTTCCGCCGAAGTTATAGGAATAGATACGAACAGAAATTACTATTGTAGACAGAACTGCATAACGTTTCCTCGAACGTCGTAGATACTTTAAAAATGATCATCAAGTCTTCCCCATTGAAAATAATTCATAGTAGTGAAACGAAATCTTTATAACCACAGTGGGAAATTTTTGACAGTTCAAATGGAAGATAGCAAAAGCTACGAAGGTGATTCAGAAGAACAAAAAAGTAGCTCATGACCAACCATACCATCGTTCATTACTCTCACCTAAGTGTTTTGAGTTCTACTAAGGATCAGGGCATCGAGAGTCTCCGTTGAACGGCTTAATATCTACTGATGTATGGTCTATTTCTTTTCTTCGTAAGATCGCTTTTGTTTTAAAGTTCGTCCTTTTTTTTTTTTTCAGCGCGAGCCCGGTTTCACGAATCCGTAAAATAACAATTTCTTTTCAAACGTTTAATAAACGCAATATTTACGTACAAACGTGTTTCTTTGCATATCCAATAGAGGTACCTTCAAGATCGAATACAATTATCATCATTTAAATTTTCACTAAAATGGAAAACAATAGTAAAAAATTTGAGTTTTTTTCTCTTTATCCATTTTTCGATTAGTTATCATTGCTTAAATCGATAAAATGCGACAGACCTAATGTTTAACGGAGAAAAAAAAAATAAACATTTAATAATCAACTATTTCGATAAACAGAAACATGATTTTTACGCCGCTTGTTTGGCCAGCGTTTCAGCCTTAGCAACTACTTCTTCAATCGGGCCGACCATGTAGAATGCCACTTCAGGTAAATGATCGTATTCGCCATTTAAGATCTTCTGGAAACCCTAAAAACAATAGAAAAGATACATATGAATACCAAATGTTACATAAATGTCGCGTTCGAATTCGTTCCGAACAGTATCGTCTTCTCATCTATTTATTCGTGACCCGATTGGCTAATGTCCAACGGGTATATATCAAGGTGAGAATGACACTGTCTTTCAGTAACGTCCGTTCTATGCTTACTTTAATGGTCTCTTCTAAGGGTACGAGTTTACCAGCGTGACCAGTAAAGACTTCGGCAACCTGGAATGGTTGTGAGAGGAACCTCTGGATCTTCCTAGCACGAGCTACAGTTATTTTGTCTTCTTCTGACAATTCATCCATACCCAAGATGGCGATGATGTCTTGTAATGATTTGTAATCCTAAACCCAGACATTTTCTTATGATTCCAGCACATGCAAAACTAAAAATTATACTTCGGAAGACTCACTTGTAAAATTTTTTGTACACCACGAGCAGTATTGTAGTGTTCGGGACCAATGACATTAGGGTCCATAATACGAGAGGTGGAGTCCAGAGGGTCAACAGCGGGATAGATACCCAATTCGGCGATAGCTCTTGACAATACAGTGGTGGCGTCCAAGTGAGCGAAAGTAGTGGCCGGCGCAGGGTCAGTTAAATCGTCAGCCGGCACGTAAATGGCCTAGAACGAGAACAGAAGGTGTTGATTACAACAGAATAGAATTTTTCTATTTTAAGCGAGCGAAAAGCCTCATACCTGTACGGAGGTAATTGATCCTTTTTTCGTGGTAGTAATTCTTTCCTGCATAGAACCCATATCAGTGGCCAAAGTTGGTTGATAACCGACAGCAGATGGAATACGACCTAACAGAGCCGATACTTCCGAACCGGCTTGCGTAAATCTGAAAATGTTATCGATAAAGAGCAATACGTCTTGACCTTCTTGGTCTCGGAAGTATTCGGCAACAGTCAAGCCAGTCAATGCGACTCGAGCACGAGCACCGGGTGGTTCATTCATTTGACCGTATACCAAAGCTACCTGTAAACAAGAAGAGTAGAGGGCAGAACTTTATAAAGAGTTTTTCCATGAAATATTAAGTAAGAAATTGTTCAGTTACTTACTTTGGACGTTTTGTCTTTCAAGGAGATCACACCGGTTTCAATCATTTCATGGTATAAATCGTTTCCTTCACGAGTTCGCTCTCCGACACCCGCAAATACCGAATAACCTCCGTGAGCTTTAGCGATGTTATTGATCAACTCCATAATCAATACAGTTTTGCCCACACCGGCACCACCAAATAAACCTGAAATAAGGAAATTTCAGTTTCCCGTTCGAAAAATGTCAGATTTACTGGATCTAAAACTCACCAATTTTCCCTCCTTTAGCGTACGGGGCGAGTAAATCTACGACTTTGATACCAGTGACTAAAATTTCTTGCTCGACACTCATTTCAACGAATTCAGGAGCATCGGCATGAATAGGTGCGTATTTGTCGGTTGGGATGGGCCCTCTTTCGTCGATCGGTTCACCTAGAAAGGAACATTCCGATCAATATATCTTGATGTTTTCATTCAAAATAGAAGTTTACTCACTAAAAATAGAAGTTTACTCACCGATTACATTAATGATTCTTCCTAAGGTTTCAGCTCCTACTGGAATTCTGATGGGATATCCAGTATCCTGGACTGGTTGACCTCTAATTAAACCTTCTGTACCATCCATAGCAATAGTTCTGACGGTATTCTCACCTACAAAGAAATTTCAATGTAAAATACCTAATTCGATAACTAATCTTTAATGCTTATTCTCACATGTACACTACCTAAATGCTGAGCTACTTCCAACACTAAACGAGGCGATCGATTGTGGACTTCGAGAGCGTTTAATATCGGTGGTAAATTTTCATCGAACTGTACATCGACAACAGCTCCGATAACGGCCACCACTTTACCAGAAGGACCTTTACCGGCCGCTGGTTTCGGTTGAGCGGCGGCATTGGCTGTAATAAGACAAACGAAAACTTAAAACTTGAAAATGAAAGTATTAAATGAAATCAACACCAGAAATATACCCTGGACCGGTTGATTTTCTTTGACCTTCAAGGAATGATAGAAATTGTAGCGCATGAAATGAAAGAATCTAAGCTTTGAATCGGTAAAGGTGAATACTAAACGATAAATGGATCTACAGTGAAATTGCAGCACGCTTCGGGAGGAATAGGGTAGTACAGACAATCTTATTTGAAAGCAAGATACTGGAGCCGAACTTCAAAGGGAGTTGTCTTCATATCGAAAATGCGAGTACTTACAATTGACTGTAGAAGTTGTCACAGCCTTTACAAATTCTGTTTGGATGTATTGTGGTGTTAGAGCGGGTTTAACCGCTTTTAATACACCAGAAGCAGCTTTAGAGAAAACACTTAACATCGTGATAATGGCCGACGAAATAGGTCACACAGGACGAACAGAACTTTGCTACTTGGGTAAACTTTACGTACGAGATGGAGGTGATGTCTGCGAAATGTGAAGTAAGAATAAATGTTACCATACATACAATTCGAAAACTCTTTTTTTTTTTACTTTCAATAAGTTTCGAAACTTTAGGATTCGACTTCACTTTGAAGAACGATTAAGGTGAAAACATTAATTCACATGCGGTGAAAACTTTCTTTCGAGTTATTGCAAAAAAAGATGAGAACGGCGTTGATTAACGTACGGTTACGTTTCTTGTATTTTCTCCTTTTCTCAAAGCCATTTTTCGGTTTTTAGATGCGAGAAACGTGATTAAAAACGATGAATTTTATTGGCTGACGAGTGACGAGACGGATGCTATTCTACCGTGCAGAGCTGAATGGACGAATCTGTCAAGAGATACAATCAAGAGAATGAAGTTCATGACATTGTGTATTTACGCGCAAGAGTAATATTATTCTCTTGATCGTTGTTTTGCAGATATGTTGATTCAAGTTTGTACCGCAGTTTACAACGTCGAAGCGCTATTGTTCAACAGAGGTACGATCGGGATTGACATAGTTGCAAATAGTTTTATAAAAATAATTATGGTGACGAAATTTTGAAAACTATATTATTATTTCTTCTTTACATATGTGATGCGTTTTGCGAAAACCCGTCTTAAGGTGAAAAAAAATCGACCTTCATATTTAGACTGATGGATCGTATTCTTAACGCAGAATCGAATTCCGTCAAAATATAGAGGTCGATTTTTTTCCACCATAGGCCGGGTTTTCGCAAAACGCATCACATATTTCAGGCTTCAGCTAATAAGGTAGTTTATTCTCGAATCTGCTCATTTCTCACTTTAAATTAATGGTCACGGCCAGCAGAGAGAGTATCAACTCTACAATGATATAATTTACATGTTTCTGAAATTAGAGCTTTGCAAATGAAGGGGGAGAGTAAAAAATTTTGAGAGATTGGGCCGTCCCTTAGCTACGCTCAAAGCAATTAATTTTAGATCTCTCTGTGTAGGTATGTGTTGTGTGTTAACATCTTTGACTATATAAACTACCAGATTCACTGTTAGTTTATATAGTCAAAGGTTAACATATATCACCGCGATCAAAGTACCAGATACACCGATTTCTGAGTTGTAGCGCTCTCGACTTCTGACAAAATATTCCCATTTATTTAAACTGAGGTGTTTTCACTTCTTGAAAATTTTCTTCCTTAATTTCAGTTGAGATACAACTTTAGTAGGTACTTTATATTTTTTTTCTTTCACTCATTGTATTATTGGTAGCTGTTATAGGTAGGAAGGGGATTGATGAAAAAAATCAAGTAAAACTTTTCATTATATATTGTGAGTGTCCATAACACATAAAACAAAAATATATAGATTTACAACAATGGAATGTTCATAACAATTTGATACAAGTTGAATGAGTGCATAACCGACTACAAAGTATTTTGAAATTCTTTATCTCGTATCTACCTATAATCAACACGCTATGGCACCATTTACAAACAAAAACTTGCTATTCACAGCCCTGGATAGTGAAAAATTTGGTTCATTGATAACCGTCCTCTGAACGCTGTCATAATAAAGACACGTCTCCGCATCAGTGCATTAGGTCCGTGGAAATGAAACCAAGAATAGGCCTAAAGTAATATCGGCCTCAGCATTTTTCAAGAAACGAGACCCTACCTCCACACATTGTATTGCTTATTAGTAACTCCCATCGCTTAATCGAACGCTAAATGATTTCACTTATTTGTGCTAAAAGTCTCAATAGAAGGCGTACATTTTTATTGTATAGTTACGGTCAAAAGAAAGAGAAAAAATTCTAAAAGCACTCTAAGATTTTATGAATTGGAATAGGTACTAATCATAATTTGTTCGATAATGTAGCCATGGATAAAGTCAGGTGAGCCCCGAAGAATGTCAAAAAGTTTTGCTGAAGCCTATTTTCGTGCCTTTTTTAAGAGAAACAAAATAAAATCGTTTGCCCTTTTAAATGGCCGAGCTTTTCAGCCTCGTTGCTGATACTGACGTCTATTTTGAACTGAGTGCTTTTGTAACGAACCTGATGCACGTTTCTGGTAAGGACTTAAGAGGAAACAAGAACGAAAAAAAAAACAAAAAAAAAAACAGACAATCAATTATACATAGGAACAATTTCTCAACATAATCGTATCGTATAAAAATGGAATGCTTCTACAACAGATTATGGCATAGGTAATATATTATCATCAAAATCACTACGAGTGAAGGAATACTCCGAAATTCTTTGGCTGAGAACTCCAAAAATACGACTCATTTGGTTTCAAATACGCCGTTCATTGAATTAAATAGCAAAGGACGTCCTTTTGAGCTCGCCGTCGTTATTTTAATTCTCCTGGTCTTCAAAAATAAAATTTTGAGTTCCGCACTAAACATTATTGCTAGTTAACGCACTGCTATCACTGAAAGTATCGCTATTTTTTGGATCACGATCGCGTTCTGTCGTCGAATTCAACAAAAGGTTTGTTTCATTCAGGTGCTTTGCCTCGTCCAGCACCTCAATTGGTACGTTTGGATCTGAGGGCGGGTTACCGCTATTTGTGTCTTCAATAGCTTTTCTTAACTAGGAAAAATAAATTCACATAAGAATTTTTCGAGTAGGTACTGATTAAAACGGGTACCCAAGTAATTTTTTCAAGCTATTGTCCTGGAAAACATCCATGAAGGTGGCTAATAGCTAATGATTACAGGGGGTCCCTCATAAAGATTTGAACTTTGTGCGAAATAGTCGAAAACTAAAATGTGCGCTTGTATAGTGGCGCGTAGCCCGGCTGATGGCAACGTTCCCCTTTCATGAACCCGCGCTAAGAATAAACTCAAAATTCAGATGATAAGTTTGAATAACCAGAATGTTTCTTGTCGAATTATATAAATAATATCAAAACACGTTGACAATTTCATTAGCAAACTGAATCTGATGGAAAGAATTATAGAGAAGAGTACAGGCGCGGATCCACGGGGGGGCCAAATCCTAAATTATACAAAGAAAAAAAAAAAAAGGGGGAAAAAAAGGGGGGAAATGCACTTGAGTTCCCCCCCCCCAAAACAAAAAAAAAATTACGTTCTGGATCCGCGCCTGAGAGTGGGGTCCTGATAGACGATAGTTGCAATTTTCACAAGTCCCGAACCAAAATTGTTGGACGCTGGCTTTCATAAAGCAAAGCGTACTAGTATGCTGGTGTATAGGTACCTCTTTTAATCCTACAATGCCAACCAGTCTACCAATGGCTGTTACGTAAGCATGGTTAACTCCAACCAAGGAGAATATGGAGTGCACTTTAAGCAGAGATGTTCTTTCAACGAGCTGGAATGGCGCTGGATCGATGTGACATTTTTCGAAATTCACCCGTTGCTCCATTTCCACTTCCTCCCACTCTCGTTGATCTTCTGGTGACATGTCAATAACACGTTCGCGAGGCTGAAAGAGAAATATGATCATCGATCTTACATTGGGGTCTATAATGGAATCTTTTCAAAAAGTTGATTATTTTCAACTTCTACCTGATGGTGAAACTGTTTTAAAAAAAAATCCGGTACGTTATTAGAAGAAAATTTTGATTTTTTGGAAATAACCGCTGTTGACAGAATCCTCAGACATCATGATGTACTTACTAACTGAACTTTTTTGTAAGTTGATGGGCTTGGTGACGGCTTATCCGTCAGAACATTTTTCGCAGTGTTGTTCATTTCCAAATCAGGATTTGCGTCTTGCAATTTATTCGACTTATGAAAAATAGCTTCGAAAGCCATACGTATCCTGAAACACAAAAGAATTTTTTTCTCATTTTCAAAATCTATCAACAATCTGTAGTCGTTCCCTCAAGTTCAATTATTTTCTCTTAGGTCTAGATATTAATATGGCCTATTAATCTTGGATTAGAAAAAATCATGGTTTTATTAATTTGTGGATCATTTTTTCCCCTTTATTAAGTTCAGTTAATCGTTTTCTGTTCCAATTGTCTGAATAGAAAATAAGTCATTGGCATTAATATCTATTTATTTCTTTTTCAATTTTTTTTTTCTTTAGTCTGTACATGTCTTGATTAATCTTTGAAAAATAGAACAGGAAAAACGAATACAATTAAGTATGATTTTGTTCTATGGGAGATCACTGATGAAATCAATAAGGCAATATTGCTTCTTAATAAATAAAGTTATTAATTAGACATCGGTATACTTCTTTTTGACAGACTTTCCACACGATTTTCGATATGAATAGGCACAGACTTTATCTCATTCTGAATTATGGATCGATTGCTGCCTATAATGCAGCGATGAAGATGAAAAAGAAATTGCATTTCTTGTTATTCATTTATCATACATATTAAACGATTTCGTAACACCAACATGGATTTCATTCTTCTTTTATTTTTTTACCTACTCTCCGCTCCCGTGACCGTACTATACGGCGCTATGACGGCTGTACTGGATAAATTTGGAAAGCTTCGTAGATTAAAAGAATTTGTTTTCTTCAAAATTGACTTCTTCGGCTGTCTTTCAAACGATATATTGACATTATTCTGTAGGAAATTAAAAAAAAATAATTAAACGAATATAAAGTGTTTCAAAGAAATATTTTTCGATTATTTTTTATTCGGTTATAATATTTTAGAGCCCTCACCCTGTCCATAATACAAATTTTTTAGAAATAATGTATTCAAGTAGTATACTCGCCGCAGCTACGTTCTTAAATACTGAACTGCATACGTACCTCCTTCTCGTTTTGCAATAAATCGGAACTGGAATATTGTTTCATTTTCAAAATATCAGGAGCCGGGACCACTTCAAATCTGGACGGTCTTCTCGCCGATTCTCGTCTACGTCTCCTTTCCAATTCTTCTAACCTATACAATGTAAATTGAATATTGCGTTTTTATAATTTTCAGAAAATAATTAGATATTAATTTTCAATAAAAGATTCCAACAGGGATCCTGACCTTGATATATATTTTTTTTTTTTTTGGGGGGGGGGAGGGGGGGGAATTCGGTGACCCCCCGTCTGCTGTTTGTTGGCCAGCGAAAACTGACCTCTTCTTATCTAAGTGAGCAGCGGGAGAAAAAAAGTTCTTTTCTTCCTTCTTCTTTCCCACTTTTTTGGCATCGAAAGAGGCACTTTAAAAATTCTGACCAGGGTGGTAAATTTGAAAAAAATGTTGACTTTAGGAGGAAGTTTTTGGAAAAATATCGAGCTATACCTATACGACAAAGGTCGGACGTTCAATTCCCGATATCGAAATGAAATGTGTCGCATAAAATAAGTTCCGAAATTTTTCAACCAAGTTTGTTGAGGAAGTCCATCGCTGTTGTTGAAGGTAGTGGTGTATGAATACTCTTATTTCGAAAAAATAGATAAGAACAATTGAATTCAACATCAGCAAAGGAGAGAGTTCGTGCGATCTGTCGTAGTTCTTAAAGAGAAGGGGAAAAATCCTACATTTTGTGACTGTACTGACACGTGATAAAGAACGACATGAGCGAGCACCCATTCGGCGAATCCACTTCATTCCTCCTACTTATGGCCACGAGAAAAAGTACTTGTAATAAAAGCTGATTAGACTTGGAATTGTCGATAATTCGAGCTTACCTCTCCTGCGCTTCTTTCTGCCATTTAGTCACCACTTGAACTCGTCTTTCTCTACCAACGTGATCTTCAATGAGTTTGATCAATTCCAGTCTTTGGACTGAACCCAGAAGAATCATAGACTCTAAAATTGTGATCCACAAAAATCATAATTAAAACAACACTATAAATATGAATAGTCCGCAAGATATACGTGAAATACCTGGATTATCAACAAGGGGAAAGGAACGTATCCTTTTATTTTCTTTCAGTATACGTTTTAAATCTTTGTACGTCATGTTGAACCAGATGTAGATTACATCACGTAACATGAAGTTTTTCACATAAACGGTGTAGATAGCTAGATAACGAAAGTTGAAGAACAAATAAAAAATATATAAGTATATAATTAGCTAATTATGATCGGTGTTCCAACTCGTTAAACCACCTGAATTTGACGGCAGTAAATCGGGTAAGTATGGAAGCTTCTTGATCAAAATAATGCTATCGTACAATGAAGGCTGTAATAAGGCAGCAATAGCATTTGCTATCAAAACTGAAATCTGCAACAATAAACAAAAAGAATGAGACATCACGAAATTACGAAGGAGAGGGATAAAAATACTAAACTTCAAAGATATAAAAAGAGGAGCGAAAAAAGAGGAGAAAAAAATTTTTCGGGCATAGCCAAATGAATAAAGATCATGTTTCATGTCTTTCTCAGTAGCTAGTGGCTCGATGGGGAACTCACTTGCGGATCTAGCATGGGTCCAGTATAAAATATTTTGTTCAGATCACTCGCGGCCTGAATCTAGTATGAGTTTACTTTAGAAAATTGTCAATTATGACCTCTTTCCTTTTGGTTCAAATCAATCTACTAATGTTTTTTTCTTTCAGGTCAAAATTACTGTCGAAACCATCGTCATTTTGTAGCGGCCGTTTCATTCTGAAATACGGTTGGGACAACAACTCCAAATTTTGATCAAAGGTGGTGTTTATCTTTAGTTCGCGCTATTACTCTTTTATACTTTACTTGATGGTTACCTAGGTCTTATTCAGGAAGTGCATTGAGTGCATAATGCGGATTAGCCGCGTGCGCCGTGATATTGTGCTTTACGATTTCAGTGCACTCACGTCGGATAAGCCACGTTGGGGCGCAGTATTAGTTTACTGACTCCACTAATAGTCTAGGCAAATTACGCCATTTCCCAAGAAAACAAAAACAAAGTGGCCTAGCCAAGGTCTGATTGCTGAAAGTTGTAGAGAATGATGTCGGAAACAACATACCAAAAATCCCACCTTGTCCCCCTGGAGCTTTTCCACTTATGAGGGTTTGAACATGGCCGTCTTTAGTTTCAGGCCGGAATATTAAAGCTGGTAACGTCGCGGTGACGAAAAATACGGGGCCGAGTTTTATACACGCTCTTATGCAAAATTTTCAAAAAACACGTTAATCGTTGATTTGCGAATAGTATTCGATTCCAAAGGGAAAAAGTTGATACATACATCGAAAGAGTAAACGATTCTCGATTTTTTGAGCCGCCTTTCGTTAAGATTGATCAACTACAAAGCGAGTTATTCGCGTTTTAAAAAAAAAAGTCAGACAGAGGGCGAAGTGCAGTACATGTACCGCGCTTCGCCCTCTGTCTGACTTTTTTTTTTTAAACGCGAATAACTCGCTTTGTAGTTGATCAATCTTAACGAAAGGCGGCTCAAAAAATCGAGAATCGTTGGTTCTTCAAATCACATTCTCTTCATTTTTTTTGAAAACTTCACCGTATTTGTGTCAAAGAGTGTTTTTCGATGTTCTCCCATAAGAGACTGTACAAATGTCAGCCCCGTGCAATGTTGTCGAATTTCGAATATTCCGGCCTGAAACTAGAGACGGCCATGGTTTGAACCCCCAAAAAATCAGTTTTTTGGGAAAATCTCGCTAAATTCGCATTGTAGAGAAAAAATACATCTGACAAAAATTATTCCTCACCAAATTTCCTATCAAATAGTGTAGTCACCATCTAGCCTAGGACCAATAGTTAGCCTAAAAAGTTATCAAAAATAAGGAAATACACGCATGTACTACGTATTCCGCATACAACAATGTTAACCAATGCACTGACTTTTAAACACAACGTGCGCGTATGTTGGAGATATACATTTTCCAGCGATTCCAGTCAGACAGGGACAGTGGCGTATTTAAAAGGGGGGCTCAGGTCCGGATTCCCCCCCCCCTCCAGCGGCATGCATTGGGTCACACGTTTGTCAAGTCTGAAATTAATAAATTACAGTAAACTTTTCTCCTAGTCGTACTTTGTCTTTAAAAATTTTCAGACTCCCCCCCCCCCTAGACAAATTTTACTGGGCAGGGAAAATGGGCTGAACCATTCTGAGGTGTCAATGAAAAATAAATGACCCTATGAAGAAATAAATAGAAGTATCAGGATCTTGTAATTTGTTACTAAATACTTCTGTTTGACATTCACTCACTTGTACAGCGGACAATTTTTCAGCGCAGAAAGAGACCTGTTTTGTAAAACACGACTAAGAAGTTCTTTTTCTCATTGTCACTTTCCTCAAGACTATCATCAAGACTTGCCAACATGGGGATGTACTCATTCTCATCTTTGTCTTCTTCGCTCTGCGTTTGCACCTCTACATCTTCGTCAAAGTCTTCGTGCATCGCTATTTCACTTGCATTAAGACAAGTTTGACCAAAACTGGAAGAACACGCCTAGCAAGCAATTGGTTCCAATTTTTGTACACTTTGTGAACAACTCTTGTGTCAAAATTGCAGAGACGTAGCCAGGGAGGAAGGAGGAAGCGTGGCGATATTACCCCTCTCTTCATGGTTTGACAACATTACAGGCAGTCTGCAAATTCGCCCACGAAATTGAATCTGCGAATGAATTGTAAAATTTAGCGTTTGTCTTTAGTCGGCGATTCAATACATTCCTACTCCTCTGTGAGATGCTCTCGTCACGCCTCTGCAGGACTGGTTGTGTAAATGTAGGTCTGAGATCTACAAACTATCTTACTGTTTTCGATAAGGGAAATAATATTATTCTTACCACCTTTGCGACAAATGCAAGCATTATTCTTACAGCCTTTCTTACAATTACAAAAAATTACAGTTCTGCAGAGGCGTGTTCTTCCAGTTTTGGTCAAACTTGTCTCAATGCAAGTGAAATAGCGGTGCACGAAGACTTTGACAAAGATGTAGAGGTGCAAACGCAGAGCAAAGAAGACAAAGAGAATGAGTACATCCCATGTTGGCAAGTCTTCATGATAGTCTTGAGGAAAGTGACAATGAGAAAAATAGGCACTCGCTGCTCTTTTCTAATTATTTTAAATGTTTTTCAGAAATCTTCAGGCGGAGCCAAATAGGAAAAGATTATGTTTCATGCCTGTTGTTCTTTTCTGAGGTTCTCACTCATTTGTTTTCATTGTTAACCTGGTTTGCTTTATAATTAGTTGAGTGGCTCGCGTGTTAGGTCTGAGGGCCATTTTTGTATCAGTTAGGGTATTTCAAGCAAATAGCTTTTGATTATATCCCACTTCTGAAGTAAATCACAATATCAGAAGGGAGGCTTTAAGAGGTCTTCACTGTTCTGTATCATACAACATAAATACAATCGTATCGAACGTACGGAGGTA
This sequence comes from Aspidiotus destructor, assembly GCA_035079395.1. Lineage (NCBI taxonomy): Eukaryota > Metazoa > Arthropoda > Insecta > Hemiptera > Diaspididae > Aspidiotus > Aspidiotus destructor. The sequence goes on from JAVHKZ010000014.1 coordinate 272,357, forward strand.
TACTGAAGATAATACAGATTGCTAAGCATATCAATATTCTCTCAAAGATGCTGTATATTCCATTTAAAATCCTAGCATAGGTAACTCGCAAACTCGCAAAATTTCAAATTAGGCGTCAAGTAGGGTCAGATCAGAGTAAAGAAATGAAACATGTCAAAAAGAAATTCTCAGTCATGTTTCACAAAACCGGTCTCTTTCTGCGCTGAAAAATTGTCCGCTGTGCAAGTGAGTGAATGTCAAACAAGAAGTATTTAGTAACAAATTACAAGATCCTGATACTTCTATTTATTTCTTCATAGGGTCATTTATTTTTCATTGACACCTCAGAATGGTTCAGCCCATTTTCCCTGCCCAGTAAAATTTGTCTAGGGGGGGGGGGAGTCTGAAAATTTTTAAAGACAAAGTACGACTAGGAGAAAAGTTTACTGTAATTTATTAATTTCAGACTTGACAAACGTGTGACCCAATGCATGCCGCTGGAGGGGGGGGGGAATCCGGACCTGAGCCCCCCTTTTAAATACGCCACTGTCCCTGTCTGACTGGAATCGCTGGAAAATGTATATCTCCAACATACGCGCACGTTGTGTTTAAAAGTCAGTGCATTGGTTAACATTGTTGTATGCGGAATACGTAGTACATGCGTGTATTTCCTTATTTTTGATAACTTTTTAGGCTAACTATTGGTCCTAGGCTAGATGGTGACTACACTATTTGATAGGAAATTTGGTGAGGAATAATTTTTGTCAGATGTATTTTTTCTCTACAATGCGAATTTAGCGAGATTTTCCCAAAAAACTGATTTTTTGGGGGTTCAAACCCCCATAAGTGGAAAAGCTCCTGGGGGACAAGGTGGGATTTTTGGTATGTTGTTTCAGACATCATTCTCTACAACTTTCAGCAATCAGACCTTGGCTAGGCCACTTTGTTTTTGTTTTCCTTCTTTGCTTACATTACAAGGAAGAGGCAACCATCGGCAGTTGTAACTGAGGCGTGTGGTCGTAAACAGTCTTGATAATCCGTGGTGGACTGACGTGGGTGTCTGCGTCTTCTCTCTCTTCCATTATAATTTATTTAGATGTAGGTACAGTGCACCACATTCGGGTAAGCTTCGCAGCCATCTAAGACGTGGTGGCTAGGATCTTTAGTGTTTTGGGACGCATAGGAGCCACCTCCACGTGGTGCGTCCTGGGCAACGGCAACAATGAATTTGTTGACGGCCAAGGCTCCTTAGAGAGTAATAGCGTGAATAAAGATAACATCCCGATGGAATTGCGCTTAGGTTAGACAAAAACTGACTAGCCTCTCTTTTACTTAGTATACCTGCGATAGTTTTATACTAGCTAAGGTGTAGCTACACTGGGTCTAAATTAGGCAGAGTGAACTCGTGGGGTGAACTCGGTTGAATCACTCAGAGATTAACAAGGGGTGAAGAGGGGCACTCGCAAAATTTCAAATTAGAGGTTGGGGCTCAGAAAGACATGAAACATGTCAATAACACTCTTCCTTCCACAATGAATATAGAATACAATCTGTTCAACTTGCACAAACTATCTTCAGGTCCATTTCAAAGACGTGAAATACACTAAATCCTCACTTTTTTTCGTGAATTAAAATTTAATAATTTTGTCATCTCATCTTATCTACTGAAAATTTTTCCTTTACAGAAAGAAAATGTTTCTATCTACTGCACACATTGACTCTTTTCATGACAATACGTCGAAAATTTCCAAAAGGAGGGAAAACTAGTGAAACGAACAAACAAAGCTTATTATGATTATTTAGGAGTTACCGTTAACTATGTTACCATCATAGGAATAATGTGGGTGATCTGTCCAGTCATCTCGAATGCGATAACAGAAACGGAAATGGAATGCGTGACCGCTCCCGAAAATGCCGCCGCTCCAACTGTCGCGTAACCTCCTGAAAGGGTAATAAACTATTGAGTAAACAGACTTTGAGTTAAATGCACTTTCTGTTCGTTATGCTAAATGAGCGTACCCGGTATAACCGGGGAAATATGTTTCCCATGTCTAATACCGTTGGGAAATTGCATGTGCAACAATTCGCCTACGATGCGACCGAATGCTGCTCCTATTTTGAATACAGGTATAAAACTTCCGGACGGAACTGGTATCGTCGAACCGATTATGGAAAGTATAAACTGGAAAGAAAAACATGGGACTAAATTATTGAAGAATTGTAGAACTATGCGATTTTCAGGTCACATTCCTTAGATATGCGAAAAAGTTCAAGCTTAGAGACCTATCTAGAGAAAAGGGGACGTAGAGTATATTTAAAAAGTGGGCCCACGAATGAAATAGGACTCAACTCCGACGGGTTCCTCGTCGCTGTCGTGACTTTCATGTTTCGTTTTGGATGCGAGCTTTCAACCTAAACAAATAGAGTTTTCAAATGTGTGAAGCTTGTTAAAAATATTGGTTTACCATAGAGATACGTGCTGAAGGAAAAGAATATTGTTGAGAGCGCTGGTAACTGCTGAGAGGATGACGAAATTGACTTTTCAAAAGGTAAAGAAATTGTTTTTTTCCGAATATGAATTTCCCTTTTGTAGATAAATAATGCTCAGTTTTCCCATTTGAAACCGTTTGTGTACTAAATTGAAAGAAATTTTTTTCTGCTTACGTGAAATAAAATATACGCCGTCAAACTAAGGAATACGCCTGTGTTTTCAGTTGTCCAGTGCTTCAGCACATCGCGTTCTTTTATCGAAAATTCATCTTTGGTCCAGGTAAAATTACCAAATAATCCTGAAAACTTTTAATTACGGAGTCAGACTTGAATCAATCATAATACGAAAATTTCGAGCTAGGTTATAACATCACGATATATTTCGATTGAAAAATCGTACGTCGAACACACCTGTTCGTCGGTATTCAAGTCGCTTGCGAAGTATTTGCCCAGCCCCAAAGGAAATGACACAGTAGCTGTAATGAAAGTTACGATAGCTGGATACAGGAAACGACTGTCGACCAAATAAAAAAGAGGAAAAAAAGAGTAGTTTTGCACAATTTCAATAAGTAGTTCTTCTGTCTGCTCACTTTCGCTGCAGGAAATTATTTAATTTCTTATTTCGCCTCATGATTAGAACGTACTGTCTATGCGTCCAAACATATAACGCTCCACCAAATCCGCAAATGGCCCTGCACGACAACAATGTAATTTTACACAAGGTACTAGATACGGACGCTCGCTTTCAAAATCGAAAATACAGCCGCAACTACAATCCTAAGAATATACATACCCCATTAAAGCGAAAACAGCCAACTCTTTCGGGTCGAAAGGGAAGTCCATAGTGAAGTAAGTCGGAAAAAATGCTTTGACCGTATCTGTAAAAGACGCAACTTACGGTCTGTTATGTGTTCTCTAATTGATTGAATTAGTTCGTTCAAATTGGTTTATTTCGTGTGGAGTTATACCCATATTGTCGTTTTACTAACCGGCTTTATTGAACCAAACGGCCAATAGACGGAAAACTGAAGCGCTACATACAGCCGCAAAAAACCCTCTCCAGTAATTTCGCACCGCGAAGTATACTGTCGTAACTTCGATGCTAAATAATACTCCTTAAAGAGGGGAAAAAAATAAGAGTCACGATTACAGTATTGTTTCGGAGACGTTTTCCATCAAGTACTTTGTGCGTCACCTCCGATAACGGCGCCAAAGGAACAGGCAACACCTACGGCGCATGCAGCCGCCAGCATTTCCGAATTACGCGATTCGTTTTCGTAGATACCCTTGAATGATGAGATCAATTTAGTCAACAACGTTGCTATAATACTGCTAATGTGAACGAATGGACCCTGTCAGAACATAAAATAGGTGACGATGAGTACGAGTTAATTACGTAGGTGATTGAGTAATTTTGTATCTATCTTAAGGATTAATAAGTGGATAAGGTCCAGATCAGGGTTGAGATGATAAATGGAAAATATTTGGTCAAAGACCATCTTCGCAGGACGAGCACCTCGAGTTGGGGAAGGGAATCAAGAAAAACTTAGGTAATTCACAATTTTAAAAGAGAGCGCCAACGTTTTTCTTGTAATATTGTCGACAAATTATCTTCAAAAACAACTCAAAACTATTTTTGAGGCCGTCAGAAGCCTTCCTCTACAATGTAAAATTTTGGGTTAAAAAGTGGGCAGATCGTTAATTCTACATTGTTTCCCTCTGTTTATTTCAGCTTCATCTTTTTGACATGTTTCATGCGTCTTTACTTTGCCATGACCCCTAATTCGAAATTTTCCAAGTGCCTCTCCTTCACCCTACCCTGCACGTGTCCCTTCACCCTTGATACTCCGTGGGTGATTTAAAAATTTGCGAGTTCACCTTGACTAGTGTATATACTACCTTCATGATGGCTTTATACTAGCTTTATACTAGCCCCCCCCCCCCCGATACTAGGATTTTACTAGTCTTGAAGTAGACTTATGGGCGTAGGATAATCATCAAAAGTACAGTATACTGTATAAACGGAACTACGCAGCCTATTCCTATGTATTGTATTTATTTTTTGAATTCCCTATTGAACTGGACCTCAACAAGCTACTGTAGTAGGTTTAGCCTTCTTTATATGTATAGCCCTAACTCAAAAGAATAGAAAAATTTATTCGTGCAAGGATGTACAAATATAAGAAAATTAAGTCTTCGCTTGAAAAAGGTCTCAATGAGACCGAAACGTCGCGTTCATATTCAAATAAAAACTGTGCAGGAAAAGCCACGACTTGATTTTCTTATATTGTATAGCCCTAAATGTACAGTAAACTAGACCAAGAAGGTGGTAGATCTGATCACTGGGCACTGGGCTTTTTCTAGACCCGGCTTTAAATTGGGTGTAGGTTTACTAGGATTTCAGCAGTTTCGAACTAGAATTATAATACAGTAGATGTAAAAGACCCACCCCCCCCCCTAGTATTTTACTTGTCCTAAACTAGACTTATACTATGCAGCGGTTCAAATACCTTAAAACTCATAATGCCTTTTTAAAACAGCAGATGAGCTGATGACGTCTACAAAAATTGATCTCAAAAATTTTATCGCGAAAAATTTTCATTGATATTCGAAAAAATTAAGTAAGTACAATTATGTTCTGAGCAATGGGACGAATATTGGAGAATTTTGTTTTATTTCTCTGTTTTTTATTGGTGTGAAATGTGGGCCACAGCCCTCAAATAATCAAGGATAGTATGCTCATTGATTTCGCTGATTACGTTGAGCAATTGGAAAGCCGCGTCTATACGTTTTCTTTATGACTGAGTGTTCTTGTTTGAGAAGTAGTGAGTGAGATCGTTTATTCTATATTTCTGCATTATTGCAATACTTAGTAGTGTAAAGAAAAAAGAAGAGAAGTAGATTACTTTTCTACTCAACATCTTCAGTGAATTTTACATCGCGGAATAGTTTAGTGAAGAAGGGGGCGGGTCATTTTCGTAATATCCCTTGTCAACGCAAGGGTATCATTCCATCTTTTTTTCGTCTGTTCCAAACTTTTCCTTTTGGGCAGCTGAGGGGCCTGCGGACATTTTGGCGCTAAAAAAGAGCTTTGACCCAACGTACATAGAAGATTCTAGCTCCAATAATTTTTTAAAAATTTTTTCTTAGTCGACACTTCAAGTAGCTGTGGTTTGCCGGTACAATTTCGGTTTCATTCGAGTTTTTTCATGTATGGTATAGTAATACATTCTTCAAAACTTGAATCTAAATAAAGGCCAACAAAACTCCAGCATAACTTTCTGTGAAAGTTTCTGGGGGATACCAATATTTCAAGAGTTAAAAACTAAGGTAGTATTAAGTAAAATACCTCTTTACCCAAAGGCAATCCCGATCCTAAGGTAGCGGTCAATCCGACTACTTTTGCAATTAGCGTTCGAAAAGTCAGATATTCCTTCAGAGCAACTCCTCGTAATATGGTCTTCATTTCCGGTATTCCAGAACCTGTAAACAGTATTAATCAATGACTACAACTTAATGTGCGATTCTATTTTTAATAAAGATAAATATACGGTAAGTATATTAACGTCATCTCACAGCCCCGTTTTTAAGTTCCTCCTCATACATATATAGTTATAGCTTAATGGTCGAAAATATTTCAAGTCTTTTAAACATTCTCCCAAAAATGATGACGTCATCGTTATCGAAGTCGGACGCGCTGGGTGAAATTTCCTAAGAATGTCCTCCAACAGAAGAGTTAGTGGGTTTCCTCCTGGCGAAAAGAGATGGACATAATTTTTCACTCGTTTGCTTTTGCTAACAGAGCTGGAATACTGAAAATAACAGTAGTCTCGTACACACCCCCTTCCCCCACCAGAGTTTCAAAATCAAAAGAGAACTGGTACAGATGGTACTTCAAACCTAATTATAATTTAATGAAAACGGAACGATTTCGATTTTCAGGGTCCTTGAGTACGTTGCCAAAAACATTTTCATGAAAATGACCTTTATTAGAGACCGGATTTTGTTATTGATACCCATATGAATTTGTTCAATTTGATAAAGTATGCTCTTAATTTTTCATCTTCCTCTGCACTTACAATCAAGACAAGGTGATTGCTAGAGTGAGAAAAAATAAATTGAACTCATTTTCGCGTACTTGACACATTCTTCCATACAGAATCCGCCCAAATGTAACGGAGGTTAATTAGACACGCGTACGAACTTGCCACAAATATCACACATGTTGTCACCTAATCGCCAATGTTATCAGGGCATAAACAAATAGGTAATAATCCACCCACGTCCCTGAATGATATCTCGTTACTTCCGCTGGACAAGATTCTTCATTCAATTTTTACTCCTGCTCGTGGTTCTCGTAGAGAGAGTCTTGAATTTGAATTTTACGCGTCGGTCCAATCGGTCGATGGGAAAGGATTTTCTGATATTTTATACAGGTAAAAACGACTGCCAAAGTTATCGCTATACTGACATCGAGCAGAATAGTAGGTCTCCTTCCTCCATCAACGTGCCTAGCGGTTCCCACACTTTATCCGAAAATAAAGTCACAGTTTGACTTGGAATTTCTTTCTTCTTCAACTCTCAAAAACGTACCGTGTCGATCACTGCCCAATCATTCTCGTCTACGGTACAACTTTTCCCTACTCACATACAGATGTAGATGAGAACTACATACTTGACTTTATTCTTGCGTACTCATGCATGATGACTAGTCTAATTCAAAAATAGTTGTATACCTATTGATTGCGGTGCCAGCAAATGCACGAAACCGGCAGCGAATAAAATTAAACAAATTGGTAACGCCGCCCATGCTGTATACTGGGCAATTGGTCGCCTCGTCAGGTCTTTGAACAACCATAGTCTCCCTACGGAACAAAACATTATAACATGAATTTAATCTTTTATTCAGTCTCGTGTAAATGATATATTTTATGGTAATCGAGTCAAACGAATATCGGTTTAGTTTCCTTCCGCAGATGAAGTTTTTGGAAGTACAAGAAATGAGTGAATGACGACTTAAGTAAAAATTATGCAGCATGGGAGCAACCGATGGGTCATCTTGTAAAAAAAACATCGCTATCCAGCCTGAATTTTCATCTCTCTCCCATTTCCTCTCCTTTCTCTGACTTTAGAGGAATATGGAACGAACTTTTTGCTGTAGACTAATTAGTGGAATCAGAAGTCTTTAATGACATAAAACGCGAACCAATTTCGACCGTTTTTCAACGGTAACACATAGTGAAGTTTGGTGATGACTCGTGGCCAGCAACCTCACATATGGCCGTTTTACATCCGACCCGACTCCATCAATTTCTTCCTGCGAAGGTATAAATTTTATAACCAGAGACCGGACTTTTTGGCATTAAAAATGAAAATTTCGGCACTTTGATGTTGCATTTTCGGCATTTTTCGGCATTTAAAAAAAAAGTTCAAAAAACGCGCGTTTTTAGAGCTATTACAAACTCACGACCAGAATTCAATTTCTGACCAAAATTGGGTGATTTTTGATCAAAATAAACGAATTCTAGGGATAAAACTCATCAATACAGAAATCCTAACAATTTTTCAATCAAAATTTTTAATTTTTCTGATCTGTTCTAAATTAAGCTCCATTATTTTTCCACCAAAATTGCCCAATTTTAGGCAAAATTCACCAATTTTTCGCTCAAAATTCCGTGATATTAGACAATATTCCACAAATTGCTCATTTTCGGCATTGTTCGGCTCTTAAGCCCGTTTTCGGCATTTTTCCCATTTTCGGCACTTTTCGGCAAAGTAAAATTTTTTTCCCGGCCCCCTCTCACCATGATTCGCGCTCATATTAGGAAAACACCTTCCCGCCCTCCCTGGAAAAAAAGTGCCAAATGCCACGAAATCCGGTCTCTGTTTATAACTTTTGAAAATGTCATTTGTCGTTTGAGTCCGTGCTGCTCTACTGCGGTACCTTCAGGCTTCAGTTTTCTTCCTACTTTTCTCATCAATATTCTTATATTATTGATGTTGCTATCAATAAAACTGAAGCCCGTTTACATCAGGCAATAATTAGAAACAAGAGAAAATGAAATTTGACTAGATAACGCGTTAATCAATTAATCTAAAATTAATTTCTAAAGGTGATACACGAAGTAATACCTTACCTTCATTTGTAAAACTAACGCCGTAATCGACGATGAAGCTGAGCACAGCCATGAATGCTCCCAACAACGCCAAAAATACCCAGTCTTCGCCTAGTTTAGCGAAACTATGTTTGTACAAAAATGCGATGACCCGAATAATTTTTGTGGTGCATTTTCCTCGATACCTGTGCAGATCCTTATTCCTGAACAAATCGTCTTTGTATTTGCGATTTAGCCCGAGTTTGACAGCTTCATCTTTCGCTAAACTTCCTAGTTCTTTGGTATAGCGGCCATACATCTGAAAATTAATTTTTTTGTTATCAATTATTTCAAGTTCGATCGTAAAATGAATCGAATTTGTGCGAGTATATTTTTGTGCTGAAGGAATACTCTTTTGATCGACAACTCAATATTCTCTTTTTTTCATTGTGAAAAATCGCTACACACTTTCTGAACTTCGTGGATCCATTCCTGAGTCGCACTCGTTTTCGGAGTTTGACAGATGAAATTCTGATCCCATTGAAGTTATAGTGTTTCTAAGGGGGAAAAATAATTTGAAGATGGATTTAGCCATGCGAGAAGAAAAGCTCTTGAATTGGTCACCGTCCCTCTTCTCGTTACTGGGAGGGGGAAAAAAAAAAAGTATAATATATAAAATTATCATTTTTTTTCAACCTTAACCCCCCTCCGGAATTTTGGTGTAACTACGCCATTGGCCACCTACCTGCACCCATCTTGAAAATGCTTTTTTCAGGACTGTAATTAAACTTCATGATGTCATCATGACGATCTTATAGGTGTCGGAGGCGGAATTTGTACAAGTCCCTTCACAAGTAGATCAGAGGCCCTTTTCTTCGAAAATTTTTACGTTTCGAAACTGGTTCAAAGCTACTCAATTGCCCAATGATGTCATCAAGGAACAACATTCTTGGATAACCTCCTGTCATAAAATAGGTACATGTCAAAATGAATTGGAATTCTTCATAAAAATTACTCGTCTCGTCTTCCGATTTTATCAACAATTGCAGTCGTTGAGGAGCCGTACCCCATAATTTTATACCTCTAAACTCTTAATTTCAGTCCGATCGCGGGTTTAAAGAGTTAATTTAAGATAAGAGATTACGTGAATTAGTGCAAAACAGAACGAGCATTCCATATAAGACAGTTTCCTTAATTACGTTATCTGAGAGTTAATAGTTTAAAAATGGGTTTCGAACAAAACAGTAGCGCACCACATAAAAATATTATTTTTTTCATTCTGTTTTTTAATTTTTTTTTCTTACTTCATTCGAAATGGTTCGTAACAAGAAATTAATACTTTATTTGCTATGATATTTACTTAGTTGAGAGTCTGGTATCGCAATATTGATAATTTGCAGCAATCAACACCTTGATTGAAGAGTTTACTCTCGATTTGAACTGAAAAATGGTGGAGCTGGTTTTGGTCCCTGCTGCTTAAACGACGAGTCATCAAATTGAGAAACTCCAGGGAGATTACCGATGAATTTCTTTTGTCGAAGAAAAAAAAAAATTTCTCATGAGTCAGAGGCGTGCGGATTTTACCTTGTTTGTTGCAAAGTGAAAAGGAGGACGGTCGGTCACCTCTCCCTCCCCCCAATTGAACCCTGGTTGCACCTCTGGAGTGGATTTGAATTCTGTTATTGTTCGTCTGCCCTCGCCTCGTCTTCCGATCTTTCATTCCCCCCCCCCCCCTCTTCCAACGCAATAATACCAAGAATTAAGCAGACATGTTAGAAATACGTATAGCAAGTTGAAACACTTTTAGAATGGCATCGATGAGTGTAAGAAATTTTGAGTGCTCGCGTACACATCGATTTAATTCGTACAGAATGGCCCGCGGGGAGGGAACATAACTCTTGAACAATATTTTGCAATTAGGCACATACACAGCAGTGCATCATCGTGAAAATGAAATTCTTAATCAACTTTGTTTTCTCTCTATCGAAATCGCACCAAAGTTTTTAAACTTCGAAAACAGCACGATTATTGAAAGATATTGCCCGTCATGAATGTTGTTAATTTTAACTTTTTTCTACCCGATTTGCGAATCTATTTTTAAGCTTCAGTTGGAAACTTTCAAATTCGAAAATTCGCTGCAGGATATCATAGTACTTCTACTTGTCGGTAATAAGGTATATGTACAGCTGAGAAAAACTTCAGATTAACCAATTACGAATGTAACCGAACTTAATCAGTGGGATATTTTATTTTTTGGATGGTGAACAGCTGTGAGGGCAAAAATCAGCCGACAAGGACACACTATTACGTTTTCGTAAGTAATGTTATATCGAGAGATTCTCTGTTACCTTTTGGTTGTGTAGGTCGAAGAAACAAACGGTACGGGTGTGTTTATTCGAAATAACATCAAAAGTAAAATTTTTTCTGCATATTTGGTCAAAATTGAGTAAAGCATCAATGTAAATATAGGTACCTGTATAATAGGCCATCTTCAATTAACACTCATCTCGCGACAATGCGGGGTAAACTGAAACATATGAGGATGCTTCATTTTCTTTTGGCGGCCAAAAATTCACGTGTCTAAACGCGATACAGTTCATTGCAAGTTGGCCAAACCATTTAGAGTTAATTTACCTTCTTAATGTTATAAGAAAACGCGACACAATATCAATACAAACAATATTACTCTTCCTTTTACTTATACGATAGCTTAATGTCAACCTCTTATGCAAAACGTAGACGTACATGTACGATAGAGTAAATTACCTTTTCATTTTGCTTTCATAGTTGCGCCCAATGAACTGCATCATCGATAAACGCTTCTAGTTTTCAAAAATAAAATAATCGGACAACGATGATGAACGACGATAAAAATAAATTAATAAAACGATCGCCTTCGCCGCTATATTGTAGTTTTAAAAATAAAATACGCTCAAACATCTTATTGCGAATCGTTTGTAAACGGATGATGAATATTTTGGCTCATCGACACGATTGTGATTTACGCGGTCTGTTTTCTTTTTCGCAACATTTCTACTAGAAATTTCGTGTTTGAAAAATAATTCTCTACGAGCAAAATCAGAACACCTTATTGGAAGATGATGCAAACGTTTGAGAAAGAGCAAAGTGACGCTGCAGGTATGAGGAAGAAAACTAAAACAAAAAATTCACGAATACTAGTTCTAAATTTTATTTTTTCCGTACAATAGATAGGTAGTTGAGATGTCTGCTACTTAAATTTTTCCCTACTATGCGGATGACAGCTTTCTCAGTGACGCAAAACTATTTTTCTCTCCCATCAGCGTAAAATATCGGCTATCGTGCTCGCGGTGACAGGACCGAATGAACATGTTCATCATCATTATAATTAAACGTTATTGTTTGGTTAGGGACGGTACTCACAAATCTTTCTACGCCCCCTCCTCACGAATCGATCTCATATTTAATTTTCTACCATGGAACAGCCTTAATTTGGCTACAATGACCTAATCAGGAATCGACGACGGGAGCGGAATAATTATTCCTTCCCTTTTCCTATACTCGTATATCACGAATTTATTCTTATGAACATGATTTTATAATTGTCAATGAAGAAAAAGGGAAAATATATAGAGACATTTCTCTACCCAACCCAGTTACAGAAATATATATTAGTCATTAATAACTGTTCTACGCCGGGCAGAGTGTAGAAATACTGTAAATAAACTACAAGCTATATCGATGTTTATAGTACAGAAGTACAGTACTGAATTTCTCTTAAAATCTCAAACTCAATTTTGGTTCAGTATTTTTGGAAGTCATCACGTTACCAGTACGATCACGATAGAAGACAAAAGGTCTGAGAAGAAGCTCATGGTTTGTACACAGACTTATCACCCGTCCCAAGATTTTATTTGCTCCACTAAGAAGAAAAGAAAAGAAATCTAGACCGCATTATTAGACACCAGATGACTACCTACTAATGATTTCAAATTTTTTTGATAAATATCATTTGAAGATAAAATTGTAATTATTCACAAGGTGGGGTTTAAAAGCGTCTTACTATCGTATTTTAGGTTGTGTAGGCGTATACTACTTTCAAAAGTAGGAAAGCATTCCTCTTCAAACTCCTTCCTCTATTGTAAAGAAAATGATTCATTGGCACAGAACAAAGAAGTTCTCATATCTACATTAAAAAATGAAAATACATATCCCAGGCGCGGATTCACGAGGGGGGGAGTCCCCAAACCTCTAAAAACAGGTTGAAATAACGCGGACAGGCCATATTTTCCGAGCGAAGCGCATGGCCGGCAAAAACAGTGTAGCAAGCTCGCACCTGCTACACATGGGAATTTGTATCTATTATACCTATTTGCATTTTCTAAGTTGAAAAAAGTGTTTTGCTACACATGGGGAAAATTTAATTCGCCGGCTATGGCGAAGCGAGGAAAACATTTTCAGACAATGGAATATCCCCTCCCAAAATGTACGGCTAAATCCGCGCCTGATATCTACACATATAAAAAAAATCCTTTATCACTAATTTTTCATTCGTGACTAATTTCATCAGAACTCCTCAAATACGTCAACTAACTTCTTTCTGTTGTTCAGTTGAAATTTCAACAGAGAACTTGTTCAATGTAAAGAAATTTGATCCCCAAGATATACGATAGAAGGAGAGGGATTATATTCGCCTCTCCAGCTAGATACGTATCAAAAGTACTCGAGGAAAAATTTTCTTTTTCGAGCTAAACAGAACAAAGAGGGCAACTTCATCCTAGAAAGTGATTCCCTATACAGGTTCTATTCACTCGTTAACGATGCCTCCTCGTAGAGCAAACGAATAAGGTGTTGGAGGACCGTATTTGAGTTTCGAAATAATAACGCACGAGAGGCGAGGACGCCGCTTTATTTTCAACTGAATACGTACAACATTGATACTAGGATACATTTTAGATCTTCTTTTTCAAGAGAGGAAAAAAAAATGCTATAACGTATACAACAGGTACAATATATTTTCACCCTCGTCCGTATCCAATATGCGGAACGGACATTAGAAATGGACATTACCATTTAATAGATGGACGTTATGGTCGTGTTCAGATGAATACCTAGTTCAATATATATTTTTTACTGCGTCTGCTTATTGTTCAACACCCTCTTTGGTACAACCAGATCATTTTAACATGTTCCTTAAAAGAAAGGCTACATGCGTACAAGAGAGAGACATTTAGCAAGCAGGTGACACAGTAGGTCAATAGTTATTTTCAACACGTTCGTCGTAAAGCGACTTCTATATTAGTTTTCGAACATAAGGTGGGTTCCTATTCTCACCAGAAACTATCGAATATACATTAGCAAATTTGTATGTGCACGCTTACCGCTGTCTCGGCGAAGGGCAAAACCTCATCATTAACACCCGCGCTTGGAGGACAAGGATAGAAAGCAGTCTGTGGTCGATTATCTGTACCCTCGCCACGTGATTCTTGCAGATCGTCTACGTGTCGTCGCTGAAATACGGGCGATGCCAAAACTTTTCGCTTGCGTAAATTGTACTCGGCCATCAGTCGATTAAAATCTTCCCATTCTGCGTCCGAATCGTCCTCCAGCATCATTTCGGTTTGAATCTTTTGGGTATTAATATTGAACGCCTAGATCTGCTAAATATTACCACGAACGTCAATAATTCCACATTCTAACTGGTCAGTCGTTACCATTTGCAGGATCTCGAACTCGTTCGCTTGTCAGCATACCGACGGACGCAGATTAGCGCAGTGGGACGTTTCAATTTATTCAATTAATTTAATATCCATTCATTTAAAATTTCTTTGCCCGTTAATCTCCGAAACGTCACCACTGCACATACCAACTTACGATGACCTGTACGTGTACGCGTAACGAAGAAGTGACGATTAAGTTTTTTTTTTTTTTTTTTTTTTTTGCGATTGTATAGAGAAAATCTGATACTTCGTACGTTCGTCTTTGACAGGATCGAGTCGTATGCGCATACGTTATTCAATATACTCAGTTGATCTTATTCCTTTACTTTTTTATTTTCAACTTATTAGAATAAATTTTTTGCCAAGAGTAAATCATTTGAATTAAAAAAAATGAGAAAAATTCGTGAATAAAAAGCCTTCACTGACTACAACTACAACTCACCTATACTAGTAGGTATTTGCGCGAGATGTTAGTGTACTTGCTTTTGCAACCTTAAATTTACCGCATCGTTCATTACTATTTGGAATTTCATTATGCAACTTTTGTAGATAGTGATTTTTAATTGAATGTTTGATCGTTTGCTTTCGATGTAAATATAAATAGATGAAGGTAAGTAATACTAACATCTGTTTCATGGCTGGCTCATCAGGTTTTCTAAAGGTTCCACCGATCCATCCGGGTCTGCTCGTTGCAAGTGTTGGGAAACAACCATGGGGACGAGAACTTTTGAAAGAAGATGAAACCTGCGTCAATGTGATCGGATAGGTGTCATCACCGAAAGGCGTGACAACATTGGTGGGAAAAGGAGAAGCAGGCAATGCATGGATAGCGGGTCTATGTAGAATACCGGCGCAAGATATCGCTTCGCCTTTAATTGGTAATCTCGCTTGTTTAGAGCACGATCATTAACAATCATTCGCGATAAATTGAAATCGCCTCGAGCTATCAGGATAGCCTCCTTCGTGTCGACTTGCCTCGTTTTTACATTCGCAAATTCAACGTTAATGACGACGATCAAATTGTTAATCGAACATTTTTCTCGTCTCATGAATCCATTACCATAGAACGTAATTTGTATCTTTCCGCATCGTTGTCGCGCCTGTCCGCTTCAATTATTTGACGGATCAAAGTCGACTTGATCTAAATGAGCAACAACAAATCTTAATTCCTTGACGTATCGTTTTCCTAAAGCATAGGCAACGAATGGAAACGTTTCGGATAAACACGCGTACTCGTACAAAGACGTGCGTTTACGGTATAGCATCAACGAGTAGAAGGCATAAATTTACATTATTCAAATTGGCGTGCAGCTTTTTATTTTTCTACTAATATTTGCGCAAGAGACAACTTGACGCATTGTTGTTTAGATTCAGTCGCGAATAAGCTGATAGACGTCTTATTATTCAAAAGTTGGTACGTACGCAATTATCAACGAAGATAGTTCCTTCGCAAAATATCCGAGTAAGAGATAGTAATATATTAAGACCACCAGAGCTTCTAAAATCGAAATACTTTTTGCGAAATCATCATTTTAAATTAGCTGGTCCAATCTATGTATATTAGCATATAATCAAAAGTACGTGTCATTGTGACATGCATTAGGCTATAAAGGAAAAGCGCTCATTCTTCCTCCTTCTATCGAAATTTCTGGTCCATTTTTGACTAGAAACTTTCACATTTTTATAGACAAATTTGCGGAGATAGTCACGCTAAATTGAATCAGGAGCTCTGGAATGGACAGAAAATGATAATTTTTTTCTATGATTTGGTTAAGGATGTAAATATGATCAGTAATTGAAGAATTTTTGCGCAGAATCCAACTTATTTCACTAGTCAGTCTGCATTAAGAACAGATTTCCGCACATATAATGTCAATTAGCCATCCACCTTTACTCGTATTTCCACTCTTGCCCGCGAAAGAATTTTCCTCAGGGTCTAATTACCGGTAGATTAAGGTTGGTCACTGGTCAGTCTTGACCAGACGGAGAACGGCGAACCGTAAGATTGTAAATTTTTAACAGAGAACCTGTTGTATTTTATTATCAAATTTTATTTTAATTTTACCCATCCTAATCCAATTAGACCCTGATAGGGAAAAATTCTCATTTCTTTCTCTTCTTTCTCCCTTCTTTCGCTTTATTTTTGGTATTGAAAGTGGGCTATTCGGACCGTTGAGCTGAGTAAGGGTGGCATATCCGAAACGTATTCTAAATTTTATGGCAGGGGACTTGAAAATTTTTAATCATCAAAGGAATTGATCTAATATCAAGCTATTCATGAAAAATTGCTGGATTCAATTACATCGACATAAAATTCGTTTCGTATAAGGTTTCCTGGATTCCTATATCAACCCCGTTGAACGAGCCTTCCTTTTTTCAAAAAAAAAAAAAAACATGCCTACTTCATCAGCTGCTGGGGGATTGCCTAATAGAGGCAAATAGTGAACCGGTTCCAAAAAATCTCTTTGTTTGTACTTTCTCCTGAATGAAGATTAAACTTTGTTCTTTACTATCTTTCAAGAGTTGAACGCTCGAAAGTCATCATTTTTCCAAGTTTCAACCATCACATGTAGCTCAAAAGTCGAAATTTCTCTGAGTTCCTCTTCTATCATCTACAGCTCGATAACTGAAATGTTTTTAAGTTTGCCCCTATCAAATGAAGCTCGATATTTGTAACTTTCTTAAGTACTCCTCTTGTCATAATGAAAAATATGAAAAAAAAAAAAAGGAATGACCAAAAGATACAATCTGGACAATTGTACCTTTTCCATTACAGAAGAAAACCCCATTTCTCTAGATTGATTGCTGTGAACATTCACCTTTCTTAAAATAAATTAGTTTATTAAAATATAAATAATCAAATATATAAATATTTAAATTGAATACTAATTTAATTTTAGTAATAAAAATTATTATAATAAAAAAAAAATATTATCAAAATTATTTAAATTCTAAATTAATTAAATTAAATATGATTTTGTAAATCATAAAAAATTATTTACCAATAATAAAAATCAATTTATTAATTATTTTATTTATTTTAATAATAAATTTTTCAAATTTAATAATTGTTTCTTCAAGAATAATAATTATTTTATTACCATTAATAATTTTAATATTTAAAAATTTAGTTATCTTTATAATACAGTAATTATATTAATTCAAATTTCAAGAATCATTTTTATTATTACTATTTTAATAATAAATTATTTATTTTATAAAAATAAACAAAATTTTAAAATTTAGATCCTTGAATTAATAATTTTTATCAATTTGATGATTAAATTTAAACATGAAAAATCTTCTTATTTGATTTTTATTAAAAAATTTATTTTAATATTAATTTTATTATTAATTCTTATATTTATTTTATATATAAACTTTAATTCAAACATTAAATTTAAAAAAATTTGATCAAAATTTATGAAAATAATATTTTTAGTAAAAACATCTACAAACTTAAATTTAATATGAAATATTGGATCATTAATTATAATAACAATATTTATCCAAATTATAATTTTGGATTTTTTATTTCAATAAATTACTTTTCATATTCAATTGATATATTTTTTAATTTATGTATAATTTATTATAATCTTGATTACGGATGATTAATTCGTTCTCGATATTCAAAATTTTTTCGACCCCCCCCCCCTCCCCCCGACGGCTATTATATTATATAATCACAGGGTTCATTCATCATGTGCAATTAAAAATAAATGATACCGTATTGAATTTTTCGGACGGTGCCAGACCTTCCCTTTTTTCTTTCGAATGCCCCCCCCCCCCCCATAAAAGTGGTCTCCTGTTGGAATCTATAGAGGTTCCCCGTTGAATTTAGGTAACGTAGTAACTTTTGATATGGCTGAAGTTCATCTAAAATTCGTGTTGCGGAATCGCGAGGCGAATATGATGTCTTGAGTGATCTTTAGACTCTTGAAAAATTTCAACTTCCTTCCTCTTGTACGTAGGCTAGATGACCTCTCCCAAGCTGTATACGCGTATTTTAGGCTTAGAAATGAGGAAAGAATATGTCATACTATTGCATATTAAGCTGCACATCGATATAAAAATGAATATCTTGTTCATCGATTAATTGGTAATTTCGATGTAGAAGTCGATATATATTGTGTCAGGATTGACAAAATCTGAGGCTCGTTAGGTACCTCCTCAAATATCACTCATTACAAAAATGATTTTATTCATCTTTTTGGGAAAAAAATTTCAAGTACCTAATTTTTTTCTGCTTTTATTTGACAATTTATTCCTTAACTGACGAGAAAAGACGACAGAATTGATTGGTACATTTATCCTACGCTTCAAGTTGAAGTTGAGAACACTCACATTTAAATTACTATAACAATTTTTCTTTGGCCAGCAATTTTATTCATTTGCGGGCAATATGTGAAATAAACAATGAAAACGTGTATTATTTCGTTTCTCTGAAGAAGTTGTAAAAATGCGAGCGACACAGATTGTTTCGCATCGGCGAATGCTTACACGGAAGATGCAGTAAGAGGTGATTCTATTCGTGACTCTTTGTTTTCCTTCAAAACTATTCTTTTTATTCATTGCACGTCGTATATTATATAGGTACCTTCCCGAGATACATAGTAAATGTGACAACCGATACTAATGGGATAACGATTCAAAAAATTATTCTTTGTCAAAGTTGACGAAGTTGTTTACGAAAACAAATTGTGAAATTAGGAAAGAGCCGAGTGCGATGAAGAATAATGAATTTCGTACAATTTTAGAAATACAATAACGCAATCAGGTCGAAACTTTTGTTCTACAATATGCCTTACAAACCTCTTAATTAGATTGTTCGAAAATTGGATTATAAAAAATTATCTGCAGCCGAAAAGAAAACTGCACTCATCCTGATGGCAAAAGACCATCGCGACCATCCTCATCAATTTCGATGAGTTGCGGGTTGCATAAAATTTTAAATAGTCGTCAAAACTACGTGTCTATATGAATGCAGTAAACATTGAAAAAGTGATTTGATGGATACAAAAATGTACACCTGAGTTGAACGACGGATCTTCGTAATCTAAAATAATTAACGTAATTAACGACAACGTAGCTAAATACGCGCAACTGCTCAACTATATGTATAATGCGAGAAGGTTGAATTATACATATTAGCGTAAAATATGTCCTTACGTTTACGTTTAGTCTGTACGAATGGATATTTACACACCTTGGAAATGTGAATGCACGTAAGAATGGAGAAGAAGATTTTTTTTTTTAGAAAAGTCGAACTATGTGCAGTGTATAAACTAGTATATTTGAATGCCCATCTCCACAGCTGAAAAAAGCCAGATTATGCCGCGCTCTCCACACTCGAAACTGACCGCGTCAATACGTCTGCTCTATACTTGTCCTATACGCAAGTATAACGCGAAGTATATCCAAGCCATTTAAGGCAAACAATACCACACTTCGGAAGTACGTACAGCTGATGATATCTGCATATACGCGATTGTATAATCAATTAGGTAGTTTAACAACTCGTTAACGAAGAAGGTATCAGAATGTTCACATAAATCAAATATAGATAAGTTTTTCATTCGTCGTTTCTATAGCGATTTAATATTCATTCACGGATACGTCCGTAAAAATGAATGTATTTCTGTTCGACTATCTTACAGTGCTTTGAGAGTATCTTTTGTCTTCGAGTCTCTTTCTATGGAGAATTTTCATTTGAATCGTGCGTTTCATGTATTCCACGATACTTGAAAACAGATAAATACTCTACGCCTTGAAGTTTGCATGGTGTAAAATTTCCGACGGTATGTCGTAAGTCAATGAGTAAGGTGAAGCTATCGTAGTTAGTTGCAGTCATAACAGCATAGGAAGGAGGAGGCTGTAAGATATTCAGTATTGTTAAGGGTCAAACGAATTATCCACTTCTGCTAGATCAGAATACGCGTGCAAAAATTTCTTGACAAAGCAAACTATCGTATTTTACGGATTGTAAATACACCATTGTATGTTATCAGCGAGATATCAGTTTCTTTCGCTTCATAAGGTCGACTGCCTTGACTTTAGAAAGTAAGATTTCTCACTCTGATGCACAATCCAGACGTGTCGAACCTCGAACTAAGAACCCGTTTCTTTTCAGTAAAATGTGCGCCAATAAAGACAGATTTTTTGGAAAAGGAGGATCATAGTGCGAAATTATACTTACCATTTTTAAATTCTCATACTTTCGTTAATCTTATCTTACGTGGAAGGAAAATTGGTAAATTTTATTTGATGTCTAATCGGATATCTACGTAGATTAAATAGAAAATTAGTCTCGAGCGGAGTTTTCCATGATATCTTTGGGAGGTTTTTCTTCGCTCATTTTTTCCTCAAAACAAAGTTGTGGTCACAACTTCTGTACTTTGAGTAGAAAAAAAGGTGACACTTGGAAGCCTCGAACTAATTAGGAATGAGTTGAAGGATTTTCTCATATTTACGAAACATAGGTAATTGGCGAGTAAAATAAACACAGTCATTAAAAGTTACGTGACAATAATTTATTTCACTCCTCTCATCAGAGATATCAGAAACAATGTATTCTCTAAATTAGCCAAATTATTCTAGTTTCGACCAGCTCTAATGTTTTAAGCACTTCTGATCAATCACCCAATTTTTATTCTCTTTCGAGTTGAATTTCCTTGTAATTCATTTCAATTATTCTGTCCGACAGCTAAGTATATCCGATAACAAGAACAATTTAAGCATCAGAAGGTATTTTTACCGCGGAAAAACAATATCATTTATTGTTTTGCGTTGTCGCATATCTTTATCCTGAAAGAATTCTCGGTTCAGCCGGCCGGGAACTCGTTCTTGACCTACAATCTGGAATTTACGAGCTGTAGAAACGGAAAAGTTTTTCACTCGAGAGCAAAAATGAGAGGGGAAGGAATTTGGCGGACCTACTCAGGGACGGAAACCAGGAGTCGATTCAATTTCGACGTCAACAATGAGTCGAAGAAACAAAATTAGTGGCCGATTTTAATTTGTCGACTTCCATTAACTTCGGATGAGTTTGCGCTCGACATTGGGCGCAGCTACATCGACTCAACTTCAAGATTCTTAATATCGACGATTGATTGGGGTCGATTTGTAATCGATATGCTGCCTCAACATCAGAAACATCGGGTAACTTTTATCTTCAAAAATTCCCCTTATGGGTCAGAGCTCTTTTTCAAAAATTTTCCAGTTTTCGAACTAGGTCAAAACCACGCCCATTTTAAAGTTCCCAAATACCCTACCTCCTGCCCTTGAACAAGTGATTGATCAAAAAGATAATCCTGTTGTTTTCTGGTACATAAAACATAATATTATTGTACTCACTCTTATTATCGTATTCATTCTCACACGCGCAGTATACAACACGATTAAGTTTAGTATTTTAAGCTATCAGCGCATCAAACAAGAACTGATAAAAAATTCTTAATTTCTACAAAATGTATTCTTCTTTTGGGTCATTTTTCCGCGCGAATCATCAAGTCGGCCGCACTTACCCGTACTTGATTAACGACTGTCTACCGGGGGTTTCACTGTGTCCAAAAATTTGTATCGAAGCCGATGATTAAATGAATTTATTTCTAACATTTCAATAAATGTACAATGAATAGTACTGCCAAAAAATTACGACGTATACAGTTTACATGGCTATTGTGATGGACTACAGACGCTGGTCTCGATGAAGTACATGAAAATAATAAAAAAAAGCTGTTCATTCAGTCACGGTGCATCTATTGTGATGTCCATCTATTCAAGTAAGTGGTCTATAATAATACGTATAGTCTTTTCAAACAAATCATGACGTAGGCAGGAAAAAGGATTCAAATTGAAGGGAACTCCGTTGCTGCAGGGTCAATTCTTTATCGATCATTGTCAACGACCACTTTGAGAAAACAAACTTCATATTCTCTCGGAAGCGAGTACATAATATCGCTTGCGGGTGAACAGAGTGAACTTCATGATCACAGCAAAATAAGTTACTGAATTCACAAATCTTTGTCTTGGGTGAATGTTGATTGAAAAAATGAATACAATGAGGAAATAATGATGAAAAGCACAGTGACTGAGAAGTTTTCACGATGATGAAGTCGTAGCCACAATTTTTGCTTAAAACTTTTCCTAAGTGACACTTCGGTAAATAATTCTTACCGCAGATCCAAAAATTAATTATCGTATTTTATCGGAGCTCAAAATTGTCTTCCTGCATAATTAATCCGGAAGAGTACACGAAGTACAATTATAACATTTTTCAATTTTACCCTTCCTTTCTCGGAATCATTGGTATGACGAATATTATCTTTCGATCCTCTTTCTTAGACTATTTCGGAACTTTACTATTTGTCCCCTTTCTCAATTACAAAATTTAAGTTCGTAAGAAACTTGGTTGAATAATACATTTGATCTACTTCCGAGACGTAAGGAATTACGACACTCGAGTTATACGTAGACTATTTGTTTGAGGGAGGAAACTCGTGAAAGTATTGGAATTGAAGCTATAGATATGGAAATAGTGGAATTTGAGAAAAACTTGTCGACTTTTGCTTTAGGGATTTAGCCCAAAAGTTTTTGAACTATTGGCGAAATTCGGCGTATGTCCGACGCTCTCCAAATTTTGAATCCGAGAAGAGCTACGTTTTGACCTATTTTGGGTTTGGACTCTGGTTTTGCTTCAAATCTGTAGCCAGTGTGGGACATGAAACATTGTATTCGTTGCCCCCTTCCAGAAATTCTCTGCGCCCCTTGTCCTTCGATCTCTAAACTATATGCTCAATTGTTTTATTATTTGACGCTTCTCTTGTCGAATTCTGTTGAAATTAATGATCATTAGTTTACGTTCACCTCGATTATCGCACGAAGCAACTCCCTATAGGTATTGTATTATAAACTAATATCAGCTATAAAGATACCTTACATTCACAAAATCGTAAGCTATAGGGAAATTCGATTCCAGCCAAAATACATAATTATAATTTAAAGATTGAAGGTGTTTATAACAAAATGCATAGTGTCAATTCAAACATACGGAACGTAGAATACATCACGTATGTCGTCTACGGTGACACTGTGTGGCTCACTGTCTTACGTCCGTCCGCGAACGCGGACTATATCACATACGTTTTTAAACTACAGGTAAACGTTCTATATTGCGCTGCGTCGCGAAGATAATAGGAAAAAATAATAGAACGCAGCTGATAATTCTGGATTTAAACAATGAAATTATATGTAGAGCTAAACCAAGGTCAACAATTTTTTTTATTTTTTTTCACCGATTGCAAAATACTTTTTCGATGCTTGTTTTTTTTTTCTCATTTTTCTTCATTTTGATGTATCAATTTTGCATCTATACAACAAACAGGTAGATTGATTCAGCATAGGTGATTTTTAAAAAATTCTACAGGAATCCAGCAAAAACTTCTGAATGTTCGTCGAAACTTAAACTGTCTCATAAGAGAGAAAAGAAGTCGATTTTACGTGCTTACTTCTTATTTCAAATGACAATAATATGAAAAGAAGCGATTATACAGACCTCGAATCTAGAGGGTTTGTCTTTGGAGACCAAAACCATCAAATTATGGTGGAGGAGCCATAGCCTATCCTCATGAGAAAAAAAGTTAAAAACATTGGTTGACTGATGAATTTGCCTACTCAGTAAATGCGATATCCTTCGCGTTTTCTCTGTAGTTCTTGAATAGGAAGGATTTCTTGGCGTTGCCAAAAATATAAAGATCATGTTTCATGTCTTGTCGCCAGTCGTCTTAAGCTCTTCATCGTTCAAAAATTTGCCAAATTTCCAGCTTCTTGTTCTAGTATAAGTCAACTTGAGAGTATTTCAGGCTGACTGCTTTCTAGGACTCACTCTCAAAAGTTTTCAAAGGTTTGCCCAATCAGATATGTTGTGGATAATGCTAGACATAAATATTTGAGAGTTCTAGGCTAAGGCTTTAGAGCGGCACACTCGCTTGATGTAAAATAAGTCTACTTAGGAATATTTCGGGCTAATGAGCCTTCTTGGTCTAGTGTAAGTCTACTTCAGTATATTTCAAGCTGATGAGATTACTGAGCCTCACTCGCTCCGCTCATTCGTCCCGCTTCTTGGTTTCATTTTTATTCTATTTTCATTTTTATTTTTTAATTTATTATTATTATTTATTTTATTTTATTTTATTTTATTTCATTTTATTTTATTTCATTTTATTTCATTTCATTTTATTTTATTTCATTTCATTTCATTTCATTTCATTTCATTTCATTTCATTTCATTTTATTTTACTTTATTTTATATTATTTTATTTTTTTTATTTTACTTATTTTATTTTATTTTTATTTTTATTTATATTTTATTTTATTTTGTTTTATTTTTATTTATTTATTTTTTTTTTTTCTTCGAAAGAGGGTGGTACTCGCAGATTTCTCAATGACCTCCCAGGTTATTCACGAAAATTTTCCAAGTCCATTATTAGGGTGAGGGGGGTGGGGGGGGGGTGTACTCGCGAATTTTCGATAGTGTAAAGGGTGTCAGAAAGAATATGAAATATGAAGGGTACACGGGAAGAAGGGGCTTTGTCCACATGGACATTCCCACTTTTTTTGCTGTTTCGCATGGTCATTCCCCTCTTTCCATTGTACACTATTTCAAGAAGTGTGTTTATCGGTATGAAAACGAGTTTTTCGTGGAATTCTGATAGCTGTATGTGAAAGAGCAGGTCTTTTTCTTTAGAAAGCAGTATCTAACTCAGAATTTTCAAAAAGTGGACGAAGCCCCTTCTTCCCGTGTACCCTTCATATGTCAAAAAGAAAGATATGATGGTATGGCGTGAGCCCTATTTTGGTGTGGGTGAGGGCATGGAACTATAGCCTTTTTGCCCCCTCCTTTGAAATCCAGATCTGAGAATACATTAACGATCTTGAGTGATATTCACAAGCATACCTTGGGAGGAGCTCAGAAAAATCTACATCGTAGTGGGAACATTGCCTAGAAATTTCGACTGGCTATTCAAGAAAAATTTAATCCTTGAAACAATCAAACAAAAAAGTCATCTTCACGAGTCTAACGCAGGTATTGTGAAAATTTCTTTGGCGCATCGCTTTAGTATTTTGCGCTGAATTTTTTTTCGTAAACTTTCTTCGTAAATTCGACACGTGACCAATTTTACTGCTCACAGCAATCTCCTAGTTGTTCGAAAAGCTTCTGTTCAAACGCCTACTGTCGCTACTATAAAGATCCCCAACTTCCGATTCGGCTTTCGATTTGTCGAGTCAGCTTTGGATCAGTGGCGCCCGCACAACGCTCGTCAGAACCTTTGTTCCAAGACCTATTAACTAGTCTTTCTTTGTTCAAATCTTCAAATCGTATGTTAGTGGTTTTAATTTTGCTACCACCAGTCGTACCTGTATAGGCTACGTACACGTACGATGAGTAAAGTACACGAAAAACAGCTAGAAATAGGTGTACTCATCTTCACAATAAAAGGTACTCTATGAAGAAAACAGAATAATTAGATTGTAAGAAAATGAATAAATACGAAAAATTACTCGCAAGCTGGATAAAAACTATGGCTAAAATACTGCCCCGAGGGATCATCAGTTCCGAACAAACGCGATCTCGTAGGTATCAATATAGAAATTGCGAGTCGTTTTATTGTGAAAGAAGATAGCACGCGAACGCGCTGATTGGGAAATGTTTACAATAAATCGA
This sequence comes from Aspidiotus destructor, assembly GCA_035079395.1. Classification (NCBI taxonomy): domain Eukaryota; kingdom Metazoa; phylum Arthropoda; class Insecta; order Hemiptera; family Diaspididae; genus Aspidiotus; species Aspidiotus destructor. The sequence continues at coordinate 298,345 of JAVHKZ010000014.1, forward strand.
TAACGTGTAAGAGGTTCTCAATTAATTTGCTCTACTTGTCAACAACGATATTGAAATTTTGTTCGTCGGTATACGTTCGAGATTAAAGAATAAAACCATAAAAAGAACCATCAAAATCGCGCGTGAAAAAACTTTTATCTATTGGTCGATATCACGCCAGCGTTATTTCATCAAACACACCGAATGAAGATTATTTGTAACGCACAACAGGCCCAATAAAAGAAGACGGAATCGATCTGACAATTTTTCTTCCTAGCCAAAGATTATCGTAGCAAAGTCCTAGCGTTCCCTTCTCTACCATGACTTACCATATTCTACGCTTAGATTCGCATTCTGACAAGACTTTCGGAAACTTTTGCAATAAGGATTGAGAATAAGTCTTACAGAGGCAGTGAGTTTTCCGAGGGTACTCGCAGTACTACAAATTTGTGGGTGACCTATGAAGTAGCCATGCTTCAAGTACTACATTATGATTTGAAATATATATCACTCATTAAGATACACGAACGCATTTTTTGGTGCTTCACGCTTGTTGAAATGAGTATTTTTCATAATTAGTTTACCGGCACGTTACGATTGTGACTTGTGTCCTTAACGCGATATTTGAAAAGCGGTAAGATCGGATTTATGAACTTGATGCATGGTCGTCGTGCGTTTGTGCAACAGTAAATAGAAAACTTACACGTAGTGAGTGATTCGGTAAGTTAATGCTGGTGAATAATAAAGTTGCCACAAGATTTGTTTCCACGATTTCTAACCATGTATGACAATAAAATGAACCTACGACTCAATTGTCGTTAAATATTCTTGACGATCACTATCGAAAAATTATTGTAATAAGTAACAACTTTTTTACAAGATCATGTAAGAAGTGCTCGTGCAGGCGGTATTTGAAGAAGAAGAAAAATTATTTTTCATTGCTTAGAGTTGTAACAGACAGTTTTTTGATCAACTACGAAAACAATCTCCTTTTTTTTCAACCCCATAACCATTGTTGACTTTTCCGTTCTTTCATGAAATCTTTTTTTCGTGATGAATCACAAAACTTCATCGTCCTCTATTCAGACCCGCGAACGTAAATCTAGAAATTAGAGGAGGGGGCAGAATAGAGACATTCTTTGCTAGACATAACTTAAATATGGTGAAACGAAGGGAGGGGCTCCTTTGTCCACGTCTATTCTAAAATTTTCGTAAGTTGAACGTTTCTACCTCTTTTCTTTCTTATACAATGTCGAACACATAGATACTGATGTTTTGATGAAACTATGCGGTTTTTCATTTGACGATCAAGTAAGCGTTAATTCAGTTGAATTGACACGCAATGATCCCACTTGCAGTTCATATCTCGTGCTGCATTCCTTATTGAAAACGCTTTGAAACGTCCTGAATTTGTATTCGGAATACCGCGCGAAGAGTAGTGATGTAAATTACTCATGCCAATTCTCTGCGAGTAAAAAAAATTACTCCCAAACGGAGAGCTTACAAGAACTATTCCCAAAATCTGTCGTCACTCGTTATACTGGAGCAGGTAACATTGTCTTGACCTTTTTTTCGAAGAATATTAAGTAATCAAAACAACTTGGGACGCTACTTCAAACATCAAACTTCGCGCCTTTTTCCAATCAAGTTTGATGCAGCCCCAACGCGAGGCACGGATCCCTAAGCAAACTTCAAAGTCGAGTTGCTCGCAGTTCATAATATTGCGAGCAAGGATATTGCACTACTAAAATGAATACACCACGAAAACCACAAGTGGGACTATCGCGTGTCAATTTAACAAAATTAACGTCCACTTATTCGTTGAACGGAAAGCCGCACATTTCATCAAAATATCTGCATATGCTCAATATTGCATCAGTTGAGTAGCCTGTAATAGCATTCATGCGTGGCGTGTCTTTTGCGAATTATTACAAAATCTTGAATAGATTACAGGATGGTGTGCATCCAGTGAAGAATTATCGGATGTTGTAGGAGTGCTGCATGTATTTTAAATATCGCATTAGGTTGTCATGAGAACTGTTTTCATCGCTTGTAAGTATTTAGTAAGCAATTACACCAGCAAACAAGGTTCCTAGCTGATGCTTGAGGTCCAAGGAGGGTCAGCTCTTCATTAATAACTGTTGAATTAAGAATAGGCTATAATGAACCATGATGTCATCAATGCGCACTCTCGACCCAAGTCCCAGTCCACTCCAAACCAGTTTCAAGTACAAGAAAATTTTCGATTTTTGAGCTATTTATATGATAGGGGATGGGAAGGAAGAGACTTGAAATATCTTCGACTATCGAGTTATGCATGTAATTATAATATTATGGTGGGAAACATAGGAAAGATTTTAATGAATCCTCTGTTTAACTCGATTTTAACCGAAATCCCATGATCTTTTTGTTTAACTTTGTTAAAGAACTCGCGAGTACTTCAATTTCCTTAGGTTAGTACCCTGTTGAAAAATTTCCCGCGGTTAATATCCCAATTAAAAACTTTTTCATACTATTTCCATGATACTTACGTTACATTTCTTCTATAACTCCGACCGCTCATCTTCATCCAAAAAAAAAAAAATCTTATTTACTTTCTTACAGTCGAATCTGTAACCAAAGAGCTGTTCAAAAGCGTCTCAGTTTAACAGATAAATATAAACGCACCAAGTAATTTTCAAATGCTACTGATGGTGTTTTGCTGTATAAGTGGCTTTCATGTAACGAGCTTCAAGGATAAAAATAATTATGTACGAGTTTTCTTGGATTTTTGTGATACTTGAGCACCCTGCTACCCATTTCAGGTCGTCTGTAGATCCACCACTGTATAACGATTCGAGAATCCTGTTTATAAAAACGACAATTCGAGAGTTGCGCGGAAACAAAAACTGTCGGAATCAAAAAGATATAGGTAGGATTTCTTGGCGTTGCCAAAAATATAAAGATCATGTTTCATGTCTTTTCGTCAGTCGTCTTAAGCTCTTTATAGTTCAAAAATTTCGAAATTTCCAGCTTCTTGTTCTAGTATAAGTCTACTATAGAGTATTATTTTCAGGCTGACTGTTTTCTGGGACTCACTCGCGGCACTCGCTTGATGTAATATAAGTCTACTTTGGAATATTTCAGGCTAATGAGCCTTCTTGGTCTAGTATAAGTCTACTTTAGTATACATATTTCAGGCTGATGAGATAACTAGGCCTCACTTCTTGGTCCAGTACAAGTCTACTTTAGTATATTTCAGGCTGATGAGATTTTTCATAATTATTTTTGATTTTATTTATATTTTATTCTATTTTATTTTTTGATTTAATTTTTTTCTATTATTTTTTCTTTTTTTTGAGAGAGAGGATGATACTCGCAAATTTCTCAATGACCACCCAGACATTTATTTTCCTTTTCAATTTAATTTAATTCAATTTTTAATTCAATTTTATTTATTTTTTATTCATTTTTTTATTCTATTTTTTATTTATTTTTCAGTTTTATTTTTATTTTTATTTTATTTTATTTTATTTTTATTCCATTTTATTTTATTTTATTCATTTATTTATTTTTATTCTATTTTTTTATATATATTTTTTATTTATTTTGTTTATTTTTATTTTTATTTTTTATTTATTTTTATTTTGATTTTGATTTTTATTTTTATTTTATTTTATTTTATTTTTCTTTTATTATTTCTTTTTTTGACCAAAATTCTTCCAAGTCCCAAGGTCACAACCGGACGCCTGGGCAATTTTCAAGAATTAGGGGGAAGAGAAAAGACATGAAACATGTCAAAATTATTCAAATTTTTTATGACCTTTTTGAATCGCTAGAACACGTTGACGACGAATCGGAACCACAAATATGAATTCAAGAAAATTCAGCATGAGCTTTCAATTGAAAATAGGTAAACCAACGAATGAGACTAACTTGAAAAGCGTTTTCCAGTTCACAGGGACCACAGGGTAAAAATAGGTCGTCTTCAAATACAGGCATCATCTATTTATAGTTTAGGTTCGCCCAACGCGTAGAGTGCACGTCAAGCTCTGCAAATAGCTGTACACTACGGGAATTGTTGAAGGTTGCAGATTCACCGCTCCCTCTACTGCGGTGGGCGAATCCTAAACTACAATGTACGAATTGGATGATGCCCGTGTCTTGAGCTCTCTTGGACGAGCTCTGTATTCTATTCTTCCCAATCTAATATCTTTCCACCAAGCGTGCCAAGTATTCTGCGATGATTTTTCAGAGCTGTAGGTAACTTGATCCAAAGCTTGAAAATGTATGAGTCCCTAACGTTTTCATAGAAATGTCGAACCATGGGGTGGTAAGTCGTATCGTAATGCTGGGTGCGCCCCGATTTCCTCGTACTAGGCCTATATGACTTACAGTATTATAAAATTCAAAGACATTTTGAATGGTTGACTATCTAGAGGAGCTGAAAATTCCTTCGTCGTCGGTAATTTTCAGATGTAACTCGCAATCTCGAATGAAGAGAGCGGTTTTGTATTATATAAGTAGAGAGGAGGGAAAAAATTGATGAATAAATTCTAGCATTCTCATAAATTCCGTGAATTATTGGTTACGGTTTTTTCATATACTTTTTTTTTTCGCAATCCATGCTAAGTATTGAAGAAGTTTTTTTTTTTTTTCTACTCTTTGTACTACACAAGGACGTGTTCTCGCACCTATTCAATTTTAAAATTTCAACTGGTTATCGAAATTCTGCACATTATGGCACTCGTACTACACACTCTGACGTCATGTAGGTAATAGCGAATATATGTACATAAGTATACACATCAGTGCGTATATTTATACACGACTTGCTTGGATTTTTACAAAATCGTGCACTCACCGACACTGTAGTTTATTTAAATTTAATTAGCATTCATTAAACGAACATGGAATCAATCTTATTCTACTCTTTAGAAGGAATGATTGTTATTTTCTTCGTAAGAAATAATCATATAAACAAAGATATTCTCGAGAGGCAGATTTATTCAGGATTAATTATAACGAAGTGGTACCGTGCTCACTCGACAATATCATTATGAGATAAAATTCACGAAGAAAAAAATACAATAATGTCCAAGGCACAACTCGTATAGTAGCCTACGTGAGTTTTGCAACAGTTGATTCGAAAAAGTTCAACTCAAAGACGATCATCATTTCAGAGAGAATATAATGCATAAGACGGAAGACACCGAACAGAAGAAAAATTGGTTATATAATATGGCGCTTCCTGAAAATAGGAACTAATAGGTAACCATCAAAAAGAAAAGCTAATCATCTTAATATAACGAGAGTTGGAAAATTTGATTAAAATGGTGAAGAATAACAAGTCGCGGATGGAAATCAGAATGAATACCTAACGATTTTGTTAAACAAATCGAATGAAGTTACCTTGAGGAAAAATTAGATGATGGTGTGGTAACAAAGAAGTGAGGTCGAAAATAATGAACGTAAGAATAGATTCGAGAAAAATGAAATCAAATAAAGGGAGTAGGTACGCTTATAAAATGAACTGGTCATGACTCACAGAAACGGAAGGTGGGGGGTGGGAGAGTCTTACGAGAGTAAGTTTCCCATATGAACAGTCGAAATCAAAGGTAATGCTAATTCGATTTTTCGTTGTTGAATAGTACCGGTTAGTAAATTTTGAAACTTTACCGAGAAAGTTACTTCCAGCTTAGAAATTTTAAAATAGGTAATATAATGCTCTGAAATCTGTCTTATACCTAGCATTCAAATTTAAAATATGTGCAGGAAATTTACAATCGAAAACAAGCACACCAATTACTCTTTCTTAGATATTTTTTTCGTCGGGGTATTTCATTAACAAGTGGATTGTAAAATATGAATTACCTAAGTTTAACCAATACTGAATTGAATAGAAACGACGGCTCTCTTGACAAAGTTGAACGAGAAATTCAAGGAAACTGCTCTGTAGGAAGATTTGGTTTTCATTTTGAGAACTGAATGTTTGAATCCTGATGTCATTTACAAATACATATGGCTCGACATTCAAAAAGTACCACTTCTTTTACGGTTGAAGTTTCCAAGTCCCAATTTCGATATCACAAAGGCGAAAACAAAAAATTGGGATGACGTCACAAATGAGCGTAGGCAGACGTTTCCTCAAAATGAAAAGAATGGCGGGTTTTCCGCAAAAAACAAAGAATATGGAACAAATTTTCTACCAAAATTGAATAAATTATTTATTTGCAACACATTGGAGCCAGTCAGCGACGCGACGCATGGATCAAAAAGCAAACATCAAATTTGAAAACAATTTATGGGAATTACTCACGAGTAAGTGAGAAGTGACTCAAAACATTTCTTATACTTTTAGTGAATACAAAACTGCAAGGAAAGAAAATTGTCTTTCATTTTTCTCACAAGAACAGAAAGGGATCTATTATTTATTTATTTGATGAGAATATATTTTAACAAAATGCATTCGTTCATTTGTACGTATGCGCTAATTTAGAGATGATATGGTACAGCACCTTCATGACAATTACGAGCTATTCAGACTCTAATACACTGACAATGCTCTCATGAAAGTCAAGTTATCATATGCATAAGAAGAGCGAATCTCTTAACCAGCTTCTGAGCGAAAGAAACGGTTTTGATGGCGGTTGTGGTCATCATGGTCTTGTTAAAGTTCCTGAGATTCGTTAGAGCCTCTGCACGACTTGGGAAAGCAATTCTTCACAGTCTCCTTTTTTCATAGCTCGATGGTCGAAATTTCATTAGTAGCCCAGTAGAATAAGGTTTTGAAAAGAAAAAAAATAATGTCCATCAAAGCTTTTATTGCTGGAAAGTGTTGGCCTTGGTGTCCTTGTTATGTGGTAAAAACCCATCACCCCCACCCTTTGCGAAACCCCTTAAAAAGGGGGCTCATTTGGCACATTTTTTCGTTTTTCGAATTTTTCTCAAAAAGTATGAGATTTAGAGCAGAAATACGTCAGTACAAAAAGATTCTTCATAAAATTTACCATCGAATAGAGTCATTATTTTTTCAGTTACGATAATTTGACGCTGTGTAAAAATATCTGCAAATTTACTGTTTTCAGAAATTCTCAATTTTTTGAGTCTTTTTCTAACGTTTTTCTGATTTTTTTCAAAAAGTTTGAGATTTAGAGGAAAAATATCTTAGTACAAAAAGATTCCCCATAAAATTTACCATTAAGCAATGCCTCGCTCACTCGGTTACGATAATTTGAAGCCATATAACAATATCTGAAAATTTACTGTTTTTGGAAATTATCAGGTTTTCAAGTTTTTTCTGTATGTTTTTCTGATTATCCTGAAAAAGTGTGAGATTTAGAGGGAAAATACGTAATTGCAAAAATGTTCTCAGTATAATTCTCTACTGACTGACCTCATCATTTACTCAGTTACAATAATTTGAAGCTATACAACCATTTCTTGAAGTTTAAAATAAGAAAATGTTAGGAAAAGACTCAAGAAATCGAAAATTTCTGAAAACAGTAAATTTGCAGATATTGTTACACAGCGTCAAATTATCGTAACCGAAGACGTAATGACTCTATTCGACGGTAAATTTTATGGGGAATCTTTTTGTACTGAGGTATTTCTGCTCTAAATCTCATATTTTTTGGGAAAAATTCGAAAAACCAAAAGATGTGCCAAATGAGCCCCTTCTTTGAGGGGGTCCCACAAAGGGTAAGGGTGATGGGTTTTTACCACATAACAAGGACACCAAGGCCAACACTTTCTAGCAATAAAAGCTTTGATGGACATTATTTTTTTTTCAAAGCACTCATTTACTGTAATTCTACTGGGCTATAGGGACGTGTTTCATAGGCGGATGCGAGAGAAGGATCATCTGAAAATGTTTGCCGTCTCCCATCACTTTTTTCGGGAAAATATCTTTCTGACCTTGGAAAAATTTTGAATTTTAAGCAAGATAATCTAATCCAGTTTCAGTCTGAAGAAATTTTGACACAGAAATGGAAAAATAAGAAAATAAGCGGATTTTTGATTAAATATATACACGTTTTACTCATCTCAGCACTAATGATTCCCCAAATGGTTTCAATTCCTCTTTTCGACACACACATCTCAATAATTGGAATTTTTTCAGACCCTCTTCCTTGTATGCATCGTTCCAAGATCAACATTTTTATGTGTTTTCAATTTGTTGAAAAAATTGTGGTCGGCAAACCCTTTTCCAGAAAAAACTCCTATGGAACAGATTCTTGCTATGTGCTTCAACTTCAAATAATTATAAAATATGCAGAATAATTTTCAGAGTATCCAGTAGTGTGTCGTTAAAGTACTTTTTTGCTACATTTACACCGGCCAGTTCGACCATTGCTTCGTATAGTAGGTAATTATAAGAGGTTGTGGTCCGTGATACGCGAATCGAGAACTCTCTGTTACTCTTAGGTACATCAAACACGGCGAAGATTGATGACTCGTCATGATTCTTTTTACTGGATTTAGTTGTTCTTCGAATGACAGCGCGATTAATTTTTAGACTCGCGTGTTCAGATCGTGAAGCTGAATAAGTAGGTAGGTACCTAACCATTTCTTTTATTTCTTCATGCCCTTCATTTCGTAATATCGCTGCCCTTTGTAAATCTCTCAACCGCTTTAAGCGTTTCAATAAATACGGCTACAGCTATATGTGAGTTTTTACATTTCATTATTGCAGCATTCTTTTTGCTGAATATAATCCTTTCGAAACAGTAGGTACGGATCTGCAAGCGATGGAGTTGATGGGGAGCACAGACGAGAGATGAATGCGTTCGATGGAGTCAGGAACGGTAAGAAATCACAAAGATATCACCTTAGAAGGAATGTCAAAAACTTTCTAGTGCAATGACTGCATGCCAGTATCTTTTTTTGCACGTCTCCAGTTCTAAGTTGAGCATCTTATATCACTTGTCAATGCCAAGAAAAACTGATGAATGTTTTTCACTCTTTCTAAATTTTCAGCGATTTTGCAACAGTCCATTTAATACATCACCGAATTTTACTCTAACCAAGTCAACGAGCTAAAATTGAAGGAATGGAAAATCGACCTAATCGCAATCACATATTGGAAAGCACCTAATAACCATCGTTTCTTTTCAATCAAAAGACACCTACATTTAGACGCAAAGAAATTTGTTTTTAAAAAAAAAGTCTTTTTTGATTAATGAAAATTTTTTATACTTTTCACTTTATTTTGAAACTTGAATGAACATATGATTTGCAAACATTAAATGAATTTTTTGAGGGCCAAGTGTCAATAATTTTAGCCGTAAGAATAGAAAAATTGATAAATTTCGATCCCCTCTTCTCATCATAACCGTTCAGGCCATCAGCAAGAATTCAATAATTGGAAGCTACTTTTGAAAATTTCTTCCAAGTCCCCATAGTAAGTCAACATTCTCTTACCTCCGAATGAATATTTTTCCAAAAACCAAAACTCACGCATCTCAACACCCGCTCAAAAAAAAATAAAAGAAAAATTTTAGATACCTACGTATCTTGCGATTTGAGAGTGAAAAAAAAAAATGAGTACTGGAACCAGGTCAAGACGACTCATCACTGCCGGTATCAAAACGATCTTAATCTTATTTCAAATTTTAGAGAAATCAAACGATGATGAACAAAAGCCCAAAGATAACGGTGATTTATTTCAGAAATTAGGATTTTCTTTTCCTAATTAATTTTTCCTGTCACGAGAAGTACAATTCTAAAAAAAGTTACTTACCAAAGTATGTTGATATTCGTGAGATTCGGGTTCGTTTGCATCTGGAGGAAGTCTGCATGTTCCCATTGACATAAACTTACACCATGAACATTAAAAGAAATGAGAGGAAATCGCGAAAAATAATTGTATAAATGGTTTCGAGCCCGAAGACAACCTGCGACGATTAGTACGATCCGAATGTACAGAAAAAATTCCTACGTACTCGCGTGTTGACTGTAATCAGTGTTTAGTTGAAAAAATTTTTCAAAATGTACGCACCTGGAGTGGTTGCGAACGTACATAACCGGCAAATAATAGTCGACTAACCACATGAGACCACTCGAAGGAAGGAAAGAAAAGCAGTGTAACAGTTTGGCGCAACTTTGCGAACAACGATACGAGAGGCGAGAAAAGTCTCGAGTCGAACCCAAACCGAAAGCGACGGAAGATACACATTTCTGTGCTGACTAAACGTCGTTCACACCTTGTCAATAATCGAGCTGTCCGGCAAATACGATTATTCACTTCTTTGAAATTTCTCTTCCGTAAATCGCAAAATTTTGCAATCGTGATGTTACGCAACACTGATTATACGCTGCATCGTATGCAATTCGCGTGATTACTCATTACTGTAAACAGTATATGGCGGGAATATTGTCGATAATAATAATACAGTAAAATAACAACTATTTTGTCGAAAAAATTTTGCAAACTGGTTAACGCGATCGTAATATGTACAGTTTTTATATTCGAAATTGCGGCTCGTTCAAAATAAAAATTGCCAAAACGTCCAAGTATACCGGGAGTAAAGAGGCGCGTACTAGCCAAATTCATCATCTACTTTGTAACATATGTAATAACATTGACTTCGGGTACAATAATCGTGAATTTATTTAGAACTTTCAACATATTATTATATTCTCATTTTATCGCGAATAAAAATTTTATAACAAGATTCATCGCGAGGTTATAAACTGAGCGGTGCATCTTACGCACTGTACGCCGAGAATAAGCTTCATTGCTTCATACGAACTTTGAAATATGTAAGTACGTACGTAGAATCCTATTTTCATTGACAGGATACTTCTTTTTGAATAAGAACGTTGAATTCGACGAAATCGAGCTCAAAAAATCATCGTCTCCACAAAAATGACGGCCGCTCGCTAAACGTTATTTCTCCAGATATATTCCCAATGATTAAATTTGGAAGCTCTTGATCACGCATAAAATTTTCCGCGGGGTCAACTCATCAATTTTCATGATAGGAACAAATTTATCATTGAATAGAAAATTACAATTAAAAACTCATATTAGTGGGACGATGAACTTTGCATAATGTTTTCAGCTAGTTCGATGCGTTTCGGTAACAACGAAAATTTTTCGTCCTCGAGCGCTACCTCTTTTGCATTCTTCAACATAAAATGTTGGAAGAACAATTGTAAACCTTCTCGTAAAGTTAGTAGTTTTTCTGACTTAGATATTTTAGTGAATATATCTACAATAACCGATTCATCTTCGCTCAATAACACAGCTAACATAATCTGTCGTAGCAGTCGCACCATCTGTTTCTTCATTTCGGTAAATTGCAATATCTGAAATGGACCGAAAAATGAAATATCGTCTATTAATAAATAAAGTCGTAGTAGCGAAGTATTTCTCAATTCAAATGCTGAGAAAATTATTTTCCAAGACAATAAATGGTTTAAGGAAGGAAGCAAGTAGTACTCTTTTTACGTTCTCATATTTCACCTAAAATCACGATAAATGTAAAAACAATTTTAAGAATCTCTTCCTGCAGCTACTTTCCAATGTTATTTAATGGAGCATCACTTTTTGAATAATGAACGAAAATTGTTACACATCAAAGCTTTTTTCGTAACACTAAAAAGAGGTAGAAAAAAATTTTATCATTGGTTTTGATAAAAATTTCCTTATCGCAGATCATGAACAAACCGTCAACCAGAATTTAGGGTGATTTACTGAATTTTTTTGGTTAAAAATACATTTTTTCTCTAAACATGATCCTGTTTTGCGAATATCAACATTCACAATTATTGCACACACCAATCTGATACTTTCACAAATACCATGAGAAATGCACAATGCAAGTAATTCTCGACGAACTTACTTTCAGAACAGATAGAGGTAACTTCTTTTCCAGGAGCAGGTAACTGAGAAACTTGGCTAAATTTGTGATTTGTCTTGTTTTTAAAGATTCGATTTCTTTAAACTTGTCCCAGACGGAGTATTGAACAGCAAGCTACGAAAATTCGCATTGTTAATGATTCAAAAACTTTATGTAAAACTAAATAATGAACGAATTTAAAGTATACGTACCTGATATTTTCTATCGACGTCACAGAAATGTTCAGCAATGAACGAATAGTAAGGATTGTATTTTTTCTCCTTCATAAGGCAGTGCATTAGAACGTGGAGAATTTCTTGATATTGTTTTCCTTTCAATCCTAGCTTCAACAATTTTTCGCACGCATCAGTGTAAGTCTGAAAAATACAACATTGTTCAATTATAGACAGAATACTATTATGTAATTTTAATTTGGAAAAATTTTGTAGCTACCATACCTCAGCAGTCATCAAAATGCAGAAAATATTGACACGAGCTTCGGTATTCATACGTTGTTTCTTCGCTAGAGCTAAAATTTTCTGATCAAAAGATACCAATTGATCACACGAAGTTTTCGCTTTGTCCTCATCTTTGTTGGCTATGCTACCACTCCAAGCTGACCCAACAACCCACCATCTCCCCCTTGTATCGGCTGTAAACGTCTATGTTTAGTGAAATTCCTGATTTTTTGCAATATTTCGCAATGGCATACTTACCATTAAGTAAATCTTCTAATGAAATTTTCAGTTCAGTGACGTACTTCCCAGGACGAAGTAAGGCCTTTTGTATTTTCTTTAAATGATCCACGTAAGAAGGATCATAATTTTGTACTTTCAGCATGTTATTGTTCTTGACTGCCGTCAATGTATCCAACATAAATCCGACCCGAACACTGTTCCAAATAGAAAATTAGAAAGAAGCAACGGATGAAAATTAGAAATTTTTCAAAATTTCATTTTACTTTTCTCGCAAATGAGAGGATTCGTTTGCTCGTTCTTGCACCTTTAAAATGAGTTCTTTCAATGCAAACGGATCGTCTTTACGTAGATTAAAACCGATATTTCTCAGAATAATCAATATAAGCTCGATATCTTTTTCCTCAAACTTTGCGACAAATTTATTCAATATGTCGTACAATAAACAAGCGTGAAATACCTGAAAGAAAGTAAATTTTCCATCATTAAATGTACCGTAATACTCTGAAAATAATTCTTCATACTTTACTCACTTTAAAATGATACAATTGACATAAGAATAATACAAGATTATCAATACGTTTGTCTTCAACAGAATGATTCTCTCGAAGAAGTTTAGCAAATTCATTAACCATATGTTGCAAGATATTAGCTCCTTTAAACATGAATAATCAACTTGAAATAACGAGCAAACTCAATTCAAGATGGAGGTAACAAATACTTTACCAATTTCTGAGCCAATATTAGCGTGAAGAATGGATATGAGCAAAGCGTGATCAATTATTATTCGCTCCGGTGACAAAACCGAAGATATCAAGGAATCGAATAACAATTTTAGCAGCGTGGAATTGATATCATGACGACTGTGCTTCATGTATAAGTTTTCTATCTGGAATAAAACAAATACGTGAATACTGAATAATAATAAATTTGACGGGTAGACTTGCTCATAAAACGAGAACCTCAGTCGCTGCACTGTGCATATTTTTTTCGGTAAGACGATTTAAGCATCCTTTCATTTGTTTGGCCAGTCTTTGAAGATTTTCATTATTTTCGATGGTCGATTGAGTTCGTAGGTGTGGCGGAACGTACTTTACCGCGGTTTCCTGAAAAAAAAAGCCACGTAAATAGGGCACGTATCTGTATGATCAAGGAAAAAACACCAATCCAACTTACTTCGGCAATATTTCCTTTATCGTCACGCAGTCGACCGTAAATGTCTTCAACTTTTCTTCTTTTTGGATTCTCTTCATCATCGTTTTCAATTTCATCATCGAAATCAATCGAATTTTCTTCATCCTCGGCAATTGTAAGATCATCACACTCATCACTTGAGCAATCATCGTCGACATCTACTTCTTCTTCTTTTTCAGATGTATCATTAGAAATTGGTTCGTCTGATACATTCCGATTATTCTTTTTCTCAGATCCAGTAATCAACGCCAAATCATCTTCAAATTCATCACCAGCTTCTTGCAGTTCTTTCTCAAGACTCGTGCTGTCTGTAAATCTCTCGTAACTACAAACCTCTAGTAAATCTAAACAATAATTAAGGAACTCGAATCCTGAAAATGAAAATTAAGTCAAATTTCTTCTCCAATTGTGAAGGATACAATCAAGCCCTTCCGAAACGAACGATTTTGGCACGGATCTATTCTTCCGCCTGTTCAGTTTTAATTTCTTCTCTAAATCTTTAATGACCTTATCTTCTTTTTCGTTGGCCTCCAGCAACTGTCGTTTTCGTTCATTTCTCATTTGATTTTTCAATTTCTTGAACATTTTTTCGTCCTTCTCTCGTTGTTTAAGTTGTCTCGTCAAAGAACACTCCTCGCTATCGTTCAACTTCTTGATTTCAGTATTGTCCTTCGGAGAGATGACCGGTGATTCCGAAAAACGTTGATTGCGTTGCCTCCTCTTAACCAGGCGTTTCTCTTTCCTGATTTCTTTTCGACTTTTCGGCTTAGGTGGTAGAATAGTTTTCTTCTTAAATTTTCCCATGTTAAATCTGAAGAGAGGAAATGATCCGTTAATAAACAACAAAATACAAACTTGTCAAGTGACGTATCTTCAACATATATTTATACGTCCCTTGCTTCATGAAATGGAAAATTTGTAGAAAGAAACAATTGTTTAATGGAGTGTAAAAATATTACTTCTAATAAACTAAGTGAATATCCAAGCGCAGCAGGGAATCTGTATTATTATTTCTTTATAATATTGTTGAAATAATTCTAACTTCGGACTTCGGTTTTTGGTATTCAAATCACGCTGCCTTTCGATTGTTGTGATAATAAAAAAAGTCATAGTACGAAAAATCCTTATCAGAAAACAGAGATACACTAACAAAAGACAGCTGAACAGAACAGCAGCACTCGTCCACTGACGTCACCAAGATGCTACGAAGTGCGAGTCGATTCGAACTTCGAAGACTGTTGTTGCGCTGCGCTATAGTCGGTTCAACCTAGGATTACAAATTTGACGTCACCGATTATTCAGTAGTGCTCTGGTGTTAGTCTTAGACCATTCTCTGCATTAAGGGACTTTGAATGGTCTAAGGTGTTGGTGCGTCCATTCATGTTCATAACGCACCAACACTAGAACACTACTGAATATAATTGGTGACGTCAAATTTGTAATCTTAGGTTGAACCGACTATAGTACCATAGGATATTATAGATCATGTACCGTGATATGTACACCAACTCTGCCGTCCAAAGTTAAATTGTCGTATATGCAAGAACAACGATCATGGAAAAGTATCAAAATAGATTGAAAAATATGTTCGGAAGAAAATCAGATCACTAATGTAGTAGCTCTTTAATATCACCCTAGTTTTTAACGTAGAATTCAATTATATTCATCATTTCCTTCAACAAGCTCTCAATTCTCAGACACGGCACTTCACATTGCATATACGACAAAAAAATTGTCGTATATGCATTCGATCATCATAGTAGTAGCGTGTGAATACGAATCTTTGTCACTACACACACGCAACAAATGCTCGAAATACCCAGTTTCGGAGATCGTTGTTCTTGCATATACAACAATTTAACTTTGCACGGCAGAACTGTACTACAAAAATCTTGACGCCTAGACAAGATGCCGTTCAACATAGTATTTTTATCCCACTATCCCAATTGCGAGGAGTTATCTGTCAAAAGGGCGTCCGGTCAATATAATTCTTATGGAACGGACGCCCTTTTGACAGATAACTCCTCAATTATTCTCATAGTTGTGGCATAGTCTACTGGTGTATGTATTTTTATCCCATTATCCCAATAGACTAAGCTTTGACGCAGTTTCTATTGATTTTCAGAAATATGTTTTTTGAGAAAGAAGAAAACGATTCTCAATTTTTTAAGCCGCATCTTAATTGTTAAGATTGATCATCAGCTACAAAGCAAGTACCTAATAAACATTTTGAAAAACAAAAGTTAGATGTACAGAGGGCAAAGTGCAGTATATATAATTATATATGCACTGCACTTTACCCTCTAATTTCAATCCAACTTCTTTTTGTCAAACCTTTATTACTCGTGTTCAATTACTCACTTTTCTTGCGGAATCTGTACTGCTGGTAGATTAACAAATATTGGGTCTTTTGTACGTGTTTTTCCCTATTATAATAAGGGTACATAGAAACAGCCACATTTCACGTGGCGTTGTCAGAAATAGAGTTATATTATATGGCCTTCTGTAGAGTTGGCCGTGGTATAGGTAAGGAACTATACTGTATAAGATAGGTATGCGCAAAAGATAAGAATTGGTCCGTCGCCATGCTGATAGAGTCAAAGGAGGAGCAATCTGAGTAATATATCCTTGGAGAATTTGAATCATCAAACATCAAATACAAGAATTCTAACTCAAAAACTAAAGTAAAATTGGCCTTTCTTTTGGCCTCTATTGATATAATCTATCTTACATCCTGCAAACTGATAGTACCGCATAAGAACAAGAAATAGAGGATATAGGAGTTAGTCTATCTTTCTATCTCTTTTGAGCTCTCATGCGGTATTTCAGCTCCTACAATTAAACTGATGAAAACTATAAACATTGTAAAAGTCCTATGTATACATATAGCTAGGGCTTTTAAAATAACGTGCAGCTTCTTGGACAGTGCCTGTGTCGGTTTTGTTTCTGTCACCTCTGCCCACTTACCTTAAACCCGTTATTTTGAATTGACCCGCTGCCTGTTATGCCTGTTATATAAATTTCAGGCAGATTCCGCCTGTCCATCAAAACGGCAATGCCGGCAAAAAACACAACAGGAAGAGCTAAAAGTTTATAAGGTAAAGATGAACTTTTTTAGGTTTTTGTTTTCACCAATTTAGTCATAATTGCAGTGCGGTGTTTGGTAAAAAAAAAAAAAAAAAAGAGGACGGATGCCCGCTGCTTGTTGAAAATGATTTTGGTCAAAAGCTCTACCTATTGCAAAGACAACCTTTGTTTACTCTGTGGATTGGCCCAATAATTGTATTATTGATTACAAATATGGGAATTATGACTCACTATTGCTCACTGTTAGCCTATTAACACTCTTCACCCAGGAATTGGTCTACATTTCTATTGCAAAAAAACGGGTACAACTTCAATATAATCAAGAGACATAAAAAAAACTCAATTTTTTAGAAGAAGAGAGGGGGGAGGTGGCATAAAATTTTTACATTGTGACCCTATCAAAAAACTAAGACTGCGATGTTTACCGTTTTGTCAATAAGTGATTGGTATACTCAAAAAATTTTCTCTCAAAAATAAATAGTTAAAACGTTAGTTTTCAACTATCTTCTTGTAATTTTTGACTTCATATACAAAGACAGCAAATCAGATTATTATCTTTATAACATTGAAAAAAAAAAGAATAATAAGTAAAACAGAAAGTAGAACAAAAAAATGGAACAAAAATAGACAAACAAAACTGCTGAATAAACTATGATGATAAAAGTAATTAAACTTATCGAGTACATATTACAATGAGTACAGAAAGTGACTAATTTTTTAAATATATGTCATAGAAGAAATTGTACAACAATAAATATAAGACATTAAACATTTATAATAAGACTTAAGGAATTATGAAAAATATATTTTATAATTAGTACATAATAATAAAATAAGTAATACCTAGTCATAATAATAGGGTACCTAATAAATATTACCCCTTGTCTGACAAGACACTTGTTTATATATCCTCTACAGTCACATAAATGTTTCATTGTAGATAGTCAGAAATTAACATCCAGTGTAAAAGTTCTAATGTAGATAGGTACACCAGTACATGTTCAAATCAGTACCTAGTTCTTTACTTGTATGATAAAAAGTATTGCATAGGCTATTTTATATATGGAATGGATATGGTTCTTCAAAATAATATAGGTAACAAAATATCAAACTGATGGAAAATACTGTTACATTTATATGAGACAATGTTGTTTCTTGTTTCTTGCTTAGAAATGCAATAAAATTTGTTTTGCCGAGGAGTATACATGAGTAAATAGTCTCTGTTATATAAACAAGCAAAAAATATCATTCTTCAAGAATGCCTATAGTCACTAAGAAATCACTACCTATTTATACAGTCTGAGTGGTAAGTATAGGTAAGTAAATCAGTGTAAGATGTTCTGGGGGGGGGGGGCAAAGTTCATGTATCACATCATTCAAATGTGGTCCTTGTTTATTGCCAGTATGGTAAAAAATTCATGGATTTTGACAATTCTTTAAATGCTCAAATACCTACCAACTTGACATGAAATTAGACCAATAATGCAAAAACAATACTTGTAAACAGCAAAAAAATCAACTTATATGTACAGGTTCAATAATGAGGTTTTCAAAAAATTAGTTGTTTACTTGCTGCCATAATTTCTTGAAAATATCAATTTTCAAAATATTAGGTACATATTGATCTTGTTTCAGTAAATAAGATTGAATTTAGTAAATAAGTTATACATACATATTCTAATCCAAATTAGACTTATAAATTACCTAAGTACCTAAGTATAATATTAAAGTGTTTCCTAATTTATATTTTGTGATTATAGATACTGATGATGTTTTGGGTATCATTTGTGTTTTGTTTTTGTATTTTTGTATTTTTTTTTTTTTTTCTTTTCTTTTTCAGTATATAGGTATGTACATACATTTTTAATGCAGGTTTAAATTAATAAATTCAACCATGAATATTTTCAGTACAGAGGCATATTTTCTAATATATATCCATGTTTGACTCAAAAATATTCAATATAGGTACTTCTAATTAGCAAACCTTTCCACGCTTGAAACTCTTCCAAATTAATTTGAATCAAGAAGTGGAGAGAAACAAATAAATGAAATGAAAATGGGAAAAGCGAATAACTGCGGCTTGAAAGTTCTTTTTTGGATACCCTTTTTTTTACATTTTAATTGTTTCATTCAGAAGTAAGATTGTTTTTACTAATTATAAGGAACATGTTACCGTCTTATCAGTTATTCGATTTTACCTGTTTATATAAAAGAACTTAAAAATATAATGATTTTTGGTGAAATTTGTGGATTCATTGAAGGTTTTTCTTATGTGCATAATATGTAAATTGTTATTGGAAAATGTGATCTTTTTTGAAATGTAAGATAGGTCAAGTATTGAGGAAGCTTTATCTGAATTTTGTAGCATCAATGATTTAAATATATTTGAAAAGCTGAAAATTGAGGTACAATAAAGCTTTCAAAGCTTTCAAAGCTTTTCCTTTTAATAAGTTGTTGAAAGCAAAATTACTCAAATGTGTTCATACTTATGTAGACGTATTGGAAATTGAAACTATTTTCAATGGACAATTTTGAAGGGACATTTTTTCAATTTTGATTATCTTCTAAGTCTAGAACTTAACAAATAGTAAGCACTTAAATTATTAATCGTTTAAAAGCGATTATACTTATCTACCTACTATTAAGTTCAGTAGATACTTTACCTGAGATCATTGTGCCTCCCAATTGTCAAACCTTATAAAAAAGAAATGACTATAAAAATGTCAACAAAACCATAAGGTAAAATTAAAAATTAATTCACGCAGTCATTCATTCACATTTACTCTTAAGGCTAAGAACTTAGAACAATAATCATCAAAAATCTTTGGTTTTCTGTTGTATAAGTGAAATATATTCTATATATAATAGATATATTAAATTAGGTAAGTACATAGGTACTATTTTTAAACAGGTTTCTTCTTGGTAAATTGTTATCTGGAATGTATTGGGACAATATAATAAGTTATTGAGACCCAACTCACAAGTAAACAGGTAAGCTGTGAAGTTATTAAAATTAGAATATCTATTTGTTAGGTTGGTGTTTTGGTTCACTTTACTTCTTTGACTTTTATTTTTTTTCAATAAGAAGTTCATTCTCTTGATGCTATGTCTGGGTAATAGAAAAAGTAAAAGTTCTCATACTGCATCTTCCTCAATTTTTTTTAAAGCTGGGAAAAAATGAATTTTTATCTAGTTTAGAAGATTTTTTAAATTGCCATCGAACAGTCTGATTCTTATCAGTTTGTGACTTAGGAATCTATAGTTCTAGATTTCTAATTTCTAGTGCCATTTCAAAAACTTTTAAAGTGCTCAAGGAATTTGCATTCTTCCAATTTATAGGAATAAACAATATTTTTTTTGCAGCGTACTGCGTGAGACAGAAAAAATATTGTTAGCAATACCAACCTATTTCAGAAATTTTGTGCTCAGGTGCTCTCTAGATGAAACGTAGGTATCAATCAAATAAGCTTTCAATTTATACTGGCAATTCATTGGCCCCCATACCCATATAAATAGCTAGTAGCATTATCAAGTTATCATCAGCAGATTTGTAGCGTGGCATTCTGACGGAAAGGAGTATTCAAATTCTGACCCAAAAGTTGGTATGATAGATTTTAACAAAACTTCTAGCGACAAAAATTTTTCTCATTTTTTAAATTAGTTGAACTACATAGAAAAAGCGAGCCGCATTCACCTGCACTTCCTTTTTTTTTTTTTTTTTTTTTTTCTACTGGTTAAAATGATTCTGTAAATAGGTTAAGAAATGATAAAAATGATAGGTTGGTACCCTATTTGAATTGAAATTACCAGTATTTGTTCCTTTTAAACTTTGAACTGTAACTTTAGAAGAAAGTAAACAGGAAAATCTTGATCATCTACCTATACTTACTTTGTTAATGGAAAAAACTAAAAGACAGCTGTACTTTTGAGGAAGAATTGAAACTAAAAATGACAAGCCATTGTGACTCATTAGAATTGCAAACTCTCAAATATGATCAAATGTATGAAGTTTTACCTTTTGATCTTTTAGGTACTGTAGGTAACTAAATTAATTTTATTCTTAAAATACAGTAATAAGTATCATAATGAATATTATTATAGGTATTTATTACTTAAATTAAAAGCCTTAAAGACTAAAAATACTGATTTGGTACGTCCGTGTGTATGCTGAGTGACAGTTTCACTTAAAATATAATCACTTACACTTACATCAGAAATGTACAAGATTCCTAAGATGATATGGCCTCTAAATAATAGTGCATGTTTCATGATTCTGCCGTCAGTAAAGGGAATGTGTCGCATGTGCTCAGTATGGTTTTTTTTAAACCAATTACACTAACTTAAGATTAAATGTATTAAAACTATAGCATTCTTAGAATATAAGAGAGTTAATCTCTTGCTGACGTCTTGACTAGAACGACTCATTTGCTTATTTGCTTCATATAGAACCTTTGTTTACTTAAAAAATTACAGAAATTTCTTAAACAATAATGATAATTTATTGCACAAACCTGGCTTCAAAACTTCAGAGTAGACTTATTTTAAGTAGGTAGGTAGGTAAGTATTAGAATTAAATGTGACTCCATAAAACTGAACTGCCTCGCCACCAAAGTGAATCAAGAGTATTGAAGAAACTTGGATCTTACTAGGCTTGACAACGTAAAACTTAATTCTGTGGGTTACTTGTAGAAAAATCATTAACATTATCACGTTTATACTGGATTTCAAAAATAGGCGTAATAGTACCTGGCCTAGAAATTTGAATTGATAAATTACAAATTATTCAACCTGCTCTTTTACAATATTGCTCAGATCAAATTAGGTAGATATTTGTTCAACCACGTGGGAAAAGGAAAATGAAAAATTATATTAGGTACCCGAAAAGTGACTGTTGAATTAATTTTATTGTTGAATTTATATACTTGATATCTATCGCATTTATAAATTTGATTAAATCTTCTTAGAAATTTGTAAGGGCCAAATCCAAATACAGAGAAACTTCTTCCTTTATTCATTAAAACATTATGAAAATACAGTCCATTTTCTTGGTTCAAACAAAGGCCAATAAACAAGTTTTGATAAAAAAGAGTAGGTACCAATTTTTTTTTTTTAAAGCCCATGTTCAAGGGTTCAGATCCATTCTTGTCCTCACTTTTTACCCCTCAAACTTCCAGTTGTCATAATATGATAATTATGATGACTTTTTTTTTATTGTTAATGATATTACGTTTGACCGCTGTGGAACCTGAATCAAAATTTTTCTTGAAAACTTATTTAGAGCGTTGTACCTAGTAGATGGCGGAAATTGCTATAGAACTTTTATATAAAATCACTTCTTCTTTATTTTGAGAAATCGGAGATGCATAAAATTGTTTAATTATCGCGTAGTTAATTATTACGTTAAGTTTTTCTAATAAATAAAGTCTCTTACAAGATAGTAATGTACAACATGGCACCGTTCATTTCACTCATTTTCCAAGACAGTCATGGACTGTACGTATTATAAACTTAATTTTATAATCTTAATAAATAATACGAACCGTTCGGACCGTGTACGCTTCGTTGGACGCAATATAATGCACTGAAAAATTTCACATCAACCTCTTAATTACTAATTATTTACTGGCATCCAAAAATTCTATCATCCATCCTACTCATTTCTTTAATAAATCTCTTGAAAGGTAAAGTAGTGTACTGGTAGAGGCAGACTGCTGATGGAATCTACGTTCCTTATCGAAGTCAAAAGATTCAACTAGTAAATAAATAACTTACTTTAATTTATGAAATTAGTACGCCGAATGCTCCGATGTGACCCATTTTAAAGGTACAGAAATAAAAAAATTATCAACAAGAGAAGAAAAAAAGAAAGAATAATCTAATAAAATAATGGTAGACAACAAAAAATCAACGTAAACAAGAACAAAAAAACACATTTACTTTAAACTGCATACAATATACAAAATTACAAAAAAACAGAAAAAAAAGAGCTATCGTTTACAATTAAAAAATATTGTAGTCTTCATCTTTCGGTTTTATGTACACCGAAGAACGACGCTCATGTTTAAAATTCGATTTTTTTACTCCCGCTTATGTACAGTACTGTGTCTCAAAATGCACTCACCCGATAGTTCGCGAGCCACATTTGTGACCCCGCCTCATACATACCTATAGGGAGTCATACAGAACAAAGTCTCACATAGACTCTAGCGAGCAGCTCAATTTTGTAGTCGCAAGACAAGAATTAATTTCAAATGAATTAGTTGCATATGAATTCGTAATTTTGTGCCTCGAACATCCAATTAGGTAAATTTAACTTTCAAAATCGCCGATCTGATTGTAAGAGTTGCGGTACAACAATGAAATTTTAAAAATCTCTTGTTAAAAAAAAAGTTCATCAAGCTGGCTCAGGAATCAACGTGTTAATATTAGAAATGCCGTACGCTTTCAATTCGGTAAATATTTGTGTGAAATACGCCGGCTCGGAATTTATTCTTAACATATTTCCGGACATTTTGTTGATTATTGACAAACAGCGGTCCCAGAATTCTTCTCTATTTTCTTCGACAAGGAACGGCTTTAGCGGGTAGGATATTTCATTACCCATGTACGAATAAGACATGTATAAACAGGTGAGAACGGTAATTTGTAGTTCAAGCTCAGAATTAGTTTCGTCTCCTCTAACGAGTTCGCGAATGAGCATGTACACGAATACGACGTTTGCCGGATTGATGAATGGTACATCCTGAAACATTAAGAAAAGACATAAAAAAAATAGGTAAACGACTACAAAAGATTTGGTTCCACAAATTGTAACGATTGTTTATTTTCAAGTAGGTATTTATATTAATAGATGTATGTTCTTAGCTGCTGAGGTATAAAATATTTTTAAAACGTGACACTGATGAAGAAATAATCTAATTAACGGTATGAAGTGTTTGTCAGACTGAAAAATTCAATGGATAGCCTCCAGAAATACTCAAATCATTTTGTCATTCACACAGCAACATTACTTTTTTCTTCATCAACATTATTTGAAAAAGGTAGGCATATTTAAGCTCGGTTTTACGTTATTAAAAGTCTTTTTACAGAGATAGGTGAATAGAAAAATTGTAACTCATTTCTTCCCTTTTACTCGTAATGATTGTTTTCAATTACTACCGGTACTTCGATTAAGACTGGTATGGAAACTATTTTATAGAGAATTTTTTCGATTTTAATTCCAATAATCGATTATCCATGATTGAAATTTTTGCCTAACCCCATCCAGATGTAGGGTATACAGCTTGAAGGTTGTTCACTCAATATTTTCCCCATACACCCCCCCTCCCCCCATTTCAAGACTGTTCCGTATAATTTTACTTTTTATTGATATACAGCAAAAAATGTGTCATCAGTAGACTGCCATCAAATTCTCTTCTTCTACTTAATTTTATTTTAATTGTGGTACTTAATGAAGGCATTTCTAACACGTTTTAATTTTTTATTAACGAAAGATTTATTAAATGAGATTTAGGTCTTTCTTGGTAGAAAGTGAAGCGAGAATGCTAGTAAGGCAAAAAGTTTTGAGTCGTCGTCAAAAAATCAGAGGAAAAGTTCTGTAGCTAAGACCCCGAACAAAGCAATAAAAAAAAAAGTGGCTTGAATGATGTTCAGTAAACTTATATGACTACGGAAATACCACAATTTAGCAATGAAAAGATTTTCTTTTCTATTTTTGAGCCAGGAGTTGGCGATTA
Source organism: Aspidiotus destructor (assembly GCA_035079395.1). Classification (NCBI taxonomy): domain Eukaryota; kingdom Metazoa; phylum Arthropoda; class Insecta; order Hemiptera; family Diaspididae; genus Aspidiotus; species Aspidiotus destructor. The sequence continues at coordinate 322,861 of JAVHKZ010000014.1, forward strand.
CATTTACAATTCCCGATATTCGAGAATTCTTCCGGAAGGTATGGTCTGAAGATTGACTCGCAAGGTCTTGTTTCTCCCCTTTTAAATGACCGATCTACACGAGTGATTCAACTAAAAAAATACAAAAGTAGAATTTGCTTCCTTTAAAATGTCATTCAAAATAATTTGGTCCCTACGATACAATTTTGAACTCCAAGGTAATCGATAAAGACTGAAAAAGATGCTCCAATTCCGCACAAAGCTCAACATTGTATTTCACCAATGAGTACATTAGACTGATAATAAAAAAATCGATTTTTAGGTACTTGTGCATAACTGTTATCCGGGAGTAAAATTTTTACTCTACGACAAAACAATAAATTTAATTTCTTAGGCTGGATAAACAAACGACCCGACTGATGGTATCGACGCAGCAATTATAGGAATGGAATCATGAGTAAACGAGACTACTGGTTCTTTTAAGGAAATAAACTCCAACGGACAGGTCTATAATGTCCATGACAGGTAGGGCACCGTAGGTACGAACTGTAGCACAATATTTTACGTGCGCTCAATTACTTTGCCACACCTTAACTTTCATACGAAAACGAAAAGCATTCAGCTAAAAGTTTATTCATCTGCAAGCGACTAGTGCTCAGCCCAACTTCGCACAGTACATACAATTAAGCTTCTTCTTTTTTATCTCATTGAATGGAACTTTTTTTTTATAGTATCGAGATATATTCCTCCGAGAAATCGATTATTTTTACTGGCTTATTACTTCGCGTTCGAAATTTATCTTCTTTTCCTGCATTCTCTAGCAGCGTTTCATCTACCCTCTGCGAATGAAATCTCGCCACCTTCTGCATCCCTTTTTCGCAATAAGTTACATCAAAAACATTTCTCAGCCACCCTTATATCCGTATTTCGAATTTCAGCAAAAAGTCTATCATAAGTAGCGCTGAGCAGATACTGTTCATCGTCTTCACTTTTGTAGTCGACCCGTCGATTTATTTGAAAGAAAAGAGGGAGGAAAAGTATCCGGACCCGATGAAAGCATTCAACAGAGAGTACTTGCAGAAGATAGTGCTACGGAGTATCGTGTGATGTACACGTCGTGATATTGATTTCGCATAGCGACCACGACAGCCCAGATAATTTATTCATCTAATCGTAATTCCCAAGAAAAACAGCGCACATATCTTTCCAAAACGTTAATGATTCGCATTCGCGCGTTAACCCTTTTTATTCGTCGTGTGTACTCACGGAACAATACCTAATATAAGTACTGCTATACAATGCAATGGTGAAAAACAGTGATTTATTAGAGTATGCTACGTTGCTTCCGAACTTTCATGAACTTGTAATGTCGACGATGTATACAAGTACGGGAATTCGAGTCGGATGAGCGAGCTCACAAATGGCATTCTTTTGCTCGAATTTGTGGACGGATTATTAAAAGTTATCAAATCGACTACGGGAATTTCAATAATATTATCTTTCTTTTTTTTTCTTCCAGACTTGAAGAAATTTTCGAATGATTAACTAATTTTGGATGTGGTAGAATTCAAATTTCAAAGTATTTGTATACACGAAAGATGAATATTTTTTTTAATACATGATGTTGAAACGGCGTTTTGACAGCATCATTCTATAGGTGCTGTCAAAGTTATAATGTTTTCCCCAACCGTGAGAGAAAAAACGGAAGTCTCAAAGAAATTTACAGGCTCTGGCTCAGGGATCAAGAGTTGCGAGAGACCCGCGGCTGATGATGGAAAGCTGAATGTATAGAAGAGCTCGAAATTTTTCAAAGTCACTATACTAGCCAGCAATAGAAGGGTATAGAGGTCAGAGGAGCTCGAAATTTTTCCAAGTTTCTATACTAGCCCATAAAAGGTCACGAATTTTTCCAAGTCCCAGCGTTACGCCCCCCAGCGTTACGCGTACGTGGACAGAATTCCTTTGAGGGCCCCCAGTAACTGAATGGATGGCGGGTCTCCCGCCAAAAAAAGTATAGAAGCGTGAAAGAAAAACGAATCAGCCAATAGCGTCCGAGTATTTATTTACTGAATCGTAATTGAACAAGATTTGTGTGCGGAGTTTCGTTCAATCTGTATGAGTCACTTCGGTTATATTTTGGCGCTCAAATTTTAATCGCCCGCAAGTTGCAATTCCAGTTGATTTCAATTTCTTAAAAAGGATACAAAGTACGAATTACAAATGAAATATATTAGCGACGAGTTAATCTTATTGATCTCAAAACCGAAGCTAGTGTGGATAGTGACGTGACACCAATTGTAGTGAAAATGAAATGGAAATTGAAGATCGTGCTCAAGCTTCAACCTCTCATTCGATCGGTAACCAGAGCCCAAACAATTCGAAATGAATTACTTCCGACCAGCCACAATTCAGCCAGTTATCTTGTTCATAGATAATTATAAGCGTTTGCTGAGTTTTCACAAACGCTCTCCTGGAAACACCCTGGTCGAGTCAGAAAGGTTGCGAGATATACGTCCCAAAATTTTTATGAATTTCTTATTGACACGTGAATATGATGAAGGTACCCTCGCGTCGCTCGTATACTTCTACCGTGAATTTCCAGTTCGTACCAGATTTAACAGAGAATCATTCAAAAAAATCAGAGCTCCTACTAATTTGCAACGTTAGAATATTTTCAAATTTTAAGCTGATTTTTCCATTTTACAAACGCGCGTGATTTGGCTCGCGTAGAATTTTGAATTTCCAACGGCAATTTTTCCGTTTTAATCGCTTCGAGATTCTCATACGAACGATCAATAGTCCGGTTCGCGCTTCTATTTCTTCTCCCTTATAGCATTCTTTTACCCTACAGAACAGTAATGAAGAAATCTTATCCTTGCGACTGACGACTTTTAATGCACGAGGTTTAGAAAAGGGCTGGCTCGCTCCGCGATTTAACCCTCGAGTACGAATTGTTCAATTTTAGTAACATCCCCACACTTAAAAGCATCGTTTTATCTTCACGTAGATACCCTCTTCTCTTTCACCTTCGCTATTTTGCTTTCCAACACGAGTTCGAACCCCTTTCCTTTCCATCGAGTTCAATAGTCAAGAAAACGACGGCCACTGGTAACGTTTAAATCTGCTGCCTGAGTTTACTGACTTAAGAATCAAAATCCTAGGGTGTGCAGTCGTTATAGATGTACAAATGCCGATAATGTTGTCTTGTCTTCGCGTTCGGTGCTTCTTCTCCCCTACTGTGCGTACCGTCGCTATGTCATAAATACGTAGCCTTTATCCTCAATGCGACTGTCGTCATTAATCCTTTTCTCGACCAAGCCGAAGTTTTTATCGACGACGTCTCGTAGTCTCATCAACAAGCTCATCTGTTGTCCAACTATTGCCCAGACTTATGTCAATCCACAGATTACGATGCTCGTAATACAAAAAGTTTTCGTTATTTCCTCGGAATGGGGAACTTCCCTTATGCTCATAAAACTACCACTGAAACAAAGTACGTACAAATGTTGCATTTAGGTTTACGCGCAAACGAAACTGTTTGATGATGACGAACAAAAAATCAGAATACGATATTTTACTGCCAATCCTGGTTCATCGGAACCAATGGTCAAGTTTTTATCGTACTCGTCGTTGAAAACAGAGCTTAGTTTTCAACGTAGGAATTTTTGCGAATCATAGACCTGAACCTATGGAAAAAAAGGAAAGATTTCTTGGCGATGCCAAAAATATAAAGATCATGTTTCATGTCTTTTTGCCAGTCGTCTTAAGCTTTTCATCGTTCAAAAATTTCCTAAATTTTTAGCTTCTAGTTCAAGTATAAGTCAACCTTAGAGTATTTTGGGCTGACTGCTTTCTGGGACTCACTCGCAAAAGTTATCAAAAGTTTGCCCAATCAGATATGTTGTGGATAATGCTAGACATAAATATTTGAGAGTTCTAGGCTAAGGCTTTAGAGCGGCACACTCGCTTGACGTAGTTCAAGTCTACTTTGGAATATTTCAGGCTAATGAGCCTTCTTGGTCTAGTGTAAGTCTACTTCAGTATATTTCAGACTGATCAGATTACTGGGCCTCACTCGCTTCGGTCATTTGTCCCGCTTCTTGGTTTTATTTTTATTTTATTTTCATCTTTATTTTTATTTATTTATTTATTATGTTTTTTTTTTTCAGAATAATTTTTCATTTCATTTTATTTTAATTTTAATTTTTTCAGGGTGGCACTTGCAGATTTTTCAATGACCTCTCAGGTATATTTTTTTATTTTTCATTCTTTTTTCATTTTATTTCTATTTTATTTTATTTTTTCCCATTTCATTTCATTTTATTTCTCATTGTATTTTTATTTAATTTTTGTTTTTTTTTTGAAAGAGGGTGGTACTCGAAGATTTCTCAATGACCTCTCAGGTATATATTTTATTTATAATTTTATTTTTATTTAATTTTATTTAATATAATTTTAATTTTTATTTAAATTGATTCTATTTTTATTTCATTTAATTCTGATTTTATATAATTTTATTTTCATTTAATTTTTTTTTCGAAAGAGAGTAGTACTCGCAGATTTCTTAATCACCTCCCAGGTATATATTTTTATTTTTATTTTGTTTCATTTTATTTTTGTTCTATTTTATTTATCATTTTATTTTTTGTTTTATAAGTATTCAATTTTCTTTTTTTTTTTTTTCGAAAGAGAGTGGTACTCGCGGATTTCTGAACGACCTCCTAGGTATATATTTTCATTTTTAATTCCATTTTTTATTTCATTTTTTATTTCTTTATTTTTATTTAATTTTTTCTTCTTTTTTTTTCGAAAAAGGATGGTACTCGCAGATTTCTCAATAACCTCCCAGGTAATTCACGGAAATTTCTCAAGTCCATTAAGCGGTGGGAGGGGGGGGAGGCTTTTTTAATTTTAATTTAATTTTATTTATTTTAATTTTACTTTATTTTTATTTTTACTTTATTTTTTCTTTTTTTTTCGAAAAAGGATGGTACTCGCAGATTTCTCAATGACCTCCCAGGTAATTCACAAAAATTTCTCAAGTCCATTATTAAGGGAGGGGGGAAAGGTATTTTTAATTTAATTTTAATTCAATTTAATTTTATTTAATCTAATTTAATTTAATTTTATTTTATTTAATTTTATTTAATTTAATTTTATTTAATTTAATTTTATTTTATTTAATTCAATTTTATTTTATTTTATTTTATTTTATTTTATTTTATTTTATTTCAATTTTATTTCAATTTTATTTCAATTTTATTTTAATTTTAATTTTAATTTTAATTTTATTTTTATTTTAATTTCAATTTAATTTTATTTAATTTCATTTAATTTTATTTTATTTTATATTACCGTAATCGTTCGAATATAAGACGCGCTCGAATGTAAGACGCACCCCAAATTTGAGCTCAACTTTTAAGGATTTTTATTTTGACCAGATTATAAGGCGCAAGTTAAAAAAGTACAAATTAACCGTAATGGGTAATACCTACTTATCGAAAATCGTCTCCCTGCGTCTCGGTTACCAGATTTTTCGACCTCTATTAATAACTTTCTTTCAAATTTCGCGTCATATTGCACACTCCGACTAGTCGACCGTAACATTTTACAGAAATTTTTGTACCGGTATTCTTATTTTTTATTTCTCAGCCTTATGACCCGATTATAAGACGCGCTCGATTATAAGACGCACCCCTGATTTTGCATTCGAAAACGATTACGGTAGTTTGATTTTAATTCAATTTTAGTTATGGTTTAATTTTATTTAATTTTATTTAATTTTATTTTTATTCTTACTCAAGAGGTGGTACTCGCAGATTTCCCAATGACCTCCCTGGTAATTCACGAAAATTTTGCAAGTACATTATTAGGGGGAGGGAGGGGTTGGTACTTGCGAATTTTCAATAGTGTATAGGGTGTTAAAAAAGACATGAAACATGTCAAAATCTTTAGCACAATTTTTTCTCCATGAAGATAGAAATACTTTCTTTAGGAATTTTTGCCTAACAAGTGTGATGCTTCCTCCCCCGGGGATCGAATGTCAAACGGAAATCGGGTCACGCAACTCATAATGAAAATATCTCGGTATAAGAATAGATTACATCAAATTCACGAAGAAAAAGTTTATTGTAGGAATGAACGAGCTTCAAGAGATTCATCAGTTATACAAAAAACAAAATCTTTCATTAGTTATTCAAATACTAGTTCTTCTTGCCGTGATGACGACTTCGTCGAGGGTCAAGAATGGAAAACGTCCTGCCGTCACAGCTATAATACCAAACGAGAATGGTGTAAAAAACACTGAATTCTTGTAAGAGTAGTTCTGATGGCATGAAAATCTGCGACCCAACAAGAGTTTTTGATTATAGACCGGTGTCGCTAATAATCAGGCGGACAAGACTAAAGAGAACGAGTATCGATTTTAAATTTTATGGCAATAATAATTGTAGCGCACGTTGAAGTACAAAACTTTTAAACAGAAATTTCCTGTTAAGAGTGTGGATTACTGATTAGAGACCCTTGTCAGGACGTGTATCAATGACTGTATAGGATGTATGGAATTCAGCTTGTAGTTGAGTCGGTTCTAGCGACGAGATGACCTCATGTATTCTGGAATATAGGAATTTTTAGTCAATACCTATTTAAGTTATCCACCTAATATTCCTGAGAGGTACCAGTACCAATATTCATCAACCTAGTTATTGCCCAAAAGATGATGTCAACCAGAACGAAGATAGAATCGACTAGGTATTATTTTCGTCAACTTGAAAACAGCACACGGTTGCCTACTCAAAGAAGATTCGATTTCATGATCTCTACAAAAAGTTTTGGTTCCTAGTCGCACACAAGACATCTTCGTAACCTACTCAGTTCGAGCAAAAGCAAGCAAACCTCGTAATAATACACATAGTGGCTATGAAATGAAAGCGTAATCAGGTGAAGGCTCTGCGTTATTGTCCGTCGGGTCGTTGTATTCTCGCCCCAAAATATTCTTCAATACATCAGTAAAGCGTGTTACGAATCATTCTGTCACCGATTGAAAGGACACGCGGGTGGAGCGGAATTGGCAGAGAATAATTTTCATTCGAGAGAACTTTCATACCTATTCACAAGAATTTCTTCGAGGACAAACCAACCTAGAAATGTTTTCAAATCGATCGAAAATGCAAGCAGCCATTCACGTAATGAGCGCGTGACACCCTCGCTGCGTGGTTCTTCTATCCATGACTTCTTCTACCTCGTTTTCTCGACTTAGTTTATACTTTTTAGAATTTCCATCCATTCGAAATAGAAGCAATGCAAATATGCTGGTTGATTTCTTTTCAACACCAAAAAGTTTGATTCCTTCGAAAGGCATTGAGTGGCCCTCCGTGACATTTTAAGCAACGACCAGATTCCTCGTTTTATGAAGAAAAACGCAGGGCATACCTCGTCTTCGTATAGTGATTTATCGTCTCGTGTTACAGACTACGTATTCCCGAGATAGCTTGGCCAAGAAAAACTTCCCTCTCATCTCCCTCAAAATAGCGATGACGCGTCCTATTTCTTAAGCGAGTTCGAGCGGTTCCTCGATACCGTGGGTAAATTATGAGAAAGACGGAAAGAAAGCGAGGGTCCGCAAACCCAACGCCACGACTCGACTTTTCCTTCATCCAATTTTTTTGCTAGGCGTACACCCTTGCACTACACTAACGATGTGCCTTCTTATTATGCATCTAACTACAAATCCCTCGGGTGAGACGACGCGACGTACACACAACACACAAGAAATATGAGAATAGTTTGTTTTACAGAATGAAAACACATAAAATTGTTTGCTTTGATATTCAGAAGGGTGAGCACAATTGGCGGCAGGAGCGAAAGGCAACGAAGACGCGCTACGCTACTGCCGATGCCGCATTAATTAATGAAGATCGATGTTCGTCGATGTCGTCTGTATTAAATCGGGAGCATATAGTTTCATTCACGAAATTACTATCATTATTCTTTTCATCGTATATGTCCTCATTTTTTCGTATCATCATCGACCTCGCTGTAAATGCTCCATTATTTTTAAATTCGAGTAATTTTTAAAAGCACCTCTAGTGGTTATAAAGAAGATAGCAATGCTGATGCAGAACCTAAATGCATTGTCAGCATGTATGCATCATTGAACGCATTTGTTTTTAGGACTTATTGCGAACTATGCAGCACCAACAGAGCTGGAAGAGACTATATGACTTGAAAACTATCTAAGATGGTAAAAGACCTCGAAATAGTGGCACAAATAATCGAATTCGATGGTTGTTCTTGAAATAGAATGAGAATGGGAAATTATTGAGATGCTCTATTTTATCTCTCCAGTAAATTTTCATGAGCGGAGGATTCGAGGTGATGCAGGGATTTTCTGAACAATGACTCTCATTTACCAATCTGGCAAACGTTTCAAATTATTTTTTCTTCACTAAGTACATCTTTGCTCTCTTCAATCTTTCAAGTACCTAAAACGAATGACACCATCTGCTTCAAACACATCATGACTTTTCTAACCATTTTCTTGAAACGAAACTCTTTTCAACTCAATCCTTCATTATTTCGAAGAGGAATCTCTTTATTAAGTACGTAATACTGTTTTAAATAATTTGAGAAGATTTTTTGAGAATTTACGTTAAGAAATATTGATCTATACGATTTTTATGAGTATAACAAATTTCATGCTCTTTAGTTTCAATAAAGAGAATTTTTAACTAAAGCTTAATTATATTCATGGATGAATACATTACAAAAATTGTTTTTTTCGTAGTCTTCGTGGAAGTTAAACGTGCTTCAGGGTGGGGGTCTATATTATGTTCATTATCCTCGACGACCGTACCAAGTTTCTATTCTTCAATAATAAAGTATACCTACGTCTATAATACTTTGATTATAAAGCCAGAGAAAGTTCTTATAATTGTTTGCATCGAGTGAGCCGTGATCGCGACTACGAAGACGTACTCACTGATGAGTTTACGTCATAGATCGGAAGGGGTCGAAACTATTAAATAATGGGAATTTTTTCGTGCGGTACGCGAACGTTTCATGTCGTTTGGGTAGCATAAACAATTTGCCGTAGTTCAGCGAGCCAAGTGGAGACTAATGATTGATGGGATAGAAAGCGAATTAGTTAATTATGATAATAGATTGAAACTTATTCTGTACCTGCCATCCTTGAATAAGTAAACTCCTGTCAACAGTTCTCAGCCACATGACGGCGACTCCAGCTTGGAAGTTTTTCAATCTGTAACACTTGCGCTGCAGATAGATGCCTAAGCACTTGAGCAATTCCGAAGTCGAAGCCTGTATAACGGTTTTCTTTGGTACATATATTTGAGCGGTAGCCGGTTTTACAGGCGACGCGGTTCGAAGCACGGCATTATTTTTTGATAAAAGCTTTTCGCTATTAAACGAATTATTAACGTTAATATGATTGTGATTATGATTCAAATTGACATTATTATTGATAACGTTATTCTTATCGACGTTCCTGTTGGTACTGTTGGCATTTCGCAGAATATCCAATCCAATGGCGTTTGCGATAGAGTGCACGTTACCGTTCTTGGCCAAAGCGGGATAGTAAGCAGCGAAGGCACTCTGTTTGATATTCTTGTTCTTGTCGATGGTCGCCGCCATCGGGTTGTAATCACCGAGCGGCTGCCGGAATAACGATAGATTTTTGTTTTTCTGCTCGATTTTCTTTTTATTGGAAGACGAGAAACGTTTCCAGTTCAACGCATTTATCAAAGCTGAATGTTTCTTGACGTTGCTGTTCTTTTCGAGGCTATGCTTTTCCGACAGGATGTTCTCATTACTATACGTATCGTTTACGTTTATGTTCGAGGTCGGCATTATTGTGTTACTGACCACCTTGTTAACGTTGACGATATCTCGACTTCGCACAGTCTTCAGTATCTCGTAATTCAGATTATTCAGCGTATACTCGCCGGTGCTGATCGGATTTATGGCGGTGGTGGTGGTGACACCGCTACCACCGCCACCGCCATAAATATGTGGTCTTCTGTCTCGGGGACTCAAGCTTAAAACTGTACCCATTATGAACTCCGACCGAGGGGGTGGGAGGAACGACGGTTTCAACAGATGCGGCTATTGGGACGCGTGACGCATTCACGCGTTTTCTCGGTCCTTCGCATTCTCACGGCGAATTAAAGAAAAAAAAAATGGAAATTTTTGACGAGATCTCTTCGTTCGGCGTCTTCTCATGTGGACGAGAACAACGAGGCGGCTAACAAACGGAGGATGCTGTCGATGGCATTTCGTTCGCACTGGAGATGGGCGCAAAAAAACGCACCGGTCACGTTCGTTCACATCTTATCAGCACTTTTTCGTCACCCTGCGTACACACGAAAAGAGAAAATTTATATTATTAGTATATAATTTTCGATTCATAAAAAAAGCGAGAAAAGGTGAGAAATGATCGAAATACACTATCGATGCCAAGAAAATTATACTGAACCAGCAAACACGGGAACGAGCGCGCTATAGCTTTTTACCTAGTAACGATGACGTTGGGTAGCAGAAAATGTGTGTACGTATGCGTGGGTTCGAGCGGATCGATAGAGCCAGGGTGAGATATTTAACCCGCCGAAGACCTACGTGCGTTTATATTTTGCTTCATTTTCAAATTCTATTATCATCGCAATCGTCGTGGTTCTTCTTTGCTCCCTTGCAAGCTTTTCCTAATCGTCGCAAATTAATGATTCTACACTACTTTTTCCATCTGAAATATTGACGTTATTCGAAATTTCATACAACTCCCTTCCAACTCCCACTATGGTAATACGTACAGTATAGGAAAGACGCGAAGTTGAAAGTGCATTTTATGACTAGAACACACTGTGCAGGTAGAGATGCGTGATGGCACGATATTAACGAGAAGAATAAAAAATACTCCACATTACGAGCATATCGATCGATAGACAAGTGATGGGGTAATAAAAAATACTCGTATAAGAAATAAATACGTAAAATTTTCTGTGAAGGGGACTCATTTCAAAAAATGTAACATATTACAAGATAAATACGCTCCCTGTAAATCAGTGAATGCAAATATCATCGCAAATTGTTATTTTAAAGGGTAGACGACCTTTTCTTGCACAGCTTACACGTTGTAATTGACCTTTAAGTACCAACTAAAAAACAATAACCTATTAAAAATTTACGCGGCGAGAAAATCGTGTTACTATATTGATAACACAACAAGCGCTTGAAAAATTCTTCATCGATTTTTCAAATTTTCGGATGTGGTCAAAGAATAAACGCGGTATATTATTATGGTGGAATTTTCTAAATTTTCTTGTTCATTAAATACGCGCGCATCGTTGTTGCGCAAAAAAAAAAAAACGTGATTCTGTGAAGAAGAAGAATTTTGGAGAGTATCGAAATTATTCCTGTTTTTGACCCTAATTGCAAAATGGAAATTTTTTGAATTTTTCTAGACAAAGGTGGGCAGAAGTTGAGCTAGTAAAATGTGATGTACCAATAATATCTTTCAATAAGAAATGAAGGAATATTTCGAAAAAAACAGTTAAATCTGGACAAAATTTTCACTTATTTTTAGTCCGACGGACATTGAATACAAAAATAATATGAAAACTGTGACACGCTAAAAATACGCATCATTCAAGCTAACAATTATTTCACAGTCGATTCCTTTTTTCTTTTTTTTTTTTTTTTCAGCGACCAAACTAAGCTCTAAAATATTTAATTCGGTTCCACTCCATTTATTATTTGCATAACTTTTCTTTATAATTTCAATTTGTTAGATTTTTACTTCCTTCTTATTTACATTGACTGGCTATTCAACAGTTGTATTCATCGTTTTGGTTCCTTGATGAGTGAGGGATTTGACAAAGATGAAGGATAAAAGAAAGGATTAGAATTTATTTATAACATAGATAATTGAGTGTCTTGATGCATTCAATGATACGAAATCATTGTCGAAACTGAGTACCTATATTAGAAAGAGACGGAGAGGCTCAATTCGTAAGGAGGACAAGAATTGATTGACCGAGGTCCACGTGGCTGACGATTGAAAGACTACATGGAAGAATTTGGCCACTTGAAAAGGTTTCCTTATTTACGTCACGGGATTGATTAGATAAGAGAGAGGTGTTTGAATTTTGAGGGGTTGTGAAAGTGGCACTCCATTCCGCCCTAAATATGCTGGGAAAATTTCTTAGGTAATGCAATGACCCCATTCAACTCTATGAAAGTGTACGCGTGATGAGTGTTTGCACTCGGCTAGGTCCAGAGCCATCAGTATGTATATTACATATTCGTAAATCGTTGATAGATGATGTTCTGGTCAGTTGTTGAAAGCATACGATTTTGTTAGAAGTTGGACAAGAAATGAAAGGTGAACAATAAGTGTTGTGAAGGTACAAAATTTAATGAGCTAATGCTTATAAATTTCGTTATTTTTATGATTCACTAGCTGGTTGCTGACTCGCAGGACCTAGACCTCCTCCTCAATCTAGCTTCTCCAGTCTCAGGTGGATCAAACTATCATCTAAAACCTTTTGACTTCTTCGTATTACTTCAATTTCTCTGCGTTTTTCTAAACCTTCCAACAACGACTTTATTCTCTTCATTCTTCTGCAATAGGGATCTGCTGTAGGAACATAAGTAATTCCTCTAGTGATCCTTTCACTTCTCATCGAATTTTGAAATTTTTTTTTTTTTATAAAATAAGTACCGAGCTAGTCGCAGCTGTTGAATGGATTGAATGAGTGACAGAAGGGTTCAAAATTAGTTGAATGTATCTAATTTTGGAAAAAAAAAGTTTTCAAAAAATTGATAATAAAGATTATTTAAGTCGTGTTGCAATCATTAAACATTTCATTCTTTCCCCTCCAGCGATAAAGATATTGAGAAAATAATATGGAATTTTATTGGACTTCATGAATTTCGAGTTTGAACATTAAGATATTACATGGAATGCGTGTATTACGTTTTGGTTGACGCCAACATGTAACTGAACTCATTTTGGCTTCTTACTGTGTTAAAGTAACACAGAGAAGTAAGGAGCCAAAACAAAATAGTGAGCCGAGTAGATCACACGCATTCCATGTATTTCTATTTCAAAGTTGATACATGAGAATTAAGGACACATCTATGGCAACAGGGCGTCCGCTCAATGTATTTCCTATGGGACGGATGCCCTTCTGCCAGAACCCTCCTCATTATTTAGGCCTAGCTACCTAATTAGATAACGACCACCCCAATACATATGAAGGGTACACGGGAAGAAGGGGCTTTGTCCAAACGTAACGAGATGAAGAAATGGTTTCTTCGGAGAGGTGCAAACGATCCAATTGTCCTGCTCGTTACGTTTGGACAAAGCCCCTTCTTCCCGTGTACCCTTCATATACATAACACAAGTTGGTACTTATTAATGGACTGATTTACTCTAAAGTCACTGTGCAGTAGTCACAGCTTGCAGCACTCATAACATCTCAATATTTTTTAGATTTATGATTGATCAACATGCAGGGGTGGATTTACGAGGGGGAACAAGGGACCTTCACAAACAGGCTGAAATAACGCAAATAGACCATATTTCCCGAGGAAAATTATTTACAGACAATGGAATATTCCCCCCCAAATGTGAATACCCCCTCCCAAATGTGTGGCTAAATCCGACATGAGAACATTTTGATCATTCGTTCACACCCGAAAATTCGAATGAATTTATGAATAACAAATGCATTTCCATGTACAGAAATAAAGTTTCAAGGTTGTAAATTTAAAGTTTTTATCTTTAACTTTTTGTCTGTTTTAAAGTACTAATAAATGATCGAAACGTTCCTGTAGAATATTCTTATAGTTCCCACACTATTCATATATGATTGATTGTTTTTCACAGATTTGACGTCACGCGTGAATCAGTCTATTTACTCCATATAATTATAATGATAGCATGGTCGGAGGATAGGCCTAGATATTGAACTCATAGGTATTGGTAGGAATTAGTGCTGAGTTTAGTATACACATCGCGTCACGAACTTCAAGTAAGTTGATACAAAAATAGGAAATAAAAATTAGTAAATCGGGTTGATCTCTCTTACATGATCTTGTTTTCACTCTAGTCTTTGTAATAATGGTTTGACGTAAACAACATTTGAAACCACAAATTCGCAGTATAATTTGATATCCAAATACACGGGTATGACGACTATAATCGACGTCCTTGATTTACTCGGGAGTATCCCTAATAATTCAAACGAATAACTACCCTTCTTTCGGTCATACCTATTTATAATGTTCAGATCAATGTTATTGCCTCTTCAATGTCTCGAGTAAGGTATTGTGGAAGCCTATATTAAATTGAATTAGAAGATCCCATAGTATATCACACGTGGTGAACAAGTGGACGTTTCAATTTTTTCAACGACTTGAATAAACTTTCATGTACAAAAACCTACACTTTGTTCGCAAATGAGTATCAGAATTAAAGATACCTAAACAATTAATCCATCAAATAGTTTATGAAAAGTATTTCAAAAACAGAATTTTTAGGCTTACATAGGTCAAATTCGCAAAGACCTAAAAATAAATTGTAGTCCTAAATAATAGCATTAAATTTTGCATCATTATTAAGCGAACAAAATGCATTCACTACCGAGGACCTAATTTTCATTTAATCAGGTATGCGTTTAGTTCTTCATTATGATTTCATTTTTACTAAAAAATAACTACGCGTCATTAAACAAAAACTGAACCTATTTGCGTATCAACGTCGATTCGACCTATAGAAAAATGTCAAAAATACCTACGATCACTCGCGCAATTCGCTACGAAGAATTTGACAAAGAAGTATTGCGTCATTTCCGCAATTGGATAGTACTGCTGATCATCTATCACCTCAACAATTTAACAGAATTTCGCGAAGACTAAAATTCTTATAAATAGGTACCTACTTACCAGAAATTTAATACGTAGCGCAGCTCGTTCAATTAGAATTGCGAATTTTCGAAAACTGATACGCGATTACGAAGCGAATATATACGGTGAAAGCTTAAAACTAAAATGAAAATAAAGAACGAACGAAAGACAGGAAAAAAAATTCAAAAAAGTTGATACGCGAATGAAACGTTATCGATCTCTGGCGGTGGCGGAATGCTGAACTTTTAGCTGTAGCAACCCTCGAGAGCCCTTTAAACACCGTCGGTCGATATTAATCGCGTTGCGCGCAGCCCCATTTCTCATATACATGAATAATATTGTTCATTCTGCAATAATTTCCCCCAAAATCTTCAGCTATCGGTGCAATATGAAATTTTGAAAGTTCGTTTTGCAAAAAAAAATGCTGCACACTAAAGAAAATTAAGTTATGAATTTAAAATACTTACGACTTATAAAATTAAAAACATATCGCTGTAATCCCTCTAGTGCTTTTAGGTTTTCGTCTGTCAATTTTTAAGATGAACTTGACGTTATGCCTACAAGCGAGATTTCCGTTCAACATCTTCACTGTAAGGTCATACCTGCAACCGCCAGACGTGGCGATCCTTAAAGTTGTCTATTTTTTTTGGGGGGGGGGAGGGGGGGGGGTTCTCGAGCCAGAAACGAAGAGACGAAAAAAAAGAACCTTTTTATTTCAAATTTTGGTATCCAACCGAATAATTCACGCGTGACTTTAATTTGATTGTCTTGTGATGAGAACACGGCGCGGGTAGTGGAATGTCCCGATGCGATGAAGTACAACGCAGACCTTCTCAAGTCTGGCAAGATCAAAAACTTTTGTGGTACTTTTTATTTTCTTCAATCTACTTGAAAGCATGTAGCGGAATCTTGAAAATCATTCCTCAGTGAATGTAGGTGTCTTGTGTCTCAACTTAAAATGGTTATATGAAGGGTTTTTATCGTCTTTACGTAGATACCAGTTGTATCGTCGGAATGATCGAGGTATTTTTAGTTCTGAATGCTCCTCATTTTAGGAAATTGTAGCTGAATAATTTTTATTTATAATTTTGGACTTGATATCGAGTGCATTCATGCACCTATATGAACACGTGATTTCTCTGGCAAAACATTTCCCTTCCCGGTGATCTTAATTTCCTCCTGTTCATTATGCAGCAAACGATATTATGTAAGATTAAGTTTATAAATTTTTGAGGGTTACTGGTAGTCAGAATGATGATACTGAATTTGCGTGATTGAAAGTATAATATGTGACCTGGCACGCCTTAATAAGGCGATTGCAATTTATAACTTGCATGCGTGTTAGAGTCGTTACTATCAGCGATAGGATAGTGAAATCACTCACACACTTGCGAATTATCTAACTGGGTAACAGGCTTATTTTGTTGTACCAGGTCGTATGTGTGCTGTATTGAAGGACGAATTAAAAATTTGTATATATTTTTGCATGGAGGCTTTACAGGTATACGCTCGAAAATTGACGCCACCAGACTCAGACCACTTGATTAAACAAATAATTCTCAAACAATAAAATATCTCGATAAAATATTGATTTCGAGAAACAAAATTAAAATTGTATAGCCTGTCTCGTAATGCGTCACAATATCACGGTATTGATCCTTGAGACAGTTAGATGGGACGATGATGTGTCGATAAAACGTCGATAAAAATTGAATGAGTCGAAAATAGTACCTTGAATAATGAATAACAAGTAACTTTATTCTCCTCATTTGGGAATCTGGTCAATTCCTTGCGTAATACGAAACGTCAAAAACGGTTTAAATTGCGGCAAGAAAAAGAAATAAGATAGTAAGAATGAATTGTTTTAAAAATTTCTTTCAAGACAAAAAAAAAAAACAAAACAAAACAAAATGTAAGTCGTAAGTCCGAGTTGGCTCTGGAGTTTGAGTCTCTCAAGGATATTTCCTTTAAAATATTTAAAAAAACAACAAATGGATATTCAAGCGGGTACGTTTTCTGGGAATTGTCAAAATATATTTCGGACTCACTTCAAGCTTTTTGAAGAAACTTAAGCGCCAGACGCAGATAATCGATTAACAAGCATAGGGCCATTTAATTCCATTTCATTTTTTTAATACACTCATAAAATCCCAAAAATGACTAACGTATCATCTTTCGCAAAAGTAAAATTGCATTTCAATGAAAATGTTCGATATTGCTGGACAAATAAATACTTTTTAAGTTAATGAAACTTCAAAATTCTTGTTTCACTCAAGGTATTTTCTGAATAATTTTCACGAAGCTTCCAAGTGCTAAAGCAAAACTGAAATCACCAGAGAAGAACTCATTACATTCTTAGATTAATAAGAAATATTCTCAACCGTTGAAAAATTATACAAAAAGCTATAGAGCAACTCATTGATTTGGCGCATTAGGCCTATATGTACATAAAACATAAAAAGTACGAAAATTACTATAGTATAGGCGATAGGGGAATGAAGTTTGCATTTTGTGGGGGAAAAGCAGTGATTGATGAAAATTGTAGAGTCAGGTGCTGGGAACAACATATCAAAAATCCCACCCCCTAAACCTTGTGCAAAATTTTCTGTGGCACGTTTAAGCCCCCCAAATTTGGTTTTTTGTCTATGTCTCGAAAATTTGAAGCGATAGAAAAAATTTTCCAATCCAAAATTGTTCCTCATAAAATTCTACATAAGATACCATATTCGAACATCATTCTAGACCTATTTTTTGGCCTTAAAAGTTCGCGAGAAGTGCTCAATTTTCAAAAATTTTCATGTTTTTCGCCTGTTACACGAAAATGAAGACTTCTAGAGAAAATTAATACGTCACAAAGGCAATTTGCAATGAATTTTCGTGTCTAGAAATTGCACCCTCACGTTGCAGCCCCCTATTTGATGTTTAAAAAACACACAGAAATTTTGAATCCAGAAATACTCCTCGTGAATTTGTACATGAAATAGTCGATTGAAACAACAAAAATGCAGATTTTCAAAAAAATGTTTACAAGTTTGGCATCATTGCTTCGTCACTGTCTTCTCCATCACTGTCAGTATCGGAACTGTCGCCCCGGGCCTCCAGATCGTCGACAACAAAGGGATCGCCAATAATCTTCTCTTCCAATTTTTCGTCCTCCTCCATGGACAAGTCGAGCACGGGCTTCCGCCAAATAATAACTCTCCTCCTTCTCGGCAAGTCCAATACTCCGTCAAGAGAAGCCATTTCCCCCCTAACTTGTAATATAAGCTGTCGGAAAATGAGTGGGTAACCAATTCAAACAGTAGGAAGGCCCCTGGGAACTTCGACCTCTATTTCTACTCTTTAATAGACATCATACTACTTCAAATATCTTCAAAATGGCCTGATGAAGGTGTTGAAAACAGATTCAGGATGCATCATGCATGAGTCATCTCTCAGTCGTTGGTGTTCGTGACTATGAATCATGACTGTCTTCAAAAAAAGAATCAATTACAGCTTACGTTAAGTGCTGTTTGGGGAGAGAGGGGAAGTTATTGGATGTCACTGTCGATAAATGGCATAGATTTTGAAAGTATTAGAAATTGGCCGAGCAAATTGTTGGGACGTAGACAATAAGAGCTGATAACTGAAACAGAAAATGAAGTCGAGTTTCACTAAAAAAAAAAAACATTGTCATGACGTCTACTAGATCCCCAAGGTTCATTTTGTCCTGCGTAAATAATACTTGATTTTTCAGAGCGTCAGTTTGGCGATTCAATTCCTCGCATTCGATAGAACGAAGAAACTCTAGTTTGTCTTGATCTCAAGAAAATTCTAAATCGTTATCATACGCCACCTTCACTCGACTCGAATTTTCTGGCTTTTGTCTCACATCCCTGTGCTTGAAAGGCACTACTCAGAGAGAGGAAATGGTTGACAATTTAAATTCATGGCAGGCTTGAGCAACCTGAAGCTCGTGAGCCATATGCGGTCGATAAGGGGTGCTTGTACAGCCCGTGGAGAAGAAAATAAAAGATTTTTGCGTTTGAGTGACAGTACTCCAAGTAGTATTATCTGGTAGAAAATTTGTGACCTTTAACTCAAATGCAGCATAAAGGTACTCGTCAGTCAGATTCCTATGCGATGTTTTGAACGCTGTAATCATCGAGAAAGTGTGCTCACATAGAGAGGTGGAACTGCCTTCCTACACTCCTGGATGTGGATAAGGCATAGGTTTCGAGTAGGTATAGGCCATAGCGTGGTTCTGCATTTGCTCATAGTCTATCTTCTTCTTCATGACGGCGGCTGCTAATGCAGACACTTAGAAAAGCTTCTTGATTGGTTATCTTCTTCTTTGCTTCGCGAATACCACCGCTCTCTTCTCAGCAATAAGGTCTGCCGGTGGTGAACGGGCTAATACGCAAAGAGCCTCCTCAGCGGAGCTCTTTGTTGAATATTGAGCATCTCTCTCCTTCTGTAAAGTATTCATGTTGAGTCGGCCTTTACTCGGGCTCGCATGTAGGAAGATTGCCAGGGTGGTGCTCATCATGATCTTCCGTCTTGCTTCACTTGGCCCTCTCACACAAGTCTTTTACCGATGAAAGACCTATGATCAACGGAAAATCAACGATGTTGACATCAGTGAGTAGGATGGACAAGGTGGTACTCATCATGATCCTTTTCCTTGCGTCCCTTAGCCCTACCAGGTTCATCTGAACCCTTGGGTACACATCTACCCTACCCGGCTTCCTTTCACGCCGAGCGGTGCTCATCATGACCGTTCTTCTTGCTTCTCTTGGCCTCATCAGGTGGCTTAGGTATGCATCTATCATTCCTGCTTTTTTCGCTGTCATCAAAAAATGGTGCCTGAAGCTCAGCGTTGAGTCAAACCAGATGCCAAGGTACTTCATCACATTTTTGGTCGTGATTTCCACTCATTCCAGGTTAAAGGTGGGTGGACTGAACTTTCGAAGGGTCGTGAATAATATGGTCTCCCTTTAACTTGCTACAAGGTCTAGTCCAGCTGACTCCATCCAACGCGTTACTTCCTCTGGGGCCCGGTTTGCCTGCTGTGCACCGCTACAATTATCTCTCCAGGGCATACCACCAGTGTCTCATCTACATGTTGAATGAGCTCAACACCCGGTCGCAGCTTCATCTTTTAAATACCGTTGAATGCAACTCACTACAGGAGTGGCCATAGGACCACTTCTCCATGAGGACATCCAATATTCTCTCTCACAGAATTGAGTTGAACGCATTCCTTATGTCCAGGCTGAGGGCTGCGCAAAACTGACCTCTTGCTATTGCTAACTTGGTTATCCTCTTCAGCCCAATTCCAGCATCTGATGTACAGCGTACAATCTGAAGACCGTCCTAACTACTAGAGATTGTAAAGTATATTGAACTTCCAGAGTGCAAACCATGAATAGACGTTGGATGGTACAACGCTGATGCGTAAATAAGGATTTGTAAACGTATATTTTCGGGTATATTTTTGTTTACCGGTAGCTATTTCATGAATACCTGACGGGAGCTACTTTTTGAAGAGGTAATCATTTACAGTTTTCAGATGTTCAGTCCATTGGAAGTGTAGTCTAAATGATGGAGTAAGAAAATTCGTTACGAATAATTTCTGTAGTGTATAAGTTTTCTGCAGAAGTCTTCATTTTCGTGTAACAGGCAAAAAACATGGAAATTTTTGAAAATTGAGCACTTCTCGCGAACTTTCGAGGCCAAAAAATAGGTCTAGAATGATGTTCGAATATGATATCTTATGTAAAATTTTACGAGGAACAATTTTGGATTGGAAAATTTTTTTCTATCGCTCCAACTTTTCGAGATATTGACAAAAAACCAAATTTGGGGGGCTAAAACGTGCCACAGAAAATTTTGCACAAGGTTTAGGGGGTGGGATTTCTGATATGTTGTTCCCAGCACCTGACTCTACAATTTTCATCAATCACTGCTTCTCCACCCCAAAATGTAAACTTTGGTATTTTTTTTTTCACTCTATCGCCTATACTATTTGAATGGAATCGAAAAATAAAAACATTTACTCATTTCCGTTTCAAATGGATCGTACATTTAAAGAGTTTATACTCATAAATGAAAATCAAAAACGCTCAATAACTTTGAGACTGTAATGACTGTCATGGTGATAGACAAAAATTTATGATTGAATGAATTCTTGATATATTTAGACATGGAACATCTAGAGACCGGGACGAACTCGAAAAGCTTTTTCAGACATATTTGGAATTCGTGATAGGAGCTGCAAAAATTTCAAGGTTGAATCCTACAGAAGATTACTCCTAGTACTTTTGCTTATAATTTGTGGAAAAGCGTTTGCGTTCATATTTTCACGTCTCTAGGGAACTTGAATAGTTCGTATTCAGGAGAGATTCGGAAAAATTTCGAACTCCGACGCTCCTGAAGAAAGGGGGAAACATCGGAGGTTCAAAGGTAAGAAGAGTTTACTATTTCTCTTGCAGGTAGAACATTCCTACAAGAATAATGCTGAAGTGTGATTCCCAGTAGCGGATTAGGGTCCTTGCCACCCACACGCACTCCGTATCAACCCACCCTTCCCAAATAGAAAGAATTTAATGGAAAATTGAAGTCGATTTCTCTCCTCTTTTCCGCCTCTCTTGCCGCCCCTCGAGAATTTGTCGCTCAACGCACGTGCGTATAGGGTAATCCGCCACTGATGATTCCTAGGAAGAAAAGAAAATTTGACAATTCGGAACTCCAACCTCTGTACTCTGAATAAGACATCTAGATGAGAAGGCAAGGAGACAGCGAGTTTTCTGTAATTTTTGGCCGAACCCGAGAGCTTCCGTGAAATGAACGATTAAACAAAATTCAAGTTCTTCATAAAATGCATTTTATTTCATGAATAACTAGGAGAAAAAAAAATTGAAAATTCACAAAACATTTCATTTTTATGTACAAAAAAAGAATTACAAATTTTAAAATACGTATAATATCCAAGCTTATTAAAAAAAAAGAAGAAAAAAATGAAATTAGTTCTTTGGAAGAATAAATCGATCTTAGTTTGTTATTCGTTTTTATAAGTACGATATTAGAAAAGTGTTTATAATAGTACTTTTTTGATTACGTATCAGCAACGAGAAAATAAAATCGATCAAATATCTTCAAAAATGTATGACAAAAAATAAAGTGAAAATACTATACACGTAAAAACATTCGAAATACATACATATTATAAAAGAAGGAACTGAAATATCATGCGTACTTGGCCAAGATTTCGACTCAGATAACGTTTGGTGAATTCTTTAAAAATATTTTGCTCATGCAAAAGAAGAAAAGTTTAGCCCAGAATTTAAAACTGAAAGAGTCGCTTTCTCAAGATTATGGCACGTAAAATGAATATTTTTTCGGTCAACTTGAAGTCGTCGATAAAAATCAAAGAGTTCTCAAAAATACTCATTCCCAGATTTTTCCAACCCCTACAAAAATCAAGAACCTCGGTGAAAAATTTACGCAATATTGAAATTCTGTTTGGATATCCGAAAAATCTAATTCAATTTATATTCTGAGGTATTCGAAAAGATAAGCCGCGGAAACCAGTCTTCCGCAAAAGCTTTTACTTTCTATCAGCAACAAGAATTGCGAAACCGTCCCTTTTTTTTCGAAATTGGTCACAAGTTCTAGGTTAAAAATACCCAAACGTATCCGTACGCGACTCTCTAATATCAGTTCTGAGGCGTTCGTCAACCAATCAGAAATGATCTAATGGAATTCTGAACACAAAAAAATACACATATATACCACAAAAAAATTGAGAGGGGAGAAAAATACAGAGAAAAATTGCTGAACACTCGCAATTAAGGTAACAACAAAACATGTTTCCGTTTCGTTAAATTACGGACCAACAAAAATAAAAGAAAGAAAGAAAGAAAAAGACTCAGCTTTCTACGTCCTTCACAAAAGACAAAAACAAAAAAATATCTTATTCTCACGAAATACACACAATATAATTATGTAGAAAACAAAATATGATATTTCCTGTTCTAGGAAAAGTATTGTATAAGTGGAATTCCGTGGGGGTAATTTTGGGAAGGACAGCAAAATAAAAAAAAAAAAAAAAAAGGAGTGGGAGAGGAAATAAGAAGAACGAACAATTAAAAATACATTGGACTAGTTGATACATAATTTGTGAGATACAATTCTCATATTTCGCTCGTCAACCCCACAACACTTCGCAAAATTCGATAAGAAAAACTGTAAAAACATAAAATATATAACTCATTTCTTAAAGGAAATAATATTGTCCTAATTGGAAGAACTTCCCAAACAGTCAGACGAAATGTCAAAACAAAAACACGATGAAAACTTGCAAATAGGAATAATAGAGCTTAGATTTTGAAATTTAAGAAGAATAATTTTAGTAAGCAAAATCTATCGCCAAAACAGTTTTTCACATGATTTTTAAATTCATTCAAAAACGATAAATAATAATTCTGCATAGTCATGATTCAACTGAAAGGAGTTCCCACTCGTAAATTTCAAATTTATATAATTTTCAATACTTAGGCTACCTAATTTTGTTTATTGCTGTCAACATACACATTCAACGTACGCTGATCGTATAAAAGGGACTTACAATTTAAAAATGACTGTAAAAAAAAAAAAAAAAAAAAAAAAAAAACCATAACGAGAATGGGTACAATCTACAAAAATAAAAATATGAAGCGCCGCATCAAAGAAGGAATACACTTGTAAAACTAATGAAAGATCAAAAAAAAAAAAAATTGCATAAGAGTCGATTACACATATCATCGTGATCAATATTAAGAACCAAAAAATTAATATCACATTACTTGGACTAAAATATTGTGGGAAAACACAAGAAAAGTCGTACAGAATGTTTCAGAGTGGATTGTTACAGCACGGATTTGTTACGCTCTCATTTTTTGTACGTGGTTCATTGTTCGAATGTTCGTATTATTTTCATTTGATCGTTATTAATACTACAATAATCCGTGACATACTAAGAGAAAGGAGTGAGTATAATTATGGAGTAGAAGAGAATTTCAGCGACCGTAGAAGCTGAATAATTAGAAATTTTTGTAATATCAATGCAATTAAAAATGAAGTAATGGAAAAAAAAAAAAAAAACAAAAAAAGAACAGACAAATGAACAAACAAACATCAAAGCTAGAATCAAAATAACAAAATAAGTAAGAAGATGACAAAACATCGAAATTTTACAGACGAACAAATGAAAAAAATTAAATTTGTATCTTCCGATCAATGAAGTGAGAAAGGGTGACTAAAATGAGCGGCAATCATAACAGTTAAAGAGGGAGGGTAGGAAAGAAAGAGTGAGTGCGTGAGTGATCATGACGATTGAGATCATTTTGACAACTCAGTCTATATATGTACTGAGGCGAAGAGAAAACAGGGGCACGAAAAAGTTGAGAAGGTTAAAAACAGTAGTTTCAAGGAATAAAAATTCAATTTAGATTTGTTTCTCTTCGCGCTAATCGCCTCACTGCTCCACGTTCTGCAAAATTATATAATTTCCATCATCTTGAAAAGAAAATCATTTCACTCTTTTTTTCTGGATTATTAAAAACTTATCATATAAATTGCAATTGAAGTATTGTTATCTTCTTTCTTTGAACAACAAATAACAAATAAGCGATGGTGGAAGATTCAGTTGCGTTATTTTTTCTTCTAATTGATCTTTGTTAAACTGTTGTCTAATAATTCTTCTACACAGATCCATTAACGGTAAAGGTTCAGCTGCAAAAAAAAAAAACGAAAAATAAAACGAATTAGAAAATGTTTCAGGTTTTCAAGAACCATAATTTATTGTGTTCTTAAATATTTTATAGCTCGAAGTCAACTCTCTCAAACTAAGAATCGATTCAACGAACTTGTATAACAGCTTCCGTGAGAAAAAAAAAATCCAGAATCAGATGCAATCCCCTAACTGTTCCAAAACCATAAAATAGTGTTCACGGACGTCTCATTCAAAAAATTATTGCAGAACTTCCCAAATACATCCAACAATCGACAGAAGGTATCAACCAAAGAAGTCAATTTTGATTCTTCGGAGATCACAAATCGAGACAGGATTTTGCAGAAAGATGAGTGAATACATGTACTCGCAAGATACCTAGCATAATGACCGATACCCAAAAACAACTGTGTTGTATTTCGATATTTTCAGAAAAGAAAATATATCTACATCAGAGTCAAAGTTCACGTGGGTATTGTATTTCTTGGCGCAGATCATGTATCATGTCTTTTGAAAATTTTGCTGAATCAGATATGTTGTGGATAATGCGAGACAAAAATATTTGAGAGTTCTAGGCAAAGGCTTTAGAGCGGCACACTCGCTTGATGTAAAATAAGTCTACTTTGGAAAATTTCAGCCTAATGAGCCTTCTTGGTCTAGTGTAAGTTTACTTTAGTATATTTCAGGCTGATGAGATTACGGGGCCTCGACCTATGACATCACCGACTTATGACGTCACAAGCCCTCAGCGTTTCCTTAGCCTAGTATGAATCTAGTCTACGCTTTTTCATTTTAATTATTAGGATTAGCTAGAAACTACAGGGAGGGGAGCTCGGACTCGCAGATTTGAGAATCATTGCCACAGTGAAAATCCCCTTAAGGATGAGACCAGAGCAAAGAAATAAAACATGTCAAAATAAGTAAAATATGTAAACTTTCTTAGTTCTCCTTTTTCTACGGATTTCATAGAATCTCAACTAGGTTGCACTATACTTATCCAATCGTCAATCATGCACGTTCGCTTTCTCTGGTGGTTTCGTCATACTCTTTCGTATCAATTTTCTGCCCAAGAGGGGTGGACGCATCTTACAACACAACTATTGTGACATTTACTCTTTACCACACGCGCCAATGTTGTGTGCTTCTCTATAGTATACACGAACAAATTTGAATTACAGTACTTACGATCCAAACCACCAATATATTTCATCGTGATCTCACAATGACCCCATACGGCGCTAACAATAGGATATAATTTTTTGCCTTTTAGTCCTCTAAATGCAATACCCAAATACTGGCTGTCAACGACAAACGATAACGTTCCTTCGTCCATATCTAATACAACTGAAACATAGTACAAAAAAAAACTATATATATATAGCAGTCCGTATAACAAACAATATTATAGAAACACAGGCTCGTATACTAAAATATTTACCTAGAAATTTATCTGGAACAATAAACGTTTCATCTGGTTTAAGTAACGCTGGATAAGTAACGGCGGGATTATTTTTGGAATCGTGAAATAATTTATTTCTTCCCAGATCCCATCCCCACGATTGATCATTACTACCGACTAAACTCTGTAGGAGGAAAGAGAAAACGAACGAAACGAGAAATTAATATCGAATGAAAAAAAAAACAACCATGTTTTTGATAAGTGAGCGAGGTCTAGTCTAGCTTCTAAGCTGTCTCATCGATAATTTGTTCGAAGAAGCGTAAAAAGATACTCGCTAGACTCGACTGCAACAAAGCGTAGGGAGGGCTACACTTTTAGCGGCTGTTGACTATCTACAGTTAGTT
The DNA here is from genome assembly GCA_035079395.1 of Aspidiotus destructor. Taxonomy (NCBI): domain Eukaryota; kingdom Metazoa; phylum Arthropoda; class Insecta; order Hemiptera; family Diaspididae; genus Aspidiotus; species Aspidiotus destructor. Next base: position 349,316 of record JAVHKZ010000014.1, read on the forward strand.
AGGCGGATTCGTTACCTGATAACCGACAGAATGTAACGGAGCGTCTTGGGTAGCTACACCAACAACGGCGTGGGTTCCTCTTTGTCTGGTCGACCAATAAACTTCCCATACATGTAAGCCTTTCGTCAGACCGACTTTACCACGTATACAATCAGTACTTTGAGCGACAGGGTGTCGATGGAATGTTAGTTTATCTTCTTCCTGAAAAATGAAATATGAGAAAATTAATATTTTATACTAAGCGTTTTATAATTCTTTCTTCTTATTTCTATTATTGAACACAATAATTGTACAGCAGGAAAATGGACAAAAATTTAAAATTTGTTCTACAAGAAAATTATACACGGGGGCGCGGCGAGCAGGGCGTGTCGAATGGGTAGAAGAGCGTTTCTGAAGACTGAACTGAAGTAATATTCGCAAATTGACTATCCTCTAACAATTATGTTTACCGACCTACACCGTATGAAAAAACAAAAAAAAAAAGGATTTCTTGGCGTTGCCAAAAATATAAAGATCATGTTTCATGTCTTTTCGCCAGTCGTTTTAAGCTCTTCATAGTTCAAAAATTTCCGAAATTTCCAGCTTCTTGTTCTAGTATAAGTCTACTTTAGAGTATTTTAGGCTGACTGCTTTCTGGGATTCACTCGCAGCGCCGGCACTCGCTTGATGTAGTATAAGTCTACTTTGGAATATTTCAGGCTAATGAGCCTTCTTGATCTAGTGTAAGTCTACCTCAGTATATTTCAGGCTTATGAGATTACTGGGCCTCACTCGCTCCGCTCGTTTGTCCCGCTTCTTGGTCCAGTACAAGTCTATTTTAGTATACGGGCGCGGCAAAAGCCTTCGAACCGATTTGCAATTTTTTTAAAAAACGAAAAAAATGAATTTCAAAAACGAAAAAAAAAATGGTTTCATTACTATGAAAAATGAATGAACATGTACAAGAATGACTGACAACGAAAAAAAAAAAAAAAAAAAAAACATTCAGTATGCAGGTAAGCGGCCACTTTTTGTGTTGTTTTCGTATCCCGACACAAAAAATAAACGGAAAGCGTTTGTAGACTTCTGCCACTGTATTTCAGGCTGATGAGTTTTTTCAGAATTATTTTTGATTTTATTTATATTTTTATTCTATTCTTTGATTTAATTTTTTTCATTGTTTTTTTTTGAGAGAGAGGATGATACTCACAAATTTCTCAATGACCGCCCAGACATTTATTTTTATCTTCAATTCAATTTAATTTAATTTAATTTTATATTTTAATTTTATTTTTATTTGATTTTATTCATTTTTTTAATATTTCTTTCATTTTTTTTATTTTATTTTTTGATTCTATTTATTTTTCTTGATTTTCTCTATTTTTCATGTTTTATCTATTTTTCCTTTTTCTTTTTCTATTTTCATTTCATTTTTATTTTATTTTCATTTCATTTCATTTTTTCTAATTGTTTTTTTTTTAGAGACGATGATACTCGCAAATTTCTCAATGACCGCCCAGACATTCATTTTCATCTTCAATTCAATTTTATTTTATTCTATTTTCATTTGATTTTATTCATTTTTTTAATATTTTTTTCATTTTTATTCTATTTTATTTTTTTATTATATCTATTTTTCCTTTTTTTTTCTATTTTTGTTTCATTTTTATTTCATTTAATTTTTGTTTATTTTATTTTTTTATTCTATTCATTTTTCTTCATTTTCTTCATTTTTTATATGTTTTATCCATTTTTCCTTTTTTTTTTCTATCATCATTTCATTTTTATTTTATCTTCATTTTATTTTTTTTCAATTGTTTTTTTTTTTTTAGAGAGAGGATGATACTCGCAAATTTCTCAATGACCGCCCAGACATTCATTTTCATCTTTAATTTATTTTATTTTATTTCATTCATTTTTTTATTTTTTTTTTATCTATTTTATTTTATTTTTCTTCATTTTCTTCATTTTATATAATGTTTTATCTATTTTTCCTTCTTTTTTCTATTTCTATTTTTATTTTATTTTTATTTCATTTAATTTTTTTTCATCATTTCTTTTTTTCAATTGTTTTTTTTTTTCAGAGAGAGGATGATACTCGCAAATTTCTCAATGACCGCCCAGACATTTATTTTCATTTTCAATTTAATTTTATTTAATTTTATATTTGAGGAGCGGTTTTCCAAAACTCGTTAAATCCATTTTATTCAAAATTGAGATATTAGCGTTTTTAGCGTTTTATACAAGTAATACATCATATAAAAATGTCAAATAATTTTTGGCACCACTATCTATGCGTCTAAGATATATGAGCCGTGTTATTTTAGCGCCCTGTTTCAAAATTCTTTGGACATCAATACATGTAAATAAGATAAATTAGTTTTCCAAAACTCATTAAATCCAAAATTTGTACCTCTTTGGCGCAGCCTCACAAGCTAATGAACCAATGCACGTGGATGCCAATTTTTGTACTCATGTATGACCATCTACTCCTACTATAACCATTCACACATTGCCATTATCTCTCGCTGTGACAAATAGAGGTAGTTTTTTATTTTTCCTGAAAAATTTGCTAAAGTGGATTTAACGAGTTTTGGAAAATCGGGTCTCATTTAATTTTCTTCATTCGTTATCTATTTTTCTCCATTTCATTCATTTTATTTTTTTATTCTATTCATTTTTCTTTATTTTCTTTATTTTTCATTTTTTATTCTTATTTTATTCTATTCTTTTTATTATTTATTTTTTTTTTTTTTACCAAAATTCCTCCAAGTCCCAAGGTCACAACCGGACGCCCGGACAATTTTCAAGAATTAGGGGGTAGAGAAGAGACCTGAAACATGTCAAATTTCTCAATGACCACCCAGACATTTATTTTTAATTTAATTTAATTTTATTTTATTTTCTATTTCATTCTATATATTTTTTTTATATTCATTTTTCAATTATTTTCTTTATTTTTTATTTTCATTTTATTTTTATTTCATTTTTATTTCATTATTTCTTTTTTTTAACCAAAATTCTTCCAAGTCCCAAGGTCACTGCCGGACGCTCGGGCAATTTTCAAGAATTAAGGGGTAGAGATAAGACATGAAACATGTCAAAAACGGGTTCAATAAAAGGAAGACACAGAACAAATTTTCGAGAAGTTCACATTTTGTAATCGATACGAGTACAATGAAAGAAAGAGAGAGAAAACGCTATAGAAAGAGGCGAAGGAGAGTAATGAAAAAGATGAAATGGAAAGTCAAGATTTTAATTCCCTATCTGCTCTACTTAGAACCAGCTTTGAGTCGATAAATTCATTTTTCCAATTCTAACTAGGGTTTTTTAAATTCTTAAAATCGGTCACTTCCATCTGATGAAAAATAGCAGTGATTCCTTCTTCAAAGAGTACCCCACAAAATTTTTCTATGATTGTCAGGTTATACTTATTTTTCATAGTACAACGGCTTCTCGGTTCTGCGACAAGACCCCTACAATACGAAGCACAGGAAGCATTATGAAGTTACAATTACAGCAAAAACAGACAAATACCTATTGAAAACAGTTAATCTTTTGTAATATTTTGAATCGTAAGAAAAATATCGTACATATTCCGTAAATCAAGGCCAGGAAAGAATAAAGAACGAGATTTTACGTTACATTCTTCTTCTTTAGCGGAAGAAATTTTGATGAAGATCTCAAATCCAACATCAGACTATCACCGTACGAGAGTTTTGAAATAGAGACCTGTTTGATTTCTTAAGATTACCAATCAATGGGAAGGAAGACCGCAATGATTATCAATTTCTGAAGAATTTACAACCACATCATCGACCAGAGCGTCAAGTTCATAATCTCAGCCGGAATTGGAAGCGTTCAGAAGATTCGCTCGACATGAAGTAACTCGACGACTGATTCTTATGCACGCCATCTTCCACATTATCATCGCGTCTTTATCAAAAACATGAAACCTGATTCCGAACATTTGGTACTGCTATACATTCGCTCTGTATCCAGGAATACAGCGCAGCGTATTCCAAAGAAAAACTCTCTTTTTTCCATCCTTTCATTTTCTTTCGTGAATTTCCCAACAACGAGGAAATACCAGACGCCAGAGTAAGGCCGTGACAAATTATTTCTAACGTAGTTAGGTGCGGAGAAGAAAATTATAAACATTGACTTCACTCGATAACAAAGAAAATCTGCTGTTATAGCAAAAATATTATAAACGAATTATTACGAAATCGCTATCCGTCCGGAAAATAGATAGATCGAATAAAAAGAGAAATTACGTAAGCGCCGAAGTACCTCTAACTATTTCCAATACTGGCGCGCCGATTCCTAATTGAGGAAATGCCGATGCCGCCACCACCATACCACAATCGCAGACATGTTGAATCATCGCACGAAACACACTGGTCCATGATATGGTGAGAAACGTGCAAAATAATGGTATCTCTTACTCTACATAGTGTAGGTAATAATGAAAGAAGGTGGGTATTACAAGCATGTCTTTGCGGCGCCGCGCCGCAGTAAACGAAAACTAGTTCGGTAACGTGATGTCCGACCGTATCAATGGGGAAACTATATAATATAATAGATTTTACAGCTTTCTGAAACAGCATTCCATTTCCTAATACAACACCCACGTAATACAGATTGTTTGTTAAAATTGAATTAGTCTATTTTCATTTTAGTTATCCTTGTACAAACCATTATAGAATCAAGCAATTTCTTCTATTTGAAAAAAGTTGAATTTTGAAAATCTCCATGACAATTTTCAAAGCACAACAGCTTTTACTTATTTTAATGAAATTGGTACGGTTCAAAAACAGGAATATCCTCTTCGTACATTCTATTGATATTACTGAGTAACAAAAAACAAAAGCTCTTTTTTCTTTACAAAAAGTTGGTTTTTGCGAACAAGACTAGTTAGAAACAGTACAACAAATTCGAAGTTTCATCAGACGTTTTTTCTTTTACTAAATCTGGGTTCTGTTCCATTCTTCTACGACTCGGTCGCCCACGTTCTAATCATATTCCCACAATTCGATCGGTAATTTCACAAATTTATGGTCTATACAATACCCTCTAAAGGTTTGCATTTCGAGCATCGTCAAAGCACTTCGGTAACTTCTCACCCTAGAAGGATATTGAATGAAAAACCAAATCGCAGACGTTTCAACAGTGCTCGAGGTCATTTGCCGCGCTCAGAAACTAACATCAGACTCGAAATGTTTAATCTGAATATCAATCTCCGCCTGCTGTACGCTTATTTCTTTTCGATCTTGTATTTTTCTATCAAATTTCAAATTCACGCGACCATTACCATTTACAAATAGCATACCTTAACAAATATATTCAAAGATCTATCTTCCGAATTCCACGCATGTTTAATTTGAGCATCGCGCGATGCAGCCGGCATATCTAATAATATATCTAGTCTGGCTGGTCGAGCGAACTCCTGCGATAATTCTCGCGGTATCACTGGTTTATATTGCTGAACACCGTCTCTGTTCACACTTTTGACTCCATCTGGAAGAAAAACCAATAAAAAAGGTATACGAACATGTGTGCATCTTTAAAAACTGTACATCAAATTAAGTGTATCACAATTAGGTCGAGAGTTCCATAATATACTAAATTACGTCGAACAATGAGGACGGAGTTTCACAAAAGAAAATTTCCAATTTCGAGCTATTGTATCAGCCTGCTTATAGGCCGCACCCAATTTATGAAGAAATTCTCATTTTCTTCAAAACTAGGCCGCAAATAGAATGGCGGAAGTTTATCGGTAAATGAATTAGAACACACCGATTTAATGATTTTAAGACGTATCTCCGCTTTTAGAATCATAATTATTCTGACGTGTCTGCCTTTTCTGCATTATTAAAATTGATGTGCCTCTTGATCGAACTAATGTAAATAATAATATGTTCAGAAGGTGAATCGCTGTTGATATTTCTATCACTATTTCAATCCGAATAAACAAGAAAAAAAATTAAATAAAATGAATCCCATACAAGCCGCTCCCCATTTCTCACCTTTTAAAAACCTGATAAAAACTGCGGCCCACATGCGGAAAAATACAGCGATAGGCAGACCTGGAGAGAGAGGAGGGGGGATTTTAGAACTTCGTTCGCGGATCGGGCTTTCTGAGGGGGCCCTCGCAGGGTTTGCAATTTTTGTTTGCCTCCTTGAAAAAAGGAAGGTTAATCGCGAGCGAAACATGCGAAAAATTTTGGAGGGCTCGCAGTCTCAGTCCTTCCGGGCTTGGAAATTCTCTCGACGGCCCTGGTGATAGTTCAACTTTGAGTACCGTATCGAAACATGCAAAAAAAGTATAATGAAGAATTTGAGACAGTGGAATACGAAAACATTGAAGCTTAGCCCAACAAAGAGGGTAGAGGCTTCAGTTTCATCTGTCGGGGGATAACTTCAAGATTCAATGAAAACTGTAAACTGATACAAAAATTTGAAGACTTCCTGATTCTGATAATGACCCTGTAGAAGAGTTGTCAGAAGACACGTGGACTAAAGTAACTAGCCGATTTTAATCTGAGCGAGGTACATAATCCAACTGTTTAGGATTCACGACCGGTAATTTTTCAACAAACTCTGACCGTTTTGTACAGTCACCTTGAAATCTATCCTAAGATTTAATCAAGAGGGACCAACTTTGTGCTCGAGTCAGTGGTCGACTAGATTGTATGGGCCAACTAAAATAGGTATTGCACAGGCGTCACAAGCCTGCAACTACAATTTATTTCTAATATTGTTTTCTTCAAAGCACAACCCTTCGTCAGCCAATGGTTTGAGTTTCGAGGAAGCCGAAGTCCGGCACCCCCACTCAATATTACTGAGGAAGATTTCAACTTTCACCCCCTCGTAATTTAAATATACAGTGGAGGATTCATTTGACGACAGTTGCGGGCGTTTCGAGATAATTTAGGGTGCAACAGAAAGTCATATATTTCGATGATACTCCGTCCATCAATGTTACCGAATAAAATTTAGTAATTACGATACTAATAATAGTACTTGAAAAAGAAAAAGTTCAACTAACTAGACATTTTCTGGCCCATGTTCATGCCTTGCAGAGGAACGGTGTTTGTTGAAGAATTTCGTACTCGTCTGTAGCCAGGTCCGTTCGTACTGCTGATCGGATGTTGTCTAAATTGTTGTAAATAGGAAGCTGTTTTATTGCTAGAAGGACTGGTGGTAGATGCGCCAGAAGACTTGTACGGATTGCTCGAGCGTCTGGACGGCAAATCGCGTAATTCGAAACCGGAAGTCGAGTAACTATTATTCGATACAGTCGGTAGTATATTGCTTAACGGACGAGAGTTGCTCTTGTACCTGTAACACAATAAACAAATATGCACGCATCTGTTAGTCATATATTTATTATACACGTATTATGCGGTACAAGTTTCCTATTTCAAAACTTTTTCACTAGTTTTGGACCTTATGATCGGTACGTTATTGTAATTCGAAGAGTAATGCGATGAAATTGTAGGTTTATACGCAGACAATAATGAAGAAAAGACACTCGGTTCTTCTTCTTTTTCATCCGGAGTTTTACGTCGTTATCGCGAGAGATTGGAAGAAACGTCTGAAGAAAATACAGTGTCTTCGAGCGCATCACACTCGTTGTGCGTGTACATAAATATCTCTATCGTACACTCTCTCAAGTCAATTATTATGACATCTGCTGCTACAATTACGTAACGATGCATTCTGTGAGCGTTCTCACTTTCTCTTTGATTAAGAAGAAAATAAAAAAGTAGTTCATTGTCAACTTGTATACGAGTGTAGAAAATTTATTCTTTCGCTACACGATTAAAAGGCTCAGTCTTCAGCTGCTGTATATCGTACGAAGACATAATTATTATTCTCGTCAATCCTTGTGTTTTGCGAGCAATGTAGACGAAGTCATCACAAGAACCACAAATAAGAACGAAGAGAGAACCTAGGTATAGGTATATTACATTCAGAAGTCAAGGATACGGTGAGAATGACACAGCCCTATTTTGATTTCGATCTATATCAGAAATTATTGATCGACATCGACCACTTCTTTCCCGATTCTAGGTACTCGACAATTCTATCGAGTTCATTCAGCTGTCTTTTCGTTCTTGACAGTACATCAGTATTAGGTAGGACACCTTTTCCGTAGTTATATCATAGGGCATGGTCAACGATACGTAGACGGCGGCATACGTTCACACACAAACAAACTTGCACGAGAGAACAGGGAAGAAGAAGGACAACAAAGAAACCGAAGCACGCAATATACTTAAATCTGACCTACGCGAAATACAGACACACGTCGCGTCGACGGGACACTTCTCGTAATGACACTTCTGAATACTAAGAAAATCTTGCACACCAGGTTAAGATGATTTTAATAACAAAGTATCTTTCGCTCAATTTTCAAGATAATATTTTTTAAATTCTCCCCCCCCCCCTTCATAGTTTATGCACAATACCAAATTCTACTAGGAAGACGTTACGTAGCATTCCTATTCGGTCATGGATACATAGTAGATTTTTCTGAAGATGTATCCACAGAAAGGCAAACAACTCACTGACGTATACAAGGCAAAAAAAATTTGGATTTATTTACAATTGCGGCTTCCAATTTCACATGATTACACGAGTGTACAAATAGAAGGAGAGGACGCGCTTCTTCACGTTCAACTAAACCTACCTTGACAAAGAAAGGAGTCTAAGTGCTATCCACACAATTATTGCGTAGGAATGTATTTTCCATTTTAGTTTCTACAAACGGATTTTTTTTTTCACTTTAATGTTGTCACATTGAAGACCATGAAAGGGGTACTATCCGCAAAAAAATTGATGTCCCAAAATTGCAGGGTTTTGGATATGAAAGTACATGATTCGGAAACAGTGCGTTAAGTACCATCTAAATGGCAATAAAAGTACCAAGAGAACCAGCAATGAGAGGAGTCTAAAAGCAAAATTCTTGAGAACAAAAAAATGAAGTCTGAATGACAATGCGCATAGATGGTCCATGAAATTGAACCGAGTAAGAAATCAGAAAGGGTGGGATGAGTGGATCTTATACTCTAATAACGAATGAAGAAAATTTGTGAGAGTCGAAATTTCCAGCTGAAGCAAATTGTCCATCATCCTTCCTCGTTCCAAGTTCGTCGTTGAAGTGTTTAGCTTATAGGAAGTATGCCAATTACGAACAATGGAGGCTTAAACGTGATGGTTTTGTGAGTTAAGCGAGAAAATCAAGCTTTGCAATGGTATCTCATCATATAAGGAAAATGAATATAGCCAGCATATCTGAGAAAATTATTGAAGATGCATTCGTGGAAGAGGTGTGGAGTATTAAGTTCGATTTCTTCGGTCAAGGATAGATTGAAAACGTGATAAAATATTAGGACCGCGCGCAAGAATAATTATAATACCTCCTAAAGTCGGTAATATGAATATAACTCTAGCTCATCACTCAATGCTGAGAATGAGTAACATTGCTCAACGTTCTAAAATGTAGCTTTAACAAAATCCGTCAGCACACGATCTCATGAGCTAATTTTCATTTCGAGAAAATTTGTTGGTTCAATCTTGATGTTCAAACTTTCTCATGTATAATGTTTCCACAAAATTTTGGAAGGATGTTCAGCCTTTTCGGATACAGATAGGAGAGAGGCCATAATAGACCCTGAAAAGGTTCATAAGAAGTTTGGATAGAAGAAACCATTCGTATTGAAGAACACTACGCTAGAATTTTATTCTGTTTCTCATACGACTAGACGTGAGAACAATTCCTCAGATTATGGTCAAGATTTATTGACATGTTTCATGTCTTTTCTCTACCCCCTAATTCTTGAAAGTTGTCCGGGCGTCCGGTTGTGACCCTGGGACTTTTGAAGAATTTTGGTAGTAAAAAAAAAATAATAATAATAAAAGAAAAAATAAAATAAAAATAAAGAATGAATAAAATAAATAAAAAATAAATAAAATTAAAAAAAATAAAATGAAATGGAAAAAAATAAAATAAAAAAAATAATAAAATGAAAAAATAAAACAAAATAAAAAAATGAAAAATAAATAAAATGAAAAAAAAAAATGAAAAAAAATGAATTTAATGAAAAAAATTGAACAGAAAAAAATATTTAAAAAAATGAAAAAAAAAAATAGAAAAACAAAATAAAGTAAAATGGAATTGAAAATAAAAATAATTGTCTGGACGCTCATTGAGAAATTTGCGAGTATCATCCTCTCTCTCTCAAAAAAAAAATTAAAAAAAAATTTAAAAAAATAATAATAAAATAAAATATAAATAAAATCAAAAATGATTCTGAAAAACTCATCAGCCTGAAATATACTAAAGTAGACTTGTACTGGACCAAGAAGCGAGACAAACGAGCGGAGCGAGTGAGGCCCAGTGATCTCATCATTGTGAAATATACTGAAGTAGACTTACACTAGATCAAGAAGGCTCATCAGCTTGAAATATTCCAAAGTAGACTTATACTACATCAAGCGAGTGCCGCGAGTGAGTCCCAGAAAGCAGTCAGCCTAAAATACTCCAAAGTAGACTTATATTAGAACAAGAAGCTGGAAATTTTGGAAATTTAGGAACTATGAAGAGCTTAAGACGACTGGCGAAAAGACGTGAAACATGATCTTTATATTATTGGCAACGCCAAGAAATCCTTTGTTGTACGTATAGCGGATAAGTTTCTTCTTTCATCTTTGTGTCGTGGGAGTTTTTAGGGAGGGAAAATTTTCTCACTCTGGGAATCATTTACAGAAAGTTTCCAACGCCCATCAGAAAAGCCCTTACAACTTTTACCTCAATCATGTTTTCAATATCTTTCTCCTTTTCTATTCCCGTCGTAATTTCCAGTTCTCTCGATTCGAAAGAAAAGACAACAAAGAACAATGAAGAAAATGGTGTAGTAGAAAAATCTAAAGGTACGGAAAAGTAGGTTAATCTCCACTTTGGTATAGGGTGAGCAAAATCCAATGAGAGACCATTACGCTTAGAAGTATCCCGTCTCCTGTTCTTCTCGAACGCTGGTCAATTACAACAATCTTGCCATGTAGTTTAAAGCTTGTCTGGATTTCTCGTCAGGCGACCTTGAAACGTTCACTACTACATAAGTCATCGAATGCATTATTGGAAAGAAGAACAAGTACACACGCACCACTCACTGTCGCTGCAACCGCGAATGCGTATCGGATACTGTCGCCGAGTTGAAAGTAATGGCATTGCTGTACTCAGCGACTACATAATATCGTACTGCATAATACGAGCCGACACGCGTTTACCGCAGATATAATATACACTCCTTTATAAGATAAAAGTGAAAGTTTCGCGTTGGTCGCTGGCTCGCCGGTTCGTTGTTCTTCGACAATATACTGTAGTAGGATAGGATAAGACGAAAACGGTGTTGGGAGCGGTAATCACGCGGCGGCGCAGGGGACAATATGCTATCGTCGTCGTCGTCTAGACCGCAGCGCGAGAGAGAACGAAAGCTCACAAAGTACTGCGTATTACGCGAAAACGATTGTAACGACGACATAGCGTGACGATCGTAGTAATAGAAGCGACTGCGAATACATTTATTTATAAATATATACGTACACGAGTCCAATACGAAGGCCGTCTAGCCATCGATCTTCTTTGTCCCAAGCAACGTCGACGTTTCATCAGAGACGGCCAATTCGTATACTCGTAGATGTATGAGCTTACATTACTTTGAAATAAACTGCGATAATCAACACTTCGGTAAAAATGATATAAGAAAAAATGGGGTAGGTATTTTAGCTCGGTAAGAGGTTTCAAAACACTCTAAAGTGATCATTAGAATTCTCAACAGTCTTGAGATTTAAGCATGTGCGATCGAACATTGCAAAACAAACTTTGTAACGATCAAAGACTCTATTTTTATGGGCGGTGGTAATATTAGAGGAGGAGGGTTGTTTCCGACGAGGTGATCTAAATTTTTGGCTCGAGTTTTTCATTTACCAACAACCTTCCTCCTTCGTAGCAGAGTCGAGAAAGCGAAGGTACCTTTACGGTAGCAGGAAGCCATCATCACACTGCACATCTGACCCAGGAACAGAGGACATTAGCAAGTGCAGCAACTTGCTGCTGGTGGAAATGCTCCTAGATGGGACGGTTTCTTTTTGGAAACCTGAGGAGGAAGCAGGATACTCGAAAACTGCGATACTCGAGATTAACATCACAATTTGGCTATTTTTGTCAACCAGCTGAACTTTCTATTCTCTTAAAAAAAAAAAAAAAGAATAGAGTTCGGGTATGATGCGCGAGAAGCTGAAATACTGACACAATTATAATGGAGGAAGTTTTCGTATTTAGATAGTAAATGAAGATCAAAACAGAAATGTGATGACGCTGCCCAAGTTACTCTACTTGTAGGTCTTTTCGAGGAAATAGTTGATGAGTTGAACCTAGGTATACAGCAGCAATAATAAACCAAATACATCTTTCAACATTGAGTGATGGTAATATAAAAATATCAAAGTAGAAATAAAAAGGAATACGCAACAAAGCTAATTTTATGGTTTCAATTTAGCCTAAAATTAGCATCCTGCGGAATAAAAGGGAAAAGCGGTGTACACATCTAACTGATAGGTTGATGGACATTTTTTGAACGGCATTGTTTCAGGTTCACTCCAAATACTAGGACACACGGGGTGCTTATACAGAAAATTCAATTTTAACCAGAAAACTGTTCAAGCAAAACAGAAAGTTTGAGGATTTGAAAAATAAATTTCAATAAAACAATACGATATACATGACAATCTTGCCGTGTTTTATTTTTACCCAATTTTCCTAATCAAATACCATTTTTCAATCCGATTATGATTCATCGTTTCAAAGAGACAGACACTCCTTTCCCGCGAAGTATTCCGAGGCTTATTCGGACGATCTCGTTACTGTTCATTCTTGCGGCTCAAATCGCCAGAAACGATTATCATCGACGTCACAAAGAGACGAGGATTATGGCTGGCTAATACCACCGCCACCAATCCATGACGTGGTACGTACGACCGCATGGTACATATAGCTAGACGAGAATCCTCGAGGTCGTTATAAATGGTCTGTAAGTAAGTACGTAATACAAACAATAATATTCATCGTCTTTCGGTTCGTTGAAGAAGCCGCGACAGTACAACAATTATACTCGTTTAAAAACTGCCGCCTCTTCAAGGCTGTTCTGTATTTCTCGTATTTCGAAGGTGAAATGAGCAAAAACTCGAACTGCTGCAACCATTTCAGGTACATGCACTATCGTAATAATATTGCGGACAAATCAAAATACCTCGTATTACAGAATTCTAAGTGTTCGATGAACGAATAGGATCTCAGAGATAACCAAGCGCCTTTTCCACTATCACCAGCTCGGTAACAATAACGATAGTAACGAAAAATACAATAGTAGAGGGCCGTGCAAACGATCTAGTTCGGGACTAGATATGCACACGCGATAGAGGGATGCGAAGTAAGAGACTTATAAATTTCGATAGGATAGATGGGTTTGCGAGATCATACATGTGAAACTAGGATGGTTGTCATAGAACGATTAGGATGAAAACGGTTTTACGCAGTGTACACATGCTCGGTCTCGACTCGACGTGAGCTCTGCTTCGGTCCGGCTCTTCATGCTTGTGCATCTGACTCGGTAGAAATAATCTATCCCTCCGTTTTCTGTTCCATCAACTTTCCGGAGAGAAGAAACCTATCACATTACCTCGGTCTTCCGTTCAAGGATACAATATCTTAGGTATACGAAATAATATATCACACATACACACATACACACACCGTTAAATGTTCGCCTATACAGAACAAAGAACTCACCCGGCATCCATAACAGAAAGAGAGAGGAAAAAGTTACCTCCACACACATGTCTCGTATACGCGAGTAGGTGCGTGACTGTTAATAAGCATAATATTTATTCAATACTCGCGCAATAACATTCGGTATTCGTTTCGAGCTGCAGCCTTACATCTCAATACAAGGAGCAGCTGTGCCATGCGCTGGTAAAGAGAAAGAAAGAAGTGGGTTTTCAAATTCAATACTTCTGACAAAATAAACTTTTACTCTTTGAAGATTATCATTTTCTCAACTTTCTTTCCAGTTTTTTGTACAGTAAGAATTTACTTTTTCTGCATCTTGGTTCATGCTGCAACATTTTGTTTTCATCGCGTTGGCTTTTCAGCGAAATAGATCGCACTCATACCTTTTCAACAAAACTTCAAAAAGTTCGTCGAGCTCTATGATTATTAAAACCAAAAATTGGAAAAAATTTCAATGCTTCATTGTTCACTTGGAATAAGACATTCGAGAAAATTTTCGACATCTGTAATCGCCTCGTAGGCCAGCAGTCCCAGGTTCAAATTTCACTGGAAAGAAACAGAAATTCGTACGTTTTTCGTTATTTCATGGTTTTCTCCCCAATCGATGGTAAAAATTGCCGATGCAAAAGGCCCAAAAAGAGAGGCTCCATAGATGAGGACAATTCTATTCCTCATACAATCAGATAAGATCTATTTTGACCAAACCTTATTGGACGCGTAATAATAATTCAAAACTGTCGGAGCACCGTCGTTGGAGCTGTTATCGTATACACACCACATCCCGGAAGCATATTATGCAATAAATTTTGCGAACCATTAAGCGAGAGCGAAAGAAGGCAAAATTTTTTTCTAGCTTCCGATCGCAAAAGAGGTTTCTTACATTTTCAGATTAACTAGATAATATCTTCCCATTTGAGAAAATTATAATGTAAGACTACTTGAAGATTCTCCTGAAAATTTATAGCGAATTTATAGGAAATACTGATGCTAATCCCTCAATAGTTTTCCAAGATCATTTTGACAAGTTCTAGGCAGAAAATCTGGGATAAAATTTTGTTGGTAGTAGTTTTTGCGATTTCTCATTCGTAGAAGTTTCATGCGCTCTTTCTAAGGAATTCCAACAATTAGACCGACCTCTCCCGTACGACTATTTTAAGCGCAATAAAAAAGTTCATCAAAATCTATATGAGACTCCGAATTATCGATGAGCAAAGTAGAAACGAAATTAAGATGTTCTCAGAACTCTTCGAAATACGCACTAAGGACACCCCAAAGAGCTTTCGATCATGTAAAATGAGCTCTTCCTATGATTGGCGCGATTGTAAAATAAGACGCATTCGTAATACAAGTAAGAAAAAGTACGCCGCAGCTCAGCGTTCCAAACCTAATTTAGACGTGAAATCATTCTGAGGCGCCCCGCTCCGTCGGGTGATTCGTTTAGTTTCCAAAAAACGAACGACATCGTACATAACCTCGAGAAGTTGAGATTACGTACTCTGATAACGCTGCGTTACGTAATACGCAAGCGCCACACGCTGTAACTCGACATCGTAATAAGGAAGACCTTCGTAAGAAACGTCGACGGTGGAACAAAATTGGTTCGGGTTCCGGCAACAGTGTAATTAACAAAAGAAAATAGGATAAAATTCACACCACGTACAAAAGCGTTCGGCAGACAGCACACACACACACAGATAACACTTGTACTCCAATATATTATCTGTAAGTGTGCATGGCGTGCGTGATGCTCTACACATTCATTCTGAAATCACCCTAAGGTGGATGTTTATTGTTCTTATATTATTCTTATGACTAACACATTATCATTTGAAACTCAACACACAAAAATCATTCGACGGGATACGTAAGAGCACACCAAGTGAAAGTCTGTACAGACTACTACCAAGCTGCAGATAAGAACACAGACACATGTTCGATGGACTTATATCCAGATGTGTCTCTTACTTTCCTTTCTTATTGTTTCTTCTCTCATCAATCTTCATGATATTCAAAATGCTTCACCGTTTCTTTGACAGCATCAGATGAGCTGATATAGTGGAGATTGCTTCACTGCCGATTAAAGATTGAGGTCCTCGAACATAGGAAGACAACCATTATCCAAGCACACAGGTTATGGACCTACTGTAGGGTGAAAGACGTCGTCAAACCAACTGTGCTCACTCGATGGGTTAGAGAAAGAAAATAAAAACTATGTCCAAGTATGAGAAGCTTGAGAGTCAAAGCAGTGTGTGTAGAAGAATCCGCTCACAAATCCATGACAGCTCCTCTTCCTTGCGCATCATTTTTCTATCTTTCCTTCTTCATCGAAACTTTGTTTATTCTCCCTGAATTCCTCTTGAACTCGAGGGCTTTACACTCTTGACTTCAAGAAATATATCGCTAACGCCCCCTCCCACCTGAACTCTATTTCGGTTAACCAAAAAGTCTAGAGCGTATCTACATTTTTCTCCCGAATGAACCATGAATAAGAAGAATTTTTCTACTTCTTTAATTTTTCTATCATCGAGCAAAAACTTATGGTCTCATTTTCAAAGCTCTGCAAGGAACTTAAGGCAGGTTTTAAACGACGTAGGATGGACATGTTTACATGCGCCTTTCGATTGACCACAAATCAATATAGCTGCAAACCCAAGTCTTTACATTCATCAGTGAATACAGATCAAGTTGGACTGGACCAGCAGTTGTCAAAAAGTGACAAAAATATTTACGGCTTACAACAATACTTCTCACTTCAATTTTGTTTCATGATTTATTTGTTTTTGTCATCTTACCTCTTTGTTTCTTTCCGTGGAATTTCCTCTTTTTTACATACCTGTATGTGTCATGTTTTCTCCATATTTATCTTCATTTTCTTTACCCTCTTCTTTTTGTTTACTTTTTCCCACGGTTTTAAATTTACTTTTCATAATTCAGTTTGCTCTCATTTTACTTGTTCACGCGAATTTTCATCACTTTGAACCAGACACTTTTTTTGTTCTCCCTATTAAATGACTATTCAGTCGAAACCGCTCGCACAAAATTTTCAGTATTCATACGGAGGTCGGTGATTCATTTGTACTAATAAAAACTATGAAAACTTTCTGGGACGGAAAACATACCTCCCGCTCCCTCCAAAGTTCCCCAAGTCTGATAGACTCTCACAATAATTGCTTTTCAAAACTTCAGATACAAGTTACCAGAAAAATCGAAGTGGACATTTTACTGAAAACAGTAAAAAATTCAGTTTTCACAGAGATACGAATGATGCAAGAGAACAATGAATCATAACAGATGGTTTTTCTTTCTTTTCGCAAATATGATCTCTTTCTCCTGAGGTATAATAACGTTGATAGAATCATAGTTGTGCAGATACTACTATCGAAAACAGAAGTTATCCTTTCAATATAGGATTTACACGTTATATTGACGTTTTCTTTCAAACACCGCCGGCTGTGAAGAACTACCACCATTCAAATTCCCAGGTAGTTGGTGTGGCGCAACTATCGCGCGAATGTCAGATTTTCATCGCACCTACGACCACGGCGACAGTATAAAATCCTACATCCTGACGAATCGTGATGCAGGTCATTCTTTTCCTTCCTTTTTCCAAAATACGCGCGTCGAACGCTTCTACTAAAGGAAAATTGTTTTACTTTCCTACAAAAGTATGTAGTACGTACATTCACGTTATATAGATGAAAAAAATAAAGGGAAAATAAAAAGGTCATTGAACCTTAGAAACGTAAATTAGCACGTACATCATAACGATGTAACTAACATTCAATTAGAACGATAAATATTTATAAAATAAATATACGAACGCGAATACAAAGAGAAGGAAAATGGAAAAGAGTATGGCGTTCGTTTTACCACGAATGAGGTCATTTTAGAGTAAACAAATTTTTTTTTGAATTGTAAATTTTTAACAACGCAGCGTCAGCGTTCCGACTGTCGATCAAACGTAAAATTTTCGATTAATAATAGATCTCTAGAGTAGAGAGTGAGACACATCAATTCAAGTGGAAAAACGATACATAGTAAAGGCTTTTCATCAATTTTCGAGAAATAAAAACAAAGGACGGAAGCGCGCTCATTCAACAATTTTTCCAAGACGCAGTTGAAGAACGAGCCCGCGATCATTTAATCAAAAATACGCGCAGTGCGGTGTCCCTCTCATCAAAGCCACCATGTAAATCCACTACGTCTGAATTCAATTTACGATCGAATTCATTTGGCATAGACATCGATGAATACATGTTTGCAATGGTACATGAAGAATGACGCATACACATACATACATTATGAATCCTCGAACATTATCTGAGTCTTCAGAAACCTAGCTAGCTTAGTCCATACAAACTATTTGCAATTGAATCGTTTTCATTCTCGGGAACATGAAAAATACAAACGCGTAAAATGAAAGAAAAAAAACGAACAACGCGCTCATACTTTTCCCACGAGTTTTCTTGAACCTCCTATACTTTTTTTTGCGCCGCATAATAAATTCGAATACAAATTTATAATGATTTTTGCATTAGAATAGTTTTCAAATTATTATACCGAGCTCAATTACACCCGGATAACGATCTGAAATTGAAGCGACACTAAAACGCTAGAAAGGTACGAATCTATGCACTTGGAAAATTTGACCTTCCGTTTTACTGACTCGAGTACTTTGATGTCTGACGTCAAGCTTTTGGAAAAAGAAAGAGTGAAAGGGAGAAAAATTGAAATAAAAATAAAATAACACCCATGAAGAGCCTTGTGCAATATATACTGCGGAGATAAGCAGTTCGTTACCTTTTCCGACATCATTACAAGGTGAAGGAATCAATGAACTTTAAATTTGAAACATTAGTGACTTTAACTAAGACCGCACAAATCTTATGATGGTAGCTTGATTTGAATTTTTCTCTTCTTCAAATTCTCTCTGATCAACCTCTAACTTCCTTTCTCTAGACACTAGAAATAATGATTGCTAGGTTTCTGAAGTACTATCTCATCGATTTAGCGTTGAAAAATTTCGTTCATTCATTTTAATCCATTTTTTTTTTTTTACTTAGAACAAGTTCTAGCTATACGTAAAGCTATTGGCTCGGCGGTACAATTTCATTGCAGTGTATTATATGACAAATACACTGAAGAGTTGAAATAAACTATAGAAGTACCTTTTCACAGGAGGATACGGTAGCTTAAATGCGAGTAGAGAACAGGGTAAGATGTAGATATTCAAGAGAACGTGTCATAGCGTCAGAATTATCCTTTCAGCGCTATCGAAGAAGTGAAAGTGTTGGAGTAGACGACAAGAAAAGAAGTAATGAACAGTGGCGAATTTACAGGGGGGTTAGGGGGTTGGAGACAAATTTCCAATTTCCCCCTAGAGAACCTTCAAACCCTAAAAAATCATTAATTTCAACTAACCAATAAGCTTCTTTTTTTTCTGCTCAATGGAAATTTTGTGTTTTTAAAAATTTCCACCTCCCCCCAGAGAGACTTTCTAGATACGCCACTGGTAATGGACAGTCAGAATTTTATCATGGGTTACGATCATGTCTTCAACCATATCTTCACCGTACCTGTACGGCACTACCTTCTGAACTAGTCCATTCTGAATTAAGTGTGAGAATTCCACGTCAACCACTTTTTGCGTTTGTCGACCAATCAGAAGTGAGCTCGGTTACCTAATGCTTTTCGCTATGATCATTGGCTAATGAGGCAAATCGCATTTTTCATCTATATCAGCCAATCAACAACAAGCTTTTAACACCGCTGTTCTCCGCGATAATGATTGGTAGTTGAAAACCAAGTCAATCTGTATATAAGTAGGATCGTTTTGCCTAAGGAATCAGTTCCAGTCCGGGAGTGGTCCGAAAAAGAAGTCTGATACAGAAGAAGATGTTCAATACCAAAGAAGAAGCCCGATACTGATGAAGAACCTAGAAGGTGTAGCTGTCTAGCGGATCTAGTTCAAGTGCGGGAGCAATTTGAAGAAGTCCAATACTGATGAAAAACCTAGAAGAAGGTGTAGTCTAGCAGATCCCATTTGTGAAGATGTTGATGAAGTAGGATTCACTATCAATCAGTGATAACAAAGAACTCTGAAGCCGTTGGAAGACATTCATGAGGTTCTACTTCAAGTAGTGGAAGCTGTTGATGCCAAGAAGATATTATCTGAGATTGTTCAGTTTTCAAATATTGTAATTTAATATTTCTGAATAAATGTTCTTACTCATAATACATGACAGTGAGGGCAGGATGGGGGTAATTGAGGGTTGATCAAGTGAGAGTCAAAGATGCGCGTGTGGTCAATTCTCAATCGGGTAAGGACAAGTTTCATCACTCTGGAATTTCTGTTGAAGGATGCCCAAAGGATGGGAGTGGGAAATTGATTTTCCCAGAGAGTTGTTCATGCTCGGAAAGTGGTTTTTGTAGTCAAAAACAGGTAAGTCAGTGTTACGAGTTATTTTTGCGAGAGAGGTAGCATGTTTGGCGGCTAAATAAACAGCGTCAAGTTCGAGGAAGTAGATGTGTCCAGAGATCCATATAAATTCAATTGTAGCATTGATTGAGTTGAAGGTGAGGAGAGTGAATTGGATACGATGTATAAAAGGGTTCGCATTGTGTGGATCCGAGAGGAAGTGGAGAGAAAAGAGTAAATCCGTGAAGAGTAATTTACCATTAGTTGGAAAGTGAGAGAGCAGGGAAACGCACAATAGCCATCAGTTCGGCAGTGAATATGGATGTCATATTGCGAATGCGTTGACAGAATAACTCTCCGTCTATGAAGTGAGTACAGGCAGTTTTATTCAAAGATTCAGATTTCCAACCGTCCAAGAGGCGAAATGTAAAATCAAGACATTCATCTATCATGTTCTTTATGCTTTGAATGGCGATGGTGTTGTTGGATTTAGGAATTTAGTCAGTGTTCACATTTCGAAATTCATTTCAACTCATCAGTATAGTGAGCAACAAAGATTAAACCCAATATAAATTGGTGTACTGTATACTAAACCTTTTCGCTTGTTCATCCCGAAGACTTGGAGGTTCACCAACTTCTTAATTTTGGGAATATTTGGCGCTTTCACGCATTTCTTTATAAAAGATATAAGGAATTTTCAAACCTTGAAGACTGCAGACAGGCGGCAACAAGAGACTTTCTATAATAAACGTATACATGATTGAGTCCCTAAAGCCACAACTCCTGCCTGACAATCATATGTACACTCGTACTTTAATAATTAGAAATGTGCATCATTACCTGACGTGAATGACAGAACGCTGCTGGTTTCTTCCGATGGAATTTATAGCACGCGTTGGATTTGCGTGAACTGACCTGTAACAAAAGACAAGAGACGCGTGAGGTCAATATGATATGCTTTTAAGTGAAACATACATATGCGTACAATAACTAGCAAAAATGACAAGCAGTTCGTCGGCGCGACAATCTATGTATTTCTAGAAGAGCTAAAAGTCGAATAAAAATCTGGAATTTGGCAAAACAAATGATCACGAATGATCAGAAACTGCACAAGTTCATCCTCAACTCAAAATGTCACATAGTTGAAGATGCCCTTAAATAAAATGACCATCTCTTGAATCACGTGAACGTAAATTGCGACGTAATGAGAAAAAAACGAAAGATAAAAATATAATCTGTCTTAAATGTATCGGTTTGACAGTGGAAAAGAACCAAGAAATATAGAATACGAACAGGGACGCCGTTGGGTGGTTTATAGAAGTCTACTCCAGATGAGGCCCATCCAACCAGAAAAAGAAAATAGAAATTTACTCTTTTTTCTTCTTTCAACCATCTTCGTAAGCATTGTGTTTCGCTATTTGCGTACGTAACCGGCCTTAAAATGTAACCATTCAACAAAAGCGAGTACGGAATCTCTACTCAAATCTTACCAGTACAGTAAATCGCTTCAAGAACTGTTTACTACGATTCAACAAAATATTATAGAAAAGCAACTCGTCTCTTTTGCATCGAAAATTCCAGTGAACTCCTCCCGAGGTTTCAACAATGTCGACTATATAGGGAGAACATCTGCGCAGAAGACGCGCAAATCAAAAATATAGCATTCTGCAATACTGTATACTTATACACAGCTGATTAAGTTAATTGGCAACATTGTAAAGGCATTTTAAAGTGATAGAATGCCGCCGTGCTTTTCAATACATGCCTTTAACGAAGTAACACTATAATATTACCCTGAGATATGCATCGCGTGAATTTTACATCGAAAAAGGGGGAATGCATTGAACTCGTATACACAAACTCACACACAAACATGAATGTAGCCCTTTTACTTGATGAACGTTGAGTATAAGAAGCGCCATAAATCGATCGGTACAAAGCGAAAGTACGAAACGATACGGAATGCCTCTTCCATTAAGAAGAGAGGATAAAAGAAAGAGAGAAACAGTTGACAAAAAAACACACTCGATTCGCGTGAGAAAACAAGTGCAAAGTAAATTCCTACTCCACTTTCGAAATTCGCATTAATTTGTATTAGAATTATTCCATCCATCAGTGCTTACAACCCCTTCTATATTAGAGGTTCCAAGAATACGAGTCCACAAAATAACGAACGATGGTTATCCTTGAACATTGAAAAATATAATTCCGACACTTCACTGTTCATCATTCGAAAGACAAGAATCATTTGAAAAGAAAGAACTACTAAAAATCTGAGACTTGAGATTTACTTCAAAGTCAAGATGAATCAGAATTACAACTCGACTTCAGAAACTCGAGTATTTTTCGATTGCTACGAGCCATTGACATCCAACACCAAATCCACCTCAAGAACTTGGAAAAATTTGTAACATCGCATTACAACTTATAACACTCATGTTTGAAAATGCATGTGCAGCAATTTACGGCATCGATCGTTACGTCACTTGCACGAACAGAACGCGAACTTTACGTTAGCAGAAGAATTTCTGTACAACCAGCATTATTGGTCGTTTGTGAATGTGGGATCAATTCGAAAATGGTCTATCACATCCAAGCGAGCAAATAATGAAGTAAATTATAAAATAGTACGTAATTTTCAAGAATAGAATTGATTCTCATAGCAAAATAATTATCGCGCTCCCAGAAATCTCGATGTGGAGACATGCATGAGCTTTCACACTTCGTAATTCATAAGTGGATTTTGAGTAACCTCAGGAATTCCGATACTTAGTAATAATTTAATGTTTTTTATCAACATTTTTATGAATTCGAATATTTATTATTCTTTTTCGTTATGATTTAATAAATAATCATTAAATTTATTAAATCAACATTTATTCATAAATTATTCTTAAATATCAATATTATACTAAAATATGAAAAAATTATTTTATTTAAATGAAGATTTGAAAATTTTATTAATATATTTTTTTTTTTTGATTATTTATCTTCATCATTTTAAAACTTATATTAAAAATATTCTGCTCAATGATTAATCAATTAAATTGCTGTAATATATTGATTGAATAAAAAAAAAAGAATAATTATTCGAACAGAATTAATCAATATTAACAATAATTTTAATAATAATAATTATTATTATAGAATAGTAACTATTCATGCTTTAATAATAATTTTTTTATAACTTATTAATTTTATTAACATTATTACTTCAACAAATTTGACTTTTTTCCAATATAATATACATGAATTTTTTTTATAAATATTTTTGAATAAAATTTTTTAATAAAAATCATATAAGTTCATGTACAAATAAAGGATTAGATACCCGATAATATAAAATTGAAATAATATTTATATTATTTATATTGATTAAATTATTATTTTTTATTTTTCATTTATTAGTACAAAAATCAATATATGTACCAATAAAAGAGATTAAAATTATAATTACAAATTAGGTTTATTCGGGCTATTATTCAATTTTTATCTTATGCTATTTTATCAATTTTAATATGTATTAATATTTTCAATTGTATCAATTTATTAGAGGAATCTGTTTATTAAATAGAAACTACACAATTAATATTATTTATTTTATTCTATTTATGTATGGTTATTAAAAATAATAGAAAATGATGGTTTTTTATTAAAATTTTAATTAATAATAAATCATCATTCAATTTATAAATATTCATTATATCTGAATTATTTTCTTTTCTGCTTTTTTTATACATACAATTCACAAAAATATTTCAATTTATTTTTTAATAAAAATTTTTATTTAGTTATATTTAAATTAAATTTTCTATACGAATAATGAATATTCGAATTCATAATATTATTTTGAAAAATAAAGATCTTGATCAAATTTTATATTGAAACTATAATGTTATTTTTTTTTAAACTAAAAGATTTATTTGTTAACAAAAAGAATAAAAACCAAGAAATTTTTGATTTATTCAAATTAGGTAAATAAAATAAAATTATAATTGATTCTATTGTTATTAATAATCCTATTAATTTTAAATATTTATTATTAAAAATCCAAAAAACATCCACAAATTTAAATTTAATATGAAATATTGGGTCATTGATTATGATAACAATATTTATTCAAATTATAATTGGATTTTTTATTTCATTTAAATTTTATTATTAAATTAATTAAAATTATTAATTCTAAAAAATAAATTTTAAATTTTTGGTTCATTTTTATAAAATAAGTAATTTATTATTAAAATAGTAATAATGAAAATAATTCTTGAAATTTTAATTCTTAAAATGATAGTAATAAAAATTTATTGTTGAATAAATTATTTTCATTTATTTTAATGAAAATTATTAAAGTAATACTTGATGATAATAAAATAATTGAGTTTATTAAGAGTCTTTTTTAATATAATCTTTCAGCTTTCCAAAGTGATTTACTCAATCCTTTAACTCCAATAGTTCATAACAACTACAAAAATCGATTTTTGCACACTCTGAAAGCAATGGAAATAAAAAGTATACATAAAAAATAACAAGCTCAAATAGCAATTCCCGAATAAATAAAACCAGCAGAACTTTTAAAACTTTCGACAATGCAGTCAAAAAGGAACAACGAGAGATGAATTTGAATAGATCCCAATCGACCTTCTTTAAAAATATTTTTCCGGTCAAAAAAACTATACTAAACAAGAATGATGATACGAGAAATAATGAAAACACTAAAAGCGTCACCAAGAAAGGATATGTGAACCCGCGTTTTCTACAATAATGACATTTACAAAGTTATGGTAGCTGCTGTTAGAAAAGAAAAGAAAAGAAAAAAAAATAAATAAATAAAAAAAAAAACAGAAAAACGCATCATCCATTAGGGGCGTATTTATTAGGGAAGAAAGAGCGCGGAGTAGTACTAAGCAGAAATTTGTACAGTTATGGATCTGTAACAGGGATATGAACTTCGTAAATGAACAGATCCGATATTCGAGTTGGGCTCAAAAAATTAATATATAACAATCAATGCTTGCCAATCAGTTGCTAAACCAAACAGGAACAAAAAAAAACTCGCTTTCCCAACGATCTAAAACTTATGACGGTAAAATTAGGAAATATTCCAGCAGATTCATAGAAGAAGAAAAAATTTATAAAAAAATCAGTTTTCCGATCAAAAAAGTATGACTTATGCGCAAAAATTTGGTTCTCATGTTCAAGTCATTCCTTCACGCTGGCGTAAAATCAAATTTTGTCCCATTAGGACTAAGTTTCTACGCCGAAGAATCGATTAAAAAGGTAATGATAATTAAATGGTTCGTGTTATGAGTTGCTTGTCGACCACACAATCTTAATTACTTAGTAGAGATTTTATTCTTTTTCTCTGCAGTTGTTGTTGTCTCCCGCATCTACTGCTAGCTGAGGTTGTTAAAAATAAAGCCCGCGAGGCATTACAACCAGGTAAATTTTACACTGAACACGAGAGCCATGATCTCTACGAAGGTCGGCTAGATTTAAGGACGGAGGACGAATCATTCCACAGAAGAGAGTTCGATGAATCACACAATACAGTACGTATAGTCGCGGTTATCTACTACAGCTTCGACTTCACAATGATGTTGGGGAATCACGACGACGAATACAACATTGAACACAAAATAAACTACGTAAGAGAACTAGTTTGAAAGAGAGGAGAAAATAAACACGCAGTCAGTGTGTGGTTCTTACCGGTAAAGGTATAGGAAGGAATGTTACAACGAATTAAAGTCGTCGCACTACACAATAATTTCTGGTAAGATATCTGAAGAGTATAAATTACTGTGTAGATAATATAAAGAGGACAAAAATCTTCAACGAAACCAAGGTTAGTCGCGTACCTATATGTATACTCCCGTCTTCGCACAAAGAAATACATTTCCATTTCTTACTTCTCTTATCCAATCGTCAAAATTAACCAAGAATTTTCTCTTCAGTTTCCGTGTTCGCCATACCGTTACGGTATATTCCTAATGACGTGACCGATAACGTAAAGAGGGTAG
Source organism: Aspidiotus destructor (assembly GCA_035079395.1). Lineage (NCBI taxonomy): Eukaryota > Metazoa > Arthropoda > Insecta > Hemiptera > Diaspididae > Aspidiotus > Aspidiotus destructor. The sequence goes on from JAVHKZ010000014.1 coordinate 375,591, forward strand.
AAGCAAAGCAGAGCATAATGCATGGAAGGGCGACGAAAAGAAGTTCACGAGGAAAGTTCTCACGTCCTTTCAGAGGGTTGCTGGCTCGCTCTCCGTATAACACTGCTGCATACTGGTGTACAGTCAATGCTGTGCACTACAATCAATACCGACGGAGATAGTTTCTAAGGGGGGAGAAACTTTTACGAGCAGTACAGTTGTGTATATTTTTCGCGTTTCTCCGCACTTCGCGTGCATACCATCAACTTTAAGGACAAAAGTTTAACGTCGCAGTCCCCATCCAAAAGAGGAAGAAGAAAAGGCGTATAATAGTTCGAATGATATAGAGTCCAGCTCGAAATATTTTATTAAAACTTGCGCTTGATCGATGTAGAGAAAATGTGCTCAAGAAAATCTCGGGAAGAAGCAGCAAGATAGAAGAGATTGTAGTCTCTATTAAGACGATGAAAAACAGGCAGTATAATATTCAAATATCAACGATGGAAGGGGAAAAGAGAAGAAAAATTATTATAGAGTGCACAACCAACCGTCGTGTGTAAATGTTGTCGACCTGCTGTGGCATATCATTTTACTGAGCACACGATATATGTACAGCATATTCCGTAAATAACAATGGACACGTGACGCGATGGATAAGTATAACCTTTTATGGTACGAACTTGAAACACGGACTTCACATCATCGCCGCCGCCGCACGTCTAATCGATACAGCAATGTTAACCAAGAACCAAAAAATATTTCATACTTGTATAAAAATTGCCCATTCTTTGAGTAGAAAAGATGGCCAAGTCTTCATCGAGGGAAGGGGAACAAGGTAGGCTATCCGCATACCACTAGGTAGGAACTTTGGTGTTCAAAATACCCAACCATAATTCCGCATCAGACGTACTGCGACAGAATGAAGCGAATAAACACTACATAACTGAAAACTAGATTCGACATCGCACTACGTGAACAATAAACACTCTTTTTTTACGCTAAAATAATTTCGTAATAATCCGGTATGGGCGATTTGTACTTTTACACAGAGAAACCAATAAAACACAACAGGACTACTCTAGTAACGCATTCAAGCTCAAGACTAGTTCCATTGTTCCAGGAAATTCGGTTTGGCTCCTGCTGCGATGAGACTGTAGAAGTTTTTACAATAAATATGTCGCGCAAAACTTTTTTGTCTGACGAAAAATTATGACGACGATGAAGGAAGCGGGGAACCATATATTAGATTCTTATCGATTATTATACATTTGAAAACATTTCTCAAGGTATACGCAGTCGATATACTCGAGAATGTATTTTCCAAGCGGTCAGGTTCAAACACAGATCATCGAAACTACCCTCCTGCTATAGGGAATACGAATCTAGAAGAAACCTCGGAGAAACAGATCGTTTACCGTTAAATATACACGCATCCGAATCTGGCAAATGAGAAAAAAAGGTAATATCATAAGTGCGCACAAAAAAGCATGCATCTAGCCAAAAATTAAGAACGAAACTCCAACTATACCGAACGGTATTATGCTCGTGTACATTACTTTACAGCCCACGCTAAAAATAGGTGGAGATTGGAATGAAAGAAAGTTATATTTCTTTGTCTCGAAAGAAGAAACCTTCAAAACGTTCTCACGTAATAATAGTAATAAGTTAGCAGCTTTTAATTAAATCGTGAACCCCATTATTATATTATATGCGGCGCGCACACCGTTTGGGTGTATTACGTTCTGAAACAATGTTGTATCAGTGTATAATAGCGAGATGAAATTTTAATTCCGAAATAATATTATTAATGTCAGGGATATTGCTTCTCCTTGAGTGCCGAATGTCATTCTTTCTACATTGGTTTCAAAGTAAACGCCCCGCACGACTTCGACATCCAACAACTTACCCAGTGGTATCATTCATCAAATATTTCAGCTCGACCGCAGCTGCAATCAACATCTTTAACACTGATATTCACTAATCACTATCACAATCGCCAAAATTATTACACTTTATCCACGATACTCAATAATATTGAACGAGTAGCCTACATTGTTGGAAGACAAGCTTAGAGCTCCGTTTTCAAGCATACAGCAGAACTATGAGACATATCGCATCGCCGCGAAAAATCCAAAGTGTCTTTTTAACGTATTATTATTTTTACAAGAAGGAGACGCGGTTTTCGCGCCGGTATCGGCACCCGGTTCCGACCTTTTTTGCCTACACTCGAACGAGGGATCCAGCCAGCCAAGGTATAGAGTATACACAGACTAAATAAACGGGGGCCCTGTGAGAAACATCAGAAACGAGTAATACACAAAGTGCGACGTAAGAAAATTATAATATCCTTCGCTAATGGTGTCATCGAATCACAGGTTGGCTTCAAGGGGGAACCCTCGAGACCAGCTGTTGTTATAGTGAATCGGGTCTACGCCGATGAACTCAAAAACCCGAGACGAAGGAAAAAAAAGATAAGTGTGAAACATATGATACGTTGGGTGCAGATAGGGAGGGGGGTAATTTCTTTTGGTCGATGAACAGCTGACGATATTTGTAGGATTCTTACAAGACCGTTCGCGGTATGTTCGCACCGCTGAAACGTTTCTTCAGATAAAAACCAAGACACACACTCGCTAGTGCCTCTGTTCTATGGGAAGAAACCTTTTTTCTCCCTCTTTACACGCACGCACACGAACATTAGTGAGTACATATCTGCACGAACTCTCGCGCCAGCGTAAAAGGGACAAAATAAATTCTGAGAAACTGGTTTATAGAGCAAGGGCTTTTCAAAACAAAGAACGTTAACTCACAAGCAATATGTAGAACGGCCAGACACCGAATAAAAAAATGAATAATAAAACAATGAAGCTACATTTAGTAGTCAAACAATACATCGTCACGTAGAAGAAAGTTCAAAATTCTATTATACGCATAATTATTTTTAAAAAGTGAACGACACAGATCCGCCAAATTAACGTATATTCTTCCTGATTATTGAAACACGATAACCATGCAACCCAAAAAATAGTAAAATGAGAAAATTGAAGCATTCAATAGAATAGCGAGAGAAAGAGAACAAGAATGAAAGAAGTTATTTATTGTTGCCGAATTGATCAATATGTTAATCTATACCAGTATACAATACTGCACCAAATAACCGGAAGAGAGTAGTAATATGAAGTGGATGATACTCGAAAATTGAGTAAACACGATTATACAAGCTGATGTAGCGGATACTTCATGCATCCATACATTGTGTGAATGTGAGGTACGACAGTTTGTACTTTAAAAAACGTGTCGCACGCTCTACGCAGCAGTCTATTCGTATCATCAATGAGCGCCTCTCATAGTTCGACATAAATGGAAAACATACATAAGAGAACATTCGCCCTCATTAAACGAAAGAAAAGAGTACTCAGTCAGCTGAGTATTTGGCTTAAGCGATCGGTACTCGGTGAATTTAATCAGCACACGCGGATGATAGAACGTGAGAATTTTTCAAGATAACGCGAACGACGGGCAAGCAATATACAAGAAGAAGTAGTGCGCTACTCATGAACGAGATTCATTTTCTTCTCGCCGTAGTAGGATATTACAGTATATTTCAATCTTTCATTCTCTGAAAACAAAAGAGAAAATAAAAGCATTCACCTGTTCTCAATCCCCTCAATTCAGAACCATCCATCTCTTCCAGTAAATACTCGTCAGAGAGACTCGCAAGTCTTCAGGCACAAAGTCGTATAGAACGTAGAATACACAGTACATGTACGATACAACTGAATTTGAAAGGTTGCTGTCAAGAGTGGTCACCAATTTTTCAAAGAAACTCAACCATGTAACATTGAATCGAGGCGTGTTAGTCGAAGTGTACAAGTATTTTTTCGAACATACGGCACAACGACTGTATAGTCTTCTAGAAATGAAGAAACCTCGCAGACACTAGGATAACGCTATCGTAACTACCTTCGAAAAAAAAAAATTGATTGCCTCGTCCCCGTTCCTTTCAACACATTCATCAAGAATAAGGAGCTGTATTCACATCAAAATTAATTCAATCTATCAATTTTACTCTTCACTTCCAGACTCCACAGCCATTTTCATACATCAACGCACTAGGTCTAGAATATCTGAAAATTTCTAGACGAAATGATATTTTGACTTCCGTCCATCCGTGGTAAGCGAACACTCGACACGATCCAACGTCGAAGACGAGAGAAATGCGACTACAGAGAAAGTAAATGAACAAAAATTGAATACTGATCTTCTTAACAATAGGCGTCTAACTATTTCCTGATGATAAACGCGATTGTTACACATAAAATAGATCGAAGGTGGGGGTAATGAGAAAAAGAAACGAGGAAACGCGATAAGAATAAATACAATACCCGAGCAGTTACATATTATGAATTCCGCAGTACGTGGAAGATACTTTCTTTCTTCGATTGTTTCTGCAAGTACATTACACGAAACTATACGAATTGTTCATCGAGTACTTCATTTCCCCTTTTCAGCAACAAAGCTGGGCACTGCTCTCGTGTAAATAGTTCATCATCAGCATTCATTCGTACCTTTCGATACGAAACCGAGCAAGTTAAGACTCTATACATGAATCATCCTCAGAAGCTAACAAGCTACTTAACTATTACAGGGAAGTTCCATTTCAACTTTCATACTAGGGGTGCGTCAAGAACAGTTTTCTTATCAACCAGGGAAAAAAAACAAAAAACAAGTCGGCCTGAATTTCTCGAAAAAAGAAGTATCTTCTTTCTATCTCGTGATGACGCTGATCGAGCAAAAAATGTATCCAAACTTCTCTACGCTAGACAGAACTCGTCCTTTGTTTCTTATCTGTATTATAGGTAAACCTGCTTCGAATACAGTACATTTCGTCTGACAGCAGGTCGTCGATAATTTCTTCGTTCATGAAAATTCAGGGTAGCCACTTTTTCCCAAGAATGATTTTTCCTGACTTTTCCCGGTTTTCCAGAAAAATTTTCTGAATTTTCCCTGACTTTTTTCTGCCAATACAGCATAAAGTACAAATAGAAATTATATATGCAAGGAAATTCAAAGACATAAAGATCACTTATAACAATCTCGATAGTATCCATACATCAATCTCGATAATATCGGTATATCAATCTCGATAATATCGATATATCAATCTCGATAATATCGATATATCAATCTCGATAATATTGATACATCAATCTCGGGATATCAATATCGATAATATCGATCTATCAATATCGATAGTATTGATCTTGATTGTATCGATAAATCGATCTCGATTGTATCGATACATCGATCTTGAATATATCGAATGCTGATCAAGTGTATCGAAATATCAATACATCAATCTCGGGATACCAATATTCATAATATTGATCTATCAATCTTGATTGTATCGATATATCGATCTCGATTGTTGATTGTATCAATACATCAGTCTTGATCATATTGATTGCTGATCAAGTGTATCGAAATCTCAATACATCAATCTCGGGATACCAATATTCATAATATCGATCTATCAATATCGATAATATTGATCTTGATTGTATCGATATATCGATCTCGATTGTATCGATACATCGATCTTGATTATATCGATTGCTGATCAAGTGTATCAAAATCTCAATAATATCGATGTTTCAATCTCGATGATATCGATATATCTATCTCGATTATACCAATTACTGATCTCGATTGTATCGAAATATCGATTCTATATTTGGCTTCAACAACCTAGTATACTGTACACTAGGTCTAGTATAATGAAGGCTCAAAGCTAGAATATAGCGATCTTGAAGCTAGCATAAACCTAGTGCATAAACTGGGCAAGGTGAATTCGCGGGGTGAGCCTATTTTAATACAAGTAAAATCATTAAAGGGAAGGGGGGTCTTCTCTCTCTATTACATGTCTAGTTCTAGAGATAAAGCTAGTACACTGTATAGCTATCATAAACCTAGTATACAGAATGCGCCAAAAAGATGTTAACAGTTGAACAAAAGAACTCCGGGACATTGTTCCCAGATGATAATTACAAAAATCCGTATCCGCCATTTTTGTAAAACCTAAAAACAGATTTCTACAGACTTTGATTGATTCTTCAATAACAGTCAGGAGAAAGGTATCTTTCGTATGAGCAACTAAAATACTTTTCCCTTGATCACGGGCTCATTATATCAGCCTATAACGAGCAGGAGAAAGGTATCTCTCCTACAAGTGTCCAAGGTACCTTTCCCTTGATCCTAAAAAATCCGTGTATAGAAAAAGGAAACCCCGTATCTTTTTTGAGGACTAAACTAAAAGATCCGTAGATATGGCAACGCTGCTCCAATTTCGTAGAGTTCCCCGGTTGACTGTTAAAATCTTTTTAACGCACCGTACATAAACTGGGCAAAGTGAACTCGCAAATTTTCAAATCACCCACCCCAGACGAGGTTGGGGGGGGGGAGGGCACTCAGAAAAGGTCAGGTCAGAGGAAAGACATGAAACATGTCAAAAAACCTCATTGAATTTTTTCTTTGTCTCATTCTGAGAAAATTCTCTGACTTAGAATGAAATTATGCCATTTTCCCTGACTTTTCCAGACTCACAAAATTCCCTGACATTTCCCGGTTTTCCAGAAAGTGACTACCCTGGAAGTTAGAAACCAAGTTCATCAACAGAATCTTCTCATTTGAACTACATTTATGACCCCTCTACTATAGACCCATCACAAGAACCTTGCCTTTAGCACCAAATAACAGCCACGTTGATCTTAGAGCTGTTTCTCGGATACAACAAATAATAATGTTCTTTTTACTTAGTAAAAAAGAAAATTATAAGAGACATCGAGATTACCTCAGGTGGATATCTTGAGTAAGAGAAAGTCACTAGAAGAATGAAAGATTGAAGTTTGAAGAACTTTGACTTCGACATTTGAATTATGAAATTGATAATGACTGTGGAAAACCTAAACATCTTTCGAATGTACTTTATAGAAATTCTGATCTCGTCCATACTCGGACGCAATGGCGCAATAGAAACGTGTTTTCTCTTCAACAAACAAATTTTACAGCGATTAAATATCCAGCGTCTGGAAATTTTCTAGAATTTTATTCTTTAGTTCATCAAAATTATCCTAGTTAGGTATTCATTTTTGCAGAATTCATTTTCATCTTTTCGTACGTGCAAATAGCATATTATTACAGAATATCGTCTACTCAAACTGAAATTCAAAATAAAATTTCTTTCCTTCCAACATCTTCGCAGATGCTTCGGTTCATACCACAAGGCACTTCAATTTCTACAGCCATCTGCTCGATGATTACAATTGGAATATACTGTACGAATTCTCTTCGAATGTAAGACACCAGCAGTATCAGCTTCATTTTCGTCTATGTATGTACCACTCGATGGTGTAGAGTACCTATACGTAGTTTAGACCGCTTCAGTATACTGAATTAGTGCAGAGAAATATTTTCTTTCTTTATCTCTTCTTTACTTGGAATACGCGCGGTCGTTTCGAAAATCGTGCACTGAAGGAAACAATGTCATCGTACGTTTCATCAACGACAGTATTTACCCATATTATTAACCAGAACAAGAAGAATAAAGAAACTAGTTATACCAGCTAGTCCGTCTTTTCTCTCTCTCTCTCTCTTCGAACAAGCTTTTCGTCGTTAATTTATGCGTTCTGTACCCGAGACTCGATACGAGTGCGCACGTATGTCTGTATTCTTGTTCATTTATTCGTACAATTTCTTCTAATATACTATCGTCCCAGAGTCGCGGTCGGAAACTACTCTATTCAAGTCGATGGAATCACATTGAGTGGCAGACAAATAAACTTCATAGAATGAGCCAAGTCAACGCTGAGAGATCTTAAGTTTGTTTCATGATCCTTTTACCCTTCTATGGATCGGAGTATGCTGTCTGTGCTCGTAACCATGAATCCAAGAATTTGAACGGAATACAAAATATTCCGATATTTTTCAACAACTTAGTTGCAGAGAGATGCGCTCAGGAGGTCGCAGGCTTTAGCCCCATCATGTTTTGTGATCCCTTTCGAACGTATTTCAAGAGTTCGTACAATGCAGTCAGAATTCATCTTTCTAGACCAAGGAAAGACTGAAAATTCTTACATCTGAAGTCGAGAGTCGGACGAGCTCGTAGCTCTGATTGTTGACTCGAAAAAACGTACGATGAATCCACCATTAGTGCAAACATACGTGAAAAATAATCAATGATTCACGAATGTGCAAAATCGTCGTTACGGCGTTTAGTAGAACGTGCACACTTTTACGTTCAATACAGATACAATCGTGACTAATGCGCCGAAGAAGAGAGAATGAATGATGGAGGCGCTGCGAAGAAATCTTGAGTTGGCGATGCTCGTATCGGAGTCATCATTTAGACGACGTCTACCCTATGCATCGGGAAAAACCCACACCATTTTTCGTACGTTCGCATCACGCTGGCGATCGCGATCCGGTTCATCGGCCACAGGTAACGATCGTTTAAAGCCGTCTCCTTTCTTCAACTTTTTTTTCTTCCGGGCTACCAGTGAAAAGCTTCTTGTGAAACGAAGACACGAGTGAATACAAGTTTATTAAACGTCGACGCAAAATCCGAAGTTCGAAGAAATATTCGGCGTCACGTGGTATAGAAGTTTTCCAAGCTTCTCATTCGAGGGGCGCGCGCGCGCGTGGAGACCGTCTCGATAAAAGTCATCATGAATATCTCGGCCAATATATGAGCGCATCGGTAAACAACCAGAGATAGGAAAGAATAATATGTCACAATAAATTTACAGAAAGTCAACGATTTTCGATTGGATGAATGTTCCATCATTTTCTCCCGGATTAATTTCGCAGACACGGAACTAGCACACCCTATACCGTCTTTAATTTGATGTTTCAACATTGTCGTACGATATTGCGTAAATTAAGTAAAATCAAAATATTGATTTTTCGCTGCACAGAATGACATCGAATTCACAATCTTCATTAGATATGAATTAAACGTTTTTCATCATATTTAATTTCCCGAATTATGGGCGACTCAACAGAAGAGAATTCGTCGACTTGAATCCCCTACATCAGTGCCTCATTAGAAATTCTATTTGAGGTTCATAGAAGAGTGATAGAAGTTTATTTCTCTCCCTGAACAAAGAAAGAAGTATTGACCAACCTACCTAGTTACCGTTGGAAAAATGAAGGCAAAAGTTGAATGAATAGAGAAGTAACGCCAAGAAATTATTTCGTCAACCCTCATGAAACTGATCTTTGACCACACTAGCTGAAGACAGAAGAAATTGATAAAGGAAAAGAAGTCAATGATCTAGTCGTAGGGCCATATCATTGTCGTAAAACAGGAATATAACAGATTGTTTGCTTTGTAGACAACATTGAACCCGAAGTTTCGAATAATTGTTGATGCCAAAGAAGAAAGGGGGAGTCTAATGAGAATTCTACCCTGCTGTTGGTGAAGGGTGAGTGGGGTGAAAGAACAAGATTATAAAGACAAACCAAGGTTGACAGTTGATAAGATCAATGTTATTGCGAATGAGACCATGGTTTTCCAGATAGAACCGGTCGGCTTTCGCGTATCTGAACCTTGAGGATCTTCGTAACTTCGAAAATTACGTTTATTATGCGTGATATAGAGCGACCACTGACGCTCACGACTCAAATGAGTGTGACTGTCAGAAGCAGTCGAGATAGGAATTGTGTAAATGGAAGACACACAACCACAACGAACATGTATAATATAAAATGCTGAGGCAAGGGAATGATTGAATGGAACAACGGAAGAGTGATCGATTTGTTCACTCCTGGCTTGCGTTTCCATACTGTAGTAGGTAGGCTCTAGTATATTGTACTCCAGATATAAAAAAAATCTCTTACGACAACTGTTTTGCGGGACTCGGTAGTGGGCTACTTATATTATACATTACAAAACAATTGTTTACCTCGTCTCCATATTAATGATACGACAACGGCTTCGACAAGCCAAATTTCGTACGCACACTCGTCTCCGTGCAGCGTTGTGAACACTGTTATAGAACCGAATTTTGTAACGGACGTAACACTTTGAATAATCACCGATGAGAACCACAACAACAACAAGAACACTTTTTCTCACGCGATAAGGCGACGCACTATTTCGAAGAGAACGCTCCACCAAACTGGTCGCCGTCTCAATATAATCATGATCATTATTAATCAAAACGTCATCATATTCGCAAGTACTCTCGCGCAGAAGCCAACGAATGCTGATCGGAAAGACAATTTTCGGGGAAATCGTGGTAATGGTCACGATAGCCCCATAGGCAGTCGATGGGCACAATATCGAGAAAAGAGAAACGAATTAGGTATTCGACAGACAATGATGATAATAAGATGCACGATTAGCAGAATTGAAAATTTCCTCTCTAAATCACTTTTGCGATCTAAGACCACCAAACTACACGTTAATATACGATGAAAGAAAAAGAAGTTTCCGCTAACATTGGATATTACGACTTCGATTACAAAAGCGGTAACAACGAACGCGCGAAGACAAAAGAGAACGGATCAGCGGATACTGCTGTACATCAGCATGAGAGTTTAGAAAGGAGCGTCGCAACACGGACACAGTCACTGACACTGTGGAACGAAGTCGTTTCGAGTAACACGAATACTACCACCACTAAACAGGAACACTCGCTCAACACTTCGATGCGGTCCCTACCAACGCCGAACCGACCGGCGAAACTGAGAGACATACCCAGGCGAAACGGTCTCGTTGTGGCATGGCGCGGCGCAGCACGCACGCACTCTCCTCTCATTTTCGTCACCATTATTACGACAGTACGACTGAGTAGTGAGTGTGAGTAAAGTCGCCTCGTAGACTTCCGACGCTGCATTCGTTTTTGTGCTCGCTCGTACCGTACCGGCGAATAGCTACGAGCTGCGCCGCTGTTGACAGCGTAGCATTGCTGTGCTTTACCTCTAGCGAGAACCCTCTATCGGCGGTCCAATACAATGCTCACGTTTCATTACGACAACGAATTTGAACAAAAAAAATATCGTCTCGCGCTTGTCGACTGGCTGCCGTTTTGGCTGACGACATCATACCAAGTCACACAACACTATTCAGTAGGAAAAGGAGCTATCTAGCTAAATGAAAATTTATGTACTGTTCCATAATGTTATTGTACCGCTCAACGGCTCAACCCAACCGCTGTCTATATTATGCCTGAACTTATTAGTACGTGCAGTAGGTACTGCAGTAGAATGGTTAGGGTCGGATCCTATACCGCCGCGCCGCCACTCGCTGGGCTTACGCGTAGGTGCTTCAGCAGACCTACCGTGCAAGTAGAATTGAGGTATCTACAGACGACTTTGCTACTGACTAACAGTTTCCGGTCAACAAGCTCTGTCAAGCTATCTGTGCGCGTGTATACGTACACACACGTAGATAGTCAATCTGAAACTCGACTTCATTGAAGTAACCACACCTAAGTATGAAAAGTGAATACTGTTGCTGAATTCCTCGATGAAAATTTTATCAAAAACGGATTGTTACATACAGCACTATCTTCTTTAGACGAAATTGATAAGCTCTTGATTGTCGTTCGACAGTTACATTAGGCGTCAACGACGTCAGCTGAGGTACGCAGAAAACTCTTCAGGAGTACACAAAAACAGCTGACTAATAGAATTGCCGTCAAAATCGGGTCAGATTTGCTTCTGTATGAAGTCGAATTGCAGAATGGTGAGATTTTGAGAAGAATGAGGCTTAAGACATTGGCTACAATGAGCGGACTTCCACTGAGCGTCGTTTTGCAGAAACATTGATTCAAATTTTCTTGCTACAAAAACACGCTCTTTCCCGCGTGAATAGCGTCGGTAAAACTCGGAATTTGCGACATTCGTTTCAGCGCTCGTATTTGAAAAAATAGATACTATGTTCTCGCAGCCCCAATATCTCACTAGTCGTTCACACCACCCCTAAGAACTGACTAGACTCTACCAAAACATTCTTGCCCCTGGTGTAGAAAGTTGAATTAACGTGTTTGTCAAGTGACGTTTCTCTATTCTTCTAGTATTCAATAATTATTGGTTTGTAAAAGCTTATTGAACTCAATAAGAATAGATGATGAAAATTTCGATTGTACGTTGGTATTTGAATGTAAGAAATGAATAAGGAATCAAGGATTAATTCTCAGAATCTAAAAGTCGACCCGTTCCAGGCGCTTTTTTTTTTGGGGGGGGGGGGGAAACTGAAGTGCGTTTTTTTTTTTTTCTTCTTTGTATAATTGAGGATTTGGGGGGTGGAAATTTCCCCCCCCCCCCGTGGATCCGCGCCTGCGTTCCCAGATCTTTGGAGTTATCCTACAATGAACGAAAGTCGTCAACGAGCAACATACAATCCAATGATAAGATCAAATTGCTTGTTGCCAATTTTTTTTGTTTAGTGTCTGAGACCCCTTAATCTCATGGACCAAAAACAATATTATCCCAAATATATTCTCGATTACATCTGAAATACATTAATCTTTTTGGCTGCTTATGATCACACGTTTTCCTCAGTGAGTGACGTCACAGAAACTTCTGTTGTCTCTATTCTTAACAAACAGAAATCAACGAAAAATTTTCTCTCGCCTATTACAGATCCTATAGGTATCGTTGTTTCGTTGTTTCAACTTTCTCTCATTTTTTTTTTTTTTTTTTTTTTCATTGAAATGCGCTCATTGAAGCACAGACAAAAAAAATCTCTGCAAAGCGAGCTTGAAATGAAATTCAAGAGCAATACAAATTAGAATTAACAATCAAATTATATTTTTTAGATATAATTTTCATTTGTTGTGCTCTTTGGGCTAATTTACCAATTTTTAACTCTCTATCAGACACTGCACATGATGCAGCACTACTACCTACTTTTCTAGAATGCGTAAAATGCGCATAACAAAACCAGAACACTAAATAATCTTTGATCTGAACTTCGGAAAATAAGACTGGATGAATAATTTTGTTATTTTTAAAGACTGATATCATGATCACGGCCAAGCCCCTTTTGATTGATGAAAACAATTGAATCATCAATTCTTTAAGAATAAAACTTCTCCTCAAATTCACTGGAAATTCTAGAGGTACAAACAGCAGTTTTTTTCAAAAATTTTCATTTAATCCTAGTTAGACCAAGCTCACGTATACGCAAATGAAAAAGCGGGTGGTGGTGCATATTACTATGAATGCGGAAATTCGATGGGTACTCCCATACTTTTGGTTTAACCGTATGATAGGTACTTGATGCGAAAGGATTTCTCAGATAAAAGTTTTGAAATAGACTGTACCTTCAGTGCTACTCAAATAATTTTCAGTGAAAAAGACTGGCTCGAGTATTACCATAATTTGAATTTGCACGCGTTGGGTGCAACACATTAGTCATATGTTAGCGCGTTTACGGTGTCAACCAAAAAACCGGAAGTTTCGCTTGGTCGAATGAAAAGAGTTGGTATAACGCGATCAAAGAAGAAAAAATAAAGCAAGGAAAGAGAGGAAAAAGAGGTTAGTACACAGGAGTGAATAGGAAGCACGTTCGCAACGTATTGCCTGCAATAAAAGAAAGGACTTTGCAAGTTGACCAATACATTGATAAATTGAATATAACACGCGGAAACACCTGGTTGATGGTTAACTGGTTTTTGTACATATGTACGTAGAATACGTCAAAATAACTGGAAAAGACAGCCGTAATTCTCCCCTTCATTGTTATTAGTCAGACTACCGTGTACATACAGAGAAGATAGTAATCGAGAAACAAGTTGAAAAAAAGAAACTGTTCGTACATAATATACACATATATTCGGCAACAAATTAAATGAAAGGCAGCACAAAAAAAAAAGAGTTAGAAAAAGATAGAGGGGACCAAACGATGGAAGCCACGTGTCATTGCCGTTTTCAAATATAAGTAATTACGTCCTTATGTTGTTGATAGTACGGTAAATATAGGTACCTATAGTATTGTACTGCGTAAGCAGTTTTATTCAGTCGTCTCATTTCTTGAAATTATAAATAAAAGTAATGCATAAAATTTTTAGAGGAGCTGATTATCTTCACAAAGTCTACTGGATAGATCTGTAAATCTTGAATATGAAGGATAATTTTCGCAAAATATTCCTACCTACGCCAGATTTGACTCGCTGAGCTAAAATTCGTTTTGAAAGAATTTTACGAGTAATTTAAAAAGTCTGTACGAGACTGAAAGTTTAGATTATTCACTCATTCATATAATGATGGATAAAAACTTTTGAAGTTGTACTTTCAACTCCTCTCACAAGTTTAGCTACGGACACATATCTTGGAGATTTTTGTACAGGGGCTAGTATCAGAATAACGATATGTTTTCCACGTAGGATCAAAATTGTATAGCATAACTTTTCATCGGTTAATCAGCAATGAATTAAAAATTTGTCTGCAATTCATCAATTTAAATTTCAAATTTTAAAATTCGTAGAAAAGATTTTTCCAAACAAAGGTTATTTCTTATTTTCAATTGCCCTAATTGTATATTCCAGAGGAAAATTTGAATGCTTTTTGGACAAAATTGCATAGTAAGTTCTCATTCGGTAAATTGGTCTCGCCTAGTCGAGTTTCCAAAAAATAAATATACAAGGAACAAATGGCTGAAATACAGTACTAAGTTCTCAGTTTACAAATATTAATAGTCAATTTTCTTCTAGTATCCATAACAATTCAACGTAGATGAAGGTTTAGTTAGTATTAATTTAAAATTTTTACAGAAAGTCTAAAATATTTCTCAGAGTGCATTGCTTTTACTCGCTACATTCGGAGCAACACACTATGTACCATAAATTATACTTCGAATGGGCTTAGTTTGATTGAGGAACATAACGCGCCAGACTATAATAAACAGAAAAGAAAAATATCGTCGAGAAAGATAAGCAGGTGTTGTCTGCGAGTGAAGAGTGAATTGAATAGAAGCGAAGCAGACGACGGACACGTGTTTTCTTTCTCCCGACTCTTTGCACGATGCTTGCTCGACCACGACCTAAGATTCTGCTATACCTACACGAGTATGTAGGCCATAATAAAGTATACGAGAATTCTGACTTTCGATCACAGCAGACGGAAAGAATCCGACAAAATTTCGTTAAATCCGTACGAACAGCTGGTGCGAATTTAGAAGATCGTACATATTCAGCCTAATATACGTACACGATTTGACCGAGCATGCGAAATCGAGAAATACCTATTACACCAAGATCTCGAATAAAGGTACCTAATTCCCCAGCAGTATTCAATTTCAAAAGGCTAGATGAGTCTACATCATGCAAAATGAAGTAAAATTTTCACTTATTGAAACACGAAATGAGAATTCTCCCAATCGTGTTTTGACACCACACTTCTATCTTGAAGAATCTCGTATCTTTGAATAATGAAATATAATCAATCGTCGCCGATTATCTCTCTCGAACGCCTCGTTCTCGCCCATATGTATGAGTGTCAAAGTAAAAGAGGATATGAGAAAGGCTTTAACGGTGCTGCAACAAATGAATTGAATGCACAGTAAATCTTAACCACTTAAAATGTACAGGAGGGAACGATCAACTGATTGTAGAACATCGATACCGAATGAATTTTGTCTTTAATAATCAAGGTTGGCTTCGTACTTCTCTCCTTCTCTCTGTCTTTCAATTAATGTAAAAATGAGACGATCTTCCGAAGGAAAAGGTATCCTCTCGCCACACTTTTACATTCAAAATCGTTTACATTCCTTCTATTTCTGTTCAACGGATCGAACCTCGAAAGCAAGGTGTATAGAAAAGCGTTCTCTTTTGTATGTACACGTCACAACTATCAGCCACAAACATTATCGTATAATACAACTCACAATTCTTGTTGCATAAAAGTATAGAAAGCAATATTATAATATTGTTGACAAAATTTTCATAAAATTGTTGCCAGGTTGTCGACTAATAATTGAATTCAAGAATACGACAGTTTTACAAAAACTAAATTTACTTGCATTACAGACGGTGCTCGTACGATAAAAAATCATTCAAAGAGAACGCCATTGTCTGTAAATATCACATAGGTTCATTCAATCATACACATATTGTCTTGTGGTTAGGTGAGACAACAATCTTTTTGTAAATAATTCCACAGAGACATCCACCAGATTGTAAATGTAATCCAACGTGAGAGTCTAGCTGTCTAGATTCAAATAAAATCGCGTTTTATAATGTGGACGATCACAAGCTGCTAGACCGACACTATTTACAACTGTCGCTTGACCATCTCGGACTCCCAATCTTAATACATAGGTACTAAAATAAGTAATAAAGAAGGTGATAAGAACCCAAGAAGATCAAAATACGTCATACATACTTATAATAATATAAGCCGTACTCGAGAATTTTACGCACGATATTGCGTAAAAATACACTATCGGTACAATGTTTCTGGTTTGATATGATCCTTTGGTAAATTTACCTTTAAGGTGCCAACTGCATAACAACAGAAAACGGATTTCATTTGTTGGAATAAGTCTGAAGCTTGATCAAATCTCGCAACAGCAGTCCCGCATAACGGTTCGCAGTTTCAAAAATCGGTATCCCCCTCCCCTGCCAGTTCACATCGAGTTGATTTGGTTATGGAAATCAAGACGGTTAAACGAAGGGATGAAAAGAAATAATCGAATCGAACAGTTATACATTTTCGGCTTTCATATGCAAAAAGATTTCTAATTGTTATTCTCGATGACGAAAACGAAGCTTATTCGAGTTTCAAGAGCTCGCTAGGAGGCTTTCATAAGAGTATGAATAAAGAGTACGAAACCGAGCCCCAATAAGAGAACTCGAAACAATGAGTTGAGAAACTAAATTGGAGTAGTTCTGTCAAGATATATATTTTGATCAGCACGAGCAATTACAAAAAATTTTAATAATATTTCGGATAATTTAATTTTATGGTGAAAGTGAAAACAGATATATTTACTTCAATTTTTCTTACTATTTTCAACATAAGCCACCCAAAATTGTATTTTGAAAGAAAAAAACTTTGATAATTTGCTGAAGAGAATAGTAGTTTGAGGATATGAAAGCTATTCTAAATTTCTATACAGAGATAAGATGAACTATTAAAATAAAGGAGCAAGGCACATCCAATATTTAAATAAATAACAGATTTTGAGGATGCAAAGCTCGTATTTAAAGCAGTGTAGAAAGATCTCCCAGTTTCGCCAACGTAAACCACAGGACAATCCCGGCAACTCAGCATGTACACCCGAATCCATCGAGATCGAAAAGATGAAACATCATCACGCGCACCAGCTCGTAAATAGAGTTCTCAGCGAAGATGAGATCATCGTCAAAATCTTTTCAGAGTCTCCTTCTTACGCCTGCACCGACGTGTAAGTACCGATGCGACGCGTCACCGTTTCCACCTGGTGTTGACGCGATGTTCTCACACAGCTTTAGTCCGATGATGAACGTCCGTTCGAAAGGCCTCACGTTACAGGTCTCTGATAAACTTTGTATGTGATTGTTTGTAAAATCTTTCTCATATTGAATTTGTTTTTTCCTGTTTGAAATCCTTTAAATACGAGCTTTGCATCCTCAAAATCTGTTATTTATTTGATCATGTCTCGTAAAATCATAGAAACTACCAACAAAACATCCAATATTTGTCAGGGCCTGTACTCATAAGAAATGTTCTTTCAATCACATCATAACGCTTTCGCATAGAAAAGTTAGTAGAAATTGAATAGCTCGACACAGCTTTTGAACAAAGTGCTTCAAAATTTAACTTTTGGCAAAAGGTCTCAATCCTCGACCATTGGTCACTGACTTTCGTATATTCTCGCTCTGCATCATTTACTGTGAAAATGATATTTGAAAATTCAAGTCCTCTAAAAACAGGTGAGAAAGTCCCCTATTGGGGTGGCTCTGTTCCCATTTAATATTATTCTACAAAAAACACTATTGCAAAAGATGAGGGTCAATGTTGGAAAAATACCGAAATTTGTATGATTTTTGAATCTCGTGTCTGGCAAGCCCAGAGCCTTCATGCAACTGCAGAAAAAATAAAAAGTAGACGATTTTTACGTGCAAGGATGAAAACATACTATTAGAGAAAAAAACGGCTTTGCCTTAAGAGTATGCAGAAAAAATGAGACTGAGTCCTCATAGCCTAAATATCCGGGTTTCTTTGTTTTTTCCTCCTTGACTGTGAGGTAATTGAAATTCAGTTTTCTTTTCAGAAAATCTGAAGCCTTTTTTTCTACCAAAATTTGTAGCTCAAGAATTAGATTTTTCTCTGTCACGATCTAGAACCCAGAAAATCAAAGTCTTTTTGTTTTAATCAGATCTAGAACCTGAGAGATTTGGTTCCTTTTTGCTGGTCGAGGTCCTAAATGCTGACGATTGCCCACCAAAAATAATCTCATGTGAAAGTTCCCAGTCAAAATAGTCAGGGACAACTAAAGAAATTGAGATACATTTGATTAGAGAATATGTGGTACGTTTATAATCATTATTGAGGTACGCAAGAACATAAAAGGACTTCAAAAATTAAAAAAAAATAAATAAATAAATAAAAAATAAATAGGAAGGAAGGAAGGATTTTTTGGCGGTTTCATGTCTTTTCGCCAGTCGTCTTAAGGTCTTCATCGTTCAAAAATTTCCAAAATTTCCAGCTTCTTGTTGTAGTACAAGTCCACTTTAGTATATTTCAAGCAGATGAGATTACTGGGCCTCACTTCTTGGTCCATTACAAGTCACCTTTACTATCTTTCAAACTGATATTTTTTATTTTTATTTTTATCCATTTATTTATTATTATTTTTTTTTTCAGAATAATTTTCTATTTTATTTTATTTTTATTCAATTTTTTCTTTTTTTCGAAAGAGGGTGGTACTCGCAGATTTCTCAATGACCTCCTAGGTATATAATTTTATTTTTAATTTTATTTTCATTTTATTTAATTTTATTTTCAATTTTATTTCATTATTTTTTATTCAATTTTTTCTTTTTTTCTTTTTCGAAAGAGGGTGGTACTCGCAGATTCCTCAATGACCTCCCAGGTGTATAACTTTATCTTCAATTTTATTTTTATTCTATCTTTTATTTTATTTTATTTTTAATTTAATTTTTTCTCTTTTTTTTCGAATGAAGGTGGTACTTGCAGGTTTCTCAATGACCTCCCAGGTAATTCACGAAAATTTTCTAAGTCCATTATTGGGGGGGGGGGGGTTGGTACTTGCGAATTTTCAATAGTGTATTGGGCGTCAGAAAAGACATGAAACATGTCAAAAATGAAACTTGTCAGGAGTGTACAGAAATTTGAAAAAGTGCTACCTATTATCCAAAAATAAAATCTCAGGTGACACAGAAGAATAATTATTTATCTTGAGTCGGGAGGTCACAACGCAGGTAGGAAACTTCATTTATTTCATTTTTTTTTGCTGGATGTATAAGGGCCCAAAAAAAATTCTTATCACAAAATTTTTTAAAATATATTGTGACGTCACATTGCACTGTAAAGTGATGCATTTTTCAAATCTAAAAATTCTATTTTAGCACAGAATTTTTTGAATTTTTACACAGCCTTCAACAAAGTTTCTTCTTCTCCTCTTCACAATACCTCAACTGTGATTTGTGAAGACTATGATCATAGTTTTCAATCTATCAATTCCTTCAGTTGTCCGTCATATTATTACGATCGTTGTTGTTATGGTATTATTTTTGTTATGTGTACAGGGCTGGGAATTTTTATATTATTATTATTTGTGGGAATACTCCTGAATTTTGGGTGTTGCAACAGGCAAAAGGAATTGAATGTCTCGGGTTTTAAATCTGAATGGCACAAGAAGAAGTGGATCTTCTGGTTTCAGATTTTATCCCTCGAGTTCTAAAAGCTCTACATTTCTGTGGGATTTTGGTTATCAAAAAAAAAAACTGAACAATGAATTTTCTATCATCTTACAGTCGAGGAAAAAAGAAAGAGACCCGGATACTGAGCCGCGTAGCCACTGAGTTGTCTTTTCTTTTTATCCTGTTGATATAATTGTGGCACTTTTGACATGTAAACGGCAAAGAATTTTTAAATTATTTTGGGCCTCTAAAATTATTGAAGCATTCACGATTGATAGTTCTGAATTCGTGATGCAATCTACGAAACCATAGGATAAGTCGCTATGGTAAGAGCTCCTTGTCTAAAACGCGCGTTTGAATGATATCTACATCATGCAAAGATTATTTTGTATCTACATTCTGAATGAGTCATCATGAGGGTCAGCGATGGAAGTCCGAAGCGCGAATAGAATATTCATTCGTAAAGTAGGTATAATTTGAAGGCACGTTTTAGACAAGGAGCTCTTACCATAGCGACTTATCCTATGGTTTCGCAGATTGCATCACATTTATCTAATTAAATAGTATCATTTTTTTCCAGCAAAAATATCGCGTATACAGTCCATTCAGATGAGAAGTGGTTGTGCTGAACATCTTTTTTACAGGAAGAATAACAATCCCCCCCCCCCCCCCGTCTTTTTTTCTTAAGTCAAAAAACAATCAGCCAACTTGAATTCAAAAATTTATTTCAATTAATCAGACTAGCCCATCCGTTAAGATCTTAATGATAATAGAATTTTAGCAGGTTATATTTCAGGAAAATAAGAATAGGTTTGTTCGAGCGTTAAAAGTCTACTGCATATGGCCAGGTTCCTGTTTCTTCGTTGACTGTTACTTTAAAACAAAACGGTCAAACACTTCACTTGATAATTATGATGATAAACAATGGCCTACCAATACTGCTTTTAAAAATTTCCGGCCAATCAGATCAATCCTGGTAGTTCGCCAGGACCTCCTCAGACGCTGGCGCCTGGTTACCAGAAAACAGTATTCTGATTATACAAGAAAAGGCGCGAACACAAACTTGGGCCAGTTATGCAGAATCTGTAAAAACTGATAACGCTCGAACCCTTGACTGAAATTACAAGGAAATTGAGGCAAATTTGTTCTCAAATGTTGTTCCTTATCTTCTATCATTTAAACATCTAGATTCTCAAACAAGATCATCCCTTACCTTTCATTGGCAGACAGCTTTGCTAGGTAAATTTTCCGATTATTTTTTACCTATTGAACTGAATTTTGAACATGTGATCCCAATTGTTTCAGCTGCGCGTCTGAAGATTTCTATTCAACTCAACTGCTCTGTCCCGTTCAATCTTTGCATGATTGTTTCGGCACGCACGCGTACTTACGAAAAGTTCAACCGTCGTTCAATTATATTCGACAGAACTTACCTGTAACAAACAAATAAATAAATTGCATTTAATTATGTATTAGGCTAAAACGAGAAGAGTACGATGAATGGAATTCTCTTAAGAACTGTACGAGTACACATTTCCAAAATTACTTCAGCTTACGACTACGTGATTGTATTATGCAGGATAAGTCGAGTAATTAAACAACGAGTTCAAAAGATACAACATCTTCTACTTCATGGAATGGAAGTATGCTGAAAAAGCTGAGAGTGCTTTGTATTCGTTTATAACAATCAATGATACCTACACGTTTTCTATAAATAAAAGATAAATCTCATTTCGAATTATAACTATCATAAAAAAACTCAGAACTATAATTCAAAGAGCCTTTCAAGGCTTGAAAATGTGGTTCATCTCATGGGTCAAACAGTCTCTCCAAATCTGTCGTTTGGTTCATAAAAAATTTAGAAAAGGAAATACAAGTATTAATTCTAATCGTAAGTTCAAATGAAAAGACGACGCGTAGAACTTACGAGTTAGTAAATATCGTGCGATCGTTTGTTAGCCATTCAATACGTGAACTATTCCCAGACATTGCATTATTATCGCACCAAATAATTGGAATTGAGCTAGCAAAACCTACTTTGAGGTTAGCCCATAGCCTTGCTCACGATAATCACTGTCTACCGCTACAAGCGCTACACGAGCTTTCATAACGATCCGATCGTATAATGTGAACTGATTGAACAAGGTCAAGATAAAAACGATATTCTATTCAAGAGAGAAAGGTGCACAGATCTTTTGGACTAATTGCTGGCTGATACGAGTAATTACGTATTGATGGAGTTTTACGAAGCCGAGAGAGGAAATGAGGGATTGCGGGAATATCTCATACCAAAAATGGAACAAAAAGAAAGAGAGCGAGAGCCTTCATCTTGAGAGAGAAGCAAAATACATTGAAGCACGTCGGAAGAAATTTAGGTTCAAATTATGAAAGGAAGAAAATCAAAATGCAATATTCGGGTATACCTCCACTCTGTGTTTTTCAACCGATGTACCGTGACCCCCCTTCAAACGTGCCGCAAGATTCCAACAAAAGTAAAGTTTTTCAGTAAATTTATTATGAATAATTAATTTATACATTTTGAAGTGAGAAGCGGGAACGCCATCGAGTTTATCGTCAAGAATTACATGTACAAAATCCCAGGCCCAAATCTTCTAATGAAAGAGTTTCAATACTTCGTAAACTTTTTTCTCAATTTTGAAATGTTTTACAGATTTTGAATTGGGTGGGCTGTGAAAAATTTCTAAGGTTTTGAACGTGCCGCAAACTCTGAAAGGTTGAAAAAAACTATGCATTGCCCTGACTCCTTTCAAGATGGTTTTTTACTGAGAAAAATTCTGAAGGCACTTTTGAATGAGAATATTTGAAGGCCGCTCACTCGAAGAATAGATCATAGTACTAATGATTAAATAATATTAAATACGTAGAACTAAATTATTGTGAATTTTCTTTTGACCGAAAAATCGCGACTTGACCGGATTTGCGATGTTCTTAGTCAAAATTTGCTATAATTTCTTCTCATTGGGAACTGCGGCACAAATTTCACACTCAGATTCCAAAATGACATAGCCTCATACCACTACTCCTTATCGTATTGTACATCAGTTGCACCCAAAATTATCCTACGTACAAGCCTTGGCTATTTTGATCCCAAGCACATAGATATTATGAAGACCGTGTTTGATTCAATCTCTTGGAACCCTTTTCATCACAGTTTGTTCGCATTCTACATTCGAAGGGATCACCTGAAAGCTTGCTCAAGTTTACTAGATAGAAATACAGATAGAATAGCAAAAAATAGTTTCAGAGACTTTATTTACTATCGTAGAGCAACGCGTGATGTCGTTCATTCGTCACACAGTTATAGCATCAGAAACCTAACCCCTATATCATACGATATCCTACATACTAAAAAGTATAATACCATATCGATGAACGATACCAGAAGAAACATTTGAGCATAACCCTCGGTGTACCGCAGTATGAAGAACAAGGGAGAGGGGTTCACATGTCTACGTGTACTGTAAATCACCTGCCGCGGAAGTATACTCCTGCGTGCTAAAATTTTAAAACAAACCATCGTTAGGAAAATAAAGGTCACCGACCTTCCGCATCCGTTCGAAATCATTTTTTTTTTCTTCTTTCCTCCACTATATTTTTTCCTTCTCGACGATGGTATAACGAAGGTAGTTCAGGTTTACAGTCATTTACGCGCGCATACTCGTACAGGACAAGCCTCTACATTCGTAAGTTCCTTACGATAAAGCAGACCCGCTAAAATTCAAAGACAAATATCTTGTCGCTGCAGTCTGCATATAACGGACGGCTACACGAATCGCAGAAGGTAAGTCAACTTCAATCGTGCCAACAGCATCATCGTATGATCAGCTCAAGTTCAATAACCTCTTCTGTGCAACAAAAACGCCGCGCCGAAATTTGCACGCATTCGCTTTTTTTTCTCTTTCCTTCGCTTATTCGAAGAGGGGAGCGAAATATAATACATCGTATTACGGAGAGAGACCGAGAAACCGAGAGGGAAATATGTCCTGGCATGGCAGAGAAGAGAATGCAAAAGGGATTAAAGCGAGTACGCAAGGGCTGACAAAAGTATAATAACTGAAGAGGGTTGCCTAATGGCGAATTTCGTTCGTATTTTAGGTACCCACTGTATCCCTATACGATCTCTCGTACTCTTTTGAAAGTCGTTCGCAAGCATTATACCGCTTTCAACGCACGGCCAAATTATTACACATTAGCCTACCTCGACTCGTTCTTAAATTGAACCATTTGAGGAGTAAAAGGCTATCACCTACCACCTCTGTACGGCTCCATAGACGAAGATGATCGAGAAATGCAAGAAACTTGTTTTAAAGAGGGAATTTGAGAATGACGACAGAACCTGACATTTTTTCGTGACCTATTCATACGCAACTGATATTGCATCTTAAAAGGTAGACTATTCCACATCGTATGCGAAAATTTCCAAGTGTTTTAAGAAATGACATTCGATAATTGTGGGATCAGGGAAGCAAATGGATGTTTTACTGGACAATGAACTCTTGATTGGTTTCCGTCAGTCATCATCTATGCATAATGCACATGATATTGTATTCATCGAAAACACTGCACAACACAAATTACTCAATAATGATAGTTTTAACTACGAGTTCATCACTTGCGAAAATTTCAGCTCTATTAATATCAAAACTCGTTGGCATGCATCACTAAGAGTAGTTTTTTTGACGAACGGAGAACAATATTTGACAACCTATTTTCTACCATGCTTTTGAATACATATTGTACGTAACCCAAAAGTCAAAATTTCTCTGAATCCTTCACATCGATATTTAGCGACGAAGTCAACATTTTTTCAAGTCTTAGACTAGATAATACAGTGATGACGAACGTGATATACTCAAATCTTTCAATGACTAGAAGAACGCGCAACAGCGCGTATCTTTGAGATAAAAAAGCTAAAAATCACAAAGAAAAAAAAAAACAAACTGAATTTTCGGCAACACTGCGCAAGTATCGATGCCTACAACCACTTTATAATAAGTAGGGGTACTGCGGTACTAGAACGGAATAATACTCTAACCCTGAATTAAGTAGGAAAGGAAAGGTTCAAGGCCACACGTACTTCTTACGAGCGTTTCAGAAAGAAGGAAGAGGAAAGAACACGTGCAGCTGTCTTCGAAGCAGGGAGAAGAAGAATAAGCGAGAGAAGAATCTGAAAAACGAAATATGAATACAAAGCCTGACGTACTGGAATTATTATATTCTGAGACAGTCGCGATATGAGTTGGTGAAAGTGTTTCTATACGATGTAACAAGAATCAGAAATGCAACATCTTTTCTGAACCTATCGACATCGACGACTAGAGAAAGAAATCTTAATAACATACAGTCAGGCGCGGTGATGACCTTGATTCTATTACACTCGACGACGAGAAAGAAAGACGAAACTGGAGGAAGAAACGAAAACCACGGTTGCGTTTATGGAGAGCTGTAGAATTAGAAACCAGTTTTTCGTGATATCAATAATAATATCTTCAGTTCTTAGTGTAATGTTGTTAGAAGTTAAACGATGATGAAGGCAAGCAACGAGAACGAAAACGAAGCGATTCGAGCCGACTCTTCACTACAACGTACGTTGGCGCCGTGCGAAAGTTTCGTATAGACAACCTAGATTTCACGCCTGTGCTGCAAACGATACTAACGAGAGCCCGAAGGGGACGAAGAAGAAACGACAGAATGACGCGACGTTTCACGAGCAAAAGATACTATTTAAGACGCGAACGAGGTTAATGTCAAGGATCGTCGCTATTCGCATTTATAACATTTTCATTGTGGAATAATGCGCTGTATACGTACTCTCATCTCGACGCAACTGACAGAATTACATAAAACAATTATGAAGAAGTCAATGAGATGTCGTAATGGTTCGAGCTGCGATAAGATTGCATATTTCCTTTTGATATTATGAATAATACGTCATACACTGATATCGCAGAAAGATACGTCATCAATCGAGGTAAGCGCACTGTTGATAACGACCCACTGAGAAAGTGAAAGAAATTTCAAGAGCATATCGCACCTGAATGATGATTCTGAATTGTATTGGGGCGACGACAAAACACCTAACACATAAATCACTGCAAAGTTTTTCTAGTTGACCAAACCTGCCGAAATTCACAATTCAACGTCAGCACAGCAAAAGTACTTTTGTCCGTAGTCGGATGGTTCTCTCTAGTCGGTTCAACCTAGGATTACAAATTTGACGTCACCAATTATTCAGTAGTGCTCTGGTGTTAGTGCGTCCATTTATGTTCATAACGCACCAACACTAGAACACTACTGAATAATTGGTGACGTCAAATTTGTAATCTTAGGTTGAACCGACTATATTCATAAATTTCCTACAAAGAAAGAATAGTCTTCAAATATTTCTAAATGATTAACTTTAACCTTTCAAAACGATAAGGTTTCAAAACAGAAGTGATTTCTACCTCAAGTTTCAATACAGGAAGATGTTAGGGAAACTGGGATATAAGAGAATTTTAACAACACACCTTTACAGATACAATATTATAAGACTTGTGGTTTTCAATGTTGTACATTGTAGATTGATAGGGTAAAAATTTCAGAAAAAATTTACATTATTAGACTACCTTGTCACATTAGAAATTTTTCTGTTGCTGTTGAGTGATTTGCTTTTTGATTGCGTTCTCATTCTCCTCTAAAAAAAGTTCAAAATTTGGGATTTTCTCCTGATGGCAGCACAAACAAGACCAAGTTATTATGCGCCTCAGTATCTTGGTCTATTGGTTTGAAGATCTGCAGCTTTTTTTCCTACCAAAATCCAAAGCTCAAGAAATCTAGATTTTTTTTATTATCAAAATCTGAAAAACAAGAGATCTACATTTTTTTTTGTCTGAGATATTTAGTTCCTTTTTGCTTATTGAGAACCAAAATGCAAAAGAATCCTCACAAATAATCATTTGTTATAAGCGCTCCGCACCAAAATAATAATACCTAGACAACTAAGGAAATTGAGATATATTTTATCAAAAATTATAAGATCAGAGTATGTGCGACAGGTAAACTACTATTATTGACGTATCAAGAGGAAGAAACTTTTTCAAAGACTGAAGAAAAATTTGAAGAATACCATGTCAAGATAAAACTTGCAAAAATTTGAAAAATGCTATCCAAAAATATTATCTCATAAGTGAAACAGAATCTTGAGCCGTGACGTCACAACGTGCCTGCCTTAGAAAACTTTATTATTTTTCTTTTTTGCGGATTCTTAGGGACTTTAAGTTTGCCGAGGCTAGAGCCCCATCAGAAAAAAAACAAGACTGAGTCGCTCAGCGCCTCAGTATCTGGGTCTCTTGGGTTTTTCTTCTTTCACTGCGTATTCCCTGACTTTAAGTTACTCTTATTTCTCTGGAATTATTGGAACATAGAAAATTGTGACTCAAAAGTTCCGGAGTTTCTTTTTTACTAATGAGATAAGGAGTTTGAGAGATCCAGAAGTTCTGAGACCCGAAGATATTTGTAACTTCTTGTCCTACTCAGACCTGGAAACCAAGAGAGACTGGTCAGAGAATTTACGCAGTATTTTATGATTGTTGAGGTACCAAGAAAAATAACCTTTGTACTACACTTTTGCCAGAGACTGTACCAAAATAAAAATGCTATGCAAAAATAAAACTTGTAGAGACTGCCTGCACAGATTGACTTAGGTCTACGATAATGAAAAACTTCCGAAATTTGTAAATTGCTAAGCAAAAGTAAAATAAGAAAATGTATGTATAACTTGAGTGACGTCACAACACATTTTTTCGGGTGAGAATTTTTTTTTTTTTTTTTTCGCGGTTGCATATGGGCTCTTGCCTTGCCGAAGGTGGCAAGAGCCCCACAAAAAGGGGGTTACCAAGTAGAAGGTACGTAGCGACGTCACAACTTGAGATCCATACATTCTGTGTCATCTCAGATTTTATCTTCGCAGAACATTTTTCAAACTTCTCTATAGTCCTAGCAAATTTTATTTTTGCGTCTTATTTTTCAAAATTTTGTACTCATGAATTATAGAAGGTGACTTGGAAAATTTTCAACCTCCGAGGTAAGCCGGACGGCGGACGTTTTTGTTTTCGGAAAGACCCCCCCCCCCCCCCGATAAAACAGGTTCTTCGATGTTAAAATTCTTGAATGAGAATTTTGTATTCCAGTAGTAGAGTACGTGCCAGATTGTAAAATCTTTGCGAGTTCATCGACATACGGACGCGGGGAGGTTGGAGTTTTGTGATACAAAATTTGTTGATATGGGCGAAAATAATATAGGCTACATTGCCCGGAATACGGAAATCCAAGACTGTTTCCGCAATTTACCATTTTTCTCACTCTTCTCCGTCCGCTACAACTCGTCGCAGCCATTCGTATAATTATTATTTACGGTATCTCTTTGTCTCACTCGTAACCACGCGACCTTGCAATCCTCGGGAAGAATCGACTAACCGGTCAACCTTTGCGGGTAAACGAAAACTATTTCTACGTAAACGTGTATCCACATGAACACGCAAAACCACCTCGTGCGGCTACGTACGTATCTACGTAAGTGTCTATAACTGTAGCTCGTAATACGGAAGAAACTAACTACGTTTCTACTATGCTTTTGTTTTACATACTGGATTTCACAACGCACCGGGCGTATACATACGGTATCGTATGTAACACAATCATATCATGTTCATTATCATCTCAGATTTTTCTTTTTCTCTCTCCGTCTGTCTCTTTCTTCACTCCCAGCTTCCAAGTTGACTTTTTTTTCATCACCATGATAACCTTGAACAGCATCATGCCCATCATGAGACACCGGACTCGCTCAAAACGTAAAAATTGAACGTAAAAACGAAAAAAAAAAAGTGGCAACGCGACTTTTTATGTGTTTTCCAATTCCCAACAAATTCTAGGCACTTGTTCCAATTCTAACAACCAGAGTAATCGATCTTCTTTTTCTAATGCGAATAATCGAACATCAGAAGGCGTATGGCAACTCAATCTTGTTTCTTCTCAGAAACTAAAACTCATTCTTCATTTTCTTCAAAATACCTAGAGCGTTTTTCCCAACAAAATCTGGAACACAAGAAATCAAAATTTTCTCTACGTCAATATACAGTATCGGGAAACCAAAAGATTCGCATCTTTGTTTCACCCAGATCTGGAATCTGAGAGATTTGGGTCCTGTTTGCTTGTCAACTAAAATGCAAAAATTTCCCCGTAAATAATCATAATATAAGTGTTCCTAGCCAAAACAATGATGGACAACTGAAAAAATTGAAAAAAAATTTTGTAACAGTCTTCACAGGCGCAGTCATGAAATACATGCGGCCAGGTGACTACTATTGAGGTATCAAGAAGAAATTTTTTTGAAGACTACAAAAATTTGAAAAACACTATGCACAAATAAAACTGCACAGAAATTCTGAAAATGCTGAGCAAAAATAAATTCCAAGGTGACCTAAGTATGTATCTTGAGCAGGCCAGAGATTGGCTTTTGACTTTTCGGGTATGCCCTCAATATTCTCGCATCCTCCTCCTCTGATCCCTCCTATACTATTAGATTTTTGGGAGGGCTGGCCCACCCGAACATACCCTCAATCTCAGGCCTGATCTTGAGTAGTGACGTCACAAAAAGTACTTCATTTTTATTTTTTTCTCACAGATGCGTAAGGGCTCTTGGCTTCTAAAAAACTCGAGAGACCCGGATTCTGACGCGTATGGCAAATCAGTCTTGTTTTCTCTTTTTTTGCGAGCAAGGAAAAGATAAAAGGACTGACATTCAGAATTTTATTTTGCAAAAATATTTATTTGAGAAAATGTTGTTCACAGGACAATAATTATCAGACGTTATTTTCAACTTAGATTTTCCAAGTTACGTTGAAAGTAAACAGAGAAAATGCTTCTTACCTTCAATTTGCTGACAGATTCCTCACTAAAATATTGTCTATGGTAAATTCGACAGATCAACATCATACTTGGACTGTGTATGCACTTTGATATTACTTCTTTAGTACAGAACTTCAATAGCCAAATTCAACTTCAATAGCCAAATTCTCATCATTCTAACTGAAAAATTTCACTCTCATCTACGTTAGTCCAGACATCAACTCAAGTTCAACAAAACTGACCTCAAAAAAAAAAATACGCAACATAAAATGAATGAAATGTCACAGTGTCCATCCAATTCAAAAATTGAAAATATTGGACTTTTATAAGGACTCTTAGAGAATGTTCCACAGAACCTGGGCAATTTTTCAAATATTGGACTTTTATCACGTTTATTATAGGGGTAGTGGACACCCTGATTGTTCAAGGACAAGAAAATTTCTCATCGACATTTTTTTGTCAGAATATTTCTCAGGTTCGAAATGTCGACATTAAAGACGTTGCAAAAGTACTTCTTGAGTATCTATTCTGATTTCTTGGATAAGTTTTTCCTCTCCCTCTATTCAAGAGAGATTTTTGCTTTCAACTAAAACGACGACATATTTCTCCCTTTCATTCATCCATCACTGAACTCAATTGGAATACAACTCAGAAAAACAAGAAAGGACACGAGCGATTAACAATGAATGATGAAAACACACTTTCCCTGAAATCTCTCGAACATACTGTACCTTATTCTTGTTTTCTTTTCTTTTTATAAATCAGCAACCACACTGACAAATTCCTTCAAGCTCGCACGCCGCGCGAAAAATAAAAAATTTATTTCATAAAATTCACGACTTTCGAGCGCGCTGATCGTAAAATTTTACAGCCCAGAAAATATAATAATAATAAAATAACTGGACGTAACATTTCATACAACGTACATCAGCGCGGTATTAGAAAATTAATACAGAATTATACTTGTATGCGCGCACACCCTACGTACATTGAAATACGTAGGAGAAAGGGGGAAAAAAATGAATAACAAATCCGCGAGAACGGTACGAAGTTGAAGCACCTTATACTCGGCTTATACATGATCAGTACTTATATAGGTGATAACTCATTATAATTCAGACGACTGCTTTATATTTTTACAGAAGGAGCTCCCCTGTCTAACGCTACGTCATCCAATTTGTTTTATAAAGCGGTGTCAACTTCCGTCATCTTTATACATTATACAAGCCCAAGTAGTACACCGAAGACCTAAAATCATAATAAACATAACGAGTAGTAAATATGCGTACAGGGAGCAGTACGGACAGAATATTGAGAAATACGATTGTTAGGTAGGTATTTAGTCCACCTTTGGTGAACTGCAATCGGCCTGAACTTATTCTGTACCAATACGGCGCGGCGGCGTTTACGCATACGTACAGAACGTAACGTACGTACGTACGTTCATCCATTCGTTAAATATTCCTGTTTTTCTGTCTAGTCTACGTTCGAATGCCTAGTTTGTGCCAATATTACTACACAGGATATCTACACCTAGACACTACTATGAGAGAGCTAAGTGCACAGGGTGCACCGGTGAAAAAGTTCTCGCAATCAATACGCGGCCAGTAATACAATCCGTAATTAGGATCGCTACATATTGTTTCCTGATTCATGAATTAAAAAACAACCTACATTATATTGCGATGCAACAGCGCGTCAGAATAAGAACGAACAGAGGAATAAGACGAGGAACACGCCACGATCCCATTGTAGAACATTGAACTGTACGCGTTTAGTAGAACATCTGCATGTGAATTACGAAAATTGAAACTGTAATGTCCTCATTGCAGAAGTTAAAAACGAAGACTAGAAACCGAGTATACTGAATGATAAAAGCTCTTCTTCGCACGCTTGCGAGCTTTTATTTCAAATCTCGCTGCGTATAGTTCACGCGGGAAACTACGCGCAGCTCAGACAGCTAGAAACTCTCGGGATTAATGGAAGGAGATAATGATATCTGCATTCCTGAAATGGGAGAATTCTGAAAAAAAAACTTCCGCTTTCGTTCGATTCTAGCTGTATCCCAAATTCGATAAATCTCCGTTCTCAGAGTTCTCCTGCCCCCTTCACTAGAGAAGTGAGTGTCCGAACCTTCAACCAAGATTACTTCTTTTTCTTTAGAATACAATTCCACGATTTTGCAAGGTTTTCCAGACAAAAATTCTTCAATTTTCAGCAAGAAAAAAATTGCAGAAACGTACCGCAGTTTTGCGGAACAACAAAAAACCGTTCGCACCATCAGATAAATAAAACTAAACTGAAAAGTAAAGGTGGGGAGCCGGCCATTTTTCGACTCTGGAGCCGGAGCTGGCTAAGGAAGCCAAGACCCGGAGCTGGAGCCTAGAGGCTTCACAAGCGGAGCTATCAGCAGCATCAGGGTGGAGCGCCTCCGGGCAGAGTCGAGTCGATGGTTGGATCTGCGGGATCCAGAACTGTTTTTTTTTTACGTTTTTGGCTTTTATGATTAGTCTAACAAGACAGTACAGTTATTCGCGGTGCTCATACGTTGGTATAAGTACTTGACTACTTGGGAACACCTAAAATCATGTAAAACTATTTCCTCATTTCGCTCCACTATTTTGAGCTAAAGATCTGTGTTTTCAAAAATTTCACACTTATAGGGCGCATAAATTATCAAATTTTCATTAACTAAAGTTTTAGTTTGGGAGTGTACAATACAGAATACAAATAATCCAATGGCTGATTCTTGCGGAAGTCTATCAACTGAAACTGAATTAAGTCACTCTCGAAGTCAAGTATGGTGCTGCCCAATTACTACGACCGTGCTGAAAAATACAAAGAGCAGCTGCATAACCTGCTATTAGAATGTGGTGTACTCCCTGAAAAGAACACGCGACTAAAAGATGACATAGACAAGAGCTCGGTGACACAAATAGTATCTGTAATAATACTACCGAATACAGGAGGAATTTGGAAAAAAAACGAAATGTTCTGGCGTTATCATGTTCCATGTCTTTTCGCCAGTCGTCTTAAGCTCTTCATCGTTCAAAAATTTCCAACATTTTCAGCTTCTTGTCCTAGTATAAGTCTACTTTAGAGTATTTTAGGCTGACTGCTTTCTAGGACCGCTTCTTGGTCTACTATAAGTCTACATAGGGTAAAGGGGGGGGGGGGGCACTCGGAAAGATAGTACATAGCCATCATAAAGCCAGTATAAACCTAGTATATAAACAGGGAAAAAAGAGTTTTCAAAATTTTTCCCAATCAGATATGTTGCGGATAATGCGAGACATGAATATTCGAGAGTTCTAGGCTAAGGCTTTAGAGCGGCACACTCGCTTGATGTAGTATAAGTCTACTTTGGAATATTTAAGGCTAATGAGCCTTCTTGGTCTAGTCACTAGTGTAATTCTACTTCAGTATATTTCAGGCTGATGAGATTACTGGGCCTCACTCACTCCTCTCGTTCAAACTAACCTCACCCAAAATTTTTCCAAGTCCATTATATATATACTACAGATAGTATAAGAAGGATGGTACTTGCAAATTTCTCAATCACCTCCCAGGTATTTTTTTTTTATTCATTTTTTTATTTATTATGATTATTATTTTTCTCAGAATTATCTTTGATTTTATTCATATTTTATTTTATTTTATTTTATTTTTTTATTTCATCTTATCTTTTTTTATTATTCCTTTTTTTTTGAGAGAGAGGATGGTACTCGCAAATTCCTCAAAGACCTACTAGGTATATATTTTCATTTTAATTTTAATTTTATTTTATTTCCTTTTTTTTTATTTCATTTTTATTTCATTTTTTCTTTTTTTCTTTCGAAAGAGGGCGGTACTTGCAGATTTCTCAATCACCTCCCAGGTATTTTTTATTTTTAATTTTATTTTCATTTTTAATTTCATTTCATTTAATTTTATTTTATTTTCCATTTTTTATTTTTATTTCATTATTTATATTTTTTTCGAAAGAGGGTGGTACTCGCAGATTTCTCAATCACCTCCCAGGTATTTTTTATTTTATTTTATTTCATTTTATTTTATTTTCTATTTTATTTTTATTTTGTTTTATTTTATTTTTTCGAAAGAGGGTAGTACTCGCAGATTTCTCAATCACCTCCCAGGTGATTCACAAAAATTTTCCAAGTCCATTACTGGGGGAGGGGGGGGGGTGAACTCGCGAATTTTTGATAGTGTATAGGGTGTTAGAAAAGACATGAAACATGTCAAAAATATAAATATCAACTAATATTATACTTATAATTTATAGAGTTAACTAACCCATTCACAAGGCCACATGGGGAATACACGTCGATCGATAAAAAACTAAAAACTAAAAAGACAAACCCCCGCTCAAAGACGTTATTGAATACAGATACACACTCCGTGTTACAAAAACTCTCAACTTGTACATTGACTGTAGAAAAAAAAAAAAATTTCTCTTGAATCTGATGTGTTGAAAGAAATAGTGAGAAGACTCAAAACCAATCCTCCTGCGAAAAGGAATAAGCCACTAAGAAACCAAAGCTTCTGAAGCCGCTTTTTGAGTTGAAGCTTAAGAGCTCCAGAAAGTGCCCGGCTCCAATCCTAAAAACAGCTAGACCCTAAGAGCCGGAGCCGACTTTTGGATCCGATTTAAATGGAGCTGAGTCGCTCCAGTAGCTTCTTTTGGAGCCGGCTCCTCACCTGTACTAAAACGGTACGGCACGAGAGAGAAAGAATACGAAGCTCAAATTATACAGATAACGTCACCATAATCTGCTCTATTGACATTTATCGTTCAAAAATTCACTTTTTACAGCACTTATAGAAGCAGTCAAACCGACGTTTTAGCTTCCTATGTACATAAGAATTATGTTGTTTTCAGAGTTACATCCCTTATTAATTTTGTTTCGGTTTCTTACTTCAAATGTGACTGAACTTTAGTTCACACAAGCACGCACCAAAGATGATGAAGTGAGTTGAAACTAATAACCGAGTAAGAATAAGGAATCTTACTTCAAATGTGACCGAACTTTTGTTCATAGATCCACGCAGCAAAGACGAGGAAGTGAGTTCAAATTAATAACCGAGTGAAAATAAAAAAGGAAAAAGTTCAACACATGACAACATTCATATTACACTTAAGTTTCTACAACTGAAACTGGAATTTTCATATCAGTCAAATATCTGGTATTCAAAAGTTACAGCGCGAACAACCTATTTTACAAAAATGCAAACATTTTTGATTGAACTATGGTTTCACAAGTTGACATAATGAGCTAAGCCCATAGATGACTGTATCAAGCTATATATTCATCGTCCAATGTCAAAAGGTAGGGTCATTTCAACTAAATAATTTGAGCATCATTTGTTTTCCTAAAATCGATAATCTTACGACACAGTTAAAATAGAACTTTATCACGCTTAATGTAAGTGAAGTGACGACCGCGTGACAAGGTTCGAGATTGTAAACGCACCCAAAATTAATGAACAAACGTCCGAACGTAGATGAACAATGAGTCACACAAACATACGAATTCATTCTAGAAACAGAAGAATCGGTCTCGGACAACGTATAATACATATCGTCCTTTGGTAAAGAACATAACAGATACAAAGAGGCGAATGGAAAACTTTCAAAATACATTAAAACCTGATAATGATAGTTTCGTTTTGACGATACCGTATTACTTATATTCTTAAGATATCTTAGAAACTTGGTCAAAATTTTCACTGCCGCACGGAAAAGAAACAATTTCCTATAATTGTTGTTCAGGTGGTCTTGTAACAACTCAATAGTCATACAACAGGTTCCATATTATGACCTTCCAACAGTTTGTGATGCCACGCTCATAGTAGAGGAAATGTAAACGTTGAAACTATTAAGATGAAGTCCACGCGATTAGGAAATGCGACGATCTAATCTAAAGCGTTCAGCAATGAAGCGGTTATCGCACTCAACATGAGAACTGAGGGGTCGCGGGTACGATTCCCATTCATTTGTCTTTTCTCAATCATCTTCATTTATGGATGTAAATTGTCCCATTCAAAACAAATCACCCAAAAGTACGTACATTTCCAATTTTTCTTCTCGAAAGAAGTATTTTTTTAAAACGGAATACATCGCCAAGTTGAAAAAACTGTCGGAATTATCGCGTGATTGCGATCTCTGATACCGGTTATGATAATGATTTTTTGAAAACATGATCCGTAATAATATTGGAAAGGGCCGAACTTGTTTACTAAGTATTGATATCTTAGGGAATTGCGCATGGTATTTGAGATACGGTCTTCTATTTTACAGAAAAGACGTATTATGAACAAATTATTAACAATATTATAGGAGATAAGTACCGCAAATTTGATTGAGATTTTATGACCCACCCGCATCGATTTCGAAAATAATAAAATAGCGTTCTGAGGAAGATTTTGAAAATAATTATTCGTCGAGAATTATAGAAACAACGCGTCAGTTAAATTGTGCGTTACTGGATTCTAGCACACTTGGCGATATTTATGATATGCAATGCAGTGCACGAAAAAGCTAAATGAATTTATGCACCCATGATCCGCGTCTTTTTTCGGCATAAAATTTCTCATAACGTTATGATAATAAATTTTATAAAACGCGAGAATTTTTTCCAACGCTAGATTATTCGATTACTGTATATTTGATGTTGAAAATATATTCAGGAATCATAGAATAAATTTTATGAAAACGTCATTTGGTAAGAATTTAGGAAGGTAAATATGCAATAAGTATCTTGTTTTTGAGTATTAAAAGAAATTGAAAGATCACAAACAAGGATACGAGAGGAAAATACGAAAACGACAAAAGCAAAGCAGAGAATCATTGGGAAGCAATGTTCAGATAAGAATAAGGAGGGAATGGAGAGAAGTTCAAGAAAAGTTTTAATCAGTATAGAAGACGCTACCAAAGAAGTCAGAATTGGAACGAGGAAGAGATATCAGTTCCAGCCACCAGAAAGCGACACCTTCAACATTCACAACTGAGACCTAAACCATTAAATGTGTCTCCCTCGACTCGAAAGAGAGATTTAGATATTTTTGAATCGAAATTTACTCTCCTAATTTTGATCCTGCGACGCAGAATTGAAACCTGTAGTCATGTTTGGAATCATTGTACATATTTGTTGGCAACAATACATCTATTTTAAACTTTAGGCTTTCATAATTTTTTTTCCTTTGATCATCAAATGACTAGTCACTTTGAGCGAAATCTCACATCGTTTTCGATTCTAGCTTTTTGCCGTCTCTAATGAAACAGTTCTTGCAATACTTGATACAATACAACGAGAAACAACAGAAGATTAGCGCTCAGACGTCGTATTACTGTACAATAATGATTGTAGCTTGACGTCGAATAGTACCGTACGAGGTTGAAAAATACGAATCTGCAACTGGAAAACTCGTCGAGTGAGTTACACCTCAGTATTCATGCGTAAATAAACATATAGGAGTGCAGTGTTTATTTGTCGATTACTTCATGGAAATATTTTGTCGATTTTCTGTTTCAAATGTTGGAGCGCAGATAACGGAATGTAAATATTACCACTTTTTACTGCCCGACCTGGCATACTTTTACTCTTGTTGCAACATTTTAACACTTGTGAAAGGAACCTAGTGGAATGGTACATTCATTGACCGAAAAATATTCAATTTTTGATGGGTCACTCTTACAATAATCGCGGTCTGAACACTACAGAAAAATCGTACCTCGAACGAAAGAATGACTTATTAGATGGCCTTTGAGGACAATCAGTAAATAAGAGTGAATGATAATTTCTCTTCTTTCGCTGAAGAAATACACTGAATTACTTTCAGAGAGATTGTATTTGATTACATCGATCGAATAATCAAAGGACGAGAAATTAGCGTCGTTCAACTTGAAAGAAAGCTGCACACCCATTCCAAGAATGTTGGTCAGTGGTCGGTTCATCAAATTAAAGGCTGGGAACATGGCGTCAAGCCGTCAAGCCGTCAAAAAGTCTCGTCTCCAGGGTACACGACACATACCTTGGTGAGTAGTATTGCGTCAAGTGAAAAGCATCAAAGTCTCTAACTTGTATCAATTCATTAAAATCAGACAAAATGTTAACGAAAGATGAAATACAGAAACTTGAATTATTGTTATAATTACTGTACACGTAGACGACATTGTTTTTGATTCTATCTTTCTTTCTGGAGTACACAAATCGACGATTGATCGAATACGTAATTTTGGGGGCTGAAAAAAAAATGATCGAGATGGGGTTTTGGTCGGAGCATTGAATCCAGCCAGACAGTTTTATTGGAGAGTCCTGACGTTCCTAGGATGGGCATTGAGGAGAGACAATCTCTTTAGCTCATCGTTGCCCATATGACAAAATCATGCAAATTGAAACTTCCTCTCTAAGCCTCACTTACCCTCTCGAAATCGTAGAAGGACGACTTTCCAAAATTAATAAACGAATTCACTTTAGACAAAGTGGCTCATTTTCTTATTTGTTGGCAGATAACTCTTTGAATGCAATAAATATTTTTACGATTCTTCTATATTATCTGATCCAAGGTTAAGGTCTCACGTTGCATTTTACGTCACTAACATGATATGTTCCCTTTACGTTGATGCGATCGCGCGGGCATAATGAGTGACGTTCATATGCACTCACAAGACTCGAATCAATAATGAAATAAGTACCTGTACGCTCTCAAAAAGGTCGTCAACTCTTGAAATAACATACGGGCGGCATCAGCAGTCGTCAAATAGAATTTTACGACAAAATATTATAGTAACCTATGCGGCTGATGTTGAGGTAACTCCCGTATAGTAAGTGACACTCAGTATTCGACAGCGTTGTTATAACTAAATTATTCGATTGCTCCTGATTACACCTGTATTGCTAACAAGATAAATGATGTCAATGCATTGATACGAAAAGGAGATCGCACATTTTGGCGAAATCCTGCACACTAGCGCACCAAAGATCTATAGACTCGTCCCAAGGTTAAAGGATACGTTCAAATCAGCCTGCAAGCAGAAAACGTAATTCTCGGAGACAATTAAGAAATTCTCATCACTTACGTAAATTTTTTCAAATTACCATAATTGGAAAATTTTTGCGAATCAGTGATTGCTAAAATTTGGAAATTTATGGTCATTGAAATCATCAGTAATGAAATACAATAGTTTATAAACAGTTTCGAATAATAAATTATACATTCAACATTCTTTAATACTGCACGATTTTGGAACGATCGTTCTCTAAAATATGTTTGGTTTTCTTTGATTTCAAACACCCTTCATCGTGTAGAAGTACAAGCACATACACAGGACTTGGAAACAAACGCAATTGAGCAATCAACGCATAATGAGTGAAAAATCTATAAATTGAGTGGCAGACTCATTACAATGACGCTAAATGATAAAAGTATATACACCATTTTACCAACACAAACTTGTGGCCTCGACCTATTTGGGTTCAGTTTCCCAAAGATTGACGAATGTTTGTTTACCATATTTGCACACTTTCATCGACAACAAAGCGTAATACGTGCAGCGATTTCGATGGATTAATTTTACCAAAATTGTTCATCTTCTATACACTAACACTGTATGCATCCTGCGTATGACTGATGGATAGATTTGAATATTATAGTACTAGAAGGAAGAAAAGAGAGAGGACAACTTTCAAAACCTGCACAGTCATGCTCAAATTAACCGTATCTCAACGTTAACATTCCATGAATAGGCAGCTGTTGGTTCTTGTTTACAACCACCTTCCATCTAAGAAAAGTAAGGATAGAAGCGAATAAATTGCAAGCAACAACCAATTCGTTTCGCACTACAGCTCGATAAATACGTACCTTTAAAAGTGAAATAAGAAATCCTAACAGGTAGTATAGAATTCTGAACATAATGCACGAAAACGGGAAATCGGAAACGTTTTAATTACTTTTTATTTGAAACGCCTTCGTGTAATAACGGAGAGATTGTTTCGACAAAAATTTTTTTTTCTTCTACGCAAACTATACGTCTTTATCAGCTAGAATCAGTAAGAGCACTTGAAGATGAAGTTGTCAGGCGAACTTCTCTTTTTGTATCGACTCACGTGGAAAATTTTTGAAGAAGAACTCGTATAAATCACACGCAGTTTGCCATCCAGTATAGGTAAATTTGTAATTCTCAATATAAGAAATGTTCCACAATCCTCCTTTGTCTACTGTTATATTATGCCGCCATGTACGTCAATGTATCTATCGCACTTAAAATGTGACTATTTTCATTTTTTCCAAAACGAGTTAAAGATTCACAGGTGACAGATGGAAAAAGCTACAGCCAAGCTCTCCCGCACGAGAATTTGAGAAGATGATAGAAGTACCAAAAGTTGAAACTATCATCATCCTATTTTCCCCACCTAAGAGAAACGCTGAATAAGACACAAAAAAGGCTTCTCATTCGAAAAGTCAAATAGATGGGTCAAAGCGCGAGGAGAATGTACGTTTTTCGTGAGCCATGGTCTTGGTCTCTCGAAGGAGTTGAACTCGGGTCTCAAAAATTTACAAAAAAGCCTTTGAACAAAGGATCAATAAGAGAATAAGAATTCCTGAATCGTGCTTTCTACGCCGAACATTATATCCATTAATAAAACGTAAACAGCTTAAAAAATTAAGGCTCATGGAGCGAAGGCAATTTCACACAGTACATCTACAAGTATTCTGTACACGAACCTCTGAAAGATATACATTCGGACGCAAGTACATATCAATCGCTGCTCTAAATACAGTTCCTCGGGATACATTGAAGCTAGATACATAAGCTTACAACACTATTTTGAAATTGAGAGGTCAAAAGTAGGTATTCGGTCGAATAACGATTGAAGATTTATAAACCGAGAGACTGCCGTGGGATGATTTCTTTTCCACAGCTTATACCTTTGATCCGAATATTAATCATTTACAGCATTCCTTGAGAATGTTAACTTCCTGTTGGTAGATAAATAATGAAAAACAGTTCCGAGAATTATGACCCTGAATGTAGGTACTATCGGGTTAAATCTTGTGCTCGCAGTTACCAAAGCATTCAAGTGCCTTTAAAGATTTAAACAAGAGAACGAATCCCTCGCACTTCAATTCTTCAATTCAGAGAAAGAATACAAGATTTCATTAAGGAAGGGCTTTGTGAAATTATTCCTCGAAAGGACGACCGACCCACGCACGCCCGACAAGCGTCGGGTGGTAACGGCAGGTATGCTGAACCTTGCAGGGTATTAGGAGATGTGTATGCAACTTATCGTACACCGCTTCGGAGTTCACCAACGGGCGAAGCACACCTCATGCCGCTGTGACCGCAGATAGAGCGGGAAGAAGAAACACACGATGTGAATAATCTCCGAGCTACGCCGCTTCGGAGCCTTGAAATTGTAACTTTTGCTCGATTCAGGGTTATCAGGATTAGTGCAATGGATCTTCATTCTGTCTCATCTGTATTTTGAGATCGACACGGAGTCGCCATTTTCATTTTGACACCGTAGATATACTGATATTGTTTGATAGAAAAAAATACGAACTGCGGAAAAGCAACGATATATCAATAGTCCAGTGCAGTGTTAAGAATGAATTCTCAGATGTTTGAAGAATGGTAAGTAACTGAGTACTCGTAACGGGAAATAAATCTGTTCATCATGAAGAGTGACTGACTTTTGCAGATTATTTTCGCGGTAAGAACGCTCAATTAATCGCAAGACAGTTTTTAAGTTTAACAATATATTTTGACGAAGGAACTGTTCGAAGGAAGCTGAAACAAAATGTAACAAAAACCACGGAACTTGGCGCGAAAATTTCTAAAACAATTTACAATACTTGAAGTTTTGGGAGATGAACTTACTCGTACTTCGAGATTAATTCTCGCCGTCCGGTGCAATTGCACCAGATTCTAGGAAAACCAGTAAAATTTGTAAAATGTACAATCTGCGCCACGAACAACGCGGTATTAGAATAAAACTACGATACGACTCTGAATTTTGCTCTCAGCAATCACAGGATTGTAATCTGCGAGCATTATTAAACGGTGTACGCGCAATTACGAGTGTATCGTCGTAGAGCGCGAATCTTATATAATGAAATACGCTACAATATTATACAGTGCAGTGTGAGTGCAGTTTAGCGCAATTTTACACTCGATATAATACCCTACTTAAATTTTGACGTAAACATTTTTTTTTTTTTTTCTATTCAGAACTAACTCAGTTACGTAAATCAATGGAGGACGATAAGATAAACCGACAAATTTACCGAGAAATAAATACGATAGTGTGTACAGCAAAATAATTACTCTATAATACACTAGCCCGATGCGCGAAAATATTTCAAAGCACCAGTCATCACCCATACGAAGACTACCATTACTGCAATATTTAAAATTCGACTCGACACGAAGACTTTTTCTTCTTCAAACATTTAGCATGTGATAAGAACGTACTGGCACCTAATAAGCTTTTCTGCCCCCTCAACCAAATTACACATTTTGTTAACGGCAGGTCGTAGGCGAAAGAGAAGAAGAAACTTCAAAAAGTGCGCCACGAATCACCATGAAATCATTTCAATATATCATCGCGAACGGAAAAATGCACACTACACGGACGAGGTAAATGACAATCACACAAGTAGCATGCTTTTCTTTAAAACGATATAACTGAAAAAATTTTAATTCATAAGCACGAAATATGATTTTCCACGGGTATCATGAATAGGTGAACGCACGAAAGACAACGAGGCGATGAAAGACGGTTCTAAAATGCTGAAATTAAGTAACAAGCTGTCGATACAGACGTGATTTAAAACGATA
This sequence comes from Aspidiotus destructor, assembly GCA_035079395.1. Taxonomy (NCBI): domain Eukaryota; kingdom Metazoa; phylum Arthropoda; class Insecta; order Hemiptera; family Diaspididae; genus Aspidiotus; species Aspidiotus destructor. The sequence continues at coordinate 418,194 of JAVHKZ010000014.1, forward strand.
ATTTGAAGAAAAAGACAATACTTAATTATTCGCACCTGCATGTACGTACTCAGACAAACAGGGAACATCCAAATTCTTTTACCGGAAGAATGTAGGCTTGTACCTAGGTACTAGTAAATTATAAACAAATTAATATTCTTGCTGCCCCTGAGTGAACGACAAATTGGTTAAATAAAATGAATATATTGAACATAATAAACTTTGGAATCACGCAAATGAAACTTTGGGAATACATACAATAAATAAGCAAGCTACCGCAGGAAGAGGGTCGGCTTTATGCCTACAACTTTTGTTGTCTCTCCTTGTACAGTCAAAAATATCGTATGATTGCAATGAAGATGACACCCCAGCAAAATGAATAAAAGTAAAGCATTTAACTCAAGTTGTCCATCTTTATCGCAATTTTCAAGTTTGCTTTCCCTGAAAAACAAAATATCCGAAATACTATGTTCCCGACTACCAAAACCCCGAGCGCCTTTGCCCCCGAATCAAATCTCTTGAACATTATAGTGAAAGTTTCATTTCATATTTTAAATAGTCTGATATCACGTCCTGCAGTTCTTGAATAGTCTGAAACATCCTCTTCCGGAGGTCCAGAATTGGGCAGGACGAATGTTTTGTCTAATAAAGTTTTTTGAGATTTGTTCGGCAGGTCATCCAAATGAGTAACGCTCGTCGGGTTCCTTGAGAAGTGCTTACGCTGTACTCTTCTCATTGTTTTCGACAAGTCGACTTGCTCGGGTACCTCACTTAGCACCGATGCCGGAAGCCCTGCCAACTCTCGTCGTAATATCTGCGAGGGGACAGCTTTGGATGTTGCGTGGCACTTTGCTTTACTCTTGCGATAACCTTAGCCGTGGCGCACTCCTCCGACTTTGTCATTACCACAATATTTGTATGTTATGGTTTATGGTTATTATGGGGGGTTAATGGAATGGTTCGCTTAGATGAAGTAATCCAATGAAGGTTGCAGTCTGACAGGGAGATTATAATCGTTGCAAAGTATGTTAGAAAGAATAATGTTATGATAATCAGATCGAAAAGGCACTTGTGTAATGAACCGGAATAAAGACGTTTCAGACGTGTCAAAAAAAAATGAGTTATACCTCAAGCTTAGCGTTCTTCGTTTTGTACTCACTGGCAATCCCAGAACATTTTGCCGTTCTCTAAATTCAATATTCATTCAATACGTCATTTTACTTATCACATTTGTTCTATCTGATGGATGTACGTAACTTGTTTTATTTGTATTTTAGTATCAGAAGAAAAAACAAGGAGTTCTAGATAAATTTTGATTGGGATTTCAATAACCTCGCACGAGGTTCTATCATTGAAAAAGAAAAGAAAAAAAAAACAGGAATGTCTCAATAATAGATTTGAAGTTACTGGAAACAAAGATGACGACGAAAAATGAAATAGCAATAGCGTCAGCTAACGAACGCGCGCTGACCCAAAAAGACCCGGAACAATTCATTTTCAATCAACGTTCAATAAAACCTTTAATTCACCCTCTGCAGAAAAATTTCCGTTTATGGTGCTTCCTCAAATATAAGCAAATAACATTAAATTTAGGGAACGATCAATAATAATGATAACCATGATTGGTCCCTTTATCCTCCCACTAAGCAATGCCTCAAGACCATGCACGAAGTTTAGGAGAAACTTGAGACGTTTGAATTGAGTGATAGACCGATTCCTCGTGACGACATGAGCGAACGAACGCAAACAAAAAACACCAATTTCGTTCAATTCAGACAAAAAGCAGACCTGCCTGCTGCAGCTGTCTTCCTTTGAAACATAACCGAGCTTTTTCTGTGTTAATTCCCATAATGATCACATAGGATTTGAAAAAAACGCAAACCAGACATTATTTTTCCGTCGCATTCAGCAACTTTTTGAAACAAGAAAAATCAAGGATAATGAAGGAGTGTGATTTCCTACCGAAGACGGTACCGTTTGTCACAATTATATCACCTAAAATTGGAAAAGCTTCCGTCAGCTGATGCACCCCTACCAGCGATTAGTTGCTCAATGCGCGCAATCCGTTTGAAAATATCGCCGATTTTGCGTATTAAACAATTTTCTGCGCAAGTCCAACAAAAATTTGCTCAGTAGGTTTCAGCGAAAGTTTAGACCTTCCCAAACAATCGATTGAGATAATTATTGCTTTATGTGCTCTTACCCTAGTCTCTTTCCAATCTCTGACACGTGCTTTACTGTTAGCCTGAGTATAGCGAAGAATATAGAAATCAACGCCTCAATGTTGATATTTTATCTAAATCTCCATGATCTCACAAAATATTATTGAAGAAATCGATATCAACTGAAAATCCAGAAAATGTATACGATTGATGAAAGTTTGTAAGGTAGAATTTTTCATAAATTATCAAGGTCAATATCGTTATTTCGTAGTTCCAATGTGCGTTCGCGGTTTTGCAAATTCCTGGTACTTCCGATCCTAACATTTTTCCAGTTTAATACAATACAATCTTATACCATCGTCATACTACATGTGTATTTACTATCAATTCTAAGTACTTGTAATCGCATGTGAAATCAAAAAACGTGTTTGAGATAAATTCAATGACTACCTCATCATTAATCTTTTAACCTTCCAATTGAAGATAAAATGATGCACATGAGCACGTAATTCTGATATGCTTTTTTTGCGCGCAGTATTCAAAATATCTTAAACAAGTACAGATAGACGTGAGATACAGGATTCGTGCATCTTTATTCGATTGCCGCGCCGCTGAATATAGCATTGAAAAATCGGTGTATCACTGACAGCAGCGTAGATACGATTTTTCAATTGAGACGGGGGAAGATATTGAGAAAGAATGAATTAAAATAAGAAACGATTCTTGATCTTAGCCGCAAGCAACGAACTGAAGTGAGAAGACGACAAAAATGAAGATTTTGCTTCAGAACTACGGTAGTTTTTTAATGGATTCTTTTGTTTTAAACACGTGAGAATTATTAAGAGTTTATTCGTCATTTTTTAAATTTTAGTCTACGTTAGATTCAGCTAAATTTCCGTCTCGCTACAAGGGGTTACTTGTACGAAAAATATTTAATATTTCAATTCATTCCGAAATTATCGCCAAAGTAACCCCTTTCACACTTGGTATCAGATAAACGAAACCGGGAGATAAATTCGGTGAAGTTAAGGATAAACAGAATACGTTTTTAAAAAATACGTAAATTATTTTGGAAGCTTGACTGTTTTCATTATCTCTCAAAATAACTCACTTCGGGAGATATTTCGAAATGAAGATTCAAGTACCTACATGTATGAGTTCTGTTCCTGAAATTACTTTCATTTTGAATAGGTCCGAATTCCAGGTGAACGATCATATACGATTATAGATAAAGAAATATATAGGAATATTGAAAGCGTATCATAACGACATAGCAATGTGAGATATGTTTCAAAAGGCGAACATGACCCATAAAAATCTGCATCACGGTTGTTGGAAAGGAATGAACTCTTTCATCTCAGACACAACGAGCCTGGAATAATACTATCGGCTCAACCTTCTACGCGAAACAGCATTACAAGTATGTTACACGTATACTGTATACGTAGTAGTTGGGTAAGACTGTATAGAGAACGGAAATTTGATAGAATTTGATTTCATATCCAAATTTTTGTCGTCTGTTCGAAGCAGCGATAACAATATTATTATAATATTAAGACATTCTCACCCCTCAAAAGAATGTGGTACTTGGTTTTGCAAAACTCACTCGATTAAGAAGATCTTTTCAAGAATTTCTTGTTTCTGACGGAAGACGTAATCTAGCTTTTTATTTATCTCTTTCTCTCTTTCTCTCTTTCTTTCTGCCTCTATCAAGGTTATTGAACGCTTATAGATGTTGTGGTTCCAAGTCGCGTTCATAACTACATTGGGACTGGTAATAAATATTGTGCTCCTCTTCGCTTAGTATACGTTTCAGATTTCTTCATCGACTGGGATAATGATGATAATAATAATTTACAAACATAATCGCGTAACAGGAATATCCCCTCACATCCAACTACAAATAGATGCAGACAATCTTAATCGCAGTAAAATTTCTTCACGGGTAGACTGAAATTATATCAAATCGTACGCGAAACTCGACACAAAACCTACAAGTTCTTTGGCAAAATATCGTCGTTAAAATGTACTTGGGAAAATTTCTCAAAACAATCTCGACTCCGAACTGTCTCGTGTACAGTGCTATTCTCCTCACCATAATGATTAGCACACTCGACAAATTTTATACTGAATTCGTCATTGCTAGAAGAAGCTATTTTCTTAATGACAATTTTTGGACAACAAAATTCAAGTCAGATTCTAGACACAAGTGAGGTAATTTTTATCAAAATTGTTGAATTACACACATGAACAGCTTTATCTAAGATATTTCTAGAAGTGTTTTTCACGCTGAACACGATGCCGTTGGCCGTTACTATCTAGTACGTCGGAATTCCGAGTAACTTGCGTTTGAAAATTCAAAAATCGCCAAAAACTGTACTTTTAAAACGCGATAGCAGAGCAAAAACAGAATACTGAGGTATGTTCAACCACACAAAAATGTAGTTCGAAGCTTACTCTAGAACAATTTTTACGACGAAGAATATTCGCACAATTCTTTGAGCAGTTTTCAGCTTCAAATGCGGGGAAACACGCGATTCTGCGCCGCGACGCGAGGACGTTGACGCTGAAAATAGAACTTGAGAACCTGATGTCCTATGAAAAAATAGAAAATGACATTGAATTTGTCGTTGAAAATAGATTCAAAATCAATTACTTTCAACCCAGCGATTCTCAGCTGTTGGGTGGTGAATTAAACTGTGATATAATTCCACAACAATTATACATAGTACAGGCGATAAAAACACTCATCTGAACATTTTGGGGGTGACGGGGAGATTTTGCTGAAAAATGTAAGGTTGGGTCCCAAAAACAACGTATCAAAAATCCCCCCCGCCCCACTTCTATGGAAAGAAGTTTTGCGCCACATTTCAACTCCCCAAATTTGGTTTTTTGGATATATCTCGCGAAATATGGACTTTAGAAAAAAAATCAAGAGACAAAAAATATTCCTCGTCAAATTCCATCTCGCCTCAGCTGTATACTAGGCTTATACTGTAAAGACTGAATACACGGTATATAATGTTCCGTAAAAGACAGTATATTATAAACCTTCATTATACTAGGGCTGATATACAGTTTACGAGGTTCCATAATTTACAGTGTAGTACCTAGGCTACGCCTTCATTATACTTAACCTGAAGTATCTCTAGAAGGAGGGCGAACGATCTTCTCTTTGACTTATAAGACAGTTCTACTTTTCGACGGCAGATAGGAAGTTTTTAATATTAGGCGTGTACTAGGAGATATACCGTCATAGTAGGCTTATACTAGGTGTAGGTATACACCAGGTAGGTGCTGATTGAAAAATTTGTGAGTAGACCCTTCCCGTAGATATTATACTAACTTATACTGGGATATTGTTCTTTCATAAACTATTAAACTAGGCCTATTCAAGAAGCGGGGCGACTGAGCGGAGCGAGTGAGTACCCCTAAAGTCATTAGCCTAGAATATTCCAAAGTAGACTTATACTAGACCAAGGAGGAGGAGGGGGGGGGGGGGTGAACGAGTGGAGCATCCTACAAAAGACATGAAAATGATCTTCATTCATTTGGCTCTGGTAGTATGAACAAACATGTCGAGTAAGCTGCTTTAAATTGCTTCACTATCCATGAGATCTTCGATGCTGCTTTCATAATCCTCGTTCACGTTTCTCGTCTTTTTCATTTAAATAAGCACAGAAGTCGAAGTTTGAGAAGTTCGAGCTGAAACTCTGTAGTTATGGACGCAATATCACCATAAAATCACAGGGAAATAGCAATAATTACGAAAAATTACAAAATAGGTGAACTTTAGGGGAAATTTTTAGGCTGACTTGTAGAGCTAGGCTAAAAAGCAGGTAGTCTATTTGATAGTAAATTTGACGAGGAGTATTTTTTGTCTCTTGATTTTTTTTTTCCAAACCCCATATTTCGCGAGATATGTCCAAAAAACCAAATTTGGGGAGCTGAAATGTGGCGCAAAACCACTTTCCATGGAAGTGGGGAGGGGGGGGGATTTTTGATATGTTGTTTCTGGGACCCAACCTTACATTTTTCAGCAAAATCTCCCCATTACCCCCAAAATTTTCAGATGAGTATTTTTATTGTCTTTATCACCTGTACTAACAGGCAAATATTCCAAAAAAATCAGACCTTCCCTGCTACGATAACTGTGCTCAAGTACTAGAAAGAAAACTACGCTTTAGATCGACCAGTAAAGTATAGACAAAGAGTCGTTCCTCTGAATTTTCTGTCAACCCTTTGGAACAAAAGCACTGCATTATTTGCGGATAAAGGTCCCGCTAGGAGCGCTACTTGTTCTGCCAAAAATAAAAAAGTGATCATGGTGTTTTATACCATAACACAACATATTAATAAAATTGTAATTTCACTGTATCAAATTGTTCTTCATGGAAAATATAGAGAACAACATTTGTTTCCTCTTCAATTTTCTTAAATGAATGTAATTTTTAGATTTTTTGGATACTTTTTTTCACGTTATCACTTTAGTGCAAGCTTTCTCAAATTGCCGCCATGGTAAGTCTAGAAGACGACTACTTTTGCCTTCATTCGCAAATTCATTAATGACAATAAAACGAATAATATACCAAAATGATTTCCGATTTCGCGTCATCCGTACCTCTATCTGGTGTTGGTTGATTTGAAGAGGGAACAAGTGTCCATAGAAATGACTGACCTAGTCTTTTGAGCGGGTACAAAATTTATCGACGAAGAAATTGAAGTAACAACGAGACCTAGTTTGTTCAATTGTATCAAGAACATAGAACGATAAGAACGACGACATTAAATTAGACTACCTGTAAAACTCGACCCGACAAGCATGTATTGAAATGCTATCATCATCGAAAATTAGATTTTTAGAAACAGATATTTTACTACAAAAAATTGAAGATGAATATTTTTGGACTCTGCAATATTTGTAAATTTTAGCATTCAGGAAAATGTATCCGAGAAAATGAATAGGAACCAGGAATCATTCCCTGTTTCGCGCACAGCTGGAGCTTCAATTCAAGATCCTGATTTAAAATCGTATCTCCACGTGTTAGTCGCTTTCGTTTACCTTACTCCGTATTTTATCTGCATATTTTTCAGTTGTATTCAGTTCTCTCTCGCCCTTGCTAATGGTCAGTCATTTGACTGAGAAGTTGAGGAACTAATTCAATATTGTGACGTAAGCCAAATTTAAATTATAATTTACATTCAAGGTAAAACCCATCCATTTCGCTGAAATCTACCTGATGTAGGAATTTTCCCACTTTTTATGGTCAAATATCAGGATACAATGTTGAGACGGAACTAATCTGGACTTTATCGAAGACTTTTCTCCATTTGAGGAGATTTTCCTTGCACAAAAAGGATTTTTTCTTCAACCACTACACCCTTTCTGAGAAGAGTCGTACTCATCTTAACACTTTTTTCCCTCGAGATTTTTTCAAGTCTCTTTCTTCATATTATAAAAAGCACCAACATCAAAATTTTCCATGTTTTCTTCGTAGTACAGAAATACCTCAAAGAGTCGAAGTTTTCTTAAATCCTCGCCAAAAATGAGTCAATTTTAGTTTGACCAGGTGAATCCAGGCGGAGCACTCGAGAGTAAATCCTCTTCCTCAGCTCGAACGTCAACATTTCTCCCAGCTCTCCCCCCCCCCCCCCCCGTTTTCTACAGCAAGGCTTTCTGTAGCCGGATGCGAGAACTTTATAGGAAGTATTTTCAACAAAAAAAAAAATAATAGTAACGGATTCCCTGCTAAAAATAAATAAATAAAATAAAAAAAATAGACATCAATTATGACGAGTAAAGATTTATGGCCAAGGTTACCAATTGTAAAGATTATTGCAATTCATCGATATTTCTGAATAATTCTTAGTTCTATACAATTCAAACTTTCGTAGCGTATTCTTCGTACTCGTATAATCTAAAGGAAGAATCGTACGAACTCTTTATTCTGCGACAAAACTCGAAGCGGAAGAGCGACCAAGTAAAATATCCCGACAATTAAATGACCTTGCGTTAATTTCACACATATCAAGACCAACGAGGACGGGAATTTTTTAATTTTGAGCTCGAGACACTACCGCATTTCCAACTGGACCGGTTCATTCGTTTCGTGGCGTATAGTACTAAAAATATCGATCATATCATCCTTTCGTAACTGTGAATGAACCGACTAGATAGTTTCTTATATATTAGAAGAACTTATTCGTCCCTATTATATATAGAATGAATATTTGAACGCAAATCCTCTTTGACTACCAACAAAAAAGTTTAATGCATACTTCGGACGTTCGAAGAGACTACATAATTACATCGATTTTTCTAAATCCAAAATGAATACATTCTCATTCTTCTTCTGAAATCCAGGAGGAACTATTTCAATTGTTTCCGCGATTTTCATCGTTTTGTACAAACACGTTACGCTGTAGGCGATATTTTTGAGCAAAAACCTTCGAAATGTACACCAACGTGTGGAGTTTCCAACAACTTATAACCCACATAAGTTAACGTCGTCTACGGTTTTTATGACTATTTTGGCTCTGTAAATAGTATTCATATGTACCGAACTCGTATTCCCGACTATATGCTTTCAATTTACATCTATCACGGTATGTCTGCTCGCTCTCGCGACACCAATCTGAGATAACGTGCAGAGTATCTTTAAAAATAAACTAAGCGTCATTCGCGTTTCGTCACGATGAGAAATAATTCACCTGAACAGAGTTATCCCATTCCACACATGTCTGAAAATCGAATTGCGTAAAGTAGCGTCAAAATATTGACGACAAATTTGTGTCCAAAACTAGATTAGCTATATTCTAATTCATCCATCGATATCGGTCAATGAGAAAACAACTGCAATTAATAATAACTTTCATCATTTTCAAGTTTTATATATTCGATTCGTCTCGTTGAGAACGTAAACTCAGTTCGCATATTGCCAAGTGCACTGATAAGAAAGAGGAGCGCCGCGCCACTTCCCTTCTCCTCGTCACGCGTTGAAATTATCAAAAATTACGTAACGTTTAAGTGATTCGTTCGAGTTATAGACAAGTTTATGTACGTGAAACGAGATCTACCTTTTTTCTTCTTCGCCCCTCCTCGTTGCTCTTTCAATATATTGCAATAGATGTGGAGACGAATAAGGACGGCGATGTTCAACTAGACACACGATCGTATAAAATGATCTGCCTGCAACGATTTTTCTTTCGATGAGGGCGATTACAATATGGAACAGAAATTATGCGCCCGACGAATACAAGATACGAATTTTGTTCGCAAAAGCTTGCATCTTGTGGTATGCGGTAATTATCAACGATATGTCCATTCGGGAACCACTTTTCGATTGAGAAGACGCAGACACAGATAGCAAATCGACGATATTAACGAGATTAAAATTAAACACGAATATGGCAGAAGAAAATCATAAATTTGTAGGGCATAAATACCGCGACTGTAGGTACAAATTCTTTTCCTTCCCGATTGAAGAACGCGATACACCTACGATATATGCACCGCAAAGGAAACGACGTCACGACGACGACAACGACGACAACGATGGATGATGAAGATATCTACACCCTGATCACTGTCATCTTGTTGTACACGCACGAAAAACTACGCGATAAATCTTTGAGCGTTATCACAATCGTCGATAAAACACATATAAATGTTTTCGCGGAAAACGCGAAGAACACTCCTACAGATGCGATAACACTTCGACATTCTACATCACAGGGCCAACGGAAATCACATCTACGAAAACGGGAATGACAATCGCTCCTAGAGGAAAAACTACTCGTGTTCGTACTCGGTACACCGCCGAACTGAATTATTAACACGCGCCGAGTCGCGTCGCCGTCGCGCGCTAAATGACCGACCTTCTTTCATTCTGCTTGCGAACCCCCCGGATTTACTTACATTATACGTGTATGTGTGAGTTGCACCGTAAAAAATCGTGCAGCGTATACACGTCGTGAATGACGTACTCACAAACACACTCGAAAAAATTACGTACATGCACATTGGTTCGCTGATGAACTTGATAGTGAGTAACTTTTCGACGCCCCTCGATTCCTCTCACAGCGATCACTGATGTAGAATTTATACATCAAAATAAAGATGATTCGACCGTTCACCTATTGGCCAAATATTTAATAGAAATAACAATCAAGGCTGACTTTTCCGGACTTGAACTTTACTTCACGATACGCTTCATGAACGATAACAATTTGATAACGCTCCTTAAACGCGAATCATAAATTATTTGACTTTTGGTACGTAAAATAGAATTTATCATCTCGCCTGATGGTCAGTAAAGATGTGAACAGGCGAAGAACGACTCAGCAGTTTTCGTGGTAGATAGAAAAAACTACCGGAATTCTTTTCTCTCGTTGGGATTGTTGATTTGTCTTGTGCAAGCAGGGGTGTGCAAGTGAAAAAGCAACTCCCGCAATAGTTGCCAGACCTATAAAAATACAATAGCTTTATCAGTAGTAGTATAGGAAACCTTTAAGGAGAATCATCCGATGTCCAGAGCGCGGTCAGTCAAGACATCATCAGAAGGCGAAGCTTCAACCTATAGTATAAGTAAAAAAATACAGGGACTTGGACAACTACTCTTCTTCAAAATCAGACCATCACTATAAACCGTTACTGTACCGGTATATTAAACGTTATACATCGGTAATGTATACTTTATGTCGTAAGCCAATCAGCGTTGACCAGAAGACACCAGGTGGAAGTTAGCTTACTTGTCTTCCATCCACTTGACGAAGGGTTTTGTCATGAAATGCTGCTTTTCCTAGTACGGGGTTGACAGTGCTCCCTTCTTCTTCAACTTTCTCCAAAAACATTTTAAGAGACCCCACATGATCGCTATAATCAGGGATAAGCTTACAAGAGAGGTTCTTATTAAACTTGCTCTTCAACACGCGATATATCTGACTAACTTGCTAGCAGACAGAAAAGTAGCATCGTCTTTGGGTCAAATCAGTTTAAAGTATAGTGCCGGATATCGTTCCATTGATTGGTACAGTACCGGTATATAACGTTTGATGGTACACAGCGGTGGATTAAGGCACAACGATCACATACAACTCATTGCAGGTTCGCAAAGGCAGCGGAGAACCCGCAACCTCTCACACTCGCGATCACGTATGCGCGAAAATGTCTCTCAGAAAATGAGTTGTCCGGGCTCTTTTCCTGATATAATGAAAGCTGGAAATTGAAATTTTTCCAAGCCCCTAAAGTAGGTCAAGTTCAAGGTCATTGATGACGTCAAAAGGCGCCACACGTCACGTCACGCATTTTACAGAAACTCCCGGACGCGGACGCGAACGTTTTCTGGGGATGTAATCCTCCTAACAAAAAAAAGCATCCCGGCTGGAGGTTGACATTAAGTACCTAAAGTAGGTCAAGGTCATTGATGACGTCATAAAGCGCCCCACGTCACGTCACGCAGTTACCAAAAACTCCCGGACGCGGACGTTTTCTGAGGATGTAATCCCCCTAATAATACTAGGCCTGATATAATGAAGGCTGGAAGTTGAAATCTTTCCAAGTCCCCAAAGTAGGTCAAGGTCATTGATGACGTCATAAGCATCCCCGGCTGGAGATTGAAATTTGTCCAAGTCCCTAAAATAAGTCAAGGTCATTCCTGACGTCATATAGCGCCACACGTCACGTCACGCAGTTCACAGAAACTCCCGGACGCAGACGTTTTCGGAGGATGTAATCTCCCTAGCAAAATGAATAGCGGGTTCCCCGCTGGAAAAAGGTCAGCGCGTGAGTGTGCGTGTGTCCGCGCGGAAGCTAAGTCCGTCGCTAATGGTATAGCTTACCGGTATACAGGGTGCGCGAAAAAGATGTTAACAGTTGAACGAAAAACTCCGGGAGGACTCCGCGACAATTTCGTGGAGTTCCCCGGTTGACTGTTAACATCTTTTTGGCGCACCCTATATAATCACTTCAAAAGTTTATTCCGTAGAAAATTTCAGATATCAACCTCAGAGTCAAAGTTCACGTGGGTATAGTATTTCTTGGCGCAGGCAAAAAGATAAAGATCATGTTTCATGTCTTCAAAATTTTACCCAATCTGATATGTAGTGGATAATGCGAGACAAAAATACGAGTATTTGAAAGTTCTAGGCTAAGGCTCTAGAGCGGCACACTCGCTTGATCTAGAATAAATCTACTTTGGAATATTTCAGGCTAATGAGCCTTCTTGGTCTAGTGTAAGTCTACTTTAGTATATTTCAGGCTGATGAGATTAGGGGGCCTCACTCGCTCCGCTTGTTCATCCCACTTTCGTATGTTTCAGATGTTGTAAGCGGACCAGGATTAACGACTTGTGTATGACGTCACTGACCCATGGCGTCACCGTACCTATGGGGGGGGGGGGAGGCTCGGACTCGTGAATTCGGACTCGCAGATTTCAGAATCACTCCTGAGAAAATCTCGAAATTTTTCTACGTCCCTTTCGGGGGAGGGGGAGGGGGGGCTCGGACTTGCGAACTCCCACATTTGAGAACCATTGCCACAGTGAAAATTCCCATAATGATGAGACCAGAGCAAACTTCTGCTGTCCTCTAAGAGACAATGAATTTGACGACTGATTGTTCCGAAACCGTAGTTTTACGTGGTTCCAGAAAGGTCAACGAAGTAAATGTCTTTCAAGAGCTATATCATCTTCTTACCCTACATTTCAAGTTGCCACATATTGAGCCCCTACTCTAAAATGGAAAACTACGCCATAGGAATATTCGAGGTTTATTACCTTTTAAAAAGTCTTCTCACGTTGTACCCAGAAAAAGAAAACTCACCATTAGCTGAAACTCGATAATTTTTGACAAAGATCGAGGTTATAGTGGTTATTATTTACAAAATTAAGTCACTGACGCGTATTTGTCGCGAAGGTTTCAAGGTATTTACCGCCAAATAGCATTAATTCGAGGTATTTCTGAAAATTAGAAATGAGTAATATTTGATATAACAAGAGGTCAGAGATTTGAATCATCGAACATGAATGAAAAGTGAACGTGTTATGCTCGCTGATGAAGGATGGTGGAAAATTTTTCGATAGAGTACAGCGCAGCGCCGCATAGTAAAAGTATACAGATTGGGTGCTATGGGTCAGCCAAAAATTTTCCATCATTCGAGTTCGTGTGATTCGGTTTCTCAATACCAATTAGCGAAGAAATGTGAACAGTGATTTTCAAACATCAAAACTGTAAGGGAAAATGAATACGCACATTTATAATAATGAATGTATAGTTTTCTGGATATAAATCGTCGTACAGGGGCCGCAATTTCGGACGACGAATACCTGATGAAATTATTTACGAAAAATTCTGCAATATCTTTCAACGTACTGACGCCCACTGGTGTACTCCGGTTCTCGTCACGACGCGTTTTTCGCGTACACCCAAGTAAGAAAATCATTAGTCACGCTTCATTTGATCGAAAATGATTCAATACACACATGACCGACGTATGTACGAACGTATTATAGTGTGCAACTCCCGGTAATAAGTAAAAATACATAAGTCATTGCAACTAAACGGAATTCTACTGAGTACGTCTCTCTAAATGGTCGATGCGATGTATATTACAACACTCCATCAAATATAGCACCTATATTACTTTTGTATTAGGTATCGCAAATGTACCTTGTCTCTTTCGCATAGATATAACAACGCCGAGATGACGAAAATATTGTCGACCGCACCACCATGTAGTGCTACCGGCATATAATCCTTGGCTATGGTCCACAACCAGGATACCATACAGTCACAATAATTAGAAGTACGAACAGATAAATTCAACCGATAGTAAACGATGGTATTCTCCTAAAAATTTTCCCCTTCTTCATTGAAATAGGACGCGCCCCCCCCTCTCGTAAAAATGATTGTATCGACGGAATCTCTGTAAAGATCGAGTATTTTTTCTCTACAATACCTACGAATTCTTATACTCGATCAATTAATACTTTTCTACCTTCATCTTTTCATTTTCTCTTACGCTTTAATTTTTCACAAATCGACAAGGTCTCCCTCCAACTTAGCCACGGTTGTTTAACCTCTCGTTACCCGCGCCTCCGATGAGTCAAACATAGCCGAAACTGTTTGTGGGTGTACATCGCGCATAACTTCCGAGAATAAATTGAATCACTACCTCCATTTTTTCTAGCACGCATTTACAACAATACGGGAAGGAGTTTGATCGCATTTAATGAGAAAAATTGTGATAAATGTGACATGATACTTTCGAGTGTATTGACTGAGAAAGGAAATACGTAATCAAAATCAACCATTTCACTGTCTATTGGTCGGTTTTACTCGCTTTCTCACAGTAAAATCTTGTCAAAATGCCTATGAAGTCGGTCCGAACTGACCTAAAACGGGGTCGAAGTGATCAAAAAATGTGAATTGATCAATTTCGACTATTTTTTCACTCAATGTACCTATTATTCTTTCTCTCCGAATAACTTTTCTAGTTTACATGATTGCAGCTAGAAGATAAATTAATTCTTATACGAGCACTCCCAAAGCAAAGCGTGCACACTCATCGTAGAGCAATTGACGAGATTGAATCTGAGAACATGGAGATCGTCGGGCGTCAAAAAAGGATCACTTGACTAGACTTGATAATTATCTTCATCCATTTTGATGATCAATTAGTCATTACGCAGCAAATACAACAACAGGTTGCATCGTGTGTATACCCGAATTCGAATTTTAGAATGAGTTAATAATAAATCATTCGCCTCCTATCTAGAAAAGAAGAGAATTAAGAAATTCGGCGTTCGACATTTCAGTCGTTCGTAAAGCGATACCATCAATGATTGTAAATTAAAGTGAAAACGCAATCGTATGCAGCGCAAATAGAACCAATGCTGTACTGTCATTTTGGCCATAACCTATACTGGAGGTGTTCGTATTTCACACAAGATGATAACAATGGAACCACAATATTACATTTTCAGGGGTTCGAACACCATGCTGCTTTTAAGTGATGATGAAAATAATAATTAAAATTAAACTGCTCCGTGCTCGCCTTGAGTAAACATTCTCTCTCTTTCTACGCCATACTACTATACTCACTTACGTAACTGCCGAGCTTAGCAATGCGACATTACCGGTATGAATGTATCATGCGTCTGTATGGTTATTCAGCAAAGTTGGATCATTTTGCTCGATGAAATTTTCTATTCTTCCATAAACCGTGACTAACCACAATTTCGTTACACAGAATAGAGATACAGTATGGTAAAACGCAACTAAAAAGGTTCCTCATTCATATCTTCAACGACCTACGAAAAAAAGTTCTTCCTTGAGGTATAACTTCATAGACTCCCTCTCTCTCCCGCCTCTCCAAAGAAGCCCGAGAGACGAACATTGAGGAAAATTTTACCTCGGAAATACAAATTAAATTTGTTTGAGACGCTAGTAGCCTACAAACAGTTTTCGCGCATATTGACAAGTTTCATGTCTTCAGCTTTACCTCACTCCAATTTGAAAATCCGCTAGAACAGCCTCTTCTTTTCCCCTCTCCCAAAATCACGAACTTTGAATATTTCCGAGAAAAATTTTCCTTCTCGTAGGTGATGAGTACACTAAGAAAAAGTGAGAAGGATTTCTTGGCTTTCCCAAAAATATAAAGATCATGTTTCATGTCTTTTCGTCAGTCTTCTTAAGCTCTTCATCGTTCAAAAATATCCAAAATTTCCAACTTCTTGTTCTAGTATAAGTCTACTTTAGAGTATTTTAGGCTGACTGCTTCCTGGGACGAACGAGCGGACTGGGCCTTACTCGCCCCGCTCGTTTGTCCCGCTTCATGGTCCAGTACGTGCCTATTTTAGTATATTTCAAGCTGATGAGATTACTGGGACTCACTCGCTCTTTTAATTTAATTTTATTTAATTTTATTTTATTTTTACTCAAGGGGTGGTAATTGCAGATTTCTGGATGACCTCCCAGGTGATTCAAAGGGGGGGTAGGGGGGAAGGCTTATTTAATTTTATTTTAATCTAATGTATTTTTATTTTATTTTATTTTATTTTAATTTAATTCAATTTATTTTATTTTATTTTCATTTTATTTTATTTCATTTTATTTTGATCTAATTTTATTTTATTTTATTTTATTCTATTTTCATTTAATTTAATTTTATTTAATTCAATTTTATTTTAATTCAATTTATTTTCATTTTAATTTAATTTAATTTTATTTAATCCGATTTATTTTTATTTTATCTCATTTTATTTTATTTTATTCTATTTTATTTTATTCTATTTTATTTTATTTTTACTCAGGGGGTGGTACTCGCAGATTTCTGGATGACCTCCCAGGTGATTCGAGATTTATTTTATTTTATTTCATTTTAATTCTACTTAATTTAATTTAATTTAATTTTAATTTAATTTAATTTTAATTTAATTTAATTTTAATTTTATTTAATTTTATTTTTATTTTATTTTTACCCAGGGGGTGGTACTCGCAGATTTCTGGATAACCTCTCAGGTAATTCACCAAAAATTTTCCAAGTCCATTAATAGGGAGGGGGGGGGTTGGTACTCGCAAATTTTTGGAAATGTATAGGGTGTCAAAAAAGACATGAAACATGTCAAAAAAAAAAAAAAAAAAAAAAAACTTTCCTATCTTCTTCCAGGAAATCTTACCCTGCGTAGGTGCGATTCAAGAATTTGCGACCTTCTGGAATCTGGGCAAAATTTCCTTAAAATTACTGTAAAAACGTCCTGGAATTCATTGGTCAAATTTTCCTGAAATTTACTGGACAAAATACTTGTAGGTGACGTGAGCGGATGAGCCCAGTTTCATGAAGACAGATAAACTGCATAATGAAGGAATAACAAAAACTCCCTAAATTAACGCAGACAGAATATTTTCCAGAGATCTTTGTGAGCGCGGACGTGTGCAAGCGTATATAGCCCGTGGTTGATTCAGAAATCTGATCTGCGAGTACACCTTGTATGATTTTGGGTTTCCGTTATACTAGACCATACCCCCCAAAAGTTATTAGCTTGAAATGGACCTATACTAGACCAAGAAGGAGGGCGAACGAGCGGTGCAAGTGAGCTCACCAAAAGCTATTACCTCGAAATATTCTAAAGTAGATTTATACTAGCCCAAAAGAAAAATGCCACTTGAATGAGTGGAGGCAGGAAACTTGTTTATAGGGTATCTTGGAAGAGTCTTTTATTATGTCTCGTACAGGTTTCCTGTTAACAGAATACAAATTGCTAAGTCTATCAGTATTCATTTTGCATATTCCATTTACACGGCCATACTAACACTCAATAGCAAAATACTTATATAATGAGAAAGACAAAGACATGAAACATGGTATTCATTTATTAACAGGGAACCTGTTTCATAAGAGGGTGGGGAGAGTTGGAAAATTTAAAAAATTGCGGGCACCGGACGCCGTCTGGCAGGCTTGAGACTCAGAAAAAGGCATTGTTTGGTAGAAAGTGGGACTTGGGAAAATTTCGACCGCCGAGCTATAGTTGATAGGAGGGGGACTTCGAAAAATTTCAAACAATGGTGAGGAACAAAGTTTGAGCTTTATTAAATAAAATTGACAAGGTTAACCCTGCACGCTCATGACTCTCATAAAACAGGTTCCCTGTTTGCCTCAATTAACATCATCAATGAAAACAATCTCGGGCAGCTCAGTCAGTGAGCTTCCCGAGATTTTGGCTCCACCAGAACATTTCTTGTATTTGTTTGAATAACGTCCTGCAGGGCAATTTGTCATCATCATCAAAGGTAAGGTTCATAATTTTGTTAGTTACTAGCGAACTACGAAATCTAAATCTCACAGAGGAACTCTACAAAAGTACCCTTCAAGAATTAGACAATTGAAAACGCATGGAAACAAAATGATGATAGACCAAGTTGGATCCAAAACTGAATTTGTTTGAAAAATGTATGCATGGAAATTCCCTCAACGATCATCAGGAATTTATGAGTGTGTCAAGCCTCATCTCGTTTCAATCGCTAAGGTATTCAACAACTGAATGAGAAAGCCTTCTTGCTTTGGTTTGGACTGCCTGATAACGATTATCAAATTCGAACAGAGAGAGATCATTTTTGTGACGAATTTTCTTGCAATTGTCATCGGATAAAGATAGCATTGTCTATAAAAAATACTATAAGCAATTTTCTTGCAACTTCCTCCGATTTTTTCTACATTAAACACCGAAAGAATAAGAACGCTATTTCTTGTGGTACTTGGCTTCAACACCAGGTAAACTTTGATAATTAAGGCAAGGTCTACTTGGCAACGACCATTCGACTCTGAACATTACAGACAAAGAATCAGTTCGAAGTCTTCTTATCGACGTGATAGATAGAGGTGTGCGAGAAGCACTGCAAAGAGAGTTAGGAGGTTTCAATCAAATAAGAAATTTTGTTGAAAGGTAAACTGGCATGAAAGAGTTTATCAGTGGGAACTTTTTATTCTGTACGCAATTTTGTATCAATATCGCACGTTTTACGAAACATTTCAAATCAATTAATAATAACTAAAGAATTATTCTTGTTTGAACAACATGACGTAAACTAAGTAAATGTTTATTGATACGGACGTGATAATGTGTGTACGGTAGGTATATATTTATTCAGTCGCGGTGACATTCATGAAAGCAATGTATTAAGGTTATGGCATTGTTAGGCTTCAACATTCCGGAAGAAGACCGAAATCAATATCAAGATCACGAGAAAGAGAGACGAGGAAAAAGAGGAAATGAGTAATTATTGGTATCCACCAGATTATAGTTTTCACAAAATAAAAGATACGGGTCGCGATATTAGTCTTATGTTCGTAAGGTGAGGATTAAGGGGCGAAGTTGAAATGCGTGGGTTCGTGAACTTCTCGCAGGGGTGTTTACTTTATTTAATTGGTCCTCGACGCAAAATATTACGTAATATTTGTTTTGGTATCGCTGGCGATAGAAAACCAGTTTGTATCATCCTCGACTCGATTATTTATTTGCCTAAACAACAATGTTTTCAACAATTACAGGGTGAAAATTCGTTCGGCGTGAGCATAGCTCGATTATACATCAGAATTAGAGGAAATATACGTGACAAATTAAGCGATTTATTCGATTTTTATAATCACAGAAAAATCGATTCGAAGATCGCATGTATTGCTATGTATGCGCGATTAAAAAGAATATAACGATGTGATATTATTTGCTGCAACGAACCGCACACACCCACGATACACATAATATTTTTTCGCAGAGTACGTGTATTTTTCAAAGGTGAAAGTGAAGGTTTTTGGGGGTCCTCTAAATACTACTCGTTGACCTACATGGTAAGATGTGTACAAGCTGATATAAAAATATGTAATAGGTGTAACGTATACACGAATATAAGTCATAATACGTATAATTCCGGTATAAGACGCGATGAATGAACGCGTTTTGGCGCAATTAATTTCCGAAAAAAAAGTCTCGAATACGGTACGTGTTTATTCACGACCGTCGAATAACGTCGGCAGTCGTGTAGACTTGCGGCGGCAAGTTCAAGACGATGGTCAGGAAGAAGTGAACGTTTATTAATTTCATTAACACGCAACGGGATCGAGAAATAGTATACTCAACATTTTCTAGTATCATACGTATGTACACGCAATTCACACCGACATTAGTAATACTTCCTGTATCCTTCTATCATCCTTCAATCTTCGCGCCGCCAGTTATTCGAATATAGTCGATTAAAATACGCCGCACTGCACTTATTTCAATACCTACATACCATAATAAGAAAATACTCTACGGTAAGAGAAAATTGACCCAGGCTAGATTGAAGCGAAGCGGAATCTCTCTACAATACGACGACCTTTTTCCTCGGATAATCTCTCTTTACTACATATTTATGCTCATAACAGATTTGTTACGACTGCAAACGGCCCCAAAATTTGAGATCAGTGTCAGATGGTACTATGTTCAAAACTCGCTAATCCTTACCTCATCCCAGTGACTCTGGACAACAAAATATGTAATTTTTCTTCGAAAATTATGAAAAATTCCATAAATTTTTCCCTTAAACAACTTACTTGAGTTCAATATTGATACGTGTGGCAAAGTGTGACTAACGAAAAAATGTCGATCCTTGGCATCAATTTTCGACTTCTAAGATCGATTTTGGGATTTAGAAATACGGTAAGATGTTGGGGCGTTCTAAGCTAAATTTTCTGGACGCGATAAGTTGTGTCTATTTACGTCACATATTCAAATTTCAGCTTGATACATGGAGGCGGGGGCACTACTCGAAAGTTTAAATTACGTCAGTAATCTCGGAATTGGAGATACATTGACATTCATGTTATTTCTCTACCTCCTAATTCTTGAAAATTGTCTGGGCGTCCGGTTGTGACCTTGGGACTTGAAAGAATTTTGGTAAAAAAAAAAGAAATAATAAAAGAAAATAAAAATAAAATGAAATAAAAATGAGAATAAAAATAAAAATGAAATAAAAAAAAATGAAAATAAAAATAAAATGAAATGGAAAAAAATAAAATAAAAATAAAATGAAATGAAAAAATTTCAACGTAAAATCTCAGCCCCCCCCCCCCAATTCTTGAAAATTGTCTGGGCGTCCACGTCCGGTTTTGACCTTGGGACTTGAAAAAAGTTTGGTAAAAAAAAAATAATGAAAGAAAAAAAATGAAATAGAAAAAAATGAAATAGAAAAAAATAAATAAAAAATGAAATAAAAAAAATAAAAAAAAATGAAACGGAAAAAAATAAAATAAAATAAGTAAAATAAAATAAAATAAAAATAAAAATAAAATAAAATGAAATGAAATAAAATTGACTTGAAAAAAATGTCTGAAAGGTCATTGAGAAATTTGCGAGTACCATCCTCCCTAAAAAAAAAATTAATAATAAAATAAAAATAAATAAATAAAGACAAAAATAATTCTGAAAAAACTCATCAGCCTGAAATATACTAAAGTAGACTTGTACTGGACCAAGAAGCGGGACAAACGAGCGGAGCGAGTGAGGCCCAGTGATCTCATCATTGTGAAATATACTGAAGTAGACTTACACTAGATCAAGAAGGCTCATCAGCTTGAAATATTCCAAAGTAGACTTATACTACATCAAGCGAGTGCCGCGAGTGAGTCCCAGAAAGCAGTCAGCCAAAAATACTCTAAAGTAGACTTATATTAGAACAAGAACCTGGAAATTTCGGAAATTTTTGAACTATGAAGAGCTTAAGACGACTGCCGAAAAGACATGAAACATGATCTTTATATTTTTGGCAACGCCAAGAAATCCTTCCTTTTTGTTGATTTTTAATTTTTCATTTATGTATATTATGGATGTTCCCTCAGTGAAATTTGGCTCTAAACCTGATGGAATGGCTACTGGCTTTCGCATTAACCCATTTTCGCACCCTCTCTTCTTCTCTTACTTCCTCCCTAACTCACCAATTTTCCCATGAAATGATTTAATCGAAAAGTTGAATCTAACAAAGAACCTGAAAAATCAAGATTATAAAATAGAGAACGAATTTTCGTGTTGAATCCGGAATTAGAAACACAAATTTGGTATACTGCGTAATAGGATCTTGTGAAAGAAAAAACAAAAAAAAAAAAAAAAAGGTAAGGACATTGACAGAATCAGCGCGAATTCGAAGGAAAATATCAAAGCAGCAAGATGAAAACAAAATCGTGCATCACTACTCGTTTTGTCATTCAGACATTGTCAATCATAAAGACTTCGATATTCTCTAGCGTGAGTACATTCTTTTTCATCAAAGAAGCCTCTCCAAGGGACAGAAACCAATGAAACAGTTTCTGAACACGCGCTTACTCAAGATCTCATTTCTCTGAGTTTGATTTCGGCCTTTTTTCGGAAGGTATTCATTCAATTTTCCACAATTCTCGACAAAATAAAATTTTGTTCCCGGGCTCCTAACCAGCTGATTTTATCGACGCTTATTTGTGATCCAGGAAATGAATCCGCTCTCTAATTATAGAGAAAATGTTATCAGGAGGAAGCATATCAAACAGTTCAAAATCATCCGTAGCACATGAAATTTTGGAAATATAATATACAGCATCGATTCGTCACAATGTAAAAAGGCGCCTTAGGAAGTCAACAAAGAAATGTTTTGGACTCCAAACAATCAATCACGAAATAATACGCAGCAAATAGTGAACTATTGTTACAAATGCATGTTTTCAAGAACTCAGAATGATTTACAAATTTGGTGCGGAGTATCTCATTATTTTTAGAAAGAAATTTCTGCTTGAAAGAAACTTACACTTACAGGTACACAATGAAAAATTGTATGAAACAAAAATAGCTATTCTGCGATAAAATGAATACATTAAACAATCTGTATAAATTGAAACACGTTGAAAGATTTCTACAATGTCGCGGATCCATTATATAGGGAACTGAGAGTATCAATATTTTCCTGCTGCCTCCCATGTTTCCCATCTAACGAATGTGATAAAATCTGAATCACCTTGACTTCCAGACTGTTCCTCATGTTTAATTTCATCGTATTCGACCTTAGTTAACTTTTAAAAGAACTATCACTCCTCGATCATACTTTTTAAGTTTTTAGATTCATACTCGTTATGAAATTGATTAGGTTTGAGTTGATCCAATATATCCATCCGTTTTTATGAAGCCTGCAAAATTATATTTTCGTATACTACTTACTAAAAGAATGTGTTATCGTAAGTGAATTTTTCTTATTTAATAGTTGTATACTGACGTTGAAAAATTCGAATTAATATTAATTTCTTCCCGACAAATCTATACATTCTCCTGTTCAGTACCTATAATTTCGTTTCTTGCCTCTGTCACGAATCATGATCAATAATGAAGAAAGGAGGATGGATAGTTTTAGAACGCCTACGTTATCACGAATTTTCGAATACGTAAAAATTGTCTCATAAAGTACTTAAAAGTATTCTCTGAAGGATGGCGGGAGAGGTATCGATTATTACAGATGCCACATTATTTTTCGGTGGAAAAAAAGAACCTGACAACCAAAAGCTGATGATGGTGGAAGCACTAGAGAAAACGAGTTGATTCGTAGTTAAAATAGATAGTTATGAAATAATGTGACGAATGTCGAATGCATTTTTGAGTGACTCAATACACTTTGATTGTTACGGTCTCCTGACAAGGCAAAATCTAACATTTTTCATGGTTTAATTCAATAGTGTCGGTCTCTTGAATAGAAAACAAACTATTTCTATGCAACACTCATTCTTCGTAATCTTGGGAATTGTTTTAAGAAAAAATCGCGAACTTCTACGGCAAAAACCAGAATTCTCAAAGATCGAGTAAAATAATGACGGATTACGTACAACAATCGCCCACAGAAGCTAGCTATACCAGAAGTCTTATGCCCGCATTAGGCTGCTGATTTTGTATCGTCGATCATTGATTGTCAACATGGTCAAGTTTGCTCGAATGAACAGAATCAGCAGAACCGACAACACGATTTAATAATAATATGGACTTCCAGGCCAAGGCCGATTCTACTTATGACGGCAGTTTCGCAGCACACCGCCAGCCCTACCGTGGAAAGAAATGATACACATAATGTCCTACCTACTCCTAATAAAAATTATCCATGTATACATACAATAAAATTACGTACCTATTATATACTTCGACTACGAGAATAATATCGAAAGATTTCTCATTCTAAGCATAACTTCAATCTTTTATGCTCGCTACCCTTCAGCAGGTGTCTCGCGACTAGCCACTAATTAAACTTCACTTGAACCATACCATCGGAGAGTGCACGTATTCGTAATTAAAACACGCTAAAAGCAATTAATTACATTCTGTCTTTTAGAAAATTGAGCGATGATGCCACCACCATTTTTGTCACGAGGTATTGCGGAATCGTTGACAAGTTTTTCATTTACCTATCGGTTTTTTTTTCTCTTTCAAGTTGAATAATATCATGCGGTTCTCTCCATATTTTCAATTTAACATTTGGTTGTTTCCCCAACTCAACAAATATCCCTATCGAGCAGAATTATCACATTCTTGGTCGCATCTTGAAATTGAATCGTGATTCGAGAACAATATTTTCGACAGATTTCTAAAAAATCAGTAATTCTCGTAAACGTATAAATAACTGATAAATGCCTCTTGGTCAAACTTGAGCAGTCCCAATTCTGTGAAGTTATTCCATTTGATTTGATGAAATTCAGTCTTTAGAGCGCTTCCTCAAAGAACCCGGTATCTTCGCAGTCGAGTCTCTTAGAAAATTGACGAGGTGAAATTTGCCTTGACCTGAATATTCAATTTGACGAGGTGATCAGATGAATCAGTGTGTGATGTTTTTAAAGACCAACTTTCAAAATTTCACCCCCACTACCTAGCAAAGATGTTGGGTTTTAAAAAATTTATTTGAATAGAAAGGAGAGGAGGAAAGAGATCATAAAAATAGATTCTCGAAATACAACTTTAAAATGATACTCGAAAGTAATGTATTTGAGCATTTTGAGTTTTTTTCTGATGGATCTAAAAACTGTGAAACATTCATCTGAAAATGAACCAAATTCACCCTCATGGATCAAAAAATCTGAGGGAACGAAGTTGCATCTGCATTTGGATAACAAACTAAAAACGCGAACTGAAAAACAGACGCGCCGAGGACGTGCTTCAGGCGCTAAAATGAAGTAGGCCGTTGATCGAATTCAGTTTCAAATACAAATACGGCACGTATTATTCATCAAAATTGACTGCTCAAAATAAGTGTAAGAATACACAAATCTTCCTTATAACAATTAAACTTTTCCTTTATACCCAATTACTCGCACAACAAAGCTCTCTCTAAATGACAAAATTTTCTTGCGCCTTCTTGGCACTTTTTACGCACATGGAAATTTTACTGTGAATACCTTCTGTTATTAATTTTTCAACAAGGCACCTGTCGACAAATAAGTAAAAGATGGGTAAAGAGAATATTGAAACCTATGAAAATAAGATATGAGCAGTATTTATGAAGAATAAATTGCGCGGTCGCTGTTATTTCGCTCGATCATTTTATCTTATTAATATGCACCGCAGCATTGCGAATTGAATCTAATCCCTCAATGATACTTTTATTTCTGAAGAAAAAGGAGAGAGCTGATAAACAGAACGTGGTTAGATTTTACCAATTTATTGAATTTGTTCAAGAACTACACGATGGGCTATAAGCTCGAAATTGAAAGTTTGTGATTAATTAAAATGTTTATTATTTCTTCGTATGTCAATATAAAAAAGATCAATTACAGCTAAGACTACACACACAAATAAAATTACGTTAATAAGAATACACATCAGCTTTGTAATTTAAACTGTTCAGGAAAAAAAAAGAATCCAACACATTGATTAATCGGGTTTTACCGAAAATGAAATTTTAAGAAAACTATTCGGGCAGGGAAATTTTCTTTTACGTTTTCTCGATAAGGTTGGTATTTACGCGACTTGAAACAGACGTCAATCAACTTTTTTCAACTTTTACAGGTAATATAAAAATCAGTCAAGGTGACAAAAATTTTTCCTTCATTGCGCCACTGTATTTTCTAAATGGGTTTATTGTACTGAACAGTAAACGATTGGGAAGTACATTTTAATAAAAATTGAGTACACTTTCGTGAAAAATACTGTATTTTTATAATTTTTGATCTTGGAAAAAAATATATAAAATAAAATAACTTTCGAAATGTTGTTCGGGACAATGAAGTATTTTTCGACGAAAATGTACTGAAATGTTTCTCTGTAAACCTCGTCCAATCAAATCATGATTTCTATTCTATATTTTCATATGGTTGTTCTCAGCAGTTTTTCATAGCGTACAAGTGTAATGGTTTGCGCCTAAATTGCGAAGGTATCCAGGTTCTTCATTTGAGTTGCTTTTTCTCATTTTCACGATTTATGATCTTGGAAGGAGTTCACGATGACAAAAAAAAATCAACAGATCTATTCTCAAAAGAGTTCTCCCATGTACACATACTTTTTCAAAAAATAACTTCAACAAAATGAAAGAACTGTCTTGATAAAATAGGTACTGTATTATCATCGGTTACATTGAGACGCTAGAGGTATTCTTGCTCAATGTAAACAAACGTCGAATCCGAAAAATGAAGAGGTGATGATGTAAAGAGCGTGCACCACCAACACATTTTGATTTTTCAGATTCGAACTTTCGACGTTGATAACATCGAGCGAGAATACCTCTAGCACCTCAGTTATACATTTTCATTACTCACTTATTCGCGACTCATGATCAGAAGCGCTTCTACTGAACTACGAAAACTATATCCCTCGACTAAGTTCCCTTCGTACATCTGATTTTCGACGGTACTATCAATTTGGTCAAGCAGAACCAAGCTCTTCTTTAGAATATCAAGATATTTTTCAACTCACAGCCTTTCTGAATGTTTTTGTTATTAAAAATGAATCTCTACAACTTGATAAAGCTATTTTTTTCCCAATTTTAAAAACTCGAGTCAAAACAAAATTCAACAACAACGCTATAGGACATTGCTCGGGGATTCCAACGAAAAGTAATGAAATCTAGACAATATAATAATACCTATGTACGGTGAGAGGTCGTATAAATTTAAGTTGGCTATAGTTACCAGAGGATCCTATAAACACCTCGACAATGTTCTCCGTATGTCCTCCCAATAAGAAAAAATATCCGCAGACCACCTTTCATCGTTTTACAAAAAAATCAGAGGAAACAGAAAATCCGAAAAGAAAAAGAAAAATTGTGAAACTTACGTCTATTATACTTTGAACTCTCACATATCTCGCCACATCAACATTAAAATAATTTTAAAAAGTGCGACAATCGTAAGCACATAATATACACTCTTCGACACAATTAATACAGGCTGGGTATTTTGTACTGACTTGAATTAATCTCTTTCAATCAACGAAAAGCCATACTGGTGAACGTACTCTCAAACTTTCAATTATTATATTTTTTCGCGGTAAGAAACGCCAAGCGTCGGTGTGAGACCTTCATCTCCCAACCCCACCGATTTCCACATGAAACTGCGCGAACACTAAATCAATTGAGACATATAATGTGGAATATATCAAGATAATGAAAATTTGACTAGAATCATTAGCAAGGACCTATAATTTTAAGGTAAGCTAACGAGAAACCGAAAAGTTCATTTTTGGGTTCTCTCACCTTGGCCAAAAATCATCTCTTCGCTGCAATTAATAATGAGATAGGTCCCAACTCTCTCTCTTCTCAATAGTGGCTTACATGATTTCAAATCAATCATACGAAGATATGAACTGCTGACGCAAGACAAGGGACAATTTTCAAAGAATTTACGAGGTTGATAAGTGTCTTAACGATTATTAGAGGCAGCCTGTAATGAATAAATTGATGATTCATAGTCCAAGAGCATACCTACAACATGTGGTCGTTGAAGTCTTACTGAATTGAATGCTTTTAGCGATTTACAAAAAATTTCCTTTATGTTGGTCATCTACAGAGCAACGTGATGAACTAGAAGTATGATATTATTACTTACATGAGAGAAAAGACTGCGAGTGAGCGCGCTCAGAGATAGTGGAGCAATGGTGGCGTTTGCGCCATACATGGAAATTATCTGAAAAATAAAAATAGGAAGTGATTCAATCATGTAGGCTTTACGAGATTTCAAATTTGATATTCGCGTTTAACTGTAATAGCTACCAAAAAATCATATATCGGATACTTGAATACGATGAGACGTGAATTAGTAGTTGAAGTTGTAATTTTTTTCTAAAATCTATAGTATTACTAACCAATAAATCGAATGCAAGGGGCAAAGTAAACAAACAATAGGACTGAAAATTTTTCCTATAGACTTTTTAATCCACAATACTGCAAAAATTGTGAGTATACGCAGTACGTACTCATTATCTCAGTGCAAAAAAATGATGATACAGTTACCTTGAACTTGGTACGCGAAATAAACGGGACTGGAAAGTCAGGTCAAAGACTTTACTAACAAGAAAGCGAAGAAATAGTGAGATCTTCAAAAGATGTGATAAAATAAGGTGGCCTCAAGGTCGATATTGTGAAAAACTGAAACGAAATCACGCAGAACTTTCAAGCGTTTGCGATCTTCGGTTTCAAAGGGTGAAATTTAAACAAAAGTGCATTAGTTATCGAAGTACTGATAATGAAATCAATCGGTTGGAGAACGAAAGATTTTGAAGGAAACAATAAAGTATCCTATTTTGTTCGTGATGTATTGATACGGACGCTATCAATACGACGTCAACATGACTAACCTGCGATATACAGACGAAGTTGTTCTTCTTTCCTACTTTCTCATCTTCGTTATTTACTGATCCTGTACTCCGCTCCGCTTGCACTCTAATTCGCATACAATAATAACCAGCAGAAAAACAATATTGGAAATAGCAGACAAGTCCTTGTCACTGAAAAATACCGTCACCGCCTTCCTGTAATCAAAGAAAAAATCGATATTATTTCGATTTTCGATACTTCTTATCATTTAACCAAGGATAGAGGTTGCACTAGGTTGGAACGGAACCATATTTTTCAAGTATTTTTCTGATGAGTGGGCTGTTGAGTGGGCTCAAAGGTGATGACGTCATAGGGGAGGGGTTATCTCGAGTCTTGATCTTGATGAATGATGACTTTGTTTCGGAAACGAGTTCGGAGAAACGAGGATAAGTCACATAATATTAAAATTACCATCCTCTGAATTGTGTTGCCGCTCTCAGGTTTTCGTCACTACTTCGTAGTTCGTACTATCGTACCTAGTTTGGAAAACTTTCGTCAGAGTTCAGCCACTTCGTTGGCGAATCAATCCGAAGATTGCTTGCAAATCTAGGTTGTCGCGGCAGCACTGCGTGTTCGTAGACGAGCTGACGAGATCGTGGACGAGACAAAAGTTAGTTTGTTTTCGATACAACTCATAATAATAAGAATTAATAAGAATTTAAAGTAAATTAACAATATTCACGTAGGTAGAGAAGGAGTGACACCTACTTTTGAATGATCTGATTTTGAACAATCCTATTCTTCATTGAGGTTAGTTCTACTCATTTTAGACGTGTTATTGTCATC
This sequence comes from Aspidiotus destructor, assembly GCA_035079395.1. NCBI lineage: Eukaryota > Metazoa > Arthropoda > Insecta > Hemiptera > Diaspididae > Aspidiotus > Aspidiotus destructor. The sequence continues at coordinate 447,455 of JAVHKZ010000014.1, forward strand.
TTTCATTTTGATAGTAAATTTGATTTCTTTGTTACGATGTATCCCGCACCCGTGTGTTATTTTTAGCCTTAAAGAAGTAATCGAAGAATTCCGTTTGGTTCGTCACCATGATATTGCATTAAATTGCGTTCTTCCGCTTGTAAATCTACGAGCTGTTTGGTTATCACGCAAATAGTTTGAAACGAATACACGTATTTCTCGAATGCTCAAGTTGGTGCGTATTTAATGCGAACAAAATGAGTGAACTTGATCAAGAAGAGGTAAGCAAGTTGTGTATGGTCTTCTGTTCGAAGAAAATGTTTCAAAGAAAAATAATAATATTGATGAAAATAATTCGCAGATACGGAGGCGTAGGTTGGCTCGTCTCACGGGTCCAGTGAATTTCACTACAAATAGCCTGAACAGCGAAGATCCTCAACTTCTGAACTTATCGAACCAAGAAAAATCTGCTAGTATGGATGAAACAGCTACTGGTAAGAAAGTTTGATCACAAAGGATTGTATAAGTGTATGTTCTCGTACTACTTACATATGAGTGTATTTCTTTATGTATTCCAATGGTTCTTGCAATAGGGGCCGCTCCTCTTCTCTCTCAGAAGAGTACTTCAATCGAAACCAGTACGAAATCGAATCCTGATCAGTGTCAGAAAATGGATGTTGATAATATGCGTGAACTACTTGATGGAGACTCGGGTATCGAAAATATGGAAGTCGAGGAAATGAAAGAAATTCTCTCGCCTGTGGAAGTTTGTAGTACTTGATGTTATTTTCTTCGGATTTTCCATTCGTATGTGATTTCAATCGATACATCTTTATTCGTAGAAATTACCTGCTCCTGTAACTGTGGGAGTATTCGACTCGGTGAAGTCTTTAGTTAGTTCAATTTTGCAAGTAACGTGGGTTGAATCGAAATCTTCGGCCATTTATCTTCCTCAAACTGCATCTCTATTAAACGATAAAGATTTTCCTGACGATATAAGGGTGAGAAAAACTTGTCACGTCAGGTTTGGACTCTTCAAGTCCTCAACACTAAGACGGTGGTTAATAATTAACTTACAGAATCTGGTGAACATATGCTTCATGGAAGCATTGAGTGTAGTAGCAGGTCAGAAGGATTCAGCCGAAGAATCTACCGAAATTGATATCAAATTTAAAGGTGTAATGTACTTGGTTGATTGCTTCGAACGAGTATCCACTGAAGAATGCACCAAAGTAAGAAAAACTTTATTTGTTAGAGTTTCAAAGTGACCAGTGCTTTAAAAAAATTGATTGTCGAATTACAGAAGAATAGATCTCCTCCCAGAAGTACTGTGCTCAGTGAAATCAAGCAACAAGCAATTCAGTACACAGTTATGCTATTGACAGACTCGCTGCAATTTGAATTCAACGACATCAGAGCGTTGATGACGGTGTCTCATCAAAATCATCCTTTTTTGCAAGTCATGATCAAGCGAACTTTACCCAGAGGCTTTTTAGCTGATCTGATTTGTTACACGAATCAAGATCCGTGTCTGTTTTCAAAAGTATGTTTGCAGAAATTTTCATTTGTATCTACAGTTATTAGAAGTGCCTGTATCGATTATATTTTGGTGTCCAGATATTCACTTCCATTTTACAAGGTCTCCACCAGCTAATGAGAAATTCCTCTATCGTTCAGAATTCGCATCGCGCTCCATTAGCTGTTCTTTGCGATTTGACTGAAATTAAATGTAGTGATGTCGGACGTAGTAGTCCTCGTCCTATATGTTCCTTGATAGTGAAACAAGTAGGTTATTTCACATAATATATTCTCGGATTCCCAGAATTGATAAACTCCAATCACTTGCTTACGCTTCGTCTCTCATCTTTTTCAGAGTCAATTTCTACCAGATTTGGTTACAAACGCTCCTGGACGAGAATTTTCGTTAACCTCGTTTCTTGGCCCGTTTTTGTCTTGCTCCGTTTTTGGGGAGGATGATCCGTTAATCAATGATGGTAATTATTTTAATGGAAATTCACTGACGGATAAGTCGATGATGACAACATTCAGACAGGAATTAGATAGCATTCGAGTAAGCGATACAAATGAAATACTACCGTTTCCATTTTCTTTTGTTCATCAAAATACTGGATTTTAAAAACTATTTTGTATTTTCTTTTACAGATGCAGTTGCATAAAATTTTTCAAAATGCCGTATGGAGTAAAGAGTCTCGATATCCAATGTTGGAGTTTATTGCTCGTTTATTAATAACAAATGAGAAACGCGTGCAGTATCAAGTAGAAGAAAAGACTGTTTGTACAGACGGTCTGATGCTCAATATGCTCTCAGTCTTACAATTTCTGTCTGTCCAAGTAAGTTGTCAAGGATTGATATAAAAGACGGGGAAAATTTACTGTCAATGCTGTATGTTTGTTGGTTGTATTTCAGATAAAATTGGATAAAGTGGATCCCATGTATATTTACATGAAAAAATGTTTCTTGAAGACGGCTAACGATACAAGGATTAAGATGACCAGTCAAGAATTGTCCGATTGGCTGGAAACAGCTGGTGAGTTTACATCATTGCAGATGGACAAAATATAATCAGAGACTACTCCGTCATTCATAATTATTGCGGTCAATTTGAGTAGTTACGTGAATGTTTTTTGTCCAATCAATGAGATGTTTGATTGAAAATCTGAAATAACTTGACAGCAGGATGCAATTCTGTCATATTTTTTTTTGGAATAAGCTCATTTTCTACCGCAAAATAACGGACTTGCCATTATCATAAAAAACAAATCATTAAACTAAAATGTTTTGAATTTTGGGCTTTTTGTGGGTTCTCACTATCGTGTTGGATAAACATGAAATTGAGTTTTTAAATTTCTAAGTTTATTTTCTTTGTTCCAGTTTGTGATCCAGACCCGAACTTTTCGACAGAATGTTGGTTTTTAACAGTTTACTGTCATCATATTGCTCTGATTCCTGTCCTTAATAAATATCATCGACGTTTGAGAACAATTCGAGACTTGCAGAAAATGGTGAGTGCATTTTCCTTCCACAGATTGCCTAATTTGTCTTGTATCAACGCATCTATGCACTCAAGTCTCAAATTGAATGTATTGGTGCTCAATGACTCGAAATCATTTCCCTCTTATTTTTAATCACCTGTTAGGATGAGTGTGAGACACTGCTGCTAGTTGCGTCATGGTCTGTGGCCTGTATTGTATAAACTATGAAGTGTAGTTTTGGGAGTAATATTATTCAGCAGATTTCTTTTTTTTAATTTTTCCGTCCTTTTAAATATCTATCATTCTTTTAAATCTACCACCATGGGTCTTATATCTTTTGCCTTCTCCACCTCCTCTCCAAAAAAAAAAAAAAAACTATCAAGTTCAGGAATTTTTTCAAATCTCCGAAGACTATGTGCTCCAACTATAACTCTTGAGATGATCGAAAATATTGTATAAATTATTGGTAAGTAATTATAAAAAAAGAAGATAACTGTGAGTTGCAAAATTTGTGTTCAGGTCCTTCTTATGATTCATTTTTGTACATCTTTCCTACAAACTTGCAGGTCGAAGAATTACAACATATGGAGCCTCAATGGAAGTCGAGTTCTACTGCTTCCCGTAATAGAGAACTTTTAAAACGGTGGAATCAACAACTGAAAGTGCGAATCTTTGTGAAATTGATAATGAAATCTGAACCACAATATTAGAACGATTCCATTTTTTCATTTTAGATTCTTCTTCGCAACAAAGTATGCGCGGATATTGCATTATTTGACAGGAAGTTACTCAAACGCGGACTAGACTTCTACACGGGTGTAGGAGAATTCTTGATACGAGTTCTGACTGGAGGACCATACACCGATTGTCCTACCTTACCTCTACCCTCCGACATACCGAATATTTTCGCTGCATTACCAGAATGGTTTGTAGAGGATATCGCTGAGTTCCTATTGTTTACCTTACAGTAAGTCAAGTTTGTTTCCATCTGAGAAGACAAAGTGGAAACTAGTATTAATCTAAAGATATGGTTCACGGTATTTTTCAGATTTGCCGCTTATGTAGTTACCAAAGATATGGAAAATACGTTGATTACGTGGTTGCTATTGGCTATTTGTGTTCCTCACGCATTCAAGAATCCTTATTTAGTGGCCAAAATTATCGAAGTGTTATTTGTGCTTAATCCATCGGTGCAGAATACAGCAGATACAAATCTGTATTCTCGAATCATAAATCATCCAATTTCTAGACAATATTTGGCTCCATTTTTAATTAAATTTTATACGGGTTCGTTGCATAACTTAGGCTCATAGACTAAAAATAACAAGATAGCTAGTTTTAGACACCTTCATTGTATTTGCAGACGTGGAGACAACTGGCTCGAGTTCAGAGTTCTACGATAAATTTACTATTCGTTATCATATTAGCATCATATTAAAAAGTTTTTGGGATAGTGCAATTCATAAACAAACCCTCGTCAACGAGTCAAAGTTGGTATTGATTTGGAAGTACTCAATTATTTGAATATCGTAGTCGAAAATTAAATTCTAATCATCTCTTTCCAGATCCGGCCTTCAATTTGTTAAATTTATAAATATGTTGATGAACGACACTACCTTCTTACTGGATGAAAGTTTGGAATCCTTGAAAGTATGTATATTTTCAGTACAGCATCAGTAATAAAATTGAAAAGTAGTGGTCAATTTTATTTCATTTTATTATCGTTTTCTAGCGAATTCATGAAATACAAGAACTGCAAGATAATAATAAAGAAGCTTGGAACAATCTAACGTCCGAGCAGCGCCAAGCGAAAACTCGACAGTTGGCAGCAGATGAACGTCAATGCAGGTAAAATGCAATAGAAATAATCTGTGTAGATTTATTATTCTTTCGTCTTCTCGCATAATAATCAGATTACAATCATACACTTTATCGGCAGTACATATTTCGCTCTATTATGACAGGTTGATCCAATCGGGAAAGCTATTTCCTTAAATCGATTTCTATCTCTGAGCAGAACCGTTTATTTATTTTTATTATATCAATCGAGAAACGTGATTTAATAACTAATTCAACTTCGAAATATAATTATATATATTTTTTTTTCTAAAATTTACTTACCGGAAAGTTGAAGTTCATTCAGTTTGAGAAAAAAGTTGTTGAACTTGAGTCCTATTGTTGAAGATTTTTTGTGTGTCATACGCATTGCATAGAAGAGTAAAATAATTCCGGGAAGCGATTTTTTCAAAGCTAAATGTAAATTTACAAAACTTTTCGGTGTATGTTAAACAGCATTGTCTGAGCCACGTACTTGTGTGAAAGAAAGTGCGAGGGTAAATTGACAAACAAGATACAAGACATTCATGAATAGTGTATGAAGTAGAGAAATTCATCGCTGAGGTGAAATTCCCATTTTCGATACAGAACGTTTCGATATCTCAGAGGGGAGGGGGATAACGGAATTTTATGAAGAAATTTGAGCTCAGTCCAGTGAGACGTTCTTGATGAATAAATTTTCCTGTATAGCAATAATTAGATTCATTAGATTTTTTACCGCGCATACAATAAATCAAAACCGCATCTTACATATTTTTTCATCAAAAAATAATACTTTTTACTTCGAGTTATTTTTTGGGTTGTGTAGGTAAATAATGTAGCATGTCTGAAATACTGTATTATAATTCCAGATCATATTTAACATTGGCCCGAGAAACAGTGCATATGTTCCATTACCTTACAAAGGATATACAAGAACCATTCTTGAGGCCAGAACTGGTTACTAGACTTTCGGCAATGCTCAATTTCAATTTGCAGCAATTATGTGGTCCGAAATGTACGCACTAAAACAATATTATGTTGTTATCAAATGATTTTCTCGCATTTTGATCTAAACTATTGAGCGACTTCATTTCATTTAGGTAGGAATTTGAAAGTTAGACAACCTGATAGATATGGTTGGGAACCGAAGAAATTGTTGACTCAGTTGGTGGATATCTATCTCCATTTGGACTGTGATGAATTTGCTGCCGCGTTAGCCGCTGATGAGGTTTGTACCAACTAATCATTCATGTTATTCCATGATAACATGAAATTTGTGACCCAAAAGAAAGCTTGAATTTTAGATTTTATTATTGTTTGTGTGTGGATGCATGTAATGTTGCCGAGGTTGAAAAAGGAAGGCGAATGAATCGTCTTTTTTTTTAAAAAATGAAAGAAATAGTTTTTGTAGAAAGAAAATGATTAACAAAAAATACTTGGAATGAGAAGAGAGGCGTTTGAGGGGGTAGATGAATCCCGATATCACGTACGTCTCTGCGTAGCCCATCTTTTCTTTTGAAAAAGGAAGAGGATGAAAGTTTTCAAGGAAGTATAATACCGTAAAAATGCATTACTTTTTTATCTTATTGCAGAGATCTTTCCGTAAGGAATTATTCGATGACGCTTGTACTCGCATGGAACGTTTGGCTGCACCGCCATCTTCATTAGTTATTGAGCAATTTCGTAATTTGGCCGATAGAGCGTACAAAATTTCTGTACAGAATATGGAAAAAGAGATTGATTATAATGACGCACCTGACGAGTTCAAAGGTATGAATAATCAAATGATTTTTACAAATTTCAGAAAATAATATATCGTACAAAACAAACTAATTATATTTTTGCAGATCCCTTAATGGATACTCTGATGGAAGATCCAGTACTATTACCCTGTGGAAAGGTGATGGATCGCGCTGTTATTATTCGGCATTTGTTGAATTCGTCCACTGACCCGTTCAGCCGTTTACCACTCTCTGAAGATATGCTGGAACCTGGTAAGATTTTTTCTTCCTTTGAAGTTGAGGAAAAAATTTAGAAAAATGAACAAATAAATGGACAATTTTGTGCGTTATGATTATTGTTACTTTCTTTCTTACAGCCGTTGAATTGAAAGAAAGAATTGAAGCATGGAAAAAGGAGAAAAGGAAACCATCGTCGTTGGCAAAAGCAGGAAGAGATCCTACTCCTCAATTATCTAGTTCTTAAAAGACAAATATTTTGTGTTGTATACCAATTTTATATGGTACGTAAATATTGAATGACAGCCCATTGGCTGTAAAATTTGCCCAAGTAATTTTTGTTTTCTTTACTTATTGGGTAATACCTCCTTTTGTAAAGTTGAAAGTTATCAATTTTTTTTTCAAGGTTCTTGAAGTAATTTTGGAAGATAATAATGATAACAAATAAAGATGAGAACTTTCAATTTGATTAAGTCAGTCTTATGCTCACAATTACTCTATCTTGTATTTTTTGATACTGTTTTTCTCCACCAGATTGAGATTACTTTCACAATTTTTATCATGTTGAAGTGGAAGTATGTACATTGCCAATGTGCTTGTCTTTTTCACTTTTTTGCTCGTGAACATATTTATAAAACTGAGTAGTGAAAAACACCGAATCGTCGTTCTATTTTTCTTAAACAAATCTTGAGAGTTTGTTATTTCCAACCATTATTGTATAGTTTTATAATTGTCACAGTGTAAGATTGTGATGAATTGTCACTTATTGGATGTGAAAATTTGCACCTCCAGAGGAAGTTCAGAGAGTAATAATAACTGGTAAAGAATGATTCATGTAAGAAATTAACAAATGCGTAAAATAAGATACTGTGTACTCTAATGATGTTGATTGTGTGGATAAGAAGAAGAGAATAATCTCATTTGAATATTGTACTTTTTTCTGTTGAATATTGTATAAAAGTCTTTTACTGTACAGAATGTGTTTGTTTTCTTCTTTTGAAAAGAGCATTGTCAAAGATCAAAAATATCAGTTGCAGAGTATATAGGAAAAACATTTTCATTGTTTCTGGTAAAACAAAAATAAAGTGTGATAGTAGTAAAGCAGACAATGTTGAGGGGCAAATTAATACAATGTGGAAACTGCGATTCTTGTTGATTTGCTTTTGCCAATAAGTAAGATTAATGAAATTCATGAAAAATAGGAGGCCAGGAAGAGATTTAAGATTTTTTTTCTGGTTAGTTATAGAAAAAGAGATGAGCATCTAGAAAAACAGATGAAAAAGAAATTGAAAAAGGGATAAATGGGGCAGTTTGTTGAACTATCAGTATGGTGTAGATAACATTATAGTAGGTTTGAAAGTTCAAGATCATCTTTTTTTTTGTTCACAATGAAAATGCGCTCTACTTGCTTTGTTATGAATAGTGCAAAGTTGCATCTTGTTCTTCAGAAAGAAAAAATGCATTGCGAATGTGCTCAACATTGTTTGTGTAAAACAGAAAATAGCAGATGCCATACAAGAATAAACCTTGTGGTGTAATAAACTATTTTGCAATGAGAGTTTTTTTTAAAGGTATGCTGGTGGATGTTACCAGACAGAAGTTCTTTGAGACGCTAAAAACTATCCCAAATTATGTGAGGAGTTATCTGTCAAAAGGGCGTCTTCTGGTCAAAACATTGATTGAAAAAATCGTTTTGAAGTTTCAATGTGAAATAACTTTTGATAGAGTGATTTATTGTAAAAAAGTTATTCTTTGAAATTTGTTCAGTTTTTCTCTGTGAATATAACGCTCAATTATCTTCTTTGTTAAATGAGTAATATTTACTTAAAAAGGTTAGAAAGTAGAGTACCTCGGACGCCCTTCTAATTGCAATGAGAAAATTTAGAAATTTTTGGTTCAGGCGGCCATCTTGTATTTGTTATCAGTCTTTGAACGCGTTACGCTCTTTGAAGTTTGAACAGCTCTTTCATAATTGTCTAGTTTACTTCTTTTTGAGAATATTTTTAAAAAATACTTGAAATCCTGGGCGACAATTTGACTAACAAAACTTCAACAAAGTACGCACGCACTTCCATAACTGAATAGGTATACCTACAAACGACAGTTGAACGAAGTTCGCGGTCTTTGTGCGTACTTCATCAAAGTTCTGATTTATGATTTTGATCGACCCCTACAAAGTTCACCTAAAATTTTTGTATTTTAGCAGATATAGGGGTTCAAATATGATGTTTTGAAGTTTGAATATAATAGTTTGAATCATAAGGAATTCAAAAATTACAAATTTCCAAAAAAGGGCGTCCGCCCGACAGACGCCCTTTTGACAAATAACTCCTCATGTGTTAGATTGACCAAAATTGCCTTTCTCAACGTTTTAACAAAACTTTCTTGCATTTCTAGCATTACACCAAAATTTTTGATGCTGCCAGCCATGGCCATGCGCCAGCATTGGATCATGCTCAAAAAGGGTAAATGTATGCTCATCTGGCAACACTGCAGGCCTTTTTTCACTCCCTTGGGAGTAAAGAGTAAAGAATCAAAAAACTCCCTGTTTGTGGTATCAAACATGGCTGGTTGATGCCTGATAACTTTTTTTCAAACTTGAAAAAAGCTGTGTTCATCATCACTATGGAGCAGGCCCTGCTTTGGAGTACCTAAACCATGGCCGCCTCATTGAAGGAAGGCCAGAACATGCACATAACGGCAACGCTGTGAGAGTAGGCCGACTTTTACATGTGCTGTTTTTTTGAGAATCAGTAAGTACCCTTTGAATTTGGTGAAAAATTGAAGAGAACAAAAATTGTAGGTCATTAAATGCTCTATCAGAAAATGTAGTAAACTCAATTTGCAAAATTTTGCATTAATTTACATGTAAATGGTCGGCCTACCTAGCTGTTGCCAGATCTGCATGTTCCGGCCTTCCTTCGAGGCGGCCATGCCTAAACTGATCAATTTTTTCTTGTGTTTTGCAACTTGCAGTGCACCCTTCACCTACGGTTTGTGTTGCCAACTACACTGCGTGAAAATAGCTCACTTTACTTCCACGCGTGCTTCCTCGTAATGAATTATTATTTACTGTTATAAACCGCATAGGGGCTATAAAATAGATCGAGTGTTACTTAAAAGATGACCACGAGAACAAAATATCTGACTCGTATAATATCCGTAGATGTCAAGTACTAGTATTTTTTCTTCTCCAATTGTAAAAAACTAGCATAATATCATCTCATTTTAGATATTGTTGATGAACCACAAAACAGGTAGGTAAAAGAAGACAAACTTTGTATCGAAGTGCATAATCAATAATATTATTCCTCTTCTACAGGCTCCTAATTGCATTCGCGCTGTTTGATTTTGTTACAATCGAATTTTTTGCTTTCCGAAAAAAAAGTGAAGTTACAGCTATGGAGATGAACGATTGTCGAGCTTCAAACATTCGGTGTTGAAGGTGAGAGTTTTCATTGTGGTACCTACGTGATGTTAATGGGATAGGACTTCACTTCGAGGTTAATGTTAACAGCGACTACGATTCTACTGCAAGATACCCAGTACTTTAGTAGCTTTTCTTGACTGTGATCAGCAACGCGTATCATGGCCACCTGTAAAATTTTTTTCTTGTGAGTAAGCTACCTACTGGTAAGGTACAAATCAGAGAATACATAGATTCGTTGTTTTTGTTTTTTTTCAACAATGATGGACATCCGAGTAACGCAACCGTTTCCGTTTTCTGATGGACTTGGTACGTGAGCAGCATATACCAGACCTTCAGAGACGTATGTTTTGTTTTGGGATGATTCTCAGCAAGTATCTACAGGGAATGACCACAAAATATTGTTATGCACTATTGAAAATATACTTATCGAACGTAGCGTATAAAGCGTTGGAGAAAGATTGAAAACTGCTACTTTAGTACTTAATGGGCGTACATTGCACTTGCATCGCGTTGTAATTCTATTTTTCTCTCATTCACGAATATGTTATGATTGATGCTGAACCGGCACTTTCCTATTTTCCCACCAGGTGCAAACATTGATTCCGTGTTTTTTGCCTCGCTATCCTACGGATAAAATTTTACAATGGGGAATTTCTCATCAGGTGTAAGTGCACTTTGATATTTGCCGGCCGTGGATCAATGAGTGGATAATTATAATCGGCAAGATGAAGAAGAAAAAATTCAACGAAGAGTATTTGATATCAAAAATACGTACAACGAACGTACCGTACTAAAATGTAAGTAAAATGAATATTATCGTTATTAGGTACTCTTTGTTCAATTGAAAGACAATTCTCGTTCGTTAGAAAAGATGAACGGAAAAAAGTGCAAAAATATTCTGAGAAAGATGATAAAATCTGTATAATGCGTACAAGAATGTTGACGTACTCGAATTTCTACAATTTGAAGAAAAGTTGGAGAGACGTTGTACATTAACCCTCTTCAACTACAAGTCAGATATTGTACTTCAGTTATGTTATGCAAGCTTTAATTTCATCGTTAGAATCGCTCATGTGGTTGTGTCTGTGATGAATAATTATTTTTAAATCAACAAGCTTCGTGTATCCTGCCTCATCAAGACCGAGAGGAAATAAATATTCGGCTTCGGTATCGCGCCTTACATTGATTAAAAGTGCGCGGTTACGGTTACACATTCTCGAAATCATGGACCCTGTTTCATAAATCATAATCCGAATGTCGTGAAAAATGGGCTTCGTATTCTCGGCTTAACTGCTCAACTGAAATAAGCGCAACGTTGAACCGTACATGGAGAATAAAATAAGATATCCGACTCGAAGAACTTAGACTATCACACTCATACAGTGGAAGAAGTAGACTACGGTATGTAAAAAAAAAAAAACTACAAGTGTATATTACTTCTAGTCTGGTATTTTACTGCGGTGCGATTATTTTTTTGATAATTCGGCGAGTAAAATATGACGTGAATAACGAGAAACGACGACGACGACGACGACGGGACGTATGAAGCTATGAAGATGACTTGTATGAAGGGTAGTGTTGTACTCGTTCTTGAAGGGGTACGCATTCTGTATGTCGCTGTTTTTAGTATCGAGTCGCGACAATTCGCGTTCTGCTTCAAAGCCGGCACGTTGCGAGTCGCCGCGATTACGAATAGGGCTCGCGTTTTCAACTATCCGTTGTCGGAACGCAGTACCACGCGACGATTAATTTCGTTTTAGCTGCGGACGATTTTCGCCTGAGTGACGTGAGAATGTCATATTTAAGGGACTAATGTGGGGTACGAAATCAGCGGTCGGGGTTTGATCCTTTCAAAATGTTCGAAGTCTTATCATTTTTCTCTCAAAGGCAACAGGTATTTGTTGATGCATATTATCATCAATCAATATTTTATCCCCGTTAGTTTCTTTTTCTTTCTTTGGCGGAATAAGTTTTGATTTTTATCGTACACTTTTCCATTCGCCGTAGGTATCGGAAAGACGTAATTAAACTTCGTTGAATCGGTTTCTTAAGCTTATTCATCAGTCATGACCGATAGCGTTTTTAGTTCGCCAGCTCGTAGCTGGAAAGATGTGCGAAGTGGTTCGTTACCTGACTCGGAGAATGAAATGGATATTGTGGACCAGTATTTATCCTTGGATATGCCAAGTGGTCTTGATCTTACGGTGCTATCGGGATGGATGAAATTTCGCGATCAGAAACGAGTAAGTCGATGAGATCATATTGATTGATCTGTACTGTAATTGCCAAAATAGTGCTGTCGCAAACTCTGAATTTTTGATAAGGAGGAGCTATTTATTAACTATAGAAGCGTGAAGTGCAGTTTTCATTTTGGAAATTGTTCCCAACCCACATTATTAAATGGGATTCCGGATTGGCCGTGGATAGGAAAGGGAACGATTATTCCAAAAAAAAAAAATCCTTGCTGTAAAATAGAGATCATCGTTTGGCGCGTGCTCGGAGATTTCTTATCGTCAACTGCCTCGAGTATGATTGACCTCTTAATTCTAATATCAAACCGTAGGAAATGCGCGACCTATACTAATGGAGAAATTGTTGATTCTCCCAGTTGGGTTTTTCATTTCTGAAACATACGTCTCGTTCAAGATAGAATCTTCCACATGACATTCGAAAGGTAGAGATTTGATATGAGACGATGCTTTCAAGCTTCACATGCGTTCATCTGAAATTTTTTCATTTTTTTTGTCCGTATCAAATTCCTTGGTCCAACTTTTATAGTTTTCCCTCCTGATTCTCCTTGTAATTACGAGGTGATGACCACAGCTGTTGACTAGCTCTCTGATATACATCCGTATTCTAACAGTTAGATGTAGAGAAGAAAATCCTGAAACAGGGGTGAGCATTTTAAGATCGGGGTATAATATAATTTTCACTTTCTATTTTTTTTAAAGCACGCCAATTCGTGTGATGTTATTGTCGAGGGAAAGAAAAGCAAGAACATGGAGGGCAAGAGAAATTTCATTTTATATAGTTCAAGTTGAATTCACACTCCGTCGAAGGAGTACTGATAGATTACAAGCATGACGTGAACTGTTTCTCTGGAATTCTCTTACCTACGAGTACACGAAAAAGCGTACGAGATCTCATATGGAATACACCGCATACGTTGACGAATATATTTACGTTACGAAAATATAGTATTGCTTGTATTTTTCTTCCGCCAAATCTTTCCGCCATCGTACATTCCGAGTAAAGAAATGTTCGTATTGTTGCATTTTACTTTCACAAAACCTTTTTCCAGCTTACGCGTTCTTTACTCTATGTAGCGGATACACACTCGGCACCAAGTAAAGTTATTCTCAACGAAAAACAAGATTAGAAAGAATGAAAAAAAGATACAGGGAAAAAAAAAGACAATCCGTAGTGATAGCCCAACACATTTTATACAGATATGTAGATTGTGAGAAAAGGAGAAATATTTTTGAATATTTAAAAGCTTTTCGGATAGATACATTTTCGGTGTTTCGCGTTGAAAGGTCATTAAAATCAACTGCAATGGAAAATAGAAATACGAAAAAAAAAAAACTTTTTTACGAGTAGATTACCCACTAATGTCGTTCATTTTAATGGAATCATCGTCGATTCTTAGTAAAATGTATAATAAATATTTCTAACTGAATTAAGAAAAAAATGAGAGGGTAGAAAAAAGGAAAGAAAAAGTTTGACAAAAAAAGAGAAAAGAATGAGAGAATGAAGGAGGAACGAGACTGAATTCTTCTCGTCGCAAAAAAGCGGAAATAATTAATTTTTATGGTGAAGGCTTTGTAAATACGATTGTTATATTATGGTCGTTTTACTACGCGAGGGCGATTCCGTTTCACAAATTTTTCTTCTATACTTTCAAGACAGGCATCGTTTCACGGTTTCTTGTCGGCAAAATGATGGTACACTTGTACCTATTATCGAAATTTGTACCAAAGTGAAGTCTTATTTACTGGGCGAACGTACTAATTTTTTATGCACTTTTGCTTTCAGAAATTTCAACTTTCAATTTTTTCTTTTCAAGCAATTATTTAGTGCGAGGATCTTTCTTCTAGTTTTTTGACTCTAAATCCTGGAAAAAAGAGAAAGAACAGAGTTCCGGTAGGTGCTGACAAAAACGATATCATAGCCCGGTTCTCAGAAAATTTAACAACATTAGGGCAGCCTTCCCAAGATGAAGAGCTGTTCAAAATTTTTCATTCAGTTTCGAAAGAATGTTCTGGAGATCTTGAAAATTTTCTTTATCTTCTTGTATGCAGAATAAGACGAGAATAAAACGAAACTCGTGGGTTCTCTTACAGAGTTGAACAAGAGGTAAAGTGACTTGTTTTACTTGAAAAAATTTCGAACTCCGAGCTCTCTGGAACAAAACATGGTGAAAATTTTTTCAAGTCCTCCTCCCATCGTCATAGATAATTGGAAATTCAATTTTTTTTTTTTTTAGTTTTCCACGTACAGTTGGATTAGAATTGGTTTTTTTCTCTCGAATTGAGTTAGGTAGCCGAACGGCGGATATTCTTTCCGAAATAACCAGTTGGGCTGAATAATATGATGAAGACCAAGAATACAAGCCTCAAAGTAGCAAAGATCCAAAATTTTTTAAATTCCTAGATTACGTAAAAGCCATTGTTGACGTTAGGCGTCTCGCGAAATGCGTCTCGTAAATTTCCGATAAACCTTCAGCTCAAAATCTTCTTTTTGGAATTTAAAACTCACAATATCATTTGTAACATTGCAGTGAGATCCTGAGATATTAATTTCGTAGCTGTCCCCTCAAATACCTTATATGTGATATCAATAAACGGACATTATAGTATTTTCAGTTTTAGACTTCTGATCGCTGGTGATTTCGAAATCATTTGAAAGTTTGTTTTAAAGTGAACGAAATATTTGTACCCATTCTTTCCAACTCACGTAATTCGAGTTTGTCTAGTAGACGAAAATTTCGAGCAAGAACTTGCGATGCCAAAAATTTGGAATCATAAAGAGCGACTGTAGCGTGCTTCTGTAGAAGTAAAAATCTAGTCAAGCTCCCTGATGATATTACCATCCGAGTCTCTAATGTTTCCAATCCTAGACCCTAAATCAAATCAAAACCTTCCAAACGCGGATGCGCACGTTTCCTTGAACAATGTACGAGTATCTCGAACATAGATAACAGCAAGACGAGAAACTGGCCATTAAATACTCAAAAAACAAGAAGCCAATGAGTACAACAATCGAGAGAAGGAAGGCGAAATTATCCAATTTTGACTGAGAAATGTATCCGAAAATTTCTCAAATTTTCTGGAATTGCTAATCAAAAATGTTGAAAAAAAAAAGGGCTGTACTGATGAAAATGGGTTGTATTGATGAAAGAGTGAAGTAAGCTAGGAGAAATTCATCCTCTCTCCTCTTTATGGTGCTAAATACGTATGAAAGGGAGAAAACCGTCCATCTTCCTCAATTCGTTCGTACTTTTTTTTCTGTTCTTCTTTTGTATTCAGGCTGAGGAACGTGTGTGCATTAAGCGAAGTGATATACGAAAAGTGCACTTAACCGCGTGAAAAATGTATTATCGAATGATGAAGAGGACAAAAGGGTACGAAGATGTTTTCTTACTTTTGTGTGTGCCGTACGTTATAGGTTTTATTGATCGAAGTTGATATTCTGCGTTCGTTTATCTCGATATCGAGAAAAGTTTGCACGTAAATTGAGAAAAAGCGAAGTACGAGCTTTTAATCGAAAGATAAATAGGTTTTCCTGTAAATAATGTGTTAATAAAGTTCGCTAACCTTTAAGACGAGACCGAGCCTCTTCGGTTGATGTGCGGAATACGTGTACGTGTGCGTACGCGTTCTACTCTCGAGATTCCTACCCTCTCCTTGATGGCGATCCAGTATCGTATTACGTAGTTATTACTCGATGGTTCGTCTGTGTACCTATAAAGCTAGCACTCATTGGAATAAATAGTGGTCCATCGAGGAAAAATCAATCCTTGCTCATGTTTCGAAATATGCTTTCCGGAAAGATCGCTGGAATGGAGTTTCGAGTCCATGCAAACGTTGTATATGTCCTTTAAATATGATATGACCAAATGTTATTATTAGTATCCAGCCATCAATCGTGAGTACTTGCACATGGGGAATATTATACTACACAAAAAGAAAAAAAAAGGCGTTTGAACGAAAAACATTAGAACAAAAAAATGATCTAATATAACGAAATAAGAAGTAGTGGTAACGAAAAGTACAGTGCACGAAATTTTGGAGAGCTCTCCCCCCTCCAAAAAAAAAAACAAAAAACAAAAGAGAAAATTACAAGAAGTGTTCTTACGGAAACAATTCATTGAAAAAAAAAAAAAAAAAAAAAAAACAGATCTCGTGAGATTAGGGGGCTTTACTCACTCCGCTCGTTCGTCCCGCTTCTTGGAGTGTAAGTCTACTTCAGTATTTTTCAGATGTTGTAAGCGAACCAGGATTGATGACTTATGACTTCGTTGATTTATGACGTCACCGACCTATTACATCACCAACCTATGAAGTCATCGATTTATGACGCCATTGATTTATGACGTCGCCGATGTATGACGTCATCGATTTATGACGTCATCCACTCATACCGTCACCAAACTTATGACGTAACCTCACTATGACATCACCGACTTATAACGTCACCAACTTATGATGTCACCGACTTATGACTTCACCAAACTGACGTTACCGAACTTTAAACGTCACCAAACCTGTGACGTCACCGACCTATGACGTCATCAACTTATAACGTCACCAACTTATGACGTCATCAGTCTATGTCATCACCAAATTTATGACGTCACCGACTTATGACGTTACCAAACTTACGACGTCACCGTACCTATGACATCACTAATTTACAATATTACCGACTGATGACATCAACGACTTATGACGTCACCAAACCTATGACGTCACTGAACTATGATGTTACCGACCTATGACGTCACCGAACTTATGAAGTCACAAATTAATAGCTTCATAAAGGCTCTCAGCGGTTTCCTAGCCTAGTATAAATCTAGCCTTCGCTTTTTCATTATATTAGGATAAGCTAGAAACTGCAGGGGAGGGAGGCTCGGACTCGGACTCGCAGATTTCAGAATCACTCCTGAGAAAATCCTCTCAAAATTTTTCTAAGTCCCTTTCGAGGGCGGAGGGAGGCCATCTCGGACTCGGAGTCGCAGGTTTGAGAATCACTGCCACAATGAAATATTCCCATAAGGATGAGCCCAGAGCAAAGATATGAAACATGTCAGAAAGCATTGAACAAAAAGCAGAATATTGTCAGGGCTACCAACTTGGCTGATAAGTCCCAGCGTTGAGAGTTGAAAAAAAGGCGCTTGGCGCCTTTGCGGGGGGCTCCGCCCCCCTGCACCCCCCAATCGATTTCATTTTCAACTATGTTGAAACCTTGATGCGTGGAACACGAAAAATATTAATATTATTATTCTTGGATGAATTATTTCTTTTATGAATTTAACTTCATGATTGATGCGCTCTCAATTCAGTGGTTTATGTTTGAAATGTTTCTTGAGGAAGACAATTGTCAAACATTTTTTACGATCCACTATACTTCATATTTTCCAAAAAAAAAAAACAGTAATCATAATACTGACTTCACAGGGTCTTCATTGACTAATATACACCGCAATAGACTATTCATGTTAAGAGGATCCCCTTTATATTTTTGGCATAATTGATTTCAATTTATAAAGAGTAGGTATTTAATAGATCAAGCCATTTAGTTTTCTTTGTACTCAAAGGTTAGGAATAGTGTTGGTTTTTCTAATTGACGTTTAGCTATAGATTTAGAAAATGATAAATTATGTTCAATACACTCGGTGAGAAATATTTTAGCTTTTGTCATTTTTTTTTTTTTTTTTATGTTTTTGATTTCTTGTGAAGGCACAAAAATCAAGTATAAGCAAGCTTCAACTCTTGACCGCATTATTTTCATTACCATAATATGTGATGCGCTCAGCGATAAGGTATACAAAGTTGCATGGTGAGAGCTCCCGGTGTAAAACTGGCCCTGCTCGTGAACTTTATTTTACACAAAGAAAGTTGTTTAAAATGATTTGGTTGAAGGATAATTGAAGTCAATGATGACAGTCTCCAGTGTACACAATCATAGTTATACTTGTGTGACACAGGCCTAATTTGAAGGTCAGTTTTATACAGAGAGCTTTCACCATACGACTTTGTATACCTTATCGCAAAGCGCATCACATATACAAAATATGTTGAGGCGTTGCTCCCCTTCTATCTTTCCTCCTAATTTTGCTGGTAACTATAGTTAATGGTGTAACGTCGACATTAGGTTTGAATGTTCTCGGTTCACCTAATTATATTATGTTTGGAAAAGACAGATCCATGTCGCCAGCACAACCCATCCCAAATTGAAGGTCAAAATCCATGTTTCGTTCGTACTGCGTTAGTACTAGATTGTATTAATTTCAAATCGTTTGTATTGCCCTCGTCCTCAGACATCGGCTCGATGAGGGAGGGAGGGGGGGCATCCCTATTGGTAATTTTGAGTTGAAATTTTGTGAATCGTTTGTATTACGTTAGTAGCAGATATTATCGATAAAATTTCGTTTATATTGCTCCCGCCCCCAAAGATATGATGTGGAAGTCAATTAGGGGTCCTTGAACCACCCCTTACTGTTATGTGCTAGAGTATGGATTCAATGGTTTGTACTACGTTAGTACTACATGAAAACCACATAGGCTTTGTCGTATTGTTCTCACGGACCTCAGCACTCTGGTCTCATCAGGCCACTGATTGTACAAATGTGGTTTTAAATGTTATGGTCCAATTCTAAAATAAGCACTCAATTTTTTCGAGTTTCACCATGAATATATAATTATTTGAGAGGCAAAATTTCATTGTTAAGATGATAATTGAAGCAAAGAAAATGATTTTAAAAAGAAAATCATTAAAGACTCCTTCATTAACTACGTGATGAGAAATTAAAGCAGAGAACTTTTTATTAAAAAAAGGGGAAATTTGTTCAATCCATTCTACATCAATAAACCTTTATAATGTGTGTAATAAAGAAGGTATAATATGCTGTTCGCGAGTACAACGCTCACTACACTAGAATTTCAAAATTTTTCTTCAAGTTTTCTCATTTTTATTCAAAAAAGAACGAGATAATATTGTTCTCGTCCAACCACCACATATTGGTTGACCCTCTCCAGGAACTGAGTGAGAGGACGTAGAGGTCTGAAATTTTAAAGTTGGTGTCTCTCAGTCTCTAAGCATGATTGTACAAGAGAGCTTTGAGTAGAAAGAATTTCGAGCGGGGACATTTTTGACCATCTTGCGTCAGTTCAGCGACTCTTTTACTTTCATGTTTTGAGACAAGAGATCGGTTGAACCAAAAAAATTGTGGTAATAATGATAATGAGTATTTTGAAGGAAATTGAGTCGTGACTAAAATTTCAGTAGTTGGGAGGTAAACAAACAAAAGTTATTACACCTTGCTAATAATTCGACAAAATAGATGAGAATATTTTTTTGATTCTCGAAATCCATACACTACAGGTATGATAATATGATTGTGCTTAGGCAGTGAGGTGTATTTTAGATGGGAAGGGGGTGGAATGGAACTCTGAGGCCGACACTTGATCGTACAGATCGAGTCAAACTTTTGAGTCATAGTAGAATAAAGGCAGTACAAAGAAATTCTGGTCGGAGTATCCACGAACCCCCTCCCTCCCATAAGGCAAGCCCGGAGTGCTGAAGCGAGTGATGTGAAGACGATACGACGAAGCTTATGTGGTTTTCATATAGTTAGTACTAACATAGTACGAACGATTGAAACCATACTCGAATCCATAACAGTAAGGGGGTGGTTCAAGGGATGATTCACGAAATTTTAATCCGAAATTCCGAGGGGGGAGGCATGTCCCCAGCCCCCAGGCGATCTCTAAGGGCGGGGGCAGTACAAACGAAACATATGGGTTTCAACTCCCAAATCGGAATGGGGTAGGGGAGCTGGCGACATGGACCTGGAAAAGATAGCTCTTCAGCATGTTCATCAAAAATTAGATACATATTCAAAGGTGTTGCTTTCTGTCCAGGAACTAAATTTAAATATTTTTCCTCTGACCATAAAAACAACTTTTGTTGAGCCACAAGAAGCTTGTTGTCATAATCATCTTTTTTTTTCTAATGTTTCAATGGCTCCAAAATTTTCCAGGTCATTAGGAATAAAGAATGATTGGTCTATTCTACAAATAATATTGTAATGTTTGAATACAATGGTTTAGTCAATAAGAATGTTAACCACTGAATATTTTTTGAAAATATGATGTCTTATGTATCAAGTAGCATTTAATGTGTACATTAAACGCACAGTCATCATCAATTTTTCTAGATAACTGAATGACCATATCATTAATTAACATCTAGGGAATATTAATAATTTGGCCTACAATCTTACTACTACTATAACTCTATCAAAGTCTTCTAATTTGCATAAAAGGTAACGTGGAAATACTATCCGTTCAGTTATTGGATCCAAACCTGGTAAATCATTAGGGTAAAGAGGATACTTATTTGATACTATTTGAAACTGACATAATTGGAACTCGTTTCTTCTTCAATACAGTAATTTGTTAGAAGATTCTTTTGATAGTATTTTAATACATTCTGATGCTGAAGGTATACTTTTTAAATCGTTTAAAAACCAAAGAAAGTCACACACGTTGCATCCAAAGCCAAACGGATTATCTAGAATTTTTTTTTAATTGAATTGGATTGGATTTAGCATACATTTTATTTGATCATTCATCCATCAAGTTTTCACAACTCGGTCTTCTCTTTTCTAAATTGTTTTCACAATTGATACTCACAATATCTCAGGCTATTTCTCTTTGCTCTATCAATTTTTTTCTCATTCTCTATTCTTTACATTTGTCTTGATTCAATTGATTTTTTTGTTCTGTGACATCATCCTTTTCATCTGAAAGCTCTGGAGCAGATCTTTTTTGATTTTTTGTTTGTTTCGAATCAGAATTTTCTTCTTCATTTATGGATAAGAAACAAACTTCAGAAATTGACAAACAACTAAATCGCTACAAAAGTTTTCTTTCAGATGAAACTGTAATTTTGACCATCTGAGGTACAATTTCAAAAAAATGATGTTCTGGCGGAGCCAAAGAAATAAAGATCATGTTTGATGTCTCTCTCTTTCTTGATACATAGCAAGTATTTTGCTGTTAAGTGTCAGTATGGCCATGTAAATGGAGTAGACAGAATGAATACTTATACGCTTTGCAACCTCTATCATCTGTACTATACCTTGGTTCATACCAGGGTGGTTGCATTTTTAGAATGTTTTCAGTTAATAGTTATTAGAACATAATCTAGTATAATTCTACTTAAGAATACAGTAAAACCTCAATATAGTGCGCCTCTAACTAGTGCGAACCTCGGTATAGTACGAATTTTGCCCGGTCCCATGACTTTGCCTATCTAAATGCATATAAAAACACCTCGTTTGTATAATGCGAAAATACACGCACTGCGCTGACAAGAATACATGGAAAACCTGGAGAGATTGAAAATCGACCAATTTTCGGTTTCTAAGGGGTGGCTAGAAAAATTCAAGCGGAGGCGTGATCTACATTACCGTCAAATTTCTGGCGAATCCGACGATAGTTTAAATAGAATTGAAAATGTTGTAATTTTTACTGGTTTAGCAACTACTCGCCAGTTTCATGTTACCGATTTTTTTAAAAGTACATAACCTGTAGTAAATATTTTATGTACAGTACATGCATGCATTACATGTATGTATGTACTTGTTTTCAATACATGGAATTTGATCGTATGAAAAAAAAAAAAAAATAGGAAAAAAATCGCCACCTCTGTTTAGTGCGAACTTCTCTCGGTCCCTCCATTCGCACTATACTATTGAGGTTTTACTGTATTTCAAGCTAATAGCTGTTGGGTGGCTCACTCGCTCCGCTCGTTTGCCCCCTGGTCCGGTAGAAGTCCGATTAAGAATATTTTAAGCTAAGACTTTTTTTCGGGTCATAGTCTAGTATAAGTCTACTTTGAAATGTTTCAAGCCGATAGCTTTTGGGTAGCTCAATGGTCTAGCATAAATCCAGCTTGAAATATTTTTAATTTATTTATTGATCAATAATTATTATCATTTCATAATTATGATTATTGAAAATGAAGTAATTAATTCTAATTCTTTTACTTGAAGGATTTAATGTTCTATTAAATGAATTGAATAATATATTTTGTGAAGGAAGCCTGCAGCAGTTGGTCAACGGTTGCCAGTTCATACGAGTCTCCAAGAAATCTGTCCTCGGCTCCTACCTTGAACCTCTCCTTGTTTATGGGCTTCTTAGATCTCAGCTAAGCAAAACCTCTCCACCACATTTCGTTGAAGCTCATTTGCTCCGCATGTTCGCCGCCTTCTCTGTCTAGTATGAGTCCATTTAAATCGCTGCTAAATTCGTCTTCAAGAAAAGACTGTAACTCACTTTTCACCTTTACCTACTTCTTATACTTGTTTTTCGGAGCATGTATCCTTTTATTATTTTTTTTCCTTTTTTCGAGCATGGATCCTTTTATTTTTATCCATTATCCTTTTTTTGGAGCGTGTATCCTTCTACCTTCTATAGATCTACAAATGTGTTCTATCTACCTGCATAGGTCAGTTCTCTATTGATTCTTCAGTGTGATGTTTTTAGGGTGATGTTCTCCAAAATTAATATTTTAAAATCTAAACTTTTATATTAAAAATTTAGCAAAATTTTTGTTATAAATTTACATTTATAATTAAAAATTAAAAATTTCAATTCTTTATTATCATATTTAATTTTATTTCTATTCCATTCATATTAATATTTAATTTAAATTATTAATAATTAAATTATGATTAATAAATTTCATTTCATTAATTTTTTTATTATTTAATTCAATTAATCAATTTTTAGGGTGATGTTTTTAGCGTGATGTTTTAATTCTACATGGACTAAAGCCCTTTTTTCTACCCGACTGTTCAATTGATATTTGTATTCAGGTACAAAAAACACCTTTTTTCCAGCATGTATCCTTTAGGGTGTACCGCCTATAGATCTACTATTCTATCTACCTGCATAGCTCAGTTCTTTTTTGATTCTTCAGCGTGATGATTTTTAGTGTGATGATTTTTAGCGTGACGTTTTTTTTCAGTTACACCTAGGCCAAAGACGTGTTCCACGTCAAAAGGTCACGATTTATTTAATTTTGCAGGTTAAGCTAAACTGCCGGCCCACTCGGGACTCGCAGATTTCAGAATCAGAACGGACAGAATTCCTCTGCGGATCCTCAGTAACTAAACGGATGGCGGGTCTCTTTAAGTCCCTATCTTAGCAAATTTTTTAAGCCACTATAGTAGCTAATAGAAGGGTATAGAAGGGCCCGAAATTTTTCCAAGTTCCAGCGTTAGGCGTACGCGTATGCGGACAGAATTCCTCTGCGGGTCCTCAGTAGCTAAATTTACAGGCTCTTGCTCAGGGATAAAGAGTTGCAGAAGACCCGCGGCTGATGATGGAAAGCTGAATGTTTAGAAGAGTCCAGAATTTTTCTAAGTCCTTATACTAGCCCATAGAAGAGCTCGAAATTTTTTCAAGTCCCTATACCAGCTAATAGAGGGTATAGAAGAGCACGAAATTTTCTGAGTCTCAGCGAGATTTCAAAATCCCTCCTGACAGTAGCGTAGATAAGGATTTTCTCATGGGGGGGGGGATATTTCCTAAAATTTTTTCCAATTTACGCAAAAAATAGGCAAAATTACTGTATTGAACGGAAAAAAAATACTAAAAAAATTGCGATGGGGGAGATTCATCCCCCAAATTCCGCCCTTATCTACGCCACTGACTCCTAATAAAATTTTCTTGAAATTTCAAGTCCCTTTCAAGGAAGGGGGGAGGGCACCATAGAAGAGCTCAAAATTTTTAAAGTCCATATACTAGCTAATAGAGGGTATAGAAGAGCTCGAAATTTTCTAAGTCCCTTTCGAGGAAGGGGGGGGGGTCGGACTCGGACTCGCAGATTTCAGAATCACTCCTGAGGAAATCCTATTAAATTTTTTCCAAGTCCCTTTCAAGGGGGGGGGGGGAGGCCTCGGACTCGCGAACTCGTACTCGCAGATTTGAGAATCACTGCCACAATGAAAATTCCCATAAGCATGAGCCCAGGCCAATGACATGAAATATGTAAAAATTAGAAATGTTACAATAATTTTTCTTCCAAAAAATTGTGAAAATACAACATTTCCGGGGAAAAAAAAATATTGTAGAATGTGTTGTAAGTGTAAGAAACTACAGTCGTAGTGTGTACCGCTATAAATAGTTTTATAAAATTTGTTTTGGGTCTTTCTACAGCAGGACCCATTCTCTTACTGTTTCTAATCTCGACTTGTGCAGTGTTAAGTATAGAGTTCCTCTCTTTATTAATATGCGAGTAATCTGTGAGAAATCTCAGAACGTGTGCATAGATAATTCTTAGTTTATGAAAATGCAGGGAAGGAAAATGATAATCACCACGTGATGCGAGCAGAGCAAGCGCTGTATCGCGCTGGTTTTAAATGTAAATACTCAGTGTACAAACCTGATTTCCTTTTCACATGAACTTTTCATTTTAGAGAACGTCTAATACGTATTCTTGCATTTTCAGATAGAAAAACTTCTTTACCAATATTGAAAATAAATAAAATATTCCTCGAAAAATTAATCTCTTCGAGACTTTCTTCAGTTCTTCAGCGAAACATCAGAACGGTCTTCTTCGGGAAAAAATGATACGACTGCGGGCACCTCACCTAGAAAAATGAAACCGCTATCCACGTATTGCTTCTTCGTGGTCGAAGCGAGAAGAACCTTGGGGAATAATCTGTTACGATTTGAAGTTAATATTTTCGCAGTTTTCTTGGCACCGAAACGTGAAGTGCATACACTCATGGAACAAACAATACAGCAAAGCTTTACCGCTGTAACAAATGAGTTGTACTACGGTGGAAGGAAAAAAATGAGTGTACAGTGCACTGTAATGTGCGAGATTCATTCCGGACAATATAGCTGATAAGGAAAGCGAAACGAAAAAAGAAAAAAAATCAGTGTTAAGAGATAGCTGTCGTATATATGTACATTGCATTTCTGTTTGAATATCCAATACTCTGGCGGAATACAGTACTATGCGGTAGAATATGTTATACAATAGTATACTTCGGGGAATATTGACTAAGAAGTTGCTGTATTGTATACCATATGAAACTTTCAAACATAAAGATGTAAACATCTAAGGTATTGACTTCATGGTATTTTATATGAAAGGAAAAGTGTATTCTGAAGCTGAATTTTTCTCGTAAATAATACATGATATTCCTCCATATATGATACGTTACGATATAATATAGAAAATCTTTTCAGGTTAAAGGAATAAAGTGAAGGGACTGTGAGAGTTTTGGAAACCGTTATCCTATAGTATACAGGTACTTATCCTCCGCATCGAGAGTTTTAACCCTCTTTCTACACTACGAACGAAAAAAGTAAGAGTGCGTGTCCAGTTTTGGCTTGAGTATACATCAATTCATGCTCGTGGGTATATCTATACTTATCGAATTGAACAATGCTATTGACCAGATGAGTATAGTTAATTTTTTGCTTTATTTTCAAACCCAAAGAAACATCGCATCGCTGCTAATACGGCGTTGTTTCAACAACGAATTTTATGAGCTCGGTGTACGAAGAGTTGCGAGCACAATCTTCGTGATTTAGGTTTATTTTCAATAATTTGTTGTCGAATTCGATAAATTCGCGAGTTGAATCTTTTGGAAAGTACCGACTTCCGCCTATATATCTTATATTACCTGCCTTGTGGAAAATATGATGTGTAGACGTACTAGGTTTTGTGTAAATAATGCTCAAAAAATGTTCGTCAACGTGAAGTTGATTTCGTCCAAATCTGATAAACTTTTTCTTTTTTCATTTCTTGAAATAACGTTTTTCTTTCACTTGTTTGAGTCGAAGAAATTCCATTTGTACTGCAGTCCAAGTTACAAGATTCAGCCCCGCCTCTATCATAGATTGAAAGTCAACATTTTTTCAAGTCCCCCTCCTATCATATGAAGCTTATGGGCTGAAATTTTTCTATATCCCAACAATAATGATGGCACAAGTTGAACACTCTGAAATTCTTTCAAATCCCCTCCCTATCATATAGAAAAGAAGCTGAAAATTTTCCAAGTTTTGAACTGATGACGTCACAAGTTGAACGCGTTCGATTTTATCAAGTCTCTTTCCTATCCTCTATAGCTTGGGGGTTGAAGTTTTTCAAAATCCACCCTCACTTTTCAGGTATAGCTCAAAAACTGAAACTTTCCAAGTGCCCCTCCTATCATACAGAGCTTGGAGACTGAAATTTTTCTAAATCCGGAAATGATGATGTCACAAGTTAAACGCTCTGGCGCCCGTTTTCTGTAAATGCTCCCTAGTGGATTCCCCGCTAAAAAAAGTTGATAAATTGTGACCTCATGAGGAACACTTGTAAGTTTTTTTGGTTGCATTGACCTTAGCTGCCGGGATTGTTCGTACTTTTCCATGTACTAATGTGAGCTTAAAAGTCAAATTAATAATATTCCGGTTAAATTGAACGAAGTGGAGAAGGAAGTTGATCAACAGAAATACAGTATTGAAATTTTGTTAATTTTTCAACATAATTCATTTTACAGTTACGTAAATAATTGTTCTCGTTCTTTTTGTTTCAGTGGAGACTACGATGGGGAGTAGTGACCAAACTATCACCGGCTGCAGGTAAGTGAAAAGGTTTTCTTTATTAAATCCGAATACTATAGTATATTTTCGCAACGGGCAGCTATTAGAAATTTTACAAAAGTTTTTCGAGTACAAAAGAAAACCCCGCGAAGCGGTAACGCGGTATTCTTGTTAGTTGGGCGCGTCTCTCGCTCGCGGGCATTTGGCATTCCACCAAGGTCGCTATTTTCCTAACGCTTGGTCGTAAATTCTGCTGCGCTGCGGAGGAAGTAGAACGAGAGGGTGCGTCATTGTAAAAGGCAATTGCGGCAGCGAGTTGCTAGCCTGTTCACTTGATCGGGGATTACCATACTCGTAGTACAATACTGTTACTACGTACTTTTGTACGCTAGACGCAGCACGAAGCTCTACAGACTGAAAAGTGAGTGTGAAATAAGCGACCAGATATTTATCTTGATGGATGCGTGTCGCGGTGCATAAGGCGGAAGAAAATACGTTATAATACAGATAGGAAGTATTCGTCGAGCAGGAAATGTAGAAGTTGTCCGGAAAAATAGATTAGTTCAGCAATTTCCTTTACTTGAACGTCTATCAGACGCTCACGTACCTTTACGCGTTATTTCGACTACACAGGGATGATTGTGTGGATCTCCGGCAAGTAGAGGAGACTATATCGAGGAAAATATACAGTATTATTGAATACGATGGCCTGTTAGAACACTCCGCGCCTATGAACGGATAATTTTCCTTCGACTGCCTAAGGTAAACATGCGAATAAACGCGAACGCTGTAACAACGTATTTTATTTCTCTGCGACCTGATCGTCAGTTTTAGTTAGTTAGTTCGTTAGTTGATATTGTGTCAAACTATTATACTGCTGAAGTATACTGTATAGTTTATAAGCGCGAACCAATTAAGGCGTGCGAGGTGTTATTTACTCATCAATTTATCATGTATCTGCGAATGTTATGAAGTTGAATGTGTAATTTGAGGTTTGTTGAATTGCGACCACAGGACAAATTGTCTAATAATATGTACTTTAAACGCAACCAAAGGTGAGGAGTTCTTCAAGGTTTTTGAAATCTGTGATCTTGTTTTTTTATTCTAGATTTTCCTCCTCCCTCATCCTCTTATTTGTGTGATATACAATGGGAAACAAGTCCTTTAAAAAAATGATGTATTCCTCTTTCTTTATACGTCTTCATCAGCTTCACGGTCTGGCAGTATCGAACTACCAAATAGCTGTCATGCGATCTGAATTCTGCAATAGATTTCCTGAGTAGTTTCCTTCGCTCATTAGTCATTTCAATTCCAATTTTCCTTTTTTAACGATAGGTACCAATTTCTCAATAACTTTTTGGTAATGAGAAAGATACCGAAACAGAGGGACTTCATCATGAATAAATTCTTCATGAAGTTTCTTGGACCGGCACAATGTCTAAATTTGTGAACTCCTCAACAAAATATGATGCGAATTCTATATCTTTGTTAGCTCAGCCCTAGACCGTATGAGAGTAGTGACTGAGACCGCCGATACAGTGTATAAATGACGTCAACAGTTGTCCCAACATTAGAGGTAGAAAATGAGCTGGTCGAGTCCTAACGGTGAGCTGGTTGAGGAACTGGATAAGTTGGTAACGAAAAGCTGGTATCCTTTGATGTGATAGAGATGTTAAGGAGGAACTTCTCACCTTGCTCAAGAAGAGCAGATATCATGGAAACCCTGATGGGCCGAAGTACGTCAACGTAGTGGGAGAGATCGTGAGCCAGAACTACTGCCTTTTCAATAACAAGTTCTACAGTCATAAAAGGGGTCTTGCTGTGGGATCACTGTCACCTATACTGGCGGAGATATTCATGAATGATATAGAAACCAAGATATTGAAGAGTACCGGTAGTAAGTTCACAAATTCGATCAAACGCGGAGCCAGATTTATATATGATATCCTGATTGCGTGGTCAGGCCCTCTCGTGCTTTTAGAAATGAATGCGATGAATGAGAGCATCAAATTCACAGTGGAAAAAGGCAATGAGACCGTTGACTATTTGGACCATATACTTATACTGGAGAACAACAAGAAGGAATACAAAGAAAAATCTATAGGAAGCCCTACCACAACCCCAGGCGCACAAGTTATTGGCAATCCAGAACTACTGCTATCGCGCTATTTCTGTACTCAAGAACGATGAAAAGAAGAAGAAAGAAATCAGGATAGTGAAGCAGATCGCAGAAGCTAATGGCTACCATAGAGGTGGGGTGGAGGAAGTCTGGGAGAATGGAAAAGAAGGAAGGAACCCGTGATAGCACGGTGAGAAACAAAGAAGTCGAGGCGTTCAACGGCTATGATGTAAATGTGAGTATCCACAATCACCCATCCATGGTGAAAAGAATCAGCCATGACCAAATGGAAGATAGAGAGGGAGAGAGAATGATTAAGGGGTATTGGATTTCTTGGCGCAGCCAAAAAGATAAAGATCATGTTTCATGTCGTTTCAAAATTTTGCCCAATTATAGATATGTTGCGAGACAAAAATATTTTAGAGTTCTAGGCTAAGGCTTTAGAGCGACACACTCGCTTGATCTGTCCCGCTCCCAGCGGAGGATTTACCCGGGTGTGCAGAGTGTGCAGTTGCACAGGGCGGCAGATTTTTGGGGCGGCAAATTTTTCATTTTTTTTTCTTTTTCCAAAATCATGACCACTGACTATAAGTATTTATTTTTTCAAGGTAGCGTATCAACCATGCACACATGAGTTTCTTGCTATTTAAATGTACTTTCATTATTATTATAAAGAGTAAAAAGGAAGGATATGCCGAAAAAAATCGACAAGCCAGAAAAATAATTTTACTTGGTAGGAGCCCTAAAAATACAAAAATTAAGGTGTCGAGAAAAGAAAAAGGTCATCACGCTGAGAAATTTACAGGGAACCTGTTTTATCGGGAGGTCTTCCGGAAAAAATGTTCGCCGTCCAGGAGGCACCATGACCTTGAGACTTGGAAAATTTTTCCAAGTCTTCTCCTCTCGCATATATCCGACAGAGATTGACAATTTAGAAGTCCCTTCCTATCACCTATAGCTCGGAGGTCGGAATTTTTCTAAGTCTCCCTCTTATCACCTAATCTCCTCCCATCATACAAATATCCGGCTGAGGTCGAAAATTTTTTCACAGTCCCTCTCCTATCGTTTGTATTTACTAGTGTAAAGCCAGGACAATGCAAGGAGGAGTTCTAGCCTACTTCAAGTCCAGTATATGGTATTTCAAGCCCCCTTTTCATCACATATAAAGCTTGGAAGTCGGTGAGTATAGCCTGATCAAAACAGCTCCTCCAAGTAACAAGATAGCAATGTTTCACACACCAATTTGCTTAGCCCCTTCAATTCGCCAGATATGCAATGCCTCAAATACACCCCTCGAATGAATTCCAAGTCCCCTTTGCGTATCATCTTGCAGCACTGATAGTCTGATTAGAATAGATCCTTCAAATAACTAGATATGCAATACTCCAATTGGCCTAGTCCCTTCAATGAGCCAGATATACAACGTTTCAAACACCGTAAGACTCATAACACAGGTTCCCTGCCTTTTCTCATTCAACTCCGTTGAAGAACCCGTGAGTTTTCTGGTGAGTCCCCCTCCCCCCCCTCACTCAATCGGTAAATCGGGAGCAAAGCAAGCAAAACTTTTTTTAGCTGGGGGCGGCAAAAAAATGTTGCATACGGTGGCAGCAGACCTAAATCCGGCTCTGCCCGCTCCTTGGGTCCAGTACAAGTCTACTTCAGTAAATGTATTTCAGGCTGATGAGATTACTAGGCCTCACTCGCTCCGGTCGTTCCTTCCACTTTAGTATGTTTCAGGTGTTGTAAGCGGACCAGGATTAACGACTTATGACGTCACAAGCTAATAGCTTCATAATGGCTCTCAGCGTTTTCTTAGCCTAGTATAAATCTAGCCTACGCCTTTTCATTATATTAGGAGGGATGGGGGGGGGGCCTCGGACTCACAGATTTCAGTATCATTCCTGAGAAAGCCTAGTAAAAATCTAGCATACGCCTTGTTTATTATCTTATCATTTTTTTTCATTATATTAGTTTAAGCTAAAGTACCGAGGGGGAGGGGGGGCCTCGGACTCGCAGATTTGAGAATCCCTGTCACAGTGAAAATTCCCAAAAGGATAAGACCAGAGCAAAGACATGAAACATGTCAAAAGGACAAGAAAGCTTGAGCAGTGTGTGTAAGCTCGGTTGTGAGCAGTGCGAGGATGTTTACATTTGTGAAACTTGCAGAAAGTTTGAAATCAGGGAAAAAGAGCACAAAAAGTCGAGGGAGTAAGAGGATAGCAAGTCACTGGTTGGTAAATGTAACGATGAACGAGACAATGAAGGGAATATCCGAAGTCATGCATGTAGGAAATTGCACAAAAAGAAGAAAACTCCGAGAACAAATGGATATTACAAAAGCAGGAAGAAAGCTACCCTTTTGAATAGCAAACAATTATTCGTCGTGGTGAGTGGACAAGAGAAGAAGAACAGAACTGACCAATAAGATGGCAAGGAGCCAATAGAAACGCAGCATTTAAGTCAAAAGAGTAAACCATAGCCAATATGAGAACACAATGCGTCGTATCATTGAGAAAATGAGTTTCTGAGAGTGAACCGGCCATCACACCACAGCATTGTCATAGCCAATAAGATCACACTGTTATACTATAAAAACTCATGTCTAAGGCCTTGTTCTCTATAGTTTCGTTACAACTGATGATGATGGGATAACACCCAAAAATACTCTCGTCAAAGTACCTAACTAAAAACTCGCAGCCCACATACTTAGCTGCTCGGAATTGCCTTCATTAACTGTGTTAATTGAGGCAAGCAGGGAACCTGTTTTACAAGGGATTTTTCATCAGATACAGGTCAATTTTCGAATTTTTTACAAGTCCTTTTCCCATCATATATAGCTTAGAAGTGCCATCACTATCTGATGACGTCACAGAGCTAGTAAAACCACTAATACAGTAGTATAAAGGAAGCCTAAGACCTAGTACAGAGCTAGGACAAATTGCTACTATAAGCTATTATAAAGATCTTGTAAGCTTATGGTATGAAGGATGCCTAAACCTAGTATAAAGGAGGATTGGACCTAGTATACGCCTAGTATAATACGTAGTATAAACCTAGTATAATATACTGCATGAAGCAGAGAGGATAAGTCCCCCTCCTATCACTTCATCAAAATTTTTCTAAGTCCCTTTTTCTTGCCGGACGGCGCCCGTCATTTTCCTTCAGTTTACCCCCCGATAAAACAGGTTCCCTGTTAAAAAGTAGAATTGTACACTTGGAAAACTTTTTCAATGATGTTCTTTTGTTTTTACCGAATTTTTGAGGGAGGGAGGAGGTATTCAAATTGTCCTATTGATTTCTTAGGGTAGAAACAAGATTCATTTTCTGTGTTTCAGAGTACTGTATGTTAATCATGACTGTATCAGTTACTAAAATTTAATTTTTTTGATGGTGTGCGTGTGTACATACCAACGTACAAAAAGGAACGAATCTATTTATTGAAAGACGAAAGATACTGGAGGAGTAAGGCTGAGTGCATGTACATATGAAGAAATCATCTAAAATAATTGAGAACTGAATTGGTGAATTTGTACTGTACCTACGCTAATTCTCTTTCTTGAAACTCAATAGAACAGGTGTCCTGAAAATACATGATCGTTGTTTCTATAGAAAATTCTTTGTCCGTAAAGTTTGGTTGTGAATTAGCGTTTAGACGTTGTTGCCCTGTGTCTGATATTCGCGTGATCAACTTAGACTAATCAAAAGTTGGAAAACTTTTTTCAATTTTTTCTCATTGTTCCGTGGATAAATAAAATAACTCTTTCGTTTACGTTCATATGAAGAAACTTTGCTGCCTGGTTACTTCTTATCGAAATGAAGGTGAAAATGCTTTAATCGAGCGTTCGCCTGACAAATGTATCCCTTGGTAACACGACATGGTTCTTTTGATTCTGGTTCGTGGCCCTTGCCCAAAAATTATCTAAATTGTATGGATACATTGCCTTGGTTTATGTACACATTTCTCTGAATAATTACCAAAGTTTATCCTTTAGAGACTGTAATGTCATATTTTATAAGCCTTTTACTTTTATCATAATAAGACTCCGATTTTTTAAAATATCTTCGAATAATACTCGCGAGTGTGTGGCGTGAATCAGTGTAATATCTCGTGCTCTTTTTTCAAGAATCTGAAATCTATACCTCTATCATCTTTTTGCTTCCACTGTATAATTTTTATAATCGGACGTCTCATATCAACTATCAAGTATCACCTGTGATGAGTTGATAGCACTCGAGTAGTCGCATAACTTCGAACAAGAGAATTTTTTCTGCATAATATTAGTTCCTTCATTCTTGCTTTCTTTCGCTTTCTTCCCGTTCTTGTAATACTCTTCAAGTTCACCCTTACGAATAGTTGAAGTCCACCTCTTGCGCATCATTTCGTTTCACTGTCTAGATAAAAGAAGATTTGGTATAGAGAAAATTTTTTTCTTTTTTCGGCTTTTGCCTCCTAATCGTTCGTACATTGCTGAAATATACCAAAATAGGCAACATCAAATATTTGTTTCAAAGTCCTTTTACCGAACAACTATACGAGTATTCAATTGTGTTTCGATGAGAGGAAGTCGAGAAAACTCGCTACGGATGAAAGATTAATAAAATTGTTTACAACGATGTCTATTTCCGCGTGTATCAATGACGCCCGATTTCTATTTGAAAATCGAATTACAAGTGTATCTTGAACGTCTTCGTGGTATTCTAGGACGTTTTGAAGGAATTTTACGACGGATGCCGCATTCGCGCAGTGGCTCAAACGTCAACATTTATACAGTTTATTTTCTTTTCGCGATACTTACATTTTATTGTACATAGCAGCAATGGTAGCTATAGGTATGTACTCGTATGTTGGAAGTCACACGTCAAATCAACGTCATTTTTACTCCGATTCTGACAAGGGTGACAGACTTAGTTAACTAGAAGAATTTACGAGAACGTTGATGAGACTATGCACAAGGATGTGATTGACATGCCGATGTACAATATATTCACCCCTTGCGAGTCTCCAGCGTTTCTCTGGAGACTGGGTGCAGTTTTGTTTCAATATAATTTTGAATACGTGGTACTTTTTGGAAGGGATTTTCAAAACCTCCTCCTCGTGTTGTATTGCCCTCAATAAGATGATTTGCGGGTTAACGTTGGTAAGAAGAAATTAAAATATTCGACCGAAGGGAAAGAAATAATCTAGTCTCTCGAATAATGAAACGAGCGAATAAATGTCACCTGGGTCTGCTGCGTTAAAGTTCACTGAACATGCCGCATTTTATATAGGGGTAAGCCGAACCAAAAAAATATGATTCTACGCCCGTCTATTTGGAAATAAACACTTACTGTGGGGGAGAAAGTAAATACGAAAGTTTCGATTATTAAATTTTAAACGGACGGTCTGGTGTGAAAGTGGAGAATGTCTTCGTTACAATTTGGAAACTCTTGTTTCTATAGGCGCCAGACCTTATGATTATTTGTCCTTCTCCAATGAAAAAGTGATGCTTTCTCATTTTTTCCCCTCTTTTCTCATTATTTCAGTCATTTTTATAATTGTCAGCGAGTTCGACGTTTCATTTTAGCTTTCCCACTCGTTGAATAATATGAAAAATAGGTACGCGGAATATATTTTATAACACAATCGTCTTGTTATTTTAAGACGAAATGACGACTTTGCACTTGAATGTATTATTGGGTGGATTGCATAGAAGTGAAATGAGAGCGAGAGAAGCAAGGCAAATAAACGAAAAGAAGAATTTCATCGAAGAGCACCTTACCTATTAGGGGAAAAAATTTGACTTTGGAGAATGATGTGTATTAAAAGTAGAAGTAGAAGAAACGTCGTTTACGATTATTCGTCATTCCATAAAATTATAAATTTTCCAACTTTTGTGGGACTATTATGACGAATTGTCATTTTGAATTTCTTTGGATTCCCGATGTTATCATAGTTTTTCATACTGAAAATTTCAAGTCAAGTCAATTTTGCAGATAATTAAAGACTTTTCCTGCATCGCTGATCGAATACGCGAGTTACTTGTTTCATAAGCGTGAGAACAAAAAGGAGAAAGTAAGAGAATCCAAAAAACGTACGCAAGCCCACGTGTTGTCTTTTAAAGGGTAAAACTACTTCGCGCAAGATTTTTCATCAAATCATTATCCCTGTGTACGCTGTAATATACTTGAAAAAAGTTAACGTTATAAAACTCGTGTGAGGACGCTGCTTTTTAAATGGAACTCTTCTTTTCTCGTTTAGCTTACATATACCTTTAATACCCTCTCATCAATCATGACTATGTGTCAGTGTCAGTCGGAGGAATTTTTGCAGCTCGAGTGTATTTCGTAGAATACTTTCCTTCTCTATTTGTGATGTCGCTAAACTTTATCAACTAAAATCTTCCGTTTTCACGTGTTTGTACTTTCAATTTTATAGTCATTTATGACCGACTACGAAATTGGACTTTATAAATTGACTTGTAATTATGTACATAAATATTGAATCTGTCTTTAATTTCGTACTTCTGCTTCGTTTTAAACACAATCCGGAACTATTTCAATTTCGTTCATTGTTCGTCGGAGATTTTGGAATCTGTAACCAATGTTGCTGATGAAGACGACAAGTTAAGAAGTTGAAGTAGGAATCTAATTTATTGCCATAAATTCAGTAAATATGTTTCCAACTTTTTTTCTTCTCATAGTTTGGTATTCATATTCCAATTCTGAGTACTTCGAGTCTTTTGCGTTTAGCATCGAATTTTGACAAGAAGTCTGAGATTCAATTTAAGTCGATGCGTATAATGATTCTATTATCATTTTCACCTTTATAAACAAGCAAATGGTGGGAATTTCCTCTAATTCTATGATTCATAATATTCAGGGAAAAGCCTTAGCAACTTATGCGTAGCGTGTTATCTGTAATAAAAGTCGTTCTGGGTTTAGAGATGACAAAGATGCTGTAAAGTTTCGAGTTCGAGAGCTTAGCTTTATTGATCTGGATTTTAAGACCTGATGAGACTTGAAAATTTCTTGTCATTTCCGTTATCTATACGTTATGAGGAGAAGAAAGTCGTCGTCGGATCCAAAAAACATGAAAAAGTCAGAGCCCACGCCGCGCCGGCTCCCCTACAAAATAATCTAAATTTTCCTCGCCCACCCAAAACTTTTCTATTACTTGGCCTAGATTCACCCCTACAGTTGACCATAATTTTTTCTCAATCCTTCTTGTCATTTCTTTCTTCTTCTTCTCTAAGCCTCCAATACCTATGGTCGACTCATAATGACGCTAGTTTCAGACATTATGGAGAATTTTGTTAAAAATCTATCAACGCTTTCCCACCACAGTATGATTCATTGTCATTTAATTGGTCTGCCGAAATATTATTCATCAACTTCGGGTTTGCTTTGACTGGAGAAAGGTGCCGTACGTCGTAATTTTTGACTCAATTGTGTATTCCGTCGTCTACTGCTGGTCTCTGATCATCTTCGTACCATAAAATTAGTATTCAGTCATTTTTGCTGTTGTATATTATAACATCAGACTTCTTTATTCTACTGATCCGCGTAAAATGTATTCTCATTAATGTTCCATCTGAAAGATTTTACAATTTACGCTTTTTGACAAGACCGAATAGTGCCCTCTCCCCCCCCCCTCCCATCCATACAACTATAGGTTGCTGAAGTTAGAGTGAAAAAACCCGGAAGAAAGGTTTGCAAGTTTTCAAAAATCAATCTTTTCGTTTCGTAATTTTACGCAATTTTTCGGTAATTTGAGTTTTAGGGACCACTTGCCACGCATTGTTTGCGAGAAAGACGCGTCGAATAAAAACATTATTTCAGGTTAGCTTATTTGCATTCTAGTTCCGTCGAATCCTTCCCTCTCAATAGCGTTATGCAACCAACCTTTAATGTGATATCCCCATTAGAGGTAATTAAAATCGTACGTTATACTACAATCGAAGACAATGATACCGATAATAGCAACCATCATTCCCTATATAATCTGGTCGATATTGCTTTTCGTGCGACTCGATACGATATTACCAAGCACGCCACGGCGGCTATCCTCGCAAAAGCTTAATCCTTTTTGCGGTTGTTATGTAATTCAAACCAGATAACACGGATCCAGCAAATTTGATTGTTTTGTGGAGAATTTTGGCGGTACTCCACATTTCAAATAGTTGAAAAATACGCGACCAAAAAATGAAGAATAAGTCCTAGATAGAATGTATACCTTCCGCGGACTACTGCAAAAAAAGAGTGGGAAAATTGATTTAGTTCTTATTTTTGTGGAAAGTTGACCAGTTTTAAAATGTATACCGTGTGCGCCAAAATGATATCAACAATTAAATGAGAATTTAGACTAAATTGATTCTAACGCAACAAGTTAGATGTAAAATACGTATACTTGGAATGATTGTTATTTTAATTTTATCTACAATTTGAGCCAGACCAATTTTCTACGACTTTTCTGAGCCGAGATGTACCGGGAATTGACCAACTCGCCAAAACTTTGGAAGTAAAAATTCAAAAATTTTCGACATGTTTTGTGTCCTTTCTCTATACTCCTACCCTAATCTCAAAATCTGCGTCCGCGGGCGTCTTGACGACCGTAGGACCATGACCTTGGGACTCGGAGAATTTTCAACATCGAATCTCAGCCCTATCCCTATTCCCGGAATCCGAGTCTGGACGTCTTCACAGCTTTGTAGTACACAAAAATGGTATTATGCTGTCATAAACTACAGTATTATAATAGGCTAATCACCTAACATACTGGACTTCAACTAGGCCCTCCCTTCATGTATAGCTTGGAGGTCAAAAATTTTCGAAATCTCTCACCGATCATGTGCGTATATTAGTATGAAGCTAGTATAATACAATAAGGGGTCCTACCCTTATAATAATAATATAGTTTTTGATAGTGCCCCCCTCTCTTCCCCCATTTTCCCGTGGGTGATTCGAAAATTTGCGAGTTTTTTAACGCGAGTTCACCTTGCTTAGTTTATATTCGAGCATTATACTAGCTTTATGGTGGCTTTATACTAACTTTATACTAAGATTTCACAAGAAGATGATGACGTCACGAAAAGGTTGATGACGTCATGGCCCCCACCCCCAGCGTTTTTTAAAGTGAGTTCACCTCGCGAGTTCAAAAGACCCCTCCCCCCTCTCTTTCCCAGTTTATATACTAGGTTTATGTTGGCTCCGCGCGCCCCTTGAATGAGCTACATATGCAACGCTTTAATTTTCTAGTATAATAAATAGTATTATACAGTTGGTGACCTATACTAGGAATATACTAGTCTTGAACTAGACTCGCACTAGACCAAGAAGGGGGCGAAAATATACTAGACCATGAAGAAGACGAACGAGCGGAGCGAGTGAGTCCCCCAAAAGCAATTAGCCTAAAACACTCTAAAGTAGGAATATACTAGACCAAGAAAGGAATTGACCAAAAGCTATCAGCCTAGAGCAGACTTATACAGTGAGCCCTCCAAAAGCCATTAGCCAAAAATATTCTGAAGTAGGCTTATACTAGACCACGAAGGGGGCGATTGAGCGGAGCATGCTACCTTATGAAAGACATGAAACATGATCTTTATTATTAATTTGGCTACGCCAGAAAATCTTTTGTTTTTTTTTTTTTTAGTTTTTCATGCGAATTTGTTTGGTAGGTACTTCTATACCCGAGACGTCTGATGTTGATGAAACCCAAAGAGATATGTGTTTAGCGTGCTCCTTACGAAATCCAGTCATATTGTAAGGATATTCACGAAGTACCGCGAGCTTACTTCGCTGTGTCCTAATCAGCCTTGTCTGGTTTTTTAGCCTAGCCGCGCAATATAATTTTAACATGTCTTGTTTACAATAAGACGTCTGCCTTACTTCGGATCTCAATGTCATCACCCACAACTTCCTTCTGATATTGTAGGTGGATATTTAATCTTTTTAGTAAATTAGGAAGGCGAAGGAGTTTTGTGTACATTTGTTGTGTGTAGCTCTTATGCAAAAAAGAAATCAGGGAACAATAACGACGTACGTTGAAGAGGACACGACGATAATTATGTTCTCTATATCCTTTTTTAAATTAGCTAATTAGCAACATACCCAAGGAGTAAGCTGAGTCTATGTCATACTAGGCGTAAAACGAACGTTCGTGTTCTTTTTTGCGCCGACAGAGCGGACAAACACAAAGTACCTTTTGCACATACTCTTGTATATGCAAATGATGAGTTGGCGCTTATAGCGGGATTAAATTTTAGGGGTGATTTTGAAACCGCATTCGAAAAGACTTCACAGTGAAGCGCAGTGCAAAGCGAAGGTGGCCTAGCTTTTTCCAAGGTCTATAATTCAAGTTAGTAAAGTTTTAAAGCATTAATGGGCGATTCTCTCTGTACAAATGAAGGATAGTGACAGATTACCGTGCATGCAAAATTATTTAGCAACGTTACTTCCCCTTTTGCGCTAGTTATAAATGTAAATAAAGGATCAGCGTTTATTTTGCGAATAAAGGATTCTTTCATCTTTCTCTCTCTCACACACGCACACACTCGCCCACACAATCACGACATTTAGCAAATAATGCAAATTTGTTGTCATCACCGTCGTTGTCATTCTTGTTAACACGTACTTGATTTTTATTCTAAAATATTATCGATGATACAAATCGCCATTTCCCTCCTCTTTTCATTAACGTTGCTCCAAAGAAGTAGCAATCATCACTTAATTCTCGAGTATATAAAATATTGCATAAACGTACTTTCGAGAAAATTGTTGGGTACTTGATTGTATTCACATTATGATGAGAGAAAGAGTATTTTTAAATACCCTGAAAAATACAAAAATATCTTTTGGTCTCATTTGATAGTTATATATCACCATCATACGGATGTAATGAACCGGCTGCCATCATCTTGCTTTTAGAATTTTCATAATACATATCATTATTATACTAAGAATTTGCATTCATATCCCTCGCTATATCCTAGATGTTCCATGTTTTTTTTTCTCTCTCTCTCTCTCTTCAAATTTAATTACCAGTTTACACGGCACTATTGATACATACCGTTGAGCACGTCGCGTTAAACGGCGGATTAGAAAGGTTCTTTCTCTCAGGACGAAACTACATATTCTGTAAAAGAGTGATGTATAATATAGAAAAGTTGATGTATCCTTTGTAGATTCTGCGTCCACGCGCGATTACACTCTCTTGGATTTATATTGTCGTACAATCCTCTCCAACCTTTTTGTTTTCTCCATTCTTCTTCTTTCACTTTCTTTATTATGAACGAGTATTCGACTTTTAATTGAGAGGAAAATCACAAACGAAACGTACTGATGACAGTTTATGAAAAATAGAGACCCTTCACGTATAAAATAATGAAAAATTATCCGAGTATTCTGTTCGTTATTTTAAATAAAAATGCGGTTTCGCGGTTTACATTCAATATGGAGGCGTGTTAAAAGTAGGGGCCTAATCAACGTCTTGAACAATGGTCTGGCAAGTTTTTGCATCTTACACGATATATTGTACCCTCGCTGCAAATGGCGAGAAAAACCCATAAAAATTCTCTAATGTGAGGCAATCAAAATAACAACTTCAAATGACGCTTCTTTCGCACGCCGACAAAAAACTCCTTTTTTCATGTCTTTTTGCAATTACTCGCGTTCTTCTTCTCCGTACATTTTTTTTTCTTTTTTTTTCCCGTACTCTTTATTTTTACGGCTAAAGTACCTTAATCTGAGGAACTGGCGCCGGAATTTGAATTTTTGCCCCTCCGACACTTCCGTCCTTTCATCTTTTCGTTCTATTTATTTTATCCAGCAGTTGCGATTCTTCTTAGGCGCATTTCTAGAAAACGACAATATTAAAAGAAGTGATGCATTACTTGAACGATTTTCTGGTAATTTTTGTAAAAAACAGCGACGGATATTTTTTAAAGATTTTATGATGGTTGTCGAATAAATTTTTTGTAGAAAGTCACGATCGCGGTTCTTTTCTTATTTGATTTTGATGCGATGTGTATTAATGAGCTGTATTCTTTGCACAAAACTCTTATCTTGTTAAAGGCAAACCGTACGATTCAATGAACAAATTGGTAAGATCACGACAAAGGAAAATTGAACCAAAAAGTTGGTTTGAATGTTTATGTACCTATTACAGCCAGTTTTTAAAATTTTTCTCTTTTTTGACATACAAAACTCGCAGCCCATCGACTGAGCTGTTCGGGGTTGCCTTCATTAACGTTGCTAAATGAGGCAAACCAGGGAACCTGTTTTATGGGAGTCAAGAGCGTGCGGGGTTAACGTTGTTAATTTTATTTGATAATGCTTGAACTTTGTTCCTCACCACCCTTTGAAATTTTTTCAAGTCCCCCTCCCATCACCTATAGCTCAAAGGTCGATATTTTTCTTAGTTCCACTTTTTGCCAGACAGTGTGAACTTTTCTGAGTCCCAAGTCTGTCGGAGGTGCTTTCCATCCCCCCCCTCCCGGAATATATAATTCCAAATCAGCTTTGGAAGTACGCCACGTACGTTGGTCCTCATGGCGATTGTCAACGAACGAGCTGGATCAGTGAATCATCTATAGGTCTGTGCGTGAATTTTGTCGAATATTACGCTGGTCATTAAAAGAAAGAGAAGGAGAACTGTTCGTCAAAAAAGTTTTGTAGTATCTGAAAAATTATTTCTGTTTGGTGATTTTGCAAAATTTTCTCGATTGCTTATGTTGATGTGCGTATGAAAAGGTATACAAAATACTAGCAAGAAAATTAACAAACGTGTACCCACTCCTTTCCTCCTTACCGGGGAAAGAACTCTATTGGTAAAATTTGACCAATTATTGCTTTCTCTCTTTTTTACATTACATCTTGAAAGATATAAATCATTAAAATTCGACTTCATATCTCAAAATTTTCTTCAGTTGAAAATTAACCTGAAACGTACTTCTCAAGGCCGTATAAATTTGAGAAGGTTCGAATAGGTAGGCATCTTCACGAGCATTCTGTGTAGGTGGCGCAACACTAAACTCGCAGT
This sequence comes from Aspidiotus destructor, assembly GCA_035079395.1. Lineage (NCBI taxonomy): Eukaryota > Metazoa > Arthropoda > Insecta > Hemiptera > Diaspididae > Aspidiotus > Aspidiotus destructor. Next base: position 489,609 of record JAVHKZ010000014.1, read on the forward strand.
TAGAATTCCGAGTCACGAGTAACACGAATTGCTCAGCTTCATTACGCTGGTGCTTATCGATTTAGCGTTTTTATTGCCGTCATAAACATCTTGAAGTCGTTAGCAGGACTGTATTGTGAATGTAAACAAAACATTCTTATCAGTCATTTAAAAGTTGGACTTGTTTCTAGCTGGTCTCGACTAGTACCACGTCGTCCAAACGAATAAGTCTCATGCTACTATCAACTTTCCTTTGGTCTATATCGTATGGTATTTTAATTTATATTCAGAATGTACGATTCGTATTTCAAAGAATTGGGCCCAAAACTTCGAAATCATTAAAGTCGCGTGGATATGCAGACAAAAACCTTTTAAATTAGTTACGCAATTTCTAGTACAGACAATTGAACCATTCTTAAATCCGTCTGAATTATTTCAATAAACGAATTGACGGTTACAATTTCAATTCGCGCGAGCCTAAAAATACGCTTATCGCGGTGTTCGAAGTCGATTTACAACCATTTAAAGAAAATATATGGATGCAACGCTGAAATCGAATTCTGCAATGTCGTTAACACTCGGTTACACAATATTTATACACCAATATATCGAGAAGACCCTATTATCAAATTAAAGGCTTCGAAAGGGAGCGAATGAAAGGGCTCTACGCTGTTAATTCGAGTAATGTCCAACACGAACATAGGATTCCAATTATAGCTGTAGACCACGTGGTAGATCGCGTCATAGATGCAGCAGTGCGCTCATCAAGTCACGCAGTCCGCAAGCATTATTGGTGCACCTAAATTGTGATACATAGGTACTACGTCAAATTACTACGCATTTTGTAGTAATTCGTACATAACGACGATCTGGTCGTACCATAAATCTTTTTTCGCGTCGGACGTACCCCTTGATAAAATACACATGAAATACGAGTGAATAGTTGGTTTGAGAGAACTAGAGAATATTGGCGCATGTCTTCATTCTTCCTCAGTGAATTGCCTTGATAAATGTTCCACAAATATCAACAACGCATTAAGGAGCTATTGAAAGTTGAATGTAAATTTTTGAATTTCGTTCCTCGCGAAAAATAACACACAATTTAGAGTTGCATTGAGAAGAGGTAAATTATCAAAGAAGATGAATTCATTGATTGGAGGTACAAAACCACATAAATTACGAGTCGAGGAGACAGTTTTTGACTGAACAGCCATTTTCAAAACATCGAAAACACGTACTGAAGCAAACGTGCAGTATGAACATCAGGAAAACTGAGACGCAAAAAAGAGAGGAGGAAAGATTCTTGGTGGCTCATGAGCAGAACGGTAAACCTTTTCAATAAGCTCATCCTCCAGAGTATATCGGTTGAGAGCAAGAATTTTTAGACGTTTCATGCGCTGTGGAACGGCCTCGACTATTCAAGGGATGCGTTCCTCGAATACTATATGTATTAATAATTCATATCCTTCCGTAAAGTTTATCAGGAAAGTAAGGTGTTCTCGAATTAATTTTTTTGGACCTGTTCCAAGATGATAGCTCTCCTAATAGTAGATGAGCCGTTTGGGTACAAAATGCCCTCTGTCAATGGTAACACTGATCTAAGTATCTTGTGTAACAATATCATTTTTGTATATATTCGTAATCTATCTAGTCTCTCTCTGCATGTGTTTCAAAGAATAAAGCTCTGTCTCTGCGTTCATGTGCTGTACTTTCTCATGTTAGCAGTGTGGTGGTTCGGTGAGAAATGCTGCGTCATTCTCGTATCCACGTATTTGTGCATTGTGCAATCCTTAACCTGATCGTTGTGGAATAACTGCTAATTTCCTTTGTTTGATCGCCGAAATGTTTGAATATTTGTGCTTGGTCATGTGTTAATTTTCGTTGGATTGCGAAATATTTGCGAACTCGTTTATTTGTTTTACTGCTGGATAGCAAAAATAGAAATGGATATGACCATTAGTGTACCGCAATTTAAAAACGGCGATGATTTCGATAAGTGGAAATTCAAGTTTGAGCTTGTGTTGGATCTGAAGAACTGCAAAATCGCTGCTGAGTCCGAGAATAAACCTGACGGTATGGAAAACAGCGAGTGGACACTCGCGCAAAAAAAGGCGAAAGTCTTATTTTCGCAAGCAGTTGATACAGATTTGATCATTGACTGTACCTCTCCATTTGAGATGATGAACAAATTGGATGGACTCTATCGAAAGAAAAGTGAAGCGAAGCAGGCTTTAATTGAGAGGCGAATCAGTAGACTGCGATATGAGCAGGAACATCACGATGAGTTTTTTACAAAATTTGAAGGCCTTGATCGCGATCTGAAAAATGCTGGTGGAACAATCGATCGAAAAAGGAAGTTGAGTTATCTCATAGTAGCGCTTCCTGACTCATTAGATCATCTTACAGAAACGATTGATCTCATCCCGGAGGCGGAACGAACAGTAGATACGATTCGAGAAAAGCTGATGTTGCGAAAAGAGATGAAAGAAGACGCAAAAATTTCAACAAATCAAGATGGAGCTGAAGAAGCCGAAGCGTCAAAGGTATTCAGTATCCTAAGCCAAAATAAGGAATGCTACAAGTGCCACAAACGTGATGGGCACATTGCGAAGGATTGTCCTACGAAAAATTCGAATCAAAGTGATCAACCGCGGGAAGGTCAGAATGTTCGTGGTACATATTATCGAGGTCAAAACCGAGGTCAAAATCGTGGTTATCGAGGTTCACGCCGAGGCGGCAGACGATCAATTGGTCACTGGAACTCAAATCGTGGTGGTCAGGACTGGAATCGAAATCGTGATGACGTCGTGAGTAAAAGTGAGAATAGCAAAGAAGTAAAAAGTTTTTGTATACAGGTAAATTCAGTTCAAAAAGAAAGTTGTGATAATAATTTTATGCATGTAACAAAGTATTTAGACTCCGGTTGCACAGACCATGTTGTAAATAATGATGAATATTTTTTTGAGTGGGAGACGATCACGCCTATGCGCGTAAGAATGGGTGATGGGAGAGTAGTCTTTGCTACAAAGAAGGGTAAAATAAGAGTTAAATTCAACCAGGAAATTATTTTGAAAGATGTTTATTATGTAAAAGATATTGAGCATAATTTTATTAGCTATTCAAAAATTACTGACAATGGCTTTATGATCAGTTCCATTGGTAATTACTCAAAAATTTATGATCCTGATACGCGTGAACTAGTTGCTACTTTTACTAAGAAAAATGGTCTTTATGAAACCAAATGTAATATCTTGTTTGAAAAATCTTCCAAAGTGTGCTCCGTTAGTACTATGCTTGAAAAAGAAAGGTGGCATCGAATGTTAGGACACATAAATTTTCGCTATTTAAATCAATTGAGTAAAAATAAGTTGCTGGATGGAATTCCTGACAAATTCGAAGACGAATTTTTAAAATGTAAAATATGTCTTGAAAGCAAAATGAAAAATTTACCTTTTAATAATAATAGAAGAGAAGCCACCGATATTTTACAAATTGTTCATACGGATGTAAATGGTAAACATCCTTTAGGATATAAGAATAAAAAGTACTTTGTCACGTTTGTTGACGACTATAGTGATCTCGCATTGACGTATACTATTAGATCGAAAGATCAAGTTTATGATTGTTTTGTAGAATATGTTAATCTTATGGAAAATTTAACTGGAAAAAGAGTGAAAGAGCTGAGGTGCGATAACGGTACCGAATATTTAAATGGGAGAATAGATCGTTTCATTCGTAAGAAAGGCATTTACAGAAATACGTGCCCTGCTTATGTGCATCAGTTGAACGGTAAGGCGGAAAATTTTGGAAAAAATTTGATGGATAAGGCAAGATGTCTTTTGCGTGAGGCGCGTTTACCTGTATGGTTCTGGCCTGAGTGTATTGATGCGGCGAATTATTTGCACAATCGAGGTCTGAATCAAAGAAAGAATAGCACGCCGTACGAGCTGTTTTTCAAGGAGAAACCAAATGTTGATAATTTGAGATTATATGGAAGCAAGGTTTTTGTTAAAGTGCCTGAGGAATTAAGAGAACATAAATGGGATCGAAAGGCAGACTTAGGAGTGCTGGTTGGTTATAGTAATGTTGGATATCGTGTGTTGATTGGAAATAAAGTGAAAGTAGTAAGACACGTGGACATAGTAGAGGAGGACGTAAGATGTATTGGTTTTCCGGATGTCGAGAAGGACATGAATAAGAAATTTTCTCCAGCGAAAGATAGTGAGCGCAAACGAACTCCTGTAAGAATATCCTTTAATGAAGAGAATAATGAGCATGAAACCAGAGTTCATGAAGAGAGAAATGAGACTGTGGAGACAGGTGAAGAAGAGGAAACTGTGGAGGTAGAAAGCAGAAGAAGCAAAAGGCAGGTCAAGTTACCAGCAAAGTTTCAAGACCATGTGATCTATATAAATTATATGAATGGTAATACACCAGACAGTTTTGAGAAGGCAATGAGTGGGCCTGAAGCAGAGAACTGGAAAAGAGCTATGAATGAGGAAATAGAGAGCTTGAAAAAGTATAAGACGTGGAGATTGGTTCCTGATCCTGGAGATGTGAAAGTTGTGGGTGTAAGATGGGTGTACAGACGTAAAGATGATGGAAGATATCGCGCACGCCTAGTGGCAAAAGGATTTCAACAAGCAAATTGCGTTGACGATATTTATTCCCCAGTTGCTAGCTTAATTACTCTACGAACGTTGTTATCTTACTGCTGTTCACGAAATTTAATGATTCATCAATTAGATGTAGAAGTGGCCTATCTTAATTCAAATGTTCGGTCAAAAGTTCATGTTCAACAACCACAGGGTTTTGATGATAATAGTGGTCGAGTGTGTTTGTTAAAGAAGTCACTCTATGGTTTGTCCGAAAGTCCTCGAAATTTCTTTGATTATTTTAGCGATGTTATTAAGAAGCTAGGATTCGAACAGAGTAAATATGATCCGTGTTTATACTCAAATATTAATGGTAAAAATGAAACTTATATTTTAATCTTTGTGGACGATATGTTGCTATGCGGTAATAATGTAGAAGTAATTGATTTTGTGAAATCTAATCTGGCTACTGAAATGAGTATAAAAGATCTTGGTCCCGTTAAAACGTATGTTGGTATTGATATTAATCATGTTGAAAATGTATTAACTCTAAGTCAGACTAAATACATTGAGAGTCTTACCCAAAAATATAAAATCGATGAAAATACCCGTTTATTTAAAACTCCTATGGAACCTAAATTGAAATTAGAAGGGGCGATAAATGATGAAAATGTTAACGTAGAAATACCTTACAGAAATTTAATCGGTGCTTTGCAGTATATCAGTCTAGCTACTCGCCCTGACATAACGTATAGTGTAAATTATTTGAGCCGTTTTCAGTCTAATTTTAATCAAACCCATTATAAATATGCTCTTCGAATTTTGAAATATTTATTCTTGACTAAAGAAAAGAAATTAACGTACAGTAACGTAAGTGGTAAAGATAAATTGGAGTGTTTTGTAGACTCTGATTGGGCCGGCGATACTGATCGTAAATCAACGTCCGGTAATATTATTTTATTTAACGACAACGTAATTAGTTGGAAAACAAAAAAACAAAAGGTAGTTGTAAAGTCGTCAACTCATGCTGAGTATATTGCTCTATCGGAATCAGTCACAGAACTGAAATATATTTTAGGAATTACAAAATCTTTTTGTGTTAAAAATGATTTAACCCCAATGCCTATGTACGAAGATAATAGTGGAGCTTTAGCCTTAGTTAAGTATGGTGTTTTCTGTGCTGGAAGCAAACATATTGAAATCCATCAATATTTTACCTATGAGAATTATAAGAATGGCTTGATTAACGTAACGAAGGTGGATTCCTGTAAAAATGTTGCAGATTTAATGACAAAAGCGTTGGGTAAACCTAGTCTTGAGTATTTTCGTGATAGAATAAGAGTAATTTAAATCTAGTCATTACTGTTTAATTTTAAGTGTAAGTGTATGATTAAAATGCATATTGTTAAAGGGGCGTGTCAATGGTAACACTGATCTAAGTATCTTGTGTAACAATATCATTTTTGTATATATTCGTAATCTATCTAGTCTCTCTCTGCATGTGTTTCAAAGAATAAAGCTCTGTCTCTGCGTTCATGTGCTGTACTTTCTCACCCTCTAAAAAACGTTTGCATTTTCCTTTGTACCTGATTCTGTGTACCTGATTCTCTCTAGTTCATGGGACTTTTCCTATTTTTCATAACCTTCCATTTCCGATACCCGCAGCCACTATGATCTACCCTCCACAAGTATCTAGATGAGTATAAATTGATGAATGAATTTGGCAATTGTCTTCAACTGATACAAATCTCAATTTGTTGTTCTTTTGTCACGACAACACATTCGAGCCAGTCTTGACAGTCACGCCTTGACAAATTCTTTTCAAAATATGAGTTTGAAAACAAATGAATGATACCTGCTCAAAAACACTTAGATTTATAGTAGGTATTTGTGTTCGCAACGTACGGTACGTATAATAATCGTTCAAACACATACTCTTACGTCGCGACGAATAGAATATTTCGCTAGCGAAATTAGCTGCAGATACAATCGTAATTTATTCATCGAATACACACTGCTATCCACCCATCTGTCGCATGTCGCAGCATTCTTGGTTAATTATCGCTACCGCGAAGAGGCGAAGAAAAGCTCGATTTACGCGGTCTTCGCATGGTGGCATTTTTCACTTGATTCGCTTTCTTCGCAATACGATACGGATTAATTCGCGCAGTCTCGCGAATCTAGAGTTGACTCAGGCGTTACGCTTTAAAAGTAAAAGATTAATCGCAAAAAGACTGCAGTACGCTGAACAATAAGACGCGGTTGGAAAATGTTAGAATGAAGCGAATACGCGCGGATTCTTTTGTCGAGTGTAGCATTTCGCAGTCCAACTTTCATCACTCAGGAGGAAACGGTTCGAAAATAGGAAGAGGGCGACGCGACGCTCGTTGAGAATCTACCACCGACTAAGCGAAATATAGACGCCGTGATTTGAACGCACTCGCTCCTGAAAACAAAGAAAGCAGTACATTTTCGAATCGAAATGACGTCGTCTACATTAATTAAAAAACAAAGCAGAAAAAAAGAAGAAGGAAGGCAAAAAGTAAAAGAAAAGGAACAACTCAAATCATCGGTTTACTCTCACAACAAATGGAATTCCAAACCTTTTACTAATCAAAGTCGAGGTGACTACGGCGCGGCGCGGCGTGTTCTTTTATAGAAACCTTCAATCCAAATATCTGGAAGCTTGCTTAATGTTCTTGAAAATGATGGACGTACCTGAAATCATCGAGGTATTCCACTGAATAACAAAGTGCTGCTTTTTTTTCTTCATCTTGATCGATGATTTTCTTTAGATTTACAAATTAGAATGATGAGGTCTATCGTTTTAAAATTTCAATTTACTGAATCATGATAAGAAATACCGGTACCACGTAATAGAAAAGTTGACGTAGAAATTTTTCTGAAGTGCCAATCTTAATATAGTGCAAACTTGTGCATGTGGTCGTGCTTGAACGACATGAAAAAGAAACTTCAATGCGCTTGGCAAAAATCGTATGTGTGACGGGGAGAAATGTTTTACACTTTGAACGTGTAATTCCTTTCTAAAAGAGATTTGTCAAAAATCTATGACGAATATTGTTACGTCTGCGTGAATGATTATAAACTAAGCTCGCATTCGCGAAGCCGAACTCTCCACTAAAGGGCGAGTATTTACAAAGCTCAGATTAGATCATAGCGGTACTAACCAATTTGACGTTTAGTCATCATCCCTGAACGAGTCATAACATTATAAACTAGATCGTAAGTGTGCCAATAAACATACTGAGTAAACCAAAGTTGTCAGATCAAAATTTGAAATTGCGTCCCACCGGCCAGAGAAAATGTGCCACGTAACGTAGCCTTGAAAAATACCACACGCCAAATAAATTCTCCAGAGCAATACAAACCGGTTCTAGGTCAAAAATGAAGCGATTTCGAAGAAAAATAAACTGGCTCTAGAGCGAAATGAACCGGTTTCAGAGCAGGGTGAGCTGGCTCTGGAACAAAACGAACCAGCTCTGGAATAAAATTAAACGGCTGTGGAGCTTTGAAAATATATTTTCATTTTAACAAACCTTTTTTTTTTTTCGCATGCTTTTATTCATGTTTTTGGAATATGTCCCACAATGTACCACTTTTTCTCAATTGTGCCACCAATATGAATATACGCCAAAGTGACTCGACTGTGCCAAACTTGGCAACACTAGAGTAAACTACAGTAGCGAACCGGTCAATATACGCAGGCACATGGCAGTGCGTCGCGAGCAATTTGCAGATGAGGCTAAGTCCGTGCGAACTCGCGGTGAGAACTGAATGGTGAGGAGGCGATAGATGGAGGCGAGTGAGGCAGAAAATTTATAAGAACGATGATGAAAAGATGAGCCGTTGATAAGAATTCCAGTGTTAGAAAGTTTACAGTAGATGAAGAGGTGTAGAGAAAGGCGGTCTATCCTGAAATAAGGAAAAATATTGAGATCGAGTTAATTGATTGAGGCCTACTCTAGAGTGATATAGAAGATCGGAAGGAGTGAAATTTCCTATTGCGTTCTTGTAAGGTTTGTTTACGATGATATCCAATTTATTGATCGATTAAATGTTTCCTACCATAGCTATTCGCTTCTACCGCTAGGATGTGTCTTGAGCATGTAATATGTTACGCTTACGCTCGTGGTGCAACAGATACTCAGCCTAAAGCGTTTGCGAATATATCGAGATGTTGAGGTGTGTAACCGTCAAACAAATATTATGTAATCCGAAAATTCACACAGTACGTGTTTAGTCTTGTGGTCCGTGCATCATGCATTCTTCTTGGAAGAATTTCTCGGACGATCAGAACGGCAATGCAGAAGTTGCAAATAATAGACCTCTAGCTAGCATCAACACTCTTATAAGTTCTTGATAAGCCGAATTTCCTATAGCTCTTCAAAGCGTTGTTGGTATTTGTGAAACATTTATTGAACTTGAAACGTCGTGTTCTAAAAACGTTGGAATTTCATTGAGGAAAAACGAAGATGTGTCAATTGTCTATAGTTCTCTCAAACTATGTACACTTTGTATTCGAAGAGTATTTTATTAAGGAAGGCGTCCGACTGAGAATTAAAGGTCGGCTAGGTGGGACCACACTTGAGGCGTTGATGCTCTCCACTGGGGGTCATCATCTTTTCTCGAAAGTTGGAGTGTATGAAGAGTTCAATTACAATTCATTATAGTTTCCTTAATGCAATAATAAGCATAGGCACGTCCAGGTATAGTATCACTAAACATCAGCGTATTGCGAAAGCATGCTTACTTTACGAGCACTTTGTTGATTTTATTCTCATTCGTGTGCTTTTCTTGTTGGCCATTTATAAGATGATCCGTGCGAGTTTGTTGGTTAGGCTTTTTACCTACGTATACGAACATATAATACTTCGCTGGATAAGTATATATATCTACGGTGGATATATATCTACGGTGGATGTGTAGTTGTGTACGCTACTTATTCCCATGACGTTGAAATCAACGTGACTGAAATAATGAGTGGGCTAAAAGTTTATCTCGAAATGTAGCAAAAAACCGTTGCATATCACGAATTCGCTAAAATAATTTACTCTACAATTTCCGCTATTCTCTCTTTCTTCAGACCACGTGTTTCTCAATTTTGGTACCCTGATTCGGTTGAAGAGAAAGATAGAGGCAGAAAAAGTGCAATATACAATCATTTTTGTTGAAAGAAATTCGGTTTGCAAATTTTTTTCGGGCGTCATGTAGTATACATCAATCGACTACAGGAGTACGATTATCGTAGGATGACGGAGAGAAATCGTTCTATCTCTTCGGGTTTTGTCTTTTTTTGCTTCCTGTTCTTCCTTCTTTCTTTTCCTGTTCGAGTAAAGTGAAAAAGAATTTTTACTTTGTCGTTTTCCGTGCTTGAAAATTGGAGCCGAGTGGGTGAGAGCAGAGGATCCTCTTGAGTTCCAACAAAAAACTGTGAATCTAGAAAATTGACTTTTCCTTAATACGCAATTCGCTTTCATGCCACTTTATCAAATAATTGTTCAAGGGGATTTCCACGCGAATCTTTCTTAGTTTTTTGAGTCGTACGTAGCGCGATTTGAAAATTGTGTTCGTGTCTTTCATTACAAATGTACAAATCCTTTTGATAGCGTTTCATCGTTCTTATCGAGTGCAGCACTCCTTTTGAGTGATCGCGATTCTAATTTATTCCTGTAAGGTGACTGCGAATGATTTTCCGAGTTTTAGATGGAGAAAAATATAAAGGATGCATCGCAAATATTTTGACGAGAATCTACTACCACGTACTGGCTTACATCGCGTCGATAAGAATTTTGGAAATAGCTTTCTGTTCGTTTCGTCACGCTCCATGAGCTGATGGTGGAATTTTATTCAAGACTCTACTGAGTGCATATTTCTTATTTTGTGGAAATGTAGTTCTTTCATACAAATTTTTGCGGGATGCTCAATTGCAAATATTATTGCCCTGTTGCAGTACAGATGTATATTTCCCTGAGGCAGAATACCAACAGTTGGAATTGGTATTTGTCAGTTTCTCAGAAATAATCTCAGTATGTTCGTAGTTATCAAATTTGAAATTACCTAAAGAAGATAGCTGGTGGGTAAATTTCAATCATTGCAAATCGACGCCCATAGACTTGTACTAGCCAACCTTGTGGTTCCAAACGATATTCAGGATCGATAAGACTATACTGACTGTCCTAGACATATGTGTAGTCTGTTACTATAAAAATAGGTGGTAGTCGAGAAATTTGGTATACTTATTGGAAAAGTGAATTCGAATTTTCGACGCGTGGACATGAATGGAAGTATTACTATGAGTGCTTTGTGGGATATCCCGAATTCAGCGGCTCTGTCTTTTAAAATTTTTGTGAAAATAATAATATTTCCAGACATTGAAAGTTATTTCTCGATTCTCGAAATAAATTTAAATTTACTTTTAAATTATCTATCATTGCAAAATTGATACAACGCCTTATACCAATATCTAATAGGTTTGAATTGGGAAAAGAGACTTTGCGCGAATATGGGCGTCTTCAGGTTGATTCTCGCGTAAAATATTCATGAAGAATGATTGATTCAGGCCTACTTTCAAGACTTGTAATTTTACGAGCAGACTTCAAAAAAACAGGTTAACGTCTCGAAAAAGTCAATTTGATGGGCGATTTTAATTCCGGAACCGCGCGAATAGAGAGCAATGCTTCTATGAAGAGAGAAAGAAAAAAACCTATTTTGTACGAAGAAAAATAATATATTATGCTTTTTTGAATTTGAAAACGGCCTTTGGAAATTGTACCGAAGCCAAGAATATTTCCTCTATTGCCTTCGCCTTTCGCGGAACACATTTACCAGTACTACGAGTTTTCGCGAGTTACACGCTGCTATAGCACATGCTGATTTTTGTGAAACTTTCAGTTTTATATTACAAAATCGAACTTGCACGCGATACATGAGCTTCCTGTTTTTTCTCAAAATGATTTCCCCTTGTAAAACATACACTCCCTCTATACGGTCATTCCGCATTTTAAAAGAATTGAATTCCCTTACCTAGTGTATCGTATATATTACTATCGTTTTATTTAGTTTGCGCGACAAATTTATCTTGATATTAAGACGTATAATACAGCTAAAATTTATAGAATCGCTTCAGTGACGATTTCGTGTTGTATTCTATAAATATTTTAACAAACGAGGGTCGTCGTCTTTATCGGAATCATTTTAAGAGGGTGGCTAATGCTGTATGCTCGAATTTTATGGCACCAGTATACACTCGCTCTTTGTCTCGTCTACAAATGGATAAACGGTCACAAAGCGTGAAGCTCAGACCGTATGATGGGAATACACTCGTGAGGCTCACTCTACACAAGCTGAAAGTTTTACAGTCTTGTTGCGAGATCTGTACATCATTGTCTCGGTGAGTCGGGTAGCACAATATCGTTTCGAAATTATACAGGATAATTAATCATATCCGGTGTTATCGTATGACCGATTGACGAATGTGAGTACTGAGAACGGTTATGGAATATCCTTGTTATCTGAACTGACCTTCTAGCTTTTGCTTTCATTTGCGAAAAATTACAAAGTAATACTTTTTATTGGGCCAAGTTTTCGTGGATGAACAACTGAATTGAAAGAATGTATTTGAGAAAGTGATGGTAGTTTGGAGAGCAAACTAAAGTATTATTGTATCATAAGTTCTGCGACTTCATAGTGCTAATATTACTCCACGTAATTAAGAATGAAACCGCTTTAATAAGATATAACGAAAATAATACCACAATAGCGACAATCATAAAAATGATGATAGACATACAAAATTGAGATGATTATAATTATGATCAAGAAGTACGGTCGAAAAATACATGATCCAATGTACGAGGAGTAAAGTCTAGGAATATTACCATTATTGAGGAACTAGAAAGCCGAAGACTACCTCCACGAAAATTTGATAAATGCTATGCATAAAAAATCTCTAGTGGAAGAGTATGTAAATCTTCAGAATGACGTCACAAACGATTTCTCGTAATTTATCATTTTTTCGGGGATACATAAGGATTCTTGGCTTGCTAAGATAGAGCCCCAAAAATGGATGATTTTGTATGTTCAACTTCCATCATTTTTTATGTTACATTATTAACTTCACAGCGTAATATTAGTCAAAGTATAGATTTTTTCCTCACTTTCAGAGACCTGTCGGTCTGTCTGAGCTTTCGGGGCATTACGAAATTCAATTGGAATCAATCACATTTATTTCCATTTGCCTGTAAAAATGAAGAAAGAGTTCCACAGTTACAAATTTTGAGACAGTATGTGAAAACGATCTGATGGTCGAGATACAAGAAGAAAAATAAGGTGTGGATGATTGAATAAGCTGCAGTAGGAAAATATGCGAGTAAATTAGAAAAATACAATGAAAAAGGGACCAAATAATATTTCACCGTTTGTTCCTCTCACGTGCCATACATGCATTAAAATTCTCAGATCAGAGCCCAAGAGACTTTCTTCTTCTTTTGTATACAGACTAAATTTATTGTATAGAGCCATAGTTTCGAGCCTCCCCTTTTTTTTTTGTCTGTAGGTTCCATCACGAAAGTATTCTTTACGCATGATACTTTGTACTTCATTCAATATTTTTTAAACCTCTATTATGTTTTTCGAACAAACGCAGACTGAGGACGTACTACATGTTTGGCCCGGGTGCTGCACTTCTCGAACGCGCCCGCAATATACATTTTTGCTATTATGTAAAGTAGTGCGTACCTCACGAACATTTTTCCTCCGTGTGTAATAGTACCGACAATGTGACAGCTGAGTGATGCTTTCGTCTCATCATCTTTCTTCTCGCACTGCATTGAACAAAATGAGTTAAAAGTTGAAACCGCCTACGTTCGCTACTCATCCTCATATGCGTGGACGAAATAAACTTGAAGGGGTAAATCGAAGTCGCGAAGTTGGCGTTCAACTTTCAATTAAAGAAGGGGTTTACATCGATAAACTAAACTTATAGTCGAGGGTGAACGTTGATTTTTTCTTCCCTTTTTTCTTTTCTCATTCATAGGAAACCATAAAATCTAGGAAACTATTGCAAAAATAATAATGTATGCGAATATTTAGGGGGATCGAAATTTATGTCTTAAACTTTTTCCATTTAAATTTAATTCAACGTGTCGAGATGTTGGGGGGCAAGAGAACAAGAAAAAAAATTCAGTCGCAGATCCGGTGCAAAAAGAGTATCAAATTCTTGTCATTCTTTTTCGACAAAATAGGTATAACTTACTATAAATTGTAACGAAGTGTTTCTTACTCGTACCCTTTTACGAGTAGCTTCAGTAGTGTGATCGAAAGGAATTTCGTCATCAGCTACTTCGTAATTACTTGCGAGGAAGAAAATTATCTGATTTTATTATCGATAAAAATCGACTTAGGCTACGTGATGGCCTTTTTGTATTCACCTTTATTGAATGCACCAATATTGATCTCCGTGGGGGCAAAATGATCTTACCGCTCTTCCATCAGTTCTTACAAGGAATTGGTGACATCATTCTGTTTCACTTTATACATGTATGATTCGATTATTTATGAATGTCAATTTTGTAGTCTTCCCTTTTTGCATAGTGAGAAACCTCTGCTGGCCGTCAACAGACGTAACATCTCGTAAAGTCTTCATTACTGCTCTGATTCGGGCCTTGAACGCTGCTTCGAGGCGGCCATAGAATTCTAATCTCACTCTATTTCCTTCCATTGATGAAATTTTTTCGGAAAATTATCGACTGATTGAGTGACTGTCGATCAATATGAATTTTTATAAATTTGTCATCATTGCGATGGTGATTTGCGTCTCGAAGGGATTAAAGAAGTGACAGGTACAGACATTTTAAGAGTAGAATGGATAATCAAGACGAGTTTAGAAGAGTTGTATTCAAGAGAAATATCTCCTCCTTCCCCTTCTGCTGGAGAAGAGCTACAAAAGTGAGAGAAAAAAGGGTAAAAGAAATCAGGTTTGATTTTTTGACTTGAAAATAAAGGAATTTTTCATGAGTCCTTGGAGGTGTTGAAGAGGTAAGCTCCGTGCGTATAGAGGTAGCTTGATCATTTTTGGAACTAATGCAGGCTTAATTATTACAGAAAATTTTTCATGAGAGCATAAGAAATAATATTATTGATACTTTAAATTCACAAAAAGTATGTATTATCAAATTTTACAAAGAAAAACAAAGGAGAGAAAGAAAGAGTGGTAAATATTTTTTCTTTTTTCAATGTGTTTTTGACATGCTTCATGTCTTTTCTCTACCCCCCTAATTCTTGAAAATTGTCCGGGCGTCCGGTTGTGACCTTGGGACTTGGAAGAATTTTGGTCAAGAAAAATGAATAATAAAAGAAAAATAAAATAAAATAAAAATAAAAAATGAAAGAAAGTAAAACAAATGAATAAAATAAAAAATAAATAAATAAAACAAAAATGAAAGAAAACAAAAATAAATGAAAATAAATAAAAATAAATAAAATGAAATAAAACGGCATGAAAATAAAATTAAAAATAAATTTGAATAAAATAAAATAAAATATAAATAAAATCAAAAATAATTCTGAAAAAACTCATCAGCCTGATAAAAAATAGATAAAAATAAATAAAATTAAAAAATAAAATAAAAATAAATAATTGAAAATAAATAAAATTAAATTAAAAATAAAATAAAATTGAATTAAATTAAATTAAATTCAGAATAAAAATAAATGTCTGGGCGGTCTTTGAAAAATTTGCGAGTATCATCCTCTCAAGAAAAAATAATGAAAAAAAATTAAATAAAAAAAAAATAAAATAAAATAAAAATAAAATCGAAAATAGTTCTGAAAAAACTCATCAGCCTGAAATATTCTAAAGTAGACTTATACTACCTCAAGCAAATGTTTTTTAGCCGGAAATATTCCAAAACGGACTTATACTACATCAAGCGACTGCCGCGGGTGAGTCCCAGAAAACAGTCAGCCTAAAATACTCCAAAGTTGACTTATACTAGAACAAGAGGCTGGAAATTTCGGAAATTTTTGAACTATGAAGACCTCAAGACGTTTGGCGGAAAGACATGAAACATGATCTTTATATTTTTGGCAACGCCAAGAAATCCTTCATCTTTTTTTGTGAAGCCCGTTTTTTTTGTCCGCGAATAATAAATTCTGTCCCTGGAGTTTCGTCTTAACGAGGTTTCAGAGTTTTACGTCCAAGTCCTGCAGCAATGCTTATGCGACGACCTTGAATCTTCACTGTCTTCAAAATACCCATGGTTTAAAATACAAAGCTCGCGTGTTTCATTAATAATACGAAGTACTTTATTTTTACACAATTTCAGTAGCGAGTACGGATACAATAATGTGGCCAGCGTTCTTTATTTTTCAGTTTTTTTTTTCTTATTGTGCAAATTGTAAGGTATTTTTAATTAATTAAAACCTTTTTCTCCGCAGTTCGTGGTTGGTTTCTGTGCGCTCTAAAGACAGCGTGATTTTTTTTTATTTTCACAAATACCGTCTCAAAATTGCACCGCACACAGGCCCTGTTACATGCTACACCCATTATGTAATATACTCATCATTAAAGCGCAAAAGCGCAGAATTTTATTCCCATTCATTAGCCCATTCGCAAATGAACTACTCTGCAGTGCGGTGCGGGTTAGGAGAAGCGTTTATATTATTATATTCTTTGGGGATTAGTAACATTTCACAATCACGTAGAGACATAGCGTTCAGTTTAGAGGAGGTACGGGTGCGCTGAATTCCCCTCCAAATAGTTGTTTTTTTTTCAAACAAAAATGCTATTTCATAACATCATCTTCTTTTACTAATATTTTTGACCAATTTTTGAAGAATCTATTCCGTAACTACCCGGTACAGATTCTCATACCTCTTCAGTTTCACTGAACGAATAAAAGCAAAGTTTTCGTGCAACTGCAATTTCTCGCAACATTATCTGACCAAGTTTTCTACAAATTATAATGTCGGCTTTAAAAAGTCCCTTTTCACAGTGACGAAGATTGGCAGAATTGCGCGTTTACGCGAAACTAATGTAATCTCTTTCTGCTAGATTTTTACGCACGTATATGAATACGAGTGTCTTGTTGATGGCTGAAATGCGGGTTTCATTCTTCAATAAACGAGAGTTGGTCTTTATAATTGCCTAAGATTTGTACTGTTCGAACATAGTTAATTCCTTGTCTTCCCTCGAAAACTGGAAAAAAATAAAATGAAAAGGAAAGAGGAAAAAAAAAGTTAAGTCCTCGCCGGTAAAATGAAACTTTTTTAAAGTTCGATAAGTCGTCGAGCACTTTATCGCATTTTACGGTTCAACGAGGCATGATAAATTTGGTATAAGAATTTGTGGTTTGCGGAAACCTTAGCCGCCGGCTCGTGTGTAAAAGTTCCCGGTATTGAACAGGTTGCTTAATCTTATGAATTGAAAAATTAAAAAAAGACAATATATATTTCCTCTTCGCACACCTTTTTTTAAATGTCATCTTGAAAATTCGGCGCTTCCTATAATTGTATTCACAACTTGTCCCTCTCGTTTTCCTTTCCGTTTGCGTTGAAATGAAAACTCGTATTCAAATGAGTAGAAAAGACCTAAAAACTGCCATAAATTAAGGCACTTTTTTGAATCCAACTGTAAGTACGTTCCTTTATAGCAGAAGTTTAAATTAAAAGATTGAAATACGAATTTATACGACCGTAAAAAGAATGCGCGTATTCAAAAAACGAAATATCTTTAACGCGTCAGTATGGTTGAACGAAAGAATAAAATAAATCTCTTTTTTTAATTCTCGCAGAATAAGGGAAGACAAGATAAATTTGCATTTCTTATAAAGCATTAGTGTACCGAATATTTGGAAAACAAATAATAACACATATTTTGTCAATATGTATACGTATAAAATGTGAAAAAATGTTTGCCAATATGAACCACTTTTTTAACTTGAAAGTCAAGAAACTGTATTGTACAATAACTTGTTATCATATAGAAAATAATTTTTGGAAGTTTTTTAGTGGTGAAAGTACCTAGAGAACTGAATTCCTTTTCCAACTTCTTAATGTATGTTGAAGTGCCGAGTGGTATACGTAAATAAAAGGCGACAGAGTGTGGAGTTTAACCACTGCTCAGGTTTTGTAGACACTGCCATTGAAGTGTATGCGTCTAAGTAAGGAGTTGATGAAGTTCGTAGACGAAATATTCAGAAACTCAATCGCAATGGTATCATAGGGTACTTTTATAACCAGTCTTCAATTTAGAGTAAGTTCTAATCACGTCGTCTACTTTTTGATGGGCTTGAAGGCTACAATACGTGAGTGCATTCGTAACAAATCGGGCTACAAAATGCATTTCATCGTACTTAAACTAGAAACATTTCAAAAAAGAAATTTCGAGTTGAACAGAATGCGTCCCTAATATTCGCGATGAATTTTGTGCGACTCGTTGCATAATATGATCTGTGGTCGAATGCTGATTTTGAAATCTTCGCTAGTTCGAACAATAGATTTTATTCGTTTCAGCATCAATTTTTCAAATATTTTGCTTGGAATCAAAACAAGGAAATGATCTGTATGTCTGCAATTTATTTTGTCGCTTGTCAAGCTCGAAGACCGCTGTGACTTTGGCTCGTAGTCATAGGTTTCGGATGTTCTCAATCTAACGTTAGAATCGATTTTTTTTTTTTTTTCATATTAATTTACGAGCTGCGAGCAGCCTGTCTTCGGGGCGATGAGCTTAGCAAAATTGTGTTCAGATGCGTGAGAGGAAGTTAGCTTATTGTAGAAAGTTAAATATGTTGGGGATGGAGGGGAAGTTGTTTGGTAGTGCCTCCGTGTGATTGTGAGGGATGGTTAAAGAATTGCGGAGTTGGGTTAATTCGGGGCAGCAGAAAATGAGAGAGATCAGATTTGCAATGAGGGCATGTGCGAGTCTGGTGTGGCCGATTTTCAGATGGATGATGGCTATTTCTCCTCTGTGTGTTGACAGATTTGAAGAGTTCCAAGAAATGGGAGTATTTTTTTAATTTGGGCTAGCTTGTTTGAGTGTAATTTGAACCATGCTTGAGTCTTGACTTTGTTGATATGTTTGGAAAAATCGGAGCGTGAGGGGAGGAAAGAGCGGTCGACTGATGAGTTTTGGGTAGCTAATTTGGCTGCTTTGTCTGCGTTTTCGTTTCCTGGGATTCCCTTGTGACCTGATTCCCAGATGAAGAATAATGGGATGGAGATGGTGTGAATGGTGACAATCAGAGTAAGTTTACGATTCAAGAGTGGGTGGGAGGAGGAGCATCTGGAGATGGCGTCAAGTGATGAAAGGGAGTCGAAAATGACCAAGAATGGATCGAGCGGAAGAGAGGATGTGTTCTACACAGCCAAAGATTGCTGGTAATTCAGTGGTGAAGACTAATGCGGTGTTGCGGTTCCGGTCAGAGACTGCGTCCGTCATTGTGGCAATGAAACATTTCGATATTTTTGAAAGAGACTCAGCAAATTTTGGTAATTTCACTCATAAATGTAACTCTACAAATCTACTTTTCCCCTTTCCTTGAGGGTACCAAGTTTTTGTGATTTTATATACAGTAATTAAATTTGTATTTAGTTCGATTTATCCAACCGATATTTACTGCGGTATGGAATATAACCTATACAAAAGAATCCAGAATGGGATATTCGGGAGAAGATGCGAGAGGCGAGACTTCCGAAAGAATGTGTGTGAAAATACATGGAAAGAAGAGAAAAGATGGTACAGAAAAACCTCAACTTTGGTCGTCAGACTGTGACGTGAGATGCGAGTTACGACTGTCGGGACATTTCTTCTCTCTAAATTGCTCAGGCTTTATCCCCTATACCTCTTATAACAACATACTCGTAGAAATATGTATAGTATTTTGGTAGAAATACGAACATAGTAGGAAATGCGGAAAATGTTTTGTCAGTGCGACGCGGCGGGTGTGTGAGAGAGAGAGGGAAGAGATGTTCGCGGCGCCAAGCTGACAACGATGCAGCGTGAAAATATAAATTGACTGAATAAAGTTTTATTTCCATCCTTTTCCTTTCGAAAGCGACATTATGACTCATTTTTTTAGGAAACGATGAGCTCTAAAACAAAGTTTATGTTGAAAAGAATGAACGACAAATTATTTTGTATGAAAATAATTTTTAAAAAGTTATCACGATGTACTCAATTTTATGACCAAAGCTGTTCTCTGGTTAACCTTTTAGAATTGTTTCTCAATTGTTTAAAATGAAGCGAGAAAAAGAACGAATAATATTTTTTGGAAAAGTAAGACACTCTCGAAAATGTTATTTTTTCTGTTGCGCGACAACATGCGATCTTCCCTTCATAACAAGGCAAAACGGCTTACGGAGAATCATCAATGGAGGTTTTCTAAATCTTAAGACTCGTGAGAGAATGCCTCGATGTAACGACGCAATACAACAGCTTTCTCACTAAGTGCCAAAAGTCTCTTCCGAACCATTGAATACGTTTTTCAATATAGACAAAGGGACAAACCCGCGAGAATGTCGTCCGAATAAAATGTGTTGTAAAAATCGGGTGAATAATTTTTCGATTAAATGTTGGAGATAGTTTACGTTGGAAATTTTAAACTGAGCCGGATCATCTCGAAAAGTAAACGAGAAAAAAGATACGATTTTACTAGACTTTGAAGATGTAGTATTTTAGAATGGTTTTTAATTTTTTCAGAGTAGAGGGGAACCTAAAAGAACGTTCGTAAATTGTGTGCACAAATATAGATCCCAAGTAGAAGTGTTTGTCACAAAATAGAATGCAATAAATTGAGCGTTGGAAAAAATGGTCGAAAAATTGTGAAAACATATTCCGAATTCATAGAAAGAGATAACGTGTGGGATTATATTACATGACAGAGATTATAATATTGAAAATTTTTAAGCATTTTCCATTCGTCATTGTTCTTATCCCTCTTTTGTCGCCAATGGGCTGTCTCCATTATACCTTTATTCCAGACACTTTTCTGTCCGATAACTAACTTCGTCTAGCTGAAGTAGATTTACATCAGAATCTAGAAAATTAAATTGAAATTCACTGTCGAATATTTAATTCATTTTTGAAACAGAAATAGACTATTTTCTCTCGATAGTCATAGTCGAGTTACTGGAGTTTTGAGTTTTTGTATTCGGTTTCATCTTTTTTTCATGTGTCGACTTTCTTTCAAGTATTCGTATGATTTTTTACTTTGAAGATCCTGCAAATTTTTCGAATTATCTAGCAATAATGAAATTATAAATGGGTCATTTTTCCAAAAAATTTCTCATCGATGCGGCTCATAAAAATTCTTAAAATAATGTTTTATATATTTTTTTGAATTACTTTTATCTTTGCAAATTATTCCAATTTATCAATACTGTCGGTGAATACGAGTACACAAAGGAGGACGATATTCTTTGAACGAATTAGAGTGAAAACTTTACGCGTTATCGCGGAGTGACGTTTATTTCCTAAATAATGAAAAAGCGAGCCCACAGGAGAGATGCCACCGTCTGGTACCGAGGAGGCCAATCGCCGTTTCTATTTAGTTTTAAAAAGTGTCGAAGAAAAACGACGTATGTTTGTTCGATGCTCGTCGTTTTTCTCATTTCAAGTTCTCTCGCCAAAATTACGATTGTTTTTTGTTGCATTTACTCGCGAGAAAAACTTTTGCCACCGGATTCACACCGCGTCGAGTACAGCTGTCAATGAAAATAGATTGATCAGAAGCTTAACTCAACCTCGACGCATACATTTGTTTGGATGTCCCTTCTTGCTGTGCACTCTCTATCAATGGTAATAATGCATCTTCGTTTCGAAATCGACACGAGTATCGAGCTTTTTATTTTTCGACTGTTCGCCTTTCTCGCTAATAGCATTTCATTCGAACGAAAATGATGTTCATTGTGTTTATCTAACACTTATAGGTTCCCGAAAGACCGTAGAAAATGATTGACATGCCGGCTGATTGGTCAGATTTTGTAGTGTATTAGTCATCGCAAAGGTTACATCCTAAATTACGTCATTCTTGTTAGCTTGAAAAATAACAATATTTCTGATACAGATTTAAATCGCCGACACGATGCGGAGGGGTCGTTGCGTCTAATGAATAAGTATTGTCCATGCTCGGATTAGCGTGTAATTTCTTTATCGGAGCGCGAATCGTTTTTACGTTTTTGTATGCGTACACACCGGCATCCAGCATTCGCGCACGACATCTTGCAAATTGCGCTAATCCGGCGATGGGGAGAATATGGGAAACAAATTAATTGTCGAAAACGAATGCTTGAATTGATGCTTTTCCCGATGTTACAAACTTTACGAGAAGGAAAAAGCGACGATGTAACCATCGGTGAAATTTTTCTAGAGCCTAAATTATGGAGTACAGAGAAATAATAGTGTAATGCGCTGTAATAGTTATTGATGAAAATATATTATTTTAAGAAAATTAATGGTTCACGGGTGGTGATTGTGCACCCGCTATTACCTAACACAACTTCAAATGATATTTCCTGAACATCGCAATTACGCGTACCGTTCCTGATTCAGATTATTGAGCTTGCCAAAGCAAGAGGAGCACACTTTCCTTTGTATTTTCTGCACAATGACGATCGTGACTTTATAGAGTTCAATTTATAGAATCAAACGCAATCGTTCGTCCATCAGTATTCATTCCTTCATCTTTCAGGAAATAAGTGTGGTCAATT
The DNA here is from genome assembly GCA_035079395.1 of Aspidiotus destructor. Lineage (NCBI taxonomy): Eukaryota > Metazoa > Arthropoda > Insecta > Hemiptera > Diaspididae > Aspidiotus > Aspidiotus destructor. The sequence goes on from JAVHKZ010000014.1 coordinate 511,910, forward strand.
GACGAAAATTTAATTGAATAGAAATAACGTCATTTGAATTTTTTCAGAGTGCATCTAAATCTTCGGTCATGTTGTATACTTATTGACGAGTGAATAGATTGTTTGACTCGCGGTGAACCCCGGCAAACAAACAAGCAGGTTGAAAGAAACTTCAATGTGTTATTGGAAAACAAAAGATGATATCGAGTTTAGCGTTCAAACACCTACAAAATGTTGGCGAACAATTCACCTCGTATCCAAAAATCCTTACGTGCTCACAGACTTCTCTGAAAAGAAATTCATCTTGACTGATTGACAAAATTAGAATTAGTATTATTAGTAAATCGAGTGCATAATATGAATGAGAATAAATTGACGTGCCGCTGCTAGAACCCTATATAAATACGAGTGAGAGACCTGAACAGCCATACCTAGTCGTTCCGTCATCATTTATCTTCAGACTTATGACAGTTTATCACGATTTGAAAGTGATAACTCAACAACTATAGACGAAGTGCCTAAGCAGAATAAAAAACTCAACGGTAAAGGGATACGAAGTCGGCATCAATTGTACAAATTCATGTAAGGCCAAATGAGCACTTAATGACTAAATATGGGCGCCCCTGAGGGCTCTACTATTGTTGGCGGCAGAAATAAGATTGTGTATTGTTTTCAATTATTCTTACAATCCATACTCAAGATGAACCATCTAATTTTACTATAATTTTGTGGGTTTAATTACTTCCGTCATATGAGCGAGACTCGTATGCAGTGAGATTCAAATAAGTTGAAAATTGATTAAACATAATATCATAAGAAATTTATAGAATTCTGGTAATTTTCAGCCTGAGACATATATAGCACGCGATACTGTAAGAAAAATTTACAAAAGCTTTTCTTTGCAGTCCAAAAACAGTCCAGTTACCATACAGAAAGAAAAAAATAAATAAGAGTACATATTGTATAGAGGAAATGGACGATTCCGCTAAATGATTTTTATTGATCAAGTTATATTAGGAAGTAAGTCAAGCGATAATAATAAGAAGAGAGGGCAATTATGAAATAGTGAAAACGGCATAAACTTTTGCATCGTAGCGCCATCTACGCTACCGCTGAAAAACTTCATGTTTTTCGAGAGTGTCTGACGGAAGAGAGCGTGTTAGTAAGAACGAATTGCGTCCTCAAATATGTAGAGAGCGCACTCGGTTTTTCGTTTTCAAGTTGCTGACGCTTACGACATACTTCATTTTTTTACATTGTGTTCATCAGTGAGGAAAGAAAATGAAAAGCTTATTGACAAATGTCCAGGACAGGGATGATAATCATGATTGTAATAAAGCTCTTCAAATTTTTCAGCAGAGAATCTCAATGATGTTTTATTAAACAAATATATATATATATTTTTTTTTTGTGAATGTTTAAATGAATGTATTGACGTCTTGTTGTAAATGAGAAAAATTTGGAGCATGCCTAGATATACCTGCTGAGTACACATTGTGTCACTCTTGACCGAATGATAACAGGTAAGCGCCTAGGCGCTGTCTATATAAGTGATAAAAACTCGAATCAAAAAAATTTACGTCTTCTTTCTTTATTGAATGCTTTTACTTTGAGCGGTTGTGTCTATCTCTGTTATATCAGACTTCTAACAAATAATAAGGTTTGATGATGCTTTTCAAGGAGAAAAATTAAACAGAGGAGAGAGAAGAGATCTCTTGTAAGAATATTCAAAAATTTACAAAAATATTTAATAGTAGTATTAAAGCAAAGTAAATATATATATTGCAGTTTTGTTCTTCTGATTTAAAATTATTCAAAAACAGAAAGATAATGAATGACTTTAGGGGGTATTGGATTTCTTGGCACAGCCAAAAAGATAAAGATCACGTTTCATGTCTTTTCAAAATTTTGCCCAATCAGATATGTAGTGGATAATGTGAGACAAAAATATTTGAGAGTTCTAGGCTAAGGCTTTAAAACGGCACACTCGTTTGATCTAGTACAGGTCTACTTTGGAATATTTTAGGCTAATGAGCCTTCTTGGTCTAGTATAAGTCTACTTTAGTATATTTCAGGCTTATGAGATTAGGAGGCTCGTTCGTCCCGCTTCTTGGTCCGGTACAAGTCTATTTCAGTATATTTCAAGCTGATGAGATTAGGGAGCCGGAGCCGAGGTCACCGAACGTATGATGTCACCGAAATTATGACGTCATAAGCTAATAACTTCATAATGGCTCTCAGCGTTTTCTTAGCCCAGTATAAATCTAGCCTACGCCTTTTCATTATATTAGGATAAGCTAGAAACTACAGAAGGGGTGGGGGCTCGGACTCGAACTCGCAGATTTCAGAATCACTTCTGAGAAAGCCTAGTATACATCTAGCATACGCCTTGTATATTATCTTATTATTTTTGACATGTTTCATGTCTTTGCTCTGGTCTCATCCTTATGGGAATTTTCTCTGTGGCAGTGATTCTCAAATCTGCGAGTCCGAGGGGGCCTCCCCCCCTCCCTTGAAAGGGACTTGGAAAAAATTTGATAGGATTTTCTCAGGAGTGATTCTGAAATCTGCGAGTCTGATTCCGAGCCCTCCTCCCCCCTTCTGTAGTTTCTAGCTTATCCTAATATAATGAAAAGGCGTAGGCTAGATTTATACTGGGCTAAGAAAACGCTGAGAGCCATTATGAAGTTATTAGCCTGTGAAGTCATAAGTTCGGTGACATCATACGTTCGGTGACATCATAATTCAGTGACGTCATAGGTACGGTGACGACATAGATTAATGACGTCATAAGTTGATGACGTCATAGGTCGGTGACGTCATAAGTTTGATGAAGTGATAAGTTGGTGACGTCATAGGTTCGGTGACGTTATAAGTCGGTGACGTTATAAGTCGGTGACGTTATAAGTCATTGATGTCATAAGTCGGTAACATTGTAGATCGGTGATGTCACATAAGTTTGGTGACGGTATGAGTGGATGACGTCATAGGTCTGTGACGTCATGAATCGGTGAAGTCGTAAGTTCGATGACGTAATAAGTCGTCAATCCTGGTCCGCTTACAACGTCTGAAAAATACTGAAGTAGACTTACACTAGACCAAGAAGCGGGACGAACGAACGGAGCGAGTGAAGCCCCCTCATCTCATCAGCCTGAAATATACTAAAGTAGACTTACACTAGATCAAGCGAGTGTGCCGTCTAAAGCCCTAGCCTAGAGCTCTCAAATATTTTTGTCTCGCATTACCCTTATTATCTGATTGGGCAAAATTTTGAAAAGACATGAAACATGATCTTCATCTTCTTGGCTGTGCCAAGAAATCCAATACCCCCTACAGTCATTGTCTCTTTTTATTATATTAGGTTAAGACCGAGGTGGGGGGGGGACCTCGGACTCGGACTCGCAGATTTCAGAATCACTCTACAAATTTCTCTAAGTCCCTATACTAGCCCACAGGAGAGCTTGAAATCTTCTAAGTCCCTGTACTAGCTCATAGGAGGGTACTAGCTAATAGAGGGGTATAGAAGAGCCCGAAATTTTTCCAGTTCCATAGCTCCTATACAATATATTTTACTTGTATTATACAAGCCAAAAGCCTGTTCTATTTCTCTATTTTTTCCTCAACACCTTTTACTTCTTTTCAAGTTCCCAATTTGAGCAAGTTCTTGAATTTTTAATTCATTTTTTTCAGCATAATATACCATATTTACTCACCAATTTTGTCTTTGGTAGATGACATTTGTTTCTTTTGAAAGGAATATATTGCTGCAATGCTATTGGCAAGGATTGAAAAAGTTTTCAAGTGTACACTTCTACTTCATTAATACTTTTACAACAAGTTTGATGTGAATACCTTACATCTGCTCCCTCATCCTAAAGGGAGGCCAAGCGGCTAAAACTCTTTCTAAATAACGTTCCATGCCAATTTTGCGGCTCACAGTTGGTGCCAACTCCAGTTTCCGGTTTGAGCTTATTAGCCTGGGCGCGGTTTACTGGTTTTTGCTTTCCAATTATTGGTCCCTATTGCATTTCAATTTACAATTTCTCACCTTCCCGTTTACAACCTTGTATTTCCTATAGACTTTTGCAACAATCTGTACACAGAAACCCTGGATTGTTTAGTCAACATTTTTTAATACAAAAAAATGACAGTTTCATAAGAATGCAAGCCAGCTGACTGCTTTCGGAATCCATCATCTTCACTTACTTGTTCTATATTGTGCAGACAGCAGCCCTTACTTCATGTTCTACAAGTATTGCTCGAACGCTAATCTTCAATATCTTACAAATTACATAGATTTTGAACAGGATTTCATTCCTAATTTAGTATTTCAACAGAGAAAATGACATGTGCTGGGTCCGGTAGACTTGAAACTTGGAGAAATTTTGACTTCTGGTCTATGAAGGAGGGCTTGGACCAAACGTTGACCTCTGGCTATAAAGATGGGAAAAAAACTTGAAGAAATTTCGACCTCCAGGCTATAGGTGATAGGAGGGGAATGAAGCTCTATCAACAATACCAATTAGGATTGCAAGTTCCTCCTTACCAATTATTTCACTTGGCCTCTAATCTCAGCTGGGTTTATAATTCACATTCTGAATTGTGTAGCACCTGCCATTCAATTACTGTATAACCTTTCTAGAAATGGTACTCAAAAATTCATATTGTAAATAAATGTTCCGAATTTTTTGTACATCGCGGACATCGTGATCTTCAATGGTCTACTTGATTACATTTGGGTGGAATACATGTTTGCTTCTCAGTATTAACTAGGAAAACATGTGCAGCATTGGAAGAAAAAGAAAGGAAAAGTAGAATCGAAAAAGAAGAGCGCTCTGGAGTGGAATGCACATATTCCATGGTCGTCCTAATAACAATAATGCATCGACTCGCCGCATTATTTCAAAAATAAATTCATCGCGATAGCATTTTATTAGAGAAGAAATTGGGTACGTTCACGCGCTAGTCCGGTACGTCAATATTATTGTATTGTACCGCTTCGTTTAACTCGTATTATTCGAATCAATTTATAACCGCTATTGTTATTGACTCGCTTATGCCAGAATCGTAAAATGTAATTCACTCTCTCTCTCTTCACTTATACTCGTACGGGGGTGTAGTATTTTTTTATTTCTTGAAAAAAAATGATCATGAAAATAAAAAGGACAGTCATATGTTCGGTACGTATAAGGTCAATTTTGAAAACTGCATCTTAAGTGTTACGAGGTCCATTGTTATAAATCGAATGGTACCAGCATGTATCGAGCCTCCCTATACCCTCGACTACATGAAGTTCTACTCTGGTGGAGTGCATTTGTAGTATAATCTTACGAATATTATAATAAGGTGCGTTGTTAGAAGGAGAGAGCGTGATGGCCTCAAGTTACTTCGCTCTCTTTCATTTTTTTTTTTCGAACGCAAACTCTGACAAAAAAAAATACATTTGTTTTTTTTTTTCAATGCGTACTTCTCTTCTTCTTTCCTCCTTATTTTTTCCTCGTCGTATGGTTCATACGCATGTCGGCATCGTATTATTTCGTAATCCGAGGATAAACGACGATTAATGTTTTTCAGCGTTTATTTGCGTCAAAGGTACCTACGAGTTATCGTGTATGTTCGCCGCAAAACGTCAATAAGGCAGCGATAAATATTTACATTCAATTCATTTTTTTCAACTTAACGACATCCACGAGGTAAGGTGAGGCATCAGCATCGGTCGAGGTGGAGGAAATCGAGTCGACCGAGCCCTCAAACGGATTAAAAACTTTTCTCCAAGTGATTATCGTGGCGCATGAAAGAGTTTTGAAAATACTCGCGTTACATTTTGCGATCGCTTCATGGGGACTTTCTTCGTGTCGATGAATTCGAGGCGTTAAGCTCGTCAAATATTTCTCGATCGATATCGTCACGAATTACCACAACGCTTTGGAAAATTCTGTATACTGCGGACCATTTCGTCCGTCGAGCTCTTCAACTTGGATACTGTCAATGGCGTGCATGCGAGAAGAAGTTGCCCGCGTTGTTTGCTGCGGTGGAAAAATGTATATATTGCAAGGTCAGACGTTGCACTGATTAAAAAACCGACTCTTCGTAAGTGTAGAAAATTTACGCGCCGACGAATTCCGATGACAGAAAAACGATAAGAATGTTCAGGAGGAAGCACAACGTACCGGTATTAACAATATTTTGAAATATTCTCATGCGTTCGATTGATCGCCTTTTTCTGTAGAATTTCTCACCGTTATCGTTTGTACAATGTAGGTTTTTCGAGTTCGAAAATACAAATATTACGCTTTTATAATTGTGCATTTCATACATGCGGTGCATTGCTCTGCCAGGAATTCGTTTGAAGGTAAATTTCGAGCCTCCATCAGCTCTCACCGTTTCAACTCAAATAATAATGACCTTTGACATGATATTCTCCAATAATCTTCGTAACGTCTCGCTTTTAACTTCGTAGAATTTGTGTCGTCGTACAGTAACTCATCGTCTTACTTCCGTATAAGTACGGAAAATATCTCTAAAGAATGCCATATCGGTGTTGTACGAGAAATTTCAAAATTTGTAAGCCCTCATCTTACTGAAATTCACAACACGATAAACCTAAAAGATAATTATTATCGTCTTGAAAGTGCGTCTGCAAATGAGCCGTGTATACGTGGATTTTTTCCTACTTATTATCGTCCGGATTTCAAAAACTTTGAAAAAAGTCTTGAATCTAATTTTCTGCACCTGTTAGGTATGGAAATATTTCTTCACATTATCATTTTCACGCTTTGAAAATCTTTTCGGCGAACTTCATTTTGGGAAATATATTCTCACGAGTTGGGTCTAGAAAGCGAAATTGCTAATGGTCACGTATATTTCGAATAATTTGAGGCCATTCATTTTCTGAAGTCTGATGGTCTGGTAAGAGGAAATCCTACATTATTAGATAATTTGTAGTCTCTTTGTATCAGGGGCCGCACAGTCTGTTGGTAAAGAACGAGAAAGACAACAATTCTTCCTGGGACATATTTCTTAAAGAATAAAAACAAATTGTATAGGCTTTGAAACATGAAGTTTTTTGTGGAAAGAAAAATTCTTTGCTCTATATTCAGGCTTCGTGTAAGTCATGGCTCTGAAAGTTATTTGGTCGATGAAGCGGCTTTCTGTAGTCTTTTAATTTTTCTTGAATTCAACCAGGATAAAATCATCAATTGAAAGAGTTGTGTTTTTTTCATGAGCGCCGTGTCTATAAAATTGATGACTAGCTGCGAGTCTTGAATTCCTCCCTTTTCGGGACCGCGATCGCGAGCACGAATCTCAAACCCTCAACTCAATTAGGAAATCTACGAGGCCAAGTTAGCGAAATCGATTTCGGGTTTTCTTGTCCTAGCATACATTATATCAGGCTTTGCTAGCTTTGAACTAGGCTTAGCTTATGCCTATGCAAAGTTGGGCCGCCGGGCGCCGTCCGGCAAAACGTGGAGCTTGGAAAAGTTCCGACCTCCGAATTATGTATGATAAGAAAGTGAGCTATAATTATATGATAGGAGTGAGGATTTGAAAAAATTTCAGCTGTGCATCTGACAGGGGAAATCGGGAAAAATATGGACTTCCAAGCTCAAACTCCCTAGGTGGCGAGGAACAAAGTTTAATCTTTATTTTGAAATGATAAACAAAGGAACTCCCATAAAACGAATTCCCTGTTTGCCTTGCGATTGTCACAATTTAAGGCAACCCCAAGCAGCTTACGAAGTAGGTTGCGAGTTTTTCAATTTTTCCGAAACCCCAGTCGTCCATTGGAAATCGGCGAGTTCAAGTCCGAGGAGAACAAGAATGAGCGGAAAGCTAGTCAGCTCAACAAACAGTATACTGGACTAATGATGGGTACAAGCGACCGGAAGCAGCTCAGTATACAATATCTATAATATCGATAGAATCAAGGTGGATCCTTGATCGAGCAACTGTAAAGAGACATTAAAAATGATCCACATTTATTGGACTCGGTTAAAATTTTTTTTTTCAATGAGCCCTCTCTAGCAATTTTGTTATCTTTTCCGTGAGCAAGACGAGTTACTTTCAAGAGTTTCTTTTCATCATACCAATTATTCAATTTAGTGTGACGTTCAACATTTCTTTGAAATATATTTTTCTGCTGAGCTGAGATGTTGTAACTATCGGTTAGTAAAAATATGTATCGATCAAAAATTTGTCTGCACCATTATCGCCCCTCCAAGAAGTGCTTTTTCATTTAAAAAATTCCAATACGAGTAGAATTTTGATTACAGCACCGAACAATGCTTTTCTTCATTTTTTGAAATGTTACAATAATAATCTGCTTTATGAAATACGTTATTATCTCCTGTGCACGTACTTCTCATGCCTCGTTCTGAAGACCTATCTACCTCCTGATATTAAATTATAAAAACATCAAAGCGCTCTGCAGTTCTTTGTAAAGTCCACTCATTCATCAAACTTTTGGTACCTACTATTTTTGAGACAAAAATATCTCAAAAGTTGGAAGCCGGAAGTGTAAATGAGTTATTTGAGTAGTGGGAGTACAAAAGTACTCGGATGTAAACGAAGAAGCGGAAGAATGGTATAGCCTTTAGCAAGCCACATTATACTGAAACTTTTTCCAGCACGTTTACCTCGATGCGAAGACAAAATGGGACTAAATCTCTCATTACAAGTACTGCGAGTTTAATTTGGGCTCCGCAAATCTCGACAAGCCTTTCATTAATTTTCTGCTTTAAACTCTCTAATAACACGGTGTACTACTCTTGATAATCAAATTATCGCCACACCTTTCGTGCTCTTCAGCTTGTTGCGGGCCGTCGACTAAACTTTCCATACAGCAGTATTAACATGCAACAGATGTAGTTAGCGTTTTTACGAGCCGAAAGGTCCGAACAAAAATTAAACATATTTTAGCGACCGCGATGCTACACGTCGCGTCTTTCGCCGTTAAAGCGATTTAATTTAATACGCTCGAGCGCTACCAACGGTACGCGAGGCCGCGTCGCGTCGTGACTTCTATTGTATGTAGCCCTAATAATGACTTACTCTTCGATAATAAAGCGATTTTCGCTATTTCTGGAATGCGAAATCTGTTTCGAGGGATGCTTATCTACCATCTTCGTTTTAGCGAACTTCATCTTGCCTGTATACGTACTATACGATTAGGAACAGTAAAATACTTACTCGTAATTTTTGAAATTCTTGATAAGAATTTCTTTACAAACTTCGAGAGCAGTTCTTGCTAGAACGTCGTGGGAGGGTTTGGCAGTTTGAATTTACATTATTGCTTACAAAATACGAGTAAAATTGAATACCAATAGCCTACGTTCGTATCCTACTTTTGTTAGAGATTGATTTTAGGGTACAAGCGATGAAATCCTTGAAAGAAGAAAAGAAATCAGACTCGTGTTTGGTCTTAAACATTGTCGACAAAAAATGGTACGAAAACGATTCAGCCTAAATTTTTCTTCGATTACGGGATGTTTTCTATATTAATGATTCATCACCTCGGAAAGAACATCGGTTTCATCTAGTGTTACTGAAAGTGGAAATGAATGTACAAAATTATCATAAAAAGAAAAAGATAGATGTATTGTAAGTCGAGGTAATTATTTGTTGTTTCGGATAACAAGGAACAATAATGTGAGAGTTGAGGAAAAAGAGTGAAATAGTGTAATCAATGCTGTAAAGGAAAATGTAAGATGAAGTGTTGAATAGATGTGGAGGTTAGGAAAAACAATGGTAATATGGAGGTGATTAGGCTGGCCGATGTGTTCATCCGGGGATGGTTCACCGACTGTTTTCACCGAGTTACGCATTTACCGGAAGGATGATTCACCAAAAATAAATTGATTTTTTACTCAAAATGCGACACATAACGGCTGTGGTATTTGTACCGCCGGATAAGGTTACCGCCGCATATGATGCTTCAGTTGCTCAGGAAGGGATTCTGGAAGAAGCAAACCCTATCCTTGATTATGTGGAGGACACGTGGGTCGGCAGGAAGACGAGAGACGATCGTCGGGCTCCAATGTTTCGAATTGAGCTTTGGAACTGTTAGGACTGCGTTAGAAATGACCTTCTCAGAACAAATAACGGGGTAGAGGGGTGGTACCACGCTTTCGAAGCATTGACCATTCGCCGCGCTGTATCCGTAACTTACAACGCCACCAATTTGAAGTTGAAGTCACGGTGGAACTGTTCATCGCTAGTCACGCCCCTCCTGCCAAGAAAAGCAAATACATACGTTCAGGTCGATAGGCGCCTCAAGTCTATTGCTGCTGGATATGAAATGTTCGAAAATTATCTAGACTGCATAGAATACTTGCGTGGTATATCCCATAAGATTGATTTTATTTAATCTTTTATACGTGCAGGACCACATATTTACATAAATTACTATTTAATTTTACATTTGCGATTTTTTTTTGCGCTACTTGTATTTTCAATAAACTACTCTTCAGTTTTTGGGTCGGTGAACCATCCCCCGGTGAAAGATCCTAAAACCAGTGAGTAAAGACTAAGAAGAAGACTAGAGAGGACAAAATTGATTCTCATGCGTGAAAATATGATTTCTTCCTGCGAGGAGTCCCGTTCAAATTAGTCTACTATTTGTTTTTTTAGATGGATTTAATTTTCTGGCGGGGTTCTTTTTTTTTCCAAAAGTGAGCTTGAAAAAGTACAGTACTACTGACCGTTGAGGTCGTATTCAAAAGATGATAAAAATTTTGGCTGTGTGGAATTTTTGACTATGCGGTCAATCGCATCATGACCTCAGAAGATCGATATGGCTTGAAATCCAGAAGAAAGAGACAGTTGTCATGATCCAGTCCGAACTTTGAAGTAGTGTTCTGTATGAATTTTAACGCCGGCAAATTATGCTAAGTTATAAGCTCCGAAGTCTTCTCGAACTTGATGGCCGAAGATATTCTATTTACATGCGGAAAACTTCGGTTCGTCTCCCGTATCTGAAGCTATAGAATTAAAAGATATATAAATCACAAAGTGAATTCCGACGTGGATAAATCGGAAGCGATGTCTGAAAACACATAATAATACTCGTACCGTCACGAATAGCTTTTCAATGGATTTCAAAGTAGCGCTTTTTGTGTTTAGACCTGCATACTAATAAACAAAATCCACTATGCTCTACGATCAACTATATGACTACTTTTCATTCATCAACTTTTTTTTTTTTGACAAGCGTCAAAGTACGAGTTCGAATATTCGGACAAGACATAACTGTGCGTAGAACTTGTTAAAAAAAAAGAGATATCGAGTCATTATGTTTCGTATACGAATGATGAATATTAATCAAATTTATTATTAGTGTTGAGGTATTGTACAATGTTTCTCACGTGCACCCGACTCGTGTTCTATAATATACCTATATTTCTCTCGTGATTAGTCATCGTATGGTAAAAGTTTATTTTCGTGACCAAACATTACCATAATTGTAAAAAAGTTCTTGAATTTTGGAAATGAAATAATTTCTTAATGCAAATCCTACTCAGCGCGATTTGTTGTTCTCATTTTTGACATGATGACTGGTGATGACTTTCGATTGTGCCCTTTTCCGTCTCACTTATTTACAGAATATGGCTACGAGTAGAGCGGCCTCTGTCAACGATGTAGTTTCTGGGTGAGCTTTTGAAAAATTTTGCGAATTAATCTAAACATGTGACTTCGGAGTTTTTCAATGGACGATGAGTACGATGAAATACTTGATAGTGCTGATTCGTCTACCCGGTTTCGTTTGATTTTCCTGGATTTTCTATATGTTAATAAGATCATCGTCTATTCATCTTCGTCTTTCAACTATAGATTTGATTCGCGGAAATCTGTTTGAAATCGATTAACGTTTGCATCAAATTTTTGAGAAGGAATAGGCCTATAATTTTTTCATGGTTGTTTCCTTCGAATTGCTTCAGAACGTTTAATTAACATAGGTACCTAGAAACATTACGTGGTATTTCACACAAACAAAACTATACCGGTATGTCTTAAATATTTTTGGTATTTTTGTATCGTCTTTCGTTCTTGAAACACTTTACTGATACTCTTTTGTGCTCCTATACTCGCGTTTACCGAGCGCAATGTGATTGTTTGTTAAAAAATTCTCGAAAAAAACTAAATTACTTTATAAGTTGATTAGATTTTTCGCTAGACGATGACGTACTCGGAGCGGCGTAAAAATCAGCAAATTACATCGTTTGTTGGCGCATTATGAAAATGCACCCGCATTGCAACGAACAATATACAGTATATTCGTCATGTGAATGAAAATTATCCGGCGTGTCTGCGGAAAAATACGAAAAAAAAAATGAAAGAAAACTTTTCACATGTTCAGTGGCGTGTACATACAGCGTGCTCATATTTTTCCGCTCGAAAAATTTCTACGTATCGTTATAATAATACTTACCTTGTCTGAATGGCTGAATTTCTGTTCATTATTTTCGAGATGATGCTGAATGTTATGGTTTGGACGATGACACGAAAAGTAGACGGATTCTATCAGAGGCACTCTTGAAAGTTTTTCACACATTTAATAGTATGTTGCGGAAGAAGATAAGATATAAAAGGGCTCTTCACGTAGGAGTTTGCTGAAGGAAAAAACCGCAGACACAAATATCAAGGTCGACATTTTCTACGCGAATGAAGCACGCGATGTCCTTATATTACTTTCGCGTGTTTTCAAAACATTCATTGAACATCATTTTGATGATTCCAAGATTGATTGTATCAAAACCTCTGTTTATGACCAGAAAACATCTTCCAAGGTTCAATATTAATCAAGTTCCAAACGTAGCTCAACTATTTCTATTCTGAACTCCTAGATGCGTCCGTTGTTTTCTTTTTTTTTTCCCAAGTCACCCCATCTTGGATTTATCTATAATATGTGGATTTTGGGAGGAGGAAAGACTTTCTACATTGCCAAACTCATTCATAGAACCTTCAACTTTCATTCCACCTGGTCTTCTACCTGTATATCGGTTTTCCTGTTTTGATTTTTCGTAAATAAGGTCTCCTTTCCGTGGCTGTCCTCGCTTTTCCGTTCCCCTGTTCACCAATTAAAACAGGTTCTTTTTTGAACAGAATTCCGCGATTGAATTTCTATTGAGCATTCGCTCAGAGCGCACCGCAATCATTGATTCACTCTTCGTGGGTTTCATTTGCGGTGTTTTCCATGAAAATCAGTCGTGGCGGCGAAAAACATCTTTAAATTTTACTTAAACATCGATCCAGTACTGGGGGCCCTCAGAGCAATTCTGTCCGCGTACGCATAACGCTGGGACTTCGAAAAATTCGTGACCTTCTATGGGCTAGTATAGGGACTTTGAGAATTCCGGGCTCTTCTTAGTGTTGCCAGATGTGGCTAAATTGAAATTTGTGGCTCATTGTGGCTCAATGCGGGCAAAATTGAAAATTTTCAACCAGTGAGGCAAGAGTAGGATGAAAACCCCCCAAAAAACCGTTTTAAAAGCTCCTTGTGGAAAGCCGGACAGAATCAGGGAAAAGGGTACTTATTGCTATGAACTAAAAGTACCATTTCCCTGATCGGTTTGTGTCGTAATGCACATTCCGTCGTTCCGGAGTCGTTCCAAAGCCGCTTCCGAGTCTTTTTTTTTTGACATGTTTCATATCTTTGCTCTGGGCTCATCCTTAAAAGGAATTTTCACTGTGGCAGTGATTCTCAAATCTGCGAGTCCGAGCCCCCCCCCCTCGAGAGGGATTTGGAACAATTTTGAGAAGATTTTCTCAGGAGTGATTCTGAAATCTGCGGGTCTGAGTCCGAGGGGGCCCCCCTCCGTAGTTTATCTTAACCTAATATAATTTTTAAAACAAATAATAATAATATACAAGGCCTATGCTAGATTTATACTAGGCTTTCTCAGGAGTGATTCTGAAATCTGCGAGTCCGAGCTCGAGTCTGAGCCCCCACCCCCACCCCCTCTGTAGTTTCTAGCTTATACTAATATAATGAAAAGGCGTGGGCTAGATTTATAGTAGGTCAAGAAAACGCTGAGAGCCATTATGAAGCTATTAACTTGTGACGTCATAAGTTCGGTGACGTCATAAGTCGATGACGTCATAAGTCGGTGACGTCATAAGTCGGTGACGTTATAAGTCGTTAATCCTGGTCCCCTTACAACATCTGAAACATACTAAAGTAGACTTACACTAGGTCAAGAAGCGGGGCGAACGAGCGGAGCGAGTGAGGACTTCTAAATTCATCAGCCTTAAATATACTAAAGTAGATAAATGAAAGGTTGTCCTCATAAGTACGTGGTTGGTCATTCATTATTCAAGAAATGACACATTTTCGAGATATCCATCTGGCAACACTGCTTCTATACCCCTCTATTGGCTAGTATAGTGACCGAGAAAAATGTCGAGCTCTTCTATGGGCTAGTATAGGGACTTGGAGAAATTCCTGGCTCTTCTATAGTTCTCTATAGGACTTGGAAAAATTCGTGACCTTCTTGATCCTTGATGCTGGGACTTGGAGAAAAGGAAAAAGGAAGCTAAACACATAGAAACCTGTATATTTTTCTGTATTTACTACCGAGAAAGGATAAATTGTAAGCTACTTTGAAAATAAATTATAGGCTTACATTCTACGTAAACTAACAATCTTGAACCCTCCGCCATAAGTCGCGGGTCTCGTGCAACTCTTGCTCCCTGAGCAAGAGCCTGTAAATTTTTGTCAATTAATTAGTCATTTTATTGAAAAGCTCACGTATCGTGATGATAGTAATTTATTTGAAAGTCTTTACTGAACGAGGTTCGAATTAAACAAACATAGTTTTCTTTTTTCTTCAAAGAAGTAAAGTTTCACTTGTTTTTCGAAGCTCAAGAGAATCTCGGTGTGCAAATTTGTGGAAAAAAACTGCGACAGAAGCTCGCGAATTAAAGCGACAGTAGAGCTTCAGACTGAATAAAACGATCGGGTCAGTCGAATATAAGTACAATAGATCGTAATCACATATGTTCAACTTTTCTTACCTCTCTTCGTTTTTTTTTGTACTAAATTACGTGAAACAAATTGAGTCGTATTTAACTTAATCAATTCAATTCAAGCTTCTGTTTCAATTTGCTATCCCGGACAAACAAGTGAGAAAATTAAATGAATAGTTGAAGATTAAAATTCCTAGAAAGTCAGTAGCATACGAACAAAATAATACATAGCAATTATTCGACTTCGATACGCTAAATAATATACCAAAAAAAATGTACCGCAGACTCAATTAAAACCGACAATTTGAAAGTTAAAATTCGGAGTTGACTTGTTCTAGTTCATGATGCATCACCTACGTTCAAGAATTCAACGTATCTTGCTCGTAAAGAGTTCAACGCGGGAATGAAGATTCTTATCAGAAATTCGGAAATGAGCTTCTTAAAAAAGACTGAATTTTACACTTCTGCAATGTTCAAATTGAGGTTCTCTGAAAACGGTTTCTGGTAGCCCTGATTCGGTAAAAACCTATTGTCGAGAATCAGATAGCTCTCTGTCTCGTGAGTCATCAGATTGTTGAAACTAAAGATCAAGAAAGAGCCAGAAGAAGGACCTATATGATTAGTTTTGAGGATGCAATTGTATTTCCGAATACAACGCGAATCCTTAGTTATTTCGAGGATATTTGATTCAAGGAGAAGGACTGGAAAAGATTTCGACCCCCGACCTTGCGGCGTCATGGTCTGATAACGTCATCCGACCCTTCCCTGTGACGTCACCCAACCCCGTCCCTCCTCGATTTCCAAGCCATTGTATGATATAATCCGAGCCTTTCACGTCATTGTTTGATGACGTCATTTTCAATGGACGAGGGACGACGAATAAAGTGAATGTTTTGCCCCCCCCTCCCCTTCCATAAAGTCAACTGTCGACATCTTTTTGGCGGACCCTTATACAGTATAGTGTAGTAGTAATTTACTTCGTATTTTTAATCATCCATTTTCGTGACGTCCAGTCCTAAAGACAAATTCAGCGTGAAGTTGGATGAAAAGATTGACTATTTTTGTACATACGAGCTCGACAAAGTATGCCGAAGATGTGTACAGGTTAAATGCTTTAGCAGGTCCCCGCACTTCTTGAGAGATCTGCAATGCGCAGATGATGTTCGGACGGCAAATCAAAAACCAAAATACTTTGGAATCTGAAGAATATCGAGAAGATTTTTTTCTTCATGATTTTACTCCAATTGTACCTCAAATGGTGATTGCTGTGCGCATTTTTCCTCTTTCATCGTGTTCTGTTCAAATATTATCGTTAAAATTTCGAAATACAAATATTTTGTCGTAAAGTTATCTGAAAACTATACTAACAGCGGAAAAATATTCTCTCTCACTCCAAATTCTTACCAAAACTACTTCGAAGCCAAGATATACTAAATTCAACTGCACGATGTGCGATGGATGCAGTTCATTCAAAAACGAACAATTTTTATGATCGCCGCATTTAATGCTTCGACACATTCTGTGCCTCTTAACGCGAAACATATACAAGAAAAGTCGATTAGGTTGCATTCTTCTTATCCCTAATTAGTACCGTTTATAGGTTCGTGCAGTGATACTTCCAGTCAGCAAATCCCACGCGGGATGTCAATATGTAAAGTTAGGTAAGAGAATACGAATTCTGCAGCCTACAAGTTCCTCACATCAGCGATGAATTTACGAAAGAAAAAAATAATCAGAAAAACTGGCTAAAACTGTTCATAATGATGATTGGTCATAATTCTTCTGCTCGTGATATACGAGAATTACCTCTCATTTTACTATAAACTATATGTAGAGTTAAATTTTCAGGGGAAATGCTCTGGACGATAAGTTATTGACTCGTGAAATGAAGGGAGGAGAAACGAAAAATTTTGAAGATAGATGACACATACTAACAGAAAATTTGAAGAGCTTGTAAGGAAAACAGAAGAGAATTAGGTTGAATGAAAAAAAGTAGATTTGAGTAAAGACCGGAGAGGTCGGAAGTTTGAGAAATTATTTTTTCCTAAAAAGGGGGGAGACAAATCGTGAAATATGATGGTGGAGGAAATAATCTAGTAGCAGATTGAGAGCAAATCTGAGCAATGGCGCAATCAGCACTGGCAAAGCAACGGAGACGAAGACAAAAACGAGTGTTGAAAAGAAGGATAAATACAGAAAACGAGGACGGAGGAAGTAAAACGTTCAAGAACATAATTAATTATAATGAGAATAGAATAAGGAAAGTCGGAGCCCATACCACGACAAGAATACGGTGAAGAGAGACATTTCTTCTGCAAAAAGGTGAAACTGGACGTTGTGGCGACAGTGGCAGACGCGAGTCGAATGAAAGCCTCTGCGCTAGTTTTTGAAGACGAAGGTGCTAAACCGATCAGTTTGGTAAAAGAAATTTCTGAGATGCAATAAAGCTATTGACAAATTGTTATTCTCTACTTCGATAGTCATATTTAATTTAGATTGTTGTATTCCGAAATGGAGAAAAATCGATTACTCCACCGTTTTCTATTGATTCTGCTCACAAATTGTACAATAAAAATGTATACAGTGAGCAGGTACGTCGCGTCGTATGTGCAGCACCAGTAGTAAAGTACGTACGTACATGATCTACTTAGTACTTCAAGTTGAATACGAAAATTTTCGTAAACTTTAAGCTATGTGTGAATACGTACTACCAATTGTACGATATCTGACTGCAAAGCACGCGCTATTTCGTAATTACCTCGCGCTTTTCACGCACGTCCTGCCGTCCGCACGCTGTACGCCCTTTTGTGTGTCTGTTTTTCCTCTCGTTTTCATGGTTCTACCTTCGTCTGTTACGAAAAGACTACTGACGCGAGTCGAGTATAGATTGAGTATTGTACGCTTATTTCATGGAGCCGCATTTGAAGAAAGGACCCGTATTCGCTCTCTTGTTGACTGATGTCAACTGTCGAGCATGCGGCTCGACCGATTTTAATCAAGCGAATGCACCCCATTCTGCTGGCTTTCCATTAATGAGCCGGCGAAAGCGCACTCGTTGATGACGCACATCATATCATTATGCGCGTTGATGTGATGTACCCATAAAATCTATTTTTTTCGGTCTGTTTAATTGATATTCGTCAACATAGATTCACATTTGTTGGTTATGAGTACATGATGAACTTCTGATAGGAGGCCCATTTCACATTGTGCCTGCTAATAACCTAGAGTATACTTTTATTGGGCCGCTACAGTGCGAGCCATTACCGTGTAAGCACCTTTTACAGATTTTACGATTTCAGACAGAATTGACCCGCGATTGGATGGTGAATCATATTTCAGAATGAAAAAGAAAATGATGAATATTAAAATTACATGTTGGTATTCGTCGTTTACATCACGACGTGATTCCATCGCCTGCACGTTGTCTCTATGTTGGTGATTAGGTAGAGATACCCTTGAGGGTTCATATTTTTGAGTAATTAGCTGATCCTCGTCACGCCTTGCGCAGCATGGCGCTTTTTAAAATACATTATCACTCGTGAACAACATTCTAAAGATGTTTTCGACGTTGTGTCCAAACAACTTTCGTCTCATGTCCAGAAATATTTGTCTGTACTTGTTATAGCTGATTTAATGAGTCCATTTTGAACGCGGCTTTCACTGAGGAGCTCGCCAAAATTAGACTAGTTCTCAATATTTTCCCCGAAACGAAACCAATAATTTTTAAAAGAAATGACGCCGCGTCGGTCGGCGTCGACAACGCGTGAATATGCGAAAAGGATTGCGTGTTTGTAGGTATAAAGCTACCGCTTTTTTTTGGAAAAGTTTACAATAGTATTCAGTTGTACGATAGAGTACGACGAGTGACGCGATATATTCGTACTCTACCTGCCTGCTGCAGTGCATACAGACACAAAATACAAACACGATGCTTGCTCATTTCTCTTGTAGTCGTGCGTCACATCTACGCGGTCTACGCTACAAGTACCCGAGAAGTGAGTGAGAAAGACTCCCCCATCGTTCCGTTTCTGCTCTGTATAGTGTTAGTGTTCAGTAAGTTAGTTGTAGTTCGAAGAGCATCGTCTGTGAACGTGCGTTTCTTTCAAATGATTGTTACGTCAAAATAATTGACGTAATTTATTACGCGGACCTGGTACACTGTGTATATTCGTTCTTTTTTAAATGTACAATAGGTGATGGTGTTTTTTTTTTTTTAAATTTATTGTTATTTTCAATTAATTTTGATTATTTTTACTGAAGAACGTTCTAAAGTTTTGCTCACCACGACTTTTGATAGTTTCATCTAACGTCAAATTCCCGCGCATTCTTTATAATTATGTGTAAAATCAGACTAAGTGCAAATCCTAATCGTTTTCTTGATCTATATGGTTGTGATGAACTCAATCGACGTGTTATTCTTACAATTCTTTTTCTTTTTTGTATGTGAAAATATTTTAAGATGTAGTGAAGGTGAATTGGTGATCGTCAAACCCGCAGATTTTTAAGCATGGATACAAGTACGATTATCGAGGGAACGGTCAAGTTTCGCGATGGCAAGAAAGTAAGTAGAACGCTAATTATGCATCAGTTTGATAGATTATTGCTGGTAATAGTTAATTAATTGATGGAAGTGTCCGAATATAATTTTATTGTTCTACAGAAAAATTGTGAGAACTAAATTTTATCCGAAGTATTTGTCTGCGACTTGAAAAGATGTCTAGGCTGTTGAAATAGTATTAGGTACAATTTACTTCAGTAGGAGAAATCGTATGGTAGAAAAGTAAATGTTTCTCCAACACCTCTAAATGATTGAACAACGGCGAATGGGCCCATTTTATTTCATTATTTTATGGCGTTGAAAACTTATGACGACGTTTTACTGCCGGTTTACGAAAACTAGAAGAGGCAGTACATCAAAGATGCTAAACTCTTTTTATCCAAAATAACAATCATAAAAATAGTCCTGATGAGGTTTAATTAAAGTTACTCAACTAAAAAATCATCCTCGTATATCGTCTTGATTGTGGATGCCAAAATTGCATGAGTTTCGTGATGTAAGACTGCCACTCATGAAAGGTAAAAATTCACCTCAGTGATGATCGTCCTCCGTCTGGACCCTAACAAACCATGATTTTTCCCCTTTTCTTGCGCAGCGTCGCTTTTGATGTCAGGAAAGTGGTGCTTCTGTACCAAGGGAACTAATATTCAAAAAACTTCCACACGTCCATTACGCGAGATCACAACATTGTTCTTTCGATGGAACTCGCTCCCCCGCTATTTTTGTCATACCCTTTTCGTGTCCTGCTCATAACACGAGGCGTCGAGGTCTGAAGAAAATTTTACCCAAAGGAGAACGTAGAAACAAATTCGCGTCTCTGCCATTTGAATCAAGGTGAAAATGAACAAGACGGAACGTAATAAATATCTGTACGTTAGTTTATGTCTGCTTCGTTCTACTGTCGAAGTCCAGGAACACCGGCGCTAGTCCCTGATTTTGTTAGTGAGTAAGCACCTCTTCATAAATTTCTTGATGGACGTTCATCTTTACTTAATCCATGGAAATTTCGGCCATGAGAGGGACAGTCGATGATAGCGTGGAATTTATCGATCTATCATGTTCGAGAAACAAATCTAAAGGACACATGATCTGAACTTTTTCCTAATTGTATAAGAAAAGAATCTTGGACTTTTCTAATATACTTACGACACTCAAAAGAAAATCAGCTAGGAGTAGACTTGTTTTATAGATGGCGTCAGAAGAAAAAAGTGTAGCATTTGATTTTTGATGATCCTGATAACCAGTTCTTATTTAGCATTGCATATAATGTGTAATCTGGGAGCAGCTTCTGTCTGAAATTATTTTTGTGAAAAGAATTGAAACTGATCGTGACTGAAGAATTTCAACTGACGAGGTAATGTCATTTTCTATCAAACATCTCCTCGTGATATGACGATGATAAGTAAATTAGTAATGATATAGTTGTCCTTACATAATGCTTGTATCTTTCCCTTCTTCCTTTTCGAGAGGAGGAGCCGGCATTCAGGTCAATATAAACTTTGAACAAATCAATTTCATTCTTCTGTACAGAAAGTCCTATACACGTAGTACACCGTGCATGTAATCGTAAAAGCTCGTCTAAAAAAGAGCGTTTCCTCTTTTTCGTGTACCAAAGAATTACCTCCATACCAACGTAAGGAAATTCTTCTGAATGGAATTGGAAAATAATAACTTATTTTGAACGTTATTTCCATTAAATTCTTTTTGCGTCCGCATTGTACGAGTATCACTATTCGGAAGGCGCTTCGAACCATTACGGGCGTTCAAAAATTGGCAAAGAAAAACCTGACCCGTATTACGAATAAATTTGAAAGCATCCGTCGGTTTGCTGCTTTCAACTTGATTATAGACCTATAAATTCTCGGTCCTACATTCCTACGTTGTATACGTATATATTGTAGTATATTCGTACCATACGTAGTAATTCCCTCACCGCGTCGATTTGGTTAAAATGATAAAGAGAAGAAAAGTTTTTATCGAATCGACAACTTTCCCAAAGATAGCTGCAGCTGTGTTCGTAAGAATTTCGCCGATAGAAGGCCACAAATCACATTGCTGTCGACGGCGGCGTAACGTTCAAAAACTCAGTATCCTGAGCCAAAAAAACAAGGAAAAAGTCTTACCGTATCACCTAATACCGGCAGAAGTACTAATCAAATTCTTTTTCTTTCGTTATAATGAATGCTATTTTGAAATGGTGTTCTGGTACGCATAATTATCGCTAATTTTTATCCAAGTCGATCACAATTATGGTTTTAGTCTACATTGATTTGAAATAGGCGCGTGAATGAACATCAAATCAATGATGGGAAGCCGTAAAAATAATTTTGAAAACAAGATCCCTAGAGTTTTCTGATAGATGTTATCTTTTTTCTATACCATTCAGCGATCGGATCCTTTCATTATTTTCTCACGAAGTCCATTTAATTGACATCTTGTCACGATTTTGTACTGGTTTTCTTGATTATTATAAGTGAATGACAAATCACTCATAGTGAATTGAAGGAAGCTCCTATCTTATAATGTTAAGAAGGAATAAATTATATCAGCAACGTTTTTCTTTTTCTCTCTCTCTCTCTCTCTCTCTCTCTCTCTCTCTGTTCAATGCTATCGTTAAATGTACCTATATGTACCGTATACTCGTAAGAGTAACTTTTTAAAGCTACATAAAAGGGAAGATAGAATGAGAATAGAAAAAGAATATGTTCTACAAATCTGAAGATTCTCTTCAACAATAAATTTCGTCATAGTTCTGAGAGATGAAAATCATTTGTTAGAGTTTGAGGAGATCGATATTTTTATGCTTTGTTGAAAAACAAAAAGGCTTTTCCTTCAAAAATTCCTAAAGTAATTTTCAAAGTGAAGTTTTGGTGAAAAAATTGTTTCGTTTTGACTCAGAAATTGCGATCAACAACAGAGTTTTTATTTTCTCCTCCCGTTCGTCTTCAGAACCTTTATCATAGAGAAAAGCACCAAATTTTTTTGTTAGAGCATTAGGAACGCAATTTCATATTTATCTTCTCTTTTGTGATAAAATTCTCGAGCTTCAATATACTTCTAATTATTAATTAATGCAATAAAGGCTCATTCAAAGTTTATATTGAGTTACAAAAAAAAGAAAAAAACGAAACGTGCGCGTTGCGATAGAAAGCAACTTCTACGTAATCGCTGTGCAGCTGCCTTTTGTTTTTAATTACCTTTATGACCAATGTACCGTACAGGGAACCGTGTGATGTCCGACTCGGCTCATTAATTTCGCTTAAAGATGATAGAAAAACCGACAGACATCCTAGCTTAGAGAGACGCGCCCTCTTTTAGATGAGATTTATTGAACTTATACCATTTGCGAGTCGTATATCTTGATGGAATTAATGAAATTCTGAACGATTTACAAATTTTAGGCATGATATTTATTATTTCAGAAGGCTGAAAAATTTCCTTAATTTTTAGAAATTTTCGATGTCCACGATTTTTTTTTGAATGATGAAAGGTAAATTGTTCAAAGAAGTTGAAAGTGGGCTAGGAATAGTAGATTTTTTTACTATCGTGAGTTGCTGTGTATGAAATAAAAACACCACAGGGCGGAGAGCCGCTTTATCTTGACTACGTGTCACATTAACGTTACATACGTGACTAATTTAAGTACATGAAAGGGGGTGCAACATTCGATAGGATTAGAAAGTTATATGACTTTAGGGAAAACCTATTGAGGATCAGTGCGGCCAGTATAGACAGTGAACGACCGACCCAGATAAGATATAGGTTTGTCCCTTTCTCATGTGAACGAAGCAGCTGTTAGATAAGATGAATAAATTCACTTTTAAACACGTGTCCAAAACGCACTACATTTGTAGGAAGAAGTAAATACTGCAAACAAAGCTAAGATCAGCATTACATGAGTAGTTGTCGTTAAAGATAGAAGATTTTATCTACTGATTGAACATTAGGCGCGTTATGGTAATCTTAAAATCAATATTTTCCGTGATCTGTGTCGGTACCAGGCTACACTGGAACAGGTAGGCATGGACTCGCTGGTCTTCGCATTGACATGCGTCGTCCTCAGCCAGGTTCCTTTTCAGTTGATTTGCTCTGGTACAAGCGCATCCCGTTCTTAGGCGACCTAGAGTCTTCCAAGCCTGCCAGTTTGGAATATGGGACTGTTTTTGCTCCTCATTCGCCAGCTCTTCCAGATCCGGTTCCTCGCTGCCGACTTTTTCTCCATTTCTTCAGCTGGATTTGGTGGATAGGTACTTTCTCTTGTAATTTTGAGGTAATGTTTATAAAGCTCTTTCTTGATTTCAATCTCGACTTATAGGAAGATTGGCCATACATGGGATGTCTTTCCTCCATCTCAAGTTTTGCATCAGTGGCGACAAACCGTCGGATCTCTGGGGGGTTACACCACCAGCTAGATACAGCCTGCTCACTTTTGTAGGCTTCGTGCAGCTTGTTATTATTCATTCAGTGCAGTACCCAATTTCCTGAAGCAGGCTGCCCTTCACCTTATGGGACATCCCTACTCCACAGAGGAAAACATAGGGCCAGTAGTCGTTTTAGTGTTCTTGGACGGAATTTTTTGATTTGCTCCACCTGTAGATCATCTGGGCCTAGAGCTTTTCGGGCTTTCATTATTCTGATTGCTTCACTTACCTCTCTAGTTGTGAAAAGGCTTTCAAAATGATCAACTTCTTCTTCTGGGATTCTTTCCAATTTACACTTTATTTTTTCAGGTGGTTTGTCATTCATGACCAGTTGTTTTGCCATCATGTGAGAAGTAACGTTCGTGCTTGGGGGTGCAATTCAGTTTCCTGATCAGGCGGTATACCCTTGAGCTGTCTCTGCTGAGGCCCAATTCTTTCCCCAGTTCTGGCGATTGTCTATATCTTTCCTCTGCACCACCAGTTCCTCCCCTATTGTGTTTGTTTTTTTGCTGAATGGATTTTTTTCATAGCTTTCCTCATAGTTTGCCGGTTCGATCATTTCGTATTTATTTTTTTATACTGTTTGCATTCTGATTTTCGTGTTAAACGCTGTCCAGGGGCATGAGGTGGAGGTTCCTGCCAATTGCCTCCAAGAATCAATGAATAGAATTGCAAGCCTTGGCGTAAGAGGAAGATCCCCAGACCACGTAAAAATGCTAACAACCATTTCGCTTTAATTCTTACATTTTTACTTAGACGGTTTAAGATTTTCGTACTCACGTGTTATCTCGAGACGATATACTGGAGACTGTGCTTCTTTACAGATGCGTAAAACACTACTTCGTTTCCAAGATGCGCTTTTTGCTTTTCGTTCCATTCAAATGATACCATGTATCAAGTCTTAGTCAGAATAGTTTACGAGATAAAGTTCAAGATATCACCCTTTTTTTTAATGTTCATTCATTGGATTTACTATAACGAACACGCGACACGTGCACATTATATTAACTCTCCATTATTACGCTTTGTCTTGCTAGTCTTTTTTCACGCCCATCACTATACAATGAATACGAACATTCCTAATTAACAAAATTAACTGTCAATATGATCTTATCACTATTATTCATCAGTTTATACGTACTCTAAATTGAGAAAGCATAACGATAGATGCCACTTATTTCACCTTTCCGTTATGATTGAGAAGTCTTGTTGTGTGGCACTTACGCTTAATTTTTTTATTCGTCCTCCTTCTATGAGTACCATCTTCGCTTCATAATTCTTCCCTCCTCTTAATCAATAATAAAATTAGAAATACCTGTTCTGTTCGAACAGTTCAGAATGACCCTTTCCAAACGCACCTATCCGTATTCACGGCTTTAGAGAAGTGAACGTAATTTTCTACTCCGAACTAGACTGAATGACTACCTGGTTTTAGGATGAAAGAAAAATTACACTATTTCTTCGCCACCACCCGTAGGACGTATTCTCAATCGTTTTCTTTCTCAAGGGTTTATGTGTGAACTATGCACTTCAGTCACAGTGGTGCGTAATTGTTCGTTCTATCTCGTAACGCATCGACACTTGAGAATCTTTGGGCACATAAGAAAGAACATCGGCGGAGGCTTTGTTTCCTCTTCTATTTCCCTTTTTGTTGACGATCACATTTTATAGAGAGAACACCCGTGGCACAATCTAGATCCGAATCTGTTTCCAAGAGTTTTTTTTTCTTTAGATTGTGAATGAAAGAAGATTCTACGAGTATACGCGCATTACCGCTGCTTATCAAAATTGATAGTAGGCCGTAATGCGACGACAGATTTGTTTTTCTCTGATAAATAGAAGTAGCTTAAACAAAAGCATGATGTAGGGTAATTTCAACCGCTGATTTGAAGTTCGTCTTGCATTCTGTATGATTATTTATTTTACATAAAAAGAGGCTAGCCGCATCGAGCTTACTATTCTCGCATACATTACGAGCGTACGCATATGTATGTGTATTGTATTTGTAGTTACGCGAAGAGAATGCAACTATCGTGTTTAGCAAATAGGCCTACTAGGTCGATCAGTGTGCGCCAACGACAGATGAATTTTAAATTAGTTATTTGAAGAAAGGATGAAGAGATTCGTATAGGTCTGCGGCAAAATTTGTCACGTACTCTCTCCTAGACATGTACGTACAGGTGGACTGGAAGATATTCATTACTGGTGTCGAGTAACCAGCTCGAATTCACGTTGACGAGTAGGGGGACGTTCGTGCATAATCTTCCGCTCGTATTAGATTTTTTTTTTTCTATTATTTTTTGAAATGATGAAAAGGAGAGATTTATCATTTGCTTCGCGAAAGTAGAGAACTTATTACAGAAGAATCACGATTTTTGCTAATATTTTTAGTAAAAATGATCATCTATTTTTACTGCGCGCTTTTGTCACAATTGGAAATTTCGAGAAAATCTAAATTTGATGTAGTAAAAGACGACTAAGATTTTAATTATTCAAAATGAATTGCAAAATTATTCTTGGCAGATTATATACTAGCTTTGTGTGGACAATTTCATGATAATATCCTGTAACTGCAGATTACTTGGTCCGACAGTGAACGTTTTGAGGTAGTTCCGAACTTTTTCAGTGTCGAAAATAATGAGTCACCATATCTATATTTGAATTGTGGCACGTTGAAATTTCTGCTTGCAAATACCTCATATTACCGAAATTCTTATTGCAGCCAACGTTCATCAAAAACATGATTAGCAACTGCATATTCAGTGAGGGTAATTTCGCTTCCATGTGTGCCGTTCTTCACGGCTCTGTCTTCTTACTCATCTGTCATTCAAATCCAATACCTATTCTGAGACTCACCTTCATATCTCAATATATCTTTGATGCCAAGGAAAAAACATTTGGGTAAGTTTGGAAGTATGAGGCCCCCTTGTAGAATATTGGAAATCAAAATTTTACAACCCCTATTTTTGAAAAAATTTTACGTCTTATCGCGTAAAGTTACGCTTTACATCAGCCATCACTTGAACTTGCAAAGGGGAGAGAGAGAGAGAGAGAGAGAGAGAGAGAGCGAACGTTTAAAAAGTACTAATAGATCATTTTAGTTCTCGACGGTGTGAAGAAACTGTTCCGTTATGTCTCAGAAATGCAGCATCAGCAGTGTTCGAGTCGGAAATCAAAATACATTTATACGACGTCCCTGGAGTTTTATACTTTCTCCAGATGATTATTATTTTTACTTATAAGGCTCGAGAAGCTGATCTCGAATACTGCCTCTAGACATTACTCTGCTACGCGGAGACCCGCGAGAAAACATACTAATAGAATCTCAGAATAGAGAAGAAACGAAGACGCCATATGAGATGATGATAAAAATGACATCCTCCGTTGTCATGACTCGCTTCTTGTTATCAATAATTGCGTCTAGTACGTTCGTTTAAACATTCCCGTCACATACATTTTTAATTTTTTTTTTATGCGTGTGCACTTTAAACCATTCTTTTTGATATTCGATACTCTTATGCTTGAAATCCCCAAAGGGTGTTCTACAGTACGTATGTGATGTACGCTGTACTGTCTGTCGTTCTAATCTATCCCTCTTCCTTTTCACTCTTTTTCACGCTTTAATTATCGGACCAAATGCTTATAATGGTGATACAAATATTCGTGGCAAAATCCAATCTAATTTTAGGTCTAATATTATGTACATTCATGGAAACATTTTCAAATGGGAAAGTATGATAATTTGAAAATTATTTTGAAATGAACAAATAATCGGACACTTCCATTAATAAAAATAGTTGTTATGAACAAAACTAATCCTCCATGATGTGCAAATGTTGACGCTTTTGCCATCATGGAATACCCAGTAAATGAGGTGTACTTATGTGTAGACTCGTATTTTTAATCCGTTTTACTGTAAAATATACTTCACTTTCCTGTTACCTATATATTACAGTTTGGTGGCTAATACTCATATCTCACATTTTATCTCTTGAAATTTTTCTTATCTGTTTATCAATTCTTTGTATTATTCGCATTTCACAAAATTTATTTTCTTACTCAACTGAAAATTGAAGTAGAAAAAATTATTAGCTGTATTATTCAAAATTTTAATTATCAAGCATATTTACAATAAAAAATAGTACGAGTCTACATTCTTCTAGGATTACTTTTTATGATAATAAATTATAATGTTTTGTTTTTTATTTTTATGTTCGTTTCAGTGGAAATCAAGATGGTGTGTTATGAGAAAACTTTCACCTGTAGCAGGTAAACTCTTCTAGTCAAATCAAATTCAGAAAGTTGAAAAATTATTTTCAAACCATAATTTTACCGTAGGTTCGAAAAAAGAGCTTATGCCGCGAAAGAGGGAATGAAAACTGATAACTTTGTTGCTTTTAACGATCTGCCAGAATACGTAATCAGTTTGAAAACTCCTTCATTCAGACCAATCGTTCATCTTCGGTATTTCACACCTCCCCTTTTCAGGCGCACATAAATATGCGTAAACTTTATGGAAAACATTTACTTTCAAAATTTATCATCCCCATTTTTTTTTTCATACTTTTCATGTACGATGTTTCAACAGCACTGCTACCAACTTCGGCTGAGAATAAACGAATATTGAAATGATGAAGAATGGAACAATAAAATACAAGAAGAGGGAGATGTGAGGACTGAAGAGTGACCTGTTGTTACGTCTTTTAATGACAAGGTTGAGAAAATTAATGATCAAGTCTTTTTCTAATTCAATGGGGAATTAAAATGGGATGAAAATCATCAAAATAGTATGAAGCTCATCAGAAATAAAGTCATGTAAATAAGGAAGACTGTCATCAACGTATTTTTACCACATCATCTAAAATAGAAGTTATGAGCTTCGAAAGACAAAAAAAGGAAGACTTCACGCAGTATATCACCGGACGTAGAAGGCTATAAAAGTTTCAAAATCGAAAATGTTGTGGCTTCTGTGGAAAACTGATTGTTCCGTCAATAAAGTTTGGAAGGAAAAAGAAATATTTTTGTATTAAAGGCTGAAAATGTCATTTCTAGAATGTGGAAGAGGAGGGAATGACTGACAAAGATATTAATCTTTCCTTAGAAATGAAATAATTTTATTGAAGAAATAGTATGAAGAAGCATTTTTGAGTGGACAGAAGGTGTCAAAAGGTGATGAGGTTTTTTTCTCTGATATCTTTCTCTTTTTCTCTCCCTCTCCCTCTCCCTCCCTCTCCTTCTTTGTCTGTAGTAGAAAAATTTGTTGTTCGGGCGTATCTTTAACTTCATTCGTAGAATTTTGCTCTTGTTCAGCATAACAATATTAAACGAAGAAATTGATTCAATCTTGTGCAAGGTAAAGGCAATCCGTTCTGTTTTTAATGCAAGAATATGATACAGTATTACAGCTAAAATTGATGGTATTCTCTGGCGGGATTCGGATGTAGATTTCGTACGCACCTCTCACATTTGCATTTTCTCCGATCAGTCTTGCAACATCATGTTGAATCATCAATAATCTTTGATGGGGACAATTTGTTTGCAATCTCCAAGTTTTCTTCCGTGTTTTATCGTTCAAATAAGGGTACAGGCATATTCGGATGAAATTTTCTTTTGAGTTCGGTAGTACTTGTTCAGGAGGGTAGATCAGCCCATGGTCATGATGTTCATCCGCAGTACATGTGAATCTAGAATTCTACAGAGTCACCGATTTTTGATCGTAAGATTTTTTTATACTGAGGAAAGTCGTTTAATGCTTCCGGGTTGTGTAACGTAAATTATCAAGTTTTATATCGACATTAAGTTGCCGTTTCCTTCGCTGGTTGTACTCTTCCCTATATTGATGAGTACTCGGGTTCGGCTCCCTGTTTTAACTTTGCATCGCTATTAATTTATGTACCTGTGAGAGAATTTCTTTTCATACCCTCGTTGGAATATTTAACTGATACGTCGACATCATTAGCAAGTATGCGGAATAAAGGTGGCGTACGTTGGGAAATGCTTCGAAATCATATCGATTCAAATTGCGCGCCTAGGGGTCACCTCGGTTCTTGTTATTAGTGGCCTATGCGCGGTATAGACAATTGGTGTCGTATCCGTTCGGCGTATTAATACATAATACATATAATAAGTTCATTTAAAATGTAAATCATTGGTCGAACAGGTATAATGACGACGCGTTACGGTAACCGGAAAGTAGCTTTTTACTCGTACAAAACCGCGATAATCGCGTATAATTCGATGTAATAGATTATGAGCCATATTCCTTTTAGTGTTTGGGAAAAAGTTCGATACCGCGCTGAATACGGAGTCAAGTTTAGTGATGTACGAATTGTGAATATCCGGGAAATTATCCGTAGAACGTCGTGTAATGACTCGTAGCAGATGTGCTATACTGATATAAGACTATAATTTTCGTATTTCTCTGTGTTATACTTTATTTCATCATCCACATCCACTATGTGAGTGTGAATTGGTAAACTGCACGATGAGTTTTGTAGAAAACTCTCGGAACGACATTTGTGGTACCTCATTAGTCTATTGCAGCAGTAGTAGTAAAGGAGTTATGCGACCAGATAGGTCGTCTTCTCTGTGTTTTAAACATTGTTGACTGAAACCGAGTTTGTACGTTCACGAGCGCAACCCCCGTTCTGCTTACAGTGATTTATTAGCTCGATAAGACGAAAACGAGGGATAAGGAGACAAGTATTTTCGGCTTTTCGTTCGCTTTAATTACGTTAAATGCTGTCGTTAACTGATCCGAGCGGAGACAGTGTCAGTGTCACGGATACCTCTGGTTATGTCTACCTCGAGCACGAAGTACTCGTATGATATGGGAATAAGCGATGCTGGCCATAAGACTTTGGCATTTCAACTATAGGGTATCGCGGTGCGCGTGATCAACGTTTAGTCTTTAAACTAATCTTGACGAATGTCACTGATGAAGCGTAACGTATGTAGGTACGAAAATAGTTCTGAAGAAATGTGTTTTTCGTATGGTATGAGTGCGTGTTCACGAAGTCTGTAAGTCATTATACGCCTATTGTTTACTCATTTCTTTTAAGCTCAAAAAGAGTGACGTCCACGCCGCGATGACTTTCCTCGTTTCATTTGCATTTCTAATTGTCGTTACCTCGTTGCGTCGTACGAATTTAAATACTTATTTCACGGAAAAATTTCGTGCGTGCCTTTTTTGTAGAAGAAAATTAATCTCTCTCTTTCTCCTAGAAAAAGTCTTTACGAAGTACCTAAAGATGGAAAATTACTCAAAGTTCAGTACTTTTATTCGTCTATTGATGCGTAACTATTGGGAGTCGTATGAATTTGAAAATATTTTTGGAAAAAGGATCGAAGTAAGGAATTAGGGGCTTTCAATTGAGACCGATAACATAATCGTGACAATAAAGATTCTGTTGAAAACACATGACTCTCGACACCAACTCCTTAACGTTTCCTGTCAAGGTTACAGATTTTTAAGAAGAGAGGAGAGAGTATTTCATAATTACCGAATTTGACCCAACCCGAAGCTTTCCGCTTGAGGGTGCAGAGTAGGTGCCCCTTACAAAAACTGTGGTGGCCATTTTTGAAAGCTGCCTGAAAAGGTGATGTTTCAGAAAATTGTTGAATCTTAATTTTTTCTTCTTTCATGTTATTCTAATGTAAGGAAATGATCAAAGAATGATCTTACCTCTGTTCTGTATTTTTCAATAATCGCTTGTCGCATTTGTAGAACGCCGCCCCTTCATCCATAGTGGAGTGGGTACGGGTTGCGTATTCATTTAATTTTGTTTCCTCCAGCCTGGAATCGACCCTTTTGTTGGAAGAATCTCTTCTACTTGACAACCGCCAAGTTGCTTTGGCAATCGCCAAACTGCAGTGCCCCCCTGGCACGCAAAATACACTCGAGACACTCACATAACCACCACAGACATTATCACATCATCAAGCTGAATGGTGTCCTTCTTCGTCGTTTTCCTGCAGGTCCGGATGTTGATGGTGCACAGGTGTCGAGTAGGCCGCAGCGTGGTTCTGCATTTGCCTATTTTATTCCTGGTCCATCTTCTTCTTCATAACGGTGGCCGCAAATGCAGACACCTGGTTCTATGCTTCTTCGGAGCCTAGCATGGTGGGTACCAGGCTACTCGGAACAAGCGCTTCTTCTACCCCGATCTCTTGAAGAGACCGACTAAGCTTGTCCCGCTCACGCTTCCACGCCTCGCACTCAAATGAGAAGTGCTGTGGTCCATCATCCCGCCCTTGATCGCAATGCGAACACGAAGCCTGCTCAACTTTCCTTAGCTTCTCATGAAGATACTTGTTGAAGCAGCCATGACCGCTTAACACCTGCGTCAGGTGAAAGTTCAGCTGACCATGGTCCCGGTTCATCCCCTCATCAAGGTCGCATATTAGCACACGGGTCGTTCATTTGCCCAGCTCACTCTGGGCAATTCTCGCTTTCCATTTTACAAGCAAGGGTCGTTGTCTTCTTTGCTTTTAACACCACCGCTCTCTCCTCAGCAAGGAGCTCAAGTGGCGGTGAACGTGCTAATACGCAAAGAGCCTCCGTCGAGACAGTGCGGTAGGCACTAACACACCTCAGCGCAGCTCTTCGTTGAATTTTAACCATTTCTCTACGTCGGTATGGTATCTTCATGCAGTCAGCCCATACTGGGGCACCATATAGGGAGACCGACATGGCGGTGCTCATCATGATCCTTCTTCTTGCCTTCTTCGGCCCTCCCAGGTTCCTCATCAGGCGGGACAATGTTGACAGAGATACAGCCCATTATAGTTTCATACAACTTTATGGCTTATTTGCCGCATCACCTTTTCGGGCGCGACTCTAGTGCTACCTACGTCTACATCCTCATGCAAATTCGATTTTCCGTGACAGATGTAATGCAAGAGTGTACTGCGATGTGCGCCGCTTCAGATGATCAAAAATGCCGAAAATACCTTCTAAGAAAAGACCAGATGGTCATCAATGGGTTCATATGAACGTCAAGTCGTGGGAGCGAGGCGGTAGCGGTCGGATATACTGGGACCATGGGGAATGTATTTCCTGAGCAGTGATATTACGCATCACGTATCCATTAGATCCATTCAAGGTTATACCTGGGGTGGCTGTTCTGCGGCACTTGGTCTGCCAAATTAAGATGCTGTACAAGCGCAGTTAACACAGCCAGCTCTACCGCCGTTGGTAATGGTGCGCGGTTTGAAATTTAATTTGGGAAAAAATTTGTCTTCCTGAACTTAGTTTTCGTTATCGATAAGCAGGCCTGGCGACGAACAAAGTGTGATCATTTTTTCTGTCGTAATAAATGTTGTTTATAAGTATTTGATTCTATTTGCCTCCGTTGAAGCGAGCGAAACTCTTTTAATCCACTCTAGATTTATAGGTCAAGTTTATTTTGTATAAATAAACATTCACAACCTATATAAGAGGAAATAGAATACGTCGCAAGTGTGTGATTCCGGATGTACACTCTTCCGCTTTGATATGATATTTTCGGATTCCTTCAAAAAGTTGTGCAACTGATGCTAGGATATTTTAAGAGTTTAAAAACCGCCTCGCCTGCGAATTTGAATAATTTAGATTTCACCGCCTCCTTCCTGGGCTGTTGTATCAACTTTATTTTTCTTCATCGCGAGGTACAAAAACTTCGTGCAAAAGATATTGTCTTCACAGTTTTGAATATTACCTATTATGCTTCATTTTTTTCCTGTGACTGAGTTTTAATTGATTATATGCATTGAAGCGTCATTTTTTGTATGAAGTTACCCTGTTAGCATTTAAAATTTTTTCTTCTCCTTCGATCAATATCCAAATTCCGGCTATTCTCAAGAAAAAACCAATTTTAAAAAAAAGTAAGTTTCGTGACCCCTCCGATGATAACCGTCATCTAGACCTTAGACGGGACTGTGTAGTTTCCATTCATATAATTTACAAGCTCCTTGTATGTATTTTTTTTTTTTTGCGTGCGCTATTCAGCCGAGCCGTGAAAAATGTAACGCATCAAAGGAAACTGTTCTTTAATTTATAGAATACGATCCGAGAAAGCGATTAATGCGCTAGTAGAAAGGTTAACATTTTGCGTCAGGTACGCGGTTTCAAGAGTAGATGAACGCGACAAAGGCTCTTATTTACACAATACAACGCGATTCATTGACCACTCCATGACCATGTCGTAGGTGTAATCCGTTGACAACCCTAAAGAGAAACTTGAATAAAGCTGAATCTCCTTCCTTTCTCGTGGAGTTAAGAGCTTTATTGTTCTGAGAATCAGAAAAACGATACAGATTGGACGGTGGTCGGAGTAGGGGAAACATTGCGGCCATTTTATTTGTTTCGCGACGTAGGCCTACTCAAAAGTATGGGTGCTGTAAGCTTCTTGTTTTAGGAAGAGAAAAACATTAGATTTAGTTCTTAAATGAGTAATAATGAATTGGTGCAGTTGTAACGCAGTCCAACTCGCAAAGTATATTTTTTTGTCTTGTCAATTCAAATGATGTTTGTACGGGAAGAAAAATGTACAAAAACAAGGTACAGTGATTGTCGTTCTTCTGAGTTTGTATGGTATGACTGTTTGTCCTCGTGGTTTAAGTCAGTTCGACGCAATCATCCTGTTTCTTACCCCAGTAATTAAATGTGTCTGCCGTCGTTATCACGATGTCTCTTTTTCAAACTCAACGTTTGTTCATCCCCAATACGAGTATACGCGAAAACGAAATACACAGGGCACCGTCGATCTATACATATATACCGTGTTATAGTGTTCCGAAATACAAATTGGTATACTATCGTATATTTCGGAATTAATGGTCGAGTATTCGATTCAATTCTATCGAAAGTTTCCCGAATGAGATCTACAATTTATAATTTTCTTTTTATAGTTTTTCGTAGGAGCGAGCGTAGACGAGGAATTGCTATTAAAATTTTCACATGAATGGTATAACGCATTCTCTTTCCGACGTAATTCTATCGCGCATTTCTTCTACACGTTCGCACATTCTATGGCGCGGGTGAAATCATTAGACGGTGATTTTCGTTTTATTTTGCGAGAAAAGTTTCCTCAGCTCGTAAAAGTTTATTAATCGATTCGC
The DNA here is from genome assembly GCA_035079395.1 of Aspidiotus destructor. Taxonomy (NCBI): domain Eukaryota; kingdom Metazoa; phylum Arthropoda; class Insecta; order Hemiptera; family Diaspididae; genus Aspidiotus; species Aspidiotus destructor. The sequence continues at coordinate 546,935 of JAVHKZ010000014.1, forward strand.
TAAAAGAAAATCATATAAACGTACCTGGATTGAAAAATGTAGAATTTACCTCCTGATCTTCGAGTTGTTCGTTTTTGCATTTGTACGTCCAGCATTATCAATTGCGAATAAAAGATGTATCTCTTTTGTTTTGAAGGAAAGAACCTAAGAAATGAGTAAAATCGTGAAAGTTGTAGTGAAAAGATGGACATGTAGGTCTTGAAGAGTAGATGGCGTCCAGAAAGAGCCATTGATGATGGATGGATATCCAAGCCTAAAATTCAAGAGTATAAATATGTGTAAAGGCTGAACTAACATCTAGATCATTATTTTGTATTTTGACAATCGAGTGCGGATGTCGTTTCCTCACAACTTTCCTCAAATTTCATGAAAATTACGTCAGAAAACTTCTAAATACAAGTAATGCATGAGAACAGGTGTTTGTTTTGTCACTCTCTTGGGTTTCTGCATTATCGGCCGTTTTCCTATACTGAAATTATTTCAGTCTATTCATGTCGAATTCCCTTTCTGCCACAAGAATTGTAGTTGATTCTCATTTAGGAGTCGTAAATTTGTATTTTTTTCTCCTTCCCAACAATACGTGTACCTACGCGAATATTCCACAAGAGCCATCAGATCCCTACATACAGAGTGCATATGAGACGATACTTAGCGTACAACGAAATTGTTTATTGCGGATTAGTTTACGCAACTTGAACATTTATAAAAACAAAAACGTGTCGTATCTTCACAGCGACTACGACTGGTATATATTTTCAGTACATAGCACTCTGTGTACAATAGGCATATACTGGATTGCTTTTTCGAAAAAGTCTGCTGTAATCTCTCGCACACGGGGTAATGGATTCGGAATTTATGTGGATAAGTCGGGTTCATTGTGCAGCGATTTTGTTTGCCCAACGTATTCTAGCCTTGATGTGCCGTAAGAAATGCTGCGCGATTTAAATATTAAAGCCGATGGCTTACATTCTACGAGAATGAATTTCCGATGGAATATGCGAAGATCAGATGCTGCGTCTTATAACAGTCCGCAGAAATAGAAGTATAGAAATCAGATTTAGCTTTCTCGGAGCTTCTCCGTGAATCCGTGGAATTACTGTGTACCTACTTCAGTTTTCTCGTATCGACTTCGGAAGTCCAAGTTGTTTCGTTTCCATACCTATATTTGAATGAATAACATTGTACATGGAGTTTTGCATTTGATTTCTAAATCCTAATGAAAAGCATGAAGATGAGTAAAGATGATGTGCGACACGACGGCATGTATCCCGCAAGCAAATGTCGTGTGTTTCAAAAACGTTGTTGCCGTATTAACGTATTTTCGAAGATTTCGAAAGACGCGAGCAATTAAAGTATGCAAGCAAAATTCACTTGTCTCGAAAATATATTAAGAGGGCTGCCACTCGAAGTCCTCGTCGCACTGTTAATCCTAAAATATAGTCATTGGGATTGAGCTAACCCGTTCCTTGTTATGAATTATATTATAACGAGTTGACTGCGGGCACAAGATAACGAGGGAATAATACTTATACCTTCTGGAAATCTTCCTTTGGTCCGAAAGATACGCAATACGAGAATTCCTTTTTTGGTGTAATGGATTTCTGCAGCGAATGGACAAACTCCGGAATTGCTACTAAAGATCTGTCATTCTTTTTTTTTTTTTTTTTGCGTTCCTTTTCTTGATAACGAACGATACGCTTCAACTTGCGTATATCACACAGGACGAGAAAATTAAAATCTATAGGTACTGATGAGTGTTGTGAAAGTAGATACCAAACATCCACCTGTCCAGGAAGTTTACCCCATTAAAATAATGACATCAATTATTCTTCGTTTAGGAAAAAAATTACAACGCGTGTCATATTCTATACGCAACCCTGAACGTCACGCGGTGGCGTTGCAGGTTGTTGACGAAAAATTGAGTATCATTTGTGCCCATATTGTATTCTTGTCTGTGTACCGCGGGTGAAACAACGAATGACCCCTTTTGTCGAGTATTACAGTGTTTGCCTTATAGATTCTGATGTAATGAATGATCGTATCGTATATCTCCATTCAAGTTCTAGGTTTGTTTCGCTTTGTAAAACAATATAAATTTAATTAAAACGTTCTATCGAAATTCATTTTTAGATGTAGGTACCCTTCGGTATATTATTATAATGTATATAGATTTACCGACAATACGACTTTAATAAAAACGAAAGCCGCGCGTTTAATTGTTCCACCATCATCGCTATCATGATTATTATAGATATAGCGGCAAACCCTATCTGTATTGCATATCTTGCTGGACCGCGTGATCATTTAATTGATCGCGGTCGTATAGAATGCTGAAGTTTCTATCTTTATATTTACTTGTCACATAAGCATTATTTGTACGTGCTACAAATACGAATTGTATTGTGTATAATGTAAAAATTGACGTAACAGACTGAGTAAACTTCAAGCGAACGCAGTTGACACTATACCTTCATCCATATGGTTGTCATCGTAATTATACACCGGATTAAAATGTTTTTGAATGCAATGAACACAACGTAGTTGGATGTTTAGAATTTTTGAATTATGTATTCACAAATGAAGGCGACCTACTTATCATGCTCTTAGACTGATAATACTTTTTGCGTTCCACTGATATGCAGAAAACTTAGAACTTTAATTAGAAAGATGGTGGTTAAAACTTCAAGATGAGAATCAAAAAACGTTGCTATAATTTTGCCTTCATTTACTTTGTTCAGATTTCGACTTTCTCCTCTCACTTTATTGAGTGAAACGTACGAGAATGAATATGAGCAACTCGTGTCGATTGGACTTGATCGACATTTTAGGGAGCAAAGCTTGGGTACTGGAGACATTTTTGTGCGGATACCTTGTCCAAGATGTATGGTATGAGAGAGTATGACGAGATTAAGAAAAATGTATTGGAGTCGGAGATTATGATTTGTTCGTATTTTCGGATACTGAGGGAGAAAGTTCAACTAACCATTTCTCCTCTAGTAATAGTTCGAAGCTTGTTTTCGGCCAAAAAGCGTACGTAGTGACGAAGGATTTGGAGTACCTATTAGAAATTCTTGCGTAGAGTCCAATGGAGATTGGTACGGCGTGACTCGGGATTTCCGGGAAAGAGGCGATATTATTTGATGATGTAGAGTGAAGAAAAGTATTGGAAGAACCTTGGGGTGTATCGAGTGTTACTATACAGTAGTACGAATCCTGTCTGTTTTCGTAATCAGGAACAATAAAACTTTTTTGAATGAATCAACTTATTATTCGTTGAATAATCTCGGTGTACGTTCATTTTACAAAAAATTTACGCAATTTTTTCTTCGCAACAAGAAATTTCTCATCTTTTTCTAAGTGAAGTGCAAAATTATTATGTCCGGCTGAGCGGTCATGAAGGCACTCTGCCGGTGCGGGGTCCGCGACCTGACATCATTCCATCATCTGTCCAATCACGTATTTTGATTTATTTGTTCCTTTTCAATACATTTTGTTGACGTTTTCGTGTTTACCACGGCCATTCATAAAAGAGGCCCTACTTTAAGATTGTGAGTTGAACAAATGAATATACATTCCGTCGTGTGAGAATGATTTTTTCTAGAATAATTGATCGATTTTACTTATCAAATAAATGTCTTCCCATACTTCGAAACTGGATGAGAATAATCTTCACGAATAAAAAATTCGTTATTATTTGGTGTCGAAATGTAATAGGAGCATAAGTGCTAATGATTTTGCAGTAATCTGTTCTAAAATTAGGATCATCGTTTCTTTCTTTTGTAATCTCGATAGTCTCACGATTATCCTTCTCTTCCATGTATACCCTATTACAATCTTTTACATTCTAACCCTGTACTGAACTCCTTTATCCATTTTGTTCGGGGGATTACATCCTCAGAAAACGTCCGCGTCCGGGAGTTTCTGTGAACTACGTGATGTGACGTGTGACGCTTCATGACATCATCAATGACCTTGACCTACTTTACGGACTTGAAAAAATTTCATCTTTCAGCATTCATTATATCAAGCCTAGTTTACAGTACACTGAGAAGAGCTGCGCCAACTCATTTACTGAGGGGACATTTTGGCGCCAACGCTCAACTTATTACGTCATTATTTTCAAGACTCGGAAACTAGGCTATATATGATAGGAGGAGGACCAAGAAGGTTACGAGTTCCCGCTGCCATTGCAAACCTGCAATGGCCTGAAAATTTCATCATTCTATTTGTGCGTTTTATCATTAGTAACAGGCAAAGGGAAACATATCAATATTACATCAAGTTAGTCTGTCGTGGTCTATTTTCTTTTGATGTTGTGTGTTGAGTAAGTAAACACCGCGGCTTAGAGGAGTCAACTTCCATAGAAATTGGTAATAGAGAATTTCTCTCATCAAACTTTGATCGTGCTTTTTTTACCAAATCCCCTAGAATTACAATGACACGATTTACTTTTTACCATAGGTTAGCTCTTTGCATCCTTCATTCTGGCAATAACGACAAATTGTAATAAGCTTCCACATTATGAAATCAGTTCGAGTGATTTTATCAAGGTTTATCCCAAGCTGTTCGCACCAACAGAAAATATCATAAATACTCGTACAATCGTTCGTTGCTGTAGACAGTAATCCCCCAAGATTTTCGTTTGTCTTCGAGGTTTTGTACGAGCGCGTTTCCTGCGGAGTGCGTTCACTTCGAATTTAGTGTACGCTATGGGCTTGCCTATAATTTTTTTGCTCGAAGTTGTTAACAATGCACTGTAATATGCATTAGCAGCAAATCTGCTGGCTACGTCTAAAATTGAATCACTTTGGCGCTTTGCCGAATTGATATTAGAGATTAGATTTAAAGATGAATCGGCTGGGCCGATTCGAAAGGAAATTTCGGCGTTCGCCTTATCAACGATAGCGTAGAAAGAAGTTTTTGTGAACGCATTGCGTACGCTGTGAGATGACTGAGATTGGTGTGGGCTTTTTGGCAGGTTTTTGGAACAGAATACGAGTACAACATTGTTTAATCGTGAAAATGGTTCTCTCGGTGGGTTATCGAAGATGTTGGTCTTGGTTTGATGTCTGTGTTTGAGAGCACATTAAAGAACGATGCACCGTAGCGATAATTAAACGTATGTACTGAGTTTAGTTATTATTGAGTCATTACATCTTCACGTGTCTGTGTGGCAATCTTATCAAAGTGCGTCGTAAGAGCTGGATGAGAGTGAAAAAAGGAGACCTGTTATCGATTTGTGGTTTAAAATCTGAGGTTAATGCCCCACGAGTTCGGCGAGCGTGTTTACTGATATTAATTTATGAATACGAACTTTGTACCATCGATAGAACAAAAAATTAGTGTGCGATAAATAATAACTTGTGGTAAGTCATAACCGCGTGTATGAAGGAAAGATTGAATATCTCTTTGTGAACAGTTTCCTATAACGTATTAAATTGTGATATAAAATTCATTTTATTGAATTGAATTTTCTAAGCAATCAATCGTAATTTGCATTAAATATTTTGTTATAACTGTTGAAGGCCGTTGATATTTAGCCTATGTTTTTCAAGTTTATGAAAGAAAAAATCGCTTTGTGTGAGTAGGTACGACCTCTGGAAGTCTCAATTTTTCATCACACGTAATATAGTAATCGTATATTGTACACGTATCCAACGTACGTTGTCATTGTTGACATTGGGATTTAGTTTTTTTTTTTTTTTTTGTTTTTTTAATATGAGTGTAGCTGCAATATGACATTATGTATCTTCAGAATGATGCATTTAAATTGCGAGAAATTTTTTAGAAGCGAAAAATATTCGAAATAATTCGTCACTTTTTATCAACCAACTTTAAGCGAAAGAAAAGAACCACCGTGAGTTGAGATCGAAAATTTTGCGCTCAAGACACGCATGCGTTACTAATTGGTAGTACAAGTATTTATTTTTTTTGTTTTGAAATGATTAAGGATCAATTGTCAACGTTTACTTGAATGCGATATCAATGTTTAAATGAAATTGAAAATTTGACAGTTGCAAATTTCTAAGACGAATGCTTAGCCAGAATACAAAACTCAATGTTCACGTTTAATGAGTGACTCTTGATTAGGGTCGTAGTGGTCTTCTAGAAAGTGGAAAGAATGTCTACGAATGATGTGACGTCCCTGACAATGCCTTTCCGTACGTCAGTTATTGACTGAAAATATTTTCTTATTCTTTGCGATTCAGTTGTCCTAAGCGAATGTACCTTGTCACTGATCAGACAGTGACAAAAATGATGTTGAAATTTAACATTAAAAGAATGCAAACAACAAATAGTACAGACACTAATGTTGTATCTGAAAAGTATTGGAGTTTTTTCCTGGGGGGGGGGGGGGGTGAGTTTGAGGCAAAATCGTCTGCGAAACGACATTTTGGAGTGTCGGCTGAACGGGGAATGGGTGGGTGTGGTGATCTTGGGTTCTCGCAGCACAGCATAAAGTCCTTGAATTTTGGGACGATTTCATGAAAATACGTTTGTCTATAAGTCAGCACTGTTCATCTTGTCGTTCATCCAAATAAATTTCAACACATGAAATAACCAGTCGATTGTCTTTCTTCGTGACGTCGAACATGATGTGAACCCAAAATTTTCTGTAGTACCATAGTTCAGCGAGTAAATGATTTTTTTTTTTCATTTCTAATCCACTTAGTTATTTAGCGGATCCTCTGGTATATCGTTAATCCTCGTCGTATATTGTGCTGTATTCACCCGCTGATAGGTTTATCTTATCTCAGATGACTAACGTGTTTTTGCAGAGGAGTTTGACCTCGCTTTACTTTTTCTACGCAACGAAAATGCGGCTCATCAGAGGAAGTGATAATATTGTACGCGAGCATAATGTCTATTTTACGGGAAACGTGTTCATACAAATATTTTGGAATGAATCAGAGGAAAATGTTGATGACGCCCACGGATCTGTACCAGATTCTGCATACTTTCTTCATGATATTACCCTATACTTGACCAACTTTGAGGCGATAAGAATATTTTAAACGTATACGTAAACACGCTGGTTTTACACGGTTCTGAATTCTGTACGAAATACGTTCATTCGATCGTTTTACGCAACCGTAGAACAAATAAATTATTACGTCTTATTTTCAATTTCAGTCTCGCGTCATTAGTAGGTAATTGAAACTGTATTTCGACGATTGTATACAGAGGCTAAAAGACATCGTAAAACACTGCATACCGTATAGTTATATCTTACGTACGTAACTCTTGCTTCCTCCTCTCTTTGTACGGTACGTTGCGAGTATTCGCGACGCGGCGTGGGACTCGACTGAAACTCTTCCAAATCAATTAAATTCGAATCTAATGCAGGCAGCTTCACGCGATACAGTATACGCGTGCTGTTACGATGCCATTGTTGCTGCGGGCTCCTGAACAATAAAAATGGGGGAAAGGTAAAAAGTAAAAAATTATGCGGCGAATAAATCTACTTTTGACTTCTATTTCAATTACGTCGAATGTCCTATTAATTTTAGTGGTCGACGTCGTAGACACGACCCGGCGTGGCGTGGCGTGGCATGGTGCAGCTCAACGCGGGTACGTATATTTCAACTTCCGCAAGGTCCGATGACTCTGTTAACGCTGTTTCTACAGCATACACACACGTATACACGAACCGACGATAGTTTGGTATCGTTATCCTGTGAAAAGTAAAATTTACTTCCTCTATTAATCAACTTTCGGTATGAACCGCCGAGAGGAGTATCGTATAGAACTGTTTGAATTAGTTTACTATGCTGGATGCGAAAAATCATTTTTCTACGACAAAAGTCCATCCTATAATCGGCGAAGCGTCAACGAAATACACCCGAGCAAAGGGTTCTGAAAAGCGAAGTTTATCAAATTCGTGACGGTAATAATACACGCTCTCTTTGGTAATTAATACAACAGCTGCTTTCTGGGCAGCTTGCCTGTTTTAGTAGGTACAGTTGATAATTGTGCATTGTACAAATAAATATTGCGTCATATCGATTAAAGATTGTTACCCAAGATTGGAAATTCGTTTTGTGCCGCGTGCAATTTTATCACAAATGTACTTCTATTAGTATAGGTATCTTCGAACAATTATTTTATTAGAGTTTACAATTCTATTTTGGAAGAGTAACACAAAATGATAAGCAAATCAGGAAGAAGAAGAAATTGGTAACATCGGATATGGACAGCTTATACTAGTTGGAAAATGATTTTGTGGAACGACTAACTTTGCTTTCCAGTGGAAATAGAACCCATTTAGATGCGTTTGCTCTGAGTCGAAATGTTTGCGAATTCATCTTTGAGGTACGGTGAGACATAAGTATAAGACTATCTTCACTTCTCAAACTTCGTCTCCCTTTCTTCTCAATAATATCCAATCCGAAAATCACCCCCGTGGTGGAGTCGTTTTCAGTCAAAATTAGTGATGGATTTTTGCTACCTGAATATCTTGTTTGCACTGATACAAATTCCTGGAATCGCTGATTTGAAAATTGGCGAACCTGCTCATTTTCGAGATTCTTGATACGCGTCAATCGTGATTCCTTTACAAACTAAAATAAGAGGACGTTATTATTTTATTGATGATCAAGATAGCTTTTACAACTTTTCAGTGTTGTCGCTGTACTTATTTTATAATGAATTATTATACAGTCAAAAGAGAGGTTTGATCGGTAAATAAAGAATTTTCTGCGTCGAGTAAAATCATAAGGCCGAACCTGGTAGTAGATTTGCAACAAATATGTCGTGTAATAAAATATTGTGAATATTGCTTCTTCCTCTCCCACACTTCCCGTGACCTACATATGGTTCTATATTTATTTATGTGTTTCCAAGATAATGACATGACGTGACAGAGAGAAAGGGGTGGTTGATTCTATTTCGCCGTGTGCGGTTTTCTGTTCGCAATTTCAACAGAAAAATTAAGGTTTTTTATTTGTCTTTTCATATTTTTATTTATTCACATTTTCCCCCCTTACTTAGTTGCAATATATTTATGCAGTACTTGATAAACCGATGCGATGGTGCAGTGTATAACCATACTTTTTCTATTTTCTCTTAGCGGTAGGAGAGTACTTTATCGGCGAGAAAATATTGGGTTTTTTTCCTGAAGAAGAATAAGAATTTGCCGTTTGCGGTAACAGCACGTCGTCGACTATATGCGATAGTATACTATACTATAAATATTGCTGACGAATCGTATCGAGGACGTGCGTCGAAGAAGCCAACGATTCTTTTTTCTTCTTGAAAATACTTTTTTGTAGAATTTAGCGGTTATCGATGGATAAGTTGTTTCATAATATATCAAAATAAAAATGCATAACGTATCTAATGCGTGTTCTTCACAAGTTTCAAGTAGGAGAATTAATTTGGTTAGTTCGTTAGTCGGTATTCTTCTGTAATAATATGAATAGGAATGGATTCGCGAGGGAGGCAATCGAGGACGATCCTTGGTCTGGAAATAAGAGTGATTGAAAGATGGAATAAGAAAGGAAAAAAGACGAAAGGAAGAATGAAGTTGAGGAAAGAAGAACAAGAAATAAAGAAACACCGATTTCTGGGAGCAATCTTGAAACAATCAAAGTGTGGATGTGTACTTTTATATACTCGTTCGTTTTCTCAATAAAACTTGTGTCCCTGCTCGAACAAAAGGAGGACTTTAAAACATTTCGACTTTCCAGAGATTTGAGACAGGTTTTGACGTCAGAGTTGTAGAAGATTTTTGATATCGAAACAAAATTCGTCCCATGAAACCGGTCCTCTGCATTTCTCGTGAAGAAAATCATATTTTTTCACCTTTCTTTAATGATTCCTTATTAGAATATTATGATTTCATCAACGTCATGTTATATATTTTATTCGCCTTTTGTTTTGGTTCTGTGCGAAAAGTCGTATTGAATAAAGAATTTTTACGCCTAAATAGAAAAGAAACAGTCAGAATTTCGGCGCATTTTCAACATTCTTTATCCTTTTTTGCATTTTTTGAAAGTTGAAGACTTCTTTGAAGACAGAAATGCAAATTATTGAGAATTTAAATAATTTTTAAAAACAACTTTATACTTCTATTGTAACTACGAATCGCTGACATCTCTTTCCAGCAAAACTACAACTCGATTATATTAGCCTCCAAAACTCCCTTCGCTGTTGTGCCACATAACTAAATACGGATTTTTAAAGAATACAATCACGTAAAAATATTGAGACGTGTCGTGGTAAGTTTTACCGAGGCGGTTATTGAATCTTGTAAACAACGCCGTGATAATGTAAACACACGCAAAAACTTTCGAAGTAAAACAAAAAAAAGGTGGGGTGATATATTGCAAACTTCCTACCATATCGTGGAAAAATTCGAAGTTCGCATGTGATAATCAGTTTGAATTCGAACCTATTTTTCGCTTTTCTTTTTCATCATCCACGCGTATTAGGTATACTTTCATGTTCTTTCTACTTTATAAAAGAATACCAAACTTATTCTACAAAAGGGAGAGATAAAAGTAAGCTTCCTCCTTGTAAAGAAATTGTCGCTTATTATTTATCTTATTGTTTTCTTATCCATCCTGCTCTTCAAATCTACAATTTTTAAAGTATCTTTCGTACAGCTTTATCAATAAATTTTGTGGAGAGTAGAACTTGTAGGTACAATTTACCCAGTGGGATCAATATTTATCCTGGACTGTTTAATGCGAGCAAGTATACAAGTGCTATCAATACGTTTGTCAAGATATCACACAATTCCGTCATCTCTAACAACATATGAAAGTCTCGATTTTTTTAGTCACAAAAACGAATGCTTGCTCAGAAGTTTGTAAGTCTTTATTTTTCTGCTGCTGTGACGATTTTTGCATCATAAAAATTTCTATTATTACAAAAAAAAAAAAAAAAAATTGAGTTTTAGTATATGTTTTTATATTTCCCATTTTCGTTACAATAGATACACAGCGTTGATATACGTTACATATGTGATATAATCTGAATTTTAACATGAGAACACATAAATTTACGTTAATAAGTTCTGAATTCTACAGGTCATCATAATATTCAAAAAACACCAACACAAATAGTGATGTTGAGTAGATCAAATTCATCCGATCTGCTCAATTTCCATACATACCTTCTCCATAGCTGGGGCTACATCATCGAGTAGACGTAGAAGACAGGGAAAATGAAGGAGATAAATCTCTCCCCTTGTAGATTAGAATTCACTCTTAATACTGATAAGCAAACAAATTTTCAGTCCCCGCCTCTGGACCGTATAGTTGTTCATCCATCCCTCACTTCCGCAATAATCCTCGCAAATTACAATTTAATCCTAGACTATGACGCGAGTGCCACTCACTAGGATAAACATTCGTGGTTAGGAAAATCATGTGGATTATATTGGATGTAAGATATCGAATATCATCTCGTTTGGTGAGTATCGCCAATTAAGGCCAAAATTTTGTCATTTGTTCCAATGTGATAGTGAAATTCACAGGTCCGAGTTATCGAAAATCTGAAAATTTGTTAGTCTCTCATTTCTCAGGCTTCCCGTCTAGAGCAATAATAAGGCCTTCGTTCGCGGATATAGAGAGAACAAAATACATTTCATATCTACAAATATTTTAAAACAGTAGAAAAAAAAATGAAAATTTCAGTTAAATTACTTACAGCAGGACAATGCGCTCAATCTACTTCTGGAGGCGATGTGCGAAGGAAAAATATAAGGAAAAAAATTATAATGACGATAATTTGATTATTTTTTTTAAAGAAAAAGTTTGTTTCATCTTGTCTCTAAAATTCGCTCACTCGAATTCGCTCGCATGGAAGACGCTACGAAAAATGTTGCTCAATTTGCCCATCGGGAATCAAATTGAAGAGGGAGAATTGGAAGAGAAAAAAAGTCAATTCTTGGTTTTCATCGAGAGCTTTGTAGCTGGCGGATACGAATGCTTCATGAATACGTAATATGGAAAGTTTTATTGGCGTACGAGCGGTTAAAAAGTTTCGACCGAGAAGTTTGCTAGCCATTTTCAATTACCGTTGCAAAGTGTCGAATTACCTTCAGTGTATGTACACTGGTGCTCGAAAGTCCTTCTTTCGCACCTTGATTTTCGTGTACATAGTTAACACCTAAATTAATTAGGTAGTATCGACACACGTCTCTTCAGTGGTTGGAAAAAAAATGAAAAAGTGGATAAAAGAACGCGAGCAAAACTTTTTCTTTCACCTTTTTCTTCCCTTTTCTTTCGTAATAGTTGGCTACGTAAAAGGAAGGTGCAATTGTGATTGAAACTCACGTACAAATGTGCATTTGTGAACTTACTTAGTATCTTAGTTTGTTAGAGAACATCGGATGGTAGTGTACTTTGATATTTTACAGTAGTGTATGGGTGTGTTCTTTTGTGCTTTATTTTTTCAATTCTTGCCTTTAGTCTTTTAGCCGGAGCACACAGCATGAGAGATCAGGAAGAGCGTACGACTGTGGCGAGTAGTTCGAACAAATATTAGATATTATAACTCTGTGCACTTTTGGCCCCAGTAAGTGCCCGGGCCATTCATCATTTTGGCAAAAATGTGTTCAAATATCAGCCAAATTCACAAATCTCACGTACGACTGGAATCGCCACAATTTATCGCTCTCGCGTTACAATTCAAAGTTTCAGCCTGTTGTGAACACGAATTAAAATATTTATTCGAATCGTTTCGAATAAATATTTTTCTCGCGCATCAACCGTTTTTCTCATTTTATTTTCGTCTTCGTTCGTAGCGAACGCGTACTCTACGCGAACTACCCCCAAACTATCTAAAAGTCTCCTACCACCGTCATCACATGATCGCACCGATTCTCTCCTCCAAACACCCTATAAAACCACCTCCGCGAGCCGCGTTCGTCAGTCTTCGCGAAGCCGGACCTGGCTTCAAGTCCAGCTTCTCTCGGGCTTACCACCGGCTTAACCTCGCTATCTTCACTTCTCTGGCAGCTTCGCCTACCGGCTTCTCCTGCTTTCTACTGGCTTCTTCAGCTTTTTCTCCAGCTTTCCTCTCTTGCTTTAACCTCTCGCTATCTCCCGCTATCTCTCTCTCTCTCTCTCGCTTACCTTCCTCGCTTCCTCTTCTTAGCTTTTCGGACTGTTCTCCGCGGTGCCCGCGGGTGTAGTCTTTCCTTATCTCGCTAAGGCTCCTTCCTCCTGTTGCTCGCCGCGGTGTCCGCGGGTACAACAGCGTATCCTCAAGCCAAGCCTCCGCGGTGACCGCGGGACTGGTTTCTCTTCATCTTCAATCGCTCCCCCTGTTGCTCGCCGCGGTGTCCGCGGGTACAACAGCGTATCCTCTCGATTAGCCTCCGCGGTGTCCGCGGGACTGATCGTCTCTACCTCCTCGACACTTCCTCCTGTTGCTCGCCGCGGTGTCCGCGGGTACAACAGCGTATCCTCGAACCAAGCCTCCGCGGTGCCCGCGGGACTGGTTTCTCTAAGTCTTCAATCGCTCCCCCTGTTGCTCGCCGCGGTGTCCGCGGGTACAACAGCGTATCCCTACTAGCCAAGCCTCCGCGGTGCCCGCGGGACTGGTTCTCTCTCTCTACAGTCTTCCCCCCCTGTCGCTCTCCGCGGTGCCCGCGGGTACGACAGAGTATCCTCTCAGGCTAAGCCTCCGCGGTGTCCGCGGGACTAGTCTCCCTATCGGTCAAACTTCTCTTTCTTTCTTTTTTCACTCTCTCACCCTCTCACACGCACACCTACACACGCATCTCTTTATTAAGGCGAAGCAAAAGAAAAAAATACAGTTCTTTTTCTGCAACCCTTGCGTTGTTATTTACTATTTATTCGATGTCGCGTAACGCCGATCCACCTCCCGACGCTTTTAGGAGCCTACGCAGTCGACAGGTGCCCCTAACACCGTCGTGGCGTGCGGACCGCCGTGCGCAACAAGCCCATAAGCATTTTTCAGACAGAGCAGCAACTTAGTCTTTCTTCTGTAAATTACCTCAAGTTTTCCTAAACCAATGAGGAGAAACGAACGTTCAAAGGTCATACTTTCAACACTGTCTTAATTGCGGCACTCAAGCGCTCTTCTTAGTTTCTGACTTCTCATAATCTCATTCTCATACTGTGAGCTGGCTTCACCTCTTGCAGGCCAAAAAAGTTGCTACTATTTGCTACTGAGTACTGTAATGGCATTACCCAACTTCTTTATTGAAAATTTCTTACCTCTCAAAAAAATAATACGTTTTTTAACTTTTACCTTGTATCAGTCTAACTATCTGTTAAATTTTTCCTAAATTCGAACTGATGATCTCGGTTTCTTGTTAATCATCCAAACCGCGATATTCGTAAGTCACAAGAGGTAGTTAGGCTATTTGAATTTCGACAGCTTATGTACTAGTTCTTTGTTTACTTTCGCCTCAATTAGTCATCGAGCGAATATAGAACGTAAACAGCGCAAATATCTTGGGGTATATGAAAACGGCTCGGTTTTCCCCCGAAATGAGTTTTTTTTACTTCGTATAGAGACGCGTAAAAAAGTATTCGACGTTTTAGATTAAACCTAATAAATTTTTCAATAAATAAGATTAAGCGAAGTTTCCCCTTATGTAAACGGCTACACGGTCTAGTCGGGTTGTATAAAGCTTACCCTTGAACCCTCGTTCGCACGTATTTTCAAACGCATAGAGTACCTTCGTTTTTAATTTCCTGTATTTATTAATATTACATGGAGAGTGAATGATGTTGCCACTTTCGTAATTTAGAAGGGTGATGGCGTATCAACCGAAGCAGAAACATTTTCCTTGGATAATGGATGAAAATACTTGCCGCCGAACTGAAAAGACAGCCAACTTGAATGCCAATTGGCGGGCATGTACTCTTATTCTCTGTTTCAATTCTTAATGTGTTGAATTATCCGAATCGAGGAGGTGTGAAAGCGTGATTTTTGCTTGTGTTTGACTAGCTATAGACCGCACGTACAAATATGACGTCTTAGGAAGAAGAACGAGAGAATGCAAAAAGTATCGTAGTACATAATATAAATTGTGTGCGAGGTAAATTAATTCCCAGCTGAATTTAGGCGAAGTGACGCGACGTCGATGCTCTCATATTTCAATGAAAAGCCATCAATAATCGCTTGATTTTCAATTCTATTGCCTTCATCCGCACTGATGCTGTGCGTGCAGCTTACGCCGCGTCGCATCGGTCGTAACTTGGCGCGTAAATCACCATCCAGTTATACTGTATACGGACGCACGATGTTTGAAGAAGGTGTCCGAAGACGACGAGACCATTTTTCAATTTCTAATTCAACAATAGCCTAACAGCATCGCGCTGCTATTTTCTCTCGCCCCTCTTTCCCCTCGAAGGTATACGTATTCGTATTTCCTCTGCTTTAAAGTCTTATCCATCGTTTTCTTTGATATCGATGTAGCCAAAATTTTAGTTTGCGCCAATATTCACGATAGAGTGGTTCCTCTTTATTGCTATCATCACGAGCCAGTGATTGTCGCGAGCTGGTAATCTGTATTCGACGCTGTTCGAGCTCGACCTTAATTAGCCGTATTCAATTAATACCGCTCCAGTAAACTGATACATCAGACAATTCCCGCGGCGCTTATCAAAGTGGCTAAGCGTACACGTGCGTAATCTTGAAACGGTGTGATGCGAAAATGTCAGTCGAAGTTTATCCTATTTTATAATCCCGCTAAGTGAGGGTATCATTTTTGCTCGAGCTCGGCCCTCGTCGAATTACGTTTTTTTACTTTTGGAATTTCACAAAATTTTACGCGCATGGAAAAATAACGTTCGAAATTTTCGGTTTACATCACGCATGCGTTTCGGAAACAGGTCTTGAGAACGATAAATAGTGTAGATTTTTGATCAAACAATAAAAAATCAGCGGAATCACAGTAGAAATTTTCATTCGATATCACTTTTGTGAGTTCTTATTACGAAAACCAACTTTAGTGCCAATATCTCATTTCATAAATTCGACGGACTCCTGTGAATTGTTCGCTCTTTAGTGTTTTAATTTGTTTTGTCAAAGTTCCTGAAATAATTTGAAACATTTGGTACTTTTCGAGAAATTAAGTTATGGTTCCGACTTTATTACGAAGCTCCGGAATGCTCTCTTTCAATCTCCTGGATTCATTTCAGTCCACTTTTGAGTATCTCTCGGTATAAGATTCTAGGTCCTCATCGCATAATATTCTGAATTTATCCTTCACGACTTGAAAGTTTTGAGTTTGTTAATTTATCATGGTCATTTGAGGTTTTCGTCAGTTATTTTCATCTTTTCGTATAGGTAGTAACTGGTCTGCCTATCTGTACTATACGGACATGTGGTGGAGGTAAAACATTTTTCCCTCAGTGTGGTACATTATGCGTGTTTTTGACGTAAAGACATTCTTTATCATTTACTGCTTTGAAAATATCCAGAAATCATCCTCTGTCCAGATGTAAATGCCAATGCTTTGTAAAACGGAGACCGCAGTCGAATGCTAATCTTCGTACAAATTCGCATTTCTGTCGAACATGTGTGTCATTTTATAATACACATTTTACTAATTTTTAATTCTGGATCCGTACACGAATGTATTAGAGTGATTATGTAAATCGTATCTTTTCCATAGCATTTTTTATCATTATTTTATACCTTATTATAACCCCGATTATATCTCTCAGCGGGACGATGTTGTGCAGGGATTCGCGCATGTTTGCGGTAATTATGAATTACTCGTCTCTTGTTTAGACCTCCATCTCGGACGTTATTTTTACGAAACAGGAGCATGCATGTATATACTACATAAAAACCGCCGTCAAGATGTTGGAGGTTTGTCAACATTACTCGTAGTTGAATTCGGTTGATGTCGCATCCTGTAACATGTGCGTATGCATACTTTATATACATAGTCGTAACAAGCCGAATACGTAATGCGGTACATTGCTGTAGGTCACTTATTCTCAGTGTGAGATTAAAAGTTAAGCATTTTGAAAACAGTTGTGCTGCTGTTCCTATTTCTACCAGCGCGGATAGATGAATGAATGTAAATTCGAAGAAAAACCCTAAAACTCAACCTATAAAAGCATCGATATCGCCTTCCGCCATCCTTCTATACGCATCAGCATCCTTTTAGCGCCGGAACAAAGGAGACAAATGTGCGGAGGACTTGGTCTTTTCTGATTTCGGTAACGCAATTGTTGATTCTATTTTTTTCGACCACCTATGGTGCTTGCCGAGAAATGAGTAAGTTTTCCGTAGTTCGGAGAAAACGGTTCGATATGAAGAGATCCGCGTCGGTACCTGCATTATGCGTCATCATAAAGAGCCGGAGCGTGTACGTTTTCCATAATGTAAATTTCATTGGTAGGTGAAAATGGGACGCGAGGGATTCATATGTGTAAATTTGCGTCTTTATGATAGCGTCGCGTCATGCCGTTGCAAATCGATTATGAATACGTAATGATTGTTTGAGCGAGGAAAGCATACGTAATTTTCGATTTTCCGTCGAATTGTCGAGGAAGATATTTTTATGGGGACTATACCCGCTGGAAATTTGGAAACGTTAATTTGTTAGTTGGATAGCCTGACAATGACCACGTTATCTCGCTTCGTACTTACAATCGCCCGCGTTCTGTCGACCAGCCGAGTAGTACGTAAATGAGGATGAATATGACTGAAAAAACCGAAATTCACGATTCTACTAATAATGAAGAATAATTTTCATCAATATTTTTGGATCATGTACGAAAGATAGGTGATCTAGTGGAACGCTAGAGAATATATAGCTTTTGTGAATAATCCAGGTAACCGAATATCATATCTCGTCACTAAATAGAATTTATAAGAGGCGTAGTGAAAGTGGGGGAGGAGAAGTTCTTTTTCCAATGAGACGATGGCGTTAGTAAAGTTTGTTCCTTATGGTGAATTCGATCATCATTGAGGCAAAGTTTCTGTGACGTATGGATAACTCTTAAAATTATGTATTTATATTGGTTAACTTGTATTGATGACGATGTCGCCATAATCCCCACTTCTAGATTATCCGACTTGTTGTTGATGCAGGTTGATCAGCTGAAAGATGTTAACAGAGAGCACGATCTTAGAAGTGATTGTTCGAGAGTTGACCTGTTACTGTTGACGCTTGCTCAAAGCTTAGCTTGTATCGAACCGCGGACCTTCGGGTTACAAAGCCGTACTGAGCCGCTTAAAACCATACAGCGTATTGTTACATCTAAGATGTTGATGAGAGTTTTGCCGTGCAACTATCGAATTCAAAAATGGCCGATGATTTGTTATTTTCTGTAGTATAAAACAGAAGACTGTTGGTTTTTTGCAGGTGAGTTACCTATGGCACACGCCGAGGATAAAGAGCCTTGACTCCTGGCAGATTAAGAAGATGAGCGTGAAAGAAGAAGTACATGAAACAATACTCTTTTCGAAAATTGAGATCCCTTCAACGTATTGAATGTGGATTAGAGCAAGATGTGAGCACCGTAGGTAGAAAAAAAACAAGCATAGGAAAATAAAATTCAAGTTTTCAACAAAATTATAATATTCAAAGAATGTATGTTTTACACGATGACTGTTTCTCTACCTCGGAATTATTTGAGAAAAAGTCAACGAACGTCAAGGAACGTTGCAACAAGTCGATTTTAGTATGCGTCCTGAAACAAAGTTTGAAGAAATGATCGAAATCAGATATTTTCGTTCTACTCAGACGAATCAGATTGACGATAACATTCTCAACTATGTGAATTCGATTTTGCATCCTGCTCTTACTCTTCGCAAAGGGTTTGCTGTGATATCAAACACGTACAAATATTATAGTTTCTTGAGAGTACGCATCCGTGATCCCCACATTCTTTATCTGAAGAAACAAGAAACGTATGTATGTTGATCGTATGGCACATGTGTAGGGTATAGACATATGTGTATAATACTTTCAACCCTACCTATTTGTTTTCATTTTAGAATATACTCCCCCGATATCATTGAAACGTGTGTGTGTGTGTGTATATATATAGGCGAGTATATATTTCTACCATCGATGACAGATCAAATACGCCGTTTGGTACATCGTCACACGACATACCGTAAACGTATCTAGGGTCTTCCATATCGTGTAGACCAAACGGTACGTTCTATTTTCGCATCTGCTGCTCGTTTCTAATTCAATAAATCATCTGCAAAATGACCCATTTATAGTGAACAGTTCGTAGAGTATACGTATTCTGTAGCTCGCATATCGACTGTAAAATAACAATTTTCGGCTTCTCAGCAAAATACGAAAGCCGCAATTACAATTTGTGGCCTTTACAACTTTTGACATAATTGAGGTATTCTAAGAGCTAGGGCATACGACAGCGAGTACGTGGCTGTAGTGTCTCGCTGTGCAAAGAAAGTTGGAGGGAGAGTGGGTGCGTGAACCAGAATTATGAAATATTAGTTAGACCTCCCTGCGAGTAGCACTCATATTCTTTTGCGCGCTGTTGGCTCTTACTTTCAATCGCCAACATAGCGAAGAGTACAACGAATATCGTAACAAACTGATTATATTCGACATTTGACAGAGATATAGCTGACTTTGGAGGAGTTATCTTTACAACAGTTGAGCCAAAACGTGACTCTGTACGAGCAGCTGCCATTCACCGTATATTATTAGGATAGCGCTGTATGTACATCGAGATACGATCGACGCGTCGCGCCGTCTGCGTTATGGATGTAGACCGGAGTACACGCGAGTTTACAAATTGTATTCAAGGCTTTCGCATGTCAACCAAGTTTCGGCAAAACCCTCAATCCACCGTGTGATCGTTTCTACGTTGACGGGTTCACTCGATTAATTTCGTATTTGGCGAAGCGTTAAACTGGAGCTCGGTGTAAATTGCTGGAGAAGAGTGAGAGAAAAACCACGATTATTCGATTGTGAAAATCGTGGCAGTACAGAATGATTTATAAACGCGTATGTGTACACTACATTACCTCTGGTTGTGTATTCGTATTATATAGGTAGATATTACGAGGGAAAATAGAAGGCATCTCAGAGTGGCTGGAAGGAAAATAAGATACGTTGGTAAACAATCAAAGAAAATTAAATGCGTTGTAGCGATTGTTGACGAAACAAACTATGGATGGAAGGATGAAGAAAATTTGTGAGGTTTTTTATCGGTGCATTTTGTTCTTAATATGGCTACTGGATCTTATTGCATGCATTTCATGGACGAGAAAATTTACTTCTTTATCTTAATGATTTCACCTGATGAACAAAGTAAGATACTCTTACATCACCCGTCCCTGTTTTTATTACGCAGAAAATTAATAGAAATTTTCCTTCTCAACCAGAACGAAAAAGTTCCCGAGAAATGCGACTTCAATGAAAATCCCTCGTCATTTTTACTGACAGTCATGTAAAAAACATTTGAGGAAGTGTTCAATTTCTGTTATTATAATTTGTACACGTGACAAGACAAAACGAATGATGCATGTGGAGGAAGTGTGATGTTATATAGAATGGAGATCATCTGTTATACTATCGCACATCAGTTCATTACTTACATAAATATGCATGTTCGTCATACTTAGTTATCTGTACTGAGAAACCGGTATTAACTTTGCGAAACACTGTTATAATACTCGTAAAATGATAAAAATCACGAATCAAACAGTAACGCTCTTGTAGAACGACTTATTTACCATTGGAAAATAAGTATGATTTTATTATTTCTACATCATTTTTTTCAAAAAATGGCGCAATATGATACACATTTTCTTCTCACTCGTCTTTCAGAGTTGATCCGCAACTCATTAAATTTGAAAATTTATAAAATCTTTTATCAAGCGCACATCAAGCGCGTGTGTTGTTGAAGAAAAGCAGCCGCGCATTATATCCATCTCAGTAATTGCCTGTCACAGTTATTTAATTGCATTTTATTGAGAAACGATTATCGAATCTATAGTACGCATTAATTTTAAAAAATATAATGAGGTGTTGAAAATAAAAAATCAGAGTTTGAAACCGTAACGCGAATATTCCTTTGTCATCGTTAGAATTGTGGAGGAAATCGTGGATTTTCCCCAGTTTCTTCGACCTCAATACTTAGGGGTTAGGACTTGGAAAAATTTCGATCGCTCAGCTTCGTATATCAAGAAGGAAACTCGTAAAAGTTACGACCAGTTCTCTATTAAACAGATTTTCTGCTCAGCTCACCTTATGGGTGACATTTCAGCACATTACACTTAGCTGAGACAAATGGATTATCGACTCCCATGAGGAAGACGCGGAGGGCAAGCGTCATCAGGCTACTGATTGAAAATAAGAAAGATCTCAACTGTCAGAAATTTATTCGCGCATGCTACCTTCTATATTAGAAATCTACAACATCAATCACTAAGAAATTGCTATTTCTTAATCTATCAACTCTTTAATTTTTCTTACAGAAGTCAAAGGGGTCAGTTTTGCAATTAGTCTAAATTTATTAGTAAAATTTTTAAGGAAATTAATTCATAATGAATATAAAAAATTAATACTTTATTTTAAGTTACTTAAAAAAAAAAATTAATTAATAATAAAATATTAACAAATTATTTATTATATTTTATTTTATTTTAATATTATATATTATCAATAAATTTGATAAATACTCCACCTTATATATATTCAATTTCACATTATATTTCTTTTACTTTAAACTTAACATTAATATCATGAATAATAACAATAATTTTTGCCTATATAAATAATTTTAATATTATTTTTATAAATCTTTCACCAAATGAAACTTCATTAAATTATTGTTAATAATTTATTTTATAATTGAAAATTTTAATAAACAATTTAAATTTATAACAATAATTTAATTAATTAAATATATAAATTTATTAGTAAAATTTTTGAGAAAATTAATTCATAATGAATTTTAAAAATTGACACTTTATTTCAAGTTACTTTGAAGGAAATATTTTAAATAATAATAAAATATAGTTATAAAAAAAATTATTAATAAAGCATGAATAGTTACTATTCTATAATAATAATTATTATAACTTTTTAAATTTAAAAAATAAAATCAACATAAGATAAAAATTTTCTAAAATTAAATTGATTTATTTATCCTATAAAATGAAATATAATAAATAATAAATATTTCGATGATATATTTAAATAAAATTTATTGACATTATAAATAATTATTTTGAAAATAATCAAAAATTGAATAATTTTTATTATTAAAAAATGATTTTTATAAAAATTTAATTAATAAAATTGATTTATTAATACCTGTATTAATTTAAATGTAATTATTGAAGGAATAATAATTATTAATTAAATATCAAATAGAATAAAAATAATTATAATATTATTAATAATTTTATTAATTTTATTAATTTATATAATAATTTTTATTTGTTAATATAGTATTTATTTATATAACAATTTTTTCATATTATAGTTTAATATTGATATTTAAGAATAATTTATGAATAAATTTCAATTCAATAAATTTAGTAATTATTAATAGTATTATATTACATGTAATTTTATTAATGTTTTTAATAAAAATATCAATGTTTCTATTACATTATTGATTAAAAAAATTGATAAAATAAAATTTATTAATCATAATTTAATTATTAATCATTTAAAATTAAAATATTAATATAAATGGAATAGAAATAAAATTAAATATGATGATATGAAATTGAAATTTTAAATTTTTATGTAATAAATTTATATTAGGTACTTGTACTAGAGTATGCTCGAGGGACATTTTGTTTCCTCAGATGGTACCTCATTTTCACTTGACTTGTGAGCTTGAAATAAATGCTCTTAGTATATTCTGAAGCTTCACTAATATGAGGCGCATTATCATTTTTTACAACTTTTCAATACTTTTCTACAGTTTGAAATGATTGAAATAAAATAAAATAAAAACAAAGTGAATCATTTGATTTCTAGTCCTCTTAACATCTGACCAATTTTTCCAGTATTTCTCCGAAACGAAATTCCTTCCTCTTATTTACTCCCCTTCGAACCTGCCCTCTGCTTAGCTATATCACATAGTATCCTTTTATTCACGACTCTAAGACGCTGAACTTGATGGCTCATTCATGCAGCTCAAACTGAATAATCAAGTTTACAAGCACGTCCATGTTTTGAAATAACCTACATGCTAAAATGTAAACATATGGACAACAAAATTCCCGTCCTTTTCGATATCTCTTCTCAAACTACGTCAGACTCGAGTATAGAATTTGTTAGACACAAAATAAGTTCGCAGGTTTGTGTTAAATTGAAACAATTTTCGAAAGTCCGAGTCTCTTTCATACGCATCTTTGTCGTTTAAGTCGTTAATTTGAACTATAACTTTGATAAGTATAATCATTTTGCATCCACTATTTTTTTTTTTTTTTTCGATTTTGTCTGGTTTCTATGTTTCTTTCTCGTCTCTCAGCCAGCAAATCTTTTCTTTTAATTATTAGTTACCTAACTTTCTCCCGAACAATAATGGCTTTTCAACGAGCTCTTAATAATAACATTAGGTACTTATTGGCTTTTTTTTCTTCCTTAAACTTTGATGTAATCGTCGCTGCTTCAACTTTTCGCGATGAAACCAACTTCTTGAGAAAACCTCGATTCGTAGCGGGTGCTAAAATGATTTTGAGATTTTGTTATTTGAAAAATGTTAAGAAGCGCTCTCAATGTAAACGAATTGGAACGTGAAAATAATCAGTGCCGCGAGGTTGAGAATCTCTCCGACCAATGTGTAGTAAATTATTGTTTTACGTGATTGGTACTCGTCGTATTTATTATAAATTGAAAACCGATTTTGAGAGAGAGAAAAGAGGGAAACTCCAGAATACGAAATTGTACTGCACAAGGAGTGCAGAAGAGACGGAATTATGAAAAATAATAAAAAAAAAAAAAAAAAAAAAAAAAGAGGAAAATAATCGTCAATGGAAAGCTTTCTCAAATTATGATTTTCATTCTAATCGCATCTCGTAGTTTGTTTCTGCGGTGAATTTCCTTGAAACACGCCGTGAAATAAGTCGTTATCCTTTCTGACAGCTAACGCGATATGGTTCTTTTATTGTTTTCAGTTTGTGCGGGGCTTTTATAATGCGAGCGTGGAAACGACGTGCCGATATTTCAATTTCGAAACGCGAACGTTTCCTTCATTATAATTTCATTGTAGATTGTAGGTTTTGAAACAAATGCAAAACGTTGCATGCATTCTTTCTTACTGTGGATTCTAGGCAGTTGCGTGAAAATATTCAATAATTTTGTCAAATATTTCCTCGATAATGAATCTACCTGTTTCGAAAATTATCAATCGAATAATGTTATCTCAATCTTACATACCTTGCTGTGACTTTAGTTTACAAAGGATTCAAATAATTTCAATGGAATGAATGACTTGATGGTACATTGGATTTTCCTGTAAATATTACATAAGTATATACTTCTTGTAAAGCGTTCATCGCAATCTAATAATCATTGTAAAAAGTGATAATATTTTGGCACTGGTTACTTTTGAAGGGAATTGTGTACCAACGCGTGTATAATTTCCGTGTTTCGAAGAAAATATCAATGTACCTACCAAATAGGAGTTCTTGAAGACAAGATTTTTATAATTAAAAAAAAACATTACTGTATTTTAGAAAATATACAGGACCTGAATTATTTTTCAGTCGGTATGATTACATTGTGGCGCCACTTGCGTCAACTAATGTATTCTCCGTTAAAACTTGTTCTCGTGCTCACTCTCTCTCTCTCTCTTCGTTTTTGTTCTCATTTTTTTACGATCATTCTTCCCAATAATTTTAATTAACGAATATACCGTCGGATTTTCGTCCCAATCTCGTTTTCTCTGTTAAAAAGATTACTATAACGTTATAACCTCGCAAGTACGTAATATGTATGTATACGATCTATTATGATGATTTTGTACTGGTACTTCGAGCAATCCTCAAAGACTGTTCGTTTACTTAACGAACCATTCGAATTATTCAGCATTTTCATCTTACGTTGCGAGAAGGAAGTGCGCAGTACAGTATTTACAGGGTACCCGCATCGCTGAAAATAAGTCAACTTACACAAGTCACTCGCACATGTTGTCTTCCACCAATCGTGTATTCACGAGAGCGGCAAAACAATAACATCAAAAAATTGAGATTGAAGTAACTTCGCGTAGACCGAGTTCGAAGTAGAATGAATATTTGCGAGTTGGGGTATACAAAGCGTTTATGAATATTTTATTTTGTCGAGCGGGATACCTAAGACTACGATAGAGTCTTATTATCATCATTATTTTTCTTCTCTCAAAGATCCGTTGCTATATTAGCAGAAATGACTTTTGATCAATGTATTTCTATCAATTAAGAATTCTGTTTGGAAGTAGCTGAAAAATACTCTTTGAGGGCTCCGGAAAGTCGAAGATATTGTAAAAGCTCGGGGCGAATAAAAAATTCTTTTTTTGTTTTCCGCTGTTGTCAGAGTAGGAAATGAGGCAAAGGTAACAGCGTTTATTATTTATAATCGAGCTTGACTGTTTCGTAGTCAGCCTCAACTTCAATGGTGCCTCATAATATGTACTGAGTTGGAATGCGTGGAGTATTGTTGTAAATGTGATTTTGTGTACAGCTTGAAATTTTTTGCTATGTAAGTGCTATATAATGTGACAGTTTGCGATGGATTACGGTGGGGTAATTTTTCTCCTTCGACGAATCGGGTCTAAAAAATTTATCAAATCGAAGACATTCTGTCAGTTTTTTGCTCAAGAAACACGATCATGCTTCAAAAAAGTGAAAACTGCTCATTTCGTTTCCTTTGAGTTGTACTTTTCTTCTTTGAGTTCGCGTAATTTATCTGGTCATTTTGTTGAAATTGTCCTAAAAATTTTCAACGAGCCTCTTGTGACAAACCATCAAGGCGTACCGTAAGAAGGCTCATTTTTGAGACATTACTGCCCAAGAGGTATGAACAACTTATAAAAGAGTATTTAGTTTGAGGCGTTCACGACGACGTTGATAATTGAATAGTGTCCAGTTATTCGAGATGATTGTAGACTCAACTTTTATGCTCGAAATTTTATCCAGCTCCGATTCGAGGAATGTAACGGGATACTGAAATCACCGTAAGAAGAGTGGTCTCTTAGGTGTATCATCACTCAGGAATAATTAATAAAAGAAAGAATACTCGTTCATTTTTCGTGGTATCGTTCTACCATAAAGGTTGGTTATCAGGCCTTTGTCGTGCGTAAGTTTGAACGTATCGTTGAATAATAATGGTAGATGGTTCAAAGTTTCCTTGTGAATTTAAATTATTGATGTAGACTGCTCCGTAACTAATCGCTTGTGTGTGCCAGGGTATTTGATATTTCAGTCTGGCCTTAGATATTTTACTCTTTCGGTTTACGTAGAAAAATATTCTAGTCCTAGCTGTCCTGGCATTGGTTACGAGTCTGAATAATGGTCATATAGTCTATATCCCCAGTTTTTGATTCAATTTCCCTGTCACATTTGTGTTGAACTGTATACCGCTGTTTTTTTTTTATGTCTTTACTCTGACCTGACTGTTAATTTGAAATTTTCCGAGTGCCTCCCCCCCCCTCCACCCTCGTCCCTCCGTGGGTGATTCGAAAATTTGCGAGTTCACCTTGCCCAGTTTATATACTAGGTATACTAGCTTTATGATCGCTATATTCTAGCTTTGAGCCTTCATTATACTAGACCTAATATACAGTCGATACAAGCGAGATCAGTAATCGATATAATCGAGATTGATTTAAGTGATCTTTACTTTGAATTTCCTTGCAAACGCCCGAAGACATACATAATTCTGTTGGTACTTTCAGTCTATGAGTTGCGTGAAATTTGACCACCGCGAATGAGCAGGTATTAGGCCTAAACTAGGCTGCTCGATTATACTGTATAGGTCTATACTGGGCTTGACATGAAACATGATCTTTTTCTGTTTGCCTCCACCGGAAGATTTCTTTTTTTCTCTTCACTGACATCCCTCCCGTTCGATCCTAGGGAGAGGCTCTGGACATGCACAATTGAATTAAAATTTTTCAAGGATTTTCAAAACAAAAATGGGTTGAATTGTTCGGGCTTTGAAGGTATTTGAACTTCATCATTAGCTGTATAAGGAGGTAAAGGCCAACAGGCGTGCACTGAAGGGAGGAGATGGGGGCGGCTGAAGCCCCCTTCTTAGGCTCGAAAAATAAATTTGTTGCACAGCACTAGAACGTACCTAAGTTGCAAACATATTTTTAAAACTGTCTTATTGCTAAGCGTTAATTGTTTCTTTTATTGAAAAAAAATGTCAAGTCCCCCCTCTCATCATCATACACTAGTATAAAGCTAGCCTAGTTCAAGTCTAGTATACTGTATATTAAACATTAGCTTATTATAAAAGACAATGACTTTAGGGGGTATTGGATTTCTTGGCGCAGCCAAAAAGATAAAGATCAGGTTCCATGTCTTTTCAAAATTTTGCCCAATCAGGTATGTTGTGGATAATGCGAGACAAAAATATTTGAGAGATCCCGTTTAAGAGATCATTAAAGTGTCTTTTATGACATAGGCCTACTTTAGAATATTTTTGGCTAAGGCTTTAGAACGGCACACATCGCTTGGCCTATTATAAGTCTACTTTGAAATATTTCAGGCTGATGAGATTAGGGAGCCTCACTCGCTCCGCTCGTTTGTCCCGCTTCTTGGCCTCGTGTAAGTCTACTTTAGTATATTTCAGATGTTGTAAACGGACCAGGATTCATGCCTTATGACGTCATCGACTTATAACATTACTGACTTATGACATCACCAAACTTATGACGTCACAAACTTATACCGTCATTGACTTATCACGTCAGCGTCACTGAACTTATCACGTCATCGACTCATGACGTCACTGACCTATGACGTCACTAACTTATGACGTCATCGAATTTTTATGATGTAACCTACTTATGACGTCATCGACATATGGCGTCACGGACTTAGGACGTCATTGACGTATGACATTACCAAACTTATGACGTCACCAACCTATGACATCATTGACTTATGACATCACTGATCGTCATCTAACTTATGACGTCAACAATTTATAATGTCACTGACTCATGACGGCTCCAATTTATGACGTCACCGAACATTATAACGTCACCAACTTATGCCGTCATTGACTTCTGACGTCACTGATCTATGACGTCACCAACTTATAACGGCACTGGCTTATGACGTCATCGAACTTTCATGACCTCACTGACTTATGACATCATAAACTTATGGCGTCACCAATTTATAACGTTGCCAACTTATGACGTCACAAACTAATAGCTTCATAATAGCTTTCAGTTTTCTTAGCCTAGTATACATCTAGCCTACGCCACGGCCGCCTCTACTAGAAGGCCGTATAACTAGATGTTCGACAACGCCGCGTGACGGCCGGCCGTTTCTACGCACGCTTACGGAAAAAACAGTCGAAACTCTCGTTAATCATTAATTACTGAATTATATTCGACTGTACGAAAAAAATGATTAAGAACATATCGAAAGAGCAAACGATTCTCGATTTTTTGAGCTCAGTCTCGTTCAGATTGATTAAATAGTGAGCGAGTTATTATCGTTTGAAAATAAAAAGTCAGACAGGGAGTACTACTCTTCGTCCCCTATCTGACTTTTTATTTTCAAATGATAATAACTCGCTCACTATTTAATCGATCTGAACGAGACTGAGCTCAAAAAATCGAGAATCGTTTGCTCTTTCGATATGTTCTTAATCATTTTTTTCGTACAGTCGAATATAATTCAGTAATTAATGATTAACGAGAGTTTCGACTGTTTTTTCCATAAGCGTGCGTAGAAACGGCCGGCCTTCTAATCTCGAGCGCGCGGCGTTGTCAAGTTAGTTTATTCGGCCTTCTAGTAGAGGCGGCCGTGCCTACGCCTTTTCATTATCATTAGGATAAGCTAGAAACTACAGAGGGGGGCCTCGGACTCGCAGATTTCAGAATCACCCCTGAGAAAATTTTCTCTAAATTTTTTCAAGTTCTTTTCGAGAGGGGGGGGGGGAAGGCCCCCTCGGACTCGCAGATTTTAGAATCACTGCCACAGTGAAAATTCCCACAAGTATGAGCCCCGAGCAAAAACATGAAACATGTCAAAAAGTTAAAAATGGATATTCAAAATTTTTTTTCGTCCATGAGAATGAACCTGAAACTACTGAACGTTCGATTTCACCACTTCGAATACAAATACATCAGATAGGCTCAAATGTTGTCTTCTAAACACGGAAGTTGGAGCTATTTAAGGGGAAGCACCATCTACATCAATTTTTATGGACGTCTAATTGTTCAAGAAATTGGTGAAGAATTTGAATGCTCTGAATAATGTATAACCTCTGAATGCTTTGAATAATGTAACCTAAGCTAACCTAAGAATAGCTCCTCCTCTCCCCCCCCTCCCCCGAGGGAGATTTCTTTGTGCGCGCCTGGAGGCCAATGGAACGATAAGATTCGCATCCTTTTAGAATTCTACTGCAAGAAAATTCCAAAAAGCATGAATTTTTTTTTACAAAAATTTTGTTGCACAAATAGTAGAATCTTTGAATGAAATAATCTCGGCAGAAATTTTGTAAAAGTCCTCGCTAGAGTTTCTTCCGGACACGTTTGCACGTCGCGTCGGTAAGAAGAAGAAGAATACGTACGCAATATATAGGTGAAAATAGGATAGATGAAAATAATATAGTATCGAAAAATAGGAGGTACGTGCCTTATGTGTGCAATTGCGAAGCGAGGTGCGTATTTATATTTCTTAGGTATTGTCGAAGGCATACGTTCGATCAAATTTTCCGCGTTATGAAATACTATCATTTTCTATTGATTTGTGTGATATCGAGTGTTTCCGGGAAATTGAATGTTCACTATTCCGTTTCTTCATCCGTGAAAGAATGAAAAAATGCTCTGACGAACTCCCCTTGTACGTCACAGCTTATTTCGGCTCACATGTACGTGAATGCGACAAAAAAAAATCCAGAAATCGGCGTTGAATATACGTTCAAACGAAGCTCGAATTTATCAAGACACGCACGCTGTATTGTTGTCTTTTTTGAACGTATCGAAAATTATGAAAGAAATCGAGCAAAAAAAAGCGACGCTCGCGATTCAACGAATTTTCGTCTCTTCGACGTCCGTATCGATGAATCTGAATTTTTTAAAAAGTCCTTATTTACGAGTAAGTATAACGATCCTCAAAACGAGGTAGGTACGTTAATTTGCAGACAAAATGGGGCCTCCTTGCAGATACTTTCTTCAAAGACGTATAAGCCGTAGTCGTTTTTGCCATCTATAAACAATTACGTAATAAATAATAAGGGTGCTCCCTCAAATAAAAAGAGTGTCTTCGTAGACAACAACAAATACAAACGAGAAAAAAAAAAAAAAGAAAAAGAAGTTTATACGAAAGGAAAAAAAAAATGATAAATGGGGGTTGACGGGTAGAGAAAGTAACCGAAAAACCATTCTCGTTTTCAAAGTTGAGTTCTGGAAACAGAATACTAATGTGTAGTCTCTGTGTGCAAGTATAATTTTACCTTCAGCCGCTTTGCGCTGGATTACAGCCAATTAGTAATCTCTATAACGCGAGGGAGTTTGTAATTTAGAACTTTTTTTTTTTCTTTTTCGCTGGTCGCGAAACCGTTTAATAAATTATGTGAAAACTTTGGTTTATCGTCCGCGTGTAGACGTATGTGGTTGAGCTTTGTAGTACATAAACGCGCGATTATATATGTACAAAAAAATGACTAATTCAATAAAAAGTGACTTCCGCCGACAAGTCGAAGGTGCACGCTCGCAAGGCGTGTAGAAAGTTTTCCGTAGCAAGGCGGAAAAGCGCGGCGCGGCGAAAATGAATATGCGAGTATTTATTACCGAATAGTACAGGTGTTATTTTTCTCGGTATTTATTTATTCATAATTATGGTAATAATAACGTTATATACCCTCGTAACGCCGTATTTTAGAGACGTATTGATGTACTGGGAGTATAACGTGCCACTTGGAAGCTGAAGCTCTTCACAAGAATCCCTGTTGAGGGTGAGGGTATACGTGTTCCTGTACGCCGCGTTTTTGTACCCCTATATCGTATTTGTACAAAGTACAATACATGTATACTCGTAGTACGAGTACGGTATTGTATGAAGTTTGCGAAAACTCTATTACGAATTATTCTCGTAGGTACGACAATAAATAAATATTTTTAAGCGAGTTCGGTTTACGGTTGCACAGGGTACTCAAAACATTTGTTTCAGTGTACGTTGATTTTAAAAACTGATTTGCTCGTTCTCGATTTAGCAGTACGCGTGAAACTTGTCATGTTTCTTATATTGACGTCCATAGAATTCTTTTCTCTGAAAAAACAACGCGTGTCGCTTTGATTTAGAAATAGAAAAACTAGAGTATTCGCGCTAACAGAAAAATAATGGATTTTTTCTCATTTGTTTTTCTTTTCTTTTGTTTCAGGTAAGCAATTGTGAGCTCTTCGGTACTGAGTCGCGGCAAAGTAGTATATTGGTAATAGTCTCCGCGTGGATAACTTTGAGGCTTTTTTACATCTGAAAAATTTCACAGTCTTATTTCTTAATGAAGGTACGTTTTGCAGTTCTTCGTTTGTATTTGGTCAAAAATTTGGTAACGCATGTGGATTTGTGTTCCCTGAAGTCAAGTCACTAATATCATGTGACAAGTCTAACAAGTTTCTCATTATCTTCGTAAGAAATGAATCGTACCAAGTTTTAAGTCTTGCCGTCTACAAATTCAGTTCGAGCCAGGAGACAGGCAAAAAATTACTTGAATCGATTGAAATCTATGCTTTTCGTTCCATAAATAGATGGCTTCGTTCTTTCAATTATAATAATATTAGAAAGTTGGAAAATCGTCCTGATCTCGTTTCCAATTGTACAGACTGTAATGCTTCCGGCAAGTTATCAACTTGAATTTACCTACTGTCCTCTTTTATAATGTAAGTACGTAAAAATCAAATGAGATATCTATTTTCAAAATATCTGAAGCAATATCAAGGTATGAAAAATATTATTTCAAGTTGATAACGTTCACTCGTTGAAGTATTTTGTTCAGCAATTACTGTGTAGCCCGAATATTTATCCCATTTTAGGCTTGAAGAAGTTTCTCTTTCGCGGTGTATCAATAACTTCGAGTTTCCATAGGAATTTAATGCTAGCTGTGGTCATTAACCCAACAATATATGAAGGCATTGTAGCTTGATGTTAATTCGTCTGCACTTTTTGATAAGATTAGGAGAATGATAATCTGCTGTATTTTCTACGATAATTTAAAGAAAAGTGTTTTTCAAATTGTTTTTCGATGGAAAATAGGGTTGCTAGTTTCTGGAAAATCTGGAAAACCTGGAAAAGTCAGGGAATTTCACTAGTCATGGAAAAGTCATGGAATTTCCGTCCAAATCATGGAATTTTGATTTCTTAGGCAAGAAACTATTTCTTACAAGAATTTCAAAAAACTTTGGCGTATTTTTGTGATTCAGTAAATTTTCTGAAATTGGTACATGGAAAAATTGACCTGGAAATCCTGGAAAAGTCATGGAAAATGACTCTTGTAAAAAACTGGCAACCCTGGAAAACCTACCCCAAATTGTCCAAGTTGCTAAGGAAAATTAATGATACCCAATTTGATATAATATTATTGTTGACTCTCTCATTTCGAAATCATTTTCGATCAATATAAAGAATTTATTTTTGTGTTACGCTATATTGTAAATTCGAATCAGCGTGAAAAGTCTCGCGAGCGAGTGATCGAAGAAGAATACGTTTGTGGCGTGTACGAGAATTTTCAAAAATTTAAAATCGAAACACGAAACGCCCCTCAAAAGAGAAGACGAGGAAAAACGAAAAGCAAACAGCCGAGATTGGCGCAACGAGCGTAACGATCGCGTCCAGACGTTCAACAATTGAAAAGACAAATTGGCTTCTGTATTCCGCGAACGTGCGTAGATTCCACAATTAATTACGTACGAAAGATGAGTCAATTGTAAACTTCGCGCTCGTCAAAAAGAAGAAGAAGAAGAAGAAGACGACGACGACTCGACTTTCTTCTGGTCTTTCTATGCGTACACCGAGCCCTTGGATCGTGGAACGACGGTCAGGAGGGACGCACTTTTAAAAAGGACGCAGTATACACGAAAGGCGTCGTCGAATATTGTTGCGAGTTGTGACACGCCACCTTTCTTTCGCATTGACAGCAATTTTCAGTTACGAAACTCGCTTTCCTCGTTTAATGAACCTAATTGTAACCGAAGAACGACGAGGATAATGATTGCCGGTAATAGGCGAACGAGAAAAACTCTTCGTCAGTTTATAACAAGACAGCTTTTACAGCCGACTAAGCTCAACTTTTTCTGCTAAATTTACTTAAAAAAGAAAGAGAAGGAAAGAGAGAGAGAAAAATGAATAATAGAGAGTGCGAAGAAATGGTCTGAGAATGACATGGAAAAAGGAAAAAACTGTAGTCCGCAACGGAATGGTAATCTACCGTACGTTCAATTTTGCGTGTTCTCTCTTGTTTATTTCTACACTGAATTTTCGTTCATTTTGAACGGCATTCAAATTTGGTTGCTTTTCTTTCTTTTTTATTTTCGCAAAAGAACATCGGTATACGTCTATTATAAATATTTGGACTTTCTTAAATCTAGTTCTATTTGTTTTTGCCCTCTCTTCCTCCGCGTGAAGAGGGATGTTGAACAAGCTTTTCATTTTTTAATGATCCAAAGGTACCCTTTAACAGTTTTTTTTTCTTGTTTGCGCCGAAGTTACCGTGAACGACAATATTTATGAAGTGTGAAGGATACGCTACGCTATACTAACTTGTATGACGGATACAGTATCTACGAGTGTTATAAATCTTCCGTTGTAGAAAATTCCGGAAATGACTCTTGAGACTTTTTACCATTCGTGGTCGCATTCGATAGCCAGCGCTTTCAGTTTATTTTTCCCCTATACTCAACGACGATGTCATTTTACAAAAATGAGGCGTTCTCGGAGAGGGCTGTATAAATTAGGGATTAATAAATTGTACATCGGGTGAGCAAATTCCGTTAATCAACGTCATTACAATTTGGAAAAATTTATTCTTGTCGACTTCACAATACTAGAAATAAAATGGTGGTCTATACTTGAGCTAATTCGCGTTTTAGTAAAGTAAAATAGTGTCGACGATTAACAAATGCTCGTGGATCCTGGCATAAAGCCAATAAAGTTCTTCAGAGAGGGAACAATTACTCGGAGGATGGGTGCACCTTCAAAATCTTGCATATATTTTTTTGGATGTGGCGTCTTGTAAAAACGTAAAATATGGAGAAGAATAACATTAATTGCATCGGTCTAATCAGTCTTAGTATCTAAGATGAAATTTATTCTCATAACAATTGATGAATTATCGCAAACGTTACGTTCAACTTTGAGAGCGATAAAGAGAGAAAGAGAAATTTCGTCTGAATGAAATAAATGTTATTGGCTAATTTCAAATTAAGATGAGTGACTAGTTTTCTGAAACTATCAGCTCATGCGTGGTACTCGGAAAGTGTTGGTAATAAATGATCTCCCAATTAACGAAAAATTACTCTCTTCTCACAGAAATATTACTTTTTCGTGAGACTGATGTACCTGAGAATCCGTTAGAATCAGAAATCGAATAATTCTGTATGGCCTTCCAATTTTGGTCGCTGAGAAAATTAATGTACTCGTATGTCGTTCGAGCGAGCCCAGTACAATCGTTGCCATTATTCACTCCTCTGTTACCATTTTAAAATCGAAATTCAAGTCTTCAAACCCTGATGAAAGATTTCATCTAACGAAGAAAAGATTTAAGACTTTTACTGTGAGATTTTCTAATGTTGTTATTACTATTCTAGTTTCGATGTGTATGGGTTCCTTGTTTGAATTGAAAAACTAGAGAAAAAAATTCAAACTCTGTAGGAGATCAAAATTCTCTCGTCAATAGAATATATATATATTTTTTTTCTTTAATAGCTATAATCAGGATGAATTTTTCTGAAGACGTGTGTTTTCTAGTCTACGATCTACTACTGCTTACGAAATCTTGTGAATACATTTTGGCGCTTACGTTCGTTATTGTGACTTATAATCTTTATTCGATATTTCAGGATACGTTAATTTCACTTCGAAAAATGGCTTATCCATTATTTTTATGACACCAATTCGCGGATGAACGCCACACACGCTTCAATCTTTCTGTATGATATCGTAAAATACGGCAAACTGATTATGCAACCATTACGACGCGGTCGGTAATATGAATCACCATTCCGCTGCTGTTGTGCGTCTGACGCACAGTTGCAGTGTCGTTTGTAATAATTCCCGCGTTGAATGATAAAGAATATGTTGCCGTAGCACACAGTACTTGAGTGCCAACAGCCGAGAAAAATCGTATTAGAACCTATTCAGAGCCATCTTCAAGTTCCCGTCAGCCTTCAAGTATTGAAATAAGACGTAAGTGGTGAGAAAGGAATTGCGGAATAGATAGATTGGTTGACATGTTCGATCAACGATTTTTGACTCTTTTGTCCCTTTTTAGTTCCGGTGCTTCTTCGAGGAGAAGATCCATCCTTTTCAAAACTTACTGTAAAGGAGTCTTGATTAGTTTCAAAAAATATTCTTTCCGAGGAAATAGTTTAGGCAATCGGTTTTTAGTCTCATTTTTTAATAATCGCGAGTGCAGTTAAAATAAAAAAACCCAGTAAATTATGTGTAGGGTCTGTTTAGATAACAATTTATATTTCATAATAATTTATCCGAAAAAAATAAGTTTTGTGGATCACTATCCGGATGGTTCTGGAGGACGAAATATTAAATTAACATAGATTGAGAACAGTCTTTCGCCAAATTATAGAATGCAGATTTTCGCCATATCCCTAACATATGAAGGGAAAGAATGTAAAGAGTACGAAAGACCGTTTGAGCTCGATATTATTGATTGTATGTAAATTCGTCACCTCTTGCGTACAATTTGGTCTCAAAATCATCTACTTCGACGAAGAAATAGTTTTTCGGGCCGTTAACTCTTCGCTTCCGCAGAGGCTCCAATGCGTAACATGATGAACGAGAAAATTCCTCGAGAAAATGTGCATAGATGTTGTGCTCGCGAGAAGATTATGAATCCGCTTACGTCCATCTTTGAGTATGTTCGTATTTTCACTGTAGGCTGCATACGTTCTGATTATATACGTAATATTCGATATAATGATATTTATATACGTTTTGACAAGCGTGAGCTGAAAAGAAATTCGTAAATCACGCTTGGTAAGCACGAGAGGAAAGTTGGAGTATTGCAATATAGAAACTATGTGATCAACTTTCCTACGGAGCTCGGTGTTCGAAACTTAGTGTATTCTATATTTTTAGGATTTTAAAAAGCTGAATTCGAAATACATTATTGCGAGTTTGTAGGAAATATTGGTAGTTCTCTATCAAATTTTCTGACGTTTAGATTTTTTGTTTTCCTTGCTTTATGTGAAAACACTGTTTTTTATAAAGTAAGAGCTTCGTCGCTAGAGTAGTTCTGCAACTCGAATTACTATATGATTGCCTTTTTGCGCAATCCCTTTCACTCTTTCTTATCGTCGTGTAAGATCAAATTCTTCTTGAAATCGATATTCTTGTATTTAGCTCATCAAAATTTTTATGTTATTGTTCAGCATTCCGCGATGAATATTTATTGCCCAGCTCAAAGTCGTTCCCCTCTACGTAGTAGCAAAATTAGGTATCAATTAGCCACTTCTTCTACCTGTAATGCGTAAGAACACAATTCTCCATCAAAATCGCTACTATTTTCATTCTTTGTCGCGCCAGATTTAATGCGGTGAAATTGTTTCCGAAGGTAGGTGCAGGGCAGGGTAAAGAAGGTGGAAAAAAAGGCTCACCATACCGAAAGATAGCGACAATACGTCAACAATTTCGAGCGTCCAGCCCATAATTCGAGTGTAGTCTGCAGAATTTACGAAAGGTAGTGACCCGCATCAGTCAACCGTGTGTGTACGTGCGCGAGTACAATCATCTTTTGAGTGTCCTCGCTCGCGTCTAATAATCACTTAATTTCCACATCGCTTACCGCACATGTGGTGAATTTCCCAAAGTTTTTCGGTCAGAACACAAAATTGTCGAGCTGCTCCTTTATACGGTGGTCCTCGAATCGTAATTTCTACGAAATGAGTGTATTTGCGCCGGTCCTCTTTTTTTTTTTTTTTTCATATCGTACACGGTGTCTAAGATGAGAGATAAAAATTGTGCTGAGAAATTATTTCTCATTTCTCATCTTTATTTCTTCACCATCGCTAAAACTAGAAAATTTTTTACTCAACTCTCTGGTTTATGAGAATTTAATATTAGAACTTGACGAGATCTGAGGGCTGACTTTCTAATCTTTTTTGAATTGTAGTGCAATATCGTGGAAACTGAAGAGGCAATCATTCGCACATGGCGATGAGAGGATAATTATGAAACTTGTTGATATGGAAACATTTCCATACTATTATAAAAATTTGAAAATTTTTGAACTTTCTTTTCCAACTGATAATTTGTAATACAAGAAGGAAATTCTGTCTTTTATGATTGATATTCTTCGAAAGGTCCGTATAAATGTATGTTCGTTTTTTCCTTTGATTTTTGCCTCAGATCATTGTAATAAAGAATATTTTTGTCAGATATGTTAAAAATTTAATATTTCTTCTTTCATGGTTTCACGCGCAACAATAATAACACTACACAACAAAATGAAAAAATTGAAAAATGCAAGAACGAGATAGTACGATTCTAGAAGTATTTTCGACGCTGATCACGATGCCGTTGTCCGTTTCTCGAAATTGGCTCCGGTTTTCGAGAAATCATCAAATCAAATTCCCGCGATTCGTTGCGACGCGCGGCGTATGTTACCCAGCTATCGAATTTCGCGAGCACGGGAACATACACTGCGCGTCGCAACGAATCGCGGGAATTTGATTTGATCATTTCTCGAAAACCGGAGCCAGTTTCGAGAAACGGACAACGGCATCGTGATCAGCGTCGAAAATACTTCTAGAATCGTACTATCTCGTTCTTGCATTTTTCAATTTTTTTATTTTGTTGTGTAGTGTAATTAGTCGTGCAATACATTCAACGATGGGCGCAATAGAGCGTATTTTGCTGAAATAAAATATGTATTGTGATAAAAGAAAAGTTCGTTTACGTATAGTTCGTGACATGTGTCACGCCACGCGTTGAAAGTTTGTGTGTAAGTACTAGTTTCAAAAATGACGACCGAGCAGACATCATCTCTCATTTTAATAAGGGTTTTTTGAAGATCTAGGATTATTCTCGAAGTATTCCTTACCCGCTTTCATTTCACATTGCCATCTTCCGCTTAGAAAAGAGGGCTGAATTTTAAAGCACAAGAAGTACTCGTGCATTGTTATTTCTTCTCCTATAGTACTTTTACTCGGAAGACTTTGTCATCAGTATTAGACAGTTGAAAAGTTATAGGAAACTTTGAGATGAACAGCCGTCGTTTCTAACATGGCTTAATTTTCCCTTTTCGTTTCTGCAAGAAGTTGATGGTAACGATGAAGTGAGACGGGAAGAGCAATTTATAAAAAAATATATAACGTATAGATCTCATAGGTATTCATCACATTTCGTCGCTAGTTTTTATTTCGATATCCGCTACACATAGTTCGATTGAAACGTTCTTCAATTCCTTTTTTTTCTTTTTTCCTTCGTAGAATAAAAGGATGAGCAAGTAAATCGGTGTTTGGAAACTTTGTTCGGAACAAGAAACGAATGTGAAAAACATTAGTTGTATGTTTTCAATACGTTTAAAATGTACATTTCTTATATATGTACTCGTATAAGTAAAAATAAGGAAGAAAACTAAGAGGAAAATTGCTACAAATATTTTGGCTGGATAGCGGAAGGAAAAATATCACCGAGCTTGTAAAATGGTACAATTTCCTGTCCTCTGTTTTCAGCTCGATTATATCACCAACTTATATACGAGACTTGTACCGAGCAAACAGAAGTAAGAAAGAACGAACCGAAAAATACAAAATATGTGTTGTTGTACAATATTGGAGACAAACCAAAAAATACATATATAAATTGCGGTACAGTATCGAAGACTAGAAACTTATCATCGTTCTTTATGAGATGTATTTTTCCTCGTATTCTGTTGACCGTATTACAAGATACATTAAGAAGTTTAAGTTTTGATAGCAAGCTGTAAATTGGAAGAAAAATTCTCAATATTGTAATTGTCAAAGTCCTCGAAGATATGCAGCTGTGCGTTTTCATCTTCGTATGTAAAAATCGTCAATAAAATGCGGAAGGTATGAATTTGAGATTGTTTACACTTGCTCACATTGATTTTTATTTTGGGAAGACATAATTTTCATTGACCTGAATGAATAAGATGAATATGCGACAAAAAAAAGGAAAAAAGAAGGATTTCTTGGCGTTGGCAAAAATATAAAGATCATGTTTCATGTCTTTTCGCCAGTCGTCTTAAGCTCTTCATCGTTCAAAAATTTCCAAAATTTCCAGCTTCTTGTTCTAGTATAAGTCTATTTTTGAGTATTTCAGGCTGACAGTTTTCTGGGAGGAAAAAAAGTTTTCAAAATTTTGCCCAATCAGATATGTTGTGGATAATGCGAGACATAAATATTTGAGAGTTCTAGGCTAAGGCTGTAGAGCGGCACCATCGCTTGATGTAAGTAGTATAAGTCTACTTTGGAATATTTCAGGCTAATGAGCCTTCTTGGTCTAGTGTAAGTCTACTTCAGTATATTTCAGGCTGATAAGATTGCTGGCCGCGCCTCACTTCTTGGTCCAGTACAAGTCTACTTTAGTAAATTTCAAGCTGATGAGATTACTGGGCCTCACTCGCTCCGCTCATTCGTCCCGCTTCTTGGTTTCATTTTCATTTTATTTTCACTTTCATTTTTTTTTTATTTATTATTATTATTATTATTATTTTTTTTTTTTTCAAAATAATATTTCATTTTATTTTATTTCAATTTTTTTCTTTTTTTTCGAAAGAGGGTGGTACTCGCAGATTTCCCAATGACCTCCCAGGTATCTATTTTTATTTTTAATTTTATTTTTATTTAATTTTTTCCTTTTTCTTTATTAATTTAATTTAATTTAATTTTTTTTTAATTTTATTTTTATCTAATTTTTCATTTTTTCTTCAAAAGAGGGTGGTACTCGCAGATTTCTCAATGACCTCCCAGGTGTATATTTATTTTTATTCCATTTTTTATTCTATTCTTATTTTATTATATTATATTTTATTTTATTTTTATTTTATTTTCATTTAATTTTTTCTTTGTTCTTCGAAAGAGGGTGATACCCGCAGATTTCTCAATGACCTCCCAGGTATATATTTTGATTTATAATTTTATTTTTGATTTAATTTCATTTTCATTCAATTTTTTCCTTTTTGTTTATAAATATTTTTATTTTTATTTTTATTTAATTTTTTATTTTTTATTTTAATTTTTTTTTCGAAAGAGGGTGGTACTCGCAGATTTCTCAATGACCTCCCAGATAATTCACAAAAATTTTCCAAGTCCATTATTGGCGGCGGGGGGGAGGGAGGGAACTCGCGAATTTTTGATAGTGTATAGGGTGTCAGAAAAGACATGAAACATGTCAAAAGAAAAAGAAAATTAGTGCTCAATGAAAGCGGTGAATCCGAAGCCTACCAACTTTTCTGACTTCATCTATCTCCCTTTTTTCTTCGTTTGGAGTTCTTCCCAATGACCTCACGCCTTTTCTTACATAAATTAGCCTTTTATTTTCTGCTTCTCAGTCAAGTGACCATTCCGAGTCCGTTTTGTATCTTTTGCTCAGTTTTTGGCTAGAGTTTCGGGAAATGAACTTCGCGAAGTAGGTGAATGTTTTACGAGCAGAAAAGCGACGAGAGAAATGCAGCGTGAATTGTGTATATGTACGTTTTACAGTTTCAATTTTGGTTTCGCGATGGTTATTCAAAGCGACACAGTATCTTCGTTCAATGTAATCGCTAATATACCGTACAAGTGTATTATGCCGCAATCGAGTGGAACAAACGTACGCGAGCATTTGGAGAGGAAAATAGGCATAATTCTACCCGCAGACTAGGAGCTAAGTACAATAATATACGTGATCGAAGCTGGCGAAATTAAATCTCGCTAACGTAGAGCGTCGCGCCGCGTAGATAAAGCGAAGTAGATAGTCGCTTAATACAGTTCGTTCAAAGTACGTATAAGTCACCCTCCAAACCCTTGCCGAGGTTGTCGTATCGTGATAAAACTTCCCTTCCGGGTTCGCTGTCCTAGAAATAATTGTCAAAATTTCTCGACGAATAATTAGAGCTGAAATATCGATAAGGCAAACCAAAAACCTTTTACTTTCACCTTAGATCCTAATTAGCAGATTTATTGAATTCGCGATGCGTTTATTGCGGACGATTTCAAGATAAACTGACTTCGAGACAAGTATTATTATCCTGTATGAACGATTAATTTCGAAAATTCCGACGTACCAGAAGAATCGTTCTCATTCCTGAAAAAATTCGTACTAGCAAATTGCGTAGGGTCAGGATAATAGAAGCTGAAGATTGATGAGCTACTACAACAGTCTTTTATGGAAAAAACTTTGAATAAAATTCAGTGCTGACTTTGCACTGACAAAGGTTTACTACGCAGACCTGCGCGAACTCGTTATATAATTACTTGCATATCGTGCGAAAACTGTACTTAAATATCTTCTGCCGTCTTTTCTAAAACTGCGTTCTTTGAAAACATTTTAATGGTGTGTCTGTGTTGAAAGTTTCTTGAAGTGGCAAACAATTCCGAATTTCCCACAATGATTTAAAAAGTTGTAGTTCGACGTTGACAGAAAGTGATACCGGCTCTTGAGAAAATTTTTTTTTGCAACCATCCCATTCGTTGACGCGATGTCTTTTTCTTCGTACTTTACCATTCTGCAGTACAGTGCTTTATTTCGATTCTTTATCTCCTGATCCGCGATCCTCGTGCGCGTTTCCACCTCGTCTTCGTCGTGTCGTGCCTCATCGTTGGTCGCCGTGAAACAAAAACGAATATACATTTGAAGAGATGGAAAACTTTTCTTCGCCACTGACAATTCTTTAATGAAACTTCGTTAATACAGAAGGGGATGAATGCCGCGAGGGAGGCGAAATTC
This sequence comes from Aspidiotus destructor, assembly GCA_035079395.1. Taxonomy (NCBI): domain Eukaryota; kingdom Metazoa; phylum Arthropoda; class Insecta; order Hemiptera; family Diaspididae; genus Aspidiotus; species Aspidiotus destructor. Next base: position 589,184 of record JAVHKZ010000014.1, read on the forward strand.
GAATGCGGAGTCGTTAAAATTAACAACGAAACTTTGAAGTACTGTCTCGAATGTTACGTACAGGGGAGAAAAAGTTGAACCGTTTCAAGTTGCGTACGTAGTACTCGCAAAATTTGCATCGCACCTGCGTTAGATGGGAAAAATGAAAATGGAAATGCTCGACAGTTGAAATATAAGTATTTCAACGCTCGAATGGTTCGCACTCAAAAAATGTTGTAAAATATCTATACAAAAACGCAGAAATAATGAGAAAACTTGATCGTATAGTCAATCGTGTGAACGTACAAATGAATAAATGTTGTGAATGGTGAAACTGTCAACGTTAGAAATGAAGATGATAGAAGAGTGCTCGTCATCTTCTTAGTTCGGATGGGTAGCAGGAACTAGATCTATTGCAGAAAGAGTTTCCATGAAAGTGAAGTTGGCTTGCGGTCTCGTTAGATGATACAGAAATTTGGTCGATAAAATTTCCGTTACAATGCAATGATTACCTTTGTTGGAATATGAGAGTTGCAACCTCCACAAAAAGTACAGGAAGAAGGAAGTAAATGATCGGGTTGGTGTTTTATGACGGGGTATTACAGACAAATCTCGTAGTTGTACTGATAAGATGAACTTAGAAATCATGTCTAAGGGTTTAATCGAGATAGTTCTTGTTTTTTGACACTTGGCCAACTAATCGGCTGTAAGTAGTTCTTGTAGAAGCTTCGATTCGCCACTCTAAATTTTCAACCGACTTTACGAGATGAATAGATTGCAAAAGCTCATTCCTTCATAAAATAAACAAATCTGCAAATTACGCGATAGACCTCGATAATGTATCGGTTTTCGTGATCTAATTCCTTTTAAATTGGTAAAAAAGAAGATGAGCTTTCTACAAAAGGAGTAACACCCATGCAGTTTAATGATAAAGAAAAAGAAAGGAGAGATAGAGAGAAGAAACAGCGATTTGGTTCTCTGTGTACAAACAAGGAGTTCATTTCCAAGGGAGGAACGTTTTATTTGACACTTATCTCTTCATTGCAAAGCTTCTATACGCCGCAATAATAATTTTTACCTTCCAAATTCCCATTAGTGCGAGAAAGAAAGCGAGTGAAGAAAAAAAATGGAGTCACGTATCTTATTACGATCCAAAATGGTGTCGTTTTATAGAATAATATATAATCTAAATCTCGTCTAGACTTCTGCAGCCTATACAATTTTATCGTCGTGCAAAATGCACCCAAACTTTCCAAACAGGGTGGTAGAGTTGAGTTTAGCGGTGATAGAAGAACAATAGGTGTCTAAATTATACAGTATAAGAAATGGTAAATTACAATTTGCGCCAAATGCTTTCCGGACTGCTCTTTTGCGGGTAAATCGACGACGCAATCAATTTTGTTGGATAATGTTCTGTCGCCGGCGATGAGATTTGTTTAGAAATGGCGCGCGAAAAGCATTTTTTCCGTTATTATTTTTTGCGCCAGCTCGTAATGTTTTCTTCTAGTCTATTCAGGTTTATGAAAAAAAGAAGCCTATTCCCAAATTGAAGCTTGTTTCGGAGAAAAAATAAAGAGTGAATGGCCCAAAAACGTAATTTTGCTCTCGCTCGATGGGTTTTCTGAATACGACAAATGATGTCGTTGGGTACCTGTATGAAAGTAAGAATATTTTTTGTCGTGTAAAACACGAATATGCGATGTTTGATTCAACGGAAAACTGCGTGAAAAAAAAGTGACGACGAGGCACAACGACGGTTAAAATAATAGTTTGTGAATACATAAAGACGAATGGTCATATCAATTATTATATTGACTGTACGAAGTACAAGCATGCTTTCGTATCATGGGGCACTTTCATTATTAACGCATCTTAAAGTTTATTTATTCGCAATTACGATGTCTTCATGAAACATAGAATCCAAAAGGGATTAAATATCACAATTTTGTTTAGGGCATACGTAGCGTGTATCTTCTCATCCTAGGAGGAGGTTAATTGTTGTTGAAGGGCTTAGTTTCACGAGGAATTGAGAACGAGTTGTTAGCACTTGAATTGCTACAACTTTTCGCCATAATTTGTGGATCTTTTGACAAATAATGTTTCCTAGTGATCTCATTTCAAAATCTCGCCGTCGTGAACTTGAAGCAGGATAGAATGTCGGAGCGGTACGGTCAAGGTCTTGTAATTCGAAGGTCTCATACATGTTATATACGTCACCATCATTTCCTTACAATCAAATTAGTATACCGTAAGTCTGATCTTCAATTCGTGTTATTAAAGAGTTTGAAATGCTTGCACGAGGTGAGAGACATCGTGACAGCAGCAGATTCGGTTTGGCGTCTTGAAAAAACCGTTGAAATGTAGAAGTAGCTTTCTTCATTACATTAACTTATTTGGAAATCTTTCCTCAAGCCAAACTTGATCGAGAAAATACCTGCATTCTGCACCATCAATTTGATGGCATAGTTACCATTCGTATATGAACGCCATTTCGGTCGATAACAATTGTCGACTGGCAAAAATTTACTCGAAATTTAATTGGCACTCATTATGTACTAAAATTAATGCTAGTTCCCGTTGTTCTTGTTTGTCGGGGAGTGCCGCAAGACGTATTGTGACGGTTTTGTTACGTCGCGTTTCGATACCGCCGCAAATTACTACAAGAAACGCGAGTTGTTCTCGCATATTGGAGGAAAAAGCGAGAGCATGAGTTGTAAACTGATAATTTGGGTTAAATAACGCGACACTTCTGAATCATCTCGCGACAAATGTGTCAAATGAAATCGCCAAAGAGGAAAGAATTGTCAAAAGAAATCGTACAAATACACTAGCGATAGAATTGTCGACGATTTGAGTGTATATGACCCCCAAGTCTATTCGTAGATTTAAGAGCGAATGTACGACTTCATCTTAAGGCAGCTGGTATTTTGATTGCCATCCGGAAAATGACGCCGTATTTTCAAGTAGAAAATGAACTCGGGCGATTGTCGCAACCAATTAGTTCACGATTAATATAATAGTATGCTGCACCAACTTTATTTGCATTTACTGGATTGTTGGGTCGTCTTAAACTGCAGCTGAATTTTGGATTAAACGAGGATCTAATTCAATCTTGCTGACATCAAACTGACAATATCATCTTTGTTGATACTGTAGGTATTCCAATTTGAAGTGACGTATATTCACGAAGTTTTCTCACCACTCAGCGAGAAATTATAATATCCTAGAAGCCGTGTATAATACGTTTGGTTGAAAAGTTCGTCGTCGAAGCAAAGACATCCTTAATATCGATGCAAATTAAACACACGTTTTTCAATAATATAGATGGATATCGTTTTCAACCTTCCGCTCTCTCGAAAACTCGAATTAAAAGAGTACGCCAAAGCTGGCTGGTTCTTGAATTCGTTAATCTCTTTGGTAAATGTAAGACCTAATGGAAAATGCTAATATAACTACCGCGCGTTATACGCCATAGTACAGAAGAGATAGGTTAAATGAGGAACGCAAAAAAATTCCTTTTTTCTTTTTTTCGCTCCCACCCGTCTCCTCTTCTGGAAGAACTCTCCATGCTGCTTCTCTACACCTTCTGCATTATCAACAGTGAAAAAATTGAGAAAGAAGGAGGGAATAGACGACTTCGTCGCCGTAATCTCGCTTCAACGCGCTGTACTCGTTTATAGCGAATGCATTTTTACGCGGCCTCGCCTTTTAATATTTTTAAAGACGCGGCGTAGTTTTTTCTGACTCCGTACCTCGTACCTATACACCTCATGTGAGTTAAAAAGTCTTACAGAATACAAATTCACGACGATCGTTTTATTCCCCATAATAATTTTTTGATGTGCGACCCTTCGCCGTTTATTACCCTTTGTTTCTCTTTTTACACACTGTAAAAGTAGAAAAAACTAACGTGTGTTGATTCGGTTTAGTAAAGGAGGATTGTTTGCCTGCATCGTAGAAGGTGTGTAAGCTGGAACTACATACCTCGATAGGGTGCAAACGAAACCAAAGGATGGTAATAAGGTAAGGATTCTAACGCCGTGGCGAACCATCGATAATCGACACACAAATTTTGCTGCTCATTCTTCAGTCTTATCACTCGCCCAAATAATACAAAATGTACAGTCTGATACCAGGCATAATTTTTGTTTTTCTTTGTTTGTTAGTCTTTTACAATGGTAGGGAGTTCGAGAGCGGTTAAAATGGACATCCGTGTTTTACTGTTATTAACACATTACACGCAGTGTTGTACTGAATCGAAAACGAGATGGATGTCCATTTCACCCGCTCTTGAGCTCTCTTGAAAGTTTCCTCACCATCGGGGCGCATCCACAAGGGTGAGGGGTAACGTAGCCCCCACTAGAAGGAACAAAATTCCAGGAAAAAAAATTTAATCGATTTCCTTTCTCTCCTTACAATTTCCAAGGTAACGTGAAACGATCAAAGGAAAGTCAATGCAAATTTGCTTTCTCTGAAAATTCAATTCCCTCTCTCCAAAGTTTTCCCGTGGATCCTTCCTCACGATCTATGATCGTTGATCGTATTAAACCAGTCAATTTGGACTTCTAGCTGGACATAATTCGTATTGTACATTTCTTTTTGTGAAACTGGTCAGAAAGACCACCAAATAAAAATACTAAAGAGTCCTTCCTACTTGTCACGCCTACAGTAGACCTTCTGACGATCGTTGCCCCCCCCCCCCAAAAAAAAACAAAAAAAAATCATTTTCTCGAGAACCAAGCCCTTTGGAGTAAACAGTTTCAAACAAAAGTTGTTCCTTGTAGAGCTAGTATAACACAAGGACGGGTCCTAGCCTAGTTCAAGTCCAGTACCTATACTGTATGTTAGGCATTGGCTTATTATAATACTGTAGTTAGTACTATACTTTTGTAAATAACAAAGAACTAGTATGGTATTTTCTCCTTAATTATCTGTTCAATCCAGTCTTGAAAACAAATCAGCGATTTTGCGCCAACAAATAGAGTTAGAGTGATAAGTGAGTAATGTATCTTATGGTAGATCTGATGAGGAGCAACTTTTGTTTGAAAATTTTTCCTCTAAAATACCTACTTATTGAAAAAATGACACAAAGTAGGAAATAAAAAGGAAGGATTTCTTGGCGTTGCCAAAAATGTGAAGATCATGTTTCATGTCTTTTCGCCAGTCGTCTTAAGCTCTTCATAGTTCAAAAATTTTCGAAATTTCCAACTTCTTGTTATAGTATAAGTCTACTGTAGAGTATTTTAGGCTGACTCCTTTCTGGGAATCACTTGCGGCACTCGCTTTTTTCCGGCTAATGAGCCTTTATGGTCTAGCGTAAGTCTACTTTAGTATATTTCAGGCTGATGAGATTACTAAGCCTCACTCGCTCCGCTCGTTCGTCCCGCTTCTGAGTTTTTTCAGAATTATTTTTGATTTTATTTATATTTTATTTCTTTTTTTGATTTTATTATTTTTTTTCATTTTTTTTTTGAGAGAGAGGATGGTACTCGCAAATTTCTCAATGACCTCCCAGACATTTATTTTTATTTTCAATTTAATTTAATTTAATTTAATTTTTCATTCTATTTTTTTTTATTTCATTTTATTTTCATTTTATTTTTATTTTATTTTTAATTTGTTTTGAATTTTATTTTTTTTTTTAATATAATAATTTTTCTTCATTTCATTTTTTTTGTTTTATTTTCATTTAATTCATTTTTATTTTATTTTTCTTCATTTTATTTTTTTTTTCGTTTTATTTTTAATTTTTTTTATTTCATTTCATTTCATTTTATTTTATTTTATTTATTTATTATTTACTTTATTTATTATTTTTTTCATTCAATTTTTTTATTAATTTTTTTCATTTTTTTTTATTATTTTTTATTATTTTTATTATTTTTATTTTTATTATTTTCATTTTTTATTTTATTTTATTCATTTTTATTTTATTTTTCTTTCATTATTTCTTTTTTTCTACCAAAATTCTTATAAGTCTCAAGGTCACAACCGGACGCCCGGATAATTTTCAAGAATTAGGGGGTAGAGAAAAGACATTAAACTTGTCAAAAGTGCCTCAAAAGTGCAAAGTATGCTGCTTGGTCAACGATTTCCAAGACAACCAACAGACGTACGTTTAAAAAAAATGAGTACAGTATCTTACAAGAAATTCAATGGGGAACAACTGTTCTTTGAAACTTTTTCCTCCAAAGTACGTAGTTTTTGAGAAAATGGCAAGAAACTGAATTTTGGAGGGCAACGGTGGTCTCAAAAAGGGTTTACTGGAGGCGGGACGAGTAGAACTCTTATTTTCATTCGGTGGTCTTTTCGACCAGTCTCACAAGAAGAAATGTATCTAGGAGTTTCAATCGACTGGACTATATGTACTTATATCATTGACGGTAAGTTGATTTTCTTTGGTGTGAAATTACTCTCGTATAACCTACCCCCTTGAATGGGCAAATTTTGTGCAACATGTTAGATTTGATGTTTGAACTCTCAAAATCTTGAAAAAAATGACACGTACTTCATTTCTCCAAATATATAATAATGCTCGTGTGTACAGTATACTCGGTTGAAATACGTAATGGCAAATTTCGTAATTAAATCGCAGCAGGTTATTTTTGGAGCCAATTTTACGAGAAAAATATCCTTACTTAATTATTTCCATGCTTAAAAGGACTGGAGAGATATTGTTCAACATTCATCACGCATCTATACCCCTACAATTTCCAATTTACTTCTCGTTTTACGTCGACTGTTAACGAGGACTCATTACAACGCGCAGTACAAAGTACGTACAACAACGCGTTCGGTGAATTCGATGAAAATGTTCCAGATTTAGCTTAGTTTGTTAACTTAACCGCGCTGCTTTGAAGTTAAATATCGCGATACTGTACCATAAATAAGTAAATATTTCAACCACACAGCAGGTATCCCAGTTGAAACAACGCTCGAGTTAATTTTGAAAGACGCTCTATCAGCGAGCATAGGAATGACTCATCAACAATTCAATACTCGTATCTTAAGTTGAGCGTGAGGTACACGTAATAATCGTCGGTCCAGTTTATTTTAGTCGTGTGTTCAGAATTAATAATGACATTTAAAAATGTAAAAGTATGTAAAGGTATAAGTGCATGTCTCTCATATGCGCGCTGTTTTTCAATTGTATCCTGGTGAACACATACGTACCGTAATTTGTACCCTGGGCCTTCAGGAGTTTAGGGTCATAATATAGTATAATACTGCGAGTATTTTACCTCGTATAAATAATATTGGTCTGAAGGAATTCGCGCAAACTTTGTCCTATTTACGTTGTGTATTCCTCTTTGTTGTTGCATTTATGGTAACACTTAGCGATAGAAAAAACTTTGATTTAGTGTTAGAAGCAGAGGTAGTGGGTACCAGCAAAATTATTGGCGTCCAAAAATGCGCGCCTTCGTTGTAGCTACTAGGAAGTATGAGCACATTAAGATGTAAGGACGGTGCGGTGGTATATGGTGCAATGAGAGTAAGTATTCTGCATCTATAAAATGAGAGTCCACTTTAAGTTGTGATTTACGAGAGGTCAACTGAGAATGTCACAGCGTACGTACACAATAAATTTTACACGAACGCTTGGTACGGGTGTGCGAGTATACATAATTGTTACTATGGTCGGAGTGTTATAAGGATGCGGTCTTGCAGCGCCGCGTTGTGGAATACAATTACAATATTATAGAGGACACTATGATTACCCTGTAGGTTAATTTTGCAGGACCCCAAAAAGCGAGTGATGAACAAAAAGTACGATATTGAAATTTAGCGCTCAGCCGGAACAGGGATCTCCGAAGTACATAATATCAAGGTATTGGATAGTCTCGTACGTTGAATAGCGAAGATACGAGTACATAATCATCGTCTGTACAAGATTCGATGATAAAGTGTAAAGGAGGCCGAAGAGAATCCTGTAGGTGTACGTTTGAACGAAGACGAAAAGCAGCGTGCTCAACTGAGGGTAGGTACTCGTAAAAGCTCGCATACGCGGCAATTCAAATTGCGATTTCTACTTCTACAGGTACGCATGTAGTGAACGTATTATGAGTAAAGTACCTACAGCTAGGTACGTTCTTCCGTCAATTGTCGTATGATTACAATTAAATGCGAGACACACTTCGATATTACGATCATGAGGTGTTATCAACACTAACAAATCTACGCTCTCAAATTTATTATTTCGAGTAACCTCCCTTTTTTAATTAGTATATTATTATCGTCGAGCGCTCCCTGGACGAACGCATAATACGAAAAAAAGATATTCGCGTAAGTTAGTTAGCGTGCGAGTACTTTGCGCGCATTGAGTCCACATTTCGGACACCCCATCATAAAGATATACGAATACGTGCCACCGACGATCGTGAGCGCGATATTTGCGGACGGCGGTGCGTCTCCCATTTTATCTAACTATATGTACGATAGTGCTTCACTAGATGCCACTTCGTGCGTACGAAAAATTGTATCCCGCGAGATATTTCAGTATACTGTATAGTGTGTTAGTAATGTATAAATGATGTTTCGTGTTTGCGAAGCTTTTGTGAATTTCAAACGAGGGTAATTAGTTTATTTCGTGAAAAGTAATGACGAAGCCGCTTTTTGTAATCTGCTGATCTCGTCAACAAGCCGTTTGCGTTCTTTTTACTTCCTTCTCGGAAATACTGATGTATCTTGACGCTTCGAAATACGCGCAAACTTTTTCGTGTGAAACATTCCGAACTTTTTTCGGAACTTCAGCAATTCTGCGTAGCCAATTTCTCTTCCTCGTCCTCTTAAATTACTGATTGGCTTTGTCGACATAAGCGAGCGAATACAAATCAAAATGTGATTTCGAAAATGCTGACGGATGCATATACAAGCTATCTGAACGAAACTCTTCAGTTTTGTTTTCTTTTTACAAATGGAGAACGAGAGTTTTCTGGATTTTCAAGGTTTTAGGTAAGACAGAAGAATTTTTCTGTCTTCATCAACTGCATCCTCATCCAAGAGGTCAGTGGGTGGCTAAAGTCATTTGTGGCGCAGATGCGAGCTAAATGGAATCGGGTCAGACCGTTAGTGTTTGAATGCAGAAATGTGATTTCTTAAATGGAGTGTGTGATTGTCTCGTTAGTCTGTTGGAAATCTAAAGAGTGGTCCAAATACTCATCAATTTATAATTACGATGTAAGTTATAGATTTAGAAAGTTTTGTAGATTGAACCAACATTTAAATACATAGAAATATTAATAATAATAATACTTATTAAATTATAAAATTCTGAAGAATCATTTTTAAAAAATATTTTAAAGTTGAATAAATAAAAGGAGATTATAATTAAATATTCTATCATAAATAAAATAATTATAAGTATATCTGATCCTGATTTTAAATTAAAACCAGAAATAAGTTCAGTTTCAGTTTGATAGAAATCAAATGAAAATCGAAGAAAACTTATTAATAAAATTATAAACCGTATAAATGATAATATGAAATTAATATATAAAAAATTTTAATGAGTATTTTCAATAAATTGAAAAATTATTAATATCAAATCTAAATATAATGACAATAAAAAATATTAATATTGAAATTGATGAGATATCATGAGATAAAAATTGAACAATAGCTTGAATAAAACTAATTTGTACATATTATTATTTTAATTTTTTCACTAATGAATAAACAATTAACTATATTATTTTATTTAATTATACCTAATGAAAAAATTATTATTTCTTCATAATCAATAATTAAAATTAATTAGTATTCAAAAATACAAAATAATGAAATTAAAATTAAATGAGATGAATATTTTAACTTTTTTATTGAATAAAAATATTAATGTTTTCTACTTAATCATTCAATTATATCTAATGAAAATTGAATTAATCTTATCATCCTACATTCAATTGATAAAAAAAAAAAATCCTATACTAATAAATTTAGAAAATTGAAATTAATGATTCAATTTATTATCATTCTCAATTATTCAAATTCCAAATTTAAATTATAATAACATTAAATTTCCTAATTTGATAACAATGTGGTGACTTATTAAATAAATCAAATTAACGGGCAATGGGTATATATTAGAATTAAAACATATGAACAAGAATTAAATTAAAATTATAGATGTTATATTACTATTAAAAAATCCAAATATTCAATCGTAATTGGAAGTTTTAATAAATTATATACAAATTAAAAATTATAACCATTGAATAAGAATAAGAATAATTTATAGAATAGGCAATAAAACTTGGAGTTCCAAGCGTTGGCAGCCTTGCGTAATGAAAAAGTGATCATGTGTAATTTACCATTGCACAACAGAAAAATTCAAGTTTGTTTTAATCAAGGAACATTGAAAGGAAGTTTGTTCTAAAATTTTTTTGAATAGGTCTAGAAAATTGATGCCAATTAATTTCGACCGGAAGAGCTTATATACTGATCATATTTCTTGTACTGAAAAGTGCAGGGTTCCCCATTAAGAGTGTACATGATCACCCCCTTTCAGTTCTTCTCTCTTGTACCCGCATAGCTGAGTCTGCAGTGCTCTCCAGTATTAGTTTTATCGCTTATTGAAGAATCCAATTATAATGTGAATAAATATGCGATCATTATAATTGATGATCCGATATTTCATATTAAATTTAAATTTGTAGATGTCTTCACTAAAAATTCATAAATTTTTTAAAGTTTAATTTATTGTTGAGATTTATATTTAATTTAAACAGGGGAATGGATAATAAAATTATTAGGTAATAATATACATTTTTTATAAAATATTTTTGAGAAAAATTTCTTAGTGGGAATTAAATAATATGATTTTTTGTATCTAAATGTAATTAATAAACTGATAAAAATTATTATTTCCAATAAATGGATAAATTAATATTTAATTTTTGTTAATTTTTGTAAAATAAATAATTTATCATTGGGATTGTAATAATAAAATTATTAATTCTTGAAATTTGAATCAACATAATTACTATGAATCGTTACATATAAAAATTGATTTATGTAATTGTTTAAAAAAATAATCATTATTCTGAATGTACTGATTATTAAATAAGTAAATTTCTTTTTATAATTTGTTAATGATTTACATTTTTAGTTGAATAATCAATTAATTTTAAATTGATATTTAATTTAAATTTATATAATTTATAGTTCATTATTCTTATTTTAATGGACCAATGTATTTTAATTATTAGAACTTGAATTATTTATTATAATTGTATTTATTCAAACAATAGTAGCCATTCTTATTTAATTATTTTATTGGTTTGTTCATAAATTAATTTCAAGATTAGATATAATAATACCTAATAATTTTTTGATGAGATCTAATGCGTAAACAAATGACGACATAAAAAATTATAGGAAGGAATAGAAAGGGTGATGTGTCGAAGAAAAGTTAATTGAAGGCATTTTTCAAGTTAAACTTTGATGAAAAGTTGTGAGGATGAGCCTGCTTCCAGTATTGAGTGAATCCCGCTGGCCAATCTGCCTTACGTCAACTTCACTATAGGACAATGGTCTTCAGACCGTCGATCGTCAAGGTGTTGTAGGTTGATCGCCAACACTTTGGAGAAATTGTAAAAATGTAAGGCAAAAACTGCACGTCGCAATTTTTGTTGCGCTTTACTAATGCTTCTTACTCCGGTCGATCGCGTAGCACCTCCTAATTTGAATAGTAGATCGCGTCTCGAAAATTCTGAACACCACTGCTATAGGACTAATTATCGGACTTCATTTAATACGATAGAAATTCTGCAATTCTGCCCCGTCTGCTTAAATTTTCCTGTATTTATGGAAATTTTTCACGCTTCGACAGTAATCAAAGACGATGTAATTTATTCGCGCACAATCATTAAAGACGATGAAGGCCCTCAAAAGAATCTACTTTGATGAAATGTTTGCTTTGGACCAATTTCTTCAATATTTTTAATTCCGCTGTACTTCAGATATTTTCGTTCTTTCATTCATTTCGCTTTCGACTTTTTTTTTCTTCTTGCTGGAATTTTTGCCAGAAAGCTTTTGATGTTTCGAAGAAGGAAGGGCGAAAAAAAATCGACGCTAACGTTCCTACATATAGTATGACAATTGAATAAAGGAGGAAAAAATAAGCAACGTGTACGGAAGTACAAAGAATTGTTGTTTTCTTTTTATTGCGAGGATCATGGGCTGATTGGTGTTCTACGAACTAGCCTATTTTGAAAACTACGATGGTTGAAGCAACAAAATATCAAAAAGAGAATTTAGTTTGTTTTCAAGTAGAGTCGAAGTCTGAGTAAATTATCTCAATTTTTTTTCGACTGAACGTAATGGACTATTCGCACTGCTGCGAGACGAGATAATGACGAAAGTGAAAATCCATCGCTTGTTGAGCGTGGTTGTCTTGCTCATTCAGTACGGAGAATGGATAATTGTATAGATTTAGAGGTATAGAAGTGAATCTCTCCGAATAACCTAATGAAAGGTGTGAAAGAGAAGCGTATCTTGCTGGAAAACAAAAACGCGAGTAAAAATTGTAGATATGAAAAGCGCCGACGATTTGGCGTGGACCTCAAGACTAGATCTGCGAAAGGTAGGAGGAGAATTAGTAGTGATGGAAACACTGCCTCCGGATTCATTTACAGGGCCCTTTCCAGAGGGATCATCGACCCACTATGCTAGGAGTATCAGGTTTAAAAAAGGCACGCGTTCGAGAGCCATTGTGGAAAGGAGGAAAATGTAAATTCTCCAGAATTGATACGTTCCAGTAGTTTTGTTCCAGTTTGTGTCATAATTTCACGTGCTTATTTCAAACTCTCTCGCTTTAATTAAGAAAAACACTGGCACTATTCTTTTTTCCTAAACTTCATTATCTTGGGTCAACCTGACCCGTCGGATACGTTGCTTTTTACTTCTGAAAACAAGAATATAATTCACTAAGTCTTGTGTATCGAACAATAATCATTATGTCGGATCTTATACTCGGTTTCCTCAATTTCGATAACTTGAAGACTGCAGCTATTACTGTTTTTCTTGAAAGTTAAATGTTACTGAAAAAATTCACCATTGAAATTAAAAGTTTTAATATCCTTAACTTCGACAATTTTTCGATAAACGAACTATATTTGCAGTTATCTTCCTAGAGAATAAGAGAACATAGGAAAATATATAAAGAAAAGAAGAAAAGAACGAACGAATCGAAGAAATTGAAATCAAACAAGTTATGTAATATTGCGCGGTTATTGAGATTGTTTTTGGTACAAACACCCGCTATACATACGTACACTGCAAATGTGCATCCACCGATATTTTTATGCTTCAGTTTGCGAAGTTTTGTTGAATTTTCGATGCATTTTGTTGTGCAATTCAATTACAAAATATTTCACGAGGAATGATCCAGGCTTTGAGGAGAACCCTCAAGATGTACTGCTTCTGATGGTTAGTAGAAATAATTTCTCCTTAGTTTTCTGTCCAAGCAAAAATAAGCCATTGTTGTAGACAGAAATAGTGAGAATACGTAGGAAAGAGTACCTCTATAATTTTTGTTGAAAAGGTTAAGATTTTGGCGTTTTATTGATTAGAGATGAAATTTTTGCACTATCATAAAATTGTTTAAGTCTTTATTGTTAATTTGGAATTGCTCGCTCAAAAATTGGAGATTGAAGGTTTCATTCTTGTCGCATTAAGAGAGACAACGTTCTCAGATCTTCAAAATTTACTATTGAATGTCCATCGATATCTCGATTTGTTGAACCTAATTTTCAATCTAATTCTAATTTTTAACCATGAAGAACGTGCGATAGTATGGATACAAAGAACAATGCGATCAAATCATATCCAGTCATGTGCTTTTCTCATATTGAATAGTAACAGTTTAATTGTAAGAATACGGGCTTGTTGTTTCAGTCGAAAAATTGTCCTCGCGGAAATGAGAGAAACGTGCCGACTATATGGGTATAAGATTTGTTGGAATTCAAAATACTGGTGTACGATATTTGAATACGCACTTTGAGTGAGAAGGTGCTCAAAAGCGTCATCTTGTAGGTATACGTTTTGAAAGCCAGAGAGTCATTAGAGAGAACCATTCATCTTCTATGTACGTCTTTATTGAACGAACCCTCTATTTTGGCTTTTATATGCCATGTTAGGTCTATAAGTATATCGTTGAATGCATCTTCTACGTGGTGTATATTATGTAACGGGTGTGATAGTATAAAACGTGCGTATGTAGAATATTGCTCGATATTTCCGCATTTCAACAATACTCGCGCGCATCGACAAGAGAAAACGCTATAAGCTGTGTGAACAGTTATCATTCTTCACTTAAAGTACGAGTACTTCCCCTCTTCGCTAAAAAGAAGAGAATTCGAACTTTTATCTTGTCTGAAATTTGATTGCGTGATGACGTTGCCTTTGAAGATTTGGGATAGTATTGTTGTGTGGAATGGAAACTTCAGGCATTGGATGTACTTGTATGCAGAGAACTGAAGAATGATTTTTAGGGCAACGAAAAAAGCAATTAAACTGTTTGCTTTGCTACATTTGAGTGGTGTTCTCAGGTAGACCCTCAATTGAAATAAGGGACGTAACGTAAGATCGAGAGTGATGCCCCTCCTCAGTGGCGTCCACCAGAACATAAATATTGTCGAAATATGTATCATAAAGAGTAAAGTGTGTAACCCCCTCTCTCTACAAAATTGTTTGCCCCTTTTCCTACTGATACCCACTTTGGAATCCGTGGGATAGTGTAATCATACTAATGCAAGGTCAAGGTCGACTGCACTCGAAAACATAGCGTCAGATCGAGATCATTGTGTTACTAGGGAGAGGGAGGTTCGTCTAGGTCGATCTATATGCTAATATTCGGTTTAATATTGATTCACAAGTCAACATTTTTCCACGTCATGAGGTGTAAAATTAGGTGGAAGTATCTCAAAGTTGAATTTTTTTTCCAAATCCCAACACCAAGTTCATGGTCGTCCGAACGCCTTGACGCAAATGCAGGAAATAGGGACAAGAGTTGAAAAACAAGTTTAATGATGAAGTTGATAGAGGAAGTGAAATGAATAGACGCTATCAAAGTGACAATTTTACTCAGCCTAAATTTGAGGCATCAAAAATTATTTCTAGTTTTCACTCGATTAATGTCAAGTTCAAGTTAGGTACTTCAATTTTACCTGTAGGGGTACGAGAACCGGAATTAATCTTTCTCCTCGTGTTCTAAATTAAATTCCACAACGATTATCTGAGTAGGGTGATCTCACATATTCATCGTCCGGTGTCAGATATTATTTGACGAACTAGAAGTTACCCGGGTTGCGTGAACTTCGATAGACGATGAACTTCTCTATTTTGAAGTACTGCATGTCTTTGCTCTGGTCTCATCCTTATGGGAGTTTTCACTGTGGCAGTGATTCTCAAATCTGCGAGTTCGCGAGTGCGAGTCCGACTCCCCCCCCCCTCTGTAATTTCTAGCTTATCCTAATATAATGAAAAGGCGTATGCTAGATTTATACTAGGCTTTCTCAGGAGTGATTCTGATATCTGCGAGTGCGAAGACACCCCCCCCCCCTCCTCCTCTGTAGTTTCTAGTTTATCTTAATATAATGAAAAAGGGTAGGCTAGATTTTAATATTTTGTTTAAATCGTTTTGTGCAAACCTCAAAAGCAGAAAGAAATGTTCTAAACTACTTGTACCTAAGCTTCTCCATCGTGTTGAGAAAATTTTCCCTCTACCAATATTTCCGCATTATTTCTTACGATATCGTCAAATTGCGAAAAAGTTGCGTTGGAGGAAAATCATTGTGATCAAGTTCCTATACTCTTCGAATATCCTCAAGGCGTTCCAACTATTCAGGAAAATAACAGTACTAAGTATAGTTTGGGAATTTTTAATTTGAATGCGCAAATTTTTCAGAAGCGACGTCTCCCTTTTTCGTCGATTACAAGCAGAAAGTGGAAAGCGAACCTTAATGCCTCAATTATGAAAAATTATACCGTATCAATAAATAAGTCGCGAAGAACATTGAAAATTTGGGGAAAAGAATCTCCATCCTAAGCATTGTGATTAAGATAACGACGACGATGGTTATAAAAAATTGTGCTGATTATTATTTCGCATTAGGTAAATGATTAACGGAGCTCGAACGTGAAGGAAAGACTCAGAAGCGATAGTGAATATTGCGCGGACGTGGGTAGTATACTGTTAAACGAGTAAGATTAATGAGGAGGGTGATAAGATTCGAAATTATTCGAAGGTGCGAAGAAAAACTTATGTGTTTCAGCCACTTGAATGAGATGGTATTGTTCTTACGAACCCCTGGAAAATGATTTTAGAAGACACCGCGTAACGAAACACCAATTTATATTTTGTCATATCTTGATATCACGAATCAATATTGTTCAATTTTCGAAGCGATTTGTTTTTCTTGCAGAGCTTATAGTCGTCTATTCTACGAGGTAGCATCTGGACAACAAGTTGTTGTACAAAGTTGAAGCGTTCTGTTTGAGAAAAAATATCCTCTTATTTTGGTGGAACATTGAAAAGAGAGGTGACGCGAGGTCCAGTCGTTTGCTGTTTTGAAGATCGGATCAATATAGTAGATGATGAGGTCGTCCATTAAAAAGTCACGTCTAATTCTGTTTACTTTTTGTTTGACAATGATAGGTTGGAATTTTTAGTTTTTGAAGAAACTAGTGCAATAATTTCAACGTTTTCCTCGTAGATACGAGCAATTTTATGTAGAAGAAAGATAAGATAGTTGAAGCACATAAACATTTTATTTTATTCATTTATTCATTTTTCTTTCTTCTTCATAAACTAGAAAGAATCGAAGACTTTTTTCTAATGAGACGAATATTAAAAAATTTGGGACTGGTTTTCCGTGACTCTGCTGGCGAACTCTTGCGCTCAATCTTTGTTGCAGTGGAGCCCGCCCTCTCGTCTATATTTATTTCCACCGGCCGGCCCCAGGTTTAGCTGTCAGATAATAATATGACATTAAAATTAGAGTACGCATTTTCCACACACAAGAAAGAAAGAAGGAAGAGGAAAGAGTACTTCTGAGAAGAGAAGAGAAGATGAAACAAACGTTTCAATATGAATCGCGGTAGCATGGAAAAGCTACGGAAGCGTCCAACGAAATAGAAAACCTCGGACCCTGCGTACGTTTTATCACTTACGTACACACTTGAACCATTTTCTCGTTTCATTCTCATTTGTTTCTTTCTCTATTTCTAATTCGATATTTACGTCGTTGTCTCGTGTGTTTTACGGGGTAAGGATAGTCCCGTAATCGACCCGATGCGATGCGACGCAGCACGGCACGGCGCGGCGCGGCACATTCTCTTTCGCACTATAACTAAGAGAATATAGGAAAGAGAAAACGATTACAACGTCTTGGTTTTGAGATAAGGAGGAGAAAAAAAAGGAAGAGAATTATCTCGAAAAAATTGAACGCCATTAGTCTACTACGTTGCCCGGTTGTTTCTTCTGTTCGCCCTTGTTCGCCATACATCCAATTAAGAACGGAACAACGCCGAGAGCACGAGCTGCTACGAATAAGTTCTCACGCGGGACATGTTCCTTTTGTTCTTCGGCGCGAGAAATTTTAATTATTTGAAACATTAATTGCCGTCGGAAATCGAAACGGATTTGGCAACGGGGAAGTCATCAGCCGTGCTCGTATAATTTCGACCTCAAATTTCCAAGAAAATACGCGAACTGTAAGGGTGAATGGGCTTCTACCATCATCAATAAGATTGTATACACGAGACGGTGATTCCAAATCTTTTTAATTACTCCCCATATTGTAAACGTGCTTTTACTCTTCCCTCGACATAATATTTTTCTCGCACAGAAGCGAATATTACCTAAATAAAAAATTGCGAACGTTGCGTACTACATTCGCCGTCTCCGTGACTGCAGAGCTGTGTTAGAGAGAATTTGCGTCGTCAGCCTCAAACGACTTCGGAGACACTTACAATGACGTAGAAAAATATATGTGTTCGCGAAAATAAGGAAATAAATGTGTATAATATGGTTATAACTATAATAGAAACGGATTGCTGGGTAAGCATTTATCCGATATCTACGAGAATAAATATTATTCCTATACTATGTTGTATAATTTTTTTTTTCAATCGCAGAAATAATAAAAATTGCGAGAGAAAGGTTTTAAGGACAAACTAAAGTTGGTATTGTTGAGATATAAATGATATGATGCTCATGATTGACACGTACAGTTTCCCTCAATGAGTGAATTTGAGCGCCGGATGTAGATTGTGGGAGAGGTTATGAGATGTATAAGGTATGGAAATTGTCTATGGAAGTACAAATTGGATTTCGATAGAATCGTCTGCGAGGAGGCGCTTCAAGTCTACTTCAGTATATTTCAGGCTGATGAGATTACTGGGCCTCACTCGCTCTGCTCGTTTGTCCCGCTTCTTGGTCCAGTACCAGTCTACTTCAGTATATTTCAGACTGATGAGATTACTAAGCCTCACTCGCTCCGCTCGTTCGTAGACACCTAGTATAAAGAAAAAGAGTAAAGGCGTAGTACTTAGATTTTTCAATCACCCACCAGGTATAAAAAAATTTTTTACAAGTCCTTAAACCTTTTTTTTTTTTTGTGTTAGGGAGTGGGAGTGAGGTTAGGATGGGATAAAATCAAGGGTGTCGTGGCCCTCCTTTCAACCTCAGGTTTGTGTAGCAATTGAAATCGCTCCTCAAGGGTTCAAAGTTGACATCGACTTCTGGCTGAGTTTTGCATTTCAGGTTCGCCCTAGTGATACCTCTTGAGAGGCTTCTTCACCTGTGACGATCAATCCATACAGTTTGTTCTTCAATAATGTAGATAGTCATTATTGGAGAACGGGGCCTTCAATACATCTCAGTGCAGCATTGGTACGTATCTTGGTACCTTTGGCATGTTGTTCAGAGGTGTATTGGTTTTAGCATTGCCTATACAATCCATCAGTACATTGGAAGTGGAGTACTCTACCTTCCACCGTCAATTACTGTTTCATGCACAAGTTTGCTGGTGTTGGGGTGTCCTTGTCAGTCCTGCAGTCATTGTCTTCAAACTATGCATTATTGTCTTCCTTATGTAGCAGCTGACAATGTTTTACCAACACAACTTAATGATTCTGGGACTCCCATTTCAGCTCTACACATATCAGACATTAGTACACAGTATCATGACAGGTGATTTTTAGATTATGGACATGCTGACGTTCAAATCGCATTTCCAAATCTGGGTGTGATTGTGTTTGATACTGCATCATCAATGCCACTGCTTTCCAAATTTACTTACTGAGTCTGGTCACCAACTTCTGCAGCATCATACATCGGCTATTGGGAGAGTGATGTTGTTCAAGATCAACTTCGACCAACATGGGAGGTTTGGTTGTCTTCCTGTCTTGTCTTGTTTCTTCCCGCCGTGAGTACTAAGGACTGAGAGTCCTTTTATGACTCTGTGTACTTGAAAACACAGGCTTGTTCAGGAAGAGGAATACTTCTTTGGAAGGAGTTATTCATTTGGACAGGCATAGTTTGTCATGTTCCTATTGGGTGGGGGGGGGGGGAGGAGGTTCCTAACCCAACCTAACCTCAAGCCAAAATTTTTCCAAGACCATTATGAGTATACTACAGGTAGTATAAGAAGGATGGTACTCGCAAATTTCTCAATCACCTCCCAGGTATTTTTAATTTTTATTTTATTTTATTTTCTATTTCATTTTTATTCAATTTTTTCTTTTTTTTTTTCAAAAGAGGGTGGTACTCGCAGATTTCTCAATGACCTCAAAGGTATATATTTTTATTTTTAATTTTATTTTCATTTTTATTTTATTTTATTTTATTATTTTTATTCAATTTTTTTTTCGAAAGAGGGTGGTACTTGCAGATTTCCCAAAGACCTCCCAGGTATATACTTTTATTTTTAATTTCATTTTAATCTAATTTAATTTTTTATTTTATTTTCATTCAATTTTTTCTCTTTTTTCGAAAGAGGGTGGTACTTGCAGATCTCTCAATGACCTCCCAGGTATATATTTTTAATTTTTTTAATTTAATTTAATTTATTTAATTTAATTTAATTTTTAATTTAATTTTTATTTAATATTTTCTTTTTTTTCGAAAGAGGGTGGTACTCGCAGATTTCCCAAAGACTTACCAGGTATATATTTTTAATTTAATTTAATTTTTTATTTTATTTTATTTAATTTTTTATTTAATTTTATTTTTTATTTCATTTTCATTTAAATTTTCCTTTTTTTCCGAAAAAGGATGGTACTCGCAGATTTCTCAATGACTTCCCAGGTAATTCACGAAATTTTTATAAGTCCATTATTAGGGGGAGGAGGGGAAGGGGGGGGGGGGTGGTGCTCGCGAATTTTCAATTGTGTATAGGGTGTCAGAAAAGACATGAAACATGTAAAAACGTCAAATAAAGCACTTGAACTGTTAGCGGGGAACCCGCTATCCATTTTGTTAGGGGGATTACATCCTCAGAAAACGTCCGCGTGTTACTGTGAACTGCGTGACGTGACGTGTGACGCTGTATGACATTATCAATGACCTTGATCTACTTTAGGGACTTGGAAAAATTTCAACTTCCAGCGTTCATTATATCAGACCTGGTATTCAGTATACTGAGAAGAGCTCCGCCAATTCATTTGCTGAGGGGGCATTTTCGCGCCAACGTGATCGCGAGCGCGTTCAATTTATTACGTCATCATTTTCAAGACTCGGAAACTACTTAGGTTATATATGATCTGTTGGATATTGAAAATTTCCAAGTTCTCTGACCGAGATAATGGCCGGGTAAATAACGTAAGAAAATGAAAAAAATGTTCCAGTAGAACCAATTGAATAAAGATCATGCTTTATATCTATATACCTTAGGTATTTCAAATGACGAGGCTTTCGTTGGTGCGGCTAGTGTATTTTCACAAAGGTCAGAATTTCTTCAAGTCCCCTGCCCAAGGTTATGATTATGTGTAGGTCAATTAAACATTATATACCGGTACTGTACTTTCATCGAAGTGGACACAACGCTGGTTTTCTATCTGCTAGCGGACATACAATACAATGTCTAGTTGTACTTGCGCTTTCTACTGGCAGAATTTCTCCCATTGTTGCCTCATTCTGCTGCAGGTAAACGGTTCCGTTCGCGGCAATCGCTTCTACGTCACTTTCCTCTGACTGTCCCGATTGAGTTCAAGTGATTGAAAAGGATGATTACTTCTTTGAAGATGCCGAAGAGGAAGTACAGACATTGAGTACCCGAGGAAAACACAACAAAATTCTGCTTGTAATGCTGAATATAGCGACCGTATAGTAGCAGGACTTGGTACTTGTCAAAGATCGGATCGAGAGAAGACGTGAATAATTCTGTGACATTTCTCGTAATCAGGGGAGAATATTCCGTTGTCTGAAAAATTCTCTTCTTCGTTCGCTTGCAAAATAAAATAGATGAATTGATTTTTGTCCATCGGGTTTCACCTCACGATCAAGCCTTCTCAAAATTCGTGATTTCAGCCTTTCCAGAGGTTAGCAAGACCTCAACAACCCCTCTGCCCATCGTGAATCCACGTCTTCAAACCGCATTTGGAGGCCAGCGTCGCATATGGCATTATGTATTGATATGGTAATTTAGATCAAATATAAGGAATTGAAGTAGGTATGTTTCAGCTTTAGACGTGAGATGATTAGATTTCAGATACCGCATGGATGCTTTTTAACGAGTAGTTTTAAATGTACTTACTCGTATCGCATTATACTGAATATGCTGTATGGCTCTAATGTATTGTATAGATAAATCGATGATATTGATGCGATTTCGTCTGTGTAATATGCTATTCTTGCTGAACGGTAAATGAATATCGTTACATGAAATGTATCAACAAGGCATAATTGTACTCGTATATCTCCTTTCACAAATGCTCCAAAGAAAAGAGTTTCGGTGTAGGTGAATACGACATTAATTCTAATGGATATGAATCAGAAATACTCGAATACAAACTGATGTATAAGAGAGAAGTAATGATGACGAAAGACTAGGTATATAAATTCTCTATACGTACGAGATCGTATATTTTATTTTATTTTCCGATGCTTTAAAAACGAACGTTTTTCTTGCATTCAAATTGAGCGAACAAAATGAAAATTGACGAGTGTGAAAACCAATAAACGACGAAAATGTTCGTATTCGCGACGTTTGTTAAACTTTTGTACTGTATTATTTTATGTACGCGATACGTGCACACGAATCCATCGCGCGTAAACGGCGCGAGCATAAACGGGGTGTAGTTGAAACTCATGAAAAATGATGTTAACATTTTTTTTTTTTTTTTTTATTCTAGCTCCCTTTTTTCCTTTAGGATTTTTCTTTTCCGCGTGGCTTTCCCTTTTACTCTCGTTCGAAAATTAATGATTTTACTCGAAACCTTCACCGCGCGGTTTCACGCATTCCTCTCGCCTTGCACCATCTCCATTTCAAAGCCCGTCACACTCACGTCGCGAATATTTCAGTCCAGGTGCAGCTCGTCGCCCTCATATGAAAGTCGCAAATCATCATCGTGTATACCGTTGATGCGATTTGAAAAAAATCACATATTCGAGTGTGCTATCTGACATTTTCAAAAGCATACCTGCAATCTTCACCGCACTTATTCGGGCTACGATGAAAGTTATTACTTCGTAAAATTATTATAAATTACAATCATTTCTTTTAGGACAGGGTACGCTAGGAAGCTTCGCGTTTTCGAACCAATATAAATTTATATTTTTTCTCGAGCAATTGACAATCTTTACGAAGGGCGGCGAAAATAAATTTTATTAATGTTAAAAGACGCGTTTAAGATGGTCTTTTTTGTTTTATCGCGTGACGAAGACACGCGCGGAAAAGATAAATCAACTACGATCATTGAAACTATTATGCTAAAGACAAAAAGCTAAATAGATCGCGGCGCCTCCCATACTGGTGCGCAAAAATACTTCCCATTTTCGTTCGTTCCGTCGTTGATCGCGCGACATTTAGCAATGTTTTATGGTACGCAATTCGTACGGTAAATCTTAGCTGGCGAATGGAAATGAAGATGCGAAATGATTGCGAGAAAACCGCTGCAATTTTCTGCTGAAGAAAGCCACCGATTTCGAATGCATCGCGTCGCGTCGACATCGACAGTATAGCGGTTAGAACTTCGCCCATGATTGTTATAATGGATTGAGCGAGGATCGGCAAAACACGGACACCCTCGCCAATTCCTGGTTTTATTTGCCCGTCGTGCTCGTAAATTGGTTTACAAAGTGAATACGAAAACTATTTCTTCTTTATATTATACTTACTCGTGGAATATTCGACGGTGGAAAGGAAAATATAAATCGTCGGAAATCACGCTACCTGTACACCTCTTCGTTTGAAGTACAATAATTCTTTCGCTGTCAATTACATTATGACTTCTATTGGAAGTTCGAAAATGTAATCTTCGTTTTATCGTGAATTCAGTTCATCTATACTCCGATCAAAACTTTGAAGGTTATTTTTTGTGAAATATACGACGTACGGAGTAAGTACGTATGGACAATGTTGCCTGGAAGGTAGACGTTTGCCGGACATCACAGAAAGCATATCGCAAAGTTTCAACTTTTTGAAGGAATTATCCAGTACGCGACTCATAAACCGGTTTAAATGAAGAACGAAACGTAAACTACGTGCCCCGTTTCTATCGTTAACTTTGAAAAATCAAAAAATTGAACTTTTGAGTAGAGAGGCGGGCCCGTGATTTCTGGGTGTAACCAGTTGAAGCGTGGTGATAATAAAAAGAGACGCTCTTTTGATCAGTTTTTAATATTTATGCGCTGACGCTGTGTTGCTTTCTGGAGAAGAAGGAGCGTCAAAGCCCACATGTACTGTTTGATCAATGATCGTGAGCTTTTTGTGGAACATTACGTGAATCTCAAGGACGTGAATAGTGTTGGTAGTTGAAGAATAAAAGTATAGATATTCGCACTAATATTCGACGTTAATTCAAAAATTTATTCGTTTTTGACATGTTTCATGTCTTTACTCTGACCTGACCCTAATTTGAAATTTTCCAAGTGCCCCCTCCCCCCCCCCCTTCACCCTCGTCTCTCCATGGGTGATTTGAAAATTAGCGAGTTCATCCCGCGAGTTCACCTTGCCCAGTTTATATGCTAGGTTTATAATAGCTTTATGATCGCTATATTCTAGCTTTGAGCCTTCATTATGTAGAATCGATATTTCGTTACAATCGCGATCAGTAATCGATGTAATCAAGATTGATATATCGATATTATTGGGGTTGATATATCGATATTATCGAGATTTCAATACAATCGAGATCAGTTATCGATACAATCGAGATTGATATATCGATATTATCGAGATTTTGATACAATCGAGATCAGTAATCGATACAATCGAGATCAGTAATTGATATAATTGAGATTGATTTATTGAGAAGGTCCGGTATACCAACGGTCACCAAGCAACGTTTAGTCGGGGTAACAAATGACAAGGAATGACTTCGCAAAGAAGTAGCTCAAAGCTCCCTTTTCCGATGAATTTTTTCGGTATCAGGGAATGTTGAACAGAAAAGTTTAACGGGAGGCAATATAGAAACAGAAATCTGAATTTTTGCTTCCAAAAAATTTTACAATTTCATTTTGATGATTTCGTCGTGAAATAAGAAGCGTGGGAAGAAAAATTTTCAATTCTGCGCAATTACGGTTGATGACGTCATGGTTTGAGGGGCGTCGGAATCATGGCTGATGACGTCATAATTTAATGTAGAGGAAAAGAAAAATACAACGTACTGGGCTATTAGGCGGTGGGAGGAGCAATTCGGGGGTTAGTGTGGACTTGCAAATTCTGGAATGAGGGACTAGGAATTAAGAATTGTAGAACTCGCAGATTTCTAGAATAATATCTAGAATTCCTTTTCGTAGTAGGGAGGGGAAACTCGTAGGGGTGTGGTGAATTTTTAAATTCTGGCTGGAATCAAGGGCTAGGATTCATCAAACTTTATAAAAGATATGAAAAGTGTCAAAACTTTTCTACGAGGAAGTCTTTATACTTGCATCTTTATGCATGCCAAATTAAGAATGCTAACGTCACTGTGAAACTATTCAGAATGTGGCTGGAATGAAGAATTGGTGTTAGTTTCTGACGATGTTCCTTAAAAACTATTGAGGAGAAAGAAACTTACGGAGAATCCGCGGTTTCCTTCCTCTGTCTCTAAATCGAAAGTTTTCTTGAAGCTCTCAGTACGTCTAGCTTGTGACTCAAAATTTCTGTTCTATATTATATAAATTGAGTCCAACCTTTCTTCAGCTCCTTCTCTTCTGCTGTTCATTTAGAATTTTTCGAAATCTGCTTGCCAACGTCAAACTTTTTCTCAGGTCAACATTCTCCAATTTTTGTTTCGCGGTCCCGCTAATCACGCGTCATTACGCCGGCGCTCGGATCTTGAACTGCTCCGTAAAATATCCACGTAACTTATATTTTTATAAGAAAACGATTATTCTGCTGGACGACGTAATCACTCGATGAAGAATTGAAAAATAAATCCTTCCTCGAGTTTTCGCTCTCCTTCTCCACCCGATAATCCTTTCGGTATAAGGTCCAGTTTTCCACATGTTCGACTCTGTTCACATTTTATTGTCCACTCTGACTTCATTTTGTTTCTCGTTAATACACGTTATCACCCATAATCTTTTGATGCAGCGAAACAAAGATGTGGTTGATGAAAGAAATGATTGAGAGCAAATTACGATTCAAGTAGGCTGTATAAAACTCATTATGTCGAGTTTGAAACACAGCTGTCATTCTTTTCATGAGCTCCGTGTGCGACATACCTGCAATACAAATAGCACTCCCTATAACGCGTTTCTTTTCTACAATACAGCTCACGTTTTCGTCTTTGATGCCATTTAAATATATCGCCGCCTTTACGAGGCGAATGTGAGATTATTTCACCGCACGCTCAAATAAAGAATGTAATGACAAAAAAAAAACGAAACTCGTAGACGATTTCGAAAATATTTCAATCTCATCACTTAGGTCGTATAAAACTATCTAGTTTCTTTTTTTTTTTCTCAAGATAGCTCGATATTAGCGTCGATTGCACCAAAGCTTTAGATTCTTAAGCCGTATTTCAAATCGCATCATCGTTGTCGTCGTCCAATTCTCTTTTTTGGGGGGTATAAATTCGACGGTAACTCTGGGGAATAGCGAAGAAACTTAAAATTCAATTCACAATGTCTACCTGATCCCTGTACTTTGATCGAATTTCAAATTTCTCCCGACTGCGTTTTCAAGAACTTCTTATCAACTATAGACCAATAATTTGAATGTTTGTACGTGGATTTTAGAAGGGGAAATGTTTCTTCTCCGAACAGGTAAACTAGAAAAACGGAAAACCGAAGTCCATTAAAATTTGTGTGATCGAAGCGTATTTTCAATTTACCTAAACGAAACACGTATACCAACGAACGCTTTCGTTTTGAACTGCTCGTCATTTTTTTGACGGGTTTGTCGTCCGAAAATTTTATTAGCCATTCAGTTGGTTTATCAAACGATGATCAAAGAAATGTACGCTGGATCGAAAGCGAGGGCATTGACTTCCTTCAATTTTCCGTAAAATAGCGAACGCAAATATCGCAACTCTAAAAGAAACTAAAACAATCTCCATCTCACGAGAAATTTCAGAAAAGTCTGTGCGTGCATTTTTTAAAACTATTTTGTAGCAACTTTGAAAAAATGAATTCAAATAAGAAGTAGGTAGGAATATTCTGTATCAGAAACAACTATGTGAAATACTTTCTTGGAAGACCTTAAATATAAATTTCTTTATTTGACTCTAATAATGATTTCTCTCGTGTCGAATTAAACTTCGTCCTCTCATGTGATGTGGAATCATAATATGCCCTCAACTCACCATGCCTGGGTCAGGGTGTTCTATTTTTCAAAAGAAAATTTTAATCGCTCTAAATCAGTTGATCATGTGTAATCACAAAAAAAAAAAAAAAAAAAAGGATTTCACTTTGAAAGCGTTTTTCTTTTTTTTTCATCTACTCTCTTTCGCGTCTTCCTTCGTTTTTATTCTAGCTGTATACTCAGTGCTCGTCAGCAACATTTAAACCAAAACTAAAATAACAAATTATCGTGTGAACTACTGAATATTTTTTCATTTTTTCCAACATTATTTTAAAATATTTTTTACCTGTATTTTTGTTACAGATTGTTTACATTTGCAACTATATCGAGACAGCAGAGATCGTTACAAACAAGGACTGACAAAAGCATCGCTTTCGTTGCAGCATTTTCTTGGGCTGGAAACAGGTATAGATAAACGATCGTGTGCATGCATGCACCTTTTTGTATTTACGTGCCCAGCCTTTGTAAATTATCCGTATACTGAATGGGGCAGATGAAGACGAAACGACGAGTGTGTCGCAAAATCTAACGGTTTGTAAAGTCAACAAAATAGGTGGACGAGATAGGCGTATGTATGGTTTCGCATTTTACCAACTGTCGCGACCGCTGGCTGTTGTTTGTTTGACTGCTAATATCAGATTGGGGGAAAAGACGGAAAAAATTCATGCACAGAAAAGTTTCAGACGGATTTTCAATAAAGTTACTCGGCGCGCGAAGTTCACTTTCATAGTTTTTCATCTGATAGAGGATTTCAAAAACGCATTATGAAATGTGAAAGTTTTTTTTGAAAAAAAGGGTAGAAAAAATTTTTGCGCGGAGTAAACTTGGATTATTTGTATGAATTCGAAGATAACTACGTTTTCTCAACGTTTGCATTCAACAAAATTTATATTTAAACACCTCGGGCAGTTCTATTTTACCCCTGTAAGTCTAATGCGCTGTATCTACCAGACAAGGAGACAAAAGGAAGACATAAAGTTGAGTATCTGTACGTTGATCGCTATCCCCACCATCAACGCTTGTATATATGATCGCATCGCATCGCATAGTTTTCAAATTTAACCTTTCCTCTTGAATCGTAAAATTCGTTTGGACTACACGTATTTCGTTGACTAAAGTATTTGATAATAATTTGTGGTATGAGGTTGCGGCTTCAAATTTGATTTTCCTAGAATGATTAAATTTTTTCATCTTCTCAATCTTCAATTTTTTGGTAAATTTTCATTAAGGAAAAGAAAACTAGATGAAGGTGAGAGTAGCTGAGCACTTGGAAGTTTTGGAATAATGGACACCTGGGGAATCAGCTTTTGCTGATCATTTGTTCACCAGTGGCCACAGCTTCCGTGAGGGATTGGAAAGTCTCCTCCATACGGAGAATTCCTACCGTGATATACCGCCTTCGAACACATAGAAATATGATCTGATTCTGTCCTCCGTCTTTTCAGTTGCTTTCATTTCGTTCCCGATAATGGTTTATAAACAGAAAGCGCTCAACGTCTAATTTTTTCTGCGATTTTGCATCTTCCACTTTTCCTTTTGAGTACTTTTTTGACATGTTTCATGTCTTTTCTCACACCCTGTACACTATTGAAAATTTGCGAGTACCAACCCCCCCCCCCTTCCCCCTATTGATGGACTTGGAAAATTTTCATGAATTACCTGGGAGGTCATTGAGAAATCTGCGAGTACCACCCTCTTTCGAAAAAAAAAATAAAAATTGAATAAAAAATAAAAAAATAAATAATAAAATAAGATGAAAAATAAAATAAAATAAAATAGAAATAAAATTTAAAATAAAATTATATACCAGGGAGGGCTTTGAGAAATCTGCGAGTACCACCCTCATTCGAAAAAAAAAAGAAGAAAAAATTAAATTAGAAATAAAATAAAATAAAAGATGAAATAAAAATAAAATTGAAGATAAAATTATACACCTGGGAGATCATTGAGAAATCTACAAATACCACCCTCTTTCCAAAAAAAAGGGGGAAAAATTGAATAAAAATAGAAATAAAAAAAATAATAAAATGAAAAATAAAATGAAATAAAATTATATACCAAGGAGGTCATTGAGGAATCTGCGAGTACCACCCTCTTTTGAAAAAAAAAAAAAAAGGAAAAATAAAATAAAACTAAAACAAAAATAGAATAAACTAAAAAATAAAATAAGATTAAATAAAAATAAAATTAAAAATAAAATTGGAAATAAAATTAAAAATGAAATTATATACCAAGGAGGTCATTGAGGAATCTGCGAGTACCACCCTCTTCCGAAAAAAAAAAAACAGGAAAAATTAAATAAAAAATGATAAAATAAACAATAAAATGAAAAATAAAATAAAAATAAAATAAAAATAGAATAAAATAAAAAATAAAATAGAATAAAATAAAATGAAAATTAAATTAAGAATAAAATTAAAAATAAAATGATAAAATAAAAAATAAAATTGAAAATAAAATTAAAAATAAAAATAAAATTATATACCAGGGAGGTCTTTGAGAAATCTGTGAGTACCACCCTCATTCGAAAAAAAAAAGAAAAAATTAAAAATAAAATAACAAATTATTCTGAAAAAAAAAAAATAGTAAATGAAAAAATGAAAATGAAAATAAAACCAAGAAGCGGGACGAATGAGCGGAGCGAGTGAGGCCCAGTAATCTCATCAGCCTGAAATATACTAAAGTGGACTTATACTAAAACAAGAAGCTGGAAATTTTGGAAATTTTTGAACGATGAAGAGCTTAAGACGACTGGCGAAAAGACATGAGACATGATCTTCATATTTTTGGCAACGCCAAGAAATCCTTCCTTTTTTGGCTAAGGTGGATAAACGTAACCTAGAAGAACGTATTCGTTAAAATTTTCAATACAGTTGTTATTTTTCTTTTTGACGTTCATAATTCTCTCTCAAAGTCTTCCGCACTTATACAATCGTATTAAGTGAAAATGATTTAGGTAGTTCACATTTTCATTTTTCTTACGTATGAAATGAAATTTCTTCACCTATTCCGGTAAATACATAATAAAAAACTTCTGTTCATCGAGTATTTTTAAACATTTTTGTCTTTTCTTCTTTTATTAGGTTTCACTTTGGATAAAGAATCGAATACGATCGCTATTATCTGCCAAGATTTGATCGTTGTATTGGCATTCGACACAAGAGAACGTTTGATACAGTGGCAAGTGAAAATTTATAACCATTTAGGTGAAGGTAAGTACATTGAAGATAAAATTAATGATGAAATTCTAAAAAAAAGGCACGGTTACGCAAAATCACATTCATCCAAAAGACGGAATCGCATTATCGCTGTAATGTTGGATGGTACCTAATTTCCGAATGCTGTTCATCAGTTAGAATTAATTTTCACGTTTTCCGATTACAGATCAACAGTTCCTGATTCAAATATCTTCTAGTCCACCGAAAGCGAAACTTAGTCCCGGCCCGGCGAGATTACATATCCAAGAGCGTAGATTCTGTTTGACGACGGGTGTGCCGCCGAAATTGGCCGGATGTTGGGAAATAAAGCATCTTAGGTATGCGGCCTGCATATGAAATATTGACTTTCCGGTTTACGTAGACAATATTTTCCATTGTGTAACATTAATTTTATACAGACGATATGGCGTTGTCGACGGCAAATTCTGCTTCGAGGGAGGCTCATTATGCGGTCGAGGAGAAGGATTATACGTATTCTTGACCGACCAAGGAGATGAAATCACTCGCAGCGTTCAAGTATCTTCTGAAGGAAGATTGAATTCTCTTCGAAGACCATTACTGAGAAATATGTCAGGTAGGTACTTACGAAAATTATACCAAATTGTTTCACCTCGCTTGGAACAAAACAAACGATAGAATATTTAGATCGCGCCATTTCAAACTGCTAAGTATTTTGAACGGAGCGAATAAATGAAAAATTTCAAATGAGCACAGGAAATTAATTTTCTTTCGTAACTCTTTTTCACGAACTACCCAGAATGGGGTCTGATCCAACTGCGTCGAGTGTATGTTCGTGCCTCGGTGAAACGGCACTCGTAGAACGTTTTGAAAAGAGTGGAACTCGTACCGGCGGCAAATTTTTTTCATTATTTACCTTACCTGCGAAACACTATGTCCAAAAGACCAACTAGACAACGAAAAAGGCTCTAAGGGAAATTTAGTAGCACACATACTTGTTCACAAAATGAGGGAAATCGTTCGGATGTGCTTGCCGTTGGTAACCTGAGACAGAGGAGAATCGACACGGTATTTGACAATACTGGGTATAGCTCAAGTATCGCTTCGGGTAAAATTGAATATTTATGACTACTCTGCTGGAGAGGAGACAACGAAGTGCTCGTTTTAGCGGCCAAAATTGTTCGCATTTAACGTTTCGTATGTTTTCAAACGAATGAAGTGGGGATTCTTGACTAGCAACAAAATGTCATTTGCATTATTCCGGCCGGAGTGTTTGCCATAATTCAGTCTTCATAATGAGTCGCTTTTATACATAAGATACGAAGATGTTCTATATTTTCATTTTGCATTTTCCGTCTTCTTTCTTTTTTTTTTTTTTATTTTTTTCACCTCGAGCTAAATTTTTCTCGTTCGCTTAATGGCCACTAGTTTGAAGTACGTATTTCTTTGTTTCATAATGACGATATAGTACAACAAGAGAGTCCGCGTAAAAGTTTGACGTTACGAACGGAAACCCGCTTGTCAGAAATTAGTTGCGCCGAAAGTTGCTTCCAAATGCAAGGTACGCTCCGACCGAATGATAATATTCAGCCATGGCCTTCGATGGAGACGCAAACTGACGTTTATGGCCACGGAGATACAACTTCTTTGGCTGACTTTTCGATCGATTCTCACAGTACTAAAGTGAGTTTTAAGATTGATTCGATCATTTTATTTTTTGTGGATTATTTTGTGTGAGGTTTGCAGATACGTGCGCGAATTTTCTTATCGATTTCGCAGCGATGGATATTTTGTTTCGATCGCAAATTTCCTCTTCTCCTTCACGCATGAGACTGCCATCAGAAGCGTGGAGAATCCAATACTTTGTAGCTGTAGAATGGCCCTGGCAACCTCTTTGCTCAAACTGCTTTGGACGAGAGCTGAAATTCGAGAGGTTTTTCCTCAATTTCGCAAATTTCAGTCAAGAGAGAAGTAACGAGAGTTAGCTCTCCCCCCTCTCCCTACCATGCGCTGAAGAAGACGCTGAAAAGAAGTTGCTCAGAATCTCTTTTAGCCGAAATCTGGTGCACAAAATCAATGCATGTAACGAGAAGTTTTGAAACGAAGAATTCTCAAAAATATGATAATTTTTTTCCACATTTGCAGCTTTATTTTTTATTGCCTCTCTTAAATTTCAGGTTTGTAAGTGGCCAGGCGAAAATCAACTCGGTAGATGTGTCAGTTGCATAGGAAAATTAGGTCTAATATCGCGTCCATCTACCGCTGCCAATACTCCTGGTTCTATAAATTTCAATCCATGGTCCATGGATGATTCGAAATTATGTAAGTAACGAACACTTTTGAACTGTGCCTTCACCATACGTACTACCAATAAAATTTGCTACTTTATTCTTATATTGTAGATATTAATTTATAAACCTAAATTTGCTAGAAATAGTTTCTATCTCCCTTCAGTATAACTTTCGAACTTATCATTCTCGCCATTGTTCAGGAGCACAATTCTTTTGTTTTCGGATTTCTTGTCAAAAATAATTCAAAACTCGTCCAATTCCGCAGAATTAGGGAATCAACAAAATCTCATTTCAAGAAAAAAAAAAAAAAGAAAATATAAATTCTTATACCTATGCTTATAATTTGTATGATGCGAAAATGTAGATTAGGCAATAATATTTCTTCACGTTGATGACTGTATCAACTTGTTGCAATTGTTGACATTTTCATGTCTTTACTCTGACCTGACCCTGATTTGAAATTTTCCGAGCATCCGCCCCCCTTCATCCTTGTCTCTCCGTGGGTGATTCGAAAATTTGCGAGTTCACCCCTCAAAGGTTCACCCCGCGAATTCACCTTGCCCAGTTTATATATGTACTAGGTTTATACTAGCTTTATGATCGCTATTATTCTAGCTTTGAGCCTTCATTATACTAGGTACCTAATAAACGGTATTCTAGTTGTTGACGCCAAATATAGAATCGATATTTCGATACAATCGCGATCAGTAATCGATACAATCGAGATTGATATAATCGAGATTAATACATCGATATTATCGAAATTTCAATACAATCGTGATCAGTAATTGATACCATTAAGATCAGTGATCGATACAATCGAGATTGATATATCGATATTATCAAGATTGATGTATCGATATTATCGAGATTTTCATACAATCGAGATCAGTAATCGATATAATCGAGATTAATACATCGATATTATTGGGGTTGATATATCGATATTATCGAGATTTTGATACAATCAAGATCAATAATCGATATTATCGAGATTGATATATCGATATTATCGAGATTGATGTATCGGTATTATCGAGATTTTCATACAATCGAGATCAGTAATCGATATAATCGAGATTGATACATATGTTGATATAATCGAGATTAATACATCGATATTATTGGGGTTGATATATCGATATTATCGAGATTTTGATACAATCAAGATCAATAATCGATATTATCGAGATTGATATATCGATATTATCGAGATTGATATATCGATATTATCGAGATTGATGTATCGGTATTATCGAGATTTTCATACAATCGAGATCAGTAGTCGATATAATCGAGATTGATATGTTGATACAATCGAGATTAATACATCGATATTATTGGGGTTGATATATCGATATTATCGAGATTTTGATACAATCAAGATCAATAATCGATATAATCGAGATTGATATAAGTGATCTTGACTTTGAATTTCCTTGCAAACGCCCGAAGACATATGTATAATTTTGGTTTGTACTCTGAGTCTATGAGTTGCGTGAAATTTGACCACTGCCAATGAGCAGGAATTAGGCCTAAACTAGGCTGCTTGATTATATAGTTCTATAGGTACTGGGCTGGACATGAAACATGATCTTTTTCTATTTGGCTCCGCCAGAAGTATTTTTATTTTTTAATAAACACCTAATAACAGCTTTCACTTTTACTTGTTTTATATTATACATTCATAATTGTAATTTTGAAAAAAATATTTGTATCCGTTATCATATACTTTGGTGCTCTCCTAATCATTCGGCGCTATGCTCTTTCATTCAATTTTAATGTCAAACAAATATTCGTAATTTTTTCGCTTCGCTTCTTATCTCGTTCTATTTGTGAATAAGCCGAGCCTACCAAAAGTAGGTACCAGTTTTCCAGTTCATTACATTACTTGTAACTTTATCGAAGCGCGCGCTGTTGAAAAGGGAATTTTACTCGTAAAATTTGGACGCGAAAGGGCTCACTATGTACGTGTGGATAGTCATAATTCTCTCTTTCTCTCTCGGTAACGATAATTTATTGTTTGGTCGACGCGTTTCACAAATTTGATAACGCGGAAAATTTATTATATCGGTGAATCGTACCGTGTAGAGTAGCCTAACTACAAACTCTCACGAGAACGTTTTTCAAAGATACAGTTATAACGCTTCAACTGATCGTTTTTTCTTTTTTTCGCAGGTTTGACAGGCATGCATCACGCTAGTTTCCTGAACGAGTCTGACTATAGTTGCGGCGACTCGTCATGTATGTTCGTTTCGCAGAAAAGTAAATACAGTAATAGTTCTTCCAGTAACACAGACTGCTCGGATCAGCCATCTTCCTGTCAGTACTCGTTACTTGAGAGTGCGCCCAAATGTTTTCAAATTCCGATCTCGCCACCAAAGAGTCTTCAGTCAAATTGCAACAGCGTCGCTTCCTATATGAGGTAAATAATGTTGCATGCTAATAACATGCGAAATTTTTTCATCTCGCCCTTATTGAACGTAAGCTACGACCACATTTTACAGAATTGATGCAGATAGTCCGCCCTGCAGACCGCCAAAACCGGCCAAGTATCGTAACTACGTGGATTCAACGAATCACACGCCGACGAAGAAGAAAATCAACAAACCACCGATGCCGTTACCTTACGAGCAGAACGAGTGCTCGTGTAAATTGGTCGCCACACCACCGCTGGAACAACCGCAACCATTGCCCCCGCAATTCGACAATTACGATCTACCTCGGCTCGCCGAATTGGTAACACAAGTACGGAACGCCCTCTGTCCTTATTTACTTGAAACGTCCTTTGCAGTTTCTCTTGTTAACGTCTTTATTTTATTTATTTATTTTTGGTTTCTATAGAGGGGAACCGAATTCGATTCAAAAAATAGCCAATATTATGATACGCCACGCAGTATTAAGGTACCTGCAAAAGATAATATTCCACCGTACGCCAATTACGATGTACCTCCAGCCGCAGTCCCACTTCGGAATGGTTGTGTTTGCACCTCACAAATAAAGTATGTATAAGTTTTGTTGGAGGATTTCGATGAAACTTACTCAATTTTGAATTGAAAACGAAAGTAAATTTGAGTCGTATGTATAACTTCAAAGTTGAGAGAAATCCTGGACTAGAGATCAATGAGAGAAAAATTCGGACCTATTATTTGAAATTATTGGTCTTGATTTTCGGACTTGCTATGTATTTATGCAGTCCTAAGGTACTTCTTCCCTATATGTCTCAACTTTCCTGCATCAATAATATGAGTATTTCGATACTCTACCATCATTTTAAAAATGTATATTTTTTGTTTGCAGAATCACCATGGAAAGGAGAGAGAGTAGAAACAGCGATATTTGTTTTTGTCATCAGTTAGAGGGCTTATTTCGTCATCCTCCAACTTGGATGCCACTACCATTACACGCGTCGTGTAAAAACCCTGTGCAAAACGTGAGTTTATTTCACATCGCGTATCATAAACGCAGTCACGTCAATTAAATGTCACTAATTTTCTTTTTTGCGCAATTTCTAGCTTGGAATGCCTAAATCCATGGAGCCTTCGAGGATACACTCTTGCAAAGAAGCTCCGGTCTATGCAAAAATCGACCTTTCCAAAAAAACGAAAAACCGCCTTGGCAAAGAGAGACCGAACGAACGAAGCGTTATTCCGCCGCAAAATGCTAATGCTTCGAATAATTACATGAATATACGATTTGAAGGCGAAGAGGAAAATTATAAACGGTTGAATCATCTAAACTACATGAACTTGGAGTTTACTAATTCGCTTATGAACTACGTGAATGTACGTGAGCTGTTTGATAGAGACGAGCAAAAAGAGCGCATTGATGGTTTAAATATAGATCTGCCCGCCAAAATGAGTAACGGTCACCCTTGTCGTAAATGTGGGCACACCAATATAGCCAAAGACTCTACCGCAACTGTTCTGAATCACGATAAACCTAAACCGAAAAGAATCAGTTATTTGGCCTCGACGACGACCGAACGTAATTTCGAAAATTACGTACCCATGTCGCCGCTGAAGCTAAGTGCCGTTAAACTGTCACCCGAGAAGTCGGCCAGTAATCCAACTCTATGCGAATCAGCGACTGTCGAAAAGCAACGTAAAACATCGCTAGGTCCTTTGGGCTCAAAATATTCCACTTTAGATTCGTTTTCCAAACATCATGCCGAAAGACGTCGAAGCAGTTCGACTAATTCGCCTAAAGTGATCAAAGAACGTGCGCGCGATACGAAAAGCGACGACTCGGCCTCAGATTCACGACCAGTTGACTCGGATTCGGGATTAGAAAGTGATAAGCTAAGCAGTCAAGAAAACGATGATACGGTGGAGAATTTACGAAATCGTAAAGAAAATACGCTAGCGGGTGGCCTGCGCAGGTTGTCAAACGTCGCCTGCAAGTCAAGTAATAGAGATTCGTCCAGTTCGAACGATTCCGGATTCTCATCCGCCTCGCTCAAGTACCCGTGTCAAGACTTTACCGAATTTGAAATGCCGTTGACGACGGCTGGTTCCGCTAAGCGGCACAATTCTTTCAATCAGCACTGCCACAAAAACGGCGATCGATATTCGCCATTACCGAGGCGGACAAAATCTTCGGACCCGCTCCGAGATCTCAGTTTTCAATTTCTTAAAGGACCGTCGCAACCTAAATCATCGTCGGCTGAGGCTGAACTACCTTTGTACTTGACAAAGACGGACTTGTATAAAGGTAGGTCGAGAAGTTCGACATTCTTTTGTAGGTAGTTATCCTTTGAAGACTCATTTTATGACCGACGTATCCTTCCTTCGTGAGATTTGTTCATTTCTTTATATTTTACTATTTTTTACCAATCACCAACTAGAAATTGAGAAAAATCTGTTGCATCAATGGCTTATTTGTTACAGATTGTAGTAGTCCAGCAGAAACCACTGTTTCCGTTCCGTACGTTGGCTGTAGAAGCACCAGCAGTGGCACTTCCGATATGAGCGATTACATTGAAACACTATCTATTTCGTCTCACAGTTCGTCTGACGTTCAATCTACCGATGTGATGAAGTAAGTTTGAAACGTTTATCAAGTGGTCAAAAAGTTAGGTATCTATCAATTTGGTCATTCTATTGTAGTTACATCAATCAGAGTTTCACTTGAATTTTAAACAAAGAACATTTAAAAACTTGATTAGATATTGACTTTTTATTCTACCCATTATTAATTTGGAGTTCAATGGGTGCGAGAAATTTTCTTTTCTGCCCGTGTAATTTTGACGAGCGGACCAAAATGTACTTACCTCATGAGCTGTATATCAATTGTTTCGCATATTTTAGCAAAATAGTAGGTGAAAAGTAATTTTTAATCTTAAGTATATGAACAGAAAATTTATTTCATTTCCTGTTTCGCTCAGTGTTACAAAAATAGACTTTTGCAATTGAAAATCGTAAGAGATTGATATCTTTTTCGAACAGTATAAGAAAATTGAAGGGGTTCATTGTGACATTAGTTTTCCGAAGGGGTGCCTTTCCGTCGTCGAGTCACAGACTCAGTACCTATTATTGTCAAATTTTAAGTTGATTAATCCATTCTTCATTAATTTTTTGTGTTTTATTCGCAGAATACATCAATCCGTGGTTACTACTTTAAAACCCAGGTCTGGTAACGAATACCAAAAAGTTGATAGAGCTTCACTTCTAGAAGTCGATGCAAAAATAGATTGAAAGTAATCTAGTCTTGTGAATATAGTCACGATTATTGTTAATTTTGACGCCGAAATCGTCCGCGTAAAAATTGTAATATCTCCAATATTACATCCACCTTTATTTTAAATTTCCTATTTTACGGTTTCTTAGATGTTAGTGCGATATTTTTTATTTACTTATCTACTTTCATAAACGACGATTTTTTTTTTCTCTTTTCTCGTTTTGTTATGACATTATTTATTAACTTTTCATATTTTTAATTCATTTCTACTAGATCAACTTTTCGATTGATCGATCTTACTATCGAATTTTGAGTACAATGTCTT
This sequence comes from Aspidiotus destructor, assembly GCA_035079395.1. NCBI lineage: Eukaryota > Metazoa > Arthropoda > Insecta > Hemiptera > Diaspididae > Aspidiotus > Aspidiotus destructor. Next base: position 627,588 of record JAVHKZ010000014.1, read on the forward strand.
GTACTTTTTTATTTTACTTGATATGACATAATATTGAAAGCCCAGAGTTTCATTATGGTGTACGCATATTATGTATAAGATTTTTTTTTTTTTTTGTTTTCGTTCTTTTAAACTAGTCATTGTCGTCCATGTATGCAATTATCGTATTCAATATTCATCGGCATTCGAAATTTCGATCTAGAGTTTGTTCTTTTTTATAAAAGATATTTTTCAAGAAATTACCGACTGATTTATTCCTACAACGCTGATTTCTTTTCTTGTTCATTCATTTCTTTTTAATTAAATTATGAAAATGTTGAAATCTTTACCTATTCAATTCTCAAAATATTTTATACAAACGTATCGGCAAAATACACAAATCTACTTCTTAATATTGTATTTTTGTTTTATCACTTCTTTTTTTCAAAATCATCTTCAGTTGGACGTGAGTTTTTTTTCTTTTATAACTCGTTTTCTTCTTCTTTTTTCTTCTTTGTTTTGAAAAAAAAAAAGTCTTATTAGCACTGAACATTACGTTTGACGTTTTGATAACAATTTTGAGTTGTAAAATCTATTTTACAATTTGGTATTACAGAATGTTAATAAAAGCTTTGTCAAATTCGTACTTATTGTGTTGTTTTTTTTTTTTTTTTTTTTTTAACGAAGTAATCAGCAGAATTTTGATTCTGTGACATTCATCTATTTCAAAACCAGAAATTTCATCATGTCTTAATCCATGATTGAATTTTCTCAAATGAGTGCAATATGTTCTATTGTAACCCCAAATTCCAATATCATCTTGCTGAAATTATGTAGTTTGACCTTATTTCTAGAAGTAGAAATTTTGTGGACAAATTAGTAGCAGCTCGTTGCTCTCTCTAAGTTTTAAACAAAGACCATTACAAATTTATTGTTCAATAATACAGTCGCGCGGTATAATTATATTATCCACGATAGTATAAAATTGTAAATAGGCTAGAAAACACGCGCAAAAAAGGAAATGAAATATTTTAATTTAACAACTGCAGTATCAGTACCATTAATTTATCTGCAAATGAAAAATTTATGACCAAGTTTTCAAATAAATTACAATATTGTGAAAATTCTTCATTTAGCCTTCTGCGGCGATAGTAACATGACAAAACTAAAGGATTGAAAAGTACTGGAATACAAAATATGGCAGTCAAATAGACATAATTATAAAAAGTTCACCTTCCAGCTTAATTACCGCCGCCTCTGCTGAAAGGCCGTATCACTTTAAAATAGGCAATACTGGGCGACGGCCGACCTTTACGTAAGCTCTTGTGAAAAAAGTACTTAAAAGTGACGCTAATTCGCCTAGTTTCCGATTCTGAGATAAGAGTGAATGATCGAGTACTGCAAAAGAGTCAACGATCCTTGATTTTCTAAGAATGATCGAGTATTAAGCGAGTTAATAAGAATTCAGACGAGAGATAAAGCCCGACTTATATTACCCCTTTGTCCCCTATCGGCCTACTATTACTTTATGCAGCTTTCTCGTGTAGAGGCGACCGTGGCTTGACCTTGCAGTAAATTCCTTTCACTCTCGTAGATTCCGACATGATAGATCACAAAATTAAATCATTTCTGCACGACGTTCTGTGAACACATAAGTATATTAGGCACAATATTCACACGTATTTCGCCAGTAGCACGATAATGGTCAAATTAAAGTTACCTGATTATGAACGGAGCGATGTTGAATCAGGATTCGATTCACTTTCTCGTATTCTTTTCCCGACCTTGGACGTAGGACCGAAGATGGAAGATGATGAATATTTACTCTAAAAATTAAAAAGCTATCCTCAGTAGGTAATATAATATAGACTGGCATGAATTGTGTCAAGATACTAAGTCATGAGACGCAAGAAACAAAAACCGTTCCTCTTTGTCAGACATCGAACTTCCACGGTGCCAACAGAGTGCGCATGATTCAGAGAATAAACTACGAAAGAATAGGAGGATGATATAGCGGTTGGAAATATACGATCAGAGAATCAGAGTAGGAGAGTAAGTCAGTATTCAATAGACCCTGGAAAAATTTGTTAGATATTGGAGAAGAACGTACCTACGACATAAAAATACAAAAAACAGATTTTCAGGGTACATTTAAAAACACACCACTCAAGTGCCACCGATCATCTCTTTCTCACTCCTTTTCTAAGTGGAATTCATTTAAGCGTAACCAAGATAAAAGATCGATAGGTTGCGCGGAGTTACACGTTTCTAAGCGTGCCCCAGAAGTTCCCTTCTTCAAAAGAGCATCTTCCTGTACAGGAGGGGGGGGGGGAAGCCTATCGACAATCTCTAGGAAAGAAACTTGGGCTAGGAATTTTTTGATTCTAAGTCGATTCATCCATAGGCAGGTATCAGTATGATTCCTAAAATTCATATTTACATCCTCGAGACCTCAGACCTACAATATTTGAGCATACCTGGTGGTCGAATTTTCGGACGAACTATGAGAGGATAGAGACAACGTTTCAATGTAGTCGCTTATGTCAGATGTTTCGCTGCTCGTGCTTCGCGAATCGTTGAATGAAATCGAATGAATTTTGCCGACAGAACGATTTGGTATTTCTGAAAGTAAATGTGAATCCAGCGTTATTATAGGTATAGTGATTCGTAATTGCTTATGGCTCACTTCTTACAACTAACCTGTCTTAGAAGCCGTCTGCTGATGACATGGTGCTGTGGCTTTCCCTGCTCTATTACACGGATCCAACGATCTCATGACCTGCACTCGACCTTCTTGTGGTAATCGGGTAGCATTAACGTTAATCAAAGGTTGAAACTGTATCTCGCATTCTTTACCATTTAATGATCCGAAGGAAAAACCAGAATCGTTCGAACTAGACGAATCTTGATTACCATCGGTAGAAACCAAAAAAGATATCATCGTCTTGTCTGATTGTGACGTCTTATCCCTAGATAGTAGGCTGAAATCTTCCATTCGATTCACTTCCTCCCGCCTCATCGAACTGGGTGCACTCTTAGCCGATCCTAACGAATCGGATCTACGACGATGGAGAGTGAATCTTTCCTCCGATGCGTGGTTAACTTTGGACTTCGATCGGGCACTTGTCGGGCAAACGGGATTCATATTGAGATAATTTTCTGGGCTGTTCATTTTTGCTGGGCTTTCTGAGGAACAGTTATCACAACAACGAGTTTCATTCGATTCGAGTTTATTGCGCGACGCAAAAGTATTTTTAATTAGATCTCTAGCGTTTTCGTAGTATTTTAGCGTATTCTCAAAGTACAGATTCGTATAGCTGTTATTCGAATCATTTTGATTAACGTTAGGTTTAGGCTGTGTAGGTCGTGGAGGAGGAATTGAGATCTTCGGAGGAACCTCAATTAATCCATTTGATAGTTTTTTTGTCTTTTTGGAAAGATCAACCCGGGCATATAAGGAAGCAGGATCCATTTTGGACTCCGGTTTTTGACGATCCACCTGAAAAAAAACAAAAAAAAAACATGACAGTTGTAATGTAAGGTCCCTCAAACGTAAGATACAATTGTATAATTTTAACACGAGTGGGTGAGTAACGTTTATGCGGGCTGCAAAGATTTCCACGAGGCGCAACTTGACCTGCGAGTTCATGAATGATATTTTATTGGAAAAACTGTGACCCGAGTTTAAGACTTCGAAAAATATTGAGTGTCGACAGTTGAACGAAAAATTCCGGGAGGACTCCGCGACAATTTTGTGGAGTTCCCCGGTTGACTGTTAACATGTTTTTGACGCACCCTATATAGATGTATAGGACCCCGAAAGATAGGTGAATGTGGGACTGGAGGAAAATTCGTTTTCCGTCTCAAATAAATGAGGAGTGAGACTGAGAAAATTTTGCGGTTCCAACGCCTATACATCCGGAATTTAGTTCGGAACTCCTGTCATGAAAATGTTCTCTGAATCACGAAATTAACGCAGCTCAAAACTGTTCTTTCTTTCCTGTTCTTCGTTGGGAAATTCTGGACCTAAATCTGAATCGAGAGCTAGAGTTCAAACGACCTGTTCATGCAACAAAGAGGTGTGAACCTAGAAATTTTGAATACTTGAGATAAACCGTGTGAACCTCGTAATTCCTTCTCAACTTACTATCTGAAAAGTGGTAGACGTATCCAGAAAGGTATCTCCTCGTCTACAATACGCTAACTGTAGCCAATTGTACGGCCAACACATCAGGCCTAAATGTTGACAAGGGCAGTTAGTTTCTTTGTTATCGTTCTGGAATGTATAGCACTTTTTGGACGGAACGATGACCCTAAAATTAAAGTTAAAACAGAACGTGAGAACGTAGCGGCGGATACACTAATCTATGTATTTATTTTTGAAATTGAGGTAAATTTAATTCTTAAGTACGTCGTTGTCGAATTACACGAACAAATTGAATCCGCGATAACGGCAGTAGGCATTTTTGTGACATTACATTCCATCGAAAATTCTTTCACAGAATGTAAATTGTTCGTCTCCATGTAAATCACCTAAAAATAAACTTGATTGAAATCTAACAAATGAGAAACGTTCAGTAGAGAATAAAACTCGATAGGTAATGACTTTTCTTTGATTGCAAGAATGAAAAATTTTTGGCCCATCATGAAGATGGTTTTGAGCTATTGGTAGCGCTTCGGAAGTACATTTGCACTTTTGCTGGCTCGACCCCATCAACGTTGTACTCTGAGGATCCTCAAGTGATTTAATATTCGACAATTTTGAAGAGCTTTTGAAAGTTTTTTCATCATCTTGAGTCCTGCAATTTCATAAAATATGCATAATTTTTTTAGAGATAGAGTAATCTATGCAAGTATAATAATGAAAAAGTCGTTATGGAGCAGCTCTACAATGGCAAGATATTTGTGAGTGGAGGATAACTTTTTTAGCGGGGAACCCACTATTTCTTTTGTTGAGGGGGCATTTGTAGAAAATGAGCGCTGGCGCGTTCAATTTGTGACGTCATTAACTTGTGATGTTATCAACTTGTGCCATCATCATTTGTAGACTTGAAGAAATCTTAGTCTCTGAGCAATTTATAATAGGGGGGGGGGGGAAGCTTTCTAAAAATTCCAATACAGGAAATATGATCAATACATTCTAAATTTCAATGTATCAGTCATAGTTTGTGGCGTAAACAAAAACGAGGAACGCAGGGAACCTGTGTTTTATGGTTAGACTTCATATAGCTCAAGAGTCGAAATATTTCCAAGTACCCCACCTATCACATATACCTTGAAAGTTGATATTTTTCCAAGTCCCCTCCTATCATATAAAGCTCGAGAGCTAAAATTCATCCAAGTCCCTGTCCTATCTAGCTTTTGCAGTCAACTGAACTGGTTATACCTCACCATTTACAAAATGTTCCAGAATCACTGTCTCATAAAAAACATTACTTATGCGGGTTAGTAATTTAACAATCACATTATCGGTTCTTACATCTGTGAAGTAACATCGTGTTTCATCTCTTCCATATCTGCATAAAGATCAACATCGGAAATGGTTTCAGACAAATTATATGATTCATAAGCAGCCTCTCGATTAGAAGTCGATCGATTTGCCAGCTCTTCATCACTAAAATCAGACCAATGTTTCGCAAAATTCTGAAAAAAGAATCGATGCCATTGTATTAAAGAAAAATGTGTCCACAATGAGAGAAATCTTGTCAGCTCGCTGTTCATTATACTAGTTATTCTTCTTAAGATGACACAGTAAACACACGCCGTGTGTACGCACGCCAGCCCCCATCAAGAAGGACACGCGTCAACTTCACTATAACGTAATAACTCCTCGGTTTTCTAAATAGCTTTCAAGGGGGGAGAAAAGCAAAAGGGAAATGTGCACGCTTCACGTTTGCGACAAAAAAGTCAAGTATCCTCGTGTCAACTTACTTGACTTTGAGCGTGATATAAGTAATCTTCGGATTCCTTTCCCGCTGAATTAGTGTCAACATTGGAAACCATGGAAGCCCATTTATACACGGTAAAGGATCGACAATTGTCTTTTCGGCCCTTCGACGGTGAGTTCTGTAATTTTACTCCGGACGACTCGGATGAATAATGAATATATTGTCGCGAAGATTTTTCGGTGCCTGTGGAAAAAATACAGTTACAAATATCGCGCGGCAGAGAGCCTCTTTCATTTTACTTTCCAGCGATTACCCGATATATTTCTTGTAACATACGGTTTCTTTGGAGCTAATCGTCCTCGCGAAGCGCTGTGCACACTAGATGCGATATCTTCGCTTTCATCTGTCAAAAAGATATACAAGCCTTGCCCGTAGTCGCAAAAGGCGCCCCCTTCAAAACAGAATTTTCCATCGACAACGCCGAATCTTCTGCGAAAATAGTATTCCCAATTTTTTGATACGGGGAGGGATCAATCAATTTTGTGAGAGAAGTGGCGATTTAATTGTCCATACCTTAAATGTTTTATTTCCCAATACCCAATCAGTTTCGGTGGCACACTCGACGTAACGCAAAAGCAACCATTTTGTACATGCAGCCTGGCTGGACCTGGAATCAATCTGGCTTTGGCCGGACTAGAACATACGTGGATTGAATATTGCGTGCCTGCAGTAAAGATTAGAATAGGAGAATATGATTGGAAGAGAATTTTTTTCATTTTTTCATTTCGGGATGGAATATATCTCCAACAGGCACAATTTGATTGAATTTTTGTATTAATTTGTGCTAGGCAGTACCGCTCCTTTTTACTTGTACTGGTCCTTATCATACTATTTCCTTCTTCCCGTCGATACTGATTTTATGTCCAAAAACGTGCTGACCAAATAGTTTGTGTTATGTAGTACTATACGCTCTTTTTTGTTTGTAATTACGAGTAGTCTCCTCTCTAGACTCAATTTGGATTCTCAAGCTTCTTTAAGGAATGTTTGTGAGTACTGCTGTACCATCGTTTTACTTGTCGTGTTGGTACTCAGGGTAAATATCATCCTTTAGGACTGATTCAATTATAACGATGAGAGAGAGAAAAAAAAAGGTAAAATGCATACGTAAATGATGTAGAACAAGCGACAAAACACATTTTTGGAGCAAAGTTTGGAAACAACGTAGGTAAGTACATTGTCTTTTGATTCTCGAAGACAGAAAAACAAAGGCCGTGCAAACGACAGAAACATCGACAAAATTTAGCCCATAAGATTCAGTCTAATTGTGCTCAAACAAATCAAGAGAAGGCTTTACAGTCATCATCTTTTCGACTGTTGGAGGTAAAACTGAAAATCTTGTGCAAACGATCAAGCCCATTATAAAGTCAAAACTTGAAATAGAGGTTTACGATTCCTTCTCTCAATGATTAAAAGTATGTAATAATATTCTTCATCAAAGTTTTACTTTCGCCGAGGTTGGAATTCATTTTCATGCTCCACTGAATAAGTCGTTCTCGAGAGTCGAATGCCAACGTAACGATTAAATCTCGACAAATGATGGCCATCGTATTGGACTCTTTGTCTAAGAAAAAAGCTAAGTCAAAAACAAAACAATATATTTAATTAGCGCAAGTAAATGGAACAGGTTCAAATGAGCGCCGCCATTTAGGTGCGGGGTTCATCTGAGCGCCAAGTTCATATGGGCATCAAAAAGTTTTTTGTTACCAAATACGCTATTTTCGCTGAGGCAAGGCATCGGCGATTCCAGTGTGACTTTGGCTACTCCCATCCTACTTTGGGTAAATTTATCGACAAAATACGACGCTGTCAGAAAACACGAGACGTTGATTACAACCAATTGGAAGGGAGTGTAGAGCCTCGGGCTAAGAAGTTGAAGTACCAAAGATGTGACGAGCACCTCTATACATTGATAATTGAGTACGACGAAAGGGAGCGTATAGAGTACTTGAGAGCGGTGACTCACAATTCACCTGAATAGTCGCCTCTAAATGAATTTGTGCTGTGCATGAATGATGTGCTTTGTGGATAAATTTTGAGGAAGCAAAGTACTATGTTTTGTGGATGGAAAACGTTGTAAGCTAACCTCCACGTGATGTCTTCTGGTTTACGCTAACAAGCTTACATTCTGTAGTGGTGACAGCGCTTTCTACGTGTTGTTTCAGCTTTTTCACTTCGGCGCCTAAATGGCGGCGCCCATTTGAACGGGACCCCCCCAAAAAAATCAGTATCAAAAGGTTTATGGAAATTTTTTCTGAAATTTTGCTGCGAGTTTTTTCTTGGTACTGCAAGTATACTCGAAAACTTTTATTTCGTTACCTATGTTAGAAACGTGTAAATCCATAGCGAATTGATGTTGTTCTAAAGTTTACTCCGATAGTATACCAGACGATAACGATCATTGAGATTCTCACATCATCAATAATGACTACTACTTTTTTTTCTTTACCGGAATTATAAAACGAAACTCTCCTGCGCTCGCGAATTTTTGGTACCCACACTTTTATAAAGAAGAGCGCGTCAACATTTCTGAAAAAGCTTTTTGAGAAATGGCCTAGTTGTAAGTTAGAATGTTTGAAGTTCGCGGTTCTATATAAATCAGTAAGAAGAATCGTCTTGTTATCAAAAACTCTTCTCTCATAGTAGAAATATCATTGATTGAAGAATCCTACTATGCGGCTTTACGTGCAGTCGAATACTCCTTACCTATTTCCGTACCGATAAAGTGCTCCAACGAAAGTGATGCTTTTGTCGTTCCCTGTTTGTATTGGTCTTTACTTTCTCGATATAGCTGCAAGTGAAGGCAATCTGAAAAGCAAGGTATCTCTCATAATTAACCGTACCTAACCAAAAGAATTCGTGAATATAAAATAAAATTACCAGTACCTATCAAAATCTGATACAATTTGTAAACTGCATTAAAAGATCTGAAGGTATGATCGGTTCTGCGTAATAGAGGGTGTAGAGAGGGGAAACAGTTTTATTCTTCAGAGAAGTTATGCAAATTTTTGCCGTATAATTTCATACGCAACCGCCCATCCACTTACACTAAGTGTTAAAGTTATTTTCTACATTCTCCTCATTCGCTAGATAAAAGTTACACGATCGTAATAACATATACATGTATTTTTGACCAAAGTCACCCTTTCTCGACGGTATACATATACTTAGGAACGAAACAAAAGCAAAAGAACAAGTGCAAAATATTATAACCGCATTTTCAAACAGCGTACTTTGAGTAAAGTCGACGATTTGCATTTTCATTCTGCTCTTTCGCGCGTATATTGCTTAATCGCCCACCTAAGGCTAAAACGTTTTCTCGTCGAACCGCGCATTATCGGCCTTTTGAAACGTTTTAATGGGTTAGCTTTTACTATACTCTTATCTCATTCCTCGAGAGTCAATATTGATCTTATATGATGGGGTGGGGTCTTCGCATGAATCGTTGAAGTAATTTCAACTCGAAGCAAAATTTCATCAGAAATAATATATAATAGGTAGCTCCGATTGATTAATCTGTTTACTTTATTAAAGGTGTATTAATAATACGAGTGCTGTATATAGGTCATAATATGAATGTAAAGTCTTTTGCCGTTAAATGTTGCCCCGTCTTTGGTAAGATTTCAAGCTATAAGATCAGTCAAGAGCTTGAATGCCGATGAGTAGATTTATCGCTCCATTACTTTCAACTGATGCATAGACTCGAGAGCCTGTTTGTTCACACTCGTAGCATTTTCTATAGATATCTTTCTGCCTAATCATGAGCCCAAACCATGATAATTTTTTCAATTCTTTGGTTGTAAAGAACCCTCGTTAGTATTATAGATGTATAAGAAAATCGATTAAATTATACTGAGAGAGAAAGGGCGACTACGCCCCTATCCACAAACCAATCACCAGGCGGAAGAAGACATTTGATTGAACTAGTCAGCGGGGGGGGGGGGCGGCTTTTCAACTTAAGTTCATTACAATTTTACGCAAAATTTGGAATAAGAAACAGATTTTAAAAAGCACATCACTAAGCTTACACGTCTTTATGTCAAACTTTCCAAATTATTTATGTTCGATTCGTACAACTTTTGTTGCTTGGATTTGCTTTACTCATGACACAAAAAATATCGAACACATTACCACGTAAAATACGTTTCAATTTTTGATCTTCGTTATTCGTATTTTGAGCACTGATTAAAAAAAAATTGAGTATCACATATACAGTATTATGATTTTGAAATATTACGGTCTCCTTTTATTCGACTGATAGTAGCGCACAGAAGGAATAAAGTACCAGATGTGATATTGACGTTACTCGTGATAATAGCAAACATGTAGGCCAATCCAAAAGGGAGTTGAATTTCAAAAAATAAACAATGGCGGGTGACTAATTGCGAAAACTCTCATCGTACAGTTCACGAAATCGTAATTATAATAAGTGGTGGAAACTTGTAGCGACCACGATTACTTCGCTGCAGCTTTATGTCAAGGGTCTAAAATTCACGATCACGAGACTGTTAATAGAAGATGGGAAAGCGTTGAAAAGTAGTACAATAGAAACCGAAGCATAATACTCTTCAATAATCCCCTTTACGGATAACGTCTTCCTCCATTTTTTGTTTGTTAACTCGCTACGCGGCCACTCGAATAACGAGTGCATGTTTGATTTTGAAATGACAAATTAATGTCATAATGACATGACCTAAAGCTCCATTGCCAGGCGAAAAACGGAACTAATATACGATTAGAACTGGCCGAATTTCCGACACCAGAGACCTTCTGAACTAGGAGAATTTTTTTACAAGCACCTATAGTCTTCTAGTTCCACTTTTCAAGAGGCCGTACGCATAAGTACTCGGATTTGAGAGTGTCTTATCTAATTAATGAACTGAAGTAAAATAACAAATTATACTCCTCAAATTTTCTCATGGTTAATTTTCAAAATTTTGAGCCTTCTTCTACTGGCACGTATTTGTGTGTGAAGATGTTATTAAAATAACCTTTCTAAATTAAATTTTTGGAATTGGTTGTATTTTTCTTACATTTCGTATTCGTGGCATATATCGAAGCGCGCGGAAGTAAGATAGCCGTTGCAATCGTCAACGGGGCTAGAAAAAAGTTCCCACCGTGGCCTCGAACTTATCACTCCAAAATGTTTTGGGAAGACCCGTAGTCTTTCTGGGTGCGTACCACATTCATGGTATAGAGCCATCAGGACTATACTTGAACTACAAGCGAATGGTATAAGATTACAAGCCTTTAATGCAGCCAAGATGTTCGGCGGGGAACAAATTTTTATTGCACATGACCATGGTGTTGAGACGAAAGTCAGGCAGCATCAGAATGTGATCAAAAGAGGAAGTTTACTCGTACCTGCTACTGGCGATAATTTCCGTACCACGCACCATCGGTTCTTCCACTAAAACAAAAAAGATAAAAAAAAAATCGAGTCAATTGATAATTTATCAACTCTGAATAAACTCTCGATCTGGTTTTCATGGATTCTTTCTTTTTCCTCTTTCAGTCCCAAAAGGGGGGGGGGGAGGGGGTAGGCATAGGGGACAAAATACCCCGGGCTCGGACTCTCTGGAGGGCCCGATATTGAATAAAAAATTTTGGTTTTGCACGTATAGAACTTACTTGAAATTTTTTCCTGCTTGACAGTAAAAGAAAATTGGAAGAAGAAGGAACTCGTCAAAATTTCCCCTACAAGGGGCTGTCCTCCTTCATTATTTGGTTATATTTTATTGGTTTTTCTCTCTCGGAAACTCCAGATATTTACATAATATAGAAAACAAAGGATAACACAGTCTTCAGATCACTGTGACGATGACAAAAAAATCTCTTTTCACACACGCCGGAAAATAATTTACATAATTTCAATTAAATTTACTTCTAGCTAGAATTTACGTTCGAAAATACACAGCTTAGTTGCTGTCGCTGAGTTAAATAATCCCAGAATTATAGAGCGAGGAATTGTACTACTGCACGTATAATATTTGTAATTATGTCGAGTTACACTGTGGTGAATAGGGGAAAAAACATGGATGTGTACAAACATGTTAGAAATTCTGAAGTTGAGTCAATTTATGCAGACGCGGTACTTATGTTTCATTTAATCTCGCGCAATGCCGACGGCGACCTAAGTATATTTGTACTATAGGTAGGTATGTGTAAATTCTAGAAAGAGAATGAAAAACAAAAACGAAAACTGAAATTTGAAAACTGTCTCGAACACCCTCTGGATCGTTTCACAGCTGTCTGACTCATGTCTCAAACTACTTCGAACAGCATATTTTTGAACTTGGAAAACTTCTGGAAAGAGTTTCTGTTGGAAGGTGTGGTCCGTTCCCCGATGGGAACGGAGGTCGGGTTAACTCACGAGTCCATGAAGACACGAGAGAATCTACTCAGAGGATGTAGAAGCCGACAACACTCGAGCGAACGCGTTAGACGTGTTCGCGAGAGGTTCACACCACAAGTACTGACGAGTGAACGAAGACGAGTGCATAGCGTCGACGGTGTACAAGCGGGAGGAGTGGGGCCCGCCTGCATACCAACACACACGCTCCAACACTCCCCGTCAGGCGCGGCCGGACCCGGACAGCAACACCGTACGGACAGCTATTGTTGGAAAGTATCTGCGTAGGTAGGCAGATTCCAATTTTGAACTCATAGATTCAAAATTTTAAGAAACCACCTGGATTTGAGCTGAAAAGGTAGATTCTAATGTTGGAGGAGGTGTCCAAAGTCTAGAATCTATCTTATCTGTTTGAAATATGAAGGTAGTCTTCAATTCCAAGGATGGAGATCGAAATTTTTGAAAGTCTATCTTCAATAGTTTCATTTTTATGGACAGCTTCCCATTTTGAACTCAGAGATTCAAAATTTTGAGAAACCACCTGGTTTGAGCTAAGGATGTATAGATTCTAATTTTGGAGGAGGTGACCAAAGTCTAGAATCTATCTTATCTATTTGAAATATGAAGGTAGTCTTCAATTCCGAGGATGGAGATCGAAATTTTCGAAAGTATATCTTCAATAGTTTCATTTTTGTGGACAGCTTCCAATTTTGAACTTAGAGATTCAAAATTTATGGAGACTATTCATTGTTCTAGTTTGAAGACTTCAACTTTCCATTAGATTAAGATAAGGGAGTTTAAACATAAAAGAATAAAAACCCTGTAGTATTCAATCTTAATATCGAAAATTGAGACTTCTCACATCACTAGTGTCAATATAGATTTTAACCAAAACACAAAAAAATTTGGTAAAAAAAATTGGAAAGATTCGAGCAAATTATGAATGAGAAAATGAAAATATAAATATTTTCATCATAGGAATTTCACAAATAATTAACAGAGCTCGAAACAAAAGGAAAGAGATGACTTGAAGTCATAATTTATTCCTTTTTTTTTTTTTTTTTTTTTTTTTTTTTTTTTTTGGAAAAAGAATTCAAAAACTTTAAATAGGGTCGAACTGATGAATGTTAGTAAAATACATAAATACAGAAATCGACCACTGAGAAATATAATATTCTCAGGGAATGAAAAATCTGCTCAAAATCTCAGTTGAACTACAAAAAAAATTTTATAGGTAATTGAGAAATATCGAGATTAGATTTTCACAAAGTAACGTACCGTGATGAAAATCAGAAATGGATCGTAAATTTACAGATCCTTGAAAGCAACTGAGCGTTGGAATCAATGATTTCCATGAAGAAATGATTTGGAGCAGTGAAACCCCTCATTTCTTGTCTTCTGTAAATGAGATTATGAGCAAGTTTTTGGTAATTACCTAGGTACTGCAGGTGATCTTATTGAAAACTAACTGTTCACAAGATGATGTACTTGCTCTGCTACAGGTAATGCTCAAGTGAAAACATCAGTGATGTTTTCTTCACAGGGAACCCTTAGAAGTTGTACATTTTTATTTTGAACTTCAAACGAAAAGGAATCACGATTTTGTGTTCCAAACTACTGGCTAAAGTATAAGGTACCCATCTATTATCCTGAATAGGATAGGAATAGGGCAACATTTAGCCAAACAGTCTCGTGAAGATTTCAATGATACAACTTTACGACAGACTACAGAAGCAGTCATATAGGTCGGTTTCAACGGACAACAAAACTACGTAGGTTTACTTCTTTGTTCGCCACGGGACGAGATGATTTATACATTACTATAGAGAGCACACCCATGATATGAGTCTGTGGTATACAGTGAAGTAACTGTGTAGCACTCTATATTATCTCGACGCAGACGATAAAGCAGACCTTTTGAGTAAGTGTCTTTGACCAATTATGCTATAGACAGCTTCCCAATCTGACGATATCGGGTTTGTCTGGGCCCTGGTGACAGTGTTTACAGCAAAAGTTATATTTGGTCTTGATGGATAATTCATGAGGAACGTAAGTAAACTTACTCCTTCACAAAAACGAGTTACAGAAGAATATGACTTGATATTCTCTATACTTTTGTTTTTGTGTAGCCTCATTAGTCAGCATAGGAGAATTTTGTTGGACGGAGATCGAAGTGTGAAACCGTATTTGCCTAGGAGTTTTTGGTTGCGGAAGACGTGGTCGATTGTAGTCGAACTGAATTCCCAAAAACTTTTGAGTGGCTCCTAGTTGTGTAACGTCAATTTATTCTCTCAGTTTTTCTTTTATTTCTCTAATCTTCGCTGGATTATTACCAATCAGAATAGTATTGTCCGAGTAGCGGAGTAGAGAAAAAGAATGACTGCAGAGACGTTGATTTTTGTTACTATTCAAGTGAACATGCAAGATTTAAAAACGCTTTAAATCTGAACTTTTTCGGTAGATAACAAAAATTGTTTGTAACATCTCTCAGAACTGACATCCAACCCGTACTTCAATCTTTATAGTTTGAAGACATGAGGGCTCGAATCAATTTCATCAGGGCTGAAAGTGGTGGTAGAGATCATATAAATTGGTTCGTTGAGGACGCCATACAACAAGGCGACCTTAATATCAATTTGATCCATAGAGTACCGTCTGAAGACCATGTAAAGCAATACGGCTTGTATGTTGCCGACGTCAGTCATTGGAGCATACAATTCCAATACGTCGTATGCCTTAGGGTCCCTGTATCCCTTTGCTACAAGACAAACTTGATGGCGAAAGTTAGAGGCCTCATTCTCGTTTTATTTTGTGGCATGGCTTGTAATTCCTCTAGAATTGCACTTGCCATGTCGCAGAGACAGTGAATATAACTGCTTTCTCAGACGACTGGGGAACGTCTATAGTATTCAAGTTGAACAGCACCCAATGTTGTTATTTTATTTTATTTCATTAATTTCAGGATCAGTGAAATTACGTGAAAACGTATTGATTCCATAGCTATCTTTTGAATCGACATGTTATTTCATCGGTTGTACAAAGATAGTATTTGGTTAACAACATTTTACAGCGTTGGGCATCTCTTCAGAAAGCATGGTGAAGTCATCATGTCATTGAAAAGCATGATACTCTTCAATTATTGTATGATGGCTTTGTGGAAGATGAGAATGATTGTCATGAAAGGCCCACTAACTAAAAACTTGATTAGTTTTCAAATCTGGTGAACTGATTACCCTTTTTAATGAGGTAGGTGTCGAGCTCACTCATCAGATCTAATGAAAATTTAACACAAGTTTTAGGGATATTAATGGATACTTTCGAGGTCGCAGTTCTACGTCGTTTTTCTAAGGGAGGGTAAAACGGCTCTTCTGCTTCAGCTTCAGCTTTGTCGGAAAAAGACTTCCGGCATTGAAGCTTCATCGGATCTTTATATGATACATTTTTAAACGACCCATAGAGATGACCATATACTTAAAACTCAGTAGTACATGATACATTCAAAGCATTCTTTACAATTCCAGATGACGGATCAAGCACGAGTTCCTCATCCTCCGTTAGCCCTGAGAAAAATGTTCTCATAGGTGTGTGTTTGTCTACCTTCTTTGAGAGAGTCAGATGGGCAACACACCTACGATGCATAAAAGATAAGGCAGACAACTTTCACCAAGTAACGGACTTGATTATAAGTTGACTTTTAGAAAAATATTGTATATGAGTGATCCATAACATGCAGCAAAGGCCTACATTCTTTTAGGCAGGCCTGAGTCTATCAGCATTGAATGGATGACGTTGCTGATTTTATAAAAATTGTTCAGCAACTCCGTTCAATGGACTACATAGGTAAGGTCTCCTCTACAATATTCTTAGTACTTAGTAAGCGGGTGACACTCGAAGTTTCACATACGGTCTCATTGAGTATTCTTAAACGCTTTGTGCAGTAGTGGTAATCTATCTTTTGATCTATGCGAGAGAAAAAGCCTTTTGAGTATAAGTCAAACCTTAGTTTCATCAGGTATGATCTACACATAACCGTTTTGAGTGTAATAATCAACTATTGCTAATAAATACTCATCACGGCTAAGGGATGTAGGAGGCAAAATCGGACTTAAACATGACAGTGTGTAATAATTAACTCTGACAGCTTACCGGCTCGATTTTGCGTGCGTAGATGACATAACTTTTTCACTTATGCAACTTTACAAGGGTGGCAATCTCTAATTGCATATTAAACTGGAATGTTGTGTAATTCAAGAACGATTTTCTCCACCTTCTTCATAACTTCAACGTTTGGTTGTCCTAGTCAATAGTGCAATGATTTTCATAACGATCCACAAATATAAGCATAGATCCGATCTCATGTTCTTCCAACTTTTTCAAGTCTTCTACAGAACATTGGAATACAGATGAGACTTATTTGTATAGGTTAGTTAGGTCAGCACTTACGTCGTCAAATGAAAAGCTATCATCAGACAGATGTAATGATTTGGTCCTCCAAACTTTCATTTTGAAGTTGAATTTTTTCATTTGTACAATTCAATCTGATCATTCGCCGTTTTTAAATAAAAACAGATTATTTTCAATATAATCCTTGAGAACAGATCGTACCAACGTCAGAGATATCGTTCTTTTCCAAATTACATACCCACCAACAGTGAAAGGGAAATGATGATTATAATATATAACTGGATATATTTCCGTTCTACAAAGGTCAAAGACTCAAAAGATATACGGCTATTTTCCCATAAGCAAAAAATCTTCTTAGATCAAATAAATTACCGCTATTTAAAAAAATCCATATTTCTCCTACTTGCTTATTTTGCATCAAGTCTTGTTCGTTGGGATTAGCAACGGACACTTGGTGCGGATGCAAACAGAGTTCACACATTTTGTAAATTTATCTGACAGAATAGAGTGGCATTACAGCCAAAATTGGCAAAAGCCTCAGTGACGGATGTAAAATACTTCCTATGTCACCAATTTGCATCACACCAGGATTGAGGTGTTCGTATGCAACTAGCCCACTTGTCGCAAGGTATATAGAACTATATAACAGATTTGAGTAGAGAGGTAACAACTGCAGATTGAAAGCCTTTTCAGTAAGCAAAGCAGTTCAATTTATACATGGTTCTTATTACGTTAAATGTGCAATTAAAAAAAATAAATAAATAAATAAAAAAAACGGTAGTCTACAGATTGGTTGTCCAGTGTATTGCTTTTTGAAATTTTATTCAAAAGTTGGCAATTGCTTGGCGCGGCTTATCGCACTTGAACAATAGACGCGCTACTCACTGGATGATTACATAAGACGTCATGTTTAGGGCAGGCTTTAAATTCAATTCAAGATGTTTAATGCACAACTCGAACAATAAATTGTTGAGTTTATTTTCGTTTGAGTTGAACTTGCATCCGAAGCCAAACACAATTTTTATCTGCTGTTCTTGAACGTCAACTTTCTTCTATGCAATTTGAAATACTTTACAGGAGCAGGAAACCAGTCTCAAGCAGTATTTATCTCAAATTGTCAGGATTTTAGAAAGACTATCTGGTAGTAGAATAGAAAAAAAATTAATAATCCTAATTTCTACTATATTCAGTATTCGTATTTCTGAATCATGTAAAAAATGACAGTTAGAACGAACTGAAAGATATTCCCAGATTTTGTATTGTAATGTTTCCACGTTCAACAGCAGTAACTCATGTAATCTTAACAATCTTATTTCATGAAAAGTGAGATACAATGATCTAGAATTTGCATGAAAAAAAATAGAGTAGTTAGAGAGGCACTTGTAACGATCTTAAAAGTACCCACTGGAATCAAGACCTGAGAAGGAAGAGTTAATAGTTTCGGCGTTCATTGCAAGTAGAGGTCGTCAGCGGTTTCCATAATTACCACTTTACTTTTGTGAGCAAATCGTCGAAAATATTTCTTAAATTTGACAGAATTCAAGTCAGAATAAAATCCAACATAAATTTATCACCCTATTATCAGGTAATGTTCCAGCTCAATTAATAATCGCTTGTCTCTCCTCTTCTATCTTGTGATCTTCAGATATTATCTTTTCTAAACAAGAGAGGGGAACGGCATTCAAATCTGATTCGAAAAATTTTCTGTTCCGCTTACTTGGGTCACGTAATGTGCGCTCTTGTTCGGCGGGCAAATTCTGTTTCAGATTTATAGTCGTTCCAATTTCACGTAATATTTAAAACCTACACCTCACTCAAATCTGACAAGCAGGTATAGTTTTCTTTCGACCGTTAAATTTTTATTAAGTGGCTAGCTTTGAGAATCCCATGTCTTATCAATGGTTGCCCAGAGGCATTATTGAGTCGTCAGAGATCAATACTATGTCATCTCATATCATTTTATTCCTTCAAGAAACAAAAATAAAAGTTTCTTTCAAGGAACGTAGAGAATACTCGACCACAGTCACTAACCTACAATACAAGCAAGGAACATTTTCCGTGAAGCGCGTTTCCACAAAGCGCAAACGCGGCTCGTTTTGTAGCTGGTTACCCGAATGTTCGACTGTGCGCGAAATCCCTTTAGCGTAGGAAGACAAAGTGTACCATATAGGTTTATAGTCTCTGACGTTTAGCTCAATACCACAGCGACATGGGTATTTCTACATAGTAAAAACACAATATTGGATACTTATTAGGAAAATGTACGACGACAAATTCGAGCGGCAAAAATACAGCTCTTTGATTTGGATGCTCTTTGTATACGTATGCTGTAGTTCAACGAGTACAGCAAATGAATTTTATACTATTGCGAAATTACTCATCTTATGCAAGAATGTAACGAATCAACGATAGATAGACCAACGCAGTAGAGATGCCAGTCGTGGTGGTATACTACACACACACGTGTAAAGTGGCGCGTTTTCTTTAATCGGTCTATCACGCCGCACGCACGTATGCTAACGTTTTGATTTTCTATTCGAGCAGATGAAATTCACAAACAAATAAAATTCAGGCATGAACCACTACAATCACAAAGAACCCTTACGTCGCATGTACTTGTTTATTACAAATTTGCACGACGATGGCACAGCCGAGCCGACACATGCAGCTCATACGCTCCGTCATCCTGTGCCTGTGTGTTTGCTTAACTCAGGGCTGGTGCAATTTTCATTGCGTCAGCCATGTACCACGATGGAAAACATCGAGTTGAGAAGCACCAAGAATTTACACACATTAGTACACGATGTGACTTGTTATGCCCGGCTACACAGAATATCCCTTCATGTGTAATCGTCGAGCGTCAGCACCGAGCAATCACGTCTAAGGTTTAAAGAAACCGACAGCGTGACGTGTACGGACTCGTCGAAATTTTAATTTAGAGAAAAGAAAAATTCGGCGTTTTCGCGTCCAAGGGAATACGCCCTTACGGCTTTGATTTAAATCAAATCATTATCGCCGTTGATACAGATTTTGTACGTAAAATACGAACGATTTGAAAGCGTGTGACAGTGAAGGACTCTCTCTTCACCGTACACACGATACCCGAACAACGAGGAACGTTGAATATTACGCGCACTTTCAACTATTTTACTCATTTACATTCGAATATATAAAATTGATCGAACTCACTTTAAAGTAGCATCATCAAGTGTCTGTCTCAATTGAAATGTCTACCGTCCAGAAACATCGGAATAATCCTCAGACAATCGCATTTCTCTCATGCTCTTGATTTAGGAAGACAAGCTGTACCACTTATCCGTACTCCCACGATGCCATGAGTTCTCATATGACCGATATACCAGTAGAAATTTACATGGAAATCACATCACGAATCGATAATTATCATAGAGTCTGATTTTGAATTGGACACGGTATCCTTCGAAGGCAATCTTAGGTGCAGAGATGGAAGCCAGTGAGAGAAAGAGAATCCATTTAAGTATCAACTACCGCACCTAAGAAAGTTATTAGCGCTGAGAATAAAAATTCATTAGACATTTATTTGTGGTCGCGACCAACTTGAACCCTTTGATTTGATTTTTCTCGAAATTGGTGGCCACCGGTGAGAAAATTTCTAATCAGAATTCAAGTATAGAACAGAAGATACACGCAACACTTAGGAAAGCGAGTATTTTCATCCGTTCTCAGTTTTTCACCTCCCGTATCAAAAACGAACGAAAAATATTCATTCGAATGCGAGAGAAGTGAAGAGAAAATTTATTTTAGAAGTTATAAGTTTCCGGAGTAAATTCGGAACTTCATTAAATTATCTCATCGATTAATGATAGTATTCGGCATGCATTGCAGTCGGATACGTCAATCATGTCAATATCGTATAAGTAGTATTTTCTAGAATACTCGATATGAAATTAATTCTAGTGATTTATTCCCTCCATTTACCGATATGCGTAAGCGAAACACTCGGATTCTTATTTTATTTTGAACCCTGTCTAGCTCATCGTGCATAAGACGGAAAACGATGCATATTTTGTTTTAAAAACAAAACCTTTGAAGAGAATAAGATCGTATTGAATTCATTATATCGATTTAGGAGTTCGTCTATTCACTAACTCCCCGTTAACCGATAGATTCATTGTTCTCGAGCTAAAATATTCGTATCTTTTTCGTAAAAAGAATCATTATCATAGCTCAATTTAATACTTTTCCTTCCGGTAGATCTCACCGAAGCGATCTGCTACCATGTTGGAAGGTGTGGTCCGTTCCCCGATGGGAACGGAGGTCGGGTTAACTCACGAGTCCATGAAGACACGAGAGAATCTACTCAGAGGATGTAGAAGCCGACAACACTCGAGCGAACGCGTTAGACGTGTTCGCGAGAGGTTCACACCACAAGTACTGACGAGTGAACGAAGACGAGTGCATAGCGTCGACGGTGTACAAGCGGGAGGAGTGGGGCCCGCCTGCATACCAACACACACGCTCCAACAGTTTCAAATTAAACGCTAACATACCATGTTCGTGTAGGTACTCACTTTTCTTCCATCTCTGAACTTCAGGTATCCCTCGATAATGACATTAAAATCCATAGTTGTTTATCAAGGGCAAGAGATACCAATAAATCTTATCTCAAGTTGCGGGAAAAAATTATACTCGCACGAAAGTACGACGAAAAGCGCGATGAGAACACGATAAGAACACGTCGGTCGGACGTCGAGCTTCGCCATCGATAGAAGAAATAAAAGCTGACGCGAGTACGATGACGATCGCGCGCCAGACCACCGCACGTCGCGACGCGATACAACCTTTGCACAATACTTTTCTCGGTTAGCCGGAAAGTTTTCTCAAATTTCAAACGCGCCAAAAGAATAATGATCGCGTGGGTATGTACTCTGAACTCGTAATCCGATTCGTTCTTGCTTGCCATCTACGTGAGTTTAGCCGTTCATTATACGCGCGTAGTTCCGACATGAGAATTGCGGGGAAAAAATTCTGATATAGTACTTGAAACCCATCTTGGACCGTCCGTTCCAGTGGTGGCTGTTGTGAATTACTTCACGAAGTTGCAAAAGTTTGAAATTCTTTAGTTTATTAGGTATCCTGAAGTGCATAATGAGGTCACAACAGGGAAAGTGAGTGACCCGAGCCGTCTTACCCGTGTGACCGTAAAATGTGACCAAAGTGTATCGTGTGGTCAGCCAATCAGAATGCAGGAAACAGAAGAACATTTTAGTGTCGAATTAGTAACTTCTAGGTAACTTAGGGGGAATTTTTCGGTAAGCTGAGCTGCCGATGTGACATAAGGCATATGGGTTACTTCTGAGCACTTCAAAGGATTATAGCTACTTTCTTGTAACATTTTGGTTGGTGACAAGTATTTCCTCCCTTGTAGAATTATTGTAACGGTGGTTTCTCTGTAAGTGTCAGAGTGTGTAGGGTCTCCAGCTGTGGCCGCTGCCACTGCTTGCTGAGCTGTCCCCGTTGACTCATGGTGACTCGTCGTACTTGTACGTACTCGTACGACTCGTCCCTCAGTGTATGCGCTGTGCTTGCTCGAGACACATCTCTCGAGCTGGTGACGCTCGCCTCTGTAGATTCCCGCGTTGGTACGCGCCTGGGTTAACCCGGTCCCGGTCTCCACCGGGGACCACCCTGAGGGCTCATAACCCTCTAACAGTAAGTCATTTGCCTTATTATTTCATACCATGACGCCACCTCCTCCATAGCCCGCTTAATGAGGTGATGGCAGCAAAGAGAATGTGCTCCTAATATCGTTACCTAACTTGCGGGCATATAAGATGCAAAAGGGTTCCTCTCATGTGACCACAAGTTGCTTCTTGAGATCAAATGCGACACATCTGAGAAACACTATAGCTGTAGTAGTCGAGTTGGTGAGATATGACCATGTTGTGCCATCGACTCCATCCAGTCACGATTGAGTTTCATAAAGAGTGGGCGTAATTAATAAGGTCTTCATATTGTGACCCGAATGTATCCTGTCATCTGCGTTTACGGAGTGGGTTGTGTCTGAGTTACCCTAATGTATCGGGATATTTTGCACGTTGAGTATCTAGTCAGTAACTTACGCTGTTTGACAAAAAATATTTTCGTTTCAAACAATTTTTCTCTTTTCTTTTAATTTACAAGCTATGTTTACGCTACAATACCTGAAAGGTTACAAGGCTACTTATGTATTTCGCTTTATTTTAAGTAATGTGTACATCCAAGAGAGCGTCTTATATTTCCGACGAAAAAAAGATTACCATCGGATTCTGCTACCCAAGATTTTGAGGGGACAGAGGCTACCAAGAAAGATTAATAAATTTTTACTTTAGTTTTAAAAGGTGGTGATAAGTACTTCACGAACATATTTGTTTAGCGAAGTGGAAAGCAGCTCCAAAAAAAAAGTGGCTGACGCTGACACTGAGTTTTTCTCGTATGGAATAGTGAATTTTGCTGTTTATCATTTAATTGATGAGTTAATAAAAAGTCCACAATCCAACTAGTTATAACCACACGCAATAGTTTGCATAAACTTATTATATCTACAGGCGGTATTTCAGTCACAGATACTATTTCAGTACAACCTTGTTCAACATAATCACGAGAAGCAAATTTCCTTACAATTTAGTTGTCCTTTGCTCTAAGGAAATGTCCAAATCGGTCATCCTACGACCGCATAACAATCTCATTCAAATTTTCAACAACCCACATTTTCGTAATGATGTAGCGCGTACGAATTCTCGTAACCCAATTTAATTCAAAATACCTAAGCAACATATACTTTACTCAAGATGAACAGAGCTAATTTAATAGGTTTCACAAAAGAGGACCGCTCCATCTCACGAAGAGGAACTCGTCCTCGCGAAGAAGCGACGGCTACTGACAGTAGAATATATATTACATTAGTACGAGTAGGTGGCTCGTTTCTCAATTGGCCGCAGCAAGTAAAATGAAAGAGAAAGGAGAGAGAAAGAAAAAAGAAGCCCAAAGCAACACACAAAAGCGCCACAGCAACGTGTTATTCCCCATAATCTTATTACCGTGCACGAAATTGCTGAAATAAATAACGTAGCGGAACACTTTACTCATTTTCGATGTAAGTACTGCACATGAGAAACACGTTCAGATACCGATAGTTTTTCGTTCGCGGCTAAATGAAAATTTTAAATAGCCAAAGCATAAGTACCGGTACCTCAAGACCACGACTGTGTACTAAACTAAAAATTGAGTCTCATTGGGTAGCCTCATACCGTATTGCATGGTGCCTACGCCAATAAGAACGAAGAAAATGATTATCGGTAGAGCTTTTCTGGCATGCGTTTCATTCCACACAATACAAAGTTTTTATAAAACAATTAATGGAACGTACATTTGAAACAAAAACTAACGCTCATGATTTTACGAGTAGGCCTACAACCTAGAACCGTGCCACAAGAGAAATGGCCTATTTAGCCACCAAGGGTCGAAAAGAAGACACGATGAATTATTTTCGAAGGACTGACCAACACTGAAATTTGAAGTGCGATCGTTACTCAGTAATGAGCAAGAAACTCGATCATTGTAGATGGTCAATCCATTATCATATGATATGAAAGGGGGCAACTATCGACGATAGAAGGGGAATTCTTCAACATCGTTATCTGTAATAAGGTACTCGGGATGTTCCAATTTGCGGTGCCAGATAATGATATTTGCGAAAAATTTATTTGCATCTAGTCCGTCCATCATCAAAATTGAAAAGATTTCACATTCGAAGAGATCAGAGTTCTAAAAACTAAGCCTTGAATTCAATGATAGTCTTGCTTTTTCTATAATACACATCTTCGAGGTCGGAGGTTTTCCCAAATAAAATGTTCCAATTGTTGTGCTCAAAAACTCAATACTTTTAGTAATTAATTACTTACCAAGAGATACTCCATTTAAATTGAACGTCCGTCTCGGAAGGTCTGGCAAAGTATAGTAATATGAATCGAAATCGATAACAAATTGTGTACCCATAGTATCCGAGCTTGTTCTAGACAAACTTTTCCACTCCATACGTGAAAATCATGATGTGATATACTTATCAAAATATGTAGATGATAGTTTTTGTATTACAAAAAAGGACAAGGTAGATTCCATTTTTAATTTTATGAATTCCTTTCACGAGCGTTTGAAATTTACTATCGAAAAAGAGAAAGATAATTGTTTGAACTTTTTAGATGTTACTGTGATCAAAAAACCTGATAACTTTTTAACTTTTAGACATTTTAAGAAAGTCACTTACTCTGGCCGAATCATTAATTTTGAATCTAATCACCCCATCCATACTAAAGTAAACACGGCCAGATCCTTACTCAAAAATAGACTTCACCTTTCTGATAAACCTTTCCATAAGCAAATTATTGACGATTTTAAGAAACTTTTAGCCAATAACGACTACCCTAAACATTTTATTAATCGTATTTTGACTAGTATTAATGACTCCCCCCCTTTTAATAACGTAAATGAACACGATAGACTCAAATTTTATTCCATCCCTTATATTGGTGTTCCTAGTTTAATCTTAAAGAAACATTTAGAAAAACTTTCTCCAAATATCCGCGTTACTTTTAGTTGTTATAAATTTACCAATACTTTTTTCACCAGATTGAAAGATCCTGTCCCCACTATTTATCGGTCTAATTTAGTTTACAATATTCCTTGTACTGCGAATGCGATAAAGTATATATTGGCGAGACAAAACAACTGTTAGATGAGAGAATAAAACAACACAAGAACGATGTTATCAACAATCTTAAGAAGACTGCTCTTTGTCAACACACCGCTAATACAGGTCATGTTTTCAATTTTGATAATACCACTATTTTAGGCTACGAAAAAAATGGTAAAAAAAGAAGAATGTTAGAAGCGATCAAAATTAAAACTTGTCAATACTCTGTGAATTTTAAATCTGACTCCTATAAGATAAACAGCATGTTTCACCCTTTACTAACTTAGTCATAATTGGTTTGTTTTTCGTTCTTCACCTGCTCTTCATGTTTTGTACTCAGTTCATATTTTACCCTTGAAAAAGGTACTTGTTAGTTCCGAAACGTCGGGTGTATGTTTTTTAAATAGAAAATTTTTTAATTGACGGCAGTGCCGAAAAAGTTTTGCTTTTTTAATAACTATACAGAATTCAACAAACTTATGACGCTCCGAAAAATCCGATCGAATTTTCCATGTAATAGACTGAGTCTTCTGTGCACGTTTTCATTTTAAAACAAGACTGAGTTGCTGTATTTAGAGTCGTGTCCTTACAACGTACAATTTGTTAGAAAACTTGATTTTTTTTTCGCGGTTGCACAGGGGCTCTTGGCTTGTCGAGACAAAAGTCTCGAAAAGGTTTCATGATGGGGGGTGTGAAATATTCGCGTTCAATTATTCCATAAAGACATTTCACAACTTTTGAGGGCAATTAGTGGCACCTATAAGTTATTGCAAAGGGCGTGTTTTTATAATAAAGTTGATTTTCCAAGCGATAACTCAAATTTTGAACGGAAAATTTAGATTGACATAAAGTTTTTGTATCCCTACCATGTAAAGAAGTCAAACAAACTGGATAAAAAAATCGCATTTCTTGAAAAGACAATATTTTTGGATCCGTCTCTCTTCTTTCGTTTTTCTTTTTATGCTGCTTCTAAAAATTTGCCGCTGGAGGTACGTGCTTGATGTGCCGCTGCACATAATACGCCTTTTAATCAAAAGTTCACTTACAGAGTTGAACAATTCCCCCCAGATGATGGATAGCAGAGGGTAAGATTATTCAGATGAACCTTCGTGAAAAATTTTTTTTTTTATGTAACAAGAGTGTATCAAAATCAATTTAGTTTTTGATCAATATATTATTATTTATAGTAAGAGGATTATTATAAATATTGTATCAAGAAATTCACGTTTATTATTAATAAATAATTCTTTAATAAAGATTTTAAATATTTTTTCTATACATGATGTTGAAACAGCGTTTTGACTGCATCTATAGGTGCGGTCAAAGTACTAGTTTTACCCACACCGAGATTAGCGTGAAAGAAAAAATAGAAGTGTGAAAGAAAAACGAATTAGCCAATCACGTTCGAGGATTAGCGTGAAAGAAAAAGTAGAAGTGTGAAAGAAAAATGAATCAGCCAATAACTTTTGCATGTTTGTTACTTTTAACATCATTTATAGAAAAAAATATCTTACAATACATGTGGGTATCGTGAACGTTCACCAACTCGGCAAATTGCTCTACTCGCCTCCGGCTCGGATCGCAATTTTTGCCTCGTTGGGTAAACGCTCACTTTACCCACATGTATAGTAATAGCCTTTACTAATTTTATTTAATATTAAATTTATATATATATTTTTTTAGTATTGATAGTCCTTTAAATTTAAGAAGTTTATTTGCAAGGAAGATTCTTTTTTTCAAAATTATACTCCAGAAATTACAAATTAGATCTGAAAAAGAAAGAAAAAAAAAAAAAAACTGAAAATACTCGAAAAAAGTATTTGACAAGAAATGTAAGCTGACAAAGTTTGAGACAATATTATTCAAATTCATGTCTCAAAATAAAACTATCCATTTCTTCAAAGAAATTGAAGAAACAGTATATTACGCTACTAAAGAACAAATTAAGCAATATCTGAACAAGCACTTTTACTTACAAACCGGTTTTTGAATAGCTGTCTGTATGTGTTCTAACTCAGAGGCAACCTTCGACCATATACATTACATGGACATGCTATACTGATAAGAATCTGTGTCAAAACATTGCAGTCAGTAATTTTTTCCTAAAAACGCATGCGCACATCAAATTTTACACACACACTCTTCACGAAGAAACGTGGAAGAGACACACACTCTTACGCTTTGGAAATAGTTACGCCTGACTATAGCATGTCCATGTAATGTATATGGTCGAAGGAGGCAACGTACGTATGCAATGCGCATACGCAATTCGCGCTTCAATTCCCTAGAGACAGACCATTGACTACAGTACAAGTGTAGTCAATAGGGCTTTTCCAGTATTTCAAATTGCATACTTTATTCTCCTGTGTGTTATCAAGTTGGTAGTGTTTTTAACATCGGTCTAATCTAACGGGTGTTGCTGGATTGCATACATTTTCATTCTGGAGCGGGTTGCCATAAGAGCAATGTTAAAAACACTATACCAACTTAATTACACGTACCTAGGAGAATGAGTATGCAATTTGAAATAAGCAGCGCATCCACACCGCGTTTGCAAATCCGAGTTTCTTTTGATGGGGTATTTAGAGAAGAAAATACCACACCACAGAATCACAAAATGTCTTGATACTTGGATCATATGCCGTGCCAATTGATATACCTAACATTATAACCCTTATAGATATGTAGTGCAGAATTCAACTTTTCAACAAACACAATAATTTTCATTTTCCTTTTGCACTGATGTAATTTCAAATAATGATTTCTTTTGTTGAGATTTCATGGAGAGAATTTCCGAGTTGATACGGGAATTTGTCTCACTGAGTGACTAATAAAGGAATTCTTATAAAATATAGAAGCAGAATATTTGAGAAGAAATGCAACTTTTTACCTCTCCGATGCCGGGGAAAGCACCACCGGATTTCTAAGAGGGAAAACTATTGAGTAGGTACCTATAAATAATTAAAGAAACTTTTCTCAAAACTTTTGAGTTATAATGTAAAACCGTTCTGAATTAATTTCAATAAAACTATTTCTATAAAGTTGATTTTTCATCTGAAAAAATTGATTCTAAATTTTAATTTATTTCATCTTTATTTATTTTTTGTTTTAATGATCGTAAATTGAAATTCTTTGTTGCCTTATTTAAGCTTTAGAAGTTGATGTTTTCAGGATAATAATTGCCGTTTGAATTTTTTGCTCTCGATTGATGCGGAATAATTTTGCTATAATATTATTCAACTATTCATCTGTCTATAAAAGGCGTGCTGAAAATTTGTTTTCTTAATAGCGTCATATGATGCGAAAATACGGAGTGGAATGCTTATACGTTTTCTCAATATTGGAAATAATTATGATCCGACAAAATATGAATACATCACGACGAGACGAATGACAAATAGCCTAAATTTTTGCGAGCGAATTGAAGGAAGGTTGATAGACTCGTAACAGATGATATTACGTCCCTAAGATAGGTAGGCTACGCAAAAGCTTTTATTGCTTTCGGCAATACCTCCAAGTTTCCCGAGTTCCCTGTTTCGGTCATGATAATCTGCAGTGATAAATTATTCGTTTCATTCTACCAATTATATCCGTATATCGCCATTGAATCGTTTTTCAACGCATTACATTTCAGCCAGATAAGAAAGATCTTCTATACGTATATTTGCGGCGATAAATTAGGCTGTAATTGATAATGCGAATGAAGATACGTGAATCATAGTACTGTATATAGTATGGTATTCAGTCCTATTTTCCGTTAGTTGAAAAAATTAGACGATTTGTATTTTCTCTCTCATATATTTTTTCAGGTCATTGTACACTCTAGGGTAGTTCAGCCCTGCAATAATAACGCGAGGGAGCTTTACACGGCAGTTTTTAGTTCCTTCTGTATAAACATACATGTGTAGCAAATATGTACCATTTTCTCGAACCATAGCCTACGTAAAGTATTCATTTTTATACGTACCTCCACTTCCGTTACGTGCCCATATGTGCCAGAGGCGTAAATTTAGAATTTTGTACCTTCTGACTACATACCTACGCTACATCTAGTCGCGCACTGCAGTAATATCTACCTTCTGTACACTTCGATGAAGTAATAAAAATTTCAGCGCAACCTCGCGCGGTGTATGAAAAGAGACGATAAAAAACTTTACCGAAAAAGGAAGATTGTAGGGATGCGTCGAGTCTTTTTTCTTCCAGAATCAACCGAACAAAAACCTTAAAGGAGAAACATTGCATTGAATATGACTAATAGAAAGCGATTTTGGGATGGAAGTGTCTCATGCACACTATGTACAGCCATATTTTCCGAAGTGAAAAACATTCGCCAGCGAATATAAGCGAAAAAAGGCTGCGCAAAATAAATATTTTGCAATTTAATTAATACCTAGTCTACGTTGATTCGAACTACCTATTTTTATTATTTCACCAAACGTGAGATAAGTACACATTCGAAAATTGTTCTAACGTACAAGGTAGAAAGAAAAAAAAGCCTAACTCGCAATTGACAATACCTTTTTTTCTTTCGATGTGTACAAATGTAACGACAAATAAATAAAAATAAGTAGTCGGCTCAGACTTTGTTTTCTTTCAACCATCTTTTTTTTCTCAGAAAATATTATAGCGGTGATAGGCTATCGACGGTAAATTTTCCATCGGCTATTCGAGAATGATAACACAGCAAGAGAATATAAAATATACACACGTACAAAGTGAAAATTCGACCCTGTAAGTTACTTTGTAGCATATTTCTACAAGAGAGGGGAAAAGAGAACCCATTCACGTACGACTTTTTAACTTCAAACAAGAAAAATCAATTAATCAATTTCTTCAGCCTCCCCAAATTGCATACTTGTTCTCCTTATTTGTTATCAAGTTGGGTAGTCTTTTTATCCACGGAGTATCAAGGGTGAAGGGTGAAAGGGGGGGGGGTGTTACTCGAAAAATTTCAATTTATGGGTCAGGGTAGAGTAAAGACATGAAACATGTCAAAAACTTGACAATCCCGATCGAGTAACTGTAGAATAGATTAGCATTAGCATACTTGAAATACAATAAAATCTTGAATTACTGCGGACACAGGTGATAAGAGATGGATCTTCACTCTGGAGCAGTTCGCCATGAGAGCAATGTTAAAAAACGTAGGAGAATCAGTATACGATTTGAAACACTGGAAGAGCCCTCAGATTCTTTCAACAATCACTTCAAAGCGCCACCATAATTATAGCCATCGGAGTACAAAGTTGTTGAACTGCAAAAAAGGACTGCGCGCTTCTATTTTTGGAATGTATTTAAACAAAAGTAAAAAAATGAGGTTTGCGCAGCAAAGAGTGTCGATATAACGCTCAAACAAAATGTTGACCTTCAAATTAACAAAGCAACGACAAATGAAGGTCGGAACGCCGAAAAAGAAGTTGCACTCCAAAATGTATGCAGAAGAATAACAAAATAATATCTTAACGACTATATTATAATATTTTCACGACAATAACATCTTTTTACGACAGTACAATATTTCTACTACAGTCAGCGTATTTGCCGATGAAAAATGAAATTCACAGCTCAAAAGCGCGAGTACATCCCAAAGAGAAAACAATGTCAAGAATGAATCTTAATTGAGAGTGGAAAGTTTTTGCCCTAAGGGAGCGTGACTTGCTAATGCAGGTTGGGCAGCCTCGTTTCCTCTTCTGTCCGAGGGGAAAACTTCGCGCTGCTAAAGGGCTTTCCAGGAGCTTCTGACGAGTGAGCATTCTTATAGAATGTTTGCTCTGGTACTGTTTCATGAATTGTGAACCCAAGTAGTGGGCAGGAGTCCAGTACTGTACAGACATGGATAGGCGAAAAAATTTATTTTGAAAATTCAATCAACTTGATCTGGCTGAAATTATTTGGTGTGCGATTCCACAAATCAGACTTGCCAATAATATTTTCCCTTTATTTTTCACCGCCTAAAAATCGCTGGAGTATGGACGAGCGCTTTGGCGACCCGAGCCACGCTGCCACGCAGCATCGCTTACTTCCTTCTCGTGGAGTCGCCTACCTACGCTATTTTGCGGTTCTCATGACGTTTAAGCCTAGTACAACATCATTGTACTGCACTATTAATTGAAGGTTCAAATCGCGTGTAGAATTTGAGTCACCTTACTCAGTTCGAAACTCGGGTACCTTGGCAAACAAATTAAAGGATGTACGCCTTCCTCCGGGATCTGTGTTATGTTCCTTTGATGTGGTAGGGCTTTTTCCTAATATACCAAAGGCTACAACTCTTCAACAAATGGGTGAATTGCTAGTAAAATTTAATATCCCTCACGATGAATTTGGTGAATTCTTTGATCTTTTAAATACTTGTTGGACGCCAAACTTTTGTAAATTTGATGGGAAATTTTTCGAATTTCCCGAGGAGGTAGGGATCCCTATTGGATCCCCTTTAGGCTCCCTTATTTCGGAGGTTTTTATGTCCAAATTTGAGAAAGACCTATTTGCTTCTGGCCAGGTGTTTTTGGGTCACGTATACTATTGGCACAGGTACGTAGATGACATTCTTTGTGCGTGGACCGGCCCAGAAGATCTCCTTAGTGAGTTCCTCGCTTATTTAAATAGCCAGTACCCTTCCATAAAATTTACTCTGGAAGTAGGTGGCTCATCGATAAATTTTCTGGACTTGACCATATCCAATATTGATGGTGTCCATGATTTTGGTATTTACCGAAAAGAAACCTCAACTGATATTGCCGTCCACGGTTCGTCTTTCGTGCCTGTTGCTCACAAATTAGCTACATTCAATAGTCTTATACATCGCCTCACTCACATACCTCTGAGTGAGATTGCATTCCAAAAGGAACTCGCGACGATAAAACACCTCGCCAGAGTGAACCAGGTAAAGGTGGACATAGACCTCATGGTTCGAAGGAAAATTACGAGGAAGAGTCTCGATTCTACAACCTCCCTTCCCCGTGATCCACCCTCTGATAGAGGAAATCGTTGGATAAAATTACCTTTTCTTGGTAAATTTTCATCTGAGTTGAGCCGACTCCTCCGGCCTTTTGGCTTCCGCCCGGCGTATTACAACCTCAACACGATCAAGAATTTATTTGTTAAACTAAAAGACCCCATTCCGAGGGTCGAGAGGGAGGGAGTTTATAGGATAGCCTGTAAGGATTGCTCTAGTATTTATATAGGGATGACCAGCCGTCAGCTCAAAATTAGAGTTGATGAGCACATAACACCATGGGAAAATGGGAAATTAGGTCAGTCGGCCTTTGCCGATCACTTGATTCACAGCGGTCATAGCTACAAAAAGCATTCCGCAGAACTTCTCCATAGGGAAAAATCGAAACGAAAACGCTTGGCTCTCGAAGAAATTGAAATTTATCGGCATTGTAACAACGGAGACGTCACCGTTTTGAACAGGTACATTCCGGAGGGAGGATTGATTGAATTAGTGTACGGGAATGATTCACATTTCGATGACTCGTCGGTTCAATCATGATTTCCTTCGACTTTACCTTTTCTCGTTGGTGCTGGGTTCAGTCGCTTTCTACACTCGAGAATGGCTTATTAGCCGAAAGCGCTCGTGAATTTTTAAATACATTGCGGCTTTAGTAATCGTTTTTTACCTTACTCTTTTGAGTATAAAATTTAATTGTACTGCACTCTCGTATAAATTGACTAGCTCCTCCGATACAGTATATTATATTAGTGTGTGTTAGGTTTATACTAGTTAAGCTGCAGCTAAACTGAGTATGAATCTGGCGGGGTGAACTCGCAGATTTTTGAATCACCCAGGGAGTAACGGAGTGAAGGGGGAGGGGCACTCGCAAATTTCTTAATCGTCCACTGGGTAATGAGGGTGAAGGGGGGGGGGGCGCAAAATTTGAAATTAAGGGGTGGGGTTTAGTAAAGACATAAAACATATCAAGCTGTAGCTGTTCATTGTGTGTGTAAGTGTTATCGCGCAACTGATGGTGAAATTACCAAGACACGCATACACATTCACGCATCATGTAAACAAGCATTGCATTGTTGAATTGTGGTCGTAAACAGTCTTGATAATCCGTGGTGGACTGACGTGGGTGTCTGCGTCTTCTCTCTTTTCCATTATAATTTATTTAGATGTAGGTACAGCGCACCACATTTGGATAAGCTTCGCAGCCCTCCAAGACGCGGTGGACCGTTATGGTTGTGCACAGTCTTCTATGTTTAGGGACTACTTTTTTTTTGTCTTTAGTGTAGGACTAGGATCTTTAGTGTCTTGGGACATTTGTTGACGGCCAAGGCTCCTCATAGAGTAATAGCGCGAATGAAAATGATAACATTGAGATGGGCTTGCGTTAGAGGGTTAGTTAGACAAAAACTGACTAGCTCCTTTTATACAGTATATTATTTGTGTGAGTATCTTTGCTGGTTTTGTACTAGCTAAGCTGTTGCTCAACTGAGTATAAATCGGGTAGGGTGATCTCGCAGATTTTTGAATCACCCACAAAGTAACAAGCATAAGGAGGGGGGAGGCACTCGCAAAATTTCAAATTAGGGGTCGAGACTCAGTAAAGCTAAGAAACATGTCAAAAAATTCAAAAATGAACTCCGCTTCGAGAAAACCATAAAATTATCTGTTGTCTCTCTTTTTTTATTGCACCATAAGTAAAGTTCACCTATTCTTTCAGTTTCCGATCACTGTGCGTTCTTCTGCAAGTAGACTGAGGGCCAGTTGTACAATCGAAAAGCGTGAGATCACGTGATCGTTGAACTGCGGATCAAGAGATTTGACTGGCCGAAATCGCGCGATCAACGAGTTGAACTGCAGTTCAACAAGCTGAACGACGATTGTACAACTGGCCCTGAATTTCTTGAGAACTATCACGATCAGAAATAAGCTTTAATCGTAACTCAAAATAAGGAATAAGTATTCCAAATTTCTGGCATACCTCCACAAGAAATGAATTTCTTACGGTACCAAAACTAACGGACAGGCAGAAGAATTTATCGTTGATTAAAGGAGACCATCCGAGCCTTTTCTTATCGACTAACGTTTGGATTCATCCAAACCAGCCTAGAGAATATCAATTTCTGCGCTGAAGCTACTGAATTCCTTATCCCATGATTTTCGCAAACAAGTAGTAAGCGACTCCAACCCAGCTATTCCAGTGATTTTCGATTGTAAGTTGCGGCACATCACATACACTTGACCAAAAAAAACTCAACACTTGACCGCACAATTCAAGAATTTCACTCGACTACCACCCTTCTTCCCAACTACGGATAAAAAAGTCTTCTAAAAAAAATATTTAGTCAAGAATTGTCTCACGGATTTAATAATCTCCTTCAAGCCATCCTTTTAATCACCTTTCTCTGATGATTATTCACTCAACTCATTCGATCGGATTTTATTCAAATTTCAAACCTCATATACAGGTAGGTAATAGAAAAAATGTGGAGCATGATAAAATTTCCAAAGAATTTAAATGCTAAGAAACGAGACCAAAAAGTGAATACAGAATTTTTTTTTTCTTTTTTTTTCTCATTTATTTTATATGGACTGTTGTTATAACATTTACATATAAGTGAATACAGAATGAGAGAAATTTGTTGTATTCCGAAGTTGAAGTTCTGAATACGTGAATTACAAAAATGGACAAATGCTTAACTTGAAAAACGATTCGAGTAAAGAAAAGAAATAGGTACTCGTAGAGTAAAGGCGATTTAATGGTCGTGACGTCGAAGAACGTCCAATTGTGTTCGTGGAATGTAAGTTGCACACATGTGTAAAATAAAAGTGGCGAATCCTCTCTAATAAAAAACTATTCTAGCATGACGGAACTAATTTTCTGTAAGTGGCAATGCACAAAGCCGAAAACAAACGAAAGGATACGATGCAATTCGAGTTTGAAAAGAAATGAAGAGTCGAGGTCTGGAACGAATCGTACCTATATTTCAGAATAAGAGCTTTCTAAGCTGTATCTCACGCAGAGCAAAATAACTTTCAACCATTTCTCAGAAAATTAATTTCAAGTCAAAGTCGACCGCGCGCGTAGAAAATACGAATGGCTCGCTTGCATCATGAACACGTACCCGTTCAATTTCATCAAATTATCATCGATCAAATGTAGGGACCTTGCGTTTGGAATATTTAGAACTTCTAATATTTGTTTCTCTATTGCGGATTTCAAGATCGACATTACTGATGGAGAAATGTTTTATGGAAAAGATTTTTAGGTTCGATGAGGTACCCTTCCTAGCTGATGGTAATAATATAAACATAGCTCGAACTTTTTGTAGTCCTCCTTCGGACATAAATAGCTTGTTGATCAAAGTTCCCCAAATGGTACCCCCCTTCCATTATGTATGAGTGCAGCAATTCTTTGCGTATAATTGTTTTAAGTAGACCTAGTGATTTTCTAGGGGGTAAAAAACTGTAATGTTTAGTTGGCGGAGTAGGCATAAAATTTTTGTTGGAGAATGAAGACCAGTAACTCTTTCCCCCATTTGACCACCTCTTCCTCTATTTACAGATATTTAGAACAAAATTATTCTTACGCAAATTTTCCAAGAACTATTATCTAAATATTAATTACCTACCAATCCTAAATTTTAAAGATTCAAAAAGTATGACAGCTTTCGCTTTAAAAGGCATTGTCCGAGTTTTTTCTTAAGCCAGAGTAGGTACTATTTGTGTCTCCAATCAAAATTCTTGAAAATAATTTATTGGATGCAACGTGATAAGATATTTTCATAAACAGTGTCAAAACCTATCACTAGTCACATACAACATTTTCATTTTTTGAACGAGAAAAAATAAAGGATGTAGGTATACAGTTTTTTTTTTCCTCTTGAATATAAGTTGTAGCCTAAGGTACTTTGTAGAGTATAAATTCAATTGCACACCGAAAAAGATTTAATTTAGCCTATTTCTGCAGATCCGACAAAGGGGAGAGGGTATTTTTTCTCTCGGGCTCGGGATTGTCGGCTCTTGGCGTCCCTTATAATAGCTTAGGAAAATAAAATATGAAAATTGAAATAATTATCAAAAGGTAGAATTGTGATTACATACCGTAATTAACTTACTGAGGATTCACAGCAGCGTTGAGCTGCTTCCCCTCATCAAGAAGTTGCTGTCTAAAAATACATTCTCCAATTTATAAGAAGTTGATGACTTGCCGAAATGATAATCTAACAAAGGCAGTATACCTAGTCTGTTTTTCAACAGTCGTAGAAAAAAAAAAAAAAAAACAGATTACCAATTTCCTACAAGGAATATTTTTGCAAATTGTTGCCACAGTTTATGTCGAAGTTTAATTTATGGTACTACACTCTTGCCAAAAAACGAATCATCGCAGAAAAGGAGTCGAGCTCGAAAGTGGTTATTTTTCACCTTTGATACAAAACATTCCTCGTAAGGTCTGGAGTCTGCTTGCAAATGTTCTCTTACTTCGGACTTGGTCAAAAGCAAGCAATTAAACGGTGTCCAATCAATCATCTTTTTCCATCGCGTCATTCGAAGTTCGTTCAAATCACGACAATCACTCCGAATGGAACGGTCTTTCCAGACTTCGTGAACTAGCCGATATATGTGCTCTACTTCCATACGGAAACAGCAGGACGAAAAGCATTTAAAAATGTTAATTTCGTCGTTTTGAAGCCAGATGAGGAGTTGACGATACTGCTCACGGCCGTCAGCTAGGCCTATCGCTGCACTTAAATAATATTTATCGCGAGACATTGCCATGAAGTTCTCGTTGCTATCATATTGTTCGAAGAAGTGCAGCACAAATTTTTCGATTCTCAATTTGAAATTTGGGGCTATATTTAGTCCCTTGGCGAGGAGATTTAACTCGATCTGAAGAAGCCGCACAATATCATGTTTGAACTCATAATCGCTGTGACGGAAAAAAGTTTGAACCTTCAAAGTATTTGTAATTTTCATTTCAGTTTCACTTTCTCGCATGTAATTATAATACAACTGTTTGAGAGATCGAGCTTGCTGAACTTCCAGAGTATCGACACTGATTCGATTACCATTTTCATTAACGAAGACTTTGGAGGTCGCAGCTCGATCCATAATACGCTGACTGATTCTACGATTTAATTTGCATTTACGTTTCATTTTGTAATAATCTGCTCGCGCAAGTAGTTTACAAGTCAGGTCCAAGATTTCGAAACGACGTATTCGACGTTCCAACTCTTCTGTATTGGACAATTTATCGTTCTCGGCGCGATTCCATCTATTAATTTCAACGAACAGTTCTTTTAAATTGACTGATTTCGGTTGCGACGTTATGGGCTTCGAATTAGTTTTAAAGTCACTTTCTTCTTCTTCTCTAACCGTCCATAACTTTGGCAGCAAAACCTTGTCTCGCAAACTAGGCACAACAGAGGTTTGTGCAGCGCGACAGATTTGAGTGTTTGTACTTTTCTCATTACTCAAGTAAATTTCTACTGATTTTGAAGGCTTTTGCGACTTACAATTCGTTTGCGAAGTCTGAGTATTCGCGTGATGGTACACTTTTTTAGTGATCGCGTGTCTGTAACCGCCAAGCCACTCTTTGCTGTGCTCCTGGTACTCAATCTCAACAACATGGTAAGAACCATCCGCACCACATACGTTGATTATATCAACCGTTGGTATGGAGCCGTAGACGAGCTCTCGATCCAAGATCAGAGGACCACCACTGGTTACTGCCAAGTCGACGGTGCCAAGCGCTTCAACACCGAGTGTTGCTAATTTGAAGTTGTCGGTCAGCTCTTGATCGCATTTCGAAAGTTGTATCTGAGCACGGTCGATTGAAAATAGATGAGCTAATTGCGCTTTGATGTCGTCGATGGTATCGCTCTTTCTGAAAGCCTTCGTGAAAATTTCTTCATCATTGACGGAAAACTTGACAGTGACTGTTGCGCTATCATTATCATTATCAGCATCACCGATGAGGTTTTCCGATTTATTCTCAGCTTCGCACGACATTATCAGATACACAACGGTAAAAGAAGAAAAAGGCTATTCTTAGCATTCACACGCCGCTTCAAACTAACTTCTCGTTTATTTGTGACCATGACTACCGGTACCGGTACGTTTATCGACCTTTATAAGATAAAAGAAATATTACCATTCAATTACGAAATATTTTATTCGACTATTCAAATCTTGTCAAAAACAATGATGAAGAATAAAATCGTTACTTTTACGAGAGTACCGTAGAAATAAAAATATAAAATAATAACATCGTTCACGTCGATAATACGGACGTCTGATACGAAAATTAAAAAAAAATTGTACAAAAGTGTTTTTCTTTCCTTTTTCTTTTCTGCAACATTATCATACTACAAAAATTTTCGCCCATTGCCAAATTGTTATTTTATTCTTAGAGGAAAAACAATTAGTTTGATCTCCACAATAATGTTAGCAAAGAATAATTTATATAATAAATAAAAAATAACTAATTGAAAACAACAAGGTATGAGGACTACTGACGTTTAAGTATATTACACAAGATACTTAGTAGCTTACGATCTCAAGTTCGATTCAGCGAAGTTATCCTACATATTATATTTGATAGAAATGTTGATCACTCTTTAGTTGTAGTGATAAATGATCCTTTCAAAACCCATAAGATAGAAATCGATGATCAGAGAGTTGTTTACACGAGGTTCCAGTGTGGAATGGCGATGCATGAAGGCAACTACGCGACATTACATCTTGAAAACTCATTTCTACCGTACCTATATTCTAGTATAGCACTACAGTACCTTATTTGTAAAACTCGAAAAAATACTGACTGCGAGTATTAAGAGAGAAAATTTTAGTAAAAAGAAATCGGGACACGAACGAACAATAAAGAACAAACTACTCACATAACATACGTACAAATAAAAGGCGAAAGAGAAAATTCAAAAAACCGAAAACTGTCCAATGGTGGGATTAACTTAATCAAATATTCATCGAACAATAAATTAATTAGTTTAAAAGAATATAATAAAGAACAAAATAATAATGTAAAAAGAATAACTTGAAAGAAAATAGGCAATGTCTGAAGGGGTTAAGAACTAAAAAAGTACCAAAATTTAGAATGCTGAAAAAATGGTAGAAAAAAGTAAAAATTTCGACCTGGTATGAAATTAGGAAAGATGGACTAGCGTAGATGACGAAGAAAAATATCACGTCTGCCAGAAATATATTTGGTTTAACTCTAAGATGGTAAACCATTTTGACAGGTCAAGAGCACCTTATGTTTGGCTGAATTTTAATGAACGTTCACGAATTAATTGCTATTGTCAATCATAGTGATACACAGGTAATCCAATCTCTTCGTCATCTTATCACTTTATTTATTGCACTTATATGGTCATACATCAACACTCTCTTTTTCTCTCAACATACATGTCATTACTATTTTACAATGAAATTCTGAAAGACTGAATGCGTAAATTTCAAAACGTTTTGGTTTTGACGAAGCAAAACCAAACTATTTATATCCGTTTTCAAAACACAAGTGAAGAACGCATACGAGAACAGACTCGAGTCCATATCCTACATTTTAGTAACATCGGATACAAATTATTGTATTCACTCCAAATAAATAAGACTAATATCCTCGCTCTCGCACTAATTTGAACTCTACTGGTTACATAACGTCTACAAAAAATTCGCATGGATTACCCATGGCTATTTTGAAAGATTGTTGACTGGCGGATAAGTCTTGCGAATAAGCCGGATTTGATGATGTTTCCGAACCACTAGAACCCATCATAAGACGTTTACCATTCGGCTCGTGTTTAAGGGCATTCACTGACGATATTGCTCCGCCACCTCCGCTACTGGCACCACTTGCCGCTGATTTCATTAATGGCACATTATGGCCCACAACATCTGATCCGGATCGACTTCCACCTAAACATAGCCCACAGTTTTGATTAAAATCAATGGCAATTTTGTTTCTAATCATAGTCTATTAAATTTTACCTGAACCACTACCATCCTTGGTCAGCGAATAACAAGTGGTTTCATTGGTGTAATTAAATGGCATCGGAGAAGAATGTGGTAAGTAGGTTCCAGAATACGGCATATCCCAATTGGAACCTGGATGCGGAAGACTATCGCGCTCTGGCTCATCCAACTTTAAAGAGGACATACCTGAAAGCAAAATCAATTAGCGATTTAACAGAATTCAATTTTTTAGTGGTCACAAAAAAATTGTAATAAGACGAACCAAGCGTCAGCATGTCTCCAAAAATATAGTAACATTGCTCAGAAAAGCTAACTTTATTCACACAATGTCTGATGTAACCAGCTTTCAACATTTGAGAAGCATAGCGGCGAGCTTCTCGTCGTTCGTTGAAACCTTGTACATGTGTTTCTAACCAGTCAACGACATCCGCGCCTAAAACACAATTCAAAAAATACAATAAATATCTCATTATACAAATATTCATAGATTACGTAAAAAATCTGCCAACTATTGACAGCCAGATGATAGGCGCCAGAAAAAGAGCTGCTCCAAAGAAAAACTAATTCAATAATAATAGTAGGAATGAAAAAATTGAAAAAAAACAAAAAACAAACGAACAAATTATATGTAATTCGAAATTGCTCTTTGCATTCAGACGAAACAGTCGTTTATAAAGATACTTTATTCAGCTCACAGATTCCTATCGGTCTCGCGAACTACACAATAGCGAGCATTTTGTAGTAACCTGAACTTCTATCACAAGAGAATGTAAGAAAGTGACACTTTTTCACATCGAAAAGGTATTCAAATTTTGGAGAATAAATCAACAACACGAATCTTACCAATGAACGCGTTTGGTATTGTTATCTTCAACCATAATCTGTCTCGAATTTCAAGACCCGAATTGGGTTTCGCCATGGCACGAACTATCATCAACATATCCGTATTTACGGTTAAAATTACATTATCTACATTATCGGCAGCAACTGAAAGAAATTGAATTTATGTGAGCAACAATAGCGAATACGTTAATAAGGAAAATGTTTGATGTTCATTTACTTTCAGTTTCAACCATACTGGAAATAAGTGAAGAGCTAGTTGATGTTAAAGTTGATACCGAAGGAGGTCTCAAGGGATATGTTTCTCCTGCAATAGAAACATAATATAAATTAAAAGCTAGAGCATTATTTATTTCCACGCATGCCAATCCAAAAGATGTTACCTCTCATTGCGGCTGTATGCGCAACCCAAGCACCTGGATCAATTGGCCTAACTGGTTCAGTTCTCGGAATCGTAAAATATCCTTTCGGATTAGGATCCCAACATTTTGCTACAACTAATTTAATGGCACTGAAACATGAAAAAGAAACGATGAGACGGATTCAAGTACGGAAACTAGGTTGTATCACATTCATTACTCACCCAGGTTTCTGAACAACTTCGCGTAAAACACGAACAGCTTCGTCGTTAGACATATTTTCAAAATTTATATCGTTCACTTGTAATATCATGTCGCCAGGTTCAATGCGACCATCTAAAGCCACAGCTCCCCTATGGAACATTGGACGAATTAGATATGAAATCGTGAATATCAGCTTCGTAAAGATCGATGAGTTTTACCCTTTCATTATGGATCCAACATATATTCCTCCGTCACCGCCATTATTGCTCTGTCCGACAATCGAGATTCCAAGAAAATTGACAGTGTCCATATTCAACGTAACCGTGATTATATTCAAAGACATACTAGAATCAGTTATTGATGAAAAAGAAGAAGTTCTAGACATAGCAGTGGTCTGTCTCTGCCTTCTACGGCGTGGCGCTCTTCGCCTCCCGTGACCATCTGAAGATGAAAATTAAGATTTGTCGTATAGTAATATGAAACTAATTCTCAAAAAGTGAAACAAGGATCCAATTACCAAGCAACAAATTTGTCGCCCTTCCCGTAGTTGTTGTGATTCGACTAGAGGCATCGTCATCCGATTCCAAAAAACTCGTCGTTTCCAGTTCAGAGCTCATGACTGATGAAGTATCGTAATTCATTCCCATATTACGATGTTTGGAATGCCCGTTCACGCCTAATCCTGGAGCACAAAATCAACAAATGTGTAATAAAATGAAGTTCACGTCACGTAATACCAGAAGAAATCTTACAGTACCGTTGTACTTATGATACTTCTCGTATCGATCAATAGGAGGTCTGGAACGATCTCTGAGATAATGATGGCCAGCTACACAAAATAAACCACATTAGATATTTCTTAGAAGATACTAGAATTTCATTCAAATAGGAATATTAGACATCACCTGGTTTGGAACTTGCAAAGGATTCGGTTTCGGTGCATGTGAAGTCGTCAACATTTGACCGTGGAGGACTAAAATGAATGGAGAACTCACATAAAATTGTAAGAAGTAATCTAGAATAATGAATAATGATTAATTATTCGAAATATTATCTTACCCATGATCTGCCATTCGTTGAGCGATATTATCAGTACATTGAGAGGCAGCTCCATCGGATACATTACTACCTTCGGCTGATACCAACTAGAAAAAAAACATACACGTTAAAAGGTCAGACAGTCTCATCACAATGGAAGTTGGTTAAGAGCAACTCACCCACGATACAACACGTCCATTGAAGCAAGGTAAGTGCGCATTATCTTCGATTATTTCTTCCTTTACGACACTGAAATGTACAATAGTCAAAGAGTTAGGAAATACACACAACGCATTGCACTGATGGAAAAGTGATTCCTCTAGATCGGTGAAGTATTTACCCAAAATCATCGTCCATCGATTTGAAGAAAAATTTGTAATTGGGTCGGTTGAAAACATTCTTGAAGTCTGCAAGAGTCACTTTGTCGGGTGAAATTGGTAATTTAACCAAGTATGGTGTTTCTTCTTCGTCTACGTGATAAATGATCTTCGTTTCTTTTTCTTCCATTCTCGTCAACAATAAGTAATCAGGTACATTATTTAACTAGAATTTATGAAAGCGAAAGAGCACATTTTTTCTACGATCATAAGCTATTCAGAGCGATGTAACAACTCAAGAGCTATCTTCCAACTAGATGAACTTAAAACTGAAAACATTTTACATTAATCGAAGTAACATTTGCTAAAATTATCGGGATACTATCCTCTCAAAGAAGATAATTTATCATCTTTCAGTCAACTTGATTCGACT
The DNA here is from genome assembly GCA_035079395.1 of Aspidiotus destructor. Taxonomy (NCBI): domain Eukaryota; kingdom Metazoa; phylum Arthropoda; class Insecta; order Hemiptera; family Diaspididae; genus Aspidiotus; species Aspidiotus destructor. Next base: position 671,086 of record JAVHKZ010000014.1, read on the forward strand.
TTTTAATCACACACATACACACACACACACACAATACTGGGCAACACGGATCACTTTCACAGTGCAGAATCATCACAGAAAATAATAGTGAAGAAAATAATTGGGTACAGCTTTTTCTCTTCTCTTTGCAGTTCGCAGCTGGCGCTGCGGACCTGCGCCGCGGTGTACTGCTTCAGCTTTCAGCTTTAGCCAGATTTTGGCTTTCACAAGCTACTCGCTGCCCGCTGGGGCTGTTAAAATAGCAAGGGATCTCTCAACATACTCAGAATTATCTACTCGAGGAGCCGGTTGTCCTCTCTTTTCTTTCGCAGTATCAATTTTAGTTCTTCGTCAAGATTTTTCATTTTAATCTTCCAGTTGTCCTTCGGAAAACTAAGATTGTTTTCCAAGTTTTAGTTCGTAGAACATCTTTTCCATCATTCATTCGATCGTATCGCTTGTATTCATTGTCAACGCGTTCATCAACGATATCTCGTACATTTATCATGGAAGATCAGTTGGGTAAAGATCTTCTCGAAAAAGAAATTAAATTGAATCCCGACTGCGAACTCAGGTTCGAAGTTGAAAGCGCAAGTGAAACTGTTTATTTGGAAGTGAGTCCTAGTAATCTTAGTTACATTTTTCTCCTAACACATTTCTCAGTTCAACACCTCTTTCTTTCTCACGCTTTTGATAGCTCAAATCCGGCATAGCTGAGATTTTTGGAACCGAACTTGTCAAAGGTAAAACATATACGTTTTCTCCTGGAGCGAAGATCGCGGTATTCACTTGGCAAGGATGTGATGTCACCATTCGTACGAAAAAAGATACTAGCTATATAGCGAAGGAAACACCAATGGTTTAGAAAATTTTCTCTTAATATAGTTCTAATCGATCGCTACTTCAGTTGTCATTTTATATCGTTGTATCAATTGTAGATGTTTTATCTGAATTGTCATTGCTGTTTGGAACAACTGCGACAAAATGCCGAACAGAATGACGAGCTCGGGCCGATAACGATGATAGTCGGACCGACGGATGTTGGCAAATCGACGTTATCCAAAATTCTTTTGAATTATTCGGTGCGAATGGGTGGCTTATCGAGGAGACCTATATTTGTTGATTTAGATGTTGGCCAAGGACATATATCGATACCGGGCACCATTGGTAAAATTCTTGATAGTCTCTTTCCGAGTATTATTTAGGCACTAATTGCTGAATTTTATTTCAGGCGCTATGATTGTTGAACGCCCGGCTCCGGTGTGCGATGGTTTTCCTCAAATTGCGCCATTGGTCTATCATTACGGGCATACTAGTGTTCAGCAGAATCCCAAATTGTACGATACCATCGTCAGTCGGATGGCTGAATTAGTTCATGCGCGGTTGGAATCGAACAAAAAAGGTATGGCAGGATTAACAAACTCTTTTTCTATTCTAGATTTCCTTTCATACGAAACTCCTTATGTTCACAGTCAAGTCATCCGGTGTAATAATAAATACTTTAGGCTGGGTAAAGGGAAAAGGTTACCAGCATCTGATGCACATCGTGGAAAAGTTCAAAGTCAGATATATTTTAGTATTAGATCAAGAAAGGTTGTACAACGAGTTCGTCCGCGACATGCCGTCTTTTGTCAAAGTTTCGCTATTACCGAAAAGTGGTGGTGTGAGTAAATTTAATAAAGGTACGTGCATATTCAATGTTGGTTATAAACGCAAATGGTCATTACTTCGCAGGTTGTGGAACGAAATTCCTCTACCAGAGCGGAGGCACGAACAACACGTGTACGTGAATACTTTTACGGTACCTCGTCAAGTCCGCTGCATCCTCATTCGTTTGAAGTCAAGTTTTCGGATATGAAAATTTTCCGTATCGGAGTTCCTTCGGTACCGGATTCATGTATGCCGTTAGGGATGAAGACGGATAGTAATTTACTAAAGCTGATTCCCGTACAACCATGTGAGTTTTCTTTCGTATTTTTTTTTCTTTTGCCTATTAGGTAGATCTATTCAACAAACCGTGATTAATTTTCAGCTACAAATATCGCGCATCATATTTTATCTGTTAGTCATTCATCGTCTTGTGATGAAAAAGTTATCGAGACGAATGTGGCTGGTTTCGTGTGCGTGTAAGTGTCGTCTCCATTAAATACCTATTTACTGCTGCTATTTTCCAAAGGCTAAAGTTTTGTAATTTTTAGGACAAACGTTGATATGGAGAGACAAACGTTATCTGTGTTATCTCCACAACCAAAACCACTTCCAGATACGTGTTTTATTTTGTCGGACGTTCAATTCGTAGATAGTCGTTGATCCCAAAAATACGAAATCGTGAATCATCGTTACTTGTCCATGAAACCTGAATTTTCAAATTTTCACTCGTCTTCTCGACTCATGTGGAGTGCTAACAAATGTCGGCGAATGGAATGGCGAACATTCACTCGAGCAAATTGTAAAATATGACGAACGACAATTTCATACATCTATGGATAACGATTCGAGTAGTGTTTGGGTCGAATTAAGTTGTTTTGAAATGAATTGAAGAATCTGGTTGTATTTTTGTACTCTAATCTGTCGAATAAATGAATGCAACGTAATGGGTACTCAAGTAGTTTGTTTCATCGTTTCAGGTGCAACGACTTACAGCTATAAAAGTCGCATTATCGTGAAATGAAACTACGCTCGTGAGCTTGTTTCTGAATGTTGTCTGATCAATCTGAATTTTTATAGAATAAGAATTTCCTATTAATCTTTTATAAAATTCAGATCGTGAAGAAAAAATCTAACGAGAATCAAACCTACATAATACTGTTGAAGAATTAATTAGAATCGGGAAATTATTTTTACCTTCTTAATATTTAGCTATCGAGGTTTTTATGCAGAGCATAGTGGAAAGAAGAGAAACAATTCTGCGAACAAGACAATTTGTATTGTTTATTTAGTCCAAAATATTTTTCCAATGTTATCAAATCGAGTGATTTGAATTAGTTATGACAATGACCCATAAAATGTGAACAGACATGTTTCAACTGATGAAAGATTTGTATTCTTCAATAGGAACGTAACCGACGTAAGTCAACATTCGTAATCATAACAACAAGCTTCGATAGCTGCACGGCTCACCGTTCAATTGATAAATCAATAAAATTTGGATCGACAGTTTCCCCACTCTGAGTATAGCCTTCAGTCTCATGCGCATCAAAGTCGACTAGATTTTCAGTATCAACGAGTTCGGAATGTTTATTCTCATCTACGAGTATATTTGTATCTTGTGTTGTTTTCTCTTTCCGTGATTTTCTTGTCCGGCGTTCTGTCGCTGTAGGCAATGTGACACCCGCATCCATTGCAAAGTCATCTACATCCATACCTGGACTCTCTTCGTGGGCACTTGGAGTATTGTCTTGATGGTTCTGGTACGGATCCCAGGGTTGGGCAGTATTTCCATCTTGTTTCGGGTAACCAGAGTAGGGTGACCAAGGTTTCTTACTGTACGGTGACCAGGCTTTCTTGCTATAACTACCATATTGAGACCAAGCTTTTTTGGTGTAACTGTAACCAACATTGGGCGACCAGGAATTTTGAGCGTTTGCGGCTGACCAGGGTTTTTGACTGTAATCAGCGTTTGGTGCCCATTGTTTTTTTGTCCAAGGTGACCAGGGTTTCTTGCTATAACCCGGGTACGGTGACCAGGATGACCATGGTTTCTTGCTATAACCCGGGTACGGTGACCAGGATGACCAGGATGACCATGGTTTCTTACTGTAGCCAGGACTCCACGGTTGTTTGGTATATCCAGCTCCACTGTACGAGTTCTGACTCTGACCACCCCAATTCTGGTTGCTGACTCCATTTTGTTCCGGAGGAACTTGGTTTCCTTTTTCTCGTGCCTCACGTAATAAATTTTGAAAACGTTCTGCGATTTTGTCTAACGCGATTCCCACGTCACCGTTTCCGTATACATCCAACATACGTCCTAACCTGCGACCGTGTAAGGTCCGTGCTGAAGAAAAAAAAAATCTTTCTAAGTAAATTTTCACGATTAAAAAAAAAATCATTGGTACTTTTGTACGAAGCGATTCTTTTGATAGGAGAAAATTCTCCAGAGGATGGCTTATCTAATTAATTTGAAAATAAAGATAGCAACGAGTGATCATACCACTGGCTTCGTAATAACCCGCCGTTTGATTTGGGACTTGTAACGATTGAGCTGGTGCCTGATTAGGCTCATTGAATTCATACGGCGGTTTTTGATTTTCAAAATTTTCTTGCGGGTTTGCAACATTCGAATATTGATTTGAATTTGGCTGGTATTGATTGGGATGCCATTGATCCGCAACTGGTTGTTGATATTGGTTGAATGGTTGACAAAAACTAGTTTGTAATATCGAAAAATATACCACTGAAAGAGTAAACAGGATTGCAAAATGAAATCTGATTCTTGTATTCGTGCTCGTCACAAAAGTCAATAAAAGAAATTGTTAGTAGAACGAGCAAATTTAAGAACTCGATCCGTATAGTTTTAATAAATTCAACGGGTAATTTTTTTCAGCATTTAGTAAGAGCTGAGGACGTAAACCTATTCTCAATTCTATTGAACCAGATTCTGTTTTTAATAAAGAAATAAATTCAGAATGATCATAGATCATTCAAGAATAGCTCGGATAGCGCTACAGTTTCGTAGTTTCATGGACTAATTGCATAGCCTCTCTCTACTCAAGAAAATTATGAATTTGATTCGAAAAAGTATCATTCTATAATATGAGAAGACAGAAGAAACAGATTTTAAAGGTCTTTCGCAAAAGCGCGTTAAGCTTTAAAACTAAAGGAGTATGCGTACGAATATGATTTCAATTTACCTGTGTAAAAGTAAAATCTGACGAAGCAAAACGACTTGCTGTGAGACATTTTAATTAAAATCAACCGCCTATGAGGCAGTATAGTGTAAAGAAAGTTGAAAAATCACACTGTACAACATGAGATAGTAGCAACGCTGTATCTATCGATACTAATCTTAGATTTCGATGCTAGAATGAAAAAAAATACAATAATCATTCTAAAATTATCAAATATACAAACAATCCATCATCTTATCTGATATTCTGTTATTATCCATCGAAAATGAATTAATTTCGGTTGATTTTCAAAATTTTCAGAAAACCAAGTAGGCTCAATTATACAACGATTTTTCTGGGAGGAAGGATAGAAAAGAGAAGACTAATTATTCATATTTCTCCTTTTCTTCTTTTTGAACAAAGAATGAAATAAAAAAGAGGAAGAATTTTTGAACCGACTAGGTATATGCAATCCGATGGGCCATTATAGCCGGAACCACATATCTAAAGTACCTACTGAGTATACATAAAGAGCAAGTGGTACGATCGAATAAATGTATATTTTTTTAAGAGTCGAGAGATGAAATTCAGAAAAAGTATATTAAATAACATTAATTTTCATACTATGTTTTATATCGTACACTTGAAAAAACTATGCAGGTAACAAATTGTCAAGAAAATGTACTTTTTAATTCAAAAGAGTAGTGCTACAGGCTACAGCTGTTGGCTGAAACGTCGCCAGGAATTTGAAAATTACGAATAAAATTAACGACTTCCAATTGTTTGTATTTTGTTGCTCGTTTTATTTCTTGACTATAATCTTATCTGGACACCATAGTATTTATTTTCGATCCCGAGATGAAGAGTATATTCTTTGAAAGGCGTAAGGGTCATTAATTTCATTCGCGATTTTCCAATTTCTGATGAGGATGAAAAAGTTTTCTAAATTAAACCTTTGCGTCACTGCAAGTTTTGCCCTCGAGAATATGTACAGTAGCCTACGGTGATGAAATTTTTGAAACGAAAATGAACTATCTTAGATTGAATCTATTTCTCCGTCAAGGAAAATGTCACTCACCAATTGCAAAGAAACTAGTTGTTCACCGAATCGAACTCAAGACTTTCAATTCGGCGTAGAGGAATTTATTTAGATTCGGTATTTCTTATTTTACGAATTTTGTTGTAGAATAAATTTTAAAATACTTATCTAGACCAATTCAAATTGATCGAGAGAAAGAGAGAACGACGAAACAAAAACTCGGCGCTTCGCCAGGCAGGTCTTCGGCCTCCCTGGACCCCCTCCCCCCGTTTTATTAATTTTCAATAAAAACGAGGCGTGGAACACGTCTTTGGTAGGAAGTTTTAATTTTAATAATATTTGTTCTATAATTAGAACAATTTCAATTAAATTTAATAAAGGAGTAGAAACATTTTTCCGTTTTTCGTTTATTGATAACGATACATAGAGACTTTACCAAAAAAGATGAGAAAAAAAGTGGGGTTGGAAAGAGGTTAGGTAGCCTAAGTGACTTGAATATTGTAAAATTGAAGTAAATTTAGATGTTGACGGGAAGAGGTAGATCTGAAATGAATTTGAAAATGGGCGAGAGAGTGAAAAGGTTTTTGTGTGATAGGAGGTCGTTGATGGCTGTGAGAGAAATAGAAAGTTGTAGATTGATACTTCATCAAAAAAATAATGATCGATGCTGCCTTCAGATGGATTAGAATCATATAAACTCAGATTCACTCAAATAGTCATCTACATAATATAGATTCTATACAGTCACATTTGATGTAGATACCTTTTTGCTGAATACGATTAAAATCGACTCGTTTTGATACTTTTCCATGATCGTTGTGTTTGCATATAATCAAGGCTGTTACTTGCCCGCGTCCACGGAAATTTTTGTTTGTGGGCGCCCACCCCCGCAAAATTTTACCAAAAATCGCGGGCGCCCGCGATGCGGAAAAGTGACAGCCTTGCTTGCATATAATTTTGTACGGCAGTGATCATTCTCCGAAAGTGTTTGGACCAAAATGAAAACGGTCTCATTTGAAAGATAATTTAAAGACCAATAAAATTAATCCTCTTCAATTTTTTAATTGAAGCTCTTGTTCTCGAGATATTTCGAGATTAGTTAACGCTTAACACGTAGTTGAATGGGAAATTGCCCATAGAGAGTCGACGGTAGCGCGCCATCGCCACTCACCTCGAATCATTCTGTAGTAGTTCTTATCATCATCGTTCTCATCAATTATCATTCTCACATTCTCGTCTCATTCCGCAAGTTGAGGTGAGATTCCGTTTTGGAGGGTTTTGGCGACAATGTCGAATGATCCAAATGATACTTGATTACTTGACCTAAAGTAAAAATCAATAATATTATTCTAGATCTCTCGAAAGAATATCAGGTATATCATGTAGTGGTTTATTTTCTTGTATTCCGCTTTCAGCCATTGTTCATTTCACCGCTCTTCTTTCCGAAATTTCAAAAATGGGAAACTATCTTGAGGCTCAATTTTCATCAAAAGAGGAATACGAGCAAGCATTTGTTAAACGGGATTCTTATAAGAACTCTTTTTTTGGTGGTTCAAAAGGCTTAGGTAAGTGAAGGCAAATTCATCCTCGACGGACTCTCATTTTTTCAGCTCTTATTCTATTGTCATTTCTACATCGTGTTGAAGGTGATCCAGACGATAAATTTCTCTACAAATACGAAAAAAAATTCAATCTACCGATAAAACGAAAACAGATCATATTTGAAGAATATTGCTCCAAGCCTCACGAAGGTATAATTCAATCAATCATCGCCAAAGAGTATTAATGTGCAAAAATGTTTACTTATCATATTTTCAGTTTACTTGAATTGCCGGAGGGCGCACAGATTTCTTCACAAATTTCATTGCAAAGATGAATTTGTCGCCAGGAAACAGTGTTTACGCAAGTTCTGGGATTCACCTGGCATAGAAGAACGAGCTCACAATGAATATTTAGCGGCGAGAAGTCATTACAGACGAACCGGTCAAACTCTTGTAAAGGAATCATTTCTAGATTCCATGTTCACTTTTCAACCGAAATCGTGGGAAGATTACCAATCAGACAAAGATATGGGTTTTTGGTTAGCATTGAAGAAATCGATGTCTACAATCTTTGGTAACAAAAATCCCTCCGATGGTAGAGATAATCAAGTTGACGTGTCAGTACCAGACCATTCGAACTAGTGGAACAATTCGTGACAGTACTCCTTAGGTACGGGCGTAAAATTCCCTATTCGTATCCGCTATTTCATGTGGAACCATAATTTTTTTAGTAACCGACTGTACCATACGAATAATTGAAAATAATTTTATATTTTCCATAATAATCGTTCTTAATTTTTTTCTTTATTTCGATTGCTACAACAACTGTTTTATTTACAATTGGTTAATTTTGTACAATACAAAATTACAGATGAACAACTACAGCGAGAAATCAATTTGAGCATCAATACTTCGTACCCGCTGGATTGTTCTCATTTTTCTATTACATCACCGTAGAAATTCTTTCGTTGTACTTGGGATCGTGGCTGGTTCTGTTCGATGGGAGTGCGCTCATCAGACCTTGGAGCATAATGATCGAATCTTTCAGTCGGTGCTTGATGGGTTTGGAACACATTCGACTGGCTTGAACGATCAGCAGCTGCAGTGGGAGACTGATAAGCATCTGCACGACTGAAGCGATCACCTGGCGGTGGCACGGGCGAGTAAGCACCGGGGTAATCGTCTACGGAACCAGGCCTACAAATAGATTGATTTGGTCTGAGAATAATTATAAAGCAATTTTGAATGAAAGAAGCATTCAAATTTCTTTGCAGCTTTTTGAACAAATTTAATAAATAGATGAAACAAAAACAGTTTTTCGGAATGAATTGATACGTTTTTTCCCATCGATTGATATAGATTCCTTCGAGAAAGATTTCTTGTGCAATATAGTCCAGTAAAATTAGCCATTTCAAAGGTCACGAAAAACAACAAGTGGTAGAGAAACAAAACTCAGGAAAATTGTTAGGAACTTTCTCGTGAGTCTCTTTCCAAGTTTCCACAATTCCCTCAGTGGATTCCGAAAGGGATTTTTTTTTCGTTTTCTAGCTCTTGCTATCTACTACTTTTCTCTATGAATGTGCTATTATTTGTCTTAATCTTGATATACCTCTGCGTAACAAAATGGTTACATTATTCTTTTCAATTTCAAAGAGACAAGAGACAAAACTAAATACTTGAATCCAATTACAAGAAAAATGATACTGTATTATACTCCTGGCGTAAAGGTTGTCTCTAGTTACGCGTTCGCCTTTCCCGTCAAGCGCTACGATTTCCATTAGAATTATGCGGTTGGAGAGAGGTGATGGGCAATGCAAATGCGTAACCTGAAACAAGCTGACCTATCTGAGTGAGTTGATAAAAGGAAGATAATTTGGACCTCTACTAAACTTAGTATTAGATATTAGATCACGTCAGAGGGTTATTTGTATCAGCATCTCAACTAAGGCGCTAGAGGTATTCTCGCTCAATGTAAACAAACATCGCGGGATGTTCCCATCCGAGAAACGAAAAAATGAAGTGGACTTTTTACGTGTAAATTCCACTTCATTTTTCGGATTTTGGGATGGGAACATCCCGCGCACCAACCCGCGCACTCCACTACGATGTTTGTTTACATTGAGCGAGAATACCTCTAGCGCCTTATCTCAACTTTTGATAACGTATACCTCGCAATTCTTTTTTCCACTTCTTTCTTCTAACATCTTTCGGTCTTCAAAGAAGAATATTTTCACGGTAATTTAAAACAAATATCTATCGTCTTGCGCACTGACAGACATCGCAAATCAAATAAAGATTTTTGCGTCAGTTTTCTTGAACCTCAAAAATTTCCGCGACCATCTACACACCTGAATTGTTTACGCCTGGCTTCGTATTCCTCTCGATTTTTGAGGCGCAATTCAGCGTACGATGTTGATTGTGAAGGAGCCACTAATGATATTAAATCGTCTGGATTGCTGGCACCGGAGTTGTCGCTTGATCGAATACGGAACGAATCGTCAAATGTATCGTGATGACGTTCAGTGTCCAATTCAGAAGCAGTACTCTGTTCATTCGAGCGAAACGGAACTGAAGCATACGGAGGCAGAGCGTAGGCAATAGAAGCGTCTTTATATACTCTGAAGACAGAAACAGGAGTTGATCATCAAAATTTCAATAATAGTATTAAACTCCTACTCACAACTTACCCACTATCATCCAGTGAACCTGACCATAACTTGTCGGGAGATTTTCTGGACATCAGTACAGCTTCTTTCAGCTGTCCTCCAGGTAAACGTAGTATCTTTTCCTCACATTGACTTCTGTAAGAAAGTTTGCCAGTAATGAAGCCAATCGCTAAGCCAGCCGCTACCTTTAGACGAGCACCGTGGATTGGATGTCCTTTCAGATAACCTAAATTCAGACAATCGTTAGCAGTTCATGAATTAGATTCTAGTCGAAGGAGTTACTAACGCGCACCTAGATGAACTCCGTAGTACGCCCCTAAGCCTAAAGCCGTCATGAAGGGAACGCATCTTCGATAGAAACTTTCTTGAGAACATTCTTTCAGAACTCGTTTCTCATCTCTGGTCAAGGTGTATCCTTGCTAGAAGAAAATATCTATTTGTAATCTTCACAACAAATTTCTATTCACTCAAATTCAATGCTATCTTGAATAATACCGTTGGTTGATGTACTCCTTGGTCTTGATAAGGGGTTCCTCCTTGAGGCGGGTAGTTGCCTCTATACGGTTGAGGACTTTGTGATGGATAATTATCTGGATAGGCCATAAAGAAGCACTTTTACTCAACTAGTTTGATGAACGAGTTACAGGAAAAGTGTATCAGCGATGACTCAGCCATCAACAAATGAAAGCTAATTATCAAAATCTATGACCGCAATGGAACTTAGCACATCGAGATGATTTCTATACGCTTGAATTACCGAAGAAAAGAAGACAAATTTATCATAATGAATCCTTTTTATGATTGTGAGTGCCTGTAGAATTTGATTTTGATAGATACTGGACAGGTTTCAAGGATTGATCTAAGCCGCAATCAGGCCGCAAAATTTCACTTCTTCTATTTTTATCAACTGCCGATAGAACGGCAAACTTAGACCACAATCAAATTATAGACAGGGTAATATGGGAACGTTATAGGAACTATTGAATGATCACGACCTCACGAAACAACGTATAATGGTGCGGAACAAAAATGTAACGATCAATGAAAAAAGGTTTATTTTAGCCTGCAAAAGACGATGTCATAAATCCTATTCCCCTAATCGTGTTTCGTCACATCGCCGTGAACGTCACTCTCCAGTGCTCCACAGCAATCGACGCGACGGCTGGTGGCTGATCGAATTTCTGAAATTCAAATATGGGGACACTGTGACCTGTGACTTATAATTATAAAATGGCGCCAAACGTTAATTTAATCAGTGATAACAGTTTTACTAATTTTATCTATCCAGAGATTTTGAGCCAAATATCGCTTCTATTTTAATTACTGCTGAAAATGGATAGTTCTACATTCGAGTCGGGTGATAGAACCCTGGCTGATGATTCTACCGAACCAGCTCGATTAATGAAGTATCGCAGCGCGGTACAGAACTGTCTTCAGGCAATCTCTTCCTCCATCAAGTAAATATATTTCCGATGTTGGTTGATTTCGTAATTCCATTTCATATCTTTAGAGCGATTAACATTCCATCATTTGTTTTCAGACTGGAGGAGTTCAACGTTCTCATTCAACGGTTACCCTCTTTTGTGAAGAAACAACATATGATCAGTCGCTTCTATAATATACTCACTAAATACATCAACGAAAGTGTTTACCAGCAGGTAGAGGAACATATTGAGGAGGCTGAATTACTCGAAAAGTTTTCGACTTTGGAAAAATTGATGCTTGAAAATATGATTAACAAAGGAAAAGAATTATGGTACCTGATTATCCACATATTCTATCAATATTGTCATGTCTTCTGTTTTCGTTCACTAATACCTTCTTCTTGTCGCAGGAGACCATCTCATGATGTGCGCCAAGATCTCAGATCATATTTTATGCAAGATAAGCTAGCTTATAAAGAAGAACTTGAACGTATGGTCACGGCGAAAGAGGATGTCGTGAATAAGTTGAAATATGATATCCTGGCTACAGAGAATCGCGGCAAGCAACTTGTAGTGCGAATGGATGAAGTTGAGCACTCTTTGGACACGATTACAGAACGTATGAATAGCTTCCTTCAGAATCACGATTGCAAAAAAGAAAAAATATCAGAGTTGACTTGACGAGAATCTCTCCCAGATTCATTTCTGCTGGACATTTAAGATGTAGGTCACTGTGTACGACTATGTAACAAAAGATTTGTTTTCTATACAAATTGGCCGAACCCTCTTGTGTTATCATTACTATACAGTTTGATTAAAAATTATGAAAAGATTGGAGAAATTTTCTTCATTTTAATTAAGAACATTGAAAGTAACAAGAAAAGAAGAAGAAAAAGGTATTACTTCAACAACATTTTATTAAAAATGAACTTTCTACAATCTGTATGCAGATACAAAATATCAAGAAATACCGATTAATACAAAGGTCTTAGTCCTATGATTTTTCTACCTGGGGATGATAAAAACACTGAATCGAAGAAATGTACATCAGAAGCGTACGTGGATCCAGGAAATGTACATAACATAGAAGTCGACCGTATGTATCGCTCAGCGATAGAAATAAGAAAATAATAATAATAGAATTTATGTAAAAATACACAGAACGCATCTTAGACCTGGCATTTTTTTGTTCAAACTGGAATCTGGAGGTACGAAAAATTATATAACAAAATTATCACAGTGTATGCTTCTAGTTTTTGATTGCACTTGAAACGTTTAAAACGATAACGACGATAATTTCCAAATTCTCAGGTAATTAATTACAAGAATCATGAAAATTTCAAAGAAGAGACAAAAAAAGAAGTTTCCAACACAACTTTAAATGCATTACAAAAATACATAGTTGATTTCAATAATAGTAATGATGATAGTCGTAATAGTAGAAATCGAGATGACAGCAATAATAATAATAATGAAAACAATAGAAAATTTACAACAGAGCAGCGAAATATAACGAAAGAATAATCGTTCATTCTTGCAGGAAATAAGCTCATTCGCGCCAAAAATTAAAGAAGAAATTTTAAATTTTGAGCAACAAGGTTATTTAAACAAACGAAATGAAAAGAGAAAAACGTTATAATTGTCTAGAGACTTATAGCTAGAAAAAAGAAGAGGGGAATATGAAAAATGTTCTAAGCAAGATGTCAGAAGTCAGATCGATGAACTTCAAAAAGTTATCATGAACACAAACGTTTCCATTTTATTATTATTATTCACGCAAATTAAGTAGTCTGTTTCATTACTTTCGTAAGTATAGACGCTACATTAGTACGAACTCTAAAGACAAAAAATGATAGTAAACTTTGAGTTTCGAGACTTACTCCGTAAATTGACAACGTCATTTATCCAGAGGGAATTTCACTGAATGGGCACGAATTCAGTAACGACACACAAAACGAAGAAAAAAGAGAGAAAAAAGAATGATTTAAAAAGAGTACATGAAAGAATATTATTCATTGCACAAATTATAGTACGAGTACAACGTTAATATATATCATGAGTATGAGACGTATAAAAAAGTAGAGAAGGGAGAAAAGAAGCGAGTAACATTACCAACAGAGAAAAATTGTACTTCAATCACAGCACAGAGTATAGCTCTGAATTTTACGTCAGACATTCGTTTCATCGTCAGATGTCACAAATTTCTTCCATTTGTTCATTATTTGTTTGTTCTATGGACTCTCATTTTTCATACGATAACATCAATCTAGGCTTTGGATTTTCACGTTTTTTTATTAGCTGCTTGCCAGTGAAACTTACTTTTCATAAGCCATTTTTGACTTAGACTTCCGTTACATTCACTGAGAACAGGCGAACTTGGATCTTTCGAACTAGGTTTGTCTAAACACTGCTCCGTATTTATGTGTTTTATCGTCATCGTCTATACAGAACAGAATACGAAATCATTAGCTGTCGGCATTATTCTTTTTTCGGAAAAATCCAAATAAGAGGCTTTTCTACCACAAGAATTCGTTAGTTTACAGTTCGCAAGCTTCTGGTACGCGCTGATGCCATCATCAGATAAACAATTTAATAGACTATCACGTTCAAAAATTTTGCTAATTATTTTTTTTATTCATTGACTCCATGGAGTGAAAAATGCCTTTTTTTTTATAAGTTCAGAATATTATTGCAAAGTAATCCAGAACAAGATTGAATTTTTATATTTCTCCAACACATCACACCAAGGGAATCCAATAGTCTTCCAGTGTTCCTCAAGCCATTTAACCACACTATGAGCGACTGGTCAACTCAGAAGTCGTTATTTTTTAATATACATAATAATAATTAGAAATGAAAATTTTTCCACAGTCAAACTAGAGATAGTTAGCATCCATTTTGGATTTACAAAGACAAAAAAAAAGGGGTTGAGCGTACATAGTTGGTGATTTTGCTTTTTAGTCTTCTGATTTACAGAGCTGCAAAAACTCAACGAAAGGATATTTGGCTTTGGTTTTTGATTATTAGCTGGAGATAACTTTCTAACCGTTTTTCTTTCTACAAAACAGAATCGTCAAGTTGGTCCAACTTTGAATCTTTTCCGCCAAACTAAATTTGTCTGTACTTACTTCTTCATCATACAGCCAAGCTTGATTACCACCCATTCCATGACACCGTATCAGGTTTACAGACCCACCTGGGAACGCCACGTCCAAACAGTTATCGTCGGACATAATTTGAGCACGTTTCGTGTAAGCGAATACCTTTAACGAAAATAATGATGAATTTTAGCATTCAATTTTAGAATGCGGACGCTCGATTGTCCACAATGAAATGTCTAGAAATTCACGTTCGACGACGGCCAAACGATTAATTTGTCAAAATAGCAGATACTATAAGTAATAAGAATAAGTTACCGGGCACGTAATTTTTAATGACATAGGGAAGCAGACCGGTTTCGTAATTCAACATTGAACTACACTATCAGTCCAGAAAATGTAACTTCGAGAAGAGTACACAAGAGGGTGACAAACACATAAAGATAAGAATGTAGGTAGAGTGTAAAAATTATCGATTTGACCAAGTCACTTGTACATAGGTGTAACAAATTTGTCACAGGTAATAAAAACATTAGCTGATGTATGACCTTGCATCGTATGTTTACAAACGGATATTTCGATTTTTTCAAGTTCACGAAGTATTCGGGTACGATCACTGGCATGAAGCAAAGAGACTTCTCTCCAAGAACATGTGCGGCGACGTATGGGTGACGGCTACAATTCCTTCCATTCCAAGCTATGATATGTTCCCTCACGTTCATCACATTGATCGCACCCTTATACTTCTTGAACTTGAAAAAATAAAACAAAATGCAAGGTCATATGCTAGCTAATGGCAATGCTCTTTATTGTTGAACTGCGAAACCGGTCTACTCTTCTATCTTGTTGAGAATATTACGTACCCCATAATGTGTTTTTATTGATTGTACAATGATTCATTACAATTTGAAAAATCTGATTAATCACATTGGCAGATACAAACCTGGTTTCCTCCCAAACCATGGCAAAAGCTCATCCCGACTTTTTCGTTACTTTTTCGCGACATCGTGTCTAAACAATTCTGCGTTTCCGCATTCTTTATCTGCAAAAATAATAATCGGAAAATGAATTTGGATGGTGCAATCTGTCACCTAATGAACGTCTTCTTCCCCCTACATCATAAGCTTCAAGTTATCAAAGGCCATCTCGCTTTTCAACGAAACCAAATGTTTGAAACCAGAGAGCACAGTAAAAACAAAGTTCATCCTTTTTTTCCAAAAACTAATCCGCTAACTCGAGGAAATAAGACTGTTGAGCGAAAATAGTTACTCGGAACAGTAATGTGGACTTACCTCCCCTAAATAGAAATAGTCTAATGGCATCTGAGATTCCGGATAAACATTCTCCAAGTACCATCTAAAATTTTTGCATTTCAGACGTTCGCGCATCTCTTTCCTGGCGCTTACATCCCCTACTTCAACATTTGCCGCTCCTGTAACACGTGCGTAAGAATTATACTACGCTACCAACGAACAACAAACATTTCAAATAAACTTCACAAGAGGTAAATACACTCGCAGAAGATAAGAACAAATGCATAAGCCCTTCTTTCACCACTACTGTTATTATCTCTATTCAGAGCCGCCGAGAGGAATAAAGGGGTACCTTTCCCTCGAGCCCGGGAGTTTCAATGGGCCTGGATTCAGGTTTTGTTAGATTTGGAGTCATAATCTTGCCTATAAATTCCAGAAAAAAATAAAAATAAAAATAAAAATCTTCTGGCGGAGCCAAATAGAAAAAAAAATCATGTTACGTGCCACAGTATTTTCTTGATTTCACTCTGATCATGTTTCATGTCAAGCCCAGTACACCTGCTCATTTGCGGTGGTCAACAAACACAAATTATACATCATGTCTTTGGGCGTTTGCGAGGAAATTCAAAGTAAACATCACTCATATCAATCTCTATAATATCGATTTATCAATCTCGATTGTATCGGAATCTCGATAATATTGAAATATCTATACATCAATTTTGATAACATCAATATATCAATCTCGATTATATCAATTATTGATCTCAATTGTATCAAAATCTTGATAATATTGATATATCATTCTCAATTGTATCGGAATCTCAATAATATTGAAATATCAATCTCAATAAATATCAAAATATCATTCTCGGTTATATCAATATATCAATCTCAATTATATTGATTATTGATCTTGATTGTATCAAAATGTCGATAATATTGATACATCAATCTTGATTGTATCGGAATCTTGATGATATCAAAATATCATTCTCAGTTATGATATATCAATCTTAATTATATCAATTATTGATCTCCATTGTATTGAAATGTCGATAATATTGATATATCATTCTCAATTGTATCGGAATCTCGATAATATTGAAATATCAATCTCAATAAATATCAAAATATCATTCTCGGTTATATCAATTATCAATCTCAATTATATTGATTATTGATCTTGATTATATCAAAATGTCGATAATATTGATATATCGATCTCGATTGTATCAAAATCTTGATAATATTGAAATATCAATCTCAATAAATATCAAAATATCATTCTCAGTTATACCTATTGATATATCAATCTTAATTATATCGATTATCAATCTTGATCCTATCGAAATCTTGATAATATTGATATACCGATCTCTATAATATGGATATATCAATCTCAATTGTATCAGAATCTCAATAATATTGAAATGTCAATATATTATTAATCTTGATAATATCGATATATCAATCTTGGTTATATCGATTGATTCTATATTTGGCATCAACAACTAGTATACTGCATATTAGGTGTAGTATAATGAAGGCTCACAGCTAGAATATAGCGATCATAAAGCTAGAATAAACTGGGCAAGGTGAACTCGCAAATTTTGAAACACCCACGGTGAGACGAGGGTGAAGGGGGGAGGGGGCACTCATAAAATTTCAAATTTGGGTCAGGTCAGAGTCAGTAAAGACATGAAACAAGTAAAAAAAAAAAAAAAAAGGAACGAAATTTTCCTGGGGCTTAGTTTAGCTCTGGGCGGCTCTGTTTCTACTACTGTTGTACTACAACACTACTATTAGTACTCTAATGTAATAAAATGAAAAACAAAGGGAACTGTTCATGCATTTTGTATAGTCGGATTCATCAGAAAAAACATAATATGAAAGAAGAATAGGACACGATGGAAGAAAAGTCGTGAGAACAGTGAACGGGCCAACTCACCCCCCCCCCCCCGCGTTCTTGAGTCGTTTTTCCCCCTTCCGAGTTCTCCTCCTTTGAATGGCTTAAAGGACTTTTTCAACGTTAGTTGATGAGGTTACGATGGTTGAAAAAAGAAATGAAAGGTCAAGGTCATTCAATTGAAAAAAAATGAGTGGATTCCTCATTAGAAACCATTCATTTTTTTTAAATACCAAAAATAACGTTGTAAAGCTTTTTCAGAAGCAAATCTATTCTGCTTCAAAAACTTTTGCTCGAACAAAGAGATTTTATCGATATGGGCTTCGAAAATTAAAACAAATTACTCTTCGAGTCAACTTTTGGCAGTAGCATTCCATGAAAGAATTGGCAGTGATGATGAACAAGTTGTCCTACACAATTCTGAGAAGTTCTTTGTAACTAAACTCGCTGAATTGAAAATCATGACGAACATACGCTAAAGTCCATGCAACATTGAAAACTTAGAATTTTCAGACGGAATCAAATGAAAACTTTACAACAAAAATTAGGATTCAACTATTTTTCTCTTTTTGCCGCAGTTTTCATTTCAAGTTTGTTCTCTTTTGAGAAGAAAGGATTTGACCCATAATTTAAGAAGATATATTTCAGTTGTCGTTGGTTTTGCACTGAAAGAGTAGGTAACACAATATCTAGTTGGATACAGAAAACTGACTTGAAGGCGAGGAGATTGGAGAGGGTGATGTTGCTAACGCAAATCAGCGACCCCTCAATAGTGAGTTTTTTGAGGGTTCCTACGATTCAGAACGCGGAAGGATAATAGTTTGTAGTTCAAGAAACAAAGGCTGACTCACATAATTATAGAGTTCACGGTGAAGAAAGATTATTGAGCATTAGAGACAATTTATTTTCCTCCCTTCTTGAACTCAATCCAACGATACGACATGAAATACGTGACCAAAAATTACCCGCGACCCGCAAACTAGGTAGCAGCTAACAATGACGGAATACGTTCCGGATAATCGAATTACTAGATCTAATTGCGCTACACAACATAATATATACAACGGCAGAGATGGGACAATGAACTTTCCCACTATTCAATATTGGTATGATGTTAACAATAGTAACCACAACTAAAATAACATCACAAACTACTGAGAAAAATATGAGTGAGGGCGTCTATGTGCACGTGTACGTGAGGAAGAGAGAAAGAAAATAAGAAAGAAAGAAAAATTAAGAGAATTACTCTGAGACAGAAAGAGAAGTAATAAGAAGAACAAAACAAAAATGTTTTTCTAGTGCACCGCGATATACCAAAGGTACGGAGAAACGATATACTAATGAATTTGATCACGTGCATTGTAAGTAGAGCTTTAAGAATGATGACAATACACGCACGAAACCGCGTACATAGACTATCGCTCGTAATTCACACTATTGTACATCATCAGCTTTCTAGTGCGAGCCATGCGACAAGTAGATTGACTGTTCACTCAACAACATCACTTACCTGGATTAATCGAGTAAAAAAAGTGTTTCCACGCGTCCATCCACACTTCGGCTAAACGTGCGTTGTTTCGATTAACGATTCGAGACGTGCCCCCGGGAAAACTGTACGGAGTGGACTTTCGAAATACGTGACCGACACGCGAACAAATGATTATCTCCAGCTTGCCACCACACATCCATATCTATTACACACCCGGCATTTATCCATACACACTTTGTATGAAAGAATCTTGTAATATAACTGTTACGAGTTGGTGCATAAAAATGCACAATCATTGATGAGCAGATTCGAGGCTAAGAATAAATGAAAGATGAATACGAAGAGGGTAACAGTTCGGGCAAAGAGTTCGGATACCCTGGAGTTCAACACCGATAAATTGAAACGAACCTAAGTACAGCGAAATTCCAAAATTTTCCCACAGTCACTACCGATAGGGAAATTCCAGAGAATCGGCAGAGGGAGATAATTGGAAACTGCTGGAGTCCAGCTTTATGTTTCTGACTCGGAAGGAAATGTTGAAGAAATTGTGCTCATGTACATCAGAAACACTTTTGAAAAAGTTGTCTTTTGAAATAAAGGTAACGTATCCAATGATATGACGATTAAGAGCTATGCAGAAAACAGACCTCGATTATCTCCCAATAATTCGATAAGAATGAGAGTCGACATGTGGAATTTTCTCATACTCCAACTCGTCCAACGCTTGCTGATTCAAGTTGCAGGTGGGGTATAGATGAATTTTGGATAAAAACAAGGGTATGCGGGTTCACAACAAAATCCGCAGGTATGTCACGAATATTGATCATACAACGTAGAGTGCACAGTGAATGCAAGAGCGTAGCTTTTGAAGTATCAATATCGAAAACATGGACATATGTATTGAAAAATTAGAAAATCGGGTTGCACTAATAAAAAATCAATCCCCCTCTACTTCTGAGAGCGATACAACGCAACGCAGAATGGTTCGGAACAGAGAAGAAAGGGAAACCATTTGGAATACTATTACCAGTCTCAGATTTTCGTTCATCTACTAAATTCAGTGTGTATCAATATTCTACTTGACACGATAGCGTTTATACAGCGCACAAACGCGTTCATAATCGAAGTACATCAACAGCGACCATAAATTCGACGAGCTCTTAGATCACGCGTTACGAACAAAAAAAGAGGAAGAAAAAAAAAAGAAGTCAAACCAGGTTAATCCATTAGACTATTGTTTAAACGAACAAATACGCTTTGCTTTTCAAGTCAAACATGACATACTTTTGATGTCAGTTTTAGCACGAGGGAATTTTGAAATTCATACATTCATGTTTCTTACTATTCCCGAAAACATAATATAATAATACAGAAAATACACATTTGTGCGCCACGCTAATTATTAAAAGAATCTCAATATTTTCTTCCCACATTTTAGCCTACTCTCTGCAGAAAATAGTACCATACAAGATGAGGAATGCATGATCATGAAGACAAATTAATTTCCATAAATTTCCAATCTGAATTTTTGATTCCTTTCATCGTATGTACATCAAGCCAACCTTTAACAGTGTGACGTACATAGACGATGAAACATTATTCTATCCGACAAAAAAACAAAACCATTCAACATGATTTCGTTCACGGTAGATATGTAAAATAGAGCGACCATTTTCTATTCACGAGGGAATAAGTCCGCTAACACGCTAAAAGCCCGTTTGTTTTATTTTCTACACAAATTAGAAACGATGATGGTTCCCTGACGTTGATAACGTGCCACACACGCACACGATGGAGCACGCCTAATTTAACTACACGAAATTTTCAGATGGTCGACATTTCTACTTAGATCGCAATTCATCTCATTTTATGTACACGAGCTTGATTATCATGATCTTCTGCTTGTACATTAGCCACCACAGCTCTTTTTATTTTTCGGTTTTCTATACACTTTAAATTTTCTATCAGAAACAATGAACAATTTCATCTTTTTGTCTCGATTATAAAATCATATATGAAACAGCCACAAGCTACGATGTCCAGCTAGTTGCGTACACAGTTCTAACGTAGAAGCATCTATTTTCTACGATCATCCTCATCTGTGAGACCATCCAGTAACCAAAGCGAGCGAATTTTTACGATTACGTGAGTTATATGTATTACTAAATGAAGAGTAGGACTAGGAAGAATTTACACGCATCCGCCACAAGCTAATATTAGTAAAAGCCTAGTTGGAGGTTAATTGAAGAAAGAATTCGACTAGAAATAATGCCACCTTGATTGAGAAAAACTACCTGGATTCAAGGCGTAATAAAAATCTCGCCACTCGTCCATCCATACTTCGGCAACACGGGCGGCATTGTGTAAAACAATATTAGAAACGCCTCCCGGAAAAGTGTAAGGAGACTTATCACGAAAGACGTGCCCGACATGAGAGCAGGGAATAATTTCCAAAATTCCTCCGCACTGCCAAACCTAAACAACGATGTGCATCGATCGCGATTAAATGAATGAGCAGGAGACGAAAAGAGAAAAGTAACGTGCTGGAAAATATATTCCTGACATTGCAGATTACGCGGCATTCGAATAAAAATATAACTCACTCTGAAAGACATTTCTAAATTCTCTCCACCCCAAATATCCATTCCTTCATCGTACGAGCCGATTTCATAGAAATACTCTTTATCGATCGAAAACAGACCACCCGCCATTGTCGGAGTGCGTAGAGGTGAAGTACGATCGCCCCCTCGTCTATTCATCTCTCGTTGAGGAACACGGTACCTTTTACAAGAAAAAAATAAATAAATAAAACAATAAACTCGTCAGCAGGTACTACGCAAACTAAAGCCGATTCGAAGCACTTACCATCTGAAATTCAGCTTCCAGTTAAAACCTCCCCAAGTCATATCCGAGGCTACTATATACTCGAATGTTTCATCTGATATCACATCGATGATCGGGCATACCACCGTTTTTCTATAATCAAGTACACGATCGTAAAACTCATGTCAATATTGGAGTTATAATTGAAAAATTTCAGTCATCCTCACCGATTCTGAACAATCCTGGCCAACAGAGGTTCCAGCCAGCCTTCCGTACACTCACAATGCGCGTCCAGAAACGTGATCACCTGGCCAGTTACGTATTTGGCGCCCAACAAACGAGCCCTGATTAATCCGGATCTTTTCTCCGTTCTCAAAACTTTAACACTAATTGGTAACTTTGCGACGTAGTCTTCTAATTTCTTACCCAAGTAATCTACAAAACAAAAGAAATAAGAGAGATGAAAGATCAGTGTGTTTTAATAATGAAACATAATGCTCATCTTCGATTTAATAACTCACCACGCTCGCTAGCATCGTCTACGAGAATTATTTCTTTCAATAACGACCTCGGCGAACGATTTATAACACTCCATACAGTACGTAATAATGTGGACCACGCTTCGTTGTGAAATACAATGACGATACTAGTCGTTGGTAACAAGAAAGGGTACTTCTTCGTTTTACATCTAGAAAAAAAAGCCGCGTTGATGTTAAATTCTTACAATACTCGTTGTTCTCGCCTAAATGAAGCGAAATGAAATATTACGTACTTATCGTGCCGAACATCGGCCAGTGATCTGTTCAGGGAAATCTTGTCACTGGCTAATATATTGAATTGATTCAATTTGAATTTTTCTTTCATGAGAGCATCTTGATCGGCAGGAATTTGAACGCCTTTGCCTTGTTCACCGGGTGATCCGTACTGTGGTTTAACGACATTAGCCGCCTTCCAGGGTTTCAATAAAGATGCTTTATACGTAACCGAAATACCCGAAACGTCATTTTGTGTGTCCTCCACTTCTTTCGGCTGTATTTGAAGTCTTTCGGAATGTATAGAATGAGATTCATGAATACCTCCTTGTTCGTTTTCGTTCGACTT
The DNA here is from genome assembly GCA_035079395.1 of Aspidiotus destructor. Lineage (NCBI taxonomy): Eukaryota > Metazoa > Arthropoda > Insecta > Hemiptera > Diaspididae > Aspidiotus > Aspidiotus destructor. The sequence continues at coordinate 694,237 of JAVHKZ010000014.1, forward strand.
TTTCAGATTGCTCAACGAATCAAAATAGAAGGCTAATATGATAACATCGACGATAAACCAGACTAAGGATGTAACCAAAATAACTCTACAAGAGTTCAAACGAAATTTTCGTAGCATCATCCTCAACGATAGTGATTTCTTTGCCTCGAGTAGTTCGGAAGACTCAGAATGAAATACATCATACGTACGTATAATCGATCAATTCAAGCGTACATTTGTTAAGCGGAATCCACATCAAAGTGAATCTGCACAGACGGACAGAACATCAAATTAATAATCGAGGATTTCCTCAAGTGTAGCATGAATCGATATCAGTAAAGAGGGTAAATTACGAGACTATAATGAAAGTGAAATTGAGTTATGAACGAAAAGAAAAATTTGGAGAGGAAGAGCGTCATGCATTTGTAAGATTCTAATAAGAAGGACTTCAAGTCTACTTCATCAATGTCTACAACACTGATCACTGATGGTACACGTACTTACACGTAATTTAGCGTCACATCATCCAGGGTAATAATTAACAGAACCAAATAAATACGTCAACGATTCAGATTTACAATAAAATAATCTATAGTCAGGCCGCAGAAGGCAGCTGCGCATTGCTCGTTGTCGTATTGTCCGACAAGAAGTGACAGCGTAGCTTCAGTATTACAAGACAGTAGGTACGAATAGTTTACTGCTGTACGTACGAACTTACGAAGTTTGGTTCTTTCTGCAATAATTGCATTGTTGGCTTGTCTGCAAAATTTAACCAATGTAATTTAGCTTTTCACACGAAGTCAGTTGAAGAGAAAGATAAGATAAGACAGTGACAGTGTTGACGATGATGCGAACCGTAGAGAGTGTTGAATATCGACGTATCTGCAAAATAATGATCGGCGGAACAAGACTTCCAGTTGGTATTCGGAAGCGATAACAAAAGCCTTTTTCTCCTGATCTTGATTTCGCAGATACGTCGAATCGACAAAAAGCCCAGTAGGATCGCTAATCTTCAAGTTTTCACTTTTCACGGTGGAAATGGGAAAATTTGGAGAAGGACGAAGGAAAAGATTGAACCGGTCTGTTCAAGTCCAAAATGTGTTATTGTGATTAAAGTGTTCAATGTTTATTTTATTTTGAAGTGATCGAAAATACTGTGCGGACGTATGGAGCATTATTCGAAGTACTGACGGATAAAACTTTTTATGAAGGTACGACATAGAATGAGTAACTCCGTAAATCGTAATTACCCATCGCGTAGTTGAATCATAGATACTTCAATGTACCATGGTATAATTAAGTAGCTTCAGAGCGCATACGTCTACAGAATTTTGAACCGAAAATGCTAAGGGCACGAGAGCGCCCGAAACATCCTCAGCGCCAACTTGGTTTGTCTAAGAAGGGTACTGTGAATAAGGGGTAAGTGGGAGCAAAATGTTCCCGTCGAGGAAAAAAACGACTAATAAGTGCAGCTAATCCAGTGATTGTGAGGAAAAGATAATGACTTACAGGTCCTACAGATGAAACGTCCGTTTCCTGTCACTTCTTTCGTGTTTTTGCTCACATGATCCAACTTGTTGATGATGGAGTCGCATCTACCGATTGTTGCTTACTACCTATCTGCTTCATAGACTTCTCACAAACATTTATTTTTTTAATTACCTATTAATTTCGTATAGTACCTTCGAATGACGTTCTATACGTCGGCACAGTTTCTTGAATAACGCCATCCATTTTATTATCGATGATTTCCAGCTTATGTCTTCATACTTTGTGATCGACTCATCTCAAAAGAATGGATACAAAATACGACGAAAGGAAACAGAAATGTTGTATCTTCTCGCAGTTGGAGTATTTCAAACACAATTTTATAATCAGTGTTCAAGGTACTATATTGGACTTCGTTTAATTCAACTCATTTTTGTTTTCGCCAACAGAAAGTTTTTAATACAATTTAATTTCCTTGTAGATACAACCGCCGAATCAGGAAGATATCTTGTTAAGGAATTCATTTCCTTTTCGAAAGATAATGATATTCATATTTTCTGTTATGACTGTGATATCAATGAGATGAGAGAGGAATTGAATGTTCATGAAAAACGTGTTACTTTATACGATTGTTTACCAGAATTTGCGTTAGATTCCAGTTTGTATCATTCCTATTATCTTACTTGTTACGCATTATGTTTAGTGAATATTATTCCAAATGATATATTATCCGAACTAACTTTGCAGATGTTGGTGATAAATTGGAGAAATTTGTATCATCGTTGAATGATCAGCCTCATCATTCGAATAAGTTAATAATCGTAATAGATTCATTATCGACGCTATTGTTGCAAAAGCCATATCATGTTGTCTTGAAATTATTACGGCAGTTGTCTAGAGTTTCGATAAACACAACCTCAGGTATGAAAAATTCTTGTTTTGCAGAAGATAAAATAGTATTTGAAATTGGTTGAATGTGTGCGACTTAGGCGAGAGAGTTCAAATTCAGATTCTGACAGTATTACATGAAGACACGTTATTGAATTCCAAACAAATTCTTGCTCATCTAAAGATCCTTTGTCCTGTTCGAATAAAAGTATACGATCGTCGGATCGACGTTGCTGTTCGGAAGAGATCTCGTGGAAAAATAATCAGTTCGGTGAGTCGAAAACATATTCTGAACGTTGAGAAAATGAGAACATTGTATCAAAACTCGACAGACGTTTTCTTATTTTGTTCGATTACAGCAAGATTACAATTAATTTTTCTATTTCGTAAAAATCGTATTTTCATGATATGCGTCGACTATTGTTTATATGACTTTGATTTGTACGGAGAAAATATAATTATAATTCTCAGGTATTTAAATACGAAGGTCACGTGAACGATCGAATAGAATGGTGTAAAGAATCTACTATTAATGCGTCTAGTAATGGAGAAGTGAACGAATGTCCTCTATCAACTTTCAAATTGACGCTCAGTGAGAGCGAAAAGAAAGCTAGAGACGCAGTTCAATTGCCCTACGAACGGTACGCAATGTGCAATATTAAAGAAATAATCTTATAATTACTGTTAAAATGACGAAGATATATTTTGATGTTGGTAGGTCTAGTGTCAAGCATGAATCCAATTCTCAAGCTTCAATAATTTATGAACCTGATGAATACGACGATTGGGATGAGGAAGATCCAGATAATGATCTTGAATTTTCGTGATTTTTTTTAAGAATTGTAATTTATTAACCAATAACATTCATTTTGATTGAACAATAATAGCAAACCAATCATAATACAAAAAGGTGAGAATCAGAGGCGCTAAAAATATACTTCAGATAAAAATTCAAGTCAATGAAGCTCGGGTAGAAGAGTAAAAAAAATGTATCAATAATTTTTGGTAAATATGAAGTCCGTAAGGTTGAGATGAAAGACGTATAACATAATTATATAGTTGGAATGAGGTTAAAAAAATATCACAAGCCATAACACATAAAAGTTTTAAAATAAACAGTAAAAAATGAAAATTATAAAGTCGTTGAGGTGACAGCACTAATACCATGCACCATTACAGTAGGAGGCAAATGATTTGTGATTTCTGTTAAACATTGTAAATAGTTTTCGGATGCGTAATTTTTTGAAGTACTACTTGGAAAAGGAGGCGGCAAGTACGTGAATATCATTGCTGTATTGTTGCACTCGTTTCGAATGATTTCATTTACTCTGTAAAAAGATATTCAATCAAGTATAGTCCGTATTTTAAATTTTATAAAGAGAGAAAATGATTGATTTTACTTTCGGAAATAAGATTTAATATTCTCAGGCAGAACATTGGCTGAAAAGTTAAAAGTTGACGGGATATTACTAGACCAAGAAGAAATCTGAAAGAAAGAACAGCATTGTAGTCAATTGCTTCGTTTCCAAACTAATCGGAAAAAATCATTAATGAAATATTTACACTGTGAACGGTAGTAGATATTCTGAGAGATTCAAGCTGGCCCCTAAATCTATGCAAATCAGCAGCTGCAGTTTCATTGGAATAAGTCGGATCATTTTTACTGTAAAAGAATACTCGCACACGAAACAAATTCTTCCAGTTATGTACCTAGAGGAGCAAGATCCGACATAGAAATCACTTATACTTGAGCTTTTTCATCACGTAGGGGTTAATATTTTACCATTGTAATTATGCAAGACAGCTGCAACATAAATAAACTGGTTTTGTCGAAAGCGTCCTCAATACTTGGATTGAAGAGGTTCATTGGCCACACATCAACGTAAATGGGTTTGTTATTCCTGAAACATCCAAATACTTTTTAACTCTCCATAAAGATAGAACGAAAAAATAACAGACGAAGTAAGTAAATGTGCATGAGTAGTTGATTCTCATGTTTTGAATAGTCATTCGAAAAACTGTCATTTTGCTTCTGTTTTTGCTCAAGGAAGTGAGCGTTTTTTGTTCTGAACAGAGACGGGCGGTAAGAATGAGGCAAAATGGAAAAAGTGAACAGTAATAAGAAATGAACTCTACCACTCTGGCTGATTTTCTTGGTTCGCCTTACTTTTTGTTCAACTATCCAAAAAAGAATCTCTTACGTTGCAGCGAAGTCAGCAAGCTCCCCACGCTGCAACGTATTAAAAGAAAGTATCCTTCCCAAAAAGTGATGGTAAAGATCGTTAGACGGAGCAAAAAAACGTTCAGTGAAATAAAAGTTTCCAACTTACTTGATCAACGTAGTTTTATCCAGTAAATGAAAATTTCTACATAGACAAACATTTTTTCCCATGGTCAACACGTCTCTAATCATTTGAACGTATTCATTAATTGACAGAGTTTTTTCTTCATAATTTCTGCGCAGGGGGAACTTGTCTCTCAAAGTCATACCCAACGGAGTCACGCTGAAATAAAATTTGACGCATAAATAATGCTGAAAATGAGAGTAAATTAATGCTGAAATATCACACAGATGTAGAATTGACAAAATGAGGGCTACAAGAAATTTAAAATCCAACTAAGAAGAATAGCAGATTCACGAAGGTACAGCTTCACTGGGCAGACCTTATCATTTTCATCGGACGAATAGTTGGATGACTTACTTCGATAAGAAGTCCTGCGGCGCAATACTGTCGTAGAATCCAAAAATGATTGTATTCGGTTTCATAGCGCCCATACCAGATATTCTTGCAAGATGAAGAAGCCCTTCGCGGACACTCCGAGCAACCGTTAGCTCAACAAACGCTTTCACCTTTCATACAGACGAAATATTTAATTTACCATCGTAACTCAGTAAATATCTTATCTGAAGACCAACCTTTAGAACATCTACAAGCGACAACCAGTCAGTGTATTCTTCCGAAACGGGATCCCTAGCCAAATCCAGAAAATTTGGCATCACTTTTACGTGCCCCAACACAAATAATCCGCTCTTTTTCAAATCGTTCACAAATTCGATAAGTGGACAAGCTGCTCGCGGATTGTTAACCATTAGCAGCATTTGAGGCCTCCAAAATTTCACATGATCTTTCCTGGAGTCGAGCAGAAGCAAATATTTGCGCACCTATTTCACGTACATCGAAAATTAGGTAGTCCGTTCAAAGTTTGATATCATTACAAGAAAGACACAAAATCGAGTTCTTAAAATGTGTATAAACAAACTGGGACTTGAATTTGCTCGCTGCTTGGGGGACCCTCAAAATTTCAAGTCGTCCCTATTGTAAACTAAGATTATTGATCCCAATTTTAAGTTGAACACCAACATCAAAATTTCTCAGGAATCGGCCGTAAACTATAGACTAGGGGGAAAAGAGTCAGAAGAGTTAGGAGATTCACGTTAAAATGAAAAAAAGGAAAACAAATATTTCAATTAATTGTGTACCGTAGCACGAAAATGAATGTTAAGCAACGCATTTGTGTAATAAAGATGAATTTTATGAATTTAACTTATTTAGTTGTACTCACTTGGTGAAAAATGAGAGCTTGTGATATCGAACCCCAATCGGCAGATCGAGCCGGCGAGAATAGATGCAGCAGTAAAATGATAAGAAGACACAAACCGATACTGCTTGATGCATAAAACGGATTTATTACGAACATCATCACGACACTGCCGAGCAATCCAAGAGCTGCTGTATGCCAAGTGAAATATTGAAAAGACGGTCTACAAAAGAAAAGAAAACCAAATAAGAAAACCTTCGTAAATGCGATGAATTGAAACGTGGCAACGCCGTATCTTCAAAAAGCGACCAGCTTCTCCAAGACAATTTCTACGCTTGATCATTTCATGCTACTTTTTTTTTTACAAATCCATACAACAGCAGTAAAATGGTAAGTTGCAGTAAACATACACTCCGAGACCTCTAAATTTATCACTTAACAAACAGATAAACTCCTTGCTCTTTTTAGTTTTTAAATATTTCCCAATTCTTCCTGACCAAAGAAATTCCTAAACATGGCGCAGACACTTGGTAATAAATCAAATAAAAACCAGTAATATTAACTTGATTTTGATTCAATTTTTATGAACGAAATCTTCGTGCACGCTTTCAGAGTCGAAGAATTGTTTTTTCTTCAAAAGCTTTCATAATTAAAATACTCGTGGCAATTTATGACCGACCAAAAAGAAAGTGTATTACCGGAAATTAGGAGCAGAAGCCAACTCCAAGCCAAGACAAGCCAAATTCAAGGCCGTATACGCTAGCAAAAACAGAATCGAATTGATTTGCGCGATGGTATTGAGCGAACCGATAAGTAACATCATTTGTACAAGGAACCATGAAATTACTACGGCGACGATTGGATTTGATCTCCACGTTCCACGCGTAATTAGATTCAAATATTTACCTGGAAATGGAGTGTTTACCAACAATTAGAAATTCGTTGTTTTTTTCATTATTCGAGACTCTTCATCTGTTAACAACCATAAATATTATCCTTAGCCAAAGCCTCGAGTACACGGCTCGCTCCTATCACAGTGCTCAAGCTAGCTGAAAACGTTGCTGTGAGAATACCGACAGTTATGAAGGGCGGTCCAAAGTTGATGGGCATCAGATATAGGTAGTCGTTTTGTAAGAGAAATCGTTCGCAAGTAGCTGCTGATAGCGTCGAAATAACTACGTATACAATCATAGTGAAGAGTACTGCGGACACAGTGCCTTGGGGAATACTACGAGCCGGATTTTTCAATTCACCTGAGTCACAACAAGAAAACATTGTTCATTCTTCCTCCAAAATTTAAAAAATTAAATAAATTATACTTTAGAATGATTTTCTAACCGGACATATTTGCTCCGGCCATGATACCGGTCACGCCGCTGAAAAGAACACCGAAGACAGTAGAGAAGGTGACAACCAATCCATTGGATGTGTAATCTTCTCCGTAACTGCTGTAGAAATTATCACGGAGTGTATCCAGACTAAAGCCTGTATAATTAGCCATCGTATCATTTTGTACTAGATGGTTGGATTCCGGAATTGGAATCTAGAATTTTAGAAATACCCCAACATTAAATGAAATAGAAACAGTGAATCTTGAAAGGTAAAAATTAGATGTTCCACCTACTTCTTTGAATGGCATGAAAAGAAAACTGAAAAAGGACGAAGCGATACAGACGGTGACAGTGATGAAAACAAAAACAGTAGTTTTTGCGAACAATTCGGCTCCTACAAGACAGATAAGTAAGTTTAAGAAGTTGAGAGCCGAAGCGTACAAAAACGACCACCAACGACCAGTAGGTAGACCAGTGGCATCTGTCGGAATCAATAATCCTGAAATTGAGTGATTAATGGATTAATACCATAAATTCAGAGTAACTATGAAGAAATCTTACACCTTCTCCCTTACCTGAAGGTCCGAAATTATTCACCAATCCTTCTGCGAATCCAACTGTATAAAGAGCACTGCTTACAATGTTGGCGAAAAAAAATAACGTTCCGATCGATCCACCGAATTCTGGTCCCAACGTTCGACTGATCATGACTACATTAGACGTAAGAAAACAATATCTGTTCCTCGAAAAAAGGTAATGAAACATTCTTTTGTTTTCACTCATTCTAATCTTTCCTCTCATTCGTTTCCTTGTCAAGAAAATGTATAATCATGGTTACGAATTGATGACGGAAATTGAAAAATGAAAATAAAGGATACAATATGCACCACCACCTTCTACTTCACCATTGGTAGCTATAGCGCAAACCGAAGAAACTGTAAAGAAGATAATACCGTAAGCTATCAAGAACTGCAACAATGCCTCTAACAATCCCGCATTTCCGACCACGAAACCTGTCAATAAGAACTCAAGATAGAAAAAATTCAAAGTACAACTTTAACTTCTGTATAAAAAAAAAAACACCAACCAACTCGCAAGAACAACAACGCACTGAACATGGATAACGCGACTGGAGCGAAGACACCAGCCCATGTTCCCAACGTTCTGCCGTTAGACTGGTCAAGATTGCCAAATTCAGTATAATCATTTCGAGAAATGATTCTCTTATGTTTTTTAGAAAACCACCCGTGAATTTCCGAAACCCAGGTACGTCGGAAATTCGATGATGACGATTCCACCTCGTCATTCTCAATGACCGCAATCGAAGGTACATTTTCATGTTGAATACTACTACCACCAGGTAATACAGACATGGTGATCGTTCTCTTGATTTCCGACGTGGAATACAGAAAAGAATTTCACTACTTACAAACACAACTTGTACACGAAAAAATATTAAAAGTAAATGAAATCATTACATGGAAATAATGATCAACAAAGAGTAAAAACGTAGAGACCACTAGGATGACGATCTCCACTAGGGCACATAAATTTCAAAACAATAGGTACGGTAATTGTCTGGGTAATTGTACAAACTTAGATCAAAAAGCCTCAGTGTACCGTGATCAAAAATATTATTTATGCAAAACATTATTATAAACTCTCTCCAACAGTCCAACCTAATCAGTAATCACAAGTTCGTTATCACTAAAATGAAATATCGACTTTCAAATTTCACCGTCCAGTGGGAGGGCTTCATCTGATAACCGATAGTAGCGCCTGTAATTAGAAATGAGGTGCTCCCGGTAAAAGGAGCGTCCGTCCCATAAAAATACACGAAGCGGACGTCCCTTTTACAGAAACCTGCTCAAATAATATGACAATCCATAGCCATGGTTCACAACTGCATCGTCTGTGGTCTGCGGCTTATAGAAAGAATGATGCAAGAATCCTTCAAGAATCACAAAAATCACTATCACTATCGAGAACCAAATGAATCATGCGAATTAATGCAACCATAACACCTCTGCATAACACAACACTGTAATATTATTATAGTTCCTGTTGGTGCCTGATTAGTGCGAACTGCGAGCCGGTCTTTCTGATAGAAAAGGCTAAATCCATGAAGAAAAAGCGAAGAAAAGTAGACGAACGGGAAATAAATCAATACAGTTCTTTTCATAACTTCAAGTTTACGCCGGTATCGTAATATTTCTGCATCGTATTTCGTGGCATTATATAAATTTTTTCTTGAGGAGTTGTATCCCATTCAGCAATCATGGTGGTACGTTCGTACGACGAAGAACTCAAATATTTGGAGAAACTGACTCCCTTTAGTTGGCGAATCAAGAAAGGATTTCAACCTAACATGAAGGTATCACGGATTAGGAAGTTGCCTTAATCAACTCGGAATTTGTCTAGAGCGTGTTTTCTGTCAAATTCTAGGTTGAAGGCATCTTCTATGTGAATAAACCACTGGAGAAGCTGATGCTGGAGGAATTGCGCAATTCCTGTAGACCAGGTCAAACCGGCGGTTTTCTCCCTGGTGTCAAACAAATTGCGAATGTTGCGGCTTTGCCAGGGATTGTCGGCCGTTCAGTAGGATTGCCTGATGTTCATTCTGGTTACGGATTTGCTATTGGTAAATTGAAAAGGCGGCTTGGGTACAAATTTATGTTTTATCGACCAAAACTATGTGATCGTGTGGTATTTTAAAGGCAACATGGCAGCATTCGATATGGACAACCCTGAAGCTGTCGTTTCTCCTGGCGGTGTTGGTTTTGATATCAACTGTGGAGTTCGACTACTCAGAACAACTTTGTTTGCTAAAGATGTTTTACCAATCAAAGTATGAAGCTTTCTTGCTTTAAATCTCCAATTTTCAAGACCTCAACTTTGGAATTATTACTTTACTACCTTTCAAAACAGGAACAACTCGCACAGAGTTTATTCGATCATATTCCAGTTGGTGTTGGGTCTAAAGGTATCATTCCAATGAATGCCAAAGACTTAGAAGAGGCTCTAGAAATGGGAATGGATTGGTCGCTTCGAGAAGGTAATATTTCTGTCTACGACTATGAAAATAATGATGTTATTCCGCGATTAATCACTTCTGGTGAATCAACATTCTACAGGTTATATTTGGGCAGAAGATAAAGAACATTGCGAAGAATATGGTCGAATGCTGAGTGCGGATCCTTCCAAAGTGAGCTTACGCGCAAAAAAAAGAGGTTTGCCGCAGGTTAGTTGGGAGACTTTCGAGAGCAACAAAATACGATCATAATGGCAATTTTAACAAATTTTGGTTATTTTTTCGTGGTCGCAGTTGGGTACCCTGGGGGCTGGAAATCATTATGCTGAAATTCAAGTTGTTGATGAAATTTATGACAAATCTGCGGCTAGTAAAATGGGTATCGAAGAAAAAAATCAAATTTGCATCATGATTCATTCAGGAAGTCGAGGTTTTGGCCATCAGGTGGCCACAGGTATTCAATGGATAAAATTTGTATAATGCAAAAAACTCGAGCTAAATTTTCATGATTTTCTCGTGTTTCATGTTGAAGATGCTCTCGTACAAATGGAGAAAGCGATGAAACGTGATAAAATTGAAGTCAATGATCGACAGTTAGCTTGTGCCCGTATCAATTCGACCGAAGGACAAGATTATTTGAAAGCAATGGCAGCTGCTGCGAACTTTGCTTGGGTTAATAGGAGTTCTATGACGTTTCTCTGTCGACAAGTGAGTACAAACCATTCGGAACTATACGTATCTCAAAGCAGAACTTATAACTTCAAATTCATTGTGTTCAGGCGTTCGCAAAACAATTCAAAATGACACCCGATGATTTGGACATGCACGTTATATACGATGTCTCGCACAATATCGCCAAAGTTGAAGAACATATGGTTGATGGTAATCGCAAAACGTTACTGGTTCACAGAAAGGTGAGTTAGGACTTCTTTATGTTACCGCTTAAACCCACTGCTTTTTCATAAATTGATTTATTGCATAGGGCTCAACAAGGGCGTTTCCACCTCATCATCCTCTGATACCTGTTGACTATCAACTCACTGGTCAACCTGTCCTGATCGGTGGTACCATGGGTACGTGTTCTTATGTATTGACAGGCACTGAACAAGGTATGAAAGAAACGTTTGGTTCCACCTGCCATGGAGCGGTAAGTTGAAATAACATTCATTACTACCGTTCAGTAAATTCAATAAATCACAATACTTTTGGATCTATTCACAGGGTAGAGCGTTATCTCGAGCAAAATCCAGAAGAAATCTAGATTACGCGCAAGTCCTCAAGAAATTGGAAGACCAAGGTATTTCTATCAGAGTTGCGTCTCCTAAACTTGTCATGGAAGAAGCTCCTGAATCTTACAAAAATGTTACCGACGTTGTGAATACATGTCACGAAGCTGGTATCAGTAAGAAGGCTTTCAAATTGGTCCCTATTGCTGTAATAAAAGGTTGAGTGTTGATGTTTTAGACCAACCTACATTCCCTTCAATCTTAAGATTCGTCTCAACTTCAACGTGGGGAAGAGTCGACGATTGAACTAAGGAAGCGAGTTGTTTTATGAACATTGTGTGATTCTTAGTGGAAAGAAATAAGTTATATGGCTGTATCATCTGTCGTAATTTCTTTCTTTTTTTTTTCTGTGTTCAATTGTAATGATTACCGGAAAGAAAACAAATCATCCTTATTCTCATTCAGCAGATTTGCTTCTCTTTGTAATCCTGAGCTGACAGTTTTTATATTTCCTATATTAATAAATGAAGGATACTTGATGAATTAAAATTGGTTCCTTTAATTTTGATTTAGGCACGCCTGAGAATATTTTCCGTGAAGTCTCCTTTTCAGCTTTGCGAAAAATATTGTTCATGAAATTATTTCAGTTTTATTAAAAATCAGAATTTTGAGAACAAGAAGTACCAATTATCAGTTTATGAAGAGAAATTTCACCCATATTACGAGAATCTGCGACTAATGATATCCTTCTCGAAGGTCCCTGGTTAATATTGCCAACAATGGTGCTAATTAGAATGAGGTAGCAACGTTATGAGTATAAATAGAAGTACAATTTCACGTATTTCCTTCTCATAAACTTATGGGTGAGTATAGAATTTCGAAACTTTTTTTTCAAAAAGAACTAAAGATAATTCCGATGTTCTACCGCGACGCTCCAAGAAATCGCATGTTGAGAAGCTTTTCCCTCATACTGTTGCGAAAGAAGACTAAGACATATAAATATTGAAGTAACCCTGTTATGATATTTATATTTTCTTAGAGGAATTGTATACATTTTAAGAACGATGGAAAAGATTTACATATGAAAGAAATTGGAATGTAGGAAAGTTTCACATTTTATTCATTAGCATCAAAAAGACTATACTAGGAAGATTGAACTTAGCACCGTCATTTATTTCAAAATAATCGCGAATGCAACAAACAATATTAATTTCATGAGCAGGATAAAATGACGAAAAGCGTATATATATTCACGATTCTCAATGGACGGCTTGGGGTAAGCGACCGCCTTCTACTCTACACAATAGGTCTCAAATCCTAGGAAGAAATAGCTGTTCGTAAGTCTTCCATCGTTTTACACCCATTTCCTGTCCTTCTAATTGAATTCAAAATGTGAAAAGACTAATTCCTAAAATTTTGTAAGTAATGCAGGCTGCATTCATCTATTTTTTTTTATGAAAGAGCAGAAAAAAAGTTACGTAATTTGAGACTCCGAGTCTAAAATTTTACAGAGGGAAAGAGGTTTGTTATTTTTCGGGCTGTATTCACCCATAAAAGACGTGACAACATTTTCTGTCTGTTATATTGTTCCACGTTTTTGTTTTTGCGTGCATACCAGCCTTAGAACATGAAAATTGAGTTCATTGCTGGTGAGATATTAATATTATTTGCTGTGGAATGACACTACAGATCAATGTGCTGAAAATGAGCTAATTTATGATGTATCGATGCTTCAATATTGATATAGGCTATACATATACTGCAGCTTTATTAAGTTTTATTCGAATTAATTTTAATATTTGATATAATCAAGAGCTGTGAGTATTGCCCTGAGACATATTGTCCCTTCACGAGCATAATATTTTTCAACGTTAACAGAGCTTAGCGATTCTAGCGGTTAGCTGACTCGAAAGTAGGGTTATCATCTGACGTCATACTCGTCATAACGAACTCTCTCTCTATAATCAGCTGTTTTCGACCGATGAATTGGAGTTCGATAAACTCACTACTGACTGACTGACTCACACACTCTCATCAAACTTCATTCATGCATTCAATTCTACTTCGATTAAAACTTCGATGGCACGTTCACGCTGTAACATGTAGTAGAAAATGTAACTGGTCCTTCCGACAGTTTTTCGTGGATTATTTTGCTAAAATTCGAATAAAGTACATGCCTCACGATCGTGCTGATCGCACGGCGCCGAATGTTTATTTATTTATCACAGATTGCTATAAATAGTCGTCCCGTTAAATTTGGTGAAAAATTGACTTTTGAAATTATAGGTTGGTATAGAAGTGGTTCTACTTACTTTAGTTCTACTCGATGAAGAACATAATTTTCAGATTTTGACATAATCCCACTTATATACATTTTTTTTTTCTCAGCCGGTCAACTCGATGGACTATGTTTATCAGAATAATTTTTCGCAAACTGTTGCGAAGAATTTTACCCATCGGCTTGGTCGTGTTGTTCTGTTTACCGTTAATATTATGGATTTTATCACGATCATCTACCGAAGAAAAAGATGACGAGTGGATTAATTTGAGGTATGGATATTAATCAAAAGGTCGATTCTTGATGACATAAAACCAGTGCTCTTGATGATACTGAGTCATTGATAAATCGTGCCGATTGTTTTGTAGATTGGAAAAAGATCAAAGCGAGTACGTCGATTCCAAAGGAGTACACGTCGTTGTTGGACATTATTTGGGAGAGGAGAGTTTGAACGGACAACCTCCTAATCTTACGGAAGGTAAGGTACAATTTTTGATATTCTACAAATAAGCTTCCTTTCTCACTTTGACCATTCTGAACTGTTGCATTGCGTTGCAGAAATACTGAACACCAATTTATTCGATCCTAAGCCAAATGAAGGAAAAAATGGACAAGCTGTTATCATTCCGTCATACCTGGCTTCTCGACAGCGTCAATTCTTCCATATCAATCGTTTCAATTTGATGGCTAGCGATCGTATACCATTGGATCGCCAACTTCCGGACGTGAGAAGGAAAGAGTGAGTTATTTTATTTGCATCTTTTTCCTGGTTATTGTTTAGCGTTTTAATCAGGGTAACGGTCAGTTCATTGATCGAGATTTGTATGGGTCCGTTAGATGCCGGCAAATAGTATACGATGTGAACGAAAAAAACTCGGTATCTGTAATCATCGTTTTTCACAATGAAGCGTGGTCGACGCTGTTGCGTACCGTTACCAGCGTTATTAATAGGTCGTCGAAAACATTGTTGAAGGAAATCATTCTCGTAGACGATGCAAGTTCAAGAAGTATGACGCTATTTTCGATGATACTGGGAAGCATTGAATATCAGGCGATATTTTGATGTTTTTTTTGTTTTAGCTTTTTTGAAGCAACCGTTGGACGATTACGTCGCGAATTTGTCTGTCCAGACAAACGTGATACGAAATATTTTGAGAAACGGTTTGATAAGATCGCGTTTGAAGGGTGCGCGAGAGGCGAGAGGAAATATTTTGGTCTTTCTGGATGCCCACTGCGAATGTACTGAAGGTAAATTTCAATTATTTATTAAAACAACGAAATATAATTTTTTAATCGATTGCAATGTTGTAGGTTGGTTGGATGGATTGGTTAGTTACGTGGTCGAAGATCGAACACGAGTCGCTTGTCCGGTCATCGATATAATTAGCGACGAAACATTCGCATACATACGAAGTTTTGAATGGCACTTAGGAGCATTCAATTGGGATTTACATTTTCGATGGTATACCATTGGTGGTGTGAAACATCATCGTTCGTTATTGAAAAATAGTTCGCAGTCTACAATTCCTTTCAAGTATCGTATCGCCGTGTTACAATAGTAAAAGTAGCTACTTTTGTTGGTACTAGTATTAACTAATGTTTTTTTCTTGTGCAGAACTCCGGTGATGGCCGGCGGATTGTTTGCAATTGATAAGAATTATTTTTTCGAAATCGGCGCTTACGATGACCGTATGGAAATATGGGGTGGCGAGAATTTAGAAATGTCGTTTCGGGTGAGTTTCATGATGTCCTGTACCTCTCTTATAAAATTCACGCTTGTTATTATTTTTGTAATGTATGTATTGACAATTTAATCGATAAGAATTCAAATCGAAACGTGATAATTTGCGAAAGTGGAATTTTACTGTGTCTTTGTTCTTGAATTACAGGGTCGATAAGTTCAGTGAATATACAAATGATTACAAGAGGGTTTATTTTATGGGATTAAGTCTCGAATGAAGTTCACTAATTTTCTCATAATATAGTAGTGCTTCTTTCATTTAGTTTTTGTCTGTGTTAAGGTTAAGCTTTTTGCCCTTCGCGTTCTTTCCAGGCCCGTAGCCAGAGCCCAGGCAGACTAGGCAATGCCTAGTCTGACAAGTGCGCTTGCCTAGTGTAGCAAAAAGTGAAAAATTGAAATTTTGACCTTTTTCAGTGTCATAAACATGAATTATTTCACTTGCCTAGTCACAGATGACGGGCTGGCTACGGGCCTGGTTCTTTCCATCCGGCTCGTCTATATCTGAAGAGTTTTGTTTGATAAATAAACTATTCGAAAGTTGAAAAATATTCTAGGGTGCTAGAATATCTAATTTGTCGGAGTGTCTCTTTTACTGTTCATCAGTTTTATATATGCAACTGTCGAATGAATCATGATCTAAGATTTCATAATTTTTTTTCCTTCTCTATTACATTCAATGAGAGTAGAAGAAAGTTGTTGAGCGAATATTTTTGAGTATCTCAAATCTTCGTGTTTTCATTTTAACGTAGTTAGAGTTATTTTTGCAATTATTGTTATTATTATTATTTTTTTATTCACTTTAGGTTTGGCAATGTGGTGGCAGTGTGAATATCGTGCCGTGTTCTCACGTCGGTCACATATTTCGAAAATCTTCTCCGTACTTGTTTCCGGGAGGTGTATCCGAGATACTTTATTCAAACTTGGTTCGAGTTGCTCTTGTATGGATGGACGAGTGGGCCGAATTCTATTTCAAATTTCATCCAGGTTGGTATGCCTAAAAATCGTAATCGCGAGGCACAAGAAACAACACGAAAATTACATTATTGCTCTGTGATTTTTGGCTTCTTCATGGTTTTGTGTAAATCATTTTCTTCAGATAAATTCTTGAAATTTTGGTGTATTTATTTTTTGTTTGTAGAAGCGAATCGATTGAAAGATACGCAACAAGTAAGAGCTCGACGAAGTATGCGTGAGAAATTTAAATGTCATGATTTCAAATGGTATTTGCAAAACGTTTGGCCGCAAAATTTTATGCCTATGGATGGTCGTTTCTTTGGAAAGGTGAGATCCTGAATGACGTCGAAGATGGAAATGAAATCAATGTAACCTATTCAACTCCGTTCTACGGCTTATTTCTTGACAATTGTGTCTATACAAAAGAGTGAGAGAAAATTTGAAACTCCTTGAAACCAGGAAAAAGTTCGAAATCCAATGATTATGGTACATCACGAGTTACATAATTTATCGGACAGAGTTGAATTTTAAAGTCGCTCTGATTTAAGGTTCATTTTTGCATTTAGCGTACCTATGTTTTTCCTTAGCAGAGATTTCTTGATTCTTTTTTTTCAACGTGATATCTTTTGCTGCTCAGACTTTGGGCCTAATTTTGAGGAATGTATTAGGGAACATCATTCAAATTCACGATCATTTTGAATAAAAACTGAAGTCCACCGTCAGAATTCCAGTATTTTCTATTCGAGATGGCGTTTTGGTTTGCTCGAGCTTTCGTTCAGAGCTATGATTTGAAAGTGGATCGGAAATCAGGCGTGAAAAAAGAAAGAATAGATCTGAACAAGCTGATTTTATTTTGCAAATTTTATAAAATATATTAGCTATTATTGTAGGTATCTAGTGATTATTGAATGTTTTATTTTAGCTTTTCGTTATTTCTTCCTTCTAAGCCTTTTACTTATTCTACATTCTCATATTTCGAAGTCCAAAAACCTCAATTTTTTTCTTTTATATTCTCAACCGAAACAATCAACTTGCATTCTTTTTTCATCCTTGATTTTTCCAACTCCATACTTTCAACTTGTGAGTTTTCTCTTTTTTATATGCCTATCTCAACCTCAATGTACTTATGGTTTATTATTTTTCGATCTCTTTAATCTTGATTTTCAATCTGATATTTCTCCTTACTGCGGAGTGTATAGAACAAAAACTCTACTTTTTCTTTTCTAATTTTCAACTCGTTTGATTTTATTCGCGTATTCCACAGATACGTCATCTTGTGACCGATACCTGTTTAGAAAAACCAGTCGGCAAGAATTTTCGCAATCAACCTAGCGGAATAGCTTCGTTAGCGCCGTGTAGTTCTCATAATGATTTGTCGCAGATGTTTGTTATGATTTATGATGAAACCAAAGGAAGCTCGAAAATAGGTAGCATTGCTACGGACGAATCTGTCTGTTTGGATATTTCTAATCTGGCCGACAGAGAGTTGAAACCACGAGTTCACGTACTTTCGTGCTCTGGATCAGAAAAACAAAGATGGATTTATAACGAAGAGGTTGGCATAACAATGTGATGTAGGCCTACGTACATTTTGATTATTTTTTTAAATTAAAACTCTTTGGAACTTTTTCTCGTGCAGGATATGAAGCTGAAACATATATCTTCGGATCTGTGCGCTGAAGTTCCTGCTGGTGAACTGACAATGGCGTTGAGTACATGCGCATTGAACGCTTATCAAAAGTGGAAATTCGAATACGTTTCTTGGAAATGAATAAAAAGCACAGCATCACTAATTTTGTGTACTCATTTTATCTGTGATATTATTAACTTAATTTTAATTTAATTTTGTTTGTGCAGAACAAGAATATTGTTAGGGTGTAAGTTTTGTATTTGTAACTCTGTTATCATCAGTACTCGGGGTATATGTCTGTTTTTGTTGAAGCAAACTTCTTATAAAAACAATCTTTTACTAGTACTGTTCCATTTTCTAATAACCTGTAGTGACTTGTCAATATTCACTGTTTCTTTGGTTCTTAGAGGATTTTAAACTAGTAATGTTATTACTTTCAAGTATTATCTTGATTTTCTTTTTCTGTTCCTCCGTGCTAGAAGACATGAATGCGACAGGATGCACGTTCTCTAAACAGATCATAATCAAATTCGTATGTTCAAGTATTCATGCAGATGGACTGACAGACATTAAGATAAGACTCGTGTCTAAAACACGCATTCCTAGAAGTCACGAATTCTCGCGTCAGCATCATTTTCTTTTTTCACTATTATAAACATCTTGTACACCTTTCCTTTGGTTCTTGAAGTACGATTCTCTCTCTCTCTCTCTCTCTCTACTTCTGCCAATCTTTAATTATATGTTTACGATCTTATTTCTAATTCCATGCATTTGTTCCTTTCTCTCTCCCTCTCTGACGAGTTTAACGTATGTTTACGTGGATCGATTTGAATTGAATCGAATTTTACAAATTCGCGTCACTAATATGTTGAAGTGTGCGACGGAATGTTGTTGGGTAGCGATGCAACTAAAAACGTT
Source organism: Aspidiotus destructor (assembly GCA_035079395.1). Lineage (NCBI taxonomy): Eukaryota > Metazoa > Arthropoda > Insecta > Hemiptera > Diaspididae > Aspidiotus > Aspidiotus destructor. Next base: position 713,241 of record JAVHKZ010000014.1, read on the forward strand.
ATTATGTAGTGAGGATACTGTAAGGGTATTAGTACAACGGGTGGTGCCGCGAATGTTGGATTACGCTCCGTGAGATTTCATGTTTACGAAATTTGTACCATTAATCAGGAAACACAGCTACGCTGAATATTTGAACCGACTACCTTCTTTTTCCTCATTAACGCTCTTCTCTGCGATAGCGATCTTCTTCGATTCTGAAGTAGGTACCCAGTAAATTTTTCCCTCGCTTACTTATGTCAAAAACTGTATTATTTAAAAATACGTACGTCGCTTTGCACTCTAAATTAAATTGAATATCATGAGTCGGTAGCGGGTGACGGGGTCTATTTTACGATTAAAGAACATTCATACTTCATGAACCTAGTGTGTGCGAGAACTGGAAAATGAAACATTACCGAGCGCCAAATAATGAAATAAGATGCGAAATGACAAATTGTCCGTCAGCGTGGAAATATTCATATACGCGTATGTAGTTGGTGATAACTATCTTTCTAACGTGGATTATGTTCATGAAAATTTTTAGATTACGTCTAAACAAGTATTTTAAGTGTCGTATAATTTATGCAGAGCGAAACCCTTTTTGATATCAAATTAAAATTTTTCCTCCCAAAGAAATTTTTCATTGCTTACTCGCCTATCATTTTTAATATAGGATTCAAAGTTTGATGGCTTAAAAGTGGCCCCGCTAAGCTTCTTTATTGTGGTTTAGCGACGTTAAAAATGGGTGATAACCATCGATCAAAAACGTATTTCTTCAATTTGTTTGGAGGTCTAAAGTATCCCGTTGAATATTTGATGTCCCCGTGGCAAGAACAATTGTGTCTTCATTAAATACATGTAAAATGTTTCCTTGGAGAAGTTTTGCGATCGCAAATGTTCAACGGGATAAGATAATTAAAAAATTTGCGTAACGAAGGTCTTGTTCTCAGTCAGACCACGAAACGGGAATCTCGTCACCACCACTATCAACCGGTTTCATTCCTCCGAACATGCGTCTTCATGTGACTATACATGCCGATGGGGGATGCAAAGCTTCCACCACAGATTCCGCGAACAAGAGGTTGTGTGAAGTGAGGCTACCTGCATCCGTCAGGGGGAAGATGCTAGTGTTATTATGACAGACTGTTCTCCAGTCGTTCCTGGCTCGACAGTTAGTTCATAGGGAAAAGCTGTTGAAAATTATCTTTGAGGCATTTCTAGTCTCCGATCCTAATGCTATCGTATCAAATCCTACCGTGTCATACTTGATTAGTTAGAATGTAGGAACCTGTTGCTTCGAACGGTGATTTGCCATGAGTCGACATTTTCTAAAGAAATGAGTAAGTTGTGTGGTAGACGAGTTGCGGTAAAGATGTAATACTTCTATTTTACAGTATTTTGTTTCTTAAACAACTTGAAAGTTAAAACCCCTTTCAATATGAATAGTAATGGTAGAGGTAATGGAGGGACAGAAACGTTTGTTTTCGGAAGTTCCATGGACGCATGGTTAGAGCGCGCCAGAGGAGCGCGCTGTTCCCGCGTTGAACAAAATGATCAGAACCCTCAGAACCTTATAGGTTAACAGTTGTGCTTTTTGTGTAATCTGACATCAGGGAGATATCAGCGGCTTTGTATTTTTTTAACATACAACTGGAATAACGCTATCTATCACTGCTGCCAAGGTACTACTATTTATTCTGTCCCTCGCTTCCTCCAAAGTTCATAGGCGATAAAACTTGAAGTTCCAAGCGTTGGCACTGTTAATAGACAAATTTCCTGGTGATGTCAAAATTGTAAAACAGTGTCACCTTTGTGGCTCAGAGACAATCATTTTGACTCCCATAAGAAAAGCACAGAGAGCAAAGAATCACTGTGTTACTAATTGTGAATAAACCATTTATTCTTAGTATCCAAAAGTTCATTACTTCATTTACAAGTTCTAGGAACCTTATAAATTATTAATTCTGACTATAACCAGCATTCATAGTAGGGTTTTCTTTTATTCACCTGATGATCTTTGCTCCCTATGTTATTCTTACTGATGGGAGTTCACAAATTTCAGAGTAGTGATGGGCGGTTATTGGTTATATAACCAATTAATTGGTTTATTCTGGTGAAATTTAACCAAATAACCGGTTTATTTGTGATGAACAAATAACCGGTTAATAGAGCGCAATAACCAATTAATCGCTAAAATCATAATGCTAGATTTGCTATACTAGCCTTAGTGATAATTTCAATTTGACAAATTTGATTTTTTCAAAACATCAAGCAGCCGATTGCCAAAAGCTTTTAGAATTGAGGTATTTCTTAATCATTATCACGGCACCTCAGAGTCTAAGAGACCTCTCCTCTCCTTTTTTTTTTTTTTCAATTTTTGCAATTTTGAGGGCAAAAAGAGTGGAAGACTTTGGCGCTCCTAGCGGAATTTTTTGAGAACTAAAAGCGATGCGAATAACCGTCGGTTAACGGATTAACTGGTTTATTTGAGCGGTTTTAACCAATTGACCGGTTATGATGGTCTTCAATTAACCGTTTAACCGGTATATTGAAATAACCTATAACCGCCCATCACTATTTCAGATTTTCAAAGGTTTGTGAACACCAGAACGGATACTTTGTTATCAGCTACATGACGTCAGAGGAAATTTGCCTATTGGCAGCCAAAGTCAAATACTCCCAAACAATAATACTGGAAACTCTCGTTAATTTTGTGGGCACGGCCGGGCGACTAGCGGCGCGGGATTGAACTAACTCTGGTTGTGATTGTGAATTCATGCATATTGTTTGTATGTAGTGGTGATGTTTTCTTATCGCAATGCTTTTTGTGTCATTATAAAAACAGCCCAAACAGCCTGACATCAATTCCACAAACATCCCACACCATTACGTAGCGCTGCGTCGCGTGACCAAAAGCGCTCAATGTGTTTAGACTTTACTCTTTAGATAGGAGTTTCCAGTATTGTTTGGAGTATTTGCTTGCATAGTGAAAAGGTGATCACTTTGAGTTCGACCATATACATAACATGATGGACATGCTATAGTCCAGACGTGACTATTTCCAAAGCGTAAGAGTTCCAAAGCGTAAGAGTGTGCGTCTCTTCCACGTTTCTTTAATTGTGAAGAGTGGTGTGTGTGAAATTTGATGTGCTCATGCGTTCTTGCCTCTTATTGGGAATAAGTTACAGATTGCGCAATGTTTTGAGACAGATTCTTATCAGTACAGCATATGTCCATGTAATGTATATGGTCAAAGGGTGATCATATATACAAGTACAATTTACCATTGCACAACAGCAAAATTCAATTTTGTTTCAATTAAGCTTAATTGGAACGTTGAGTTGAAACTAAATTAATTTTGACCAAAAGAACGATCATATCTTGACCATTTTTCTTGTACTGAAATGACGCACAGGTTTCCCCATCAACAGTGTGCGTGATCAATGATCATCCTTTCAGTTCTTCTCTCTTGTATCCGCACAGCTGGGTCTGCAGCGCTCTCTAGTGTAAGTTTTATCGCCTATTACTGCCCTACAAAGTAGAAAGGACATTTGCCGTACAAAATGGATCGACGTATATCCAAATCAACAACGACCATGCAAATTGCAAACTGTATCTTCTGAAAATAGGAGAAGCTAGGATTTCTTCCTGATCGTTGATTTGGATGTACATCAATGCAACTTTGTACAGTAGACGTACCTATCTATAAATTGCCAACCACGAGGAAAATTGTTTTCTTTTTCATTTGTAACAAGGTATTGAAAGTCAACCATCTTGACCGTTTTTCTCGTTGAAAATCAATCAAAGATTCAAAGAGGTTGACTTTCCATGTTCTTATTCATGTTTTAAAAAGAAAACAATTCTCCTCGGGATCAGCGATTTGTTGATACGTCAATTCTACTTTGTAGGGCAGTAATGGTGAGAGTCGAGAGGAGAAAATTTTCGGAACGGCCGTATACCTAACAGTTTTTGCAGAGAATAGGCCGGGAAAAGCGTTTTTGTTTTTGTAGGACACTGTGTAGCAAAGTGAACAGCCAGTTTCGCAGAAACGGTGTTTTTCAAAAGTGTTGTTTTTCCGTGCGTATGACTATGACATTAACGTTTGCGTCACTCGCCAACGCTCGCTCCACAAAGTCTCGCGCTCGACCTGAAAACATTCACTTTTGAGCCTTGGCATGCAATAGGTATACCTACTATCAAGGCGTTTAGAACAAAGGTGAGCTCTGCTGATCAACTCTGAGTTGATTTGATACGCAGAAAATAATGTGATTGGAAACTGATCGGGACGGAAGAACAATCTATCCGTTCAGTTCATCAGCTGGAATATTGAGGAAAATTTTCTTGTTGTCGATTATTTTCATTCGTGGTTTTATCGTGGAAGGTGAGTGGTACGTCAAACCTTAAATATATCTACTTTTAGGTTTATTGTAGCTTTGTACCACGGGTACATTACTGGTCCGACATCAAGATGTTAAAAATCGGAAGGATTCTAGAATAGTTATATTTTGAAGAAGAAAAATTACGGTTTTCTTACGATTTTTGGTTCTTTCGTAGAAGTTTGTACCTGGCTAATTGAAGGTAGGTACGTCACACCTAAAGCTATTATATTTCAGCTTGTATATTTCGAGTGAAACTGAAACGAAGCCATTCTGAGTATAGGCACGTATCTGTTATGTAAGACAAGTGTTCATAATACTAGCTATACTTAATCAAATAGCTAGTCTCAGAGATAACCTGAACAAGAAAAGTTCGATGAAATGTTTGCCTTATAACGAGAGGTTCGTTTGTGGAGGGTGTGAGGGCTTTACTACACTTTACTCTAGTTATAACAGCATAGATCTGGAACGTAAGAATCAGCTCGCATATTCTGTATTTCTATATACTCGTAAGATATACTGTACTCGCAGGGCTTACGTAGATAAGATATATCTAGAGGTCATATTGGTAGACGTATCACGTATACGGTACATACTTGTACATTTGGTCTTCGCGGATGAGGCCGCTCGATGTGGTGTGGTTTCATTTTACCTTAGTGATGGCTAAGAGATGCACGTTTTTTGCTCGAGAAGAAAAAAGCGTGATAACTAACCGAAATGACTGTGATTTATGCGCTTTTTTCCCTCTGTACAATCGAGCCAGCAGAGGGGTTTCAGAACGCAAGCCCGTATGATATGTGAACCATTCGTCTTATAGATATTTGAGCGTAAAAGCTCCAATCATGTAACAGTACAGAACGCGTAAGCGATGATTGCAATGCTAAGAAAAAAAAAAGTTAGTATTGTAAATCATTCTGGAATAGAGCGTGAAAATAATATCGAAGGTATACGAACTCGTACGTATCGTATACGTATATTTTTTCAACGTAGTGTATCCGACCTGATCGAAAAGTGCGCTAAGCTGATATGATAACACACGCTTCAATGATGAATATTCCCGCGTTGATGGGTTGAAGTGCTGCTGCGTGCGTTCTTATGAAACGGGCGCTGTAAATCTGCGGGAAAATCGCGTATTTTGATACGACACCGCTTCGTCATCTCGTGGTGGAAACGGCTAAAGAGAAAATAATGAAAAATGTATCGGCCATCAGACAACTGGCAACGCTCACGGTGCACCCGGAAGCGTGGCTTATACCGGTGGATTTTTTTTCACTCGCGTTTTTGAAATTGTCGAGATATGCACCATGTACGATGAGTATTTTACACTGCAGCAGGTGGACGCCAGTGCAGATGCACCTTAACCATGCAATTAGAGAATCGTGATGCAACGCAAATGCGGAATCATCACGAAATTTTCGCGTTTTTTTTTTCCTTTTCGTTTCCACGCTTCCGAAGTAAATCTTTGTCCGTTATTGAAAACGCTTCGCGCGCGCCCTTGCAACGTACGCCTATCGCCCGAAAGACTTCTATGTCATAACGAGCGACCGAATTTTGTTGCATTTGTCTATTTCTTCCTGAAGGGGCGGAAAGGAGATTCTCGAATATAATTTTCCTAATAACTTCGTATTTGGACGAACTTGAAAAATACACAATTCGGCGTCGTTAATGCAGTTTATTTCTCCACGGAATTAACATTTGGACCGTTTTACAGAGTATTAGAGGGCTATTACACACAAACTGAAACACTCTTCCGACTGAACAAGGTTCACAATAGATATATTATATTCTAGTAACCGGATTTAACCTGTTGTAAGGATGATAATTTTATCCTTACACTTATTGCCGAAAATTGCCGAAAAAGTGCCGAAACCGTGAAAAACGTGAAAATTCTACACACTGAGAAAAATTTTCTGGTTCGAAAGTAAGTTTTGCTGAATTCTTCTGAATTTTTCTATTTCAACTGTAAAAAAATTACTACAGAGGGGCTCTCGTTACTTTTTTACTACAGTTAATAGTAGTTTTTCCTGAAGTTTTTTCTTAGTGTAGTACATCTGTAAGAGTTCCAAACTTGTTTCAGGTCTCATATGTATGAGGAATCACATCAGCGTGATATTTTTCAAATGCTGTTCCCTTTTCGTATGACTCGAAGGGAATTTTTTTTTGAGGTTCCTAAATTGGGTTAGGTTTGCGAACGATGAAACGGCGGAGATTTCCACCGAAGTCCATCCATAAGAATACGTTCTCAATTAATGAATTAAAAGTGTAGGATGATTTCCGGATGTCATGCGTAAGTAAAATTCCGGATAATGTATCTCCGATTTCCCCCTCTCATTCCGCACACCCTTAACGCACGTTGCTAGTTCGTTTTTCATCATCACATTATTACTTATTTTAGCTATCGCAAAATACGCCAAAGACTGACGATAACACAGACGGAAGTTTATATATCCAAATAGGGTCGATTGCATTGAATACCAGTACAAAGAGTGTACACGAACAAAATAGAGAAAAAGTCACGATGTATCGAAATTACATTGTGACAAAAAAGTAAAAGATGGATTTTCTCAAGTTCAAGTTATTTTCATACGGTAAACGAAATCAGATCTTCGGGTTATGGTACGAAATGTGCACACATCTGGTTTATGTACATACGATCGATACCTACTATAGCGAATCGAGTTGCTCCCAAGATGGTCAACTGGTTGGACCCCGATGAAGAGAGTATGCGTGCTGAAGAATGGTGGAAGAGGGAATAGAGAAAGAGAAGAATAGAAAGAACGAGATTGCGCAGACCTTGAGTAACTAGATCAGTGTGAAAGTACTCTTACAGGCATAACTGTTGTGATGAGATTAACAGGAAGTTATTCGAGACACACCCGCCTTCACGAATGTGCTTTATGTTGTGTACAGTATACAGTTCGTACATAATATACATTTTATACATTTCTCGTATATGGTGCGGTCGGTGTATGTGTACGTCGCGTCGTACAGTCAGTACGAGTATCGAGATCGACAAGTTGGAGTACGTCGCGTCGCGTCGCGTCGTAGCTGCGCGCGACACCTGCACCACACCGCATCGCATCGCGATCGCGAGCTACACATTTAATAGATCTACATTTATCTTCTACCGTTGTAAAGCTGTACGGTTGTACGCGTAAAGTAATACATAATCAATATTGTACGCGCGAATACTGGCACTTTGCTAATAATCTTATTTATTTCTTCTATTTTCGTTCCTTCTTCTTCTTCTTCTTCTTCTTCTTTTGTATTTCGCTACCTTTTCTCTTCTTACCGACGTCCTTTTTCACTTCTTTCTCTCTCCTCTCTCTTACCCCTTCTGTATCTCACATCATCTTTTTTTTTTTTTTTTTCGCGTAGCAAAGTGCAGCGTTTATAAATTGACCGAACGCGTACGATAATGTAACAATAAAAAATATTACATAGGAGTGTGAATTAAACTCAAATTACCATAATACAGTTATTATAATGCGTAGGTCGTAATATGTAGATCGCGCGTGTTAAACATTCAAAGTACTTTCTGTTGTTATAATATAGTAGGTACGCCAAAGTACTGTACTTGTAGAACCTTTGAAATTATTCTTCCGCGCGAACTTTCCCCTCGTGTCCCCTACACACCATGCGTTCTATATATCTCCGGTTCGTAGAGTCTTATTGAAAATTTTTTAAAATAATATCGTTTACCCTCACTGTATATATAACGTTGATTTACAACTGAATGCATTCTGATTTATCGGAACATGTACCCATCTTGTTATCTTAGCTGCGAAGAAATACCGCGCGTATAACGCCTTACGAATTAAATACTGTACGTATGGTACAATACTGAAATAATGCTCTTCTATGCTCAGTACCTTCTCGTACATACGAGTCTCGTACTTCGAATGCACACCGTATCGAAAGTTCCCTACAATACTCGGTCATTAATGCGCTTTTAAAAAGTATAAGCTGGGCGGGGCGTTTCGTATACGTACAACGAATATTGTTACGTTCAAATATGCAGATCGGAACGCAACGGCGTATATTAAAAAGGTACACGACAATTACTACCTATTCGCTATTACTCGAGTTGAATTTTTAGGACGTTGATGCAATGTCGCGCGGCCACCGCGGTTTGATGATTCATAGTTTTCTTCTGTTATACAGCAGAATCTGATACGCAACAAAGGTACAGAAGGCGTTCGTTGGTTTCATCCATACAACATTTATTAACTTCCTGCTTACCATTATTACATATTTTATGTATATCTATATGTGTATAAGTACGAATAACGTGTCGTCTATGAGCACAGAAGTAAATGCCAAGGTTTTTAATTTATCTCGTTATTCTGCGGTTATCTTTCTTTCTCCTCTCTCTCAACTGTCACCACAAGTTTGATGCCATACCCCGGGCTGATGATACAATGATATAGTATACCACTAAAGGTGTGAAGTAAACGTACTCGTCTCTTGTTCGGTATAATTCCGCGGTAGCGGTGAAGTGGAGAATCACTTTGATCTTTCAATCGGACCCCATCTTTTTTAGACGTCTTCTCTTCAACGAGATTTGCAATGCAACACTTTGATCGGAAAAACTCGACTGATGAATACTTGATCAAACGCTTTGATTTTTACATCGACAATTTCTGTTGACAGGTTTCATGTCTTTGCTCTGGGCTCATCCTTATGGTAATTTTTCCCAGTGACAGTGATTCTGAAATATGCGAGTCCGAATTCGAGTCCGAGGAGGTCCCCACCCCCCACCCTCGGTAGTTTCTAGCTTATTTTAATATAATGAAATAATATACAAGGCGTAGGCTAGATTTATACTAGGCTAAGAAAACTCCCGAGAGACATTATGAAGCTATTAGCTTGTGACGTCATAAGTCGTCAATCCTGATCTGCTTACAACATTGAGAGCAAACTTCTCCAATGTCCGAAGGCCTCCCCCTCCCTCCGTAGTAGTTTCTAGCTACAAGGCGTAGGCTGAATTTATGTTAGGCTTAGAAAACTCCGAGAGCTACTAGAGAGAGAAAGAGAGAGAGAGGGGAAGGTAAAGAGCCCTGAAATTTGCGTGCGTACGTCCGTCCGTACAATTGACCTTGAGTTCTGAAGCTTTCATTCTACTAGGCCTGGTATAGTTTTAATCCTCGAAATTCGCGACTGAGCTCCCAAAAGCTATTAGCTTAAAATATTCTAAACCAGACTTACCTATACTTGAGCAAGGAAAGAGGCCGTCTGCCCGTCCGTACAATTGACCTTGGGTCTCTGAAGCTTCCATTATACTAGGCCTGAAGTTATTAGCCTAAAATATTCTAAATTAAACTTATACTAGACCAACAAGTGGGGCGAATATCATTAGCCTGTTTTCCACCAATATAGTCTCAATGATGGGTTGCCCCGCACCAACAACCACGAGGAAGCATGACAGATTGTTTGAAAATTATTGTCACTTGATAAATGAAAATGGCATACTAGTTGCAAAAATGAAGCACACCAATGGACAAATTATAAAAAACATCTAGTTGTTCCGTCAGTTGGCAAATTTCAGCAACAAATATTGATAACTACATTTCTTTTCAATCCCCCCCCAACTTCTCTAGTAGTACAGACCTGATCAAGTGTACTGTACTTCAATCTACTTCCTCACTCTTCTTAGAGCCACAATGCCGGCTTGGGCCCGACTCTGTTGTTTTCAGGATACAACCTGTTGATTTCCTGTTGATTTCCTCGAGCATATTGTCGAAAATACTGACTACTAGCGTCACCTTTCGACCTTTCGATAAAACTATCGAAACAATACCTACCAATCACGTTTCATACTGCTGGCTTCAAAACCTTGTCCAGCAATCCAATAGTTGCCGACAAACAAGAAAACCGGTTACCGAGGATTACCTCATCACAAAAGTAGCTAAGCAGATGTGTAACGTGCTTTTGTACTTCTCATATTATATTGTTCACGTGATTTATTAATTTTGGTGAAATTATAAGTGCGAAATATATCTTAAAAGTGAATCGGGGTTGTGTAAATGGCTGGAGAAGAAGAAATTAATCAGGTCAGTTTTCTATAATGATACCTTCTCCGGAAGCGTCGTCCTGGTCCGTCTTCTTCAGAGTTACAGCTTACCGTTCACGACTTGTTCACTCCTTAGTTTATCTTTTAAATTTAAAAGATAATTTACTGGAATTCTGACTCTTTATGACTAACGGTAACCCTTTCTTTCTGTTACCGTTAGGTAAAACGGATGCTGCCGACGCTGATGGATCCTAATTAATTACTGTACGCACCTATGCATCAAGAACGAAGACACCTTTATTTGCCTTTTCCCTCTCAGAAATATTGTTTTATGTTCCTTTGCTTGTTTAATAAATTTGTCCTGTCATTTTGAATGTTTCCTTCCACTAGAAGTAGAGACAACTATAGGCCTGAGATTGATGGCGTATGTCCTACAGCTTTCTTACATGACATACGCCGTTCTTGCACGCACGTAGTCTGAGAGTCTGGAATGTCACACAACGCGTCCGTCTTCCGGAGTGATCTTTATTAATTTACCTTTCGCTTCAAGACGCTACAATCGCGATCCTCTAATTGAACCGGCAGTGTTGAAGAAAGCAGCTTCCAGCTTTGCTCGCTTCCCCAAATTATTATTTGTCATATTCTTTATTGGACTAGGCCGGTCATATCGATTTTTTCCCTCTTTCGATATTAGTTCAATTGTTCCAAGATAGAATATCCGACACATATCATTAGTTTTATGTTAGTAGCATTGATATTGAGTCTGAATTGTTTACTCATTTTCTTTCCAAGTTCTCCATCATTTTTTGACCTCGGCTTATTCGTTTGTTCAATGTAGCTGTCATTGTATCTGCGAGTACTTGCGGGTTGGTGACTTTTAAATTTTTTTAATAGAAAAATAGATGTTTCAAAAATTTTGAGAAAGCTTTGACGTTTCTTTGTAGTTGCTGCGTGAGTGCTAGTATCGCCTCATGCTGGTTCTATTGAAAAATTTCTCGATTTTGCCAGTAGAAGGTTCGGCGACAAAAAGAATTTGAAGCTGATTCTCCGAGCTCTGATCTTGTCTTAGTTAGGTAGGAGCGTCACGCAATCGTTGTCAGTGAAACTTGAACACGTAAAACGAGTTGAGACAGGATTCCTTGTTCTTTGTTCTTGAAAATTTTGCATGTACAATCTAATCATAACTGGATACATTTTTCTTGAAACTAGCTCCTTGAGTTGACTTGTCTTGTGTCCAAATATCTTCCGATGAGATTCCGAAGAGATTTACTCAATTTCTACAATTTTTGTATGACTTACGGACGACGTCGGTATTAGGTCTAGGTCTACTTTGAGAAAATGTGTGACGAGGTAGACTGATTATTATTGTGATGACAATTGAATATCACTGTGAAGTATCATCAAATAAACAACGAGATGGTGTACAAAAAAATTTTGAGATGGGTTTGAAGCGGTAGAATTGATTCTGTGATGGTTATGCGTCAAAATGTCTTTTAACGAAGAGTAGAACTAGAAGAGGATTGTGTGAGGATTTGGAGAAGTATGATCTTGGAATTTGAATTTTTTAATGTAAATCAATATCAGGATACCGCATCTAGTCCGATAATTTAATAAGTACGCCTAGGAGTATTTGGATTATCTTCTGGTCGTATCGGTAATGTTTTTCTATTAATTTGTTACTGTTCACAAATCGATCGGTTTAGTCAATATAATGTATGATGATACCAACAAAGTACGGAATGGAGTTGCGAAGAGTTGCTTCAAAGTGCATCAATAATGAATCATTTACCTCAAGCTTTGGTACTAAAATATCATTCTATAACCTATTTAAAAAACATCATACATACGCGTTGGTGACTGTCCAAATAATGCGCGCGGGTTGTAGTCACGTTAAGAGTCGATGAAGCGGTATATCCATGAGTATAAAGTACTGTAGGTATAAAAGAGAGAGAAAGAGAGAAAACAACATGACTTTGCATCGCGAGATAGGTATATGATAATCGAACCATTAGCGTCGATATATGTTGTGCTTAAATCACGCACAGTATTGTAAGGAGTCGAAAATATACTGTATACTTGACTCGCCTTGATAAATTATCAAACTAGGTAGGATCATTGAAAGTGCGTTATAACGTCAATCAGATTCGTATTCAGACTTGGCAAAGTAAGTATCGTCAGCGGTTTATTGCTATTTTGTTACAAAAATAAGAAATTGTTTACTTTTTACAATGTCCAAGATCTTTAATCTTGTACCGAGAAGATATCCAATAACAATGAAACGGGTGAGCAATGTGAATTTGTAACCATTCGATGAACTCGAGTGCTTTTATAACTTTTTACTGAATGGCTTGATCTATTTAATTGAATTTCATTGAACTCATTGGCATAGCATTGATTTGAATAAATTTTCAAGTTCTTCTTCTCGCATCATCCTACAATGAAGAAATTTCAGTTTCACTTCAGAAATCGGTGTGATATTGACGAAAAACTAAGTTGAGAGTCTCTATAAAAGAGCCCTTCAATAATTATGTGTCAAATATTTCCTGATCGTGAATTTTTAATTTTGGAACCAGTATGTAATTTTTCTTAAAGATGCATACTTTTTTTGGGCGTAAAAAATTTCAACCATATGCCTCCCCATGTTTGTTCAGGCGAAACTTGGTTGATCTGACGTTGCCAGTTGTTCTCATTGGTGAGTGAGTGTGTTCCGTTCATCATTTTTCTTCATCACCCGTTGAACGTGATCACTCAAAAATGTCCTGAATTTCTTCAAGTTGGGGAATTATACCGTTAACCCGCGAATATTTGGGGAGAATGGGAAGAATTTGATGTCTATGAATGAGCACAACTGATGGCTGAATTTCTCTGGTGCTCTTGGACCTTTCAGCGGGCAATTTGCCATTCAGAGCAAAGTGGCTGAACTCTGGTGGCAGAAATTGTAACTTGATTAAGGTATGAAAAAATTACATTACGTTTATGGGAAGAAAAACAAAGCTTCATACCTTATTTGCCGTTTTTTACGTACCACTTTAGCGCAGTCTGCTGGAGCTCTGAATGGCGAATTGCTCACTTCTGGACCGAGACATATTGCACGCGTGTACAATTTCAGGCGTCGTATCTCCGCGGAACTTTCCGCATCTTCGTTGCTCGTTCGCCATATTTGATTTCTTGGCCACTGCTGAGCGGCTTGCGGGCAATTATCACACTGTTTTCTCAATCCATTTTCATTGTAAGACTTCCAGATCCCAATTTAGTCTCAAGTGGATGTATAAAAAACCATCACTATTTCACTTCACATTCAGAATGAGGAAGTAATAAGAACTTTTTAGCGGAGGTTACAGGTCCGTTACAAGAATGTATCGATACCAGCCTTAAATTCTGACGATCGAATTCTCGAAAACATAAAACCTCGAGGATCAGTCCAGTTTCTTGTAGTCTACTAAAAAACTTCCGTCTCACACTATGAGTAAAAAAAGAAAAACGGCACAGTGGAAATGTACTTATAACAGACAGGTGAGCTGAGACTTTGGAATAGGAAAACCTGGATGTAGTGCGATTGAAGGAATGTGAGAATCGGTAACTTGAAAGTTTTTGGAAACATTTTGTTGCTCGGTAGCTTCCAAAACAATCTAGTGTTTTGAAACAATAAAATTGATGTACCAAACAGAAGTTGATTCAATTCCACATATGAAAATTCCTATGTATTTTATCGGTGCAGAGAACATGTCGCATTATGAGGGGACAATTTTGTGTGCATCTGTCGAAGGACCAAACAAAATTAGTATCAAATGGAGGTGCGCACAATAAAGGGGTGCATTATATCGAAGATTTACTGTAGGACAACTAAAAAACTAGACCATAATTCAGTATACAGATGTAGCGACAGTTGACGAAAAGAAAACAAATAAGTGGAAAAAAACTCACGAAAAATTATGGATTAATTTAATTATACAATAAAGGTAGAATGTGATGCTTTACTCATTATACTAAATCAATAATACAGTAAGGCCCGTAAATAGCAATATAAAAATACAGTGTACCGGTATTCTAAAAGTCAATAAGTCACTAATCTGGTGAATGACTTGCGAGCTTCTCGAGAGTATTTAGTATATTATATGTACGATACGCGTATTTCAATGAGTGCGCCTCTTCGAAAAAATGAAATGACGCCCGATAGTAATTCCGATAAGAGACCGCTAGCCGCCACTTCTCTCTTTAGTACTAGTCTTCTGAAGTTTATTAGGTCCATTTGTTCTCGCATCTTGAATGGGCATTAAATAGCTTCATAGGCAATGGGCTTAAATAACAGACGAAGATATTATTTTTGTAGAGGCACTCTTGAATATTGAGAAACCATTATTTAGCTCCTAGATTTAGAAGTTCTTATTTCAGAATTTAATCGAATGTGAAGGGTGTGGCGTGAGTTGTCGGTCAAAAGGGTTACATTTTTCGACTACAGTATCGACCCCGTTAAGGTACACCTTAAATATATTTGACAAAAAATTTTATGATACAATCTGAAAAAGTGGTCAGTAAATTCATTATTTTTGCCCCTCAAAAATATACTTCGATAAAGAGATGATGAGAAAGATGAGAGTTATTCAAGTTGTGGATGGACACCTGGAGCTTATTTCACTTGATTTAGATAAGAAAATTGTGTAATCATAAAATGTAGGATCACTTACTCGTAATTTAACTTTGTTACGATGTTGGATCAGGCGTACTTGTATAGGTATGTGTTGAAGAGCGTCTCGGACTGAGGGCATTTTTCAATTCTTAATCTTTTGGAATGTCAAAAAAAGTCAAACCCGACTTTCCCTTCGAAGTGCCATTGGGACGAAAAATCGATTTCGCGGCAATTCTCGTGCAGTTTGTAAGAAGAAGAAGACTGCTTAACCGCATTGTGCAATTTACGCGCGGATATACTCACGCAGAGAGCAGGCTGTATCGTGGACAGTCGAGCAGTATATAAAAAACGCATTTGTTCTGAATTATGTTATTATACCATTAAATTATGTATTGATATAAGAATCATTAAATTTATTATGATAGATATAGGTACGCGGCAATTGCGATTGAGTTGGAGGTTTGTTTTATTTAAAAGGAAGGATGTGTTCTACTCGACCAAGAAACATGTTTCATAGATTAAACCACATTCTTATTCGATTTGTACTTTTAAACTAGCGCTGATGTTTTATATTTCTTATATGAAATATATCACCAGTCACAACCGGATTCTAGTTATAAACTCATAAATACGCGGCCGTTTGTCTTTTATTTTAAATAGAGAGGATATTTCCTTCATAGACTATCTAGATACATACTCACAGTCGGTGCTCTGAAATTTTGCTGTTTATGCACGTCTGA
This sequence comes from Aspidiotus destructor, assembly GCA_035079395.1. Lineage (NCBI taxonomy): Eukaryota > Metazoa > Arthropoda > Insecta > Hemiptera > Diaspididae > Aspidiotus > Aspidiotus destructor. The sequence continues at coordinate 728,976 of JAVHKZ010000014.1, forward strand.
TATCTTCTTATCGCGATAATTAAACTGAATTCTGCATGATGAGGTAATCGCGTATCCACACGTCTCGTTCGCGAGGGCGGACCTGATGAACGTATGAGTGCCCAAATAACTCGTGAAAACCTCTGAAAAAAACAAAAATTTTATCATTGGCGCGATAAACAAATTTTATGCTGATCTCATGTCTTCGTTAGTTTCTAATTGTTTTTTTATTTTGTGACTTGATTTCATTTGTACCCTTCCGTCTCTCATTGAGGACACTGAAGCGTCGTTAACACCAGCGAGGAAAACGCTGCCTTTGACTGGCTGCGTACTATCTGCCACAGTTGAACCTGTGTCTACTTTTGAGAGTGCTTCACCCGACTTCGAGTACCAACCAATTGCGAGTAGCTGCGAGTAGCTCGCTAGTGTTAACGACGCTCAACGATACGACGATGACAAAAGATGATTGGCAAAATCAACTGTAAGTATTGTCACAAAACTACTTTCATCCCAACTCCTATATGTATGATTCTCTGCCGAAAAATTTTGAGCGTACAGAAGTGGGGCATGCATACCAAAGACAGAAGATGCGGTAGCCTTTGAAAAATAAGGCAATAGGAAAATGTTGCATTGCCACTCGTAAAAACAAGACAGCAATTTGTTACAAAAACAGAGCAATTGTAAAAGAGGAAGAATTAAGATTTCAGCGTTACAAAAGAATTAAAATGATGAGTACCATCTGGAGTCAGGTCATAACTGCAGCCTGAATTGCCTATACTAAAATTAACTTTACCGACGACAAAATGAATATCTGGACGACAGCAACATTTTATAGGTTATGAAGATTTTGAAGAAACCTTACAAGTATACAGTATATCTAACGCGAGTTTCCTCCAAAAAAGAGCATGCCGAAATGGAGTCGAGTTGCTCACAAAGAAAGAGTGATAATATTTTTTATTTGAGACTGCGGCATTATTACTTAATGATGAAAATTTAAAACCTGTAACACTCTCCTCTTGCGCGTACGTACACTCTAATACTGAGAGTTTGGTCGTGAAAAATGCGATCGCATTACTATACCGCAAACCACACCATCGGCATACTAATTTGTATTCCGTGTGTTCAGAAGCATTCTAGCTTCTTCGTATACTGTATGTACTAGGTAAGTTCATGTACGGAGTATTTTATACTTGTATCATTATTATTTTCTTTCTTTCTTTCTTTCTTTTCAGACTCGGTATTGCCATTTCAGAGGAAAAGAAGAACGAATGAAGAAGAATATGCGATATAGAAGCGCGGCTAATGGATGGTAATGAAGAGTCGTGATGATCATATTAAGCGATATTCTTCAAAATTGATTGATGGGCAAAGACGAGTTCATGATGTAATGCTGCTACGCGAAATCGACAACGGTAGTAGAAAATATGTACCTACCTAATATTTTACCAAAAATTAGTATGGAAAAAAATACGACTGTGGGCTAATCTCGATTATTATCAAAATGAATCGGGTTGATTGTTTCCGCCACTGAATTCGTACGTATTCTTACACGGAACTACTGTACTGTAGGTATCTTTTATATGTGCTACGTGAAAGGAGCAAAACGCGTTTTTTTTCCCCTTACGTTTGAAAGGTTTATCATTACGCTACTGACGTTACGTTATTTTAAAAAATTGAAATGCTCAAAGAATTCTGAATTGTAAATGTTTATCTGAATCATAAATTTTAATTTTTTGCATATTGGCCTACTGACGTGCTAGAGAAAAAGACAGTCAGCATCGTTCTCAGCGTTTATAATACTCTTGGTAAGTTCTCGATTGTTCATGTACCACTAGATAGCTGTTGGAAAATTATTTGAAGATTCTATTCTTAGGAATTTCGGTCATGAAACGCTGTAGATGACCTGTCTTTTCCATTTTGAGTGCGAAAGAGTGAGCTCATTGTTATGGAAACTGATATAAACCATAAGAAAAGGGTGTGGAGTTACAAATTGCTGTGTAGCTAGAAGACGCGAGAAAAAAAATTCAATTTTTTTTTCTTTTTTTCAGTCGAGTGCTTGTGGTATGAAATATAAAATCTGGAATAATTGTTTTTGAGAAGAGAAAGGTTTCGTGCTACTTCTTACGTATTCTTTAACATGGCGGGTGCAAGAGGATATTTATTGATCGATTTTAAAATAATAATAATAATGTAAGTTCGAAATGCAAACTTTATATACCTACGTTCCAGAATTCTAAAAACACATCGTGCTCAATTACGGAAGTTCAAGTAGTTAGATTTGCCTAAGCTAAAGGCCGCAGGAAGTTTGCCTTCGTAGTAAGTTTCTGCGAGAAGTCGATTTTGTTCACACATCAGCTTCTTCTCACTTATTTTGCTATGATACGATCGATGGAAAACGATTTTACGCATAATATGTAGTCGTATATTCGAAAATAGTATGTATAGGTATTACTATTATTTTATGCTGATAAAGTGAGCGTTTTCCCAGCGAGACAAAAATTGCGATTTGAGCAAGAGTATTGTAAGATATTTTTTCCTGTAAATGATATTAAAAAGAAATTCAATCAACGAACACTCGAACGTCATTGGATGATTTTGCTTCTTTACATGATGTTGAAGCGGCGTTTTGACTGCATTTATAAGTGCTGTCAAGGTTTCCAAATGTCCAACTCCTGGCGGTCAACTTGATAAACCTTCCTCCTTAAAAAGGGTCGGTAAAGTTTCGCATCATTATCACGAGTTCTGAATTTTCGTTTTTGATATCGTACTTTGTTTTCGTTTTGGTTTTCAACCATTCCATTCTACCATGACTCCAAAAATTTATCCTGCTTACACCCTGAAGCTTTGTATTGAGACGTCGTGTGCCCTCCGAGGAAACATCAAGAACCTCTTTATTTCCACTTGCCCTCCCAGAGCTGTAGTGACCACCCAGACTCTAGGTAAGTGGGTCAGACAAGTGTTAACTGAAAGTGGTATCGATGAAAAGTTCGAGACTCGCAGTACCCGTCATGCAGCTACTTCAGCTGCTCAATGAGGGGGTACCACATGGACTCAATACTCAATGCCGCAGGGTTGACGTCTAAATCCGACATATTCGCAAAGTTTTACAACCACCCAGTGCGTCAGGTACCGGAGGGGTTTGCTCTCTCTGTTCTCTATAAAGCCCAACCCAAAGTTATGCCTATATCTGTTACCAACCAAGAAGCTCCTACTTAGTTCTATTCAAAACTGTGCAAAGAGAAGCGCATTCATGTTACTTTTTTTCCTTCTCTACAAAGGTTATTAAACCCCTTAATTGTTATTTCTGTTTTTTCCAAAGTTACTTTGAATTATCACCCAAGCTGGGTGATGATTCAATAAGTTATTGACGTCATAAGTCAATGACATTATGAGTCAATGACGTCATAAGTCAATGACCGATAACGTCATAAGTTGGTAACGTCATTAGTTGGTGACGTCATAAGTCGTCAATCCTTGTTCGCTTACAACATCTGAGATATACTAAATTAGATTTACACTAGGCCAAGAAGCGGGGCAAACGAGCGAAGCGAGTGAGGCCCCCTAATCTCATCAGCCTGAAATATACTTGAGTAGACTTACAGTTGACCAACAAGGCTCATTAGCCTGAAATATTCCAAGGTAGACTTATACTAGACCAAGAAGCAAGACAGATCAAGCGAGTGTGCCCCTCTATGCCTTAGCCTGGAATTCTAAAATATTTCTGTCTCGCATTATCCACAACATATCTGATTGGGTAAAATTTTGGAAAGACATGAAACATGATCTTAATTTTTTTGGCTGCGCAAAGAAATCCAATAGCCTTAAAGTCATTAGCCAAGATCTGTTTTTTTTTTTTTTTTTTTCAAATCATCGTAATTTTATTGCTTTTTTAATCTTTTTAATTTCTTGAATTTGCTTCTTCTCCATTTGCTTGATGCCCCTAAAATGCTAAGGCCCCGGGAACTCTTCCGGTTTCCCGGCGGCTCAGAACGCCACTGATACCAACAAAATGAAGAGAGAAGAATTTATTTTAAAATCATCAAACTTGAACCCTTATATATCTGTCAGAAGGACTTCCGTTCCATGAGAAATACATCTCTTTTCACTATATCAAGAATTTGAGGCCTATAGACCAAATCTATTTAATCAGAGATGAGGGTACATCGTAACAGTTTTCCAATTACATTTTACTTTTATTATTGTATCATGTGATGTGGTCTGCGATAAGGAACATGAAGTCGTATGGTGAATACTCCTCGTATAAAATTGACCGTCAAATTAAGCCTGTTTTACCCCAGAATATGATTGTGTACACTAGAGACTGTCATCATTGACTTCGATGATCCTTCAATCAAACGCTTTACACAATTTTCTTCGTGTAAAATGGAGTTTACGAGAAAAGCCAGTTTTACTACGGGAGCTGTCACCGTACAATTTCATATCCCTCATCGCAGAGCGCATCCCGTTATTGTCTCTTTATGATGTCTATTTTTAACTCTAATTTGTAATTGGTCGATCTCGTACGAACGTGTTGAATTTTTATTAATCATTCTCTTAGAATCTACACACTGACATGACACCAACAACATCAGGACTCGTGTATAACATGAAGAATAACTATTTTTTAAAGACGCATCGATTCTATTAAGTTGAAAATTTGTTTTTCACTCACTCGAGTGTTGAATAATTTGTTGAATACAGCAATCATCAGATAAATTAGATCAAATTGTCAACATCGACAAGCCTGTGAGACAATCTTCTGGTGTTTTCATGATCGCATCCCTGTAAGGTGATTTATAGAGCCAGACATACTCCATGCGCCAAAATAAACCATACCTTGAATTCTTTTAACGTTTATAATTATTTTCAAAGGCAATCACGTTTGGTTCTCAATGCGGCACTAATGACAAAATTTTACGTTCCATCAAGAAACCAGCGACGACTTGTTTGAAATATTTGTGTTCTTAAATACAAGAATTACTTCATTATGTTTCATCAAAAGTGCTTTATCTATGTGTGCACGTATTGTAATATTCGTTTCATATTATCATTATAATATTTCCTTATTTTGTAGTATGCTATACCAGTAATAAGTGAGGGTCGTTTTCCTTTTCACCGGCGTCAAAAAGGGGATTCCACTCGTCTGCCTTATGGCCACATAAATTAAAATTCTGTTCGTCTTTGATACGAGTTTTCAGTAAGAAGAAAAGTCAAGCGATTATAACATATTAGAAAAATTAATGATCTACGTATTTGGTTGTATAAAATACAGTATATACTTTGCTTCGAGATGAACTCTCTTTCCCTTCTTTTTACGTAGGCTTCGAAAAAATTAGAAACAATTTAGAAATCTACAGTCGAAGAAAGGAACAATGCTATCGTTTGAACATGGTGAGTGGTTAATAAAAAAACTTCTCATTACGCGGGAAATGGTATTATATCGATGTAGACTTTGCGCCTTCATCCTACTCTATAGTGTATGAAAACATTCAAAAATGCTAAAGATAATGCGAGTGTAATTTGTTCATCAAACATCTTCAAGCTAAGAACACATGTACAGAAGGTGGCTCATCTTTTACCCTCTCAGTTTTCTGGATTCCGAACGTTCCCCACTACTGCAGCCTATACCTTTTTTGAAATCATATCTTTAGAAATACAAGTCAAATAACGAAGTTACAAATATGTTACTAATATTGCATAGTAGAACGCCGTAAATCCGGAGCCCGTAAGCGTACGTTTCTCATCATTTTTTTTTCTCTCTAATTACGTGATGGTCTTACTAGCCTTCCGCTTGCTAACTCAAGAAATTCACCACTTCTACTATAGAAATACCAACGAGTTGATATTTACTAGTACTTTTTCGAAAATGGGAACCTACACCGACAAATAAGTTTTTTCTATCAACGGCTCGCATTATTTTACACAGAATTCTTCTCCCTGTACCTACTTAATTATTAATTAATTTATCTACGCACAGTATTCTACTTTTTGAAATTTTGATTTTTGATGCACTTTATTTGTTTCAAAAATACTAATTACGGTTGCTTATCTTACAATGCAATGTTCACGAGATCATTTATAGAATCATCGAATTGTATCAATATCACATTATATTAATCATCATACTTTAGATGGAAATAGATCTTTATATTTTGTAAGGTGCATTACGAATTTTCGCGGGAATTTTTATCCCTGACCAATAAATCGTGATTGATGACACATATAGGTAGAGACATATACAGTAAATAAATACCGTATGCAACATTTGTGTTGTATATTCTCTATAGGCAGCCGTGCAATCCACGTGTTTGCCGCGCACAACATAATATCGTACAGTTAGAATTTTTCCGTATGAATGATATAGACTATTACCAGGTGTAGTGTGTGTTGTAGTCTCACTTCATTTTTCTTCTCAAATACTCCTTCTTTCAAGCAGCTACCTGTGAGAGAGGAATATTTCATGACTGTACGGGTTTTGTATCTGTACTTTATCTGATGCGAAGCACGATTTTTTCTCGATTTTTCATTCCGTATACTACATTTGGATTCCTTGATCATGTATAACGGATGAACTTGTTACTTCGTCTAAGCATCAGTTTGTGTTTGTCATCTAAATAATTATTTTCGTGAACTGGTGCGATAATATAAGAAAATTTTTAAAATTATTTTTGAAACGCGAAACATTGCACGCAATAACGAGTAGAAATAGATTGGTTTTCATTTTATAAGAGTCGCCGGATTATGATACCGCAATATTCGCGTCATCGCTTCGTTTTGTGTAAATGGTATAAGTCAATCTCGATATCAGATACTTCCTCAATGACTGCGCGCATAAACGCGCCTGATGGATTTATTCAGTACGCGAGAACGCTTGTGACAATGACATAGTTCTGAAATAACCAAGTAAAACGATCTATTATAATCCATATCGTATTACATTCGCGGCTTCTAAAAAATTATGGATACATTCTGCCATCATCGCCGCGCGAATTCTTCGGTATCTTCTTTTTCAGCGGATCGATTTTCATCCGGGTCAGCCCACTCGGTCTTGATCATAAGTACTGTCGGAAAAAAGAGTATAGTCCTTAGCACAATCTGAAACTCATTGCTAGGTTTTGTATGATGTCACTATCACATTTTGCTCAGCCGTCTCACTTCTTCTGTGCTCTTCTGCCAACAAAATATCTCGGTTACGGTCGATACTTGTCAATATAATTCCGAACGAACCAGTAAACGCGGTAGGCTCGAAATTCCTAATGAGAAGATTTACGAATATGAAGATCTATTTACTTGCGACGAAAAATGAGTTCGCGTACGAAAAACAACGAGTCAAGAGAATTGAAATCAACGATGTATTCAGGGAGAAAAGCACACGAATTGATGTCTGCAAAGTTGTTTTTCGTGAAATCAAAAAGAGTTAATTCATCGTCAATTTTTATGCTCGAATGTTTGGGAATATTTTGTATCCGAGTTATACATGAATTTTAAGTCCATTGTGACTAAGCATTCCATGAGTGAGTTTAAAAAGTTATTTCAATCGATATAGGATATGACGTTGAATCCATAAGAGTCTCTTTTCCTGTTTTAACCATTATAGAGGAGGTCTTTCTGCGGTATTTGCAACTGAAGTTTACTCTTTGGAGTACCCCCTCTCGAAGATGTGACGTGTCATTAGAACAACGTGAATGAAAATTTAGAAAGCCTAGTTCAAGCTAAATGGACGGGTAAAAGAGAGTCTGTCTAGTGTGGACATTTAAATTTTAGGAATCAGGAGAACAGGAGAAAATGGCACTTATTTAAGCCATAAGGAACGTATTAAAGAGGAGTCTGTTCAAAGTGTTAACAAATGGATTATTTATAGTGTTTATGGCACATACTCTTCTTTCTCAAAATAAGTGAAACTGGTATGTTGTCAGCCTATACGGTAGAAGACTGAAAAAAGGTAAAATTTTCTGGCGGAGCCAAATAGAGAAAGATCATGTTCCATGTCAAGTCCAGTATAGACCTATATAATCAAGCAGCCAGCGACGGACTTGGCTCACGCGCGGACACAAGCATACTCACGCGCTGACCTTTTTCTAGCGTGGAACCCGCTATCCATTTTGTTAGGGAGATTACATCCTCAGAAAACGTCCGTGTCCGGGAATTTCTGTGAACTGCGTGACGTGACGTGAAGTGTGGCGGCCTATGACGTCATCAATGACCTTGACCTACTTTAGGGACTTGGAAAAATTTCAACCTCCAGTCGGGATGCCTTATGACGTCATCAATGACCTTGACCTACTTTAGGGAATTGGAAAAACTTTAACTTCCAGCCTTCATTGTATCAGGCCTAGTATTGTTAGTGGGATTACATCCTCAGAAAACGTCCACGTCCGGGAGTTCTTGTGAACTGCGTGACGTGACGTGGGGTGCTTTATGACGTCATCAATGACCTTGACCTACTTCTGGGACTTGGAAAAATGTCAACTTCCAGCCCGGATGCTTTTTCTTGTTAGAAGGATTACATTCTCAGAAAACGTCTGCGTCCGCGTCTGGGAGTTTCTGTGAACTGCGTGACGTCACGTGTCGTGTGGCGCCTTTTATGACGTCATCAATGACCTTGACCTACTTTAGGTACTTGGAAAAATTTCAACTTCCAGCCGAGATGCTTTTTTTTTTGGTTAGGGGGATTACATCCTCAGAAAACGTCCGTGTCCGGGAATTTCTGTGAACTGCGTGACGTGACGTGAAATGTGGCGGCCTATGACGTCATCAATGATCTTGACCTACTTTAGGGGCTTGGAAAAATTTCAATTTCCAGCTTTCATTATATCAGGCCTAGCATGCAGTACATTAAAAAGAGCCCAGCCAACTCATTTTCTGAGGGGGCATTTTCGCGCCGACGTGATTGCGAGCGGGGGAGGTTGCGGGTTCCCCGCTGCCATTGCAAACCTGCAATGGCCTCCAATTTTTTTCTTTTCCTTTTCTTTTTATTTATTCAAAGAAGTTTTCGCGCGTGGACATTTTGGCGCGCGGACGCAAGCAGTTGCATGTGATGATTGTGCCTTAATCCACCGCTGGAAAGCAGCCTAGTTTAGGCCTAATACCTGTTCATTCGCGGTGGTCAAATTTCACGCAACTCATAGTGTTACCGGGTTTAATATCGTACTAAATTACAAGTCACAAATCTATATACATGGACAAACATAGTAGCAACGTTCGACAGGAAAAATGTTGCACTTCTTCTGATTTACATGATGCGTCACCTCTATCATCTATGCGTAATATGTTACACACTGTTGTAAAGGTATACATTGATGTTGGAATAAAGCGTCTTCTTAACACATAGACTCAGAGTATTACCCATATGTCTTCGGGCGTTTGCAAGGAAATTAAAAGTAAAGATCTTATATATCAATCTCGATAATATCGATACATTGATATCCATTATATCGATTATTGATCTCGATTGTATCGAAATATCGATTCTATATTTGGCTGGCCTTCCGCTTCAACAACTAGTATACTGTATAATATTAGGTCTAGTATAATGAATGAGGGATGAAATGTTTTTACGAGTCATATTATCGAAAGTAAATAATTTACAGACACGTAGGGTTACAACGTGTCTGTAAATTATTTACTTTCGATAGTATAATGAAAGCTCAAAGCTAGAATATAGCGATCATAAAGCTAGTATATAAACTGGGCAAGGTGAACTCGCGGGATGAACTCGCAAAATTTCAAATCACCCTCGGAGAGACGAGGGCGAAGGGGGGGGGGAGGACACTCGGAAAATTTCAAATTAGGGTCAGGTCAGAGTGAAGACATAAAACATATCAAAAGAGGCGATCTGTGGAATAGTACGTTTTTTGCATCAGTTGCGTTCATTGTGCAGTAATTGACAACTTACAGTCCTGCATGCAGTAAAAAAATAAAAATACTGTGAAAACCGAGAACCCGCAATTTCAGGTCTCGCACGAGTCTAACGGCTCGACTGAGGCTCTCCGAATCGAGATTTTAGCGAGAAACCCGTTCCACAAAAAGATTTTCGTCCTCCGCCCAGATTTCTTTCTGAGAATATGCTTATTCGAAAAACGTAAGACGACCTTATGATCTATTCTGAAAACTCGGAAAAATATTGATTGCATCCGACTTTTTCGGAAAATGGAACATTCTGACTTACCTTGGAGCCTTGAGAAAATATCGATCGCGTCTGACTAGAAAAAGCCGTTCCATATCCTGAAGCCCAGATTTTTTTCATCTTCAAGTATAGAAATTTTGAGGTTTGAAAAGGCGAACTTGAGAGATTTTCGCTTATGGAAGGACGGACCTAGAAAGAGTGTGACTCATCGTACTCATGCATTCGAAGTACGGATCTTACGAATAATATCATTAGTAAAAAAAAATAATAACAAAAGCTTTTCAGTGTCCTTGATTAAGGTCGAATTGAACGTACGTGAACGCAGGATCTTCTAAATATGTATGTACTTTCAATGAAAGTTATCGCGGGTTCTGCGCTAAAAAGAATAAAAAAACCGAAAAAGTACGTCTTTTATGAGTTGATATTGAGATGTGGATGCAGGTAATGATGTGTGTTACCTACCTTGAAGTGGCCTCAAATGATCCACTGTGACCCACTCACTAAATCGTGACTGTTTCCACTAATTGAAAGAGGTTAAAAAAAGCCAATTAATATTACTGATTATTATCGAAGAATCTTCAAGTTGGTGTCCGATTCGGAATGATGGATTCCACCAGCAAATCAAATGTCTCTCGACGTGTTGTGTTGTTTATAGGTACTTCGAAAAAAAGGCGCGCGCGTTACCGTAACATTCGCGATGCAATATACGATATAACTTGAAGCGAAGCCGGCGCGATATTTTCCTATGTACAAGCATCTACGACGCGACGTTGTTGGAGAAGCACCTTGCCAATCCCATTTGCAGTTTCGAGCCGCCCACTGGTTCGTTTAAATTGTATTGACAAGTGTCGTTTATAACCGAGAGCCGAATGGTTAATCGTTGTACAAAGCACACGCGTCGTATGGCACCGTAACGAATAAATAGTTGTCACGCGGGATGTCTCGAAATCTCGATTGCGAATGCCGATCTGTGTGAGACACGAAGGAAGAGAGAAATAAAAAAGGAAAGTGTCTCTTTGTTTTCTCATACTAGTGATTAATTATAAAATGTACAGACATATTTCCTATATCTGTAGTCGAATGTGTAACGGTTTATTCGATCAACGCGCACGCCAACTGACGTGACACCGTGTAAACGATAGAAGATCGATTGGCTTGTACGAAATGGATGACGTCGAAGCAAATTCTTTAGTAATTGAAGATGATAATTTTCTAATCGTTGGCGTCGAGATTTCTGAACCACTTTATACTGATTTTTTTGTTAAACTAGTTGTAATTTACGATTTCTCATATTTATTTGCAGTTTCGGCGTGTGAAACATATTGTGCATCCTCCTCTATGATAAACCAATTCGAAAAATATAAAATAAGAAAATAAAATTGAAATAAACGAGCGTCTTTCAACTTAGGAAAGGAATATTTGTTTTGGAAAAAACTTCCTTCTCTCACAAAATGAAGAAAATTTGATCTAGAGAGGGGGGGAGAGGGTACACAGAGAAATCTATTTTGGATTGACAAATTTCTATACATTCTTATGTTACATACTTCGTTCTTTCATCTTGAAAAAGTCAAGACTATTATTTTTTCTTTACCCATAATACGACAGAAGGACCTGCAGGTCAAGTGTGATACAGTGAAGAAAAGCGATCAAGGATGGAATAGTTATTTCCGTTGAACGACGGAAGAGCATACAGAGAGGTACTTTGACCACTCTTCTTGCTTCTTGGTAAGCTCAGAACTTTTGTATTCAAATTGTCAGTTACTAAGAATGATAATTTGAATTCATCCGTGAACATGAACAGGTCGTGCCGCAAAACTCCGGAAGCACGGCTAAAACCTTGTAATCGAGCTAATGGAAGCAGGTGGGTTGAGTGTAAAAGTGGACTCACAGGATTCTCGAAAAGTTCGATATTGAAGCTTATCTATGTTTTGATTAGCTAAGATTGTTTTTTGAATCGAAGAGAGACCTCTGAAAGAATGTTGTGGGAGCTCTACATCGAGTAGTAAGAAATTGTCGAACGAATTAAAATATTGGATATATTTCGAGAAAAATAATAGAGTAGTCAGTTTTGGGCTCGTAATAGGTACCTACCTAGTGAAAGTCGTAAAAACTGACGCAGAATAATTTCCAAAGGATGGAAAACGAAAGTAATTTTCTTGATGACGATGATGATTTCTGGCGGTCGAGCAGTTTTTAATAACAGTAGGTTTTTCTTGACCACATGAGCGACCCTCCGGTGATGATTTCGGATCCTTATAGATTGGATTTTTTTCGTTTGTGAGCTCGATATGACCGCGTCGGAATTGTTGAAACCTCTGTCTTGCACGCTGATATACATTTCAACTTTTTCCTTCGAAAGGTATTGTATCGCGTGAGTTCCTTCATCTACGTGTGATGTCTTCACTGAATAAATGTGCTCCCATTTGCCTTAGGCACTGCGCGTCGTCTAATTCGTCATACGTCGAGTTCAGCGGGTCGTGATTGTGCATAAAAAGAGGATACGCGAGCTCGCAGTTAAAGGATTATATTTCAACGACCCGAGGCCTACAATTAAGATGGCATATCATTTCAATTTTCTTTGACAGATTGAAGTCAGACCTTCTCGTTATACTGATACGAGTTGTCGCCGCGATGTATTGGTGTCAAGGTTACTATTTACAGGCGCGTAATGATTGAAACGAGCATTATAACGGATCGAGATGCGAAATTAACATTGTTGATATACATGTACGCGAATGCGTTCACATTATAAAAGAAGTGAACGCAGTGGTTTCGCGCACCACAAGATAGTTCATACTTACTATGCGCGTATCCTCTTGACCACCTTAGAGAAAATATTCCAATTTGGTACGATCGGGAACTAGTTTATGTAGCTATATTATACAGATATAGAGCCGCCTGTAGAATATTGACCGCGCACGGCGCATACTAAAATAACAATTAATTTAGGTAACATTACGCCTGACGCCTTTCGCGTACGCTACATTTGCATTTTAAGCACTTTTTGAACGATACACTGCGCACTGCACTGATGTCTTATGCTGTACAACCTATAGATACCTAGATGAAGAGCCCTCATATACTGTACAGTATACCGGATGAGAGTTCGCGTTTCATTATTAATTTTGACGCGAAGAATGTCGACGATGATAAATATGTGGCTAATTTTCACAAACACGTTTGACAATAATTAACAATAAGATCGACCGACGAGTGAGCAGTACAGCCATTTCTATATAACAAGTACTCTCTATTCGGCTCTTCCAATTACGAAATTAGAGCAATACATTATGTTGAATCGTTGTGAGTTTTTTTAGCGTGCATAGGCTATATTTCGTGCCTCATCGTAGCTACAGGGCTGTGTTCGTTTGAAAAGAAAGAAGCATTAGAAAAAGAACAAAACCAAAAACAACGTTGGCACGTATTATACGTTTATTCCGCCTTCTTTTAGCATCGTTCATCATGTAATCTGGTTGCTTATGTACATAAATGGGCCCGGGTCACAGACAATTTTAATCATCTGTCAGAAATTAAGCATCTATAGTAAAATTTATGAGATGCAATTTGACGGCATAATTGCAGTGTCGGGGTAGCGTTTGTTTCAGTCTGCGGTCGTCGCGGCGGTAATCGATCCGTCTGGCCCCGATGAGCTTTATTCGCCGAGTTCCGAATTCTTTTTTTCTTTTTTTCTTTTTTTCTTTCTATCCCGCCACTTTCAACGTCAATGATTGATAAATATTGTAAATAAATAGACTTCTGATGGGAGCTAAACACTTTGAACGAACGACGTACGATCATAAGTTATGTGCGGGCGGTGACGTCGATTGCAGTAAATTAGTAGGAGACTCGTTCTATAATTTGTAAAGTGCTAGCTAGCACTATTTGGCAGAAGACGAAAGGTACTTTTCAACAAAGTAATGCTTGAAGAGAACAAGGTTTTGCATAGGGACACGCGCTAGCCGCTGATGGAGCCGCCTACAATATTAGTTGCGTACATTTTACTTCGATCAACATTCTCGAGAGTTTATTAATGCTGCGGTTGTGCAGAATAAAACTTTCATAGAAAATTGCCTCCGCGTTCAAGTTGACATAAAACAGTATATGAGTCAGGACAAGGTGTATACCGGCTGTCAAATTCATTGTTATTGGAGCATAAATGCGAATATGATAATATGGGAGGTAACATCTGTTGAAGTCGTTTGTCCTATACAGCCTATCAATAGTGGAAGTTAGCTTGGTAAACAAACATGTACTCTAGGGTTTGAGGTGATTGCGAAAGTCGGTGAGTATTCGATCACTCGATGTCGAAAATATTTTAGATGAATTAATAAAGGAGCTACCTATAAGGACGGGAGGTAATTCAAAATTATTTTTCTTCATCCTTTGACCCGTATACAATAGTAGGTATAGATAGCTAGCTAGATATATAGGAAGAATTGCGATCGAGCGAAAAATTGTTCCTAGCAAGTGTTGCGCAGCCTTTGTCGAGTGTGTAGCGTTGATATTTATGATATCCATTTCACCGACGACGTTTCTTCGTTTATTTTGATATACGTAAGTACAGGACGGACGCTGGTAATAACAGTCACGTATTCGGGTTATGGTAGAAGGAAATCGCGCGGTAGCGTAAAGCCGTATTCCGCGCGCAATCTCAAAAGCGTCAATAAAATACGGGTTCCAGTTTCGGTAGCGCTGTTGAAGCTTGTGCATTCATCTATAAATCTATGTACATATACACTGCAACGATATCGCAGAGTATAGACTTCATGTACTTCTGGTACTGGATGAATGATCACATCTAACTACACGTACATGGGCTATATATACTGTATATACTCGTATTCCTCGCCACAACCAGTCGCAATATGATTATCTTGTAAACAGGCTGATACATTTATGAAAGAAGATGAGAATTTTTGCGAACAACCGCGGACGGATTTCCTTTTTTATATACGATCTTTAATTAAATTTAATAAATCACCGGACTCCTACGTAGGTAGCTGCGATTATATTTTCATACCGTGGAAACGATGTCCGCTGCGAAGCAACTATTGAACGTATACCTGTTGCTCCATATTTACTTACTCGAACTTCCGACATCTTCGACAGAGTTAGCTCATTAATTATTTACGAGATATTGGCACAAAGCCTGGTATATACGCACTTTACGTTCGCGCTATTCAGCGTTTTAAAAATACTACTGTATTCGCTTGTGCAGTCTACGTATACATATACTGTACTTCGTTTACAGATATGTGTAGCACACCACGCCGGCGGTGTCAGATTGCGCGATGGAATTACTTACGTTGCTGATTTTAGAAAATTGAAAAATCATGTCATCGAGCCAATATGTGTGAGTGAGTACCGCACCGTACAAAATTCGAAGTGGAAAGTTTTTCTCATAGGTCGCGACAATATTGTGTTTCAATGAATTAGAGATAATCCTCGGTGTATCTAATCACGCACGTATACACACTCATAACTCATTTTGGATATTCCATTCATTTTTCCCTGTATACGAACCTTATGTGCAAATTCGCATTTTCCAAGATTTTGTAAAAATGCGCGATCAGTTTCAAGATGGAGAAATTAAAATCATCTTGAAGAATGATTTTTACACAAGCCGAACGAGGGAACAAAGATTATTATCCTTGGAGGGAAGAAGCGAACGTTATGTGAAATTCAGTAGATGAAACAGACAAAAAAGGGAACGACGTGGATTCGTTGAATGTTCGGGTTTTAAGACAGAAGAAACGAATGGGAGGTCTGACATAATTCACGCATGTTTAGTCAACGCTTCATCCTCTATTTGAGAATCCATCCTCTTCCACTTCATGTCCTGGGCGGCTATTACGACCCAACGTCACGTTTTTTTATCACCTCTTTATCACGCTTAACGAGTGGTGGGAGGGTGTCGACAGGAGTGATATAGAGTGATGTATAGGTGATAAACATTCTTTGTCGTTGGTCGTAATTGGGACCTTGTGCTACTTTTGTACTAGCTTCATACTCGCCCTGTATGAAATTCATACTAAACCTATATCAAACTATTCAGGAAAACTAGGATAAGTAATCCTTATTCCCGGCTGTACCCCCACATTAATAATGATATTTTTTAGGTTTATATTAAGTCTATTTATCAAGATATTCGGGTTAAGTCTGGCTTAGGCCTGTACTAAGCTACTTCTAGATTTCTACTAAGCCCGTACTAGCTCTCGCAAATGAGCCCTTGGGCCTTAAACTAACACAGTACTTATACTATTCTTCATTTCTTTTTTTTTGATGCAGCTTAGTAGACGTATGAAACATAATCTTTTTCCAAAAAATGTTATCGAAAAAACTGTTTATCATCAGTTTGCTTCTCTTCTAAAAGAAAGACTTTTTTTTTCGTTCTAAATAAAACTTCTGTCAAATCAGTTTTTTCTTAACAAGTGCGAAAAACATAGTATTTTCTGCTCCAATTTGCTGAAAAATAGCGTACGAAATTAAACGTCGATCACCGACTCTCGCGAATAGCTTCACTCAGCATCGTCTCGTTTCACAAACTTCGTGCTCGTTCGGCAATCGTTCGTTTTTCCAAACTAATTGCGTAAACACCAAAATATTTTTTGTAGCTTGATGATCTTGACTTAGTTAAGAATTTCAGAAGCTAATTACGTAAAAGATGGAAGTGAGGAAAAATTTAACTGACCTATTTGGGATTGACGTTACCAGCTATTTTACAGAAAGAAGAATTCGAAATACCTAAGAAATCTTCTGGCGGAGCCAAATAGAAAAAGATCATGTTTCATGTCAAGCCCAATAATATAGACCTATACAGTATAGTCAAGTAACCTAGTTTAAGCCTAATACCTGCTCACTCTCGTGGTCAAATTTCACACCACTCATAGACTCAGAGTACAAACAGAAATTATTTATGTATTCGATCGTTTGCAAAGAAATTCAAAGTAAAGATCACTTGAATTAATCTCGAGAATATCGATGTTAAAATACATTGATATCTATTATATCGATTACTGATCTCGATTGTATCGAAATATCGATTCTGTATTTGGCTAGTCTTCCGCTTAAACAACTAGTACTTTGTATACTGTATATTAGGTCGAGTATAATGAAAGCTCAAAGCTAGAATATAGCGATATCATAAAGTCAGTATAAACCTAGTATATGTTTATAACTAAGAGAGGGAGAGATGATGATTAAGGGGTATTGAATTTCTTGGCGCGGCCAAGAAGATAAAGATTATGTTTCAAGTCTTTTCAAAATTTTGCCCAATCAGATATGTTGTGGATAATGCGAGACAAAAATATTTTAGAATTCTAGGCTAAGGCTTTAGAGCGGCACACTCGCTTGATATGTCTCGCTTCTTGGTCTTATATAAGTCTACTTTAGTATATTTCAGGCTGATGAGATTACTGAGCCTATCACTTTAGTATGTTTCAGATGTTGTAAGCGGACCAGGATTAACGACTTATGACGTCATCAAACGTATGACGTCACAAGCTAATAGCTTCATAATGGCTCTCAGCGTTTTCTTAGCTTAGTATAAATCTAGCCTATGCCTTTTCATTTTTATTAGGATAAGCTAGAAACTACAGCGGGGGGGGGGGGGGGGAGGGAGGCCTCGGTCTCGAACTCGCAAATTTCAGAATCACTCCTGAGAAAATCTCAAAAATTTTTGTAAGTCCCTTTCGAGGAGGGGAGGGAGGGGGCTCGGAATCGCGAACTCGCAGATTTAAAAATCACTGCCACAGTGAAAAATGAAACATGTCAATAAACTGGGCAAGGTGAACTCGCAAATTTTCGAATCACCCAAGGAGAGACGAGGGTGAAGGGGGGGGGCACTCGGAAAATTTCAAATTAGGGTCAGGTCATAGTAAAGAAATGAAACATGTCAAAAATCTCGGATCAAGAAAAAGGGAAGATTTGGTGTACTTACCAAAAAAATCGTTTTTAGGGAAATACATTAATAAAAAAAACTTGTTGCCCGTATCAGGATAACCTTGATTAAGAAGGAACTTGGAAATTCTACTTGAGAATTACCTTGGTAGGGGGAGAAGACTTGAATGATTTTTGATTTGAAATTTCCAAGTTACGAATGATGTAGAAGAATACAAAAAAAAATTCCGAATCAATGCCTGAGAAGAAATTTCCAATATGGTAACGAGAAGAGATCACCCTTCTCTATTAATATACGGACCCAGAAAAATACTATAATGTGAACAGTGAGTGGCTCTGATTCCGCTTCACTTGGTTTACAGTGTAGGGCCTACAATGGTTTACAAACTTATATTAATTGAGTTCATTCGTTTTTGTTACGGCTCTTGGTATTCATAATGAAAAATTTGATTTGAGCGCAAATAATTCTTGAACCATTATCAAGCTGACTAGCGTAATACTGTACTACATATTTGGATAATTGTAGTAAAACTAAACAAATTAGCATAAGTTTAGACTCAAACCGTAAAAAATGCGATACGTTTTCTTTTAGAGCTTAAGGTGACGTTTTCCTCAAAGGTACGACTCATTATAATGTTGAGAAAGGAAATATTATACGAAGGCACGCACAATAGTTACGCTCCTTCGAATAATCTTCTTCCTTAGCGTTTTTTAGAGCTCTCCTCGTGTGAATTACGGACATTTTCAGATCTTTCAAAGTTTACATCCATTGCTAGAGGATGGCCGGGCTGCCATGTTGGATTTTTCAGGTTGATTCATTATGAACGCATTTTGATGCTCATTGAATCGAGTCTGACTGCTCACCCAATATAGGAGGTCAGAAGATGATCTGCGCACTGAAGTCTGCAGATATCACTATTCTTTTCAAGGAGGGTAGGATTTTTGAGTTCAGAAAGAAGTCCCCTCAAGTTTTTTACAGATTTATTAGCGTAAATAAACGAGATATTCGAGAGAAGAGCTGGCCGAGGTAAGGAACAACGATCCATTTTTCTTTCTTATTAGGGTCGGTATCTCAGGATGAGTAGTCGTTTTCCTGTAGCATCGAGAGCTTGAGGAATAATTCCCCTGTGAATCAATTCATCAATGTATACAATTTAAAAAGATTAGTCTCTGCTATGAGTTCGCAATGGTGTTTTGAAGACTTCAGTTGTATAAAAAACGATGAGTCATATCAAAGTAGGATGTGTGCTTTCGATTGGGGGGGGGGGGGCATCTGTTGTTATAGGAGGGTCTTCTATAGATTTCAAATTGATGTTTGCTTTGTGTATACGAGTATATTGAGTCAGAACTTGTTCCATTTTACAATCTTACTATCATCATCTTGTTAAAATGACGCCAGTCGACTCGATGATGGTTTGTTAGCCGAAAACGCACTCACTGTTGAAGAATTATTTCCGAATGAAGTGAATTTGTTTCAATAATTATTGATATGATAAGGATATTCTTATAGGTTCGTAAGGTACCAAAGATATCTGACTCGTCCTCATATTACACCGTTTACAGCAATTTTCAAGAACAGAAAACTGAAATGCTAAGATTTCTTTTTTTAATTTAAGCGAAAAGAACTACCTACGAGAAATATTTCTGGTTGCATAGATCTTTTTATGAAACTGAGATTTTACGGTATGATGTACGTTTTTCTCTCTCATTTTTGAGATCAACTTTTTAATACGACGATAATGAGTGTCGAAAATCTCAATCCATGCTGAAAATTCATTATATAGAGTCGTTTTCGTAAACACGAGTCCATCGTGAAGCTTTATATTTTGTAAGCGACTTTGGTTGGTTCGTTCCTATTTGGCGAAATTCATTCGAAAATTTCAGAATCGGAATTATAGTTAACCTTCGTTGTCAATTCAGTTTATACACGTGTTGTATATGTAACGTATGCATATATACGTTTGTAAGACGCGACGCGACTCGATACAACGCAACGCGCGCGATAAATGATCCCATCGGGATGACGACCTCCGAAGGACCTCGTAATTTTTCCAGCGCACAAGGCTCGCGACGTCGATATCCGGTTTTGAAGTGGATCGAACCACGCATTTCGTTCTGTCGAAGCTCGCGCGTAATCGAGAAAAATTAATCCTTAAACGTCATCCGGACGTGTGTAGACAACACATTATCGTACGTCGTCTGTGACGCTCTACATACGTTCTTTTATATGAAGTGATCATCCGAGGTCGTATAGTATTCCACCTACTCTTCACAGCATCTTTCATTCTTTCCGTTCGAAGACTATTTTACATTCTGTAAATGCTGTGCTGTTGGTCGTTTAATTAAGTTATTACGCTGATGTACAAAATGTATATACGTTGATTCCGCGTTCGAAATTTATGACGAGATCAATTAGTATCACGCGTCACTACGAAAGACCACCAAACAGGTACTCGAAATCAAATCACAAATCACTTGATTATATGGACGAGTAAAAAAAGCTAGTGGCTGTCGAATAACAATCGCGCCCGGCGAAATACTAAAATATTTTCGGACTAAGATACATCGCTATTAGGAAAATTCGTCGAGCGAGAATGACTATAGAACGTTGGAAATTTTTCACAATATCTGCGCGCTTGTCCTCCTACTCGCGCTAGAAGTTATACTTACGGTATTAAAAAAAGAAGGGAAAAAAATGAATATGTAGGTAATAACATTGCACGAAACCAGTTAAAACTGTCAGTGTTTTTTGCTCGTTTTCATTGTACACATTAAAAAAGAGCCAGCTAGTTCTTCTTTTTGATTGATAATGTTAACTCGACTGGATACTGAAACACCTGCAGAGAGCGTCATTTATTTTAAACATTCGTAAACGATTATTTAACATCGCGTCCGCGCCGCGGCGCGCGATTCGGCGCCCAAACTAGTACGAAATATCTGTCGCCTCGCAACAAGAAGGCTAGTTTGTCCAATTAGATTCGAAGAAGAATGCCATGTTGTCGTAATCATGTGTCGTCTAAAACGAAAATAAAATAAATATAAATGAATTAAAAAGATAATGTGCCATTGAAGACGCGCTCTACGCGGCAATTTCGTTTGCTGTCACGTGCGAAATTGCGAGTCGAATTTCTTTTTTCCGGGGCAAGAGGTGCGCGTTTAATAAACATACTCGCTGTATTATGTCAGTCCATCTGTCAGTTGTTGACTTACGAAATACTATGAATACGATCGACGCAAGATGAAACTCGCGGTCGATCAAAAAATCCTCTAGAAGCGTGGGGAAGCTCCTTTTACCGTAAACTTTATCATCGCAAAGACTCAGAAGTGTTCTTTTTCAGGGTGATTGTTATCCACACTCGCGTATTTTCATAACTTCTTTTCTGTTCCTCAATTTTTGTAGTGCAATCATCATTTCTAGTTTATGTTTTGCTTCGTTTTTTCGATAAAATATTTCCTTTTTTCTAATGAAGAGCTGCTTATGAACCACGGGCATCACTTCATAATGAATTAAGAAGCTATTGTGGATTATAGAAGAAAGTGAAACTTAGTATCATACGGAGGCTAGCAGTTGGTAGCGCGCCTGACCCTCAGCCATGTGTTGAGTAAATATCTGTATTTTGTATATATTTGGACTTTAAAGGTATCCTGTATCTCAAGAGGCTACTTTGCTAGCTTTCTCTCGTTTTCAGAAATTTGGTGCTGTTGACAATATTTCATTTTCATCCATAACATTTGAAGTGTAGGTTGAAGACGAAGAGATTGGAGATACAGACTATATAAATTACCAAGCTATCCAAAGATGGGAAACCAATAATTATAGGTAAAAACCGATTTGCACTGAATATCGA
This sequence comes from Aspidiotus destructor, assembly GCA_035079395.1. Taxonomy (NCBI): domain Eukaryota; kingdom Metazoa; phylum Arthropoda; class Insecta; order Hemiptera; family Diaspididae; genus Aspidiotus; species Aspidiotus destructor. Next base: position 750,828 of record JAVHKZ010000014.1, read on the forward strand.
TTCGCATACGAACTAACTTGACACATAAAGGCTGTATTGCAGTGAAGAACGGACTAATTCATCGGGGTTTTGCCGTTCGCAATGATTAAGGAAATAGATGGACTGTAGGGGAAAAAAATTGCAAGCTGCTTGGAATTGCCTTCATTAATTGAGTTAATCGAAGCTTACTGAGTGGTTCTTCGGGAGTTTCTTTGTTTATACTTTCTGTGATAAAAAATTAAACTTTCTTTCTCACCACTTTCGGAGTTAAATTCGAAAGTCCATATTTTTCCAAGTTGAAACGGTTTCGCCATTGAAAACCAGCCATACCTACATCAGTCTATAAACGCATGAGACACACTCAGTTGTTATTTGTGAGGGAAAACGGGTGTAATTTTCACATTTCTCTCTGGAACTCGGTACCTTTTCGTAGGCGGTTTCAAAATCTAACGACGATACTTACCTAACGCATATTAACATGGGCGTTTCACGTCTTTTCTCTGCCCCCCCCCTCCCCTCTCAAAGTCTGCATCCGGGCGTCCGCACGACCATGACCTTGGGACTTGGAAAATATACTTAACGTCGAACCTCAGCCCTACCACTGATTCCGGAATTTGCGTCCGAGTGTTCGGGCGTCTGTACAGTTCTCTAATATAGAAAATAGTATTAAACTATTAGCGAGGACCTCACTTTGTATTAGACTAGTTTTATACTAGCCTGATACTAGGATTAAACTAGTCTTGAACCAGACATACTACAGATTACTGAGCATGTCGGGTATTAATTCTTTCTAATAAAGATCTCTTTTTAAAATTTAAAACCGAATTCATTCTATAAGGGAAATTACGAAACTTTGAATTTTCATTCTGTTACGAAGGCGGCGTACGTACCAGCGAGATTTTTCACCATCATAGCCGACGTTAACCGATAATATTACCTATAGAAGATGCTAAACCAATGACCAATACTGCCCTTCGCCTAAGTTGATAACGGGGGCAATGGCGGTATTGGAAGTATCAGATAGGCGGAGTATTCCAAATATATGGGGAATAAGCCTTGTCAACTGAGGTATCGGAAAAATTGAGTTATCCATAATCGATAGAAAATATAAAAGGGAAGTGCTCGCTGTAAAATAGTTATGAGTAGACCAGGAATGAGTTAGTGAAGTTAAGCAAAATGCTATGAGGATGGTTGAGTTTGAAAACAAAATGAAATATTTGACCATCAGAAACTTGAATTTGAAAATACACATTTTGCTTTTCTACATACTACAATGCAATGACGTTATGGAATTCTCGCATCCCATAACTCTATGCAAACGATCCAATGAAGCGCTCGTAATTAGCATGCAATTCCTCTTGGAAGCGTGTTGCACCTAATCGGACTAGGTAATATAACAAAACCGAAAAGAAATGAAATTCGCCGTAGATGCGGGCATTTGTCAAGTTGACACCTACAACGTCGTTAAGCAAGAAGGCGATGTTTCGATAATGTTTATCGCGCGCAGTGCGCGTCCAATTAGACGAAATTAGTATATTGTAAAGATGCGAGTGTAACAGAGAAACAGAGGATAAAAGAATAATAATAATGATAATAATAATAATAATAATAGTGATGATGATGATAAAATAGTTCACGCCAAACTAGGTCAGTGATTGGCTAATGAAGCTTCATTGGCGTCGATGCAAAACCGTCGATCAATGAACCAATAAATAAAAGTGCCACATTTCTTTGATGCGCTCCGAGAGCTGCTAGATGAGGTATAGAAGCACGTATCCGTGAGTATACAAATATTATGAAATATCTAATAAGATCACCGTGAGCCATGACTGTGGGCACATTCTCGTTTACGCTGATTCTCGTTACAAATTACAGGTAGATGCTACCATTGATTATAACTTATTCGTAATTGCATTTGCTCTCTGTTTTGTGTACCTATGTCCGAGATGCTAGCTGGTCTTAACGAACCTTTACGAACATCGCACCGCGATACCTTTTCTACGATCTACAGAAAACGTAGTATTATGCCTGGCTGCACTCTTTTTTCGACATCACGGAGAACACGGAGATACTCTATGCAGCATCTGCAGATACCGTGTAGGTACCCGTAATTATCTCAACGATCGAATCACGCTTCCAAATCAGCGGTGCAAACGAGTTTGAAAGGGGCATCCTTTTGTTGTTATACATTTCTTCGTCGTTGTAGTACAAGAATACGTTTCCTCTTCATTCTTCGCCCCCTTCTTCCACAGTTTTTTCGTTTCTCAAAAATTATTCTCGTACTTACCGTTTATTCTCATAATACAGCCTTGAATTCGTTGCGCAACTAGTTTCACATCGATTAAAAAATATTTCGCTCTGCTCTCGTCGTAATATTTTGTTCAATTAATTATACTAGACCTATTGTTTTCCGATTCATTGTTTACACTCGGAACTGGCGAATTAAGATGCAAGTAATTGAAATATCATTATTACTAGAACGATGACTTGTCTCGTATTTCATCATCTTTTTTTTTTTTTTTTTTTTTGCAAAAAAATGTACTTAGTAATATAAGGATGACGACATTAAAGCAATTTTCAATAGAAATTCCTAAATGGCGAAAAAAACTGTCGTTTTAATTTGTATGAATTGAAATCAATGAAAAATTTTATCAGTTGTAAAGGAATAGCTCGCTAAATGCATTACGTATAGGTTAAAAAGTCGGTTGTGTTTCTTGGCTATACGGAAGCGTAACCCTATCCTTCTATTGTTTTTGTTTAAATTATGAGAAAATTAACGTGACTCATGTAGCAAAACTGTACTCCCTGAGAAAAAACTATTGTAAATTTGACTGAGAACATGTCAAAATCCGCCCTGTACAAAATTCTTTTTGCCGCCCCTCAAACAGAAAAATTTTCGCTCGCTTTGCTCGCGATTTACCGTTTGAGGTGATGGGGGGGGGGGGGGTTGGCCAAAAAACCCGGTATTTTCAAATAATTGGAATAATTGATAAAACCTGTACACCGGTTTTTTGAGCTTGGAAAGAATCGGTTAAACTGGATTCTAACGGATTCTAACTAGAGCTTAGAAATTTTACGTTTTTGCCACCAGGAGCGCTATAAGCGTGGCTTCGTAGCGGTTCTGGAGCGTAATAAACTTGTGTCTTGTGGACTTGTGGTCGTACTCTCGACTTCTTCACTTCAAGCAACAAGTTTACAAAAAAGAAAATTAGAGGCCATTGCAGGTTTGCAATGGTAGCGGAAAACCCGCAAACTCCCGTGCTCGCAATCACGTTGGCGCGAAAATGCCCCCTCAGAAAAAGAGTTGGCTGGGCTCTTCTCAGTATACTGCATGTTAGGCCTAATATAATGAAGGCTGGAAACTGAAATTTTTCCAAGTCCGTAAAGTAGGTCAAGATCAAGGTTATTCATGACGTCATAAAGCATCCCGGCTAGAAGTTGAAATTTTGTCGTCCCTAAAGTAGGTCAAGGTCATTGATGACGTCATGAAGCGCCATACGTCACGTACGTCACGCAGTTCACAGAAACTCGCGGACGTGGACACGGACGTGGACACGGACGTTGGACGAGGACGTTTTCTGAGGATGTAATCCCCCTAACAAAATGGATAGTGGGTTCCCCGGTACAAGACAAAAAAAGATTGAAACAAAAGAACGTTAAAAACAAACGCCAAAAGTCAAAACGCGAAAGTTGCAGGCTAGCAGCCTTGCAGTTTCGACGCTCCAAGTCACTGACCGCCGGTCTCTATCAAATCAGCAAAATAATATGTTAGATATAGGGAAGCACCTATTTTGCTGATCGGTTCATCCCGGACCACGTCTGTTTTCCAGTAACGGGTCAGACATTGTTGGGGCACCGGTTAACCGGTATTTCATCCAAATACTTGGTTTTAAATACTGTACTTGGTAATTCAGTCCAAGAAATTTACCGGTTATTCAGGTTTTTCAGCGAGCAAATAACTTGTTAAACTGGTTACATGACGGCGGAGCTGCCCAACATTAGGGGGGTGGCAAACACATTGAAAAATATAAATTTCTCACAGTGATACATTTTTTTCCCCTTGAAAATATTGAATTTTTGTATTTTTAGGACTCCTACCAAGAAATTTTTTTTGGTAAGTCGATTTTCTTTGCCACACCTTTCCTTTCCATTCCCAATAATGATAATGAAAAAACCTATAAATAGCAAAAAAATATGCATGCATAGTTGGTATACTACTTTAAAAAAATAGATAATCATATTCAGTGCGGTCATGATGTCGACAAAAAAAACAATGACAAATCTGCGGCCCTGTGCAACTGCACACTCTGCACTCCCGGTAAACCCTCCGCTGGACTTCAGACGGTCAGAGTAATTTCTAATGTGTTTAAAAGAATGACCTTCTCGGTGATAAAAGTATTTTTCCATTTGTATGTAAGAACGCTATACCGTTCTCACGAACTTTCGTGTAGGTAGCGTCGCATCGATACTCGTAGTCAAAGTTAGGACTTGCGTATCTTATAAGATAAAGAATATTTAAGGAAGATTGTTAATTGATTTCACGTTTTAGACGTGCGTGAAGATTTATTCTTACATGTATATGAGACTTTTTTCGCGTTACTGAAAGCGTGTGAGATTTCGCGTCAAATCTTCGTCTATATTTATATTCTAATTACATTTCGTCACATTTTGTTACGGGGACAATTACAATTTCGAGGAGTAGCCTGATATGAGACTCTTTTCACGTACTCAAGCCGCTAACGAAGTGGGTTGCGAGTTTTTCTCATTTTAATTATTTTACGTGAAAATTATTAGGGCACATTTGTGAACAACTTGTTCGTCCAAATCTCAAAGGTATCATTCCTTATAGATTCAAAATGTCCCACATGCACGAAGCTTATGCGATGATACCTTTTTACAGAACTTCGATAAAGGAAGCGCAGATATTAGAACTCTCCGCCACGCGCGTACATCGGTGGCAACTAAAGCGAAACAGTTCAATATTATCATACTCAATTATATTATGCAGCTTCTTTCATTCATTTTGGAATTATATATTGTAACATCGTCGAGAGAAAATATTTAAATAACTCAACTCCGCCCAATGAAATGGGATTGAAATACACGGAACAATATTATGCTGCACGTATTAGCTTGTGCGTATTCGTTCTCTTTTTCTTTCTTCATGCAACTCTTTACGATACCTATTGAAGAGTGGCGCGGCGTTTGATTTTAAAAAAACGATAAACTGTATTTTATAATTACGTGGAAGTTCGTATACTGTATACTCCAGCCGCATGTACAACGTGTAAAACTATTAAACAGTTAATTATAATAAAAATCGATTAATTTGGTCGATAGTCGAATCGTTGAATACGTACAAAGAAGTAAGTAGCAAGACGCGTACGTGTATCAGCGAAAAGTCGTGAGTTACGTTGTAAAATGGCAGAAAAAGAGGAGAGATAAAGAACAAAACACCTTAGCACGTAATGGTCGGATTATAAATCATCGATATTAGACGAAAGGGGGCAACTTTGATGCGACCTATCGCAACTTGAGTTTAGCGTGCGCCCCTGCACGATTCTCGTTCGATCATTAAACTCTAGAATCGCGCGAAAAGCGCGCTCTGATGCAGCTGTAACTGTTTGCAGACAAAATTTCAGTAAGTTCACGACCACAGACCATGCGGGTTGTAAGTTCGTCCGGGTCACATTTGGTAGGTTATTCAATAATAATAATAATCTATCGATTGCTTTATTAAAGAAATCAGGAGAAGAAGAAGAGGTGAAAAAAATTATACATACATATATAGGTATATATTGACTAGTCCCATTACGCTACTGTAGGGCCTACAAGCTATAACCACTTTGGTACCTACACACGTTTTATTGCTTCATCGATATGTTGTCTTGTTACTGCTTCCTCCCTCTCATTATGGTTATAGGAACACAACTAATCAAAATAACGAAACTAACCCGCGCTATTAATTAAGCGTAATGATTGGGGATAACTTGCTCGAGGATTCAGAACCGTCGTTAACAAGATCGGGCAATAATGTATAGAATTTCTTTCTTGTAACTTGTCTAGACCAGGGTGATTTCTTCGAGAAACATAAGAAAGTTGAATTTTTTATCCAAAACATTGAAAAGGATATCGATTAGCTTCTGAATGACTAAATACAAGATAGAGAAAATGAGCTTCTCTACAATGAATTTCTATTAATTATTATTATGTCTTATACGCACGTATATTCAGATTATCATCATTCTGCCGCCAAAACTGTGTTCAAATGTGTTGGAAGAATCTTGAAGCATTGATTTAAGCCTTGAGAAATATTACAGAAACAAATTAGATAGATGCTATTATACTCACTTGAACACTTTTTGGATACAGAGCTCTCAATACATGTTTGAAATTCGGTACTCACACAAATCTAGCAGTCGCCTCTTCATTTTTAGACCTTTGAAAAACTACCGGAAAATACTAGCAAATACAAGAAAGTCGGCGACCACTAAAAAGATTCAAAACTTCGGTTTTGTTTCTGCTACTGATGATAATTTTTATAATTAAGTAAGTATATCATTATTATTTTATTAACGAGTTCCTTATGTAACTGCTCACAAGGATCATCAGCAAGAATAATTACAATAATTATGTAAATTAATGTAGAAATTAAAGTAAAGAAAAAAATATTATGCTTAGTTTCAGCCGAAAAAAAATAATGAATGAATGCGAATAAAATAAACTAAAATAAATTAATGAAAATTGAAGTATCATTCTTAAACGGCTAAATGAAAAGGAGAACTAAAAAATGGTGTTATAAATAATTATGAAGGTAAAAGATTATTATGTAAAAGATTTTATGTATCAGTAGGTCCTGATTGAAGTAGAGGGTAGAATTGAGTATTACGGGATGGAAAGAGCGATAATATCGGAGAGAGGGCATGGGAAGATATGTGCAACTGTGAGGTTTTCCTCCATGCAATGTAAACAAAATTGGGAAGGGGATATCAGGGTTGATCATTTTGTCTCATGAGCGTCTGGAATATCTTCCAAAGGTTTGCCAAATACTGTATTGGGTACCTACTTTTTTCTACAAAGGAGTGGTTGTGTCGTTGATTTTTTCAGGAGGTGCTTCACGCGTTTGGAGGCAATTCATCATGTTAAATCTGATTTTTCGAACTAAATTTTTATACAGGAAATTCTGATGATCACATTAAAAAGAAAGTTCCAAACTTTAGGGGGTATTGGATTTCTTGGCGTAACCAAAAAGATGAAGATCATGTTTCATGTCTTTTCAAAATTTTGCCCAATCAAATAAGTTGTGGATAACACAACTCAACAAAAAAAAAAAATTGAAATTATCGAGAACGAGATAATACGATTCTAGAAGTATTTTCGACGGTGATCACGATGCCGTTGTCCGTTTCTCGAAATTGACTCCGGTTTCCGAGAAATGATCGAAGATTTCCGAGAAATGATCAAATCAAATTCCCGCGATTCGTTGCGACGCGCAGTGTATGTTCCCGTGTTACGAAATTCGATAGCTGGGTAACATACACTGCGCGTCGCAACGAATCGCGGGAATTTGATTTGATCATTTCTCGGAAACCGGAGTCAATTTCGAGAAACGGACAACGGCATCGTGATCACCGTCGAAAATACTTCTAGAATCGTATTATCTCGTTCTCGATAATTTCAATGTGTTGAGTAGTGTAATGTGAGATAATAATATTTTAGAGTTCTAGGCTAAGGCTTTAGAGCGGCACACTCGCTTCATCTGTCCCGCTTCTTGCTCTAGTATAAGTCTACTTTAGTATATTTCAACTGGGCCTCACTCGCTCCGCTCGTTTGTCCCGCTTTAGTATGTTTCAGATGTTGTGAGGGGACCAGGATTAACGACTTATGACGTCACCAAACCTATGACGTCATGGACTTATAATGTCACAAACTAATAGCTTCATAATGGCTCTCAGCGTTTTCTTAGCCTAGTATAAATCTAGTCTATGCCTTTTTATTATATTAGGATAAGCTAGAAACTACAGAGGGGGGGGGGGCTCGGACTCGGACTCGCAGATTTCAGAATCACTCCTGAGAAGATCTTCTCGAAATTTTTCATAGTCCCTTTCGAGGAGAGGGGGACCTCGGACTCGCGAACTCGGACTCGCAGATTTCAGAATCACTACTACAGTGAAAATTCTCATAAGCATGAGACCAGAGAAAAGACATGAAACATGTCAAAGAGACAATGACTTTAGAGGGTATTGGATTTCTTGGCGCAGGCAAAAAGATAAAAATCATGATTCATGTCTTTTCAAAATTTTGCCCAATCGAATGTGTTGTGGATAATGCGAGACAAAAATATTTGCGAGTTCCCGTTTAAAAGATCATTAAAGTGTCTTTTATGACATAAGCATACTTTGGAATATTTTAGGCTGAGGCTTTAGAGCAGCACACTCGCTTGGTCTAGTATAAGTCTACTATGGAATATTTCAGGCCAATGAGCTTTCTTGAGCTAGTGTACGTCTACTTTAGTATATTTCAGATGTTGTAAGCGGACCAGGATTGATGACTTATGACGTCAAATGACTTCACCAACTTATGATGTCACCAACTTATACCGGCCCTGACTTATGACGTCACCAACTTATAACGGCACTGACTTGCAACTTCATTGAACTTATGATGTAACTGACTTATGACTTATGAGATCACCGAACTTATGACGTCACCAGCTTGTAACGTCATTGACTTATGACGTCATCCACCTACGACGTCACCAATTTATAACGTTACCAACTTATGACGTCACTGACCTATGACGTCACTTACTTATAACGCCCCTGACTTATGACGTCATCAAATTTATGACGTCATTGACTTATGACGACATCGACCTCAGACGTTATCGACTTATGTCGTCACTGACCTATGACGTCGCCAACTTAAATCGCACTGACCTATGACGTCACTGATCTTATGACGTTATCGACTTATGATGTCACTGACTTATAATGGCACTGACTTTTAACGTCATCGAACTCATGACGTCATAAACATATGACGTTATCGACTTATGATGTCACCGACTTATCACGTCATTGAACATATGACGTCACCAAACTTATGACCGCATTGACCTATGACGTCACAAGCTAATAGCATCATAATGGCTCTCGGAGTTTTCTTAGCCGAGTATAAATCTAGCCCACGCTTTTTCATTATATTCGGATAAGCTAGAAACTAAAGAGGGGGGGCCTCAGACCCGCAGATTTCAGAATCACCTCTGAGAAAATTTTCTCGAAATTTTTCCAAGTTCCTTTCGAGGGGAAAGGGGGGGGGAGGCCCCCTCGGACTCGGACTCGCAGATTTGAGAATCACTGCCACAGTGAAAATTCCCATAAGTATGAGACCGAAACATGTCAACATGTGAAGAGAAATTTGAAAAAATCTCTATTTCGGATCATGAAGTCATTGGAAGACGTCGAAATATCACAAGTAGAGTAAAGAGCGTGGGAAAAATCTTTGTTTGCGTCCAATATCAATCGAATTCGAGATCTTTGAAAATTTGAGTCCTCAAATTATCCAGAGTCCGAAGAGTTTTTTAGAAAAATCTAGATTGCGAATTCTCCACGACACATTATAAAATATCTCGTAAATTTTGATACTCAACGTGGTCAGTTGATGAAAATATGAAAAAGTTCAAGTGTGGTTATAAGTTTAAAAAGTAAAAATAAGCATTCGCCTCATTATTACTTTTGGCGCACACATAGAGCTTTTAGTGTTCTGACATTAAATTAATAAAAAAAAAAGTGGCCCTTCTAAGATCTCGATGTCTTGTGTTAGTCGAGAAATTAGATATTATCTTCCATCCGACGTTTACTGACTACTTATAGTAGCAATATTTCTTAGGTGTTTGAAGTACATAATTCCGAAATTATGAGTTTTGACATTGGCCCTTTCACTTCTAACAAACCGATTACTATTTAATTCGAAGATAATTTTAAAAGTCATATTCTTGATGAATTGAGTCGATGTTTTCTTACACCTATCTTATTCAAAGACTTATTTATGAAATGGGTTCCGTATTTTGACCAATGGACTTCTAGTCGATGAAGATTACGAGTTTTTTTCTCCGTGTTTCTTCAAAATTTTCGACAATGAATGCTCCTATAATTATTGAATCAAATTTATGATTAGGTGTTATTATCATAGAACAAGTCGTGTCACTCTGTCGAGCTCGCTAATTAAAATGAGTTCGCAACTCGGATATACGCCAACAAATATTTCACTGCTGAAGTACCAACGTTGAGGTTTTTGAATTAAATTCTTCTAAAAAGAAATATAATACATGGCCATAGGTAAGTAAACAACATTCACGGGTGTAATTACACTGTTAGATGGTCCATTTCACGAATTTCGCTTGGACACGCGTGCGTCTCACATTCCAGACCGGACGAATAAATAACAGGCGAACTTGGCTTCTTAAGTCGCTTTAAGGCGATCATAACTGTCTCACTTTTACCCGAAGTTCTTACCAAATTAGTGAACTGACCAACTATACGTGTTGAGACGGCGATATAGTGAATGAGGAAATGTAGCGTATTCGGATACTTCCAAACCACCGGAAGGTAATTAGACGCCGCCGTACTTTTCAATCACGTTCACCTTCTTCTGTGGAAGATAGATAGGGTTTCGGTTCTTAGCCCTTCATCATCTTTCCCGTCGTAATTGTCACCCGAAGTTACGAATGTAAATAATATAAAATTTATATTATAGCGCCGACCGATGGAAACCAGTTTACATATTGAAAGAGCACCCAGAGATACATTGACGTACGTGTGTAAAAAATTTAAGAGATACTCGCGTCAACACTAACAAAGTATTAGCTGACGGCTTCCTAGATGCCCGAACAGAACAGAATGCTATCCTAACCAGCGCATTATGGGGTTCTTTCCAATGTTGGACCGAATAATACTGTACACGCAGATAGTAAAGCATAATAAACGATTATAATACGCATGTATCGGTGAAATACCGTATAAGTTGCATTATTTTATACGTAATTAGTGATACGAAGACCACACCGGCATCATAGTTGAGAGCGGAGTGTATAGCACAGATGGGTGCTCGCGTGCTCTCAGCTACTTGTGTGCGTATAAAAAAATCGACTAGTATGGAAAGCCAAAATAAATTCCTTTCATCGGTCCTTTCACCGAAGAGAAATTATATTATATGTATAATAATTATGTAGGTAGGCCTACCTATACACTTTTACATTATTCGAAGATAAAAGCAAAGAGGAAAAAAAAAAAAAAAAAATGAAATAACCGGAGCATCCACTAACGATGACGAACTACTGATTTTTTTTACCGCGAGCATAATTTCTTCATTATTTTTGAATCAATCAATATATGACCTAAGCGTCTGATATTGGTCAAGTCTTCGTAGAAAATGTTTTATGTGCATGTGCTCCTGACCTAACCGCATTGTCAAGAAAATGTTGCGACGGGAATATCAGATGAGTGGAGAAGAGAAGATTATCGAGCTTTAGCGGCTTTGCCGCTACCTATTGAATGAATGAAATGTACTCGATCGACTCTTCCGCGTCTGAAATTCTTACAGATATGCTATTCACTGCCGTATTCAATAATTTTGACGTTGAATTCTTGACTAAATACTTTGATAACAATCGTAATCAAAATACTCGTACAGTAATTAACTTACATTCATGAAGGATATGGGATGATGTGAAATCAAACATCTGAAATCCAAATACGCACAGGCCATATCATGAGTGGGGAGGACAAATGATCAAATAAAATTACAGAGCGTCAAGTTCACGAGAATTCAAGGCTGTGATGTTTACTACAAAGTGATACGAGTACACGCCATCACAGACGGAGGTACAATTCTTTTCTTCTCGAAAGAAGACAGCTCCCATCATACCGAATGCAGAATTTTAACCAATAAAACGATGCTTTTCCCGAGAATCGAACGCTCCTATCCTATCGGGAACGAGACTCAGCTCAACGTATCAATGTTTATATTAACTCAAGTGTGTCCTGTAAACATAGCTAGCTCTAGGGCGGAACAAGGATGCGAATCTAATTATTAAAGACGAGATGGTTGCTTTAGATTGATTACTACGATGTAATTATAGACCAATCGACCTTTGTGGTACAAGGCACGGAAATATCCTCCGACTGAGACACATCCTCCCCCTCCTGGAGGACAGAATCACAAGATTGGAAATCAGCCAACATGGGTACACATAAGCATGAGGAGGTGAAAGAGAGATTTTCAAACTGAAAAGCCATGTGCACCATACCACTACTTAGTACGTTATATTGGTGGTTCCTTAAGGAAAAATCATTTGGAACTAATGATTTTATTCAGTTGTATCGGCCTTTATTAATATTACTATCAATGTCATAAGAGAATAAATTATGTATACTGTACATTACTAGATGACCCAATCCCATATACTTTGTAATCGTAGAGTTTTTCGTAAGGTATCCTTCGTCACATCGCCATTGAGATTCTTCCTTCTGGTGGGTGAGTTGACCGTGGGTATCTTCAACAAAACCGCATAGCTCCGAACTCGTTTGGTTTCCACTCCTCGAACTTCAGTCGAACAGGTGGATAGGCTGTCAAAAGTAGCAGAGGCATGACGTGATGACGTGTCGATTAAATGTTGTATTTCTGACTATACGAAACAAGGGACGCAAACACCACACGCATATCAAATTCTAAGGTGGTTAAGATTGACTCAAAAATGAGCTAAACGTGATACTTGCGACCATTTCGTAGGAACAAAAAAATGAATGGACAATGACTAAGATGAACCTTAAGACATGTGGGGAGGCGGAAGGGGTGGATCACCTCTATACACTTGTAAAACGCACCCGGGCGCGCACCCGGGCGCGCACCGAAGTTCGTGGCGCAAACTAGTGAGCTCACAGACCAAGAAAGGCGCAAGAACGCACGTGCGTTGCCCCTCCACTATCGAGTGATAAGATGGACGCTTTTAAGCGAAACCCAACCAAGCGACATGATAACAATTTGGAGATCGGGCAAAATGTTCATGTACTATGTGTGTAGATTCTCCTATTCCCCAACAGACGAAGAAACATTCACTGCCCAGAATACAATGTAATTTACCCATAAATATAAAAAGAACGAAGGATGGTCAAATATGAAAAGCTGCATGTGATATTCTTCCGTCAGAAAATTTCAAAAATTAAAGTAAAGAAAAGAAGGGGAAATGAGATAGAAAAAGAACAAAGCACATTATACATAATTGACCGGTGTATTTACAACAAAAAAGTCACCGACGGGGCGAAAAAAACGTATATGTATACCACACAATTACTTAATTGAACATACTTCTTACTCTCCTCCCCCTCCATTGCAAGAGGGGAGATTTCTTCTTTCGTAACGTAAAATCATTCTCGAAAGTTGGAAATAGACCACATTTATAAAATACTACACGTCGGGTTCACTTTATTCTAATGCGGACGATTTCGGCGAGTTACGAGCTTTTCTTTTAGCGCAAAAAACTCACCGCATCTATTTCGTCGCAGATTCGTCCTGAAAGAGTCTGCGTCCGGATGACCTTGACTCAATTCATAGAAAAGGGAAATTTTTCGAATTGAATCGCACAAATAAAAACTTCAAATTGCGGTTAATCGGAGCTTGGAACAATTTTTTAGTCACGAATTATTTACTCCTGTTTTCTCATTTTGATTGATTAACATTCGACGAACTTTTCGCCAGTAATTTTGTACCTAATGTATCAAATTCCATCCTTCTTCATCTCTTGACGTTGACTGCAAGAATATTTTGAAATCATATAACACATCGTTGATGCGCGCAGTGCATCATGATATTACGAGTAATTCTCCCCGTGTGTTTGGGTCGGCAACGTTCCAAACTGGACGAGTATCCTGAGTTTACGAATTATGTACGTTTTGGATACGATGCGAAGAAAGAAGAAGAAGAGAAAAAAAGAAAATAATACTGTAAAAATGCTGCACTCGTGCTGGTGTAATGTAGCTTTCGCTCCAATTTCACGATAGATAGTTTCTATCATTATATGTTATCGTCTTTGTAGGTGTTCGTTGTCGGACAAGACATTAACTTGTTAATGGAAATTCAATAGGAAACGTATCTGCTACAAACTGAATAATGGGACTATTTAAGAGATGAAAATTCAATAATCAAGTACAACGTTGATATCCATTTTGATCACGGACTCGATTGAATCGATGATATTACTAGGTACGTTTGGAATGCATACTTTTCGTTGTCCAGTGAGATTGACGCAAAACTTGTGAATTAGAGAAAAAAGGTGAAAATTGTGAACTTTGTTTACGTAGTCCGGATCCTGAAGAGACTATCTAAAAATGCCCTCGGCATGCACCAAGTACCTCATGTGAATTTCGCAGCACATTCAAAGACGTTATAGAAAAATCTGAAATTTCCAAAGCTATACCACTCTTTTACAAATGATATCACTTAGAGTAATTTTGTGAAAAACCTTGTAAATAAAATACATATGAGAAGTGAAAATTGTAAACGAGATAATTCGCCTATACGAGTAAAGGAAATAATATGCGCGCTTAATTACACCTTTACACTGCACACTGTAGACGTAAAAAGAACTGATGTTTGCTTCTTAGCCCTTTGCTTTTCTTGTCGGCGCGGCGCGGCAGCCGCACGAATGATTGAAATTCGCCTTAGAAAGTTTGAATAGAATTTATAAGGAAACTCTAGTATTACGCACCAGCGCAGTGCAGTGTATAAACAATTCGTGCTGAGCAACACCGTGCTCGTATAGTTATTACCTAGCGTGTGAAGAAAGAAGCTACTTTTGTGGTGGCGGTTCTACGCGAGTCATCGACTTGAACCGCATCATGTTCCACATTAGAACGAGAAAAAACTCAATTAAATTTTGCGGAACACGTTTTCAATATCTAGTTCCACGTAGGCCTCTACCTAATCCATATAATCTCTCCTACGGTGATAAGCGAACAACATCCAATTAGAATAGGTATGCTGCGCGCATTCGTATAAGTTTCGCCCCAACAATAAGCCCAAAACCGATGCTTGCTCGTGTTTTTAATTTATTTCGTTTAACAAGACCACGTTAGTGGGTACCTTCCGACGTCGACGGTGAGCATAAATATTGTATGTGTCTTTTTTTGCTGCATGTGCACTATATACGATACACATTGGACGGTAAGTGGTCTTTGATCGCAGCCGCGATCATACAAAGAAGCGATATAGCCGCAAAGAAGTTTTCAAACTGGTATTTCGGTAATTGTATACGAAAATGAATTAATTTATATATTTCTCCGTTTACCGGATCTGGTTTTCAGCTCATCAATTGCATCACGATGGACGTTGTTTGCACTCAATTATATAGGCACATCACTGCATAGAATAATGGCGGATAACTCAAAATTATGGTCTGTCATGTCAAACACGTATTATAGACTGAATATTTATTCAGGTGCTTTTGAATAGTATCCATAATTTGCCGAATATAATAATTATCAACACTTTATCGTATTGGATTTTAGCACTATTGTAAAGCTATCATTAACCGGGAGTCCTTCACTTACTTGAATTTAATGTATGATAATGATGTCTTACATTGCTGATATTTCTCTTTTGCTGAGCTCGGACTGAATCGTGAATTTGCGTTTAAACCCGTATCCTATTTCGTTGATGTTTCAACTTGGAAGATTAGTGTGGCTTTGCAGCATGAGTCGTTGACACTCGATAACACATGGGAACAAATTTTTCGTTGATGTACCTACTACCGAGGATAAAAAGAGGGTAGAAATGATTCTTACATGTTAGGACCTATAATCATTAGCATGAGCATGGTATCGACGCTCGTCAATTTTAAGTGAAAGCCTTAATACAAAGTATCAACTTGATAAAAAAGATAAAGAAGAGAGAGGGAGAGAAAATGACTAGGGGGTATTGGATTTCTTGGCACAGCCAAAAAGATGAAGATCATGTTACATGTCTTTCAAAATTTTGCCCAATCAGATATGTTGTCGATAATGCGAGACAAAAATATTTTAGAATTCTGGGCTAAGGCTTTAGAGCGGCACACTCGCTTGATCTGTCTCCCTTCTTGATCTAGTATAAGTCTACTGTAGTATATTTCAGGCTGATCAGATTAGTCGCTCCGCTCGTTTCTCCCACTTCAGTATGTTTCAGATGTTGTAAGCCGACCAGGATTAACGACTTATGACGTCACCAAACTTAAGACCTCACCAACCGATAACGCTACCGAACTTATGACGTCATGGATCGATGACGCTACCGACCAATGACGCCACCGACTTATGACGTCACCGAATTTAAGACGTCACCAGCCAATGACGCTACCAAACCTATGACGTCATCGACCTGTGACGCTACCAAACTGATGACGTCTCCCAACTTATGACGTCACCGAACCTATGACGCTACCGACCAATGACGCAACCGACTTATGACGTCTCCAAACTTATGACGTCACCGAACCTATGAAGTCATCGACCTGTGACGTTCCCAAACTAATGAAGTCACCGAACTTATGACGTCATCAACCAGTGACGCTACCGACCGATGACGCCACCGACTTATGACGTTACCGAACCTATGACGTCACAAGCTATAATAGCTTCATAATGGCTCTCAGCGTTTTCCTAGCCTACTATGAATCTAGCATATGCTTTTTCATTATATTAGGATAAGCTAGGAACTACAGAGGGGGGGGGGGGTCCTCGGACTCGCAGATTCGAGAGTCACACCCACAGTGAAAATTCCCGGGTAAGGAATGAGACCAGAGCAAAGACATGAAACATGTCAAAAGTATAGTTTTGGCGACTATTAGAAGCCGGTTGTTAATTTTTGAACCAGATACAGATAAAACATTTTAGATATTGAAATTTTGATTGCCTTTGCGTCAAAAATTTGAAGTTAAATTTTTGTTGTACAACCGAAAGAGCTCCAGAATTGTTTTTCCTAATGGAACGCTCATATTGGAGTTTATGAAATTTCTGCATCATTTTGTTTCATCACTTTTTTCACAATCAAAATTTATAGTAAATATTTTTATTTGTTATTTCAGTTTACCAGCTGTGAATTGAAATAAGAGTAGTTTGGAGAATAAAGCACATTGATTTCTGACTCGAACAAGGAAAGGGAAAAAGGAAGTGGAGGCAACAATTTGTATTTAATATGTCCAGGTTCGATCTGTGCGCGAAATTGTAAATTTTCGGTTGACCTTTCTGATGAAGCAAATGAGTACATAGGGAGAATATACCGATTAAAAATATCACAGCTATAATTCTGACCAGATAGAAATTCATTTACAATACGACTCCTGCGTCCTTCACTGTGTGAGGAGCCTGGCGAAGGACTTCGATGGTTGAAAATTTTGGTGACAGAATAAGAAGAAACAAATTTCTCTTCGAGTCCTCAAAGTTGATGCTGGAGCCGTTTTTTCCGAAAGACGCGAAGGATGGTAGTTGCTATTGAAGTCGTATGCTGACAAAACCATGATTATACTGCATACATTTCACATATTCATTTAATTCACCCTTTGAGCAAAATTTGGATTATCATTATTATGGCGACTAATAAAATGATTAGAGGGATTCAATAACGCTGTTGGTGAGAAAAAGAAATTTGCTTTCTTATCAAAAATATTATTTAAATTTGGCACCGTGCCTGGCCATTATTTTAGTTTTCTTAAATGACAATTTGTGGCGGTAGAGAGGTAGAACAGTCGAAGAAGGTACAGCAGGCGGCAGTGGCAGGTTGATGAAAGGTTGGCTCGATTGACTCACGTGAACGGACGGATAGATGGGCCGAACTGTGGTATATGGTTGGCGAGATAGAACACTAGAAAACGTGTATCTGCGCTTATCTGGAGCGCAGTGAAAGTGAAATGCTATTATTTGATCGTCATTGTCCGTCGTAGTCGAGGCGACACGCATCCTTGTAAGGGAGCTAAAACTCGATCACAATACCAACAAGCTTATGCAATTAATGTAACATCTCGTAAATCCAAGTTCGATTTTTTAATTAAATATCACGCTCTTACATAATGCACCGCTAGTTGCATTCGCGGCGTATACCGCCGTCACATCGCGCCGTACAATACGGTGCCGTACCATCTGTAACTATACTGCGTATATACGTATACCTACTATATTAAGTACACTGATTTCAAGCTCTGTAACACCCCCGCGCTGAGTGGATTATTCGATTACGAAGATCACTCGAGTACACTGTTCGATTAAACTCTGGTATTCGTAGTTCACACAATTATGCGATTTGTTGCCGTTCTCGGCTATGTGTAACGATAATGGACTTTTAATTAACATGTGATGGAGTGTATGTACGCTATGTACTTAATCGATTAATAAAAACGCGTACCACCAATGGTGTAGCGATTCTTTTTTCTTCTCTCTCTCTCTTTCTCTTCACTACTTCATCTCTCCTTTCTTCTTCTTCTTCTTCTTCTTCTTTTTCTTCTACTTACGGTCCCGTACTCGTCATACGGGAAAACGATGATTAAAACGACGCGCTATTTCGTTATTGTATTCTTATTTTCACCTTATCGATCGTCCACATAATATTGTCGACGAGGATAAATTATGGAGATGGGAAAAGGAAAAAACATTATACATACGAGCGCGCATTTAGAGAGCGTATCTAAAAGAGAGTATCAATCCGATGACGAAGATGTTTATGCTAATGTCGTGGTGGTGCTCAAATCTTTATGCGAAAATTGTGTCGACGTGATCGAAGGATAAAGTGTAAGAAAGAGAGAAGAAAACGCGCGTATACGCTCAAATGAATTACGTTTATCGATAATCGATTTCGATGTTGCGAAGAACGGGGGGAAGGGGGTAATAATAATAATATAACATCTATTACAAAATATGTGTATGAAAACCCTACCGCGTTTTCTCCCATTAAAGTGCGTATACCTTAGGCTACTCATATTATTTAGTCATCTTCTTCATGCATCTTATACCTAGAAAGCGTTAACACGTTCAAATCGTTTTTGGAGATTGTCTTCTGGTCGAGTAGTACTTTTTGAAAAATTGTTTCTAGGTGGCTGTCATTTAATGTGCTACTCACCATAAAAAGAACAGAGAGAATTTTTTGTGATGTGGAAATTCTTTTTCTCTCCTTATTTATGACTTCACTTACAAAAACCCATTCACTACTTACTTCCATCACACTTGAAATGAATACTGAGGGGGGAGGGGGCTGGAAATTGTGAATGTAAAAACAGGAAGTAAAGATGGTAAACCTTTTCAGACAGTTCCAAGTTCCAAATTGTACAAACTAAGTGCACTACTTACACCTCATCGCACTCAAAATGAGTACTAATATCAGCGAGGGGGATAAAAATTGTGACTGAAGAGCATGGAGTGAAGAGGGTTGTTATTTTTCAGAAACTTGAACAAATTTCAAAACCCAAAATATTTATTCTATTTTATTTTAATTCAGCTATTTTACGGCCCCCTCGACAGCTTGTAGCCATGTATGGAAGAGGAGAGTTTATAGATATAGTTACCTAAACTAATGGAAAAGAAAAAATATATATAAATAAAAAACAAAAAACGATGCTGGTGCTGCGGAACGAGAGGTGCGGCATACATCAAGGATCCAATTCAGCGAGGGCAATTTCTAAACTAAGTACACTACTTACCCATCATCACACTTGAAATAATTATGTTCCAATGACATTGAGAATAAAAAACAGACAGAAAGTGAAGATGGTTTATCTCTTTCAGAAGCAAGTCAGAAAATGTACAAACCAAGTGCACTACTTACACCTCATCACACTCAAAATGAGTTCCAATGTCATTGAGGGGGCTGAAAATTGTGACTGAAGAGCATTTAGTAGTGATGAGGGTTGACATTTTTTAAAGAAATGTGGACAAATTTCAATCTCAAAATTTACAAACTACCTAAGTCCACCACTTACACTTCATAAAACTCGAAATGAGTTTCAATATCATCGGTGGGACTAAAAATAGTGACTCAAGAGCATAAAATGAAGATGATTGACCTTTTCCAGAAGAATGGACAAATTTAAAATCCCATAATGTATCAACTGAGTGCACTACTTACACCTTATCACACTCTATATATGTTCCAATGACATCGGAAAGGACTAAAAATTGTGAGTAGAGAGCAGGAAGTGAAGATGGTTGATCTCTTTCAGAAGCAAAATAGAAAATGTACAACTTAAGTGCACCACCTACACCTCGTCACACTCAAAATGAATTTCAACTTCATCGAGGGGACTAAGAATTGTGACTGAAGATGGTTGACCTTTTCCAGAAGTATGGACAAACTTCAAATCCCAAAATTTATGAACCGAGTGCACTACTTACACCACAGCACATTCGACCAAGAGAACTAAAAATTGAAAATGAAAAACAGGAAGTGAAGACGGTTGATCTTTTTCAGAAGCTTGGAAAAATTTGAAGTCCGAAAATGTACAAACTAAGTGCACTACTTTACACCTCATCACATTCAAAATGAGGTTCCCTGTCATCTATGGAACTAAAAATTCTGACTTGAGAGCAGGAAATGAAGATGGTTGACCTTTTAAAAAGACAAGAAGAAATGTTCAAGTCCCAAAATGTACAAACAAAAGGAAAACTCATTTTTGGGAGAGGAAGCTGGTGAGCTGATGGATTTTGACAATCTCCAATAAGCTGCCGTCTTTTATATGACAGAGGAATTATCGCATCGCATATTAGATACCCCTACTGTAAGATCGATGTGAAGGAACAATTATCAGGATAAGAATGATGTCAACAAGAAGATTAGTACACTTGGGGTTCTCCTATTGTCCAGTGCACTACTTACACCTCATCGCAATCGAAGTGAGTTCAATTGTCATCGAGGGGGCTTAAAATTGTAACTGAAGAGCAGGAAGTGAAGATAGTTGAACTTTTTGAGAGCGCTGATGAGATTAGGGGGCCACTCTCGCATATATTAACCTCAGTTTTTCAAGATTTAGGGGGTGGAACGGGCGGCCCCTTTTTTTTTACTCTAGTATAAATCTAGTTTAGAACATTTTAAGCTAAAAATATGTACATTAGGCCTATATAATGAAGGGTATTCCTTCTACAGCATACTGATTCAGGCTTAGTATAATGAAAGCTTGAGAGACCCAAGGTCATTCGCATACGGTGGGGTGGTACTCGCAAATTTCTGAACGAGTCGCAGTGAGTATTGCACACATCAAAGAGAGATCTATGCTAGCTAGTATAGACTAATACAAGCTTCCTTTTTGTTTAAGCCTATGGTATGAAGGAGCTTAGTTTGGAAAAAGCCTGTGGTATAGAAGAGCCTAGTATACAGCTTTGGACTGGATACAATATACAGGAAGTCTCCTCTCGGAATAAGCCAATGGTATACAGGAGGGATACAGTATAAAGGATTCCTAGACCTAGTATAAAGCTAGTATAAGCATACAAGTAGTTTACTTAGTGTAGGCCTCCTCTTAGAATAAGCCAAAATTTCCAAGTCCATTATTAATCTTCTACAGATAGTATAGTGGGGGAGGGGTACTCGCAGATTTCTCAATCACCACATAGTATAAGCCTACTATATAGTACTTTATGAAAGAATAGTATATAAAAGAATATAGTCTAGTATATTACTAATATTTGAAGGGGGGTGGTACTCGCAAATTTTTCGATTGTGGTAGCGGTGGGGTAGGTGAGCGTAAAGACATGGAACATGTCAAAATGTTACGATCGCGCCGCACGTACCGGCAACGTTTGTCACGACCATAGCCGATGTTAGCCGACAATATGTCAGGTGCTGCACCAATGCCCAATACTACGCGCGCAGCGCAAGGAGTACATTTGTTGATGAAGATGGCGCGGGTCGAATCCGCGACGGCGCGACGTGTCCTTTTCGCGCCACGCGACCGTCTACTCATAAATACGGATACGCTAGCCTAATTCGCTCGCTTTTGTTGATGTTTAATCTTACATCTATTGTTGTTTTACTCTCTCGGTTGCAGGTGATGAACTCAATGTCCAATCGGATTATTCCGTCAGCATTCGTCTCTGAGCCGAGTCGTAACAAAATGTAAAACGTTAAATTTCCTAGAAGATTAATTGCATCAAAACAAATAAATGAAAAAAAAAAAAAAAGGCATGAGGATTTCAAGTTTATGGCTATGTGAATTTAATAATTTTATAAGTACGTATGAGAACTTTACTCCACGTTGCTGCCATGCAAACCGGTATACACGAATACACAAGTTCTAAATGTATGAAATAGGGATGATTTTTTTTTTTTTTTCTTCTTTTCTTTTTTGGCGGATGATTCTCACTTTCCGAGTGAGAGCACTGAAGAAGAGTCAGAATGGCGTATACGTTATTTCTTCCGAAGGCTCGGAACATTTGTGTATCGAAAAATTGGCTGTGATAAAGTCAACAACCTTGTTCAACCCCGTTAATACTGGTATGCACGAGTCTTTGAATCTGGATTACGCTAAATAAAATTATCATCAAAAATTTTGTATCACGTGTCAGTGAAATCACAAGACAGACTTGAATATGCACCAGTTGGCATACAAATTACGTGAGAAGGTTGACTACCTTCTTGATTATTATCTTACAAATTCGCGAGTATAATTGTTCGTTTATGATAAATGAGTTTTCTGCACTAAAAATTCCGCGTATTTGAATTCCAATTTTCGCGTGTTTACGAGAGAGAAAAACAATAATTAATTTGTCTTCCATTGCACCTAACGACTACTTCATGATTTTTATTGTCGAACGAAGATAATTCTTCGAACCATAAGACTTATTTTTCGCATGCTCGGGGTCAGAAATGTATTTCGTCAAATATACCAGGTTCAAAATCACGGTTGGTACGTATATTTGCCCCTAGTTTTTCCTTGATGCGAGAGAAGAGTGGCAAAACAAAAAAAAGATGTTCTATAAAAATTTCATAGTGTAAACCATAAATAAAATACAAATGTTAGGTACTCCTGTCAGCGATGCACGAAGATAAGGAGACAACCTGTAAGTAATTCCGAAACGTGCGCAGTTTGTAGAAAATAAATTTTGGTGTACTCTTCGTAGACTTGAAGCAGATTGTAACTTGATTAGGTTTCTGTTAATCAACTGGCAAATCCCGAGTATACAAAACTATTGTCCTTTTTTTTATATTTTCAAATAATCTGTTGTTCAGATCGTGTAACCATTTTTATTGGGGGACTAGATACTTTAACGAACTTGATTTTCTTACGATCAGTGGATTACAGAAACTCTTCACTTTACTTCAAAGCAATTAGTTCAATATCATTTGTACTTCGAGGATACGGTACTGTGACTATAGGTAGGTATGTACTAAATATTTGGATTTTTTTCCCCGTTCTACACCTCCAAAATCGGTATCGCGCGTAGCGATGGTCATAAAGATTATACTGCATACGAAAACCTGAAGTGAGAGTGCAAATAATGAAGATCAGAATGCAGGAACTGTACGTGGGTATCAACCTCTCGTTTTTTTTTTGTTTTTTTACTTTCAAACTGGTCTTTTACGTACTTCATGGCTAGAGTGAGAATTTGTAAATAAAAACAATACTATCGGCCCTACCGGGTGCTAGCGCATTTGGGGATAGCCGTTTCTTCCTAAAATATAGGTGTGTGTAAGTCGGTGACACCTGATTAGACAACTGTTACTTGTATATTTCTCCTTTTGGCTCGATAGCATTCATTTACTCTTGAAACTTAATTTAAAAGTCTGGTCATTTTTCAACGGCTTTTCCACTCTGAACGATGCCTCCAAATATTGACCGAGTTTCATTTCGGTATGAATAGTTTATTTCTGGTTTGCGCTATTACCGGGTTTATATCGTACCAAGGGTCTTGATTGTACTTAGTTAAAAAGCTCGTCACATCGTCGGATAGATCGCACAGAGGTTATGAAGTCTTTGTGTGATCCGTGGCAAGCCAAGGCTTCTATTCATTTTTTTTTCAATGTAGCTTTTTCCAGGATAGAAACATGCACTCACGGCATGGCTTTGGTCAATACTGTTCAAGTTGAAGTCCCTGGGAAATATGGGCGCCTTTGGAAGTGCAGAGACCCGGAAATCAGGCATCTACGAACAATGATGACACATTTAATACTTCTCAATGTGCCTATACCTTTGATACAATTGGCTTTTCTTGACTATCTCATGTGGTCACATGCCCTTCTGTTGGATGTCGTGGGGCTAATTTGGGGGTGGCTTCTTATGACGCGTTCTGTGTTATGGTAACAATCTGTTTGTTGACGGCTAAAGCTGTTTAGTGTAATAACGCCAATATTAGGAGACTGCGAGTAAAAACATCGAAAAGCAAGATTCTTGTATTGCAAAAGTTGAAGACTTTGATTTGTACCTTCATTGTCTCATGAAAATGGGCTTGAAGCGCATGAAATTCCCCGAAAACAGAATAAGGCTTCGTCGAATCCATTCAATTGAACTTGAATGGATCATCACCGAGGTAGCTAACGCTCTTCATTAAGTGATTTTCAGCAAATCTAGCTGGATTTTATTTACTTTTATACTTGATCATAAAATTATGCTGTATTTGTCAAACTGCTCTTTAATTGTTGTACAATTCGACTTCATTTTTAAATTCAAAATTTGAATCTTTTCATAAACTTTTCCGCAAATATTGATGAGTTGGATAGGGTAAAAAAATGCCTTCAGGGCTAAGAGGTCGGCAAAGTTGTGTTTAGATGAAGAAATTAGCTTTATGTAGAAAGTTGAATATGTTGCAGATGGAGAGGACGTCGCCTGACAAAGCTTCTGTATGATTAAGAGGGATGGTTAAGAAATTGCGGAATTGGGTCATTAAGTTGAGGCAGCAGAGGGTGTATCGAATGGATAAGGGAGTGTGTTCAAATTCGCCATGAGGGTATGAGAGAGGCATAAGATGAGAAATGAGATGAGGGTATTTGTGAGTCTGGTGGGGCCCATTCTTAAATGGGTGCTGACTATTCCTTCTCTGCGTGTCCAATTTTCAAGAATGATTTTTTTGGGGGAAGATATTCTCTTCTTTAAAAAATTTTCTCTCTTCGCAAACATTCGCGACTGTGCTTGTTGAAGAGGTATTACAGCAGATAGTAAATAAACTTGAATGGATTTCAGGACTTGTAGGAATTTGCATCTACAATTTTTCAAGTTAGTTCTACGGAATCTGGATTTCCGAACAATGGACCCGCCTAAGAACCTTTTAATTCACTTCCATTTTTGTTTTGTTTTTTGTTTCGTGAGGAACATGAATTACTGTGTGCATTTTCGAAATGGAGCTCTCTGATAGACAAGGCCAAATCATAATTTAACGCGAATAAATTCATAAAACGAAAAATTAATTTTCTTTTTCTTCATTTTCAATTTCAAGAACAACAAATTTGTATAAACTGATGGCAATATTAAGAATAACTTATTGGAATTAATGAACGAAACAAAATAGAACAAGAAAAAAAGAAAAGAAAAAAGTATTAGGTAACATCAAATTTTACATTAGCACTAGGATCACGAATTTATTTTATGTAAACTCTATTTTGATATACGTTGCTCGGTTGGTAGAATACCGTTGTATTACAGAATATTGTTCACGCGATTCCAATACAGTTTTTTTTGGTATTTCTATATAAAGTTATTTTGTATGTATAATAATTAACATGAAAGAAACAAAGAAAAATAAAATTCTGGTAAAACCGAACACAGAGATTACTTTCATCGACGTATTTCAAAATTATTTAAAGTTTTTTGTGACATAAGTACAAGCGTTACCTTTTTTTTTTTTTTTTTTTTTTTCCGCGGCGTAAAAATATTGGTAACTTACAATATTGTTGCTTTCTTCTTCTTTCTAGGAAGAGAAAAAAAAAAGAAGGAAAATTGTCCTCTCGTTGTTGTAAATAATCTCACTATAGAATTCGTACTTAAACAGCAACTAACATCGTCGATTTTTCTCACGGATTAAATTAACACGTACACACACACTCGTAAAAGAGGAAAAAATTAACAAATTCTACTTTTATACATCACTTATGAAAACATACATAACTTAACGAGTTTAAAACAAGAAAAAAACTAATAGGTAAGCCTTACAGATGAAAAAAAGAAGAGAAAAAAAAGAAAATCTAGAAGAAAACTTACGGTTGAATAAATTACTCGTATACACATCATTATTTGCCTTTTTTTTTTTCATACAGTAATTATATCGCTTACAGGCATGACTTTCTGAGGCACCTTTTGTTTTACGTTACGGTTCATTAGCTTCCTTTGCGTGCCTGCAATGAAAAAATTTTCAATTTGTCTAGCCTATTGTTTTCATTTTCGGTTTTATCTTTAAAAATGAGTCACACCTATAAAATTTAAATAAAAGTACGGTACTCGTGTATTTTAATCGATAAAAATTTAATAAAATATCATAATTATGTTGACTAGCACTTGGAAATTAAAATTGTAATTTTAAGAGCGAAGGATACACAACAAGCAATGCACGCGTCATCTGTAGGTGTTTCGCAGAAAAGACCTGGCTGTCGACGAGTATCCAAGTAACCAGAACATTTTACCTATCAATAGAGATCACCGAATAATTTTTGTAAATTGCGATAAGAATTACATGAAAGGAAATATAATATAGAGATATAGTAAGAAGGTTGTTTTCTCCGCAATTCACGTAAAGAAGAACTTAAACATTAGGTATTACAGTTTATAAAACGCGACACCATTCCCAAGCTTTAGAAATTTTCTATTCTACATTACGTACGTATAACCCACACTTGTATGCTGCTGCGAGCTGCGCGAAATTATAACGGAATGCGAATGACGGACCCCCAAAAAAAAAGTAAAGAAAGAAAGAAGAAGAAGAAGAAGAAGAAGTGGAAAAAGAAAAATAATAATAAAATGGAGCATGTTCGAGTGAGGTAGTTATCGACACGTTGAGGAATAATAATGTAATATAAAATACACGTTCAAATAATACGACGACGACGGTACCTAAGAATATACGAATACAAAATAATGTGTTCGTATCCTTATTTATTGTATTTTCATACGCTGCGCTGCTGTTTACGCTATATCTCGGTCGGACGATACTTTCGCTCCGTCATCATCTTTCCCTCAGGCGAATGCTCTCGTTTGAATACTCTATACGTCGCCCTACTCTTTCGCGCAAAAGTGAAAATACATACTCAATTTTAGGCTTTTCAAAAATTATATATTATATCTTAATCTCTGTTTCGCCGAGCTTTTGCTCTACATTTCCATGTTCGTTGAACACACAAGACCATAGCTCAGCACAGAACGGGACAATGATATAGCATTCTTGACGTGCACGCGTCCGCATGCCTTTAAATACGTTCATAGATAGCAGAAAAAAGTTATAAGTATTTTTAAAAAAAATGAAATTCTGATCTTTTGGTTCTGTACGTACCTATTGCTGAAAATAACTGTCTACCATTTGACTGAAAACAAAAAAATCATTCTCAAGAAGATTTCCTTTCTCTTTCTTTGAGGGGAAGGGAGCGTCTGGGTGGGTGGGATAGAGCTTTTTAAAATCAGTCTCTTGTTTTTCTTTTTTTCTTTTACAAACATTAGCTAATTCTTATTGTGATGTCCTTCGAAATTTCCTATCATACTCATTGTGAAAAATGTATTTCAAATTGTTAGATAACGATATCAGTCGAAGCTAATTATATTTTACCTTACGCATTTTTAGCTCCCAAAATCCAATGTGAGGTTGAATATAAACCATGATTCAGAGTTCTCTCTTTTTTCCAATGTTGATCAACTTTGTCCTCAAGAAGCAATTTATAATGTCTACATGATATTATTTCAATAATAAATATGATGCAATTTCCTTATAATTTATAATTTTGTATTACACTTACTCCTATAGGTACCTACTCGTATGGTTCGGCTTGGATTTAAAAAAGTGTTTTCATATTGGTTTCGAAAACTTTCCATCTTCAAAAAAGTTCTTATTCTACAGCTGCTTCAATTTCAGCATTATGCAATTAACCAGAATTACAGACTAAAAACTATATTTTTATCCTTGCGGAGAGGATGGAAATTACACCACTCATTTACAGTCACATAAATCTAGATTCCAATCTTCAAGAAATTACAGTACCGATATCTATAGAAAATGAGATCAATGTTTTTAGATGAAATAGATATCGTAGTCGGTCAACAAATTGTAAAAATTTACGTAGGTAACCTACATTTTTTCTCAATTCAAAAGGTAGAAGAAGAAAATGAATGAATCTTATTTGAGACGTGAGCTTCTATGAGAAATTATTGCCGATTGTCAAGATTAGAGAAATGAAAGTTACTGAAATTTCTCTACAAACATTTCTTGAATCTACAAACCTTTTTCACGAGTCAAAAATGAAATAAAATAAAATTTGGCTCGGAGGCCATTCGACCTTTTGATTTCGGTCAATTTTAAAAACAAATTGGGTACAGTACAAAATTTCTAAAATGTCATCTGATAATATCATTTTCCCAAATAAGAGGGGTACAGATTGACAACACACGAATACGAGTATATACGAGTATCCTTGGGCTCAAACAATCGAGTAGCGTCGGAAGTCTTATTCAGCGACGACGCAGCTTCGAGTTTTACATATAAAAAAAAAAAAATATTACGCGGATGTATTCGGTGATCTACTGCGGTACTTACGAAGTGATACTGTAAGTCTACCGTGCAGTGCGATTGTTTATTTTGGACTGTATATAGACTTGCCGTAAAGTGTAGGTGGTATTCGGTGTACGTACCACGTGTTCCTGCGCAATGCGTAAAGGGAGGCGTTTTCTAATTTTAGAGGCGGTCTTTCGAGATCCCTTCAATTCCATCGAGCAGGGTTTTTCGTCCAATGGCGACGATTGTTGAAATTTTGATATTGTACAAAAATTAATGCGCGACGACTTCCAGTACTTTACTTCATAACGCTTATAAATTGATTATGATTTGCGTCAGGCATCGCCATTTTTAAATCGAATACGTACGTGCTTGCTTATGAACTTTCTCTCGAAACGAATTCACTAACACGCCTCTAGCCTGTTAATCTTGATACTGATGTAGCCGATCCAAAATAACGATATCCCAGCATGTTCCAAATTAATGTGTGTATAATAAGAAGGCAGTTAGTACGAATATTTGGCTTCGAAACTTAATTGTATAAGAAGACACCAACGAAAACAAAAATTACCATGGCACTTCAGAAGCAACTGTCCCTCGATCGACTCGAGAAACCATTGTACTCGTACAAATGCGGTACAAGCGGTATTATACGAGTATGTGAAATCTTTGCAAAAAATTTGTAACAATACATTTTAATAATACGTTTTCAGCTAATGTTCGGTAGAAGTTTTCGAAAATTTCTCTTTCGTAAATGAATGAGCACTCGATTCCCGTAGATTTGAATACTTCCGCCAGGCATTATAAGGACGTACAGTGACTGAATTTCATCTATTTAAATTTTATGAGTTTTTTTACTCTATAAAGGGTTTCATTTATCAATGGTTATTTGAGAAATATTTTTTTCCACGAATAAAATACAGTACGCGATTTGAAATCTGGCAGTCAATTATAAAAAGCAATGACACGAGCAGACAAAATCAGAAGAATCAAATCCCTTCTTTTCGTGATCAACTGAGAAACTGAATTTTATCCTCCAAATTATGATGAGCAATCTCTTGCGAGCATTGGTCGTGGCTTAATTACTTTCCGCAACTCACTCTAGATTCGCCATTCTTTCTTATTACTTATATCCTCCTTAACGATCTTACTCACACGTCTCCTTCACGATCTTGACCATTGTCTTTCTGCACACCTCTCTATCATTTTTCTTCCCCTCTTTTTTATCGATATACTTTCGACTTTCGCGATAAATGATTGCCGTGTCTCTCGTTATTACTTTTTTTTCCCTTCGTGCTACTCACCTCAAAACCTGATATGATTTTCACGGGAGAAGAGCATTCGCCTAGGTACCATTTTTTGCGCGCATGCTTGAAGAATGTCATCAACTTCAAAAATATTATAGGTAATATTAACTCTCGGTGATTTCAATTATTACTGTTGGGTGACGACCTGCTTATCTGGTTACCGTTGGCGGCAGATTTATCAGACAAATGAAAAGAAGCCTGCGGTGAAGATGTAGTCGCTGTCGAAACACCCAAGCTCGAAGTGGACGAGTGTGATGAATAATTATCCTTATCGTTCGCGTCTCCTCGATGGTTACGTTGCTTATCCCCGGAATCACTCAAACTCCGCACGCAGTTGTACGCGTTCGTGTAGTCGGAAGGCCCTAGTTTGCGCTGAATAAATCTGCTTCCGTCTTCGCTTACTTTTCCCATAAACGAGCGTATTTCTTCGAAATACGAATCGTTATTACGCACACCTGTCTGTCTACGAAGCTGCGACAAATGTATGGACGCACCGCGATCATCGGCCAACCGCTCGTCCAATATGGTTGGTCCGTCCGCATCATGTTTTTTCAAATGCCTATCCAAGTTCGTTTGCTGGCCGAAGCATCGGCTACAGAGGGGACACTTGAATGGTTTTTCCTTATTGTGTATGTTGCGAACATGCCGTTGCAAATTTGATGATATGCTGAAAGATCTTTCGCAGTACTTGCATTTGTATGGTTGTTCGCCGGTGTGCGTGCGCAAATGACGAGTTAGGTTCGCTGATCTAGGAAACACCTTACCGCAAAACTTACAAGCATAACGATCCTTCGTCTTGCCGCTGATATTGTTGTTTGACACAGACTCCGACCTCGTTCGAGACGGAGTGACGCTGTTGACTGTAGAAGGCGGCCTTATGTCGAAAGGTAAAGGTGGTGGCGATATCTGTTGTCCGTTGAGTACGTTATGATTTAAGAAATGGTACGGGCTATTATGATGCGGGTAACTGGGAGAGCAATTAAGAACACTAGGGTAGTGAAGTGGTAAACGCGAAAGTTTGTCCTCCGAATACATAGCCTCTATCATCAGAGGATGGATGGGCTGATGCGGAAAGAGTATGTGATAGGGCGACGCAATAGGCGGCGATGGTTTGACGTCCGGCGTCGTAGGTCGCGTCTTCCCTCCACCACTACCTCCACTAAGGGCTCCTGGTTCGCTTTTGACACTAACCGGGCGGCCTTGTTCGCGGTCCGGCGGTGGCAACGGAGATCCATAACTAATAATGAGATTCTGATTTTCGTCTTCTCCGGTCAACTTTTTATAGTCGAGTCGAAGATCTAACGGTTCATTTTCATCCTTATCGTCAAGCTTTTCAGAAGGTGGTTTGTTGGCGGGTGACATATGTGGTGCAGAGGCGGATGTAGTAGTTGTGCGCGCATTTCTCGATAGATCAAATGGCATATTGTCATCCTGCAGCTCGTTGTCATGGTCGTCGTCGCGTAGACTTTGTTCGGCTGGGACTGGGTACACAGACGCTTGTTTCGGGGAGTTGTGGCCGCTGGAAGAGAGCACCATTTTTCGCGGACTGGAATCTTTTTCTCGCATATTGTTGTGTGGAACAGCTGAAACCGAATTGACATTTGGCAGGAATTGGAGTGACCCAACTCGCGGGTAGTAGCTGCTAGAGTACCACGCCGGCGAGCTGTCCACTGCACTCATCACTTTGACTCCGCCACCTGTAACAGATGAAAAAAAGCTGTGCTCAGTATTGAAGAATTCTAAAAATGATGTACCGTACACATTTTAATTATTCTACTCGTATGCCTGCACGACGGCGATAGATTCAAGCTCTTATAGGTTGAATTTTCTCCAAACTTTTAATTTGAGCTTAGGGGTGGAGTAGCACGATCTCGGTTTTGTAGTGTAGGTATTTGATGTTCGAAACATATCAGGTTACAAGCTAACGTTGCTGTGTTTCTCAACGGGCGAAACGACCAATTGATAAAAGGCGAATGAGATCACGTCTTTTTGGTAGATAGTTGATGCTGACTTTGATGTAACTCTTTCCTCCCAGCCTCAGTTAGGGATCCATCCACTAGCTTAGACTCTTAAATCGTTGCGTTGAGTTTCACATACTTTACTGCTTAGCCTAAGCGTACCGATGAACTCGGCTCAACTCTTCACCTCAGCTCTATTATCTTTTTTTTTCTCATCCAGAGCATCATCCTTCGAGAACTACGAGTATTTGCCAAACGAATTTCAATCTATTGAACCACCAAGCAAGAATTTTCTTCCACCGATTCAGTAACAGGTCTCACGACATTGTTACAAGAGATTATTTATTCGAATTTCTGATAAATAGTGTAAGAAATCTACTTCAATTCAACAAAATTGATTACTATGAGATTTTGGTCGATTTTTGGAACAATTCAGTCTACGTAGAGGATTCAACAAAATGTTGGAAAACGAATATTCGTGATGAAAAACCAACTGAGTCTTTCTTCCTCTTTAATGAATCTCTGTGTAATGAACGAGTATGACATTGTCACGGTATGGTATCTTTCCGACTGCGAGACCGGTTTCCTTAACCATTCCAAATGCAAATAAACATTTCGTCTAGACTATGTACAGGTGTACAGTACACATACTGATAAAACGAACCGTAAACAGATGAGGGAAAGTAAAGAAAGAGAAAAATAACCTTTTCTATCTTTTAATTCATTAAAACGAATAGAAAATAATAAATTTGAAAATCAATGAATGAAACTAAAGATTTTATGAATGAAGACAGATAACATAATGACGAAATTGTGTGTATGCTCGCAGCATCCATCTCGTTTTTTGCTGCACGAGTTTTACGAGTTCAACCTAGGCCTCTTAGCTTTTTTTACGTGATTTAGTAATTGCTGAAATAAGAAAATAATATTATTAAGAATAAGGCATTTCGACTTTTTTAAATCGTAATAATGAGCAAACAATTTTGTACAGCACTATTTTTTAATAAGCGAAACTAGTTTCAAAGGATATAAGTCATAAATTAGTTTTACTAAAACAAAAATCGTATAGTTGTTCAAGCTTACGTATAGGTATACTTTAATTATTATATCTGTTACGATAGCCGAACTAGTCTGTTTTGTTTTTTAATGAATTATACGTCTCACGACGTTGATCTATACTATAACGGACATCAACAGTCTTCGTCATTTTTAAGAAAAATTTTGCCAAGTAGGTATAATCAGTCATTTATTTTAGTAGTTTGTCATTCAACGAAATCAGTTCGTCAACCAGATCACTCCTTAGTTTTTTCTAAATTTCAGGCTATTTTCATTTTCCTATAAATACGATGCCGTTGCGACCGTATTATGAAGAATCTTTGTTTTTTCTTAAGGTTCTCGGTTCTTTGCTATGTCTAGCATATACTAGATACCTCCAAAAAGTATTACTATTCCTAGATTATCATTTCCTTTCGAGCCTTTTGAAAACTACATTGAGTATTTCCGAAGAGAAAGATATTTCAATAGTTTTCAACGACAAATTCCCTTCAGAAAGGTTCAACTATAGAGGCGGTATAGAAGCAGAATTATGAAATTTTTTCGTATCGTTTTTAATTAGACGTTGAAGTTGGCAAAAATTCGCCTGTTTTCGAACGTTGTAAAATTTTTTGGGAGCAAAAATTCAGGTTTCTATTCCTGTACCGCCTTCCGTCAAACCTTTCTGTATTACATTTCCGGAGATCGAAAAAATTCGTTTGGAAATGGAACTTTGAGAAATTTTTTGTGAAGTCATTCCATATCATTCGTTATAAGGACTACCCGCGCACGCCAGATAAACGTCGCGTCGCCCAACCTTCCAGGGTATTTGGGGATGTATATGCAACTTATTGTACACCATTTTGGAGTTCGCCAACAGGCGAAGCACACCCTTAAGAATCAACCATAATATAAGCAGAGACCAGACCAGATTCTTTGGCATTTTTCGTATCATTTGCTTAGGGCGGGAAGCTTGGAAAGAAGATAAAAGTTAATTTCAGGATTATGGTGCAGTGTGGCTTGAGAAACAAATTTCATTTCGCCGAAAAATTCTGAAAATGAGATGCTGCTAAAAACATGGTTTAAAATCTACTCTAATATTGTCTAAAATTGAGAAGCATTGCACAAAAAATGAAATAACTTTGCTTAAAATTAAATTATTCAAGTATAACCAGTGCCTAAAGTTTAGTCCTAAATCGAGTCATTTTCATTAACGAGATCGTAAAATTTTTTAGCTATAATTTCGATTGAAAAATTAGTTGGTATTGTTGAATTTTGCTTCTCAAAATTGTTCAATTTTCGCCAAAAATCAAGTAAGGTCGAGAATGAATGAGAGAGCTGAAAAACGCGCGTTTTAAAATGCTAAATCTTGCCCAAATTTTCTAACTTGGATTCATTCTCGTTTTTTCTTCGATCTCTATTCATTACCCTTAATTTAGATGTTTTATCAGCCCCATTTTGGGTATTAGACTCTGTATATATAATTTCTGGGAATTATGTGCGTGCTGTAATTTTCATTTTTATCAATTTTTTTGCTACATAATATACTTGTAGAAAAGTGTGAAGACTTTCATTATAGATTTCGTGAGCTTATAAATACATACCTACTTCAGAACTCTGAGAGTAATCAATTTGGGTCCAGTGAAATATCATAGATTATTTTACAGCTGATGTTTTTCACTCATTCTTGAAGGGCACTCCGGACGCGAGCAGAATGAGAGCGTTTTCCAAACTCAATAAATGCAATCGAGGTACGCATTTATCCCGTTACTGACGTGATTCTTTTCAAGAGAAAAGGCCTCTCAACGTTCTGTAATAAGCGGCTATAAATTTTTGCGCGGCGCAATCACAAACGAAGTGACCTATTAATCTTACAGGATATATCAATTAAACCGAGTAATTAAACTATAAGTGCGAAACAGTCACGAAATAGCTCTCTCGACTAAGTGTTTCAAAATTCACTTTAATTCTCTCTACAGGTATCTTCGCGTGAAAGAAGAAAAAAGCTCGTAAAAAACTATATGCTATTAATGCAAGTTGTTCATCGGCATTTTTTTTTTTTTTTCCTTTTTGCTTTTCTCCAAACGACGCGACGCGCTCTTATTCAAATTCTACGAAGATCGCCAGGTTTTGATAAAACACCCTCGGAACTAATTACATCGTATTGTTCATTTTCTCTGCATCGACTCTTTTAAGAATACTCAAGCTCGATATTAGATAGCATTCATTTAGGAGCGTAAAAATATCGTCGTGCATAATTCGTTCGTAAAGTTACTATATAGATATTCCTCTCTCCGTAGTAAATGCATAATGGTGCCATCAGTCAAAAAAGCGCTCGTAAGTGGCTGCATGAGTCATTGCAAGCCTATCCGATATACGTAACCTTATTTTGCTCATTAAGGCTGTTTAACGAATAGCGCATTAACCGATCAGTAATTTTCGATCAAAGCTTTCTCGTAGAAGCGTCTATCTACGAGACGTTTTGAGAAGATCGTAATAACAAAAAACAGACCGATAAAATATTCGCAATCGTTTCGAAAATATTAACTATTCTAAACGACGCTGTTGATGGCTGTTTATTACCACGTGCACTATACGTATGCTTCTACGTATAATACATTATACTCGAATAAAAAATGAAGCAAAGGGAAAAAAATAAACTACTTTCTGAAATACGTAGTGTTCTTCAATTCTGCTCGCTAGACGCACACTTCTCTTTTTGATAATAAAAATCTATTTCTCTTTTTTTGCACCCTTTTTTAGTATTTCTTATTTTCTTCCTTATTTATTTTGCGAGTACTTTTAATTAAAGTACGCATTTTACAATAGGGCGCCAAACAACTGTACCACGTGACTACATTGGACGCACTGAGCGAAGTACGTATATTTATATTTGCATAACGCATCTCAAGCTTCGGCTCTTGACGCATTCGGCGTAGAAATATATACGCACATAACAGAATCTACATGCACAATGATTACGTTCGTTTTTATTTTCATTATTATTAAACGTTCGAGCCAATCGTACGGTTCAATGAATAATACGTAAATACGTCATTTATTAAGCTTTATCTGGCCATTGATCTGTTAAAATATACTTAATTATTGACAGATCTATTATTTTTTCTTCCCTTCACGCGTTCTATTACGCCGAGAAAGTTTTTCGATCGCAACTAACGATGCGCGCGATGAGAGCAGAGAGCGTTGAATTGACACTATCTCGTCCATTGCATTGTTCCAAAAGTTGCACAACGCCTTCGCTTGTCTTTCTACTCTCGCGCATTCTGAAGATATACCTACCTATATAAAATGATTTTTGAACCCATACAAGTAGACTCTTGTCTTATTATAGTAGGTATGCGCGTCTCTGATATTATCATTACGAAAGACGTTCGTCAGATACTTAGGTACACCTCGAAATGTGATTTTTGAATTACTATATGATTTCTATCGTCGAGGTTACTCTTTCCAGAATGATTTTAGTGAGGACCTCGTATGCAAGAGGTCTCAAATTTCAACCTGTCAACCGCTCTCAACTGAGAGTCTGTTCTGAAGTGCAGAGGAGGTAGAGAAGTTTTGCTGTGTTCGCTATCTCTAGCGTTTTTTGATCTTGAAATTTGGAAAATTTCAATTTTCAATCTGTAGATATATATATGGATAAAACCAATGAGACTACAAGAAAAAATTGAATGAGATGTGGGTATTGGCAAATTTTTGACTTTTGAGATAAGATTCTTGATGAACCAACTTCTCCGCGTAATCGATTATCAAAATTGAATTTTTGCGATTATTTTATTTTCTTTTACGTTCTCCGTTTTATTTTTTTTTCTTTTTATCAACTCATCGCATTCGAGCTCTCTTATAAATACTGTATATGTTACAGGGAATTTTTTCCATTACGTGCTTGTGAACAATATCTGCTGGAAGCCAGAAGAGTAGCTCAATTAAGAATGAATGAATTACGGGGCCTACAGTAGAACTAGACGTTCTTCGCTACCCAAAGTCG
The DNA here is from genome assembly GCA_035079395.1 of Aspidiotus destructor. NCBI lineage: Eukaryota > Metazoa > Arthropoda > Insecta > Hemiptera > Diaspididae > Aspidiotus > Aspidiotus destructor. Next base: position 787,801 of record JAVHKZ010000014.1, read on the forward strand.
TCAAGAAAACTTGGTGGGCCGAAGAAAAGCTAGAACAGATCCTGAGTTCCACCAAGGTGGGCAACTCTTCATCACTATATAGAACCACCACTTCCTCATGGCTCCTCCATTTCTGACTCAGCCGATGTGAGTTTGAGCCCGTGATAAGTACTCGTGGTATCACAGGTTATACAGTACTTAGTGACCAAATGCTTGGATTCGTGATCGTGAAAAAGAGCCGAATCTAATTTGAACAGCAACAATTTTCTTGAAAATAAGCTTCTGAAGCGATTATTTTTGACCATTTTTTTTTTTTTTTTTTACTCATTTCCTTTCATTAGATTCAGGTTATTAAACATGAAATGGTGATAAGTCGAAACGGAGGGAGGAAAGCTGTTTTTCCGGTAGCACGATCGAAATCTCATTTCTGTGTCTAATTAATTGAAGGTTGAAAATTTGACGTTTTCTTCTTTCCTTAGAAAGGAGTCGCCAACGGTTGATACTAATTTTTCGGTAAATATCAAAGGTAACAGCAACGAGTATTCTATTAAAAGAAAGTAGATGAAAATATTTCGGACGGCTAGTTTGTCGCAACCTACCCCGGAAAAAAGGAGAGAAAGAAGAAAAAACGAGAAGACTACTCAAACACGATAAATTGATGTTAAATTTATGGCGTAAACAACGTGCTCGACGTCAATAAACGTCTCGTTTGTCGATGCTTTTCGCACCAGGTCGATAATTAGTTGCAAATTAGATCCAACGAGCAGTCAGTTAAACGACTCCCGGCCAACATGCTTTGGTTTTTGAAGGTATGTACGCATCGATTGTTCAAAACAAGCCGCCAACATATCGTGAACCAGTTAATGTGTAAAATAATTCTACGAGCGAAGTGAAAGAAAACGAAAAAGAAGAAGAAGAAGAAGAAGAAAAAAAACACTTGTTAAGTGGATGTCCGGTTTATTGCGTACGACAGTAACTTCAACTTAGGTACGTACAAAATTATTTATCGAGTTACGCCATTACGTGATTCGAAATCTGGTAAATAATTAAAATTTTGAGCCGATAAAATACGTCGATCTATTTTCAGTTCTCACCTGACGATAATTCTCTTGCACGTTTGTATCTCCGCTTGGTTAATTTGATTTCTTTTTTTTTCTTTCGAGGCATATTGAAAAAAAAAAAAAAATACCTACTCATTTATGCAAGTATTATTTCGGAAGAAGGTCTAATCATGAAGGGTTTCTCGGTACTTGCATCAAAGTCGAGTTTCAAAAATTCACTTCTACTTGTACCTAATTCAAATTACGTTGATAGTAATCATGCATTGTCCAGCAAGCTACTGGAGAAGGAATACGTTATCGTTAAAAGGACGCTACTGCTGAAGGATCGCGCCGAAAATTATGAGCTAATTTAATCATCTGGAATCAGAAATAGTGTGAGCTTCCACGCTTTTTAAGAAGAATAAATTTGGACGAGAGAACGGCGCGAAATGCTCACTCAGCCCAGTTCCTTACAGAATAATTACGTACTCATCAATGTATGATGAAAATAAAAGTAGTGTCAGTCTTGGTGTCTTTCGTATTATACGATTACGGAAAATTAATTTGAAAAATCCCGTTGTTTGATAGGCATAGAACGAGCGAGAGAGTCGGAGGTGATAAAAGAACGCTTGTACAGCACGCATACCGACGTATGCACGAAAACGTTGGAAATTCGCATCCATGTTACGGTTGCCGCTCCGCTATCGACAATATAAATCAATCGTCCGGCTGGATAATATTAGCCCCCGCGAACCATCTAATGATGGGCAGCTGTCACCGTCGCTTCTCGAGATCGCAATCCGACCTCACTGTTTGGCTAATTTTCTGCACGCCCTACCGCCGCGTACCACGCGCTCTCTGTACATTCATGACGTACGCGCTGCGCTATATTTATAGCACTGCCAGATACTCTAATATACACATCCTATGGAGAAAAAAAAAATACGACTATAAAGTATAGGCTGGCACATGTAAACGGCGGATACGCGTGTGCGGCTAAAATGAATATTCTTCGATAGCAGCGCGTAAGAATCGTTTAATAATAATTATGCTGACCATAAAGACTCTCAGGCCATCAACGTGCACCGCTGATGGCTTAGCATCGCGCAGTCTTCTCTCTAATAACGTAAATTAATTCAACGCTCAAAGGCGTAATCCACTTGAACAAAAGTTGGCGTGACGTATGGACACTTCATTCTGATCGTTTACACGATCCATACGCGATAAGCTATGATTTTAAAAAATATATTATATCGTTTTCTAGATGGACACGAAGTACCTAATGTAACTTGTCGAACAGCCACACAGTTATATATGCAAACTTGTGGTACGCGGTCGTTAAATGCAGGAAAAAAGTGCGACCAGCTGCCCGGTAACATTTATCTACTCGTCAAATTTATTTGGAAGCAGCAGGTTCGTGATGATGAGGAAAAAGGATGGACTAAAGATGGTGGCAATTAAGATGGTATTTGTAATTTTGAGAAACGAGAGCCGGCGCGGCGTCAGCTTGAGTTATCAAAAGATCAATCTCAAAAGTTAACGCCCGCAAACATTTCTTGTTTGAAGAGAAGAGTAACATTACCGTTACATTCGCAAGATATTATACGAGAACCGTAGGAGAATAAGTATGCAATTTGAAACAATGGAAAAGCCCTATAGCTTCATAATCTTAATTTTTGATGGATAATCTACATTGAAAATGAATTGGTATAACTACTCGAAGTAAAGCTTTTTCGGAACTTCTTCACCTCACTCCTCCATTTTTCTTGAGCCTAGAATTTTCGCATGGCGTGTCTATGTAAGGGCGTATGTACGTACTGGTTAAGGGGTTCTTTATCCGATTACCTTATAATTTTTTCAATCGTATAGAGCCGTAGAAATTTTGACCAACCGACGCATACTTAAGAAACTTCCTCAGCAGAAATTCAAACCAACCGATGGTTATCAGGTAGTCGAATACACTATTTCACCAAGTTGAAGGAGGAGGTATTACAAAAAGAAAAAGCGAAGCAAAGAATATGGATCGTGTCTGGTCGGAAGAACTTGTGGAACGTTCGGTATGGAACAGAAATAACCACTCGGGGAAAGTTAAGAAATTATGAGAATTGTAGAACGAGAAACAGTCGAGTGCCAATGAAATTTGCTGTAGAGGCAGTAGTAAGGGCCGATTCTATGATATGAGAGATGATTTGATCATGTCGAGATGTGCGCAGGTAAAAGCTTATGAGTTTTCACTAAAAGGGCCACGTCATGTTTTGATATAGATTGGAGTCCCTTTAGCGATTTTGAAATAGAACAATGGAAATCCCGAAGCGAGTTATTCAGAAAGAAGGCTTACGGAGATATTTTTGGGCAAATTGAGGTCGTAACGGATACTCAATCTACGCAGCATGGCGGTTGGTACCACCTGCTATATAGACTAGTTTATTGGTTGCATTTCTGTGTGGAAAATTATCTATGAAAGAGAGTTAATCTCCTACAAAATTCCCCCATTCGAAAGTTTTTAGACCATCATTTTTTTAATAAACGAATCAAAATGGAATACTATATCAATACGAGAAAGTACTCGCGCGCGTAATAAGTTCATTAAAATATCTTATTACGCGGTATAGGTAGGTTTTGTATATATTCAGCACAAAATTATTATTGTGTATAGAGTATCTTCAGCAGGTTCTAGCAAACAGTTGAAAATAGCTTCGCACGCTGCAAACCAAATGAACGAACGTCCGAAGTGCAGCGTGCAAGCATGGCGAGCGCGCGTTGAAACTAGCCCACGGCTATCACGATTTTGAAATGGGGAACGCACAATGCCTCCGGTACAGAAGCCGAATACGTTGACGTTGCGTACCGCGCCTAGCGCGCGAGTTGCCCACGCCAACACTCGCATAGTTATTTTCGTATCCGAAAAAAGAAGAAGAAATTATCCGTTCGGCTCCAGCATAATTTCGACGTTGTTATCTTTTCTATACCTTCGCCGTACTCGTATCACGTGTACGTCGTACATTTCAGGTTGGTAGGGTAATTGCGGCAAATATTTAATATCGCGTAGTGCCGCGGATAGCACAGCGAGAGCGAGATGAGCGTGATCTGCGGCTTTTCCTCGACTTTATCGATATAGTATTATAGTAGCGTCGACAAAGAAATGAGGTCGATCCAATTCCTCTAAATAGAAAGACACGACGTAACGCAAGGTATACCAGGTATACCTATACAATAATATTCCATCATTTTGAATAAGTTTTTATTCAACTTATTACGATGCACAAATCGTCGTTACAAATTAATTATACCCGCCATGGTACTGGACAACAGCATACGTATGTATACGTGCACACAGGACATCAAAAATACATACCATTTACGTCGTTTAAAGACCGCATCACAACCACCCTCTGTCCTCATCATTCGCGACACTCGACGTTAGTTAGCCATTTATAGCGTTTATTAAAATACGTCGCGAAGTCGTGATCAAATTATTTATAGACTGGATGCTTATTGCTCCCTTTTAGTCGCATTCGCATCCGATGCGTCAGTTTCTTCGTTTTTTTCTTCTCGTTGCGTTGCTTTCTTCCTACTTTTCCTTGGTCGTATCATTGAATCTATTCTTGTTATCTTGAGCAGATTACGAAGGCTAGCAAAAAAAATACACTGTTCGCCCAGCAAAAAAAAAAAAAAGGGAGAGAAAAGTGAAGAATGACTTTCGAGTGCAATTTAGTGCTGTTGACAACAAATGTATGAAAAGTACTAAAATATCGTGAAAAAATTAAAAGATGAGTACTTTTCGCCATCGTGTTGTGAAAAGGTATGTGTTTTATCCAACTGAACAACAATATTCGAAAGACTGTTGATGGGCTCTTCATTTCACATTGTCATTCAAAACACGGTGGAATCATCTGACCTCAGTCTCAGTAAAAAACAATAATGATAACCCTGATAGTAGAGGGGTGATGTATGTTCTAGGACAGTTCTGGATTTCTAAGACAGTTCTGGATTTCTCACTTTTTCGCTCACTTCTCATCAATCCTTTAGTTTCCATTTATGAGCTACAAGCAGTCAAATTTCTTACTTTTTCACTCATATTTCAGCAATTTTAATCGATTCACAAAACTATTCAAGTTCCATGTTCTAGGACAGTTAATCATTTCCCTAACGCAGACCGCAATTTTCTCTTTTTTCAACCTCTCCAAAAAATCCTAGAAATCATCCAATTTTTATAAGAATCAATTCACCCTATTTTTCTTACTTGCTAATACAAAAATTTCAAAGAAATAAATCTCTCTCGTGAGAGCTACTTTCCAATACTCATAAAAATGTAAGAAATTCAAATTTTTCTTTCTAGCGCACTTACTCACTTCTCTAGCGTAATGAAGCATAGTGAGCAATTTCTCCTAATTTTCATTCAAATACTAACTCTAACGCGTGCGAGATTTTCGCACAGAACGTCATTTGTCCTTGACAAGGAAGTGCACTTCCACAACGGTATACGCGAGTCGACTACTGTGTATCAAATTGTCTCGACAACTAGTCGAGTGTGCACAGATTCAAAGCATGAAAGTTGTCGAAGTTGTCCTTGACAAGGAAGTGTACTTCCACGACGGTATACGCGAGTCGGCTTCTATCATTATGTACGAGTATATTGAATTTTCAACCAGTTTCAACTATACATCTTTGGCTGAATATTTTCGTCTACACTAGAACATCATTTGTCCTTGATGAGGAAATGCACTTCCACATAGCTCATAGGTAGTACGATATACGACTTGTACACGCGACTCGACTGTCATTCGATCGTAAATACTATACTGTGTATGTACGTAAATACGTATACTGTGTATGTACGTCAAATAAACCCTTCTCTCTGCGTTTCACATGTAGGGGTTGAGACCTACCAATGCTCGCATTAAAAGGTTTGATTCACCTTTTCAGGAAAAGTTGATAAGATATATAAATATTGAAATTAATCATGTTGTTCAGGAATAAGTAACTATTTCTTCATCATTTGATAAAACGGATTAGTCTCACGAATTGGTTCATTATTAACAATTTCTTCTTCGTATGAATTGCTTGAACGAATAGGATTTACTTCAATTATCCACTCTTTCGCTAGTTCTGGATGATTACGGAAAAGTACTTCTAATTGAGCACGATGCGAATACAATTTAGATAAACTGATTCCAAGATGACCAATTTTCTTGTACTGACACCATAAGCGACCCAACCAACGTAATGTTCCAGCATGACGATTACTGATACCAAATTCTTTTTTCACCAATTCTGAAAATTTCTCGTTGGTTTCACCATTCATTTGCTTCTCAGAATGTAGTTGGTAAAATAATTCGAGAAAATAACCATAATGACATTGATGAATAATAAGATCTTGTTTCTTTTTCTTTATGACAACGCTTGAAGATCTCAAGAAATTTCCAACTTCAAAATAACTCAAAGAAGTGAAATTTGGAATATTCACGATAGGTATTTCACAGCTTGTGAATAAAAATGATTTCAAATATTCATTAAAATTGTTGCTGCATGGTTTTCTGAATAATCTTGATAGATAACCAACATGGCCTTTTGGAAGACGAATTTCACGAAGAAGGATTTGTCTACGAACCACATCATAATTTTCTCTCGTAACACGATTTAAAATTTCTAGTAAATCTTCTGTTGCTTTTCGAGCACGTCGAATGTCTTCCATAATTCTCGATGTACAATAAGGAGATATTTAAATCAACGTTTCAGTTTACGCTAAGAATTAAAAAAATTCCGTCAAAAAGATTTTGTCGAACACCAAACACCTCCAGGAATGAATACAAAAATGGACAGTCATTAGTCATTAGATATCGCTCATCAACAGCTGGTTGGATGACGCAATGCATACTGATGCAATTTATTCAGTGTGGTTAAATAATAATTTCAACGCGTGAGATTTTTTTATTGAATTTTTTGAAAACTAGTTGGATGGTGCATCAATTTTAAATAAAAAGTTATAAAATTTATCGGGATAAGCACCATTAACAATTATGCGAATAATAGTTTTCGTGATGGATTTTTGATGTGTTCGCTATCGCATTTCAAAAATATCATAATTACGATTATCCATAGTTGGCTTGTACTCACAAAACAAGTATGATCTAGGTGATGAATAACAAATAAATCTCGATGTCGTCAAAACAGATACTAACGCTCCACTTGACTAAATCACAAATGATTATAAATCCTAGCTCGGAAGTCGGAACAGGTAGCCACTAGCCAGGCTTCACTTCGAACTAACCTGAGGTAGTCGTGATTGTCATGATCGGTCGTGAAGTGATAAGTACATACAGTAATAGAAATTTAGTACAGAGTTTAGGACTAGGTCATAGGCGAAATTTTTTTCTCTGTAAATAGTACAAAAAATATAGGTACGTGCTCTTCATCCTCTTCTAACGTTCGAACTAAGCCTCCTATTCCAACCGATAGTAGACATTCGTTTCTTCCGTTAATTTAATTCGCATTTCGCAATTATATTGCCCTCCATCAGATAAACAGCAGAGTTACCACAGCAGATTCCGTTCATATTTTTACCCATTAAAAACTATTTAGTGGTGTAAAATGAGTGGTAAGTGTTTTATATCCCGTTAATTACTTTCCTTATCAGAGTATCGCTCCTTAACATTTCTAATTTCAGAAAAATGGATGGAAGTCCTGGATACTGTAGGAATTCGAGATCCGGATAAAACTGAATACATTCGTAAACTTGTAGATGAAAATATTGAGGTTGAAATACTCTTAATGTTTGATCATGACCGCATTGAAAACACAATCAGAAAGTACTTCAAAGAGGGTGATGTGCTGAAATTCCTTGTCTACGTAAGTAGTATTGTACTTAAGTTTCGAAATCTCTTTCCGTTTTCTTTTCCGTTTTTCTTTTATTGCCATTATACTTTCATTAAAGATCCGAAAAACAACTATTGATGCGAAATCGACGGTGGCATTAGAGGGAAAATCCAGCGACGTAAGTGAATCATTTTCAGAATATTTTGTTGACTATGCGAGTTGAAAAAAATTACCGGTACCTCTGAACGTTCGATCGAGGACCGTTCACGCTTGAGTAAAGCTCAACTGATTGAGGTGTTGGAAGCATCTCGAAATGTTGAAGTGTTAGAGGAATCTCAAATTGTTGAGGTATCTTCCAAGCCCGAGTATCTTCTCTCCATCTTACGTAACCGTTCCTATCAGTCGTTTTTGAACAATTGTTGATGTATGGATGCACGTACTGTTAGGTTTGAGCTCGAAAAGCGTGGAAATCACAATTATAATGTTCGAGTGTTTGAAATAATTTTATTCAAACTTGAAGATTCTGATAATGTGGTACGTCTATTCACGAATTTTATGATCGTGTTTGTCAGGCAATTTATTTCGAATCATTCATGTAAAATGTAGAGATTTTAGATTTTTCTGTAAAATGTACAACTTAATGGGAGGGAATACTCGATCATTCTAAATTTCTTCAACTATCGTTTTCTTCAGACATGCATTATTTGATTTTTGTGAAAAAAATTTACTCGTTCTTAGACCTACGATATCATGAAACAAAAAGAAATTTATGGGTTTTGTTTTTCAGGATATCTGTAGCTTCGATTTCCGTACGTTACCAGGACACCATTCCATGTATTTAACATCCGGAGAAAAAAATCTTCGAAAGAATTTCTACTTAATGTGGGCAAATTCATCTGATTGTAAACGCATGTTCGACATATTCATTACACTATTGAAAGGTTTTTTCACTACATACCAGATATCTGAAAAAACGGACATTTTAGAGTCATTCGTTGATAGAAAAAATCGTAGGAGTAATGAAATGTCAATCAACAATTCTCCTCTGCATGTTCAGGTAGATGTGCTCGATTGTTGCCTATTCCGTCCCGTTTTAATTTCCAGAAAGATTCTACACTCTTGTAACAGATCATTTGCCTCATCTGCAATGAAGAAAATAGGCTTTCAGCATTTATCGAAACATAATATGATAGATTCCGAGTCCTCCTCAGGTGACGACAAATTAGACGAGCAAGTGAAGCGTAAACGGAGGAAGACCTGTCAAGACTCAATATTTCAAAATTGCGATGGGCTACTAATAGAGCATGAAGACAATGAAACCCTTTTGGAGGAAACGGATACGAAACTCGATGTTTTAATTTTTTGTCCTTCAGATAGTACCGGTATATGTCAAACCCTTGCAAAACACCTTGGTGTCGTATTCATTGACGATTTAGTGCATTGTATTTCTCGTAAGACGGTGTCCGAAAATGAATTACTTATACGTTTACGCAGCAAGAAATCAAAAGAATATCGACGACTTCAAAATTGTATAATGAGAAATATCATTCTTGGTTCGAACAATGTTTCTTTGACTTGTAAAAAAGATATGTTTCGAAATTTCGATGCCAACGTTAAATGCATAATTTATTTGGAACATGGAAAAATTGTTGATTGGATTCCTTATGCGCACATGTTGCTAAAAATCGATGAATCTGACGTGCTTCATTACATATCAGCAATTGGTTACGCGATGGACGAATGTATGAAGTGTACATCAAGTATCGAGGCAGTTTATTCTCGCAAAAATGTCAGTGAAGATGATAATGAAAAAGATAGAATTTTTAAGGTCAGAGTGCCTATAATAGCCTTGATCCCTTCACATATTGTTCACTTTTTCGCGCAAAAAAAACTGATCGAAAACATTGATCAAAATTCGCTTTCGCTTATCTATTAATTATATCTGTAGTTAGATTTTCGGTAATTTAATGTGAAATAATTGCATTTCTAGAAAAATACCTTTTTTTCATCATTTCAGTTTTTTAATGTGAAATAATTACATTTCTAGAAAAATTCATTATAAATACATTTTTTTTTTATCATTTTATTTTTTTCTTATTTTTATTTATGACTGATTACCTAGCTATAATACAATCATCTGAAGATTTAGATGTACACTAAAAATTCCATTCTTGTTCCTGGATTTTTCATGGTTGTGATTCAATGAAGCTGAAATATCTCGAATGATGAAAACTTTCAGGAAATTTGTTCAACACTTTACAAGTTATAATTGAAATATTCAACCACTCTTATTGTTCCAAGAAAAACACAAGGTTTGTATAATTCTATTAATTTATTTATGACTAATAGACTAAAGTATTCTGAAAAAGGAATCTCATAACACAACAAAAAAATATTATAACTTGTTAAAAATGAGAAAAATTCTTGATTTCCCAAAATCGAGTTTATAAATTGAGTACTCAATTGAATCCTTCTAAGTCTTCAATAAATGAAATATAATCAAACTTCTCATTATTTTGATTTTCTTTTTGTCCATCTGCTTTTATGACTATATTATTATTCAAATTGATACGAACTTTCCTTGTGGAATCTTTATCAATTTTATTATCATTGCAATGTGATAAAACTTTAGTTTCAGGTTTTTCAAAAATACCAAAAGTGAATCGCCCATTTTTATCCCTATTAATTTTTATAATATTCAGATTTCTTCTATGAGGGATATCATATTTTATTAGATATTTATTAATAGTTTTCAAGCTTATATTAAATTTCTCCCTGAAAGATTTTTTTGTATTATTTATAAAATCATATTCTCTCATCAATTGGATAAGTGTTGCATGATCCATTATTATTTATTTCTAAAAAATTTTGAGAATGGGAAATGGTAACTGGAAAAGGGTATGGAAAATAGTAAAATAGAATGGAAAGTGGAATGGTAAATGGAAAAAAAAAAAAATAGAAAAATTTTATATATAAATGGCAAACGGAAAATCTTTAGTTACATTAACTTCAATAGTTAATTCATTCAGCACAGATGTAAAAGAAATGATAAGTTTCAATTTAGAAAATTTAAAACATTATTATGAAAATCAATCAACATCAGATATTGCTAAATCATACATGGACTTGATTCAAAAATTTCATAAAGGAATTAATGAGAAAAATTTTGATGATGAAACTAAAAAGAATTACAGAAAGCTTGTTAATGCAATTTTTGCTCCTGCTTGTGAAGCGAGATGTAATAATATACTCTATCAAAATTTATCAAATGATTTAATAAATCTTCTAAATAATACTAAACATTTGGAAGAAGAGAAAAAACAATTGAAAGAAGAAAATGATAGATTGCTTAAAAAATATAATGAAAAATCTCAAATCAAACCTGTTAAATATGATTCTGGTTTAGATATATCTGTAACAACAAAATCATTCAATTTACTACCAGTTTCAGAATTAATGAAAATTCAAAAGAAGGTTGATGAAATGAAAATAGATTTTGGTAATAAATTCACAAGAGTTGCTGTCAAAGATTCAGATATTCCATCTAAAGATAAAATAGAAAGAATTTATGCAAAGACTAGTGAGTCTGAAAAATCAGTCATAAATCAAAAACCTAAGAAATCAAAAAATTAACACCTAGAACTTAATCTTAGAGATGTTACATAATAAGCCTAATCATTTTTCAGAACTTTTACATTGATTAATTTTGGAAGGTTTTAAGTATGTCTATTTTTATATCTTGAAAAGTTTTATGTTGATTTTTACGGCTTGATAGGTTTCAAGTCGCTTTTATGTCTATTTTGGACATACAGTTTTTTGAAAAGGTTTTGTGTCTATTCTTGACATGTTTTATGTTGGTTTCTTGTCTGTTTTATGTTGGTTTTGTGTCTATTTTTGAACTTATTCTTTTTGAGAAGGTTACAAATGTATTTTTAACATATTTTAATTTTATATCTATTTTAAAAATGTTTTATGTCTACTTTGGGAACAACCTATTTTGGGAAGGTTTCATGTCTATTTTGGGAAGGTTTTACGTCTATTTTGGGAAGGTTTTTGTTAGATCATTGTTCACAAAATTCCTTATTAAAAAAATTTCTATATAAATAAGAAGAATGAATCTATCTAAGAAAATTATTTTAATTTATAAGACAATACAAGATGAGGACTTATTTTCAGCTATCGATGCTGGAGAGCTTCATCTGTGTACTAAATGTCAGAAATTTAAAAGCAGTGATGAATTTAGTAAAAATCAGTATTATTGTAAACCATGTAAAAATTTATTAATGAAAAAACATAATGATGAATTGAAATTGATTGATAAACAGTGTGAGTGTGGAAAGAGAATAAATATAAGAAGTTATAATACCCATTTAAAATCAGATTATCATAAAAGAAGATTAGAGATGACAAAGGAAAACATCAATTTTAAATTAATCTCTTGAAAAATAATTTTGTTATTAAAAATTTTTCTATATAAATTAGAAATAAAAAAACTTCTACACAAAAAATGAATAACAGAAATCAGATATCAATAAGCATTATAAGAAATGAAACAAGAAGACAAGATACAAATATTGGTCACTGGATTCAGTTTTTTAAGGCGCACAATATATATGTAAATAAAACTACAAGGCAAATAGAATACTATTTAAGAAAATATAGGATCTGTGTAGTTTTTAGAGGACAGGAGGTAATAGAAAAATTAAATAAGTTGTATGAAATATTGATTCAAAAATTGGGAGAATCAAGAATTCATGAAAGAAAATTAGAAGTTTCCTTTGAACTAAATAATGAAGAAATTAATTCTTGGCTGACTGGTACACCATTCAATTTTAATGAAGATATATTTGAAGCAAATACAACTTTATCACAAAATAATTACAAAATTAGACCTAGATTTGTAGATGAAAATTTTAGAAGTAGACATGCACAATTTGAAATTCAGAATGACTGGGGAATTCAAGATTTGACAGAATTTTTACAAGTTATGAAAAAACCTACTTTTGGTCTCTTGAAAAAATATTTGAGACAACATGTTGGAATTAGAGCTAATTTTTGTGTTACTGCAACCTATGAAAGAAGAGGTCAAACAGAAATCATCCAGACTGAATCAATGCATTTACAGACAGAAAATTTTACAATTCTTCCTGAATCTAATATGGATAATATATATGATAATGTTATCAACTACATAATGGGAAGACATGAAAATATATCTGAAAACTTAGAGGGGTCACAATGGGTGTTAATATCAATTGATAATTTTAGAATCAATATAAATAGATATGATCCATTAAGAGCTAGTTCATTCATTCAACTCCCAAAAATCTTAGCGAGTAAAAAAGCTATAGTAAATGTAAAGAATGAACAAGATAATAAATGTTATTTATGGTCTATTTTAGCTGGTTTATTTCCAGTTGATGAACATCCAGAAAGAGTGAGTAAATATAAACAATATGAATATATTTTTGATAAAGCTTTAAAAGGGATTGAATTTCCAATCAAAGTTCAAGATAATAATAAATTTGTAAATAGAGTTAATAGGCTTAATTTGATCAAAGGAGGATTATCAATTAACATATATCATCATAATAATCAATATAAAATCTATCCTTTATCAGATATAACTAAAGATGAAAAAGAAAATCACATTGATTTATTATTTTTAAAAGATAGTAATAGAAATGCTCATTATTGTCTAATTAAAGATTTATGGAAATTAGTTGGGAGACAAGTTACAAAAAATTGTAAAAAGAAATATCCTTGTAAAATGTGTCTAAGCAGTTTTCCATGTGAAAAAATATTATTGGACCATAAGAATTATTGTGGATTGAATAAACCTGCTAAAGTAATTTTACCTAATAAAGCAGATAATATTGTTGAATTTAAAAATTATAATCATTCAATGAAAGTACCATTTGCCATATATGCTGATTTTGAAAGTCTTATAAGAAAGCTCAAGAAAGCAAATAAATTGAATGTCAAGATAGAAGAACTGAGTAAAAAATTAAATAAGACGAAAGAAGAAGTTGAAAAATACGAATCTTATACAATAAAGCTTCAAAAACATTTTCCAATTAGTTTTGTCTATCATATTAAGTATGCTAATGGAGAAATTCAAGAAAATCTATTTGAATATTTTGAATTAGATGCTCCAAAGAAATTGTATGAGAAATTAAAAGAAGACGCAATTTTCATTGCTAAGGAATATTTAGATAAGAAAATAAAAATGAAAGAATTAACAGAGACACAAAAAATGGAATATAAGAATGCTAAAAAATGTCATATTTGTGAAAGAAATCTCAAAGATAATCCTCCTTTGATTGAGAAAGAAATAAGAATATTAAACAAAAAAATTGATATTATTTGTAGTATTTTATGCACCCTGCATGAGCAGGATTTATCCTGTGGATTAAAGATTGGAGATGCACCAGCAAAGCAGGTTTATGATAAAGATCAAAAGAACAAGCTTTATGATGAACTATCAGAATTGGTAGTAAAGGTAAAAATTGCATATATCAATGAATTTCCAAATAAAATAAAAGTTCGAGATCATGATCATTTAACTGGTGAATATAGAGGTGCAGCTCATAGTAATTGCAATTTGAATTATAAAGTTCCTAGATTTATTCCTATTTATTTTCATAATTTTTCTGGATATGATGCACATTTATTTGTTAGAGAATTTGGAGAGGATTATGATAACATTAAATTAATACCAAATAATGAAGAAAAATATATATCATTTTCTAAAATTGTAAAATATGATTCAGGTTTTAAAAATTTAAAAGGAGAAACAGTTAACTATAATATTGAGTTGAGATTTTTAGATTCATATAAATTTCTATCAAGTTCATTGTCTACATTGGCTAAAAATTTGAAGAGGTGTCACTTGAAAAATTTAAAGAAATGGTTTAATGAAAAAGTACCTAAAAACCTATCTGAAATGGAAAGAAAGTGTTTATTCAAATTATTAAGTAAAAAATTAGCTTATCCATATGATTATATGAATTCATTAGAAAAGTATAATGAAACAAAATTACCCTCGAAAGAAAACTTTTATAATTTATTAAATGATGAGCATGTTGATGATGGAGAATATCATTATGCGCAAGAAATTTGGAAGTATTTTAATATTAAAAATATGAAAGAATTCACAATGTTATACAATACAATAGATGTACTCTTACTGACTGACATTATGGAAAATTTCAGAGAAACATCTCTTAAAATATATAAATTAGATCCAGTTTGGTATTACACAACTCCTGGATTTGCTTGGGATTGTATGCTGAAAACTACTAAACAAAAGTTGGAATTATTGACTGATGTGGACATGCTACTAATGTTTGAAAGGGCTAAACGAGGAGGAATTTCTCAATGTTCAAATAGATATGCAAAGGCTAATAATAAGTACATGGGGAAGAAATTTGATAAAAATAAGGATTCTATATTTCTTCAATATTTAGATGCAAATAATTTATATGGATGGGCTATGAGTAAATACTTACCGTATGGTGGATTTGAATGGAGAAATCCAGAATATTTCGATAAGAATAGAATTTTAAAAATGAAAGATGATCGGGAAATTGGATATCTTTTTGAAGTAGATTTAAAATACCCAAAGGAATTACATGATAAACATTCTGATCTACCTTATTGTCCAGAAAATGTAATTGATAATAATCAACTTCCAAAATTATTCACTACATTATATGATAAAAAGAAATATGTTCTTCATTATTTAAATCTTAAACAAGCTCTTAAAGCGGGATTAAAATTGGAGAAAATACATAGAGTTATAAAATTTGATCAATCCGATTGGATGAAGATATATATTGAAAAGAATACAGAATTGAGAAAAAAAGCTAAAAATGATTTTGAAAAGGATTTCTTTAAATTAATGAATAATTCTGTTTTTGGAAGAACTATGATGAATGTTAGGAAGCATGTGGATATAAAATTAATTTCAGAAGGTGATAAATATACTAAGTATGTTTCAAAGCCTAATTTTGAGAAATCAACATTTTTTGGGAAAAATCTTGCAGCTGTACAAATGAAAAGAACAATGATTAAATTCAACCAACCAATTTATGTAGGAGTAGCAATTTTAGATATTTCAAAAACATTGATGTATGATTTCTATTATAGACTAAAAGACAGATATGGAGATAGAATAAAATTATTATATACTGACACAGATTCATTGATCATTTCTATAAAAACAAAAGATTTCTATGAGGATATGAAAGGTATGATTGATGAATTTGATACATCAGATTATAAGAAAGATAATATTTATGACTTACCACAAGTTAATAAAAAGGTATTAGGTAAGTTTAAAGATGAGATGAATGGGAAAATTTTAGAGGAATTCATAGGACTAGCTTCAAAATTATATTCTAATAAAGTTTTTGCATCAAATAATGATGGAATGAAGAAAGCTAAAGGAGTAAAGAAAAATATTGTTAAAAATCAGATAACTCATAATGATTATAGAATGTGTTTAGAAGAGAAAATAACTAAAACTATTAAACAGAAGATGATAAGGAGTATGAAACATGATATTTATACAATTGAGCAGAATAAAAGAGGATTAACTGCATTTGATGATAAAAGATGTCTATTTCAAGATGAAACTGATACATTACCTTGGGGGCATTATAAGGTCAATGTAGAAAAAAATAATTTTATTCATCATTTAAAAAATCTCAATAAAAATGGAGTTATTGAAAAAAAAGTATAAAAATATAAGCAAATCTAGTCTACAAATGTTTATAAACATAAAAAATATGGACGTCTATGAGGTTAATTTTGAAGAAAATCCTGAAGAGTATATGGAAGTTATAAGAGCAATTAAGAATCTGGAAATCATATTTTTTGGTGGTAGTCCACTTTTAGATGATATTCGATTCTATGATCCACAACCTCAAGCTGATCTAGGATATGAATCAGATATAGAGATAATCAATGAACCAGATGACAACTCACTATCAGCTAGCAAATCTTGTGAGAATCTTAATAGAGCCGCTCAAGCTTTGCTTGAGAATGTGAATAACTTGGGAAATAAATCTGATAAGGGAACAGAAAATAGATAAATGAATTAATAGTGATTATTTTTTATACTAGAAATATAAGTTATTTCAACATCACTTTCTATAAATTGTGATGGGAAGTATCACTTCTACAATCTTTTATTTCCTTTTCAATAATTCCAAATAAAATACTTGTATGGTGATTTAGTATAAATTTAGTGTATTTTCTTTCTCATCTTTTAACAAGTGACAATAAGTTCTGAATTTAGTTGACCTTTTTCAAAATGATTATTGGAATTTTTCTGTATAAATATATAATGATTGAATTTCCCAAAATGAAGATATATGAAGAAGAATATGAAGAATATTACAATAAATGGAGAGATAGAGCGAGAGAGAGAATAAGAGAAAAAGATAGAAAGATAGATACACTTATTAATAACTGTGAAAAATCACCTATAAGAGAGGATGATTTTGAATCAGATATTGACTCAGAGGAGGATTAATTTTCTACATAGTTTATCTCAACATCAGATTCAAAATCATCACAAGGTAGGTTTAGATTTTTTATTTCTTTTTCAATAATTCTTGATAAAGCGCTTAAATGAGCGATAATATTCATCATGAATTTAGTATATTTTATTCTTTTATCTTCAGGTAAATGATGAATTTTATCTGATAAGGGATCCATCAATGTTTCATATTTTGGTCTTAATCTTGCAACTGGATCTTTAAAATATGGTATAATATTTTTGAAATCAAATTCATTTAATTCAACAAAAGAACCTTCATAGGCCTCCATTTATATTGAATGAATTTTTAAATAGAAAAGTTGCTTGAAAAAAGTTGGATGAGAACAATTAATTGAACAAGAAAATCTGGTCACGTTTTTGGGCAAAATAAAAGTGAAGAATTTTTGGAGCCTTCAAAAGTAACAAAAATTGAATGACAAGTTCAGGAATCCATAACTGTCCTAGAACATGGAACTTGAGTAGGTAGTTTTGTGAATCGATTAAAATTGCTGAAATATGAGTGAAAATGTAAAATATTTGACAGCTTGTAGCTCATAAATAGGAACTTGAGGATCGATGAAAAGTGAAGAAAAACGAGTGAAAAAGTGAGAAATCCAGAACTTTCTTAGAAATCCAGAACTGTCCTAGAACATACATCACCCCTCTACTCCTGATGACTTGCTGTCTCTCAAACCTGAAGCTGAAATTTATCGCGTCACCTGTGATTAATGTTCTTTCAAGATTGCCTTTGAGTATACCCAAAAAAGCTCCGAGACTATCAATAACATCCACAGCTGCTCACTGAAAATTTTTCACTCTACGTATCTCTAACGTCTTTCTCTAGGATTTCTAGGATTCTATCTTACATCAGGAGATTTATTCACTTTCTGAAAGCTAGCAATAATCTTCCGGGTCTTAAAAACTTAAGCATTTTTCCATTTATTAAACAAGTTTTAAAATTAATAGTCTTGACGAACACCGACTGTTTGATGATCTCTGAGAATGAGGGGTGATAAAGAAACTGACACCAGTTGACAATTGAAAAGATTTTATTTGTGTACTTAGATTGAGTATTTGTTTTCATGACGAACGCAATTGATGATACAAGGGAACTCATGAACATCGGAGGGTGGAGACCCGAATTCTTCAGGGGGTCCGGTTTAAATAAGAATATACCGAATGCGTTTACTCAAGATTTTTTCTTCCTCCCTGACTTCAAACAATTTTTTCTTTGGGCCCGTTTTTCTCAGCACGGCCCCTGGGTACCTGTACCTTCAGAGTTTCAAAGTTGAACATGGAGTTACAGTATTTGCAAAACATTGGTGTGATCATTATTGATTCAAATAGGTACAAAAATACTCTCTCGTTGAAAACTGTATGCTTAGGAATTGAATTTCTAAATACTCCATTCTCATAATCTCATATTATAATGATATTGAATTGGACGCTTGGGTTCTTTATTGGTGTGCTTTCGTAACTCGGCAATAATACCGGCAGACGAAAATTAGTGCATTATTTACGTACGTACGTTGCTTCGTCAAAATAACACAACACAGCGCAGCGCAGCGTCCGCGTCCTCAGTCTCAGCAAGGAAAATGATTTATTACGGATTATTACAAGTCGAGTCTTTGGCGGTCGTTACCGATGCAGAATAATCTCGTTACAAACGGTATCGTTATTCTCACGGGCATCATCTTATTGTGTCATTGCGTCATAATTGTACAGTGACATAGTTTCCCATCTTTGGATGGATGCTGACGCTGGAGAGTTGTTCATCTCGACATTCTAAAGCACGTAGGTACGTATGAAAACCGAAACCATCCTTGATGATTGTATTCTCGAGTATTAAATGTTGAATTGTGTGAAACTTCCGAATCACTACTTTAAACGAGTTCGCTAAATTACGATAATAATTATGTAGTAGATTTTGAATGAGTGAAAATCGAAATTAACGACGACGAAAACCCGCCACTGAGGCCTACGACACACGTACGTGACGTGTATTCGTTATCGCATCAGAAGATCGTAAGAAAAAATGTATCATCTCGAGATACAGCTGCAGACGCAACGCGACGCGACGTTCAAGTTGGTTGATTGTATACCAAATGGAAAAAATTCAACTTAACGGTAAGTATACAGTCATATTATAGCCTACAAAGTTTTTTTTCTTGTTTTTTTTTTTTCATAAATTCGAAACATTGTACGCGCGCAAATAAATGTATCATTAGTAGAAAGACCTGAACACCATGTTCATATACACGCCGTGGTTAAGTACGTGTTAAAAGGTGTGTCGAATACAGTATGTATCCGTAGTGTATATGTACATCCGACCGGTTCTTTTACTCATCAAAACTTGTTTACAATCAGACAAGTGTATAAACCTCTCATATCTACTCATACTCGATCGCTCTATATATCACTGCTATTTGTGACTATTGCTCTTCTCTTTTTCTCGTACGAATATGTATTCTAGTCTTCCTCTTTTGTAACAATGCTTCTAATTAATCGAACATATGTTGTCGAGGAATTGATATATCCTTGCGTAATAATGACAATGAAAATATACTTGCTCAAATGTGTTTACTTTGTCATACTCGGAGACGCGATAACTCCATCGGTTAAGTTGACCGCTATTGTCGATTAAGTATACGTACAATAGTAGTCGAAAATTTTCGGAACTAGTTAATAAGTTTCAAACGTGATTGATTTTAACCGATGATTATACTTTTAGTTTCTGTCTGAATGCTTACACTGATGATAGCAGTACGAGTAATTATTGCGCTAAGCGTCCGAGCGAAATGAAGTGCCGCGCCGGGCATACCCGAATTCAGCGAATATTCGGCAACAAAAAACTGTTTCTTCGGATCGTCGAAGGCGTAATGAGAGTTGGAACAGAATGATCTTGCAAAGTTTACTTCAACATTATACGAAAAAGAAGCGTCGATGTGACTGCTTACTCGGATCCTTACTAGAAAGATCTCGACTGAGGAACGGTCGGGCCTCGAATGATGATGGAATGCCGATTTCAACGAGGAAGGGGAAGACACCTTTCTATTGCGAATAGTTGAAAAACAAAAGTTTTGACGCCTCTAAGCCTCTCGGCCAATCGACCGACATCGTCTGAATCGTAATTTATTTGTAAATTAGAAAAAGGTAGGTATAAAGAAAGATTTAGAATGAGAGTAGAGGGAATACTTTACTTGCAAGCTCCATAAATTATAATTACAAAAATTTACGTAAAGTATGAATAAATATTTTGTATTTTGACGTACTTTTTTCTATTTCGGCGCACTTTTGTAAGGACAGTTCGAATCTTTTTTATCCTTTCAATACCTCTCAATTCCTCCAGTAGGAAGAGGACTTGGAAAGATTTACGATCATAAGCCTCCAAAAGGAAAAGGTATTTGGAATCACAACTCGGGAAGGGATGACACTGTTGAATGAACTACACGAGTTTGTACACAGGAAGGAAATGCAGAAAAATCTCGACCGGAGAGTTGTATATGATTATCAGATAATTTAGGAAAATTTTTTGGAGGATCAGAATCGCGAGTTGCCCTCTGCTACTGAATTGTTTTACCGACTTTTCGGAGGTATTGCAATCTTGCGCGCGGTGGAATTTTTGATGAGGGGGGGGGGGAATATCTTCTCGGCGTTTCAGAGGGTCTAGATCATGATTCTAACATTCGTTCGAAGTCAAATGCGTACGTATGTACGCACGTATGTATGTACGCACGTATATACTACATATTTTTTCGTACTCGAATGTTCTCTTTGTCTATTGAGTCGATTTCCATGACATTGAGGGTTTTCCTTGTACCACGGCCAACTTCAATTACAGGCCACAATTGTAAAACCGGCAACTGCGTTGTAGGTGTAGGATTTACTTGTAAATTATCCCCCTCAAGAGAAATGCAAGTTAACCTTCCAGCGCTAAAATTTCAAGAGTAATAGCTTTAGTTTTCTTCAATGTTTCATTAAAAAATTCGATATTTTCGGAGATATCATCGAACTTTTGTTCAACTCCCATGAACGCCTGTGTTGAGTTTCACCTACAGCGCTATTGCCTGTGCGGCCTGTAATTCAAGTTGGCCGTGCTTGTATTCGTAGGGTGCAAAATCGTTTGCGTTCTTCAGTAATGGTTGGTCTAATATTTTGTCATCGAGCGACAAAATCAATTGATGGAGGTCGTTTCAATGATCCACGTACTAATAATGAAATCATTTCATGAAAACTTTCAGAAAAACCTGTTTCAAGTGCATTATGATTTTGGCATGTTTCAAGGCCTTTGCTCTGGTCTCATTCTTATGGGAATATTCACTGTGGCAGTGATTCTCAAATCTGCGAGTCCGACCCCCCCCCCCTCGGTAGTTTAGCTTAACCTAATATAATAAAAATCTTCTGGCGGAGCCAAATAGAAAAAGATAATGTTTCATGTCAAGCCCAGTATCGATACATCAATCTCGATTATATCAATACATTGATTATTGATCTCGATTGTATCGAAATATCGATTCTATATTTGGCTTCAACAACTAGTATACTGTATATTAGGTACCTAGTATAATGAAGGCTCAAAGCTAGGATATAGCGATCATAAAGCTAGTATATAAACTGGGCAAGGTGAACTTGCGGGATGAACTCGCAAATTTTCGAATCACCTATGGAGAGACGAGGGTGAAGGGGGGTGGCACTTTCTGAAATCCGCGAGTCCGACCCCCCCCCCTCTATAGTTTGTAGCTTATCCTAATATAATAAAAAAGGCGTAGGCTATATTTACACTGGGCTAAGAAAACGCTGAGAGCCATTATGAAACTATTAATTTGTGACGTCATAGGTCGGTGACGTCATAAGTCGTTAATCCTGGTCCGCTTACAACATCTGAAACATACTAAAATAAACTTACACTGGGCCAAGGAGCGGGGCGAACGAGCGGAGTGAGTGAGGCCACCTAATCTCATTAGCCTTAAATGTACTAAAGTAGACTTATACTAGATCAAGCGAGTGTGCCGCTCTGAAGCCTTAGCCTAGAACTCTAAAATATTTTTGTCTCGCATTATCCACAACATATTTGATTGAGCAAAATGTTGAAAAGACATGAAACATGACCTTTATCTTTTTGGCTGCGCCAAGAAATCCAATACCCTCGTGAACTTTTGACTCTGATTTTTCTTTATATGTTTTTTCCTATGTATAGGCTAATAAAAACAACGTAACAATATTTTTCAAGAAGTTCTGTGACTTCCGAGTTTATTTATGACTGACGACTGTCCGAGGAATGTATCGCTCTGAAAACTCGATCGATTCGAGAAGTTGTTCAAATTTTCTCTATTAGTATCATTCGCTCGAAACTCTTCACGCTCGAATCTATTTACATATTATGCATTTGAGGAAATGCGGTTGCTTCGCTCATCTATGAGAACCAATGATTATCGGACTCATTATGTATCATTCGACGCCTGTCAACTATGTTTTTCAATCATATTATGAACATAGCGATCATATATAAAAGTAGAATTGGAAGTTGCTGGTTAGTGTAACGAACGGTCAGCGTTAAAACTAGGTGGGTATACGACCCGCGATTGCGACGATGCGGCGATGTACACATGATACTATTAGTCTACACGCGTCCGTAAAAGATGCGAAAACGCGTTGCTGCTTCTATGACGATGTAGGATGAGTAGCACTCGATGATAATTTATGCTCCTCGCACTTCTAAATGCAACGAAAGGTAGTAATTATTGTCAAGGCAGTTGTAATAAGATGAATACTTACTAGTCTTGCGCGGTACTGCACTATCGTACCTACGTCGCGTCGCGTCATACGAGAGATCGTCTCGTCTCGCCATGCCTCGCGTCGCGAAGCAGATTTACGATTTACGTTGCGTTATGACCAAGCTATAGTGAAAACGGAATTACTGATACTGCACCCGCGCGCTTATTCACGTACGGAAGCCTAGAATACGTACGTTTATCTTACAGCTGAAGTTACAGCGCGACAAATAAATCCGCATGATTAAAACATAATATCGACTGATCGAACGCGTCCGTATGGGATATACTCGTACAGTGCGATTCGTTGGCAATTTAACGTCGACGCGGATATAAATTAATATGATAATAATGTACGAGAAATTAAAACACCTAATGTACGAGATCGTAATCGTATATAGATACGTATAGGTAGTAATTCAGACCTACAATATACGATAAATTATTGCCGACGAAATTCTTGCGTTCTTAGTGGCGAATACATACGTACGAGTAATTTTCTTCGCCAAATAAATCATAATACGAGAAGAGTTTAACAACATTATTTTACATTCGCGGCGACGAAAGAAGAAAAATCATATTAAAAAAAGTAAGAGAAACGTTTCTCGTTCGACGACGCATGTTCACTAGTTGTACGCATAAAGTGTACCTACAGAATGAAAACCTTAGATGCGATTACGCACACACAGTAATCCGATAGGTGCGTACGTTATTAATAAAAATACTTATCTATTGTATCGTATACTTTTTTTTCTATTTTATATTTCTTTTGCTCCGCTCCACTCACTCCGTAATTTGCAATCGAGAAGAAGAAAGAGAAAAATAAAAAAGGGTTCAAGGACAGTTTTTATCTATCGTAAGCGTTTACGTACGTACATACGTACGTATCTGATGACACTGCGAAGAAAATACTCGTATCTTCTTCTAAACGTGAATATATAATTATTTTCGCACGTCGCGTTCTTCCTTTTTATATACGTAATATACGAACGCAAGTTTTTCCTCTCTTTTCTTCTCTATTCCATTTTCTCTCCCGCACTACTACCGCGTCGCGTCGGAAGCGAATGCGATTATCTCAAATGATAGTGCTTCTTATTATACACGCTCGAACTCTCAGTCTGCGCCAAAGTGTGCGTGTCGTATCGCGCGTTAACCGAGCGACTAAAATGTTATGACACGGAAAGGTGCGGTCGACGCGACGCGACGAGAAAAGAATCGCCCGGCCGAATGATGGTCAACTCTTTTCCGCTTTCAGCATCATCATTTTAAAGAACATTTCACGTTGCGTTGTCTTGTTGAATCGCAGGCAAGTTTGGTGCAGGATTCTCGTGGTGGTGAAGGCGCCGACTCGTCGAAGAAGTTTTCAGTTTTTGACGTACAGCCAAATGCGCGTGCATCGGATCGAGTAATGGAAAATCAATTCGTATAAAATTATATATGTATTTAAGCTCACGCTCTGCACAGTAAAATTTAACCGACTCGATCGTGATGGACGGGGAAGAAATTAGAAGAATGAATGCTGAAAGTGCCGCGGTATGCCGAGTATGCGTGAGACAGCTCCTTATCGTCGTGTAACCATAAACCGTCAATATTTATGCGTTCGAGTACAATTTGATATTGTAGTCCATGCGATGCGGCCAGGATAAAGCTTCACGGTCGGCCTCTGTGAAACTCGTACTTTACGGGGGGTAAGGGTATCCACCGGTATAGATCGTTAATTAGAAATGCGAATAAATAACGATTTACGTGTTTCGGCTCATCGTAGCTACCTACAATAAACTTTCATGTTCTACATAATATGTTCTGTATAGTGTAATACATCGAGTACGGGATGAGGAGAAGAAAGATCGCTTAATCGGATCGGAGAGCATTTCCGTGTATTTCACAAGTATGAGCCTTTAGAAAGAAATTCCCATAAGTTATTTTGTTCGAAAATAGAAGGGATATTCGAACAACTTAGAAATTTCCGGCTCTACATATTTGGGATCAATTACTTGTGAGATGTATGGACCCTCAGTACCTGAAACACTGAGGTATGAATATTTTTCATTTTTACTCCTCATTAGCGAATTCTCGTCAATTCGTATGTCCCGGCGATTGTAGGCGTATTCGCTAATGATGACGGAAGTAGGATGACAAGAAAGAAACCCTTCTAAAATTGTAAAATCAGGGCACGAATCATCTTTATACATTCACACCCCCCCCCCCTTGAAATTTGATGAGCCTTCCCTACAATTCGTCGATATTTTATGATTTGTCAGTCAGCCTACGTGACTCCAAGCTACATTTCCACATTTATCAAGGCATAACTGACACAGGCACTCGAAGAAATATACAGAAAAAGCCGAGAAAAAAAGTATTGCGTTGAACACATCACCAGTCAGAATTTTCGTTTCAAAAGTTTTCTTTCTCTCTACGTCAGTTACTCGTCAACAGGAACTACTCGCATAGATCTTCTTTTCACAAACTCTCCTCCCCTTTTTTTTTTTTTGGAAAAAATGTATTTACGGTCGTTCTTACCAATATGAGATTTCATTTTCATCTTTCGAGACGAAAATCAAATCAGCCTTACTACATTTGATTAAATTGAAATAAACGCTTTATTCAGACGTTTATGTGAAGTTTTGCAATGTCGCTTGTACACTCAAGACTTTCTTTCAGCACGCATATCAAACGGTATACAGTATACATGCAGGCTAACTCATTACTAAAATATAGAGATGAAATTTTTACGAGTCACTTTTTTATCTACTTCCTTCATATTCCCGTTCGTGTGCGGTATATTATATCGTTCTCGTTTAAACGCTCTCAAACTATCTTTGATGACTAGCCGGGGGACGTATACGTATTGCCGTTGATTATCAGCGCATTGATAATTGAAATAGAATTTCATAAAAAATACGACGCAATCTCTCGATAACAAAAATAATCTTTGTCGTCCGTTATTTCATTTAAAGTTGAAGTAAAATTGTAAGCATTTCATCGCGTTCTTTATCGTTTTATTCCTGCAAGCAAGTACGCGTATATCTACGGTAAATTCATACGTCGTATATAGTCGTGTTTGTGGCCAACATCGAAATTGAGATGACAGAAGTAGATATAGCCACTGGAAAGGGACGTCTGAATTCAAAAAATCGAAGTAAATTGTACTTTTATTGTTCATGCATACTGTTCATTAGTTTGTTAGTCGGTCGGCGATCGAATATTTAATCATCATAAACCTGAAAAATGAGGTACGTTCAGCACACATGATTGGTTCTCATCAAACTGCCTCATATGATTAATAAATTTTAAATCGTCCGAAGTCCTTTACTTCCGTGTTTCGTCCGTTCATCCTTACATTTAAAATTTTAAGGATTTGTATTGAAGGAAGGAAACTTATAGGAGAAATGTATTCATTCTTTCCACAAAATTTTTTCATTGAAAAAATATTAAATTTCGCTTTCAACATCCAACAATAATTTGTATTGATCGTTTTTGCAGATCTATTTATTCAATATTGAAGTGCAGAACTTTCGTCAAAGATTGAATGACAAAGATAATGCAGTTTCTCGTACCTTCGCTCAAACAGTAAACGCTCAGAAAGAAATATCGTTGAAATTAACGAATATCACCGATTCGGTAGAACTTCATTTAATAGATATGTAACTATTATAGTATACTAATATTTGATAACACCGGTACATACTTTTATAGATTTTGCTCACGAAAAAGTTTAAAGCGCTTCTTGACTCCCCCTCCCTCCATTTTCTGTTGCTCCCATGTACTATTTCACAATATAAATTTTTCAACTCTTTTTTTTTTCTTCTCTCTGTGTCATCTTTTTATAGTTTAAAAGTTTTGCTAATTTTTTAACATACTTATTATTGCAATGCAGATGACAGCAATGAATATCCGAGTGAGAAACGCTCAACAGGCAGTTGATGAAGTCGACTTTAATACGTCATCTTTGGTTAGTAATATATCCTCTGCTAACGTTATTATGGAAAGAAAAATCAAACAGTTCATCAAAGAGAACGAAAATTTACATAACCAATCGTACTACTTATCCGAAAATTTGAGGATACCTCATAAAGTAAGCTTACCTGCAAAAAAATTATTTATCTCACTGACCTGGTGATATTATACCATAACAGATGACCTTTCCTTACTCATTTATTTCCTTATAGATAACTATTTAGAAATAATGTTCGTATTCTTCATTTTTAATGACTTTGAAAAATGACCAAAGCGTACGTCTTCGTTTGCATACAGTTAAAATCTCTAAAAAGTGACGTAGAAAACGTAGTTCAAAAACTCAGTGGTATTGATGACAACATCTCATCTCTGATGAAGAATTCATCCGATATGGAGAATGAGATGAAAAAAGTGATTCAAAAACAAGAAATTCTGAAAGCCCAAATGTACAATATGGACAGAGTCCTCGACGATTGGAATTTTTCTGCAAAAGCTAAAATAAACCCTATGGCGAGAGAGACGAAGTCGCAATGGATTAATTTTACTGAATCAGTATGTATTTTCAATTATCTGAACTGTAAAATGAAAAAATACCTTTGTTATTTTTTGTATCCTTGTTTTTTCCACGAAAATAAGCTATTTCACTGGCGAGAGTTTCGAATTAATAGTTTATACGAGTTGCGAGGGTTTATACCGTCATAAATAGAATGCGAGTGACGAAAACACAAGCAATTTGGAAAGCTACTTGATCCGCGAGTCTGTTAACTTTGCTAGACAAGATAAGAGTCGTAAAAATCCATCCGAATTGAGAATTCAAATTCATTTTACAGATCCAAGCACTCGAGCGAAGGATGCAGTATAACGAGAATAGTGTGAACTATATGAATCAAGTATTTATCAACTAGAGGCTTATGGAAATTTTGGAACTGACAAATTTGACCGGAGGAGTAAGCCGAGAAAACAATATTGTTATTGTGACTGTGGTTCAAATTGGTATTTGTTTTTTTTTTTGTTTTTTTCGTACTTAGTTAGAATTATTAAAAATGAAGAATCTCACCCATGAAAAGGATATACATAATATTGCTCGAGAAAATGGAGTTAGAGTGCAAGAAATTCCCCCGCATACGCAAAGTAGCCCAGAAAACTTGAGTCGCTCAATCTCCGAACCAATCAAAGTTTTTGAGGATTCAAATTCGTCTTTTGGTCCTCTGGATCAGCACATGAAATTGGAGCTTGACGAGAGAAATGATTCCGTGGCTGAAATGGTTAGTTAGTCTCGCAAAATTTTTGTAAAAGTATACAAATTAATACAGAATTCGCACTCTAGTAATTGAGGATTTTTTTTTCTTCTTTTTTCAGACCACGAGAGACTAATAAATCAAAGAGAATCCTGAAGGTATGAGCAGAGCCCGGATTCTTCGGCATTCGTCGAATCATTTTTTTAAGGGCGGGAAGCTTGAAAATCACGTAGAAGTTCATTTCAGGGGTAGTGGGGCGTGTAAGAAAAAAATTTATTTTGCCGAAAAGTGCCGAAAATGGGATAAATGCCGAAAATAGGGTTAAAAGCCGAACAAGACCGAAAATGAGCAATTTGTGGGATATCGTCTACTATCACGGATTTTTGAACAAAAATTGGTAAATTTTCCCTAAAATTGGTCAATTTTGGTGGAAAAGTAATGGAGCTTAATTAAAACAAATCAAAAAAATTAAAAATTTTTATTGAAAAATTGTTAGGATTACTGTATTGATGAGTTTCATCCATAGAATGCGTTTATTTTGGTCAAAAATCACGTAATTTTGGTCAGAAATTGAATAATTCTGGCCGTGAGTTTGTAATAGCTCTGAAAACGCGCGTATTTTCAATAAGTGTCGAAAAATGCCGAAAATGCAACAATAAAGTGCCGAAATTTTTCATTTTTCATGCTGAAAAATCCGGGCTCAGGTTATGAGTATGGAAAGCTTCTCTTTAAAGATGAACAAGTTGACTCGTAGTTATGAGAGGCTGCTATCTAGTAATTCTTTTAAACAATAATATCAATTTTAAAACTTTTTGAAAATATTTATGTACATGATTATCAAAATTTCAAAATTATTCTTTGGTACGTACAAACTAATTTTTTTTCCTTCTTATTCTTTCTTATGCCGCTAGTCGACAACTCATGACGACGCACGAAATTGGATTCTTGATAATGCTAAATTTATCAAGTTAAATATCATTTTGAAACTGCTGTGTTTAAGCTGTTGTAGTACCTACTTGGGCATTTAATTTATCGTGGAGCGGACCGAGGACGAGAACGTTATTTCCTGGTTCACGAAAGTGAACGGTCATAATATCACTTCGAGCTGAACATTACATTTGATAAGAGAATTTTTAATGAAATTAAAGAGATTTCGCCATCCTCTCTGTACCAAAATTGGAATACAGTGCAACAAGGTCGCTTCTGATTAAATTATACTCTCATGCGTTGCCGCCTGCATAATATACTCGTACGTATACGCGAGACAAAATATTGTAGTATTATATAGGTACTGATAATTATTTGACCGAGTAGAGTAGTTGTGTGGCACTCCCTGATTTCTGATGTCAGTTAATTTGAAGAGGAAGCGAAGGAGGAAGATCAATAAAATGCGAGTGGGTAAAGAGATTATCATTCGAATCTCTAGGTATGTATAATTTGACTACTATTCGAGTATTGCGAATGGGTATGGCTCAACTTGAAAGCGGAAAACTGGGTCGCCTTTAAAATAGTTTTCGGACAATCAATTTATTATACTTATTCTCAATCGTCGGCGGCTATTGTACGTAACAACTATAGTTACTCTGTACTTGAATTTTCCCTTCATAGGCTAGGTATAGGTAGTGGCGCAGTTGTCATAGATTTTCGTCTATTTGTTCTACCGACGGTTGGATATTTTATTCATATCAACGTAATTACCGTACATTGCTCGTTAAGTGAGCAGACAAATGCTAAGCTAACCTTCCTTGTCTGAAAACTGACGTTTGAAAAGCCTCGAAAATACTGCATACGCATACATAGGATAATATACGAGTACCTATGTTGTATACGCAGTACGTTCATGAGTACGTGTATCACTGCATGCCGCTGGCCATTCGTTATAAACTCTTACATGGTGTACACACGGTCTACCAATATGATCAAATATCTAAGAAGATTCGAACTCATCCATCCATATGGCACCGAGTATACATACGAGTAGCGACGACATTTAAAGGTCTGTCTGAGGCTGTCTGTATACCTACGTATGATATGGGCGAAATACGCGGCGATCGTTCACGACTATAGCTGGGCAGTGCGGTGTCGCGCAATACAGATAACGCGCTCGACGAAGAGGCTCTCTGTCAGTTTTCCATCTTTTCTCAGAACAGGAAGCATCGGTAAAATAACGAAGGAAAGTGCACACGAAGAGCAAATTATCTTCACCATACGATTTATGTACTACCGTATGTATGTACCTACTCTGTATATTAGAAAGTCCGCGTTCGTGATGCTTGTCGAAATACGAAATACGAAAGGGATACCATTTCGGCGTCGTTGATCCGTTTCGTTTTGTTCACAAAATGAAAAGCTGCCTCCTAGCCTTCTTGTGGCAGCATTTTAATGTATTACAGTATACACATACGTAGGTACCTACTGATGTGATCGACAGTATGGTAAAACCGGTCGCCGGTTTATCTTTGTTTGACATTCTGAACACGTACACGGTAGATTGGTCGTTCGGTGTGGTGCTCCAAATAACAAATTATCTTCGCGCGGATAAGCTTTTAATTATTAAGTGCGCGCGTTTAATTTGCGGTGACTAGGTATGCGCCGTTTACAACATAATGACGGCTGGTAGGTACCTTAAAAAATGAGAATCTAATCTAGGATAGATGAACGCGCTAACACCCGAAGATATCGTGCAATTAGGCGGTACGATTACGCTTCATATACGCGATATAAACGAGGTAGAAAAAAACTCTGAATAAATGACCTTGGAAAATGTATAATACTGTACATTATAAAAATTGATTCCATCTTCTCCTAAATGCCACGGAGAGGAACTTCATCTTTGAGCATTTAAGTGTACGAGATTGATCGTATTTTTGTGAGGAGGCAGCTACATATCCGTATCTATCTAGCTATACTGGAGCGCGTTGAAAATTATTTCGAGGTCTGATGAATTACGTAAAGGGAATGGGTCTCGTATACGGTACGGTTTCTTTGCAAATGTTTCTGAAATTAAGATTCGCGCACTTCCTGAATAAGGTAGTTTAGCGGGTCGGCGCTATACTTGCTGACCACTCCAGCCGTGATTTACCGCCAATTTAATGACCGCATTGGACCTGAGTACGGGAGCTGTAGCCAAATAGCCCGCGGTTCCGGTGGAAGGAATCGCGTCCTCGTACGTCGAGTTTTACGAAACCCTGATAGTAAATATTCGAGTGTCGTCAATTAGGTTTACGTTTATTTCCTCTTACACCATTATGCATTATGTCGAATGTACGATAGCTCGGCCCGCTGGATATAGTTATGATACGTTGAATCGAATTTGAAATTACGACCCGCGGCTTCGCACCGCACCGAAGAAGGTGGTCCAAAGGATTCCGACACCTTTTCGTACATCGAAATTTTTCGACTGATGAATCTAATGTAATTTACTAGCGTCGGTATAGATATTTTGCTCAAGTACGACAGCCGCGTAGTGTGACTTTTAATGGTCGTTTAATGCGTCGACGCAATAATATATATTACATATGTATGAGTATAAGTATGTATACGATCTTTCTTATAACGTAATTTACCTGATGTACCGTTGATAGGGTATTTAATGGTCGGACTCGTATTTAGGGAAATAATTAACGCTGATTGTTGAGCGCTTCTTATGTAGATTTTATAAGATGAGACTTCGTCGCCCTTCTCACACTTCTATTGGTAGCTCTCGCTCCACTTTTTGACACCGTATGTATATCTTCTCAAAACATACCAAATGATTCATCACCATTAAGTACTTCATAATTTATACTATAATACTGTATCATCATTATTTATCTGACGATATCGCGCGTTTTAATTTTTATAAGTTGCCGAATCACGTTCAAGGATCATACGAACATATAAATGAAAACGGTCGCGTTTTAAAAATAGTAAGTTTTTTTTTATTCCTTTATATGTCTTTTAAGAAAAGACATCTCGGTTCGAGCCCACGAAATCGATAAAATTTCAGCTCGCTAAGTGACATACGTTCTGTTCGCGTTAATTATATTCACAATTACGTATTCATCGCCTAAGGTCCGGAAATAGTGGGTGGCGAAAAAAAGTAGGAGCTCGATGGGGAATCCAATTTGCAGAATTCATATAGTTATACATTATACTGGCACAAAAAACCAATAAACCCTAACACGATCAACTAATCTCTCACCGTTTTTTTTTTGTTTTTTTTTTATTTTATACGACTGCACTTCATTCTCGGCGCTGGAATTATCGTAAACTCTAAATTTCTACTCTTTGCTGAAAATGAATTTTACTCGTGTCTCGTGCTGCCATCATATAGACAAGGATGGTTCTTGAGGTAGATCCGCAAAGTCTTCAAGTATGAAATAAGAAGACGTAGTTTCTGTCGTACATCTTGTATTCTACACTTGTCTGATTAATATCATCATTATTCTTATAATTTCGATGGTTATCTTGAATAATATTGCCAAAATAATACATAGGTATAAGATTATTCTCTTCTTATTATTGTATTTTCCATTGCGCCTAATATGAGCCTTCGGGATCGTTATCGACGTATATCAAAAACAATAACGACTCAATACATTCTAAACGGTCAGTGGCACGATTTACTATGACTGATTATGGTTGGCGCGGGGAAATAGGCGTCTTTGTCCAAAAACTGTCACTAAAGACTTCGTCATTTTCTTATCTTTCAAAAAAGTCTGTTTCTATGTTTGCTACTGAACTATTCTCTTTCTTCCTAATACACTAATCGATCTCCTGGTTTCAACTACGTATTATTCGAGCTCCTCTTCTCTTCTTTATCTTGACGAGATCTCGGCGCATCCACGTTGGGCCACAACCAACCGGTCTTCACCTTCCATTGTTCCTCTCAAAAGAAGGGTCGGATTGAAGGAGGGGCCAAGGGAGACATGACCCTGAGCTCCCACCAAACCGGGGCCTACACCACGTGCCCCCCCCCCTCCCAGGTAAAACCTCTTAATCCGGCCCTGTCAAAAGTCAGATCTGAGTAAACTTGGAAAAATAAAAATATAATAAGAACAATTTTCCGCTTCTTTTCGCATTCGATGAAAAGCAAAGGTGATGGCAATAGCCAAACTTGCTTTTGGCTCAATCGATAATCGCTTATTTTACCAACTCATAACAGAGATATATTCCTTTTTCTGATCAATGTTACGAAATTTTTACTCACAGTTTCTCTTATGGCGTAATGAATGACATAAAGAATAACATTGCGTTGCAGAGATTTTGCTATATGTTTGAGAAAAGTTGATGTTAATGTCGAAAGGGATTAGAATGGTTACAGACTCATTAATGTCGGATGGTATAGTTTGTAATATCCATCGCTCCTTTAACTTGAATACGCCACATGATGGTCAATTGTATAAATATAATATCGTAATATTAGATAAGGAGTAAGATGTATGGTCGATCGTAACCGCGGTAAAAATGCGCCTCTTACATTTATATTTTTATACAATAGTGGTTCCATAGTTATTGAATCGATTTACAAATTTAGAGCGTGAAGTTTATTGTAGAAAGTGATAACAATGAGGCGAGTACGTGTCATTCAATAATGATTACGTTATGTCGCGTTGCGTAGAATCGAACGCGCGTTCATTCTAAAGGAAAACATCCGACGTTCGAGTACTTAATGAAGTTGTCGTAAGGAATCATCGCATCGTAGCGTTTATACATTGTAGAATCCATATTTGACAGCAGAGCGGGGAAACATTACCGTTTGTGATTCGCGAACTTGAAGGCAAAACAGTTTATCAGAATTGTATACTATGCATGTCTAAGTTATAATAAATAAAAAAAACCCTTCAAATTATTCATATTTCACGTAAGTAGAAATGTGGAACTTTTCGTATATTCATGGGTCACAGCATCTTTTTTATTCAAGCTATATCTCTACACGAAGTAAGTGAAACGAACCAATGACGGCGCGTTCAATACTTGGAAACTGAACCATCCTGCAGTGAAATTATATTACGTATGAGGAAACTTTGAAAAATGGGTAAAATGTTGAAATATTATTGAGAAAGGAGAGGTGGTCATGAAAAAACGAATTAATTTTCAGCGAGGAACCGCGCTATCTCTTTTGTGAAGGAGGGGGACTTGAAAGATAAAAATTTCGACTTTCGACCTGCATAATGATAGGATGGGGACGTAAATATGATAGTACGAACGACCCATATAGCGTCTTCATCTTTGAACGATTTGAAAAATTTTGGACAAATTCAATTCCAACAAACAATAAATCTCTGAAACAAAATTTGCTCTTGTACAACAGGGTGAGAATAGACACAGTCCTACTCTGCAAAATTTGAATATTTAAAATCTCAAACTGATGAAGAGCTATGAAAAAGAAGAACAGGAAGAATTCCTGATACTTGATCGAACCTAATACGTTTACACAAAGAAATTCGTATCTCCCGCAGGGCAGTGGGACTTGCGGGTTACCCGCTGCTAATGCAACATTTGCAATGGCTGCTCAGTTTTCATTTTATTTCTGTTTTCGTTTGTTCTGAATAATTCTTGTGAGATGCGGTCAAGCTTCTGTATTATACGCTCCCAACTGATGCAGATTTTGGTCGGGCTTCGGGCTGCGTAAG
This sequence comes from Aspidiotus destructor, assembly GCA_035079395.1. Taxonomy (NCBI): domain Eukaryota; kingdom Metazoa; phylum Arthropoda; class Insecta; order Hemiptera; family Diaspididae; genus Aspidiotus; species Aspidiotus destructor. The sequence continues at coordinate 822,766 of JAVHKZ010000014.1, forward strand.
GGAGCTTGCCGAGCTATACTGTACAGCTGTGTAGTGATATCAACTTCATATCCTCATAACCTTCATTATGTTGGAATGGCAGCTGATGGATTTTATTGCGGTACTCTCATCTTTTGAAACGCGCAACGGTTTTCAAATATGAGCTGAACTTTGTACCGCAAACGGGCAATGCGGGAGAAAAAACAATGCAGGTGGTCTGTGAAGATATATGCACAGCATTACACTCTCTGATGTACGTTTGCAGCGTAACCATGTATACAACTGGGTACATACGTATGTTACAATTCCTGTTCGAAGATTTTCTAAGTACCAACAAGTACGACTATCAAATGAGGATCGATATTAATTCGATATTTATGATATACGTTAGAAATCGTCTGGTCGACAATTTCGCGTTGAAAATGATTTACGATTCGGTGCGGAAAAAGCGTCGTTATATTTCATAAATTATTATTAAAATTACACTCGATATAATTTATAAACGTATAGATTTCATTATTTGTCTGATATTTCGAATATACGTTCATCTATAGTCTATATACATTATATACGATACAGACTGCGACTGTCTACAGGGCGATGCGTTTAAGGTACAAAATGCTGCTTTATAATATACGTTATTTTTGATGAGCATTTTTTTCTTTTTTTTCTCTTACAAAATAGGAAGAAGTGGCTTAAAACTGATTTGAAACGCCATCGCAATTGCCTCGGTAATGAGAAAGTTTAGATTAGGTCTTTGTACGTTCTTCATCAACGATGCCTCGATGTTCGGAAGAAACTCGGCGAAATTTATTGATGATCGTTTCCCCCCCCCCTCCTCTGAACCCCACGTCATGACACGCGAAACATTGATAGCTACTCACGACACCGTGTTGCGAACGAGAAAACAAACGACCGCAAATATGAATTCTGTGATTTGAGACTGCGCGTGGACTGCACTGTAAGAACGCCGACAAGAAATCAATAATAATTAGATCTGTTGATTAGATTGTGTTTTCCTTTCATTCTAAACGCAGGAATATGAGCTCTGTGGTACTTGTAATTTTTAATTCAAAGAGATATCAGAGTTTACCTCCTCGTCTATACATTTTGGATATTTGCCTCACCTTCCGATAGATTTTACTTTTCCGTGAGGAAATTCGATCGTATCAGTCATCACGATTTCTCTACATTACAAGATGACACAAGTTTATATTATCTTTGCTGGACTAATCTGTACGAAGATGTCGTGAATGTCTACGACTTCACTAACAAATTAAAAAACTAAATGAAAACAAATTCCTATCAGTAAGACGTATAAGTTCTCTAAATACCCATATTTAGGTATGAAAGGTAGCAAAGCAAAGCGAGCCTCCGGGCAAAATTTCATTCCCAATCTGTTAGAATTCGAAAATCTGTCATTACCCACCTTTCTGTAACTGTATTATAAATTTTATTTCGAAAAAAAATTCAACTCAGAGGTGTCTTCTCCTTCGAAAAAATTAAAAGATACGTAGCTCTTCAGTTGTGCATCATTTGTTACTTTTCAGAATGGAGAGATTATACTATGACTAATACGAGTAAATGAATAAAAATGAAGTCTCGTTTGGTGTTATTCTGATCAGCCTCGAGTTTGCTTACACAAATTAATTTATGAACATTATTCTGAAAAAATTTATCTAAACTTTAAGGACAAAGAAAATCGGTTGAATTATTTGTGCTAAGTTTTATACTAAATTATCCGCTATCTATTATTATTGGGTACTCATTTTTTCTTTCATAATTATGTATGTGAGATTCCTACATCGAAAGTTCGAAGCTGTGAAAATGCCAGTTCGAAACATTTTCATTCGGTTTGCAGGTGCGGATCCAGAACGTCATTCTGGGGGTGGGTGGGGGGGGGGGGGATTTCCCCCCCCCCGTGGATCCGCGCCTGGGTTTTAGTCTTCCGTATCAATTGTTCAGATTTACCGTTCTCAAAACGTTGTGCAATTCAACTTTCTGTCGCCTGTCGACCCTGTTGAATCTTATAAATCAATTGTGACCCTGTCTACAGAAACCCACCTTAACGAAAAAACTTCGATCAATAGAAAGGTATCTATGACTCTCATGATAAAGATACTTTTCTCCTGATCGAAGTTTTTTTCTTAAGGTGGGTTTCTGTAGACAGGGTCACAATTGTTGTTTCTTTCATCACAAAAAATATTATCGACTTTTTCAACTCCTACGCGTCGAAATTCAATTTTATTCTCGTCTTACCTCCCTCGCGGATGCCGGAAAATAATTCCTCATTCGAATTTGAAGTTGAAAAAGTACGAAAAACATGATCAGGACAGTTTATGAGCTTGGATACCTACCGTCTGTGTAATTCCTCATTAAAAAGAAATAGATGGAAGAGTTCGTGAAAAGCCCCTAGTTGACTGATATCCAAATGACAAACAGGCCTACCTCTTTCTCGTTTTACATAAGAGAAAGAAGAAGTTTTACGTTCGAAAACGACGTATAAAATAAAAATTATGGTCGATGTAAAAATATTTTTTTTTTACGCATTTTACTGCGACACATTTTTAAATATCGTAAAAAAAAATGGATCGAATTGCGTAGATTATTTAATTTTGTGATCAAATTAATTATTTTACCAAGGGCGGCATGAACTATTAAAGCTGATTCTTCTCTTCCCTCATCCTATAGCTATACCGTATACAATATTATGTACTCGCCGTACGACTTGAAAACTATACGTATGTATTGAGTCGTTCAGGTTGAACGCATAGGTACCTAGTACTCTCATTAATGCGAATTCACAAAGAAACGAACATTGCACGATGAAACAGTTTCTAGCCATAGAAATCCATCTAATCAGTTTTCCTCGACCTTTTCAAATACTCATCTTAGAAACCTACTTTCTTGAAGCAGAATACAGCTGTGTTTATAATGATGATGATCGGATGGGCTTTAATATTTCATATCATTGTAATGATTCCACACGGTCGAGTATATGGGATTCAGATATAGTAGCATTCATTCTGCAGAGGGGGAAAGAAGAGGCAATGTCGTTCCAACTTTTCTACGTTTTAGCACATCTGTCCAAAGCCTCGAATGGCAGCTTTTGTATTTATATTCATGGAGATACGGTTTCGTGGCGTACCCGCTGTCATATATTTGTACTTGCTTCAGGTCATCCGCGGCACAACACAGCATCTTAGATAATCAATTATGATTAATGCTATATGCGCGCACTACCTTGGAAGTTTATTCTTCTTCGGGCGTGCAGACGACCAACCGCTCTTAGATCGACCATATAGGTGTATGTGCAACAGAAGACACCTACGATAACGAGCGAATAATTGACTGACGACCATTACGAGTGCGCATGTGTAATAATATGATCGTACCGTCGGGTAAGTGCAATCCAGCAATCAGTATTAGGGTCTTTTGGAAAGACTTTACAAGTGTAAGCCATCTCGGAAGATAATTTTAGACCTTTGCGATCATTCTAATCGTACGATAAAAATTTTGCATAAACTAATGCTGTCGGACGAATGTAATAAATTTTTTGACCTAACAAGACGATGTGACAGATCCCCGATTTACGTGAGTTTGAAAGAAAGACCGAACAAATTTGTCGAAAGAATTGTCTAGCAATAGTATAGTTTCAAAAATAGCAAAAAAGAAAAGATAATGTACTTTTTTGCACCGTTTGCTGAGAATTCATGTTGAAAAAGAGCATAAGACACGCGCCCGGAAAAAAGTGATTGGTGGAGTACGCTAAAATCATTCACTACGTGTCTGTACTTGGATTGTATTATTGCGGTTTACATAAATACGAACGCGTTCATCGCTCGCTTCGTTGTAGGGACAGATGCCGCGTTTTACTCGTAGGCTACAGGGAAAGAGGAAGCGCATGTGTTTTGTTTCAGTAAAAAATAACTTGTGTAACAGTAAAATCGAGAACGATTCCCCTTGACGTCACAGCGCTGTTGATTGCAGGAAAAAGTACCCAAATAGAAGTCCATAAGCTTCCAGCAGCTTTGTACTTAGTCTAACAAAAGCATGAGAATATTTTTTGATCTTTTATTCATAATTACAAGCAAGAATGAAGTTTAGGATGGAAAGTGCATTCTTATCACAAACCATACTAGAGATAGACCGAGCATAGCAATGAATCTTTGAACGGAGGACATGATGAGAAAACACAGAAGAAAATGAGAGGGAAGTGACCTTGTTTACAGGCTTCATGAGTTGCGCGGGTATACAGGGTGTTTCACTGCTCCGCGCGTTTTAGCCTTTATTAAGGTCAATTTCCCCTTATTTTCTTATGTGTTTTCTTATCATGGGACTACGCATATCAGCACAATATCAGTGAAAAAAGATGAACATTTTCACACATGGAGCCAAATTTTGGAATTTGGGTAAAAAATAGTTGTAATCGATGGTAAATTTCATATCTTACAACTTTTATTCTCTTCTTTTTCCTTGAAAACGTCTCATTTTCTGAGATATTAGTGTTCAAGTAAGTATATTGATTAATGGACAAGAATACAGATAATCGCCATCTACAAAATGTTCACCCTTTTGTGTTTATCAAAACAGTATCGGTACTAGCGCGCTCTGACGGATGTACGGCCCGAATACGAGAACGCGCTGTAAGCGATGAATTCACGCTGCATGGTAGCCCCTGTCGCGTCGCTCGTTCAAAAATCGCCTGTTTCGTTTCCTGACGCTTACCTAACGTAATAGCCTATACTAATTTGATTTAACGGATTCTAATCTACAATTTCAAGTTAAACATTTATAAATCTATTTGTATAAGTTCGAAAGAAATGCCAATGTGATTCAGGCAAATTGTCTCGCGCGGTACGGTCAGTGATATTAGCTTACTAATACTGTATTATGATCATATATTTTTTTCTTTTAGTAGGAGAGGAGACTCACGTTTTTATTCTTTCAAATCGTCACAACACAACTTTATTTGGTACAAAACCTCCGAGTGGGAGTGCGCAGAAAATAGACTTCTGTTTGAGCTCCTGCGATTGTTTTTATTAAAACGTGATTTTTGTTATTATTTGTTTATGAAGCTCTAAATTGATTTTCAAAGTCCTTTTTGTCTAGGGGTCAATCACCTTTAAAGAATTTCGACTCGCGATTCAGTCAAATTTTTTGAGCTTTTTTTCTCCTCACCTTAAACAAATCTTCATTTTATTTTATTTGCGAACATCTCCTTCTCTACTTCTCAACGCGCCTTTCCCTTTTTTAAGAACCCTTCGAAGATAAATTTGCAAATTTGTTTTCGGTGCAGAATTTTTTTCTTTCTATTTCTTATATTACGTGATTATAAAACCATATCAATGTCAGGTTCACATACTTGTAGTTGTAAGAACAGTTGGCAAAGTTATTTGACATTGAAGTCGCCAAATTAATCAGCTTTATTTACCTGAAACATATAAAAAATGATAAATATCATTATTACGCCTTTATATTCTGCTCAACTATAATAGAATTGTACATTATTGAATACGTTTTTAACAAGAGTGAGAATTTGCAAACCGACTCGAGACGAGTAATTCGAGAACACGTGGTATAACTACATTTCTCAAGAATGGAGATTTCTTAGCGCAATTCAGTATTCAAAAACGCTATGTCTTAGCACGAAAGTAACGTTCTGTCCTATGAAAACACAGTAAAGTCAGAAGCTATAGACTGGGGAAAAAATGAAAGGTGTAGGCCGCAGAAGAAGATAGACAAAGCCGTTATACCGAGTAATGAGAAATTAGAGAATCAAAATTTTGTAATGTAGAACAGGCTGCGTCAGTTGTGGAGATGCATGACGTAGGAATACGTAAAGATTATAGTCAAGAGTGAGAAGATATTTTGTATTAAGTGGTTGAAAAAATTTGGAAAATACTGATCAGGTGTGCACTTAGTGCGGCTAAGCGTTTAGCAAGTGATTATGTGCATACTTGAGAATTTCTGAAACGTCGACACAGAAGCAAAACGAAGATAAATTTCTATTGTACGCTGTAAACTACTGTATTTTAGAAACCTGCCCACCCTGGTATAAAATTATTCAATTTTATTCTAACCAACCTCTCATTTGTAAAATCAATACTCGTAGTAAAAGAAATTTTTGTATAAAGCTATCCAATCTTTCATCTCATAATGAAGCTTCCCAAAATTTTCGCGACACTTTGAAGAAATACGGCTATCCTAACAAATTATAAAATCAATGTCCGTTACTTTTGTTAACAAGTTCATCGTTCTCTTTATTTCTCATCTTACTCATTTCGACCATTTCGAGGAGTTTGCGTTTTTTTGAAGTCTTCCCTTTGATTTCTCTTTGCGACTAAGTAACATTGATTAAATTTCGTTAAATTGTGAGCTATTTTGGAAAAATTCATAAATACTCAAGCTATCTTCATTGCAGAGGGTCGCTTACGTCATGAGAAGCGAAGGGTAGCCTTTGATCACGTGAATTTTTAGTGTAATGTTCTCTTTCCACCAAGACTTTACGAAACCATTTCAATCGGTTTTGTACATCTCAGACCTAATATACGTTCACTTACTTGAAGATGAAAAAAAAAAAAAAAAAAAAAAAAACAGAAATAGGACGTGCGATGTTTTCTACGGGGTCGCGAAGTTAGTTCGTTAGGTTTGTAATACCCTCTATTTTTTTTTTTTACCTATCCATTTACGTCGCTGCGTTTGCTTCAATAATTATACAGCTCATACAGACATATTGTGTGTGAGTAGGAAAACGAATCATCAAATTTCTGTATGTATTAATAAAGCAGGTTTATGCATCTTCTATTAATTTCTTAGAACCCTAGGTGGCTACTTAAAGATTTGACCCAATCTGAAAATTTGTACCCCAATTGCCTATCATAAATCATTTGGAGTACCTTAGCAGTCGTCTTTAGAGAGCGAAAAAGTACAAAAATTGATAGATGACCTCGAATGTCGAATAGAAGAGTACCAATTGGAATTAAAAAAAAAAAAAAGACAGTCCAAAATCATAATTTTTTCTCGCATCCTGCTGTACATGTCCATCCAATATGTGTACAGACATATCGCTATAAAACATTATCATCCTATATGATTAGCGTCAAGCCGCTATAGATCGAGTTTCCCACAAATAAATCATCGCTTTTAATACTGTTTTGCGTTAGGTGTACATCCGCGATTTCCTTCTTCTTCTTCTTCTTCTTCTTCTTCTAGTTAATACCAACGTTTCATGAGTTACCTTTTACAAGAGTAAGTGTACTTGGAAATAAAAAATGACACGAGGAAATACAGAAAAAAGAGTGAAAGATGCCGAAATTAACAACCAACACGTATGTTATATGAATATACGTACAACACGATTTATAATACGTAGTTCTACATGTACGATACATATATATTCGTGTGTCATTAATCTCGGTCACTGGGTTACGTAAGAAGATGGTGAATCGCGCAAGATCGTCAACGGAAAATATAAAATACTAAAAATTCTCACGATATGCGAGTTCGCCTACGAAAAAACGAAGAAGTCGAGGCGAGTGAGTCGAGCCACTTCGTCGCAACGGGGATAACCGAACGCGGTGGACTCGGCAAAGTTGTAAAATTGATTGAAAGATCCTATTTTACCGGCTAGACTGGTAATAGTCTCCGTATCGCCTGTAGTGAAATACCTTTCTGAGTTGATACACTGTAGTCTTGTAAATAAAGTACTATACGTGTACAATAAATTCCGTTTATATTGCGGCAATAAAAATTGATAAAATCAACGCAGTAGGTAATCAGCGACGATAAAGTTTAAATATTTTACTAGAGATCACCTGTCTATGTGCGAATGTGGTACAGTAGTGCGCCCATACTAATAAATTCAAGCTATATTCGCACAATACATTGTTCAATAAAATTGTCATATACGTGTGTTCGTGTGTCAGAGATGCAGAAAATTTTATCCCCAATCATCCTTGCTGAGTTTTCCTTTTGAGATAGTGAAAATGGAACTGAATTTTTTTTTCTTCAAATTCGTGTTTATGAAACGAGAGTTGGAAACTGGTACCGAGAACAGTTCGAATTCGGCGGAGATTACATCTAGAAGAAATGAATATCCCGGGGAACGGATACTATCACTTCGTATCATTAGGTAGGAAGGAAGGTTGTACCGTCCTCTTTTTTTAGATTTGTTGTCGAAAAAAGAAATTTCCGAAAATCAAAGCAGAATTTTTCAGAATTATTCGTATGAAAATCTTCACATAAACTTCTTAATCCTCTCGTCCTTATTTTGAGACCTATATACCTACACCAGTGTGGCTTATTTTGATTGGGCGACGTTTTCGTATTTTCATCTTACCGAAGACGATTATCCAAAGAACTGTATTTCTGCATACCTAACCCCCATACTGACTAAGTAAGAATTTACTTATGTGAACCAATTTTCAGTCATCAGAATACTTCGTAATACCGTTTGGAAAAGGTGAAACGATATTGTTTGACAGGAAATTTTGCCTATTCAAACGAATCATTATTTCTTTTTTTACTTTTCCTAAATAATTATCCCTGAAGCCATCCGAAGAATTTTACTCATTGAATAAAGAATAAACGCGTGATACGACAAAACGCGCAAATGCTCAGAATGCAGACGTGCAAAAATATAAAAATTGCACAACGGTTCCCGAATATGCCCAGAATCAAAAAGGAGTAACCTTTAATAATATGATCAAATTCGTTAAACAATCTTTATTCTCGAAAAGCTCGATATATAAATCTCTCGCAGTTCCCATCTAGCTCTCTTCATAGGGCGCTCTCAGCTGAGTACGAGAATTCATAATAATCGTTCAGACCGGCAGTATTAAACAGATCGCCTCTAGTCTGAAAGAAAACCTCGTTCTATAGGCGTGCTATGAGAATTATTAAACTAGATTTTTGCGACTTCCCTACATTGATTCTAGGTTTGGAAAATGCTTATTGTATGAAAGTCCTCTGTTTTGCGGCAGAAGACTGATTTGAATCTCTGACTCAAAAATATCAAAAGATTTGAAACGCCCGGTTCGTCAGTTCGAAAATGATTACTAGAATCAATCAATCGCTTTTAGCAGTACAATGTAATACATTATTGTATCGGTAGCAATTTATTTTTCATGCTCGCATGGACAAATGACGACGTATAGGGTTATTGAAATGGAACGAGAGAAAATGGTAAAATCTTATAGCGCATAATGGAATTAATTTAAGGAGGATTTATTCTTATCTAGATGCATCCCCGATGCTCGCTGTATTCAAAACGCCCACTCTCGACTTCATTCGATTCAATGTCCTAATATTAATCGTAGTATCGAGAGCGCGAATTCTATGCGGTACATTCGCAGCGAGTTGAAACGTCACCGCGACGATGTAGGAGTCATGCCATACATACTCGCACGGCTTACACTTTCATATAAATTGTATTGTCGTTATTACGATTTTCATCATAGTGTGACATAAATACGTTCGTGTATAGTTTGTATGCAGATAAGTGTACATACGTACAGTAGAAAATAGAGATCGTATCATCTTTCTGTATGATGTATCTTAGGAACGATTCCCGAAAAATGCTAATACGATGGCGCGGCGTGTACGGTATTAATGCGATGATAGCATAGCGAGGGAAGTACACTACATGTATACCGCGTACTCAATGATACCCGATATACAACGGAGACAGTACCCATACAGTACGAACATTACCGTATGCGATTATACGAACATATCGATGGACGAGGACGGTTATTTTAATTATGTTCGAGCGGCGCGAATGAACGTTCAATTATTATCAATAACGTGGCATCTTAATGTTTCCGTCTTCTCTATATGCTTATGTTGGCTGGCTACCTACCGATCGTGAAGTACTCCGATGCGTGTAGGCATAAGTGAGTAGAACTCCTCGCGCGTTTATTCTTGCGATGCCAACACTCGCCTCATTCTTTTATGCAAGCACCTCCGCTTACGATTTTCCCTCTACAGATACGTACATAATTTTCTGAAAGGTCTTCACAATCGCGTGCGGTATTTTTTTCCTGTCGCACCCCTGCATAATGCTCCTCAGACAACGCAATACTTTGCGAAAGTAAATAAGGGAGAGCGAGAGATGACGAATAAAATAGAGAAGCCAGCGTTCACCAGTACTGTACCTAGATTGAGTATCCGAGTACACTCTTACGAGTAAAGAGGCGTCCATACTGGCGTGAATTCAACCGAATTCGTAAATCATTTTGCGATAATACGGTAATGTTACACGCTTCACGTCCTTTGCGCTGATGTAGCCGCGATGCTTACGTGCCGCACCATTCATACATTCAAACGAGACGATGTACACTATGAAAAAATACTCATATGTTGCGTTCAAATAAAAATAATAATGCATAAAATGGTGGGGGGGGGGGGCACGGAGTGAAAGTGATCTGTAAACCCGAACTACTTTGACAGTCAATCAACGGCTAATGATTCAAATCTTCGTACATCACCATCTCGAGTCCACTACTTCCTTTTCCGCGCGATAAAAGAGGAAGATTTATACGGCATACTCGCGAACTAATTATCTACACAACGGTCGTTGTGGTGGAGGGGATCATCCGTTGCGATGTGAATGCATACGTGACTTGATGGTAAATTTTTCGATCTTACGAGTTACGTCTAATAATGTCATACACATTTCACCGTATACCGTACATATTTTTGAGCACGACGATGATCTACGAGTGCGAGACAAAATTGTTATATATTCTAATGTTGTTTCATCGACGTACGACCAGAAATGGTGCACTCGTCGTGCAGTGTAGAGAACGAAAAAGTTTTGTCATGGATTACAAAACAGAGAAACAGAAGAAAGGGTAAAAATCATGAAAATGATAATGATAAAAATAAGAATTATTAACATAACTAGTAATAATAAGGAAGAAAAGACAGAGAGGGAGAAAGGAACAACAAAGATAATGCCTTTTCCAGCTGAGAGTCTCAGCTCAGTTTCAGAAAAGATTTCCGTATGCGAGTGTATCATGAAGTACGTGTTTGATATTATTTATCTACCATGAATTTCCTTTTTATTTTTACGTGATTTCAAGAAAACGCAAATACGTACATATTTTGTGAGAATTTTTGTCATTCGTTTATGTTTTTCAGATGTGGAGATGAACTAGCAGACTAGCATATGATTAATGGCATTATTTGTGAGACCTGGGTATATAAAAACAATGGAACGAGAGTTATCGTGATGCCGTCGAACTATCGTAACCACGCGTTCAAGTCTCCATCGAAAGTAATTTGAACAGTGGAGCGCGCCTAGTAACTGGTCATGGAAAAAGTTTCTTTCTCCATGACCGGATGTCTCGAAGATGGTACGTAGTTTTTGATTGAGCCAAAAGTGTAATTGAAAAGAAAAACAAAGATCAAGAAGTCAGAGCCATGTCCAGAAGTACTATGTATTTGTAAGGTTTACAATCTGAAGACAGCTCTCTTTATATCAAAACATTTTCATAATTGTAACACACGTACCAATGAATATTTTGAGTGAAGTACCTTATTCTAAACACAAAAAAAAAAAAAAAAATTAAATAAAAATTATATGTTTTCTGAAGAAAATAATGACTTTGAAGTTGAGGTTGACGTTACAATGCAAAAGCTTCACAATCATTTTGCAATGACACGCACAAACTCAAAATCTCGCACTCTCGTACATTTCTACTGTTTCCCTTGCGGCCATTCTGTGCGCGCATGAGTTTTTTGATACAAAGTGGATTTTTCTGTTTGGAGTAAGACCCTTCATACAATACCGAAATGATTACTGTCAATGCTCTTTATTCCCCCTGTTAAGGAATACCCTTCATTTACTTTTAATAAATACAAACCATTTTCAAGTTCAATAATTATTGGCTATTGAGTTTATTGACACAGTTTCCTTTCCCTAGCCATCTTCACCAATTTTGATAGTGTGACAATCTCACTATAGGGCTTATTTCAAATTGCGTACTTATTCTCTTACATGTTACCAAGTTGCCATTTTTAACATTGCACTTATGGCAAACTGCTCCAGAGTGAAAATGAATATGCAATCTAGCAACATACAAATGAAATTTCGGAAACGCTCCGTTGTTGTCGTCATTCTACACATAACTTTGGAAATGTATGTAAGAACGCACTTCATGACCGCTGCACTAAAACTCGCTGATAAAAATTTAAGTCGCGATTATGTGAGCAGCCAAACGTCACTGCTTCGGAATTTCTCTAGTTACTTGTGAACGTTTTTGTTCACGTGAAGACAAACGACTCGATTGTTCCAGTAACCTCCGAGCTACTTTCATGTAGCGGGGGGCAAGATTTAAGTTTGTATACCTACACAATTTTGCGCATCTCTAAATATTTGATAAATATTTTCTCACCATCACCTCCCTCCTTTTTCCATCCGATTTTTAATTGCGTTTCTCAAAAAAAAATATATAAATCGAATTTCATAAATCTTAAAAGGGTGAGATTTTCATTAGGTCGCATTATGAATGGCTGCTCAAGAACTTGACTGCTGCGTTACAACGAACAATAGAGTTGATGAAATTCTAGTGAATATCGAGTTGGATTCTCATACATTTTCTGGTTAATTTCACCTCAATAGGTGATAATCTCCAACTGCAGCATTCTCAACAAACTTACTACTTCTTCTCATCGAATTGTACTTCTCGTCTTTAAGTAGTCTTCCTTCGCTGATAAATAGAATCATCTGATGTTGGCATTGGAATGAGAAAGCTCAATTTGAAGAATCATGAACAGCCTATAGATCAATAATTGTTGATAACCAATAATTTGATGCTTTGCAGATTGGAAATCGCCGACAGATAAGGTATATACGAAAATGTGAGCGCGACTAGGTATGCTCGGAGAGTAAATCACGATTATAGTGTATTTCGGCACCAAATCAATCTAATTATTCCTCCCAATAGTATATGTCAGATCCTGCGTTTAGTAATATTAATAATAATATTTCGTATATTAATAACATTACCAGTCGAGAAAAGTCCAATACTGCTGTTGATGAGATATATCTTGACTGCGATCGATTTAAAAAATTATTCGGCCCATTATTCTACATCGTACTTATACCCGTGACAACCCACTCATTTTCGACTGACTGATACCGTGTATTTAGTTTACGTACAAGTTTACTCACATAGAGGTACATACAAACTGTAACTTATAGTGCGTGAACCCGAAAAAACCTTTCTTCTAAGAGGATGATGGCACGCTTGCCAATACCGTATACTGGTGGTAAATGCCTAAACTCGATTTGACGTACCGTATATCCATACATACCTCGAACGTTAAATTAATTAATGCGATCGTCGCTGATGATTAAACGTTTGCGGAATTTTAAGATTTATTTTAAACCATACGGAATATTTTTTCCATGTCGTTTAACGTTTTCTAAATTTACATATCACTACCCTATAACGGCTGAACGTACACGTATACAAAAATATGAAATATATCACGATTTGTTTTTACTACTGCTTTCAAAATGATAGAAGACGTTTGAAAATTACCCGCAAACTGTTTTGATTTTTTCATATCGAATAATAAATCACGAATAACGTTTACTCGATTTTTTTTTTGACTCGTGCGATTTTAGTCTCGATGCATACCTTCAACTATCAAGCGCATTCCTTGAAAGGCATTTTCTTCTTCCCTTCCTTTTCAGTAGCGTTGCGGTCGTATTTATTTCATTCATATTTTATAATGCATTTGTAACAGAAACTTATAATGAATGTATGATCTAATTTCACTGCGAAGGCTAACTAGTCAAGACGGGGCACTCCTTGTCATCTTCGTGTGCTGTATTTAATTTTGTATTCATACATAAGTACGTATTATAACCTTCTGCCTCCGCATTATTCAAAGATACGAGGATCTTATTTCCCATTTTCCTCATCTTCTTCTTATTCTTCTTTTTTTTCTTCTGTTCGAATAATATGTTGTTAGTTTAATAAATGGAAACTTGAAGTAAGTACCGGTACCTGTAGGTATTTTTTTGTGTGTTCGTATGTTCGTCTCGATATTTCAGAAAAAAAATATATAAGTAATCGCGACTTCCTCTGCCTTAACGCGTTCATTGTATAATCGACCTTCATTCATTCGACTCAGATTACCAATAAGCGCGATGGGATGATGGTGATAATTTTTATGGTCCATTCTTGAATCGAAATTGGTTTATTTTAAATTACCAGATTTTCATAAGATTTTTCATTTCTAGACCATACTGATTGCATTTTATGCGACTTAACCGAGGAATTGATTTATATTATCAATCGAGCTCACTAGTGGTGAGGTTTGCCAGAGAGCTCTTTTATGACTGACTACTTTTAACGTCCAGTTTTCAGGCCTTGAAAGGAAGCCTGAATTGGTTATCACTTCAAAGGCCAATTTTTAATGTATCCAGGTTTCCCAAAATGCAATTTAAAGTTTGCCAATGATAGAAAATAACATAGAAAATGATATTGTGTATGCCAAAAATAGTATAGAATTTGTAGAGTGGTCCTTCAACTACATTTTCGTCAAAAAAACTTTGCAAAAAAGTGCAATGTAACCAGAGATGATACGCGATTTAAAAGACCATCAAAATGTTTTTTTTTCATAGAACGACTACTGACGGCACCAAAAGTATCTTTGAGAACGGGAAATGGCCTCGAACGGTGTAGAAACGTGACACTTGTGATTTGCGTACACACAGGAATATCTGCGCATTACTACTTATCTGCATTAACTGTTCATACTTTGAATATTGAGCTGCTATCTTAGAATACAGAAGGGATAACTACGGTTGAGCGTCCTATTTGCGTCTCTAGCTCACTCTACCGAGTGGTTCTATCCTCAATAGTCTCAGGACTGATAGTGTCGAAGTCATAGATGCCAAAAACGCGATCTCTGGAAAAAAGGGCAATTTCCAGGAAATTGCCCCTTTAATTACCAGCTACGATGGTTTTAGTATGTACAAGAAATGTTACATGAATTGTTTCCGGTGAGCAAAAGAAGGCACATGGTTCTGAGAATTCAATCCCTCTCTCCGAAAGGAGAGATTGGATTTGTTTTCTCGAGAAAACTCCCTCGCGGCAGTCCTGCAATAATTCAGATCCGATATCGATGGATTCCTCGCTGTTACCTACTTGATGCGGAAACCTGTAATTTATTCATCTATTTCTTACAGTGCAGAACTTTATTTGTTTTCAGTATTGTGTGAAAATACAGTATAAATTCGTACTCAACCTGATTCGGCAAAAATATTAGCATATATGTATGTATATTTTTTTTTTTCAACCCGACTGAGGAGGCTATAGAGATACTAATTTTTAATTAGAGCGCTATTAAAATAATTGACGACGGTTCGAGATCGGCCGTTAAACCTGAATAATGTGTACTTCTACAACATTCTACAAACATTAAAGAACATTTAATGTCGGTAACGATAAGTGATGGACTGGGAAAATGCAGCTATATAAATATTAGTTCGACTCGAATAACATTTTTACGAGCATTTTGTATGAAAATTAAAATTGTTTGCGAGTAAAGCCTATGAAAGAGGAAAAAAGTATTAGAAAGAAAATATGCGAGCGGAAAGTTCATTAGGAAAAGCTAATGCCCACTCGTGTCACGGTAAAATACACAATCAAAATAAATAAACAGAAGTTAAGTACTTACAATCTGGGAAATCGATTAACGCTAATAATCGTTGCGCGCATGTACATGATTAGCTCTTAATTCATCACAAGATCGTTTACATTATATTACACTTTACAACTCTGAAATTAATATTTATGGACTCTCTCCACGGCGTCGGTGTTCGGATGAATAATCAGATTTATTTAGCTCCGTTGAAACGAAAATTAACACAATTTATCAATTTTCTGGTACAATATAGCATACGCTCTTAAAGAAATTATAATAATAAAATAAGGGTAAAAAAACATATAGCCTGGTTGTTGGACATATTTGTATTGTCCTGTGGAAGGATTAACGTTTATTTGGTGATCGAGACAGGTCCCTGGTTGTATTGAATTTCGTTTTTCTTTTCAATCTGCTGTAAATTAACACTTTTTGAGTACAACTGATTTTTCAAGATGATATTATGGCCCTTGTATACATTAATCGAATATTAATCCGCGGTATTTTCATTATGATTGTTATACAGTTAATGGAAATGAACATTTTGAATTAATAAAAAATTCCGACATCTCTTTATTCTAATGGATTGGATATAGGATTTCAAACCTTGCGCGATAGTAAAGGCGATAGTAAAGGCGGTCAAAAAACTTGATTCTACAAAGAAAGTGCTCTCCATAAATATACATTCGTTTTACAACCATGCTTTACTACAGGGTGGAATTACATTAGTTACGACCTACTATCTAGACTTCGTGGTCTAATATAAATGTATACTAAGTATCTATTTGTGTGGTCACCAATTGGTGAACATTCGGAAAAATCAAAATCAAACGTCACAGTCTCATTAGTAATAATCTGACTCTTTTTAACAGAAATTAACTGGATTGGGTTTTTTTCATGTGGGGCTAACAAACGTATAATATTTTTTTCCTTCTATTGTACCGCACAGGGGATAATTGTTTGAAAAAAACTTGACAGAAATGTTTTATCATTATTTTGGTAATCTGAACAACCATATCATTATAGAACTTCGTTTTACACCTCTACTACCCATCTAGGGACACAATTTAAAATAACTTGGAAAAATAGAAATAACAATTAAAGAGCTGAAGAAGCTTTGGAGGGAAGGAAAAAAACAATATGAATGCACTTCACGCAGACACTTCCTTGTATCGTTGCGCAAGAGGAACTTTCTTGCGCAGTTTTGAATAGAAACTAAGAAGGAGCGTCTTGGTTGGATACAGATATAGGAGTAACTTTGGGTTGGGCGCCATTGAAAATTGAGAGAACAAACCTCTCCGATACTTGGCGCACTGGACGGTTGTAAAACTCCGCGAATGTGTTCGGTGTAGACGTTGACCCCGCGGGATTGAGTATTGAGTCTATTATGATACCTCCCCGCTGAGCGGCTGAGATGACCGTATGGTGGGTACTATGAGGCTTGAATTTTTTTATCGGTGCCACTTCCAGTTAACTCTTGTCTGATCCACTTACCAATAATCTGGGTCGTCACCGCAGTTCTAGGAAGGCAATTGAAGATGAAGAGTTTCTTAATGTTTCCTCGCAGGGCACGGGACGCTTCAATATTAAGCTTCAGAATGTAAAGAGGATACATTTTGGAGTCATGGTGGAACAAAATGGTTGATAGAAGTTGGACTTCTCCTTTTCCCAATTTTTTGTAAGGTCTGATATGAAAGTTCTGATACACGTCTGTGACTCTTAAATATTTTGAGTTTTTATTAGTTGTACTGTTTGTAGATGATGGCCCTTAACGACAGCTAGAAGGACAGTGAGTTCTTTGAATAGAGTTTCAAACCCCACCCAGCCATAGGATCTTTCTGGAACTAACTTCAAAGTACCTGTCAAAATGCCCGAATTACCTTATCTTGGTGGGTGGATGTGACTTTTGAACACCTTCAGCCAATCATCTAGGCATGGATGAGTCCCTTCCCGACTTAACTGATACTTTAATCAAATATTTCAGTGCACAGACATCCTCACTGCTTCAATGCAGTCATCAGTACCTCCAGCGGGTCAGCCCAACTGTAGAGTCGCAACAAAGAGGAACCTAAACGCTCTTACCCTAACGGAGGTTGGCCGGCCTCAGCTTCGGTTCTATGTTTTCAGTTTCCCGCTCCAATTCAACTCACATCCCATCTGTCAGCTGAGAACCTATCGTCTTATTTGTGCTACAACACCCACCAGCACGGCATCCATAAAACAATGCTCCCTCAAGGAGCCTCCTCCAGCGTCCCACCAGAGGATGAATTGGAAACCACTACCGTCAACGCGGTACACAACTTGGACCATCTCCAATCGTATTGGAGACTAACAGATCCACGATCCTCCCCCAGTTTTCAAACAAAACTCGCCCTCCTCTCAAACTTGATCCACAGGCGCGCTCCTGCGCTTCATCAGGTCAACTTCCTTGAACCTTGTAGAAAATCCCAAATGATCCACTGCTTACTTTACGCTTAACCAGTTTAGACTACTTCTCAACCGTGCACTGATTCTGTACACTAAACAGTAACTAATGATTTACTTTACATTATCTCTGTAGTCACCAAATAGATTCTCATCTGACCATTAAAAAAATTCTAATCATTATCTTGGGGGAAGAACTCCACAGACCCACTTGGCACTCCAATAATACACGTACGCCATTAAGTCACTTATTCGTACCACTATATGTCGAGAAGGAGAAAATACCGCTAGACGCACACACTCGACTATATTTGTATTATACTTCGAGCTAGCCAGTTTTCGACGTTTGCTACTATTCTGAGATCCTTGAAGCATACAGTTTGGCTCCAGAGCCGAACATTGTAGGTGGTGAATCCAAACTACAATTTGCACGGTGCATCATTTTTACGACCTAGCTTCCTGAATCCTCTGCACGTCGTGGTGACATACTTCAAGATTGTAGCAGCTGAACTGCTAACTAATGTGCCGGCTTCCGTTGGTCACTGTATTTGTTTCCAATATACCATACTAACAATGAACAAAGTTTATTTTTCCCGCTGTTCCAAAAAGCACGCTTCATAGCGTGATGCATGTTAAGGCAATCACAAGTTTAGCCAACACTCTTCATTCGAGAAAGAGCACCACGCTTTCGCAGCACGTTTTAGGAAAAAATGATTTTTTCGTCGGACCGTGATAATCGCGAATGATAAAAAGGATGAGATGGAGTTTTAGTATTATCCTGGTACTGCATATCCAAACGTGACATTGTTTTTTTCATGGTGCAAAGTCGAGAAAAAGAAATCATGAAAAGAATTTCTGTGATGGTATTCGAGAATGTGTTTTTTGGGTGCAAATCTCGCAAAATTTGCGGTGTATCCTCACTGAATATATTTTGCGGCGGTCGAAGGTCTGTCGTAACAGGTAGAAGAATGAAACATGAAACAATTGATACGCCTGTGTACTGCGTACGCGGGTTCATAAAATGAAATTGTCATGAGCAGGAAGATCGTTTGTCTTCTTCATCTCGCCGGAAGACGGCGGTACTTGATATTTTGGAAAGAAGTTTTCATACATTATAAACACCCACCTACGTGCGAATATGATCAATTGATAATAAGACGTTACATACAATTGTTTATATATTGATCATAATATTAGATTCGTGTATGTGAATAGTGTATGCACAGTATTATAGCACAATTTTAAGACCGGGGGACTATAGAAATCGGTCAATAACAGCAACCGCATCCTGCGACGGTATCGGCAGCTTTCTTTATTAATGTTTAGGTACCGGTCCGAGATTTGCAAGTACCGTGCATACATATACTGTATACTGACCGTCCTGCCTGCGTTTGAGACGCTTTGTGATCGGGTTATTGGTGAAAAGGAGACCTAGTATGAAAATAAGGGAGAAAAAAACGGGCGTATTCAATATGAATGAAGGTAAGTAGGTGATGCGCTAAACCGGATTTATAATTAATTAAGTTTTTCTTTTCTTCATTAGGTAGCGTGAATGGCAGGGCAATGCGATGAGTTTTCTAGACAGCATTTATTCGCGCAATATAATTCATAGGTATATTTCAGAAAAAATATTATGATGGCATAATAATGTTGCTGGTAATTCAATTTGCGTCTGTTATTTCTTTCGCCCTTTCTTCCGTCCAACCGGATTTCATACTCAGTTCAACCCAGGCGAATGATGCACTCAGTGAGTGAGAGGTGAAAAAAAAAGGAAACTACGAGTTGGTATGTACGTTATCAAGATCGTACTCGTACAAGAAAATACATACGTAATGACTTCATCCTAGGATCTGGGCAAATTTTCACGCAACCAAAATGTGTATTGTTTACGCGTATCGTTTTCAATAATTATAGTCTATTCGCCGGCAAAACAACCTGCGTGTATATCTGATTGAACGTTTCCATTTCACTCTTTTTCTTTCCTTGTTTTCACAAAACCCTGTAGTGCTATAGTAATCCGGGGGCTGCGCACCGATACACGGAGAGTCAACTTCGACATCGTCAAAGTAATAAAGGCCGGACGAAACGTTCATAAACCGATAACGCATAATTAACATAAGTCTTATCGTATATCAATGAGAATTTGCAGACATTGGCCGCGGGCGTTCTTCCGTTTGCGCGTAAGGAGCCGTTTAATGAAAATATTGGCCCGAATGAGTTTATTACCTACGTCGAATTACCGCGCACATACTGTATGTACCGACCCTAGCCAACGTACGCCAAACCAATAAAATGGAAGAAATCGCTTTTTTGCTACCGCGCAAGAAAATACTTTCATTCTGAAATTTTGGTGAAAGGTTGGATAATTTCATAAATCGAAATAATTGGAATCTGTTTTGACGGGCATGACAGTGTGTTTTGTTTTTTCGTTTGCCAGATCGCGACAGGCAGCGTTTGTAGTCGAGATTCGCCGCGCAAAAATATTTATTAACGCGAATAAAATTTGTCTCCTCTCCTTCTCAGCATTTCTTTTTGGCGCACATCAAGCGCACTAGAGATATCAATGTAGCATCCTCAAACATTTCTTTATATTATTATATATGTAGTACTCCAATCGAGCAGCTGACAATACTATTGTAACGACGTGCTGTAAACCAGATAATGGAAGATGATAGCCAGCAGTAAAGAAATACGACAAGACGTCCACGATGAGTTGAGCAATTTGAAAACCATGTACAATTTTATTGTCAATCAATTCGCCCCCTCAATCTCCGTTACCAACATTAGGATTTCATTTTTCGTTTCATCCGGATTCAAAATGTCAAACGTATACAGGCGATGAGTATACCGCTCTCACTCTTTCCTTTTTTAAATCACAGCACGATAAAAAAATACTTCCTATATGTACTGCTTTAACAATCACGCAACTTTGTACATGCAGATGATAGATTTTCTTTTTATTAACAGACGCGGTACAACGAGTGTACAATATGAATAATCGTTGTGCACGCGCTAAGATGTGCTCTGGAACTTCCCATAGTTGTGCAGAACATTCAGAAGTACATTCTACAATCTATACCTACATAGGTACCCAATAATTTCTTCGGGCCTAACTTATCGTCTGAAATCACTGGGAAGCGCAAAACCTGGTACATGATTAAGTATGGCTAGGAAATATTTTTCAATTTTTTAATGAGATAGTGCAAATTTGAATCGAATTTAGCAATTTTCGATAAATTTCGCGCGAACAGAATGCAATTCGTGGCTCTCTTGATGTCTCATGGATTCCGTCGCAGTCGAATATGGTAAATATCTTTCGATGGAAGATTGAATTGCAACTCGAATTTGAAATGTTAACAGATTTTTCAGGGTGATTGCGAGTCTGAAGAACATTTTTTAGTAAGACCACTGCAAAGCAAACAGCTTTAGAAGAACTTATATGGAGCGCATACCACCAAAAGTAAACGCATCCAAACAGTCGTTCATACGATGCGACACTAAAATACTTTTTTTCCCCTTAGATAAATAAGGTATGGTTGTTTCTTCTCCTTTTTGAAGGCAGTGTATTGATTTTGTTTGCTTATAAATGCGCACGGAGTAAGAATGCGGATAATCGTTCGAGGAAATCGAAAGGTCCAAGAGTTTGGTCAGGGTCAGCTGCTTACGGCTTGATGCGGTATCATCGCCCGCCTCTATCTTAGGTTCCTTAAGCGTCGTTCACACTAGCGCTATTTTCGATAACACCGCGTCATTTTATTTTTTTCTGGTCTGGGATTGAACCGGTCTAACTTTAACAGCGCGTTATCGGATAACGCGCCGTTATCAGGCCTAGTGTGAACGACGCTTTAGTCCAACATTAAAAGCTCGGGGAAATAAAACGAGATTGGTTGATTTATTTTTCTTTTACGCTGATCTAGTTGTGGGTAACATTAAACCAACAAGTGGGTAGATGTTGTCAAAACATCGCAGCGCATTAATATCACTTGGGAAAAAAAAAAGATAGAGAAGGGAAAGGGAGAAAGAATGATTAAGGGGTATTGGATTTCTTGGCGCAGCCAAAAAGAAAGGAATCATGTTTCATATCTTTTCAAAATTTTGCCCAATCAGTTATGTTGTGGATGATGCGAGACAAAAATATTTTAGAGTTCTAGGCTAAGGCTTTAGAGCGGCACACTCGCTTGATCTGTCTCGCTTCTTGGTCTAGTATAAGTCTACTTTAGTATGTTTCAGATGTTGTAAGCGGACCAGGATTAACGACTTATGACGTCACCGAACCTATGACGTCACAAGCTAATAGCTTCATAATGGCTCTCAGCGTTTTCTTAGCCTATATCAATCTAGCCTACGTCTATTCATTATATATTATAATAAACTAGAAACTACAGAGGGGGGGGGGGGGCTTGGACTCGCAGATTTCAGAGTCACTCCTGAGAAATCTTAGTATGAATCTAGCATACGCCTTGTATATTATCTTATTATTATTTTTTTTATTGACATATTTCATGTCTTTACTCTGACCTGACCCTAATGTGAAATTTTCCTGGTGCTCCCCCCCCCTCACCCTCGTCTCTCCGAGAGTGATTCGAAAATTTGTGAGTTCACCCCGCGAATTCACCTTGCCCAGTTTATTATCTATAGGTTTATACTAGCTTTATGATCGCTATATTCTAGCTTTGAGCCTTCATTATACTAGACCTATACTAGTTGTTGAAGCCAAATGAAGAATCAATATTTTGATACAATTGAGATCAGTAATCGATATAATCGGGCTTGATATATCGATATTATCGAGATTGATATATATAATTTCTGTTTGTACTCTGAGTCTATGAGTTGCGTGAAATAATGAGCAGGTATTAGGCCTAAAATAGGCTGCTTGATTATATAGGTCTATCCTGGGCTTGACATGAACCATGATCTTTTTCTATTTGGCTCCGTCAGAAGATTTCTTTTTTCCAAGCCCTTTTCGAGAGGGAAAGGGGCTCGGACTCGCAGATTTGAGAATCACTGCCACAGTGAAAATTTCCATAAGGATGAGACCAGAGCAAAGACATGAAACATGTCAAAAAAGCAACTTAGGCGATTTCTGCTAGCTGTACAAGAGTAGAACCGCATTTTTAAATCGCTCACTTTGCGCATGGTACATACGAGATGCCCAAATATATAAATCGGGTACAAAAATTCGTTTATCCTTTTACTCGTTTTTTTTTTTTTTCTTTTTCTTTTTCTTTTTCTGACTGTATTTTCATTTTTGGCCGTAAATTACGTATAAGTTTGATACGATACCGATACTTAATAGTCCATAATTTGGAAGCGCAGAAAAGGAAATTGTGTACTGCATGCGCTAATATCATTGTTCATGCAAGTAGGTATATTTTTCTTTCTCTTTTAATATTATATTTGTGCGTAATCTAGGTACGTACGCTCCGCTGTTTATATGGCGTAAAATAGCGTATCTTGTACCTTGCATTCTAATATCACGTACTTCTACCAGCCCACGGGATTGAACACGAGTCGCGTAAATTATCGCGATCGAAGGAAGTGTGGTCACGCGTGACCACAACAGACTCTGATCGGGGGGGAAAAAAAAGGAAGAACGAGGAAAAAAACAAGACGTTACGGTATTTGCACTTCCTAAAGGACACTTTCCATCACGCGCGAGGACGAATATAGACCAACTTCGATTGTGCTTCTTTCTTCATTTTCCTCTCTATTATAGTCCATTAGACTACAGTTGCCGCCACCGCAGAAATCAATTCATCGAAGATATCTTGTCACAGAGAAAGCATTTCGTCTTCTATATCGTACGCGTAAAGAAAACATTCAAGATAATCTACGTCATCGAAACCCGCAACAAAGAAAAAATACGCTGTACGTTGGTAATCGGCGAATGGCTGAGTTTCGGTTTTTTAGCCGCGATACAGGTATTATGTACACGTTTACGAGAATCGAGAAATCAGGAAAGATTGAAAGTGAAATGTAATGAGAAAAAACCGCGTACACACCAATTGAAACACTTCTTCCTTGCATCGCCTTTGAGAATGAAACCTTTTACCAGATAGAGCTTTTTCTATGATATTTCATACGGTTGGCGATGCGCGTTTTTTTTTTTTTTTTTTTTTAATTAACAACTACACATAGGGAGGTTGGCAGGCGAAAATTATAATGAATACCTACCCGTTGTGCAAAATGCCGTCACGTGACACAAATGTGACGGCGCACATTTGCGTCGCAGTTGGGTCACAAATTAAATGAGCGATTGAGGGGTTATCTGTCGAAATGGCGTCCGTCCCACGCCCTTTTGACAGATAACTCCTCAATTGCCGTCACAAACTACCGTCACTCACAAGCGTTACAATTCTCTTCTGTTCCCAACTGTGACGGCATTTCGCACAACGGGATTATAAATTAGATGGTGTTGTTCAGTAGGTGGATTGGAGGTAGTTCTCCAAGGAGTTTGTGATGCAGGGAGAGACAATATGGTGGAGCGGGATGTTTTCAAGAGCTGGACAAATAAGAGAAGAAAGACTGTCAACATTACAATATACGGCTGAACAAGGAACGTATGACATGAGAGGCGTAAAAAAAGAAAAAAATATATGTACTACTTATTTTTGTTAACCCTACACCCTTCTGCTTACCGCTCATGAGAAAGATTTACCTTTGTTTTTAATGTATGCGACGTTCATTGGTATGCAAATAAATGGTTTAGTACAATAATTAATTCAATACAACGTGATTACTGTTTTCGCGATATTACATCATTATTATTAATTTT
Source organism: Aspidiotus destructor (assembly GCA_035079395.1). Taxonomy (NCBI): domain Eukaryota; kingdom Metazoa; phylum Arthropoda; class Insecta; order Hemiptera; family Diaspididae; genus Aspidiotus; species Aspidiotus destructor. The sequence goes on from JAVHKZ010000014.1 coordinate 847,613, forward strand.
TTTTTTTTTTTATTTATTACGTTAAGAATGCAGTAAGTAAATACATAAATGCGCGATTAAAAAGAATGATATAAACTTCGTGACTCCAATATTTGAGATGCGGTATATAGAAAAAAAGTATTTAGATAAATGGTGACATAAGTAAGCCCAACACCCACATTTTTGTAAGATGGTTCAAGTTATTAGACAAATACTCGTACAAAACGGATATTATTTTAAATTCTCAGACAATCCTATGATTTTTATGTTATTGCTTGTTCAATACGACAGAACTCGCGAGTAAGGTATTAGAAACCAGAAACTTGGACATCTTTTAAAGCAAGCGTTCTTTTCAACACGTTTGTATATTAACGTTAAGAGATAGAACCAGTCTATTACTCGTATTGTTTCATCAAAATCTCTTGCGCGCTTTGAAGTTTTGCACGAAGCATCTTAGATACACATATACTGTACTGCTCGAGTCGCCTTTGGGCCCACCGTGACATAATTATTCGAACTACAAGTACCTACTAGCCATTCTACATCAGTATTCGCCGGAAATTCGGCCGGAAAATACTCGTAATGCAAAGTAATTACAAGGCTAGGAGAAACTCGAACGAGCGCGTGTATAGGAATATAAGGGTGTAAAAAATTTAACCGCGCCCACATTTTGTAGAAACCTATGGAGATTGAGTTTTGTGTTTTGATCGGGAGTACAGTTTTTCTTGTGATCAATCTACCGACACATCCAAGCCTTGTATAGTGATTTGAATTTTCATTCAGAATAATTCTCGATTGTTCTTGTTTCGAGAACAATCATGAGAAAATTGACGTTATCAACCGTCTTGATGGTCAAGATATCCGTAAAGCACATCTCTTAAAAAGATGAGGGAACAATTTTGCAAATGTCAAGTGATGAGGAGAACAATTATTTGAGCATTTTAACCTCCTTTGAATGTCAATTCATAGTGAATTGACTGCAACTACATTCTTCATTTACGCTCTTGTGTTGGGTCTGGATGTCGCATATCTCAAAATACAGAATTTTAGCTGTGATGGCGACCCTTGGCCATTTTGAGACAAATCCCTCCACATTTTAATCACTTCGAGAGGTTCATTCGCGTCAAAGTTGTAAGACTCACCAAACTTGAATTTCTTCATGATTGGTTATTCGTCGACTCATTATTGTTACGTCTGATCCAAACCTCACGTGACCGAACAACTTTGAATTGAATGATAATGTTGAAAAGTGAGGGTTTCTGATCATCTTCCATGGATCATGAAGTAGCAAATTACGAACACACGCGCAAAAAGTCGTCAGTTACCGGAAAGGGGTAGTGCGTATTTTATTTGACAACCTAGAATCTGTCGATTTTCTTGGTACCGCGATCGAAATAATATTCACCGAATGTTTGGATGGGTCGGATCAAAATAACTGATGGAATACATGCGATAACTTATATAAATGCGCTTTTAGAGGGGCACATTACTGTGTTTTTTTTTTTCATTTTCAGGGTAAAACAACCCACTTTAGCGTATCAAAGAATGGAATAGTCCACTTATAGTCGCAATAGATAGCGAAACATGTATAGACCCGAGCCAAAATTAAAAGAAATCCTTTCCTCAACTTTTTTCTTCCCTTATAGAAAGAAGAGTCCCTTTCCGTTCGCAGTTTGACCGCTAAAATATTACATTATCATTCATATAGTATTATTATCAAGTATAGTGATCAATTGCAAGCATCCTATAGAATGTGAATTGGAATAATTTTTTATTTTTGGTAGGATAGCCAATCACGAGTTAATGATACAGTAAATTTTACTCAGTCATTCAATGTTCATCAGTCTAATCGTCTGTCATTCAATTTTCAACTCATCTCGTCGAATCTTTCGTGATGGAACCAGTTTCTATCATCATCGTATCTTGAAAAGTTGTTATTTCCAAGAAAACTGCTTTTAACACCTGCCGTTCGGTTTCTCTCAAGTCGATTGTAAGATTACCGAATAGAGTTGTCAGATATCGCGTGATGATGCTCGCACTACTCCCCATTTTTATATACGTGCGTACGCGCAAATATATTTCTAAGAAAAAGTATTTACGGGATAGATAAGTAGCTCTTATGGAATAAAGAGATGAATTGTATACATTCAGGCAATTACATAGAGCAGACGAGTACCAGATAAGGTAAACATGGATTGACCAAGCACTGTTTTTTGAACAGTGAAAATCATTTGTCATATATCTTCCAACGTCTACATGAATATATGTATATTTTTTTCAATTTTTTTAGAAAAAGGGTAGTTGAGAGACCGTTGTGCGCCACCGTCACTTTTACAATGTAAACACATATTTTTGAGCTAAACGATCGATGCGAGCTGTATGCCTTCTTTGTAGGTGCTTGCTGCATTCGCTTCAATATGTTTTGGTAGACATTCACCTGCGGTCTTTGCACCGCGATCAATGTACTAATTTCTACGCATTCAGTGAACTGACGAAAGATTCATCAAAATACAGCACTGAGCCGGTAGACTAAACTAGTCAACGTCGCAATCAGCCTCCTTTGATAGACGTTTCGGTTGGCGTGCGGTGAAGTGTTACAGTACCGCACTTTGTCCTCTATCACGACTTTTCATGTTCAAATGATCATATCTCGTTTTCTAATGAACCAATTTCTGCGATTTAGGGCTTAAAAAAAAGGAAAAGTTTCATTCTTCAAATTACGCTCTCTTCATTTTCTCTCTAAAAGGCACCATATTTGAGAACGAATCAAATGTTTGCTTATTTCCCATAAGAGCGTATGTAAACGTCAGCCCCTTCGCGCTGTTGTCATTTTCCAGCCTACCGGCCTGTTGAGCGCTGCGCTCAACTGACAAAAACGACAGCTTCTTTAACGGAGTTGAACCAGGAACGCAGGGAATGTGTTCTATGGTTAGAATTTGTTCTGAAATTGTCGCAATTCTTTTGAGTCCCTCTCCTATCCTATATGTATCGCTCGAAAGTCCAAAATTTTTCTCAGTTTTTGGTTGCGGACGGCGCACGGTTCCATGAAATAGGTTCGCTGTTTTAACCAAAATATTTAATAGGTAATTGAAATCATGTATTATAATTCAAAAATTAGAGCCACAAAGAATCTTCTCTTGTCTTATATTGCTCAGAAATCAAAAAATTTCAAAATTTTCCCGCTGCCTCCTATCATATAGCTCTAAAGTCAGAATTCTTTCTCAACCTCCTATTATGATAGCTGCAAAGTCAAAATTTCAACAGGGAACCTGTTCGGATGTTTTGGAAAAAACGCCCGCCGTCCGGCCAGCCGGTAAAGTAATGCACGAAGATCGAAAATTTTCGAAGTCCCCCTAGCTGAGTGATCGGTGTAGCCCCTTCAAGTAACTAGATATGCAATGTTCCACACACCACCTAGCTTAGCCTCTTCAATAAGCCAGATATGCAACGCTCCAAATATAATAAGAATCGGAACGCTTTTGTAAGGTAACCCATAAAACAGGTTCCCTGCCTCCTCGTTCAACTTCGTTAAACTCGCTGTCATAATTATCCCTGTCGCTTGGAACTAGAATTGTTCCAAGTTCCCTTCGTGCTTCTCATCATCTATTGGTGGGCAGTCAGCATTTTTCCAAGACTTCCTCATTCTTTCCATTATACATGGCTCGAAGGTCGACATTCTTTTCTTCCCCATGTCATATACTGTAATATTATAAGCTTAAAATTCAATATTTCTCTGAGTCCTCCTCTTAACATGTATGGAATGAAAATAATATTTTTGCAAATTCCTCTCCTATCATAGAATAAGGCTCAATAGTCACAATTTTTCCGAATCGCTTCACAGTCATGTAGTATGGCTCGAAGGTGAAAATTTTTTCAAGTCTCTTTGCTGTCATATGGGTACAGTTATTACGGGTTGATAGTCGAAATTTATTGAAGTCCAACTGCTCCATCAGGCTAGGTGAGTTTTTCGCCAACCGCCACACGATGCACGTCCCCATGGCAAATTTCTTAAAATAAGCCCTCCCCATAGAATAGTTTTCCCGTTGAAATTTTTACCCTCTACTGAGAACTGTAAAAGTTTTTCCAATTTGGATTCCTTGGAAAATAAAATTTGCGAGTTTGGTGTGCACCTGCCAATTCTTGAGATTGAAATATTACGAATACTAACTTTGTGCATTCTTTTCAAATGGATCAATGAATGTAACCTCCAAGAAATTATTCACTCGGATTATTAATAGCGCAGGGATACGTCTTGTCATCTTCCTTGTTCTTCCGAATTTTCTTTTAATGCAGAATAACGAACATACATTATTATACGAGGTATAATTATACGAATACAATATGTGGGATCTTTTCAGCAGCGATATTCTTCCCCGAAAGAATCGCATTGTTCCTTCGGGCTAGTCGAAAGTAAAAATTTATTGCCGAATCACTGCATGAATAGCGGAAACTTCAAGAGAAATTCTCGCTATCGCGTGCGTATTTACTTATTTACATGTATCCTGTTATACTGTATACCGCATACAGATGGTAACATTATAATGTAAGTAAAATTTCTGAAACCTGTTGTAACGCTGTACAATATTCTACGGAAATTGTAAGTGTGCAAAGCGTTTCGCTCGATCAATTTTTCTGGTTCAGTTAGCACCTATTTATTGGTTGTCCATATTTGTGAAATTTACTTCACCGCAATACATGGGAAATGATCATCTTACGCGAATTATGACAGAGGTATTGCGGGAAATTTATAAAGCGATGAAAATTTGTAAAAATAATGAATGCAGTATACTGTATAATGTACATATATGAATGGGTACCTATATAGTATGAAAGGCAATGCTTGCACGCGTGCGTCAATCATCTTGCACCGTCTCACCGCGCGAGTAAATTAAAGTAGCCATCCTACGTGTACGAGTATTTCCTTTAGAAAATTGTGTGATTCATACATTACAATTATATTCTGTACTGAGGAAATGTTTTCTGTGTATGCAGTGAGAAACACGATTGAAGATGAACTGAAAAGAATGAGAGAGAAAGAGAGGAAGAAAATGGCGTTTACCGATGTACGAGCAATGTGGGCACCAAGATGTAGCTCTGATATACTCTCTATATGAGATCGACTAATCTACCCGCAAGTACAACGCATCCACTAGGTACAGTACAGAGCATATATACAGTAAATTCTGTTCTGCGTACAGAATCATAAATGCATTATACATGTAAAGAGATTTATCCTCCGTTCTGGTATACATTAGCTGCTCCAATACCTTTTGCTAAAAGGAAATTCATTTAAAATGTCACACAACGTCAAGATTCCACGTTATTTATTACTGTAGATCACACGAGTTTAGAAATCGTATTAAATACCGCGTATTTCTGCGCGCCGTACTTCTTCTTCAAATGATAGGATTAAATTATTCCGTTAACGATAATCTTAATTATGTATTCCATTATTAAAGAGGTGATACATGGTGGCGTGCTGATGCTCGACTTCTGCCGATGAATACATCGGCATCGTCGACGATTTGCGGTGTACTCGCGGCTACTCGCCTCGCGTACAACAGCCCAGCCTGCTGCCGATGCCGCGCTCGCGCCTTTAATTCAGTAATTCAGTCTACTGCGTCTTTACGTTGCGTTGTCGATCTTCGAGAGCCTGCCTGCCTGCCTGCTTACTATACCCAACAGCAACAGTCAGATATAAATATTGTACTTTCGTACTGTACGTACATTTCTACTGTATTTATACCTATACTCCGACTCCTGTGTATGTATATGAGTAGCCGTAACGCTTGTAAAAAGTAGTCATGTCGCGGACTTACAGGCTAATCAAGGTGTGTGCAGACTTTAGCTATAATTGATGAGAAGGATTAAAATCGTTCAACGTGTTCCTTATCATCGATAATTAAAGTGTAGCCGCGCTGACCGTTTCAGCAACGTGCTAAAATTTTGAAATAAAAAAAACTTTATACAGCTCGTAAAAGTTGTGAGTCGTCATACGTGAAATTTGCGACTCAAACTGTATTTTATATTATACGATCATTTGTAGATGAGATAATAATATTAATATTGTATAAAATATTTAATCTTTATACGTAAACTTATGTATAAAGGTAGGTGTACGAATATAAAAATCGATAAGTGGATGATTCGAAACCTACTCTTAATTTGGTTCCACTTTTTATTCTGAAGTAACTTGATATTATGTCCCTACAATAAAAATTAGCTATGAATATTGAAACAGAAATTCAAAAGGAAAAACAATACCTACTTTTGTCGGAATTAAAAAACGAAGGAAACGACAGAGTACCGAGTGCGTGTGTGTACGAGTATTTCAAGGAAGAAGAACGGTTTAGAAAATGAAATTAAAAACTACCCTACGCGTATACTCATATAAGGCGAGAGAGAAATCTAGAAAGAACAAGAGTGAAGAGACTTTGGTCTACAGGTGGAGAGGAGTACGAGTAAGTTGGAGCAAGATTCATCATATTCTTACAAAAATTTTCTTATCTTGTTTCTATATCTAGACAATAGATACACAGGGTGGCGCAAAAGTCAGTTGTCGGAAATGCAAAAAAAAAAAAAGTGGTTTCGCAAATGCAAATGACGAAAAAAACGACCACTTTGATGTGTGTGTGTGTGTGAACAACGATTGATAACGAACTGCGTCACGACCAGTGATGACTAAAATGCATTCCATAGCAACCATCACCACTTTTCAAAGTTTGTAAACTACAAGAGTTTCGACAAATGGCGTAAAAACCCGAAAACGACTCGGTAAACTGACTTTTGGCGCAACCTCGGATGGTAAACCGACTTTTGCGCCACCCTTATAACTTGAGTACTTGTAGACATCAAATTCCCCATTTGAAGCCTGTTGTACTTTTATGAGCGGTCGCTCCTCACGAATCTCCGAAAGGAGGCGAGAAACAAAATTCCTATAAAACGCTGCACAACTTTTAAATGAGTGAACAAGAATTGATTATTTTCGACTGAAATGTGAAAGTACAACATATTTTTTAGTAACATTCTCAATCAAAAGGAAAAGGTATCTATAGCAATTTCAAACGACCAAACATACAGCTACCATGAGACACGTGTTAAACGGTGGGTACAACAAAATTCCCGACATCGTCCACATTTACTTTTCATGAATATTGTCAAATTAGAAATGAAGAGGTAATTAGCAAAAAACCGAGTTAAAAGATTTCATAAGAATACAAAACGACTGTGTTTGCAAGCTTTCAATTGCGATGCATACGAGTGCGGTGCACGAGCATGGGAACCCCCATAAGACGCATGAACTCACAAAGAAAAGGCAAATGTGAAGCAAAAACTGTTTTTTGTTGTTGCGTTTAGCACCAATCATTTTTGCCTTACTTTCAATACAAAGCGCTTATGCAGCTATGCGGGTCCATGTACAGCATAATAATGTATAATGAGAGTTTGAGACCTTTCAAAATACGACAGCCCCTCCCCCTCACCCTCACGCTCATAACTAGTGCGAGGTACAAACTCTTGTCGCCGCTGCTCGCAGGCTTAGACGCCAAACATTTCAGTAGCGCGTAAAACCGTAGAAGCTAAAAAATTTTCGTGTTAAAGTTTGCAGAATGAAACCCTCATCTCTTCTTATTTTATCTTCGAAGAAGGGACAAAGAAACACATACTGCATCATTTTACTGCGATAAAATAATTTCTGACCAAAGAAAAATGATGGTTATCGACTTTATTAAAAATGTTTTCAAACTGTATTGAGATTTCTGAATCTTCTTCGTATACTAATTGAAAGAATCCCTCATAGCAGACTGCATTTTATCGTCAATGGCTTTGTAATAGTAAATTAAGATGTATTTAATTGATAGATTAATGTGATCATACTTGAAAATAAGCGAAAAATTTGAGAGGCTTTCGAGTTCGTATGTTTCAATTTATGAGCGTAGAAAATACGTATGCACGAATCGATACAGGTTGAAGTATACCAACATGCACAAATGATTTCCAAAATTTTTCAAATCATGGCTTCTCGAAGAGCAAACAATAACAAAATGAAGACACTTTCTACGCGCAAACTATACGTATGCTAGAATTAGTATTGGAGGGGGGGGGGGGGGGGGGGGGGTCGTTCATTTTGCATTTGAAAGACTGTGTTGATCGAGTTGAAATTTTAAACTAAAAAAAACACACTATACTTGTTCTAGGGAAATTCAAATCTCGAATCGAAATCTAGGGTACGGGACTACCCTGGCTTTATGTCCACAAAAAATGCACTCGTTCAGTGAAGCAGCAATGAATTAATGTACGGGTACTTACGATGGAATGATTTTGCGGTCTCCGTCGGAATATAGCCATCAAACAACATACCTGCAAAACAAAGAAATGAAAATACATATATGAAAATATTTTTAAAAATAATTATGTAGAAGGAGGTTTGTTGTATACGTATAGTTCAAACTTGCTTTACAATAGAAAGCGAAAGACCTGAGGACGAGTACTACTTTCCATGCTAAAGAAGACATCCATCCCCGTCAGAATTTACGGTTCGTTTCTTTTTATCACTTTGAGCGAGTAACACCCCTGTCTACGAAATACAAACCGTATAGTAGTTTAATAATACGTATAAGTATTATGATTTCGTCCAACACCTTGTTATTAATTAAAGCGTCTATATGTTTACTTAGCTGTAGTAAAAACTAAATGAGTTCAAAAAAGCTTGCACACACACGCGATTATACAGGCGAAAATTTATTCGTCAAGGAAATTATACAAAAACCAGTTTCTTATTGTCCGCAGGTTGCAGTCAACGAGTACATGTGTACATTATAACGTGCGTAAGTGTGTTCTTCATGATGCGAAAAAAAGACATTAACAAATAAATTCGTAATTATTCTTTTTTTTTTTTTTTTTTTTTTTTTTTTTTTTTTTTCATATATTTTATTATTATTTACGGTTGCCGTCATTGGGTTCGATGCTGTGCGCCATCAGCTCTCAAACGCATGCCATTTAGATATTTCAGTATGCACATTAATTTTTATTACGCTGTTTTTGAATCAAGGAAAGAAAAAATCCGTGGGAAAATATATGTTCTGATGCCATGATTGAGTCATTATGGCGAACCAACAAAAAAGTATAATAATATGATAACGAATAATTATTATTATGGTACATTCGAGGGTATAGAGTAACCTGCTTGTACTAGACTATCCTTCCTTCGCAGACCTGAATCACTACTTTGTAATTATAAAATAGTGATACATCTTCATTCGCCACTTATTTTTTCCAGTCGTACACGTACATCTCATACCCTATCTATGGAATATTTTTTGCGAGAGTATATTCGACTGCATGCGTCGTATTAACGTTAGGTAGGTACTATGCAGGTTCTTCTATATAATCTGCTAACAAGTCAATTTTCTAGCTGATTATAAAATTGAATTATAAGTCTTATTTTCGTGACTTCTTTCCTTTTTGATTTGGAGCTCAACGCAACGGGTGGAACAGTTTTATACTCGTAAAGCTATCGGTACAGGTGTATCATTGTAAACTAAAGAAGAATATACACATGAGTCCATTTTGAGAGGATACGATATGTACCTATGTAGGAACTTTTATTGTCAAATATATCGCAAGTAGAAATATTTATACGTTGACTATTGTAAAAACGAGATTATGATCTATTGAAGTTATACTTATACCGTACTATATAACACAAGCGCTAACTATACCAATAATCCATGTACATAAAACATAATTCTACTGACATAAAAATAATTAAAATACTCCTCTCTGGATGCTTATGCTGTACCTATATACGAGTTTGTTTTTGTTTCCTCTCTCTTCTTTTGTACTTTTATGCCCAATTTAGATAGTAGTTACATAAATTTTTATTGCCGTATAATAAGATGATTAGGGACCATTCGAATTATATAGGTAGTAGACCAAGTTTTCTGCAATCAACAACTTGTTGTACACGTCCTCTTTCGACAGCGTAATTATGTGGTTTGTTAAAAAGAAAAAAATTCAAGTCTCGATATCATATAAAACACAGCTAGTTTTTGAACTTGTATCATATCAATCGAGATTTTTTTAGTCTTCGCTTTTGATAACAGTCATATTATATCTACTTACTCGTGGTATTATTCACGATGAAACTTCAGAATTTTAGCACCAAAGTCGAGTTCTTGTCAGAAAGAAGGAGAGGCTGTTTGGGATAGAGGAAAAGCTCCTGTAATTTTTTGTTCATTTCTTCTAAGATTTCTCTCCAATCTGATAAACACCATCATCATCCTCGGGGCATCATCCTTATTTAGAACTTTACAACTTTCAAAATCTGTTCCATTAAGTTATGAATTAATTTCCAAGACAAAATACTGTTTTTAATAGTAGAGGGAGACAGCCTTTACCAGTTGATTCATTTAAAAATGATATGGGAAGCTTAATTTTTTCATATTTTGATGAAGGTAGATTAATCAGGAAGTGAATGAACACAGAGAAAGAAATCGTTTGGCGCAACCAAATAAATAAAGCTTACACTACCCGACAAATTCAAATTTTTTGAAATTCTCCGGCCTGAGAATAATTGATCCTTGAATTATTTTTCACGCTGAAAACGATGCAGATGAAGTTTTCCGTTTTTTGAGATTGGCTCGAGTTTTTCGTGTTACGACTACGTTCACTTGCGCCGGAGCGTCGCGGAAAGCACGCAAATTTACATACTAGAATACGGCTGCCTATCCAATGCGCTCCGCGACGATTCGCGGCGAGTAAACGTAGACGTAACAGAAGAAAATCAAGCCAATCTTAAGAAACGGAAAATGGCATCGATTGATTGAATCAATTCGTTTTTGTAATTTATGGTTAAGAAGAATACTTAAAGGAGTAAGAGCAAACTGCAAGAGTCGCTTTCTATATCTCGAAGATTGTTGTTTCGTGATTTAAAGCGCTCGGTTTTTCTCATTTCTTGCGGTTTTTTGCAGTTTGTTTTTCATTCCTTTAAGTACTCTTCTTAATACCGGTACCTCGATATACCGACCATTGTATTGATGTATTGATTTTAAAAACTCCGCCGTTTTAGTAAAATATTTAGCCTTGCCTGGAATATGTGTATGAAATTTGGCATAACCACCGGATAGTGTTTGACCGCGGATCTTTCTTCTTTCGCATTTTTATTTCGTTATATCTGGAATTTTTAGGACCTTTGTATCTCGCGCTTTGTTTTCATAAGTTTTAACTGAATATAATTCAAACAAAATATTTCTCAATAAAACAACCCAGGATGACGCGACGCTTGTCGGGCATACGTGGGTAGTCCTTGTGAAGAATGACTTCGCAAAACTTCACAAAAAAGTGGCTCAAAGCTCTATTTTTTGATCAATTTCCGACAAATGTGAACCGAAAAGTCCAACAAAAGGTGGTATAGGAACAAAAATCCGAATTTGTGCTCCAAAAAATTTTACATCAGTAGATAGACGAATTTTTGATAATTTTGAAAAGAAATAAAGAACGTATGGTAAAAAATACTTCAATTCTGTTTTCGTACCGTCTCTGATTGAACCTTTCTGGGGAACATATCAAAAATAAAGAAAAATCCGTTAAAAACTCGAACCATGAGAAACTTTTTTTCTAGCGCCGTGGTTTTAATGCTCGTTGTCACTTGTCACAGGGGAATCGCACTCTCAATTATTTCTTATTTGTATTTAGTACATATCTCACTTTCTTCGCTAAAAAAAATTTAGTAACGCTCTGCTTGTACTATTAATGGTCACAATCAAATTTTAAAATCCCCCGAAAACCGAAATATATTCATTCTGTACATCAACAAACCATTTAAACTATTTTTATTACCATACAATCTTCAAGTTTCAATGTCACCGAGGCTTTACCTTGAAAGATAGACCTTTAAGTTCCGAAGTCCCTACGTAAACTCCCGTAAATTATAATACGCAGAATCATCAAAATCCTGAACAGATATCAAAGTTTGGTGAAAATAGTTAGAAATGTGTGGTATGAGACTTCAAAGTTTGAGTAATAATGCAATTTCTTCTCCCTCATCCTCCTAAATTTGACTCATCAATTACATACAATACATTGTGATGGCTACAACAAAATCAGATGAGGAGGTGTTGAAAAAACACATGTTCTTATAATGTTTTGGACATGGGTGATAGAAAAATGTTTTCATGATAGGTATTAGAAAACAAAGAGAGCAAGGATTAAAAAACAAAGGAAATACATAAACAAATTTTTGCTCATTTCCAAACGAAAGTTTGAACCAAAGACCTCTCGCATGCAAGGCAGTCGTCATTACCACGCTGTTGCCCACCTCGTACGCCAGAAATATCAAGTTCATCCCCATCCTGTCTTCGCGAAAAAAAAAAAAAAAAAAAAAAAATAGATTCGTTTTTGTTGTTTTGTGATCCTGTTTTCCATTTCTTCACTCTTGATGTTAACGTGCTCGCTCCCATAAATTTACGAGCGAATATTTCTTACCGTGTTCGACTCTTATCTCGTTTAAATGAAACTAAAAATAAAATCTTGTACGAGAAGAAAGCGAGGGGGACTTTTGACGAGACATTTTTCTGACATTCGTTTCTGATAATCTCATTAGCTACAATTTGAGTGGCAACATTTTTGTGAAATTGATTCTTTCAAGCACGGCAGAGAAAGGTGTTATCATTTTTAACTCAGTAGAATTAGGTATTTTCAGGACAAATTACATTATTTTTTCTATTTGCTCATCTTGGAGAATTTTAAAATATTAATCATACGCAAATTGAAGCTGTATATAAATCACGGTCACATTCAAAAAATAGGAATGGTTATTGACAGAGCTGCGAGTAAAGACGTCGAAAGATGAGTGCATGCATAATTATGAATTAGGCAAGTATTTATAATGACGATCGGATATTACTCAATTTTCGCAAACCATCTTCAGGGATGTTATACTAAAAAGTTAAAATCATGTTATTCAAATGAGAAGAAAAAAAAAAATATTTCGCAAATTGTAGAAAACTGCCTGTATTATACCTAAATAGTAGGTACCATTTCCGGACTTTGCTCTTTTAAAAGATAATATACTTAAGAATGTAAATTTTTTTTTGAGAAATAAAAATTGAGCAAGTTATCGAGATGAGTGTCTTTGCCGTTATTTCCAATACTCGTGTGTCGTCTATACCTTGACCAATAATGAAAATGTATACAAAAAAGTTATTAAAAAGCAATAAACTAAAAAATTACCCATAGAAGAGTAATAAAGTCTCGAATTTGGCAATAAAACGTCCGGTACACTTCAAAACTGCCCACGACAGAATCCTTTTCACCATTTACGTCGTATTTTTTATCATCGAACTTTGTGCATTCAATAAGTGTAGCTTCAATCAATGTTGTAATCAATGCAGACTTCAGAAACGAAAAAATAATAAAAAATTTTAGTCGATTTCGATCATAGATTTTTGAAATTAAACTTCCAAATCATCGAACGAAATAAACGAGTTTCTGTATGCCATCAGCTATACAGTATACCTAAATTCATATATAAGATCGCGGAACATGAATACCTATGCTGGCTGTATAATGTGGCTCGACCCTGCGCAGCTGTTCATTTCACTGCCTCGATTTAGTGTGTCGTCATTAATTTGACTCGACGAGTGCGCCAATGAGAGATTTTAGGCTTCGTTTCTCTCGCTTTAGATTGGTGAAGTGCGCATACGTTTTCCTTTTCCGGCGACGCCTCTTCCTACACACGTCGTCGTCGTCGTCGTCGTCGTCGTCGTCGTCGTCGTCGTCGTCGTCGTCGTCGTCGTCGTCGTCGTCGTCGTCGTCGTCGTCGTCGTCGTCGTCGTCGTCGTCGTCGTCGTCGTCGTCGTCGTCGTCGTCGTCGTCGTCGTCGTCGTCGTCGTCGTCGTCGTCGTAGTTTTCTTTTAAAACTTCGTCTTCTTCTATTCCACTCTCGCTCGTATACTGTCATGTCAGTCGCTTTGCGTCGCGTCGCTTCTCGTCTCGTCGCGCGTTACCTCGTATCATAACCGGAAGAGGAAAATATAATAAAATAATTTTTTGTTGCACAACTTTTAAACACACATATACAGTCTCCCTGGCTGGAGGCGTTCAGTTAGTTTGAATCACGTAATACGGACGCAGACTTCGAAGTTCTGCCTTATTTTCATACGCATTCTCTGTGCGACATGACGTCGCTTTTTTTTTAACCATTTGCTACCGGTAATGATACGATACGATATTACCGTCGGAATATTAGGTCATCAGATTTCTATTCAGTGTTTGAAACAAAAAATAAAAATATATTTCTATCTTGTGTTGAAAGTCTTGGGTATAGCAGTCACCCAATGAAACAACTTCTTTTCCATTATAAAAAATTGCTTATCGGTATATCATTGTTGGCACTGGCGGTGTTTGGTATTGTGCCGCTACCGCCGTTTGTTCTTCTATTGATATCATGCGCTTCAAAATATTCAAAATTTGCTCAAATTTTGCCACTCTCCGAAAAGTGCCGCTATAGGTCCGGGTCTACTGATGGACTTATATAAGGAAAAACATCACTAGTTGTCTAAAACCAATATCAAAAGAAAGTTTGGTTCGAACGTTCTCTCTTTGAAGATGTTCAGCGATCGGCATTGCTATAGATACTTTATGATCAGATTTTGTGTACCTTCAACTATAAATAAATTGAATGGATACACAAAATAACGAAGGTCACTCACGAAAGCAGTTGGTAAATTAGCCTATACAAGAAGTTAAATTTGATGCCATATTTTGTATTACAGTTTGAAGAAGTAACTTACATCTCAATATTTTGTGATATTCTATAAGTATACTTTTGTCTGCCATCGATAGAATTCGACTTTTGTAATACCTACTTCAGATTTCATCGGAGGGTGATCGAAGCTCATACTTATCGCGTGGCCGCGATGTCAGTAGAATTGACTCTGGAAGAAAAGGGTTTCGCGTATTTCGTCAACGTCCTGCTCATATAAAGAAAGCTATGTCGTGACATAATTATTATGTAATTAGACCGTTATCAGTCGAAGAATCAATTGAAAATATGGCCAATTGTCCTACCTTTTAATATACAACTCATAAATGGGGTATGAAATGAAAACTGTACCGACTGTATTTACTTAAGCGTCGACAAAAATTGTCTACCAATTCTTTTCCATCACTCTGATTTTCACTCGTGCACAAAACCAAGCAATAAATTTAATAGTAGCGTCACAAAATCGTATTTTCAGAGACATGAGAGGGGGAGTGAAATTTAATGAGTAGTAAGAATCTACCAATTTTAGACAACAGGAAGCAATGATATTTGACCAAGACCCCGCAATATAAGTGGAGGCAATATTTCTCTATGTATTTTAGAGTGCATAGATCAGGGTTTTGATTGTGGTTAGAATTTCGTTTTTCTTACATTGACAAAAATTTGTGTTACGTCCATCATTGAACAGACAAATTAGTTCTCAAGTACAGATTCCAATAGAAATCTGTACCTAAGAATTAAATTAAATGGATAATTTGAAAGCAGCGAAAAATGGCTTGTTTACGACGTTTAATTTATAACAGCGGTTCCCAAACTTCTGTGTGGCCCGACCCACTTTGACAGTTAGCAATTTTTCCGCGGCCCACCTCCAAAAAAATAGAACAAATGAATTAAACCTATTTTGTTTAATCATTTTAATGGGTGATTCTGAAGTGTGAAATACAATCATTCATTGAGGGGTAGGGGTGCAACTCGGGTAAGATATCGCGATGTTTCATACTGCTTCACCCTTTTCCCGTCAATAGCCAAGTTTGTCAGAATTTTTTGCGACCCACCTACAATTTTTCCGTGGACCATCAATAGGCCGCGGACCACAGTTTGGAAACCGCTGATTTATAATATCGTTTCTGATCTAGCAGTTTTTCCCCTCTTCTTCGATATCGTACTGTTCGAAGCTGCCGACTATAATAAAACTTTTAGGCAATTCTAAAACTGATGACCATTTTTTTTCGCATAATACCCGCTATAATTTTTGTTGAGAGTACTTTTTCAGGGAAATCGGCTGCTCTCATTGGAGGTTTCAAAAAATTTTGGATTCAATCGTCCGTAGATGATGGATTTACGGTATGTGACGTCATCAGGAGACTAAATGAAATTTCTGCTTACGTTTCTACAGAGGGGGAATGTGGAGTCAAGCTCAGATAATGACATACGTAGAGGACGTGAATAATTTTTGTTGGTATTCCCATAGAGGAATGATTTGAGAAAATTCCGAGAGTCACCCGCTATATAGTCAAAGGTTAGATATAGGAAAACCCTTGGGCGTTTTACCTTAATTTCGACTTTCAAGTTATGTAGATCCTTATTGGAAAAGAGACGTCGTGAAAGCGTGACATTATCACGGAATTTGAATATATTTGTTACGTGATTCCGCGCGAGGATTGGACATGTATGCCGAGGTGTGCTCTTCTAGGAGTTTGAATATCAAGTCGCTCTTTACAACAAGTTCATCTTATAGGGTACACATTGCATTACGTATATATGATGAGTTCATCCTCACAACAGTTTGATTTTCTGCTGCTTCTTCTAATTAGTAGCTACGTGTCGTATAATATACCGATTGTTGGTCAGAGTTTTTTGAACTGTAACTTGACGGAAAAATCGATATTCGTTTTTTCATTGATTCTTTTCGGGCACAGGTCCCATGAACGAATACTATGTCAAATATGCCATCTTTCGGATCATTTGACGGTTCACCGTGCCACGTAGCAAATATTTGAGTATTGCGCAACTTTTCTCCATTCGCTCCTTGTGCATTCATTGTTGTATTATTAATTATGATGAGAATTCATTGCTCCCTCCCTGGATGTATCTGAAAGGAAGAATGATATGATTCTATACGAGTACAATATAGTATAGCATGAGTAATGGCTAGTTATTCTGATGTATTTTAATTTTCATGCGGACGATCCATGTATACTTGTGCTGTGCATGATGTACATTACAGAGGTCAATGATCGCCGCTGAAATATTTCAGTTGATAAGACTTGCTATAGATACACGCGTATAGAAGAAAACCAAAAATTCTACATTGTAGTACATAAGTACAGAATTATTCGGTTGAAAGACGTGCGCTGTACGTGCATTTCCAAAGGACGAAAGTTTGTTGGACGACAGCGATGCTGAAGATAAAAAATTTTATCCATAATGCGCGTGCTATACTGTATGTAAATATTATTGAGAAAACGGACGCGCAGATTATTATTAATTTTCGTTGGATGTTGCGATGCGATGCGAGTAGGTATCTAATCGCGCACGCTCAGATACGCAAAGTACGCCGAACGGACGAAGACGTGTTAAACAGCAAGCTCGACTCAATATATTTGTAAAGCATACGAATACTAATAATATGGAATACGAGAGAAGGCAACAAATCGAGTTGTTACTTTTATGTCTTTTACGACGATTTGTAACCCGCGCCTATACTACCTACAGTAAATGTATCTGCGTCCACAATACGCGGGGTAACTTATAATTTACGACCCGCAATAAAACCATTCTCCGCGTATTAGCGCGTCATCGTCATCACAGTCATCGTTATCGTGATACTCGTAGAGACTGCGTTACTCTACTAAGTCTCGTATGTACTGTATACTGTACACCATAGCGCTATACAATATCTATATTTTACCAGTCTCGATCAGCTCTCGTTAATATATTTACGGCCTAATGATAATATAGGAATTCACGCGCACGATATTAATTTGTCTGTTTTACTCCTATCATAATATGTATATAAATACTGATATACTCTTAACCAAGCAGGAGGACAGCTGATACGAGAATAAATGCTGCGTATACAGTATAGTAGGTACCTACAGAATGAAGTGATATTCTTTTGATGATGAAACACCCACTTTTGCGATGTCGTCCTTTATAAGAAGTATAGCCTTAGGACAAATCCTGCCTCATGTCTATAGCTATAGATCTTCCACTCTGCGTATGTTACGAAATCACTTCTCGCGATTATATCGGAGAAAGCTATTTTGACGTACCTGTAAATTTTAGCTCGACCAAACGAACGTCTGTTCTGCACACATTTATCGTACAAAAAACTTGATCCCTGATCTTGACGACGCGACGACGGACGTACGTTCATTACACCACTTACGGCATTCAAATCTCTCTTGTGCACGGTTTGCCGCATATTCTTGCAGTGCACATTTGTACTTCTTCTCTGGTTTAGATTCTCCTCAAGTAGGAATCAACCCTTGTCTCGTACAGTATAGCTTTTCAAATTTTATTAAATTAATTATTAGCCAGAGCCCGGATTCCTCGGCATTAAAAATGAAATATTTCGGCGCTCGGCAATTCACGACAAGAGAAAAAAATACATCAAAAAATAGGAAAATTGAGGCCCGATATCGCGAAAAAACGATCAGACTACAAAAATTTTTGATTATACATATACATTACAACTAAATATTTTTCAAGATTTTCTTGGAGAAAACCAAAAGGACGATTAGTGAGAAGACGTTTGTAATCGTTGAGTTGGGTTAGGTTAGCTTTGTTGACGCATAAGTTCCGAGCGGATTTATTTCATATTTTATGGTTCATCTCTAGAAAATTTATCAAAATACGCTGTTTCGGCAATAATTCGGAATTTTACCCATTTTCGTGTTTTTGCGCCAGACTGAATTTAGCGCAAATCCTTATTTAATTGGTAACATCTTTTCGCCTCATCTGGTATACCCACGGAAGACCATCAAAAATATTTCCTGACATCTTGAGAAAAAGTTAGGAGATGAACCTGTGAAAATATTTTTCCTAATGGAATCCAGAAATTCCCACCTATTATCATTGACTATTACCCATTACGGCGTATATGTAGAGTAAAAACCTCCAAGCCTCGTTTGTTCGAAAGTCAGGCTGCATTAATTCAAAGGGAATATATTGAAATTTCCAAACAATTCAATAGGGGTGGTGCGGTTCTTTCCCGTGAAGAGCGATTGCCGATTACTCCTGTATAATTTCACCCAAGCCAACATATTTTGTAGGTATTGGGCGTTATTTTGCGGGAGTAGGCATTGTCATATCATTTTCAAGTATAGAGAATATAAATTTGTAAATCGATGTATGCGGTATATACCGGCTTATGCGCGGTCATCTGAAAAAAAAAATCGAAAGGTATAACTAAGTTCTGGTTCTCAGTTTTCATTTTCACGCTGTCGAATGGTATACTGACGCCAACTGTGAACGTAGGTATATAATAAAAAAGCTTGAGCTATTATTGTCAAAATTTTTCGCCCGAACCTACCAGTTTAACATACAAATTTATAATACGGTATAGCACGAGCACATTATGTGGAACGTGATGTAGATGAAATTGTCTCCTGTGATAAGTGCGCGCGGTCTGATTCATTATTTCGAACGTATACCGCAATAAAAACTGTATGTATATAGTTTTCATTAAGTACCACTCCTTTTATACCTAACGTACAAGAATTTTAAACGAATTCATACGGGCAGAACTATGCTAAAGATAACACGAATTGCAGTAGTCCGGTAAAATTTTTGATATTGTACTAAAAAATCGCATATTTTTTACGCTCGCTTTGTAAACAATGCATTAGTGTGCGACCTACGGCGTAGCAATGCAAGCTCGTCCAGTGAGAAAGTACATTGAATAGTTTTGAATAAGAAATGAGGTGTAAAAGAGATTAGTATTTTCAGATGTGTACAACTAACAGATGCATTACTACTGTCGAAGATTGCCTTCTAGACCATTATATAGATCGATAATGATACCCGTAATTGCGAACTAGTTTCCCCACACTTCGGCGTAGCATCTATACTCAGTTTGGAAGAGAATAACATTTTACAGAAGACCGTTGATAACAGCTCATAATGATCGTGTCATTATAACAACCAGAGACGATTTCTAAACTCGTTCGCGCCGACGAATTACCATTAATATCATTATCATCGTTATTATTCAATGAGCTCGATTGGAAAAAGAATAAAAAAAAAAAAAAAAAAAAAAAAAAAGGTCTAATTAAAAAATATTTTTGAACGTACTTGTCAATTAAGAGTGTATGGTACTGAGACATTCTCAAGATGCGATAAGGATGTACGGACGAACCATTTCCTTCTGCATAATAATACATAATATATATGTGTTACCGTTAAGATGAAAAAGAGAGAAAAATACGCATATTATACAGAAAAAAAATCATAAGTCGACGATGATTTCGAACAATTATTGAAATATGATTCGCCGTTAGTACTACACAAAATACGAAACTTTTACTTTTCTTGATATAAATTGGTAGTCGTCGCGTCATCGCACATGTGGTATTGTTTTTCATTCCATTGTTCATTATTCCAGAAGACAGTCAGTACAGTAGCAAATACCAAGTATACTCGGCAGTCACTGGTTGACTTAATTTTGTATACGACAGACAATCTCGAGCATACGGAATAAATAAATAAAAAAAAAAAAAAATGACAAATTCGACGACATTATATAATACAGTAATCAGTAGGTAAACACGATGAGTAGAAATAAAAACAGTATATTCGTATACGCAGGTACACTGATCTCATGTGTGAATAGATCAGAGGACACAAAGAAGAAGGGAAAAATGTCTAGAAAATCGTGAATCAAGTTTACTTGGTATGCTTGTATAGCGCGTGTCACAACACACGTGGGTTGATGATTAATAGCAATTTCACAAGTACTCATCAAACAAAGATTGGTTCGTGATTTACATCGAATCATTATGAAACACGCGCGTTGCAGCTCATACGTACCTACTAGGACACGGCAATGTGTATGACGATAAGGTCCAGACTTATAGATCTGCTGGTTCAGAACGCGTACTCAGAATGGACAACGGCGGGCAGTCTTTTTTTTTCTGCTCTCTCTCCCGCTCTATAAAGCGCGAATGTACGTGCACGGCGTACAGTTGCTCATTTAAACTATTGATGGCACGCTTTTTGTGACTGCATCTTCATCCAACTTTCGCAAGTACATATAATAAGATAACCAATGATGAAAAAATGAAAAAAACAGAAGTTCAATCTCGAAGTATACTTTGAGGATAGCTAACAATGGTTTGCTAAAGTATAAAGTCGTACTTCGCGAAAAAAAATTTCGCATAGTTCTGTTGAATAGAAGATTAATGTTGAAGCTGCGAAAAATTAAACCTTTTGTACAGAGATGTACATCTGTGAGGGTGGAATTCTTACAAATAATTTGAGTCGGTATTGTTTTGTTTAATAAATTTTCGAATTTTTCCGATGTTACGACGAATATAGCAAGTACGAGTATTTACAGTATATCTAAGATACGCGAATAAGAAAATTAACAATTTTGTTACGACGAACACGTTTTGAATATTGGTGACGTCATAGAATGCAGCTGTTAAACTCCAAGAATAACCTTTGGATTTTCCCGCGCGGAAATTTGTAGATATCAAAAGTTGAGTAATGTTCTCAAAATTCGATCAAGAATTTTAAAATCGTATCTTAAGACCATGAGTGGGGAAAAGAAGAAATTTTTCATCATAAACCGAAAGTACGTCTGCTATAGGTTTTTCGAAGTACATCTTCAAACGTTTTTCGAGAACCTACTCTGACCTACCTCGTCAGCTGTCAAACATAACGTCGAGACCAACCGCATTCACATTCACGTCATTAACAGTACTCTTCGCGAATAAATATTCCATCTAACCCTATCACCATTCATTATGAGAGACGCTCGCAACTAAACGTCGATTCGGATTTTCTTCCTTACATCACCTTTTCGGTAGAGTCTCTTGTGCATTGTAAAAGCGAAATCCTCGTCCAACATACTCGTACTTGATTAAGATAAGAATTCAAAATCCTAATTCCAGAAACATAACCCCTTCGAGGAAAATGGTGCTTATACAGACGTATGTGTGTTGGTTTGCTTTGGGTCTGCGTTGGTCGAATAAATTAAAAATTGAGAGATCGTGCCCCAAAATTTGAGCAAGATTTTCTTATTTTTCGTGTAATATAATTACATTTTCTTTATCGATAAAACTGAAAATCTGCGTGAGATGGCGTGCTTCGTCTTTCAATCGCCGTATTCTCAGACGTGTCTTTTGATGTGCGGATCTGTCGACCAATATTTTTCGATTACTAGGCCCAATCTTAAAGGAGAGTGTGCGCTACGCATGGGAATAAAAGTTGAGAACATCTTGCCATCATCAATCAAATAAACGATTCTAGTCGACAGGAAAAATCAGATGAATACTGCTCGGTGAAAGGAATAAATAATTCGTTGTTAATGTGCGTGTACCTACCTTCCTATTCGCGAATATGCTCTCAGGCATATCGTCGCGCTAATAACTTTTTGAAATGACAATTTTACGACTCTGTCGACGTTTGAACAGCCTTCGGTGTATACGGATGTCTTTTCGTCGCTAGTCCTTTCATCAATTCAAAACAGATGATATCAGAAATGGAATGGAAATTTTAATACAACCACTTTCTTACACGAACTTTCATTGGCAGCGGCGATAATATAATATTGAAAATGTCGACGGACATTAGGCCTACAGTATACATATAACGTGTGTGTACATTATTATACAGAAGAATATTGCGTGATATCATTTCGTTTAGGCGAAGAGCGAGTAAGAGGGTTGCGGTGACTCGGAAACAACTCGCTCTCATACTTTCACCTATATATAGTGTCCGAACTTTTCTTGTTGACTTTGTTGAAGGTTTCATCCTGAAATGCGATCTATACTGTATACTGTATGATGTGCCTACGGTGAAATATTTTTCAATTTTAAAGCAATCACACAGTTCGGCACTGCAATTTTATTTCAATCTTTTCATGAATTTATAAAGAACAAGACACATCACCTCCCGGGGTTCTACAGGAATTGAGACTCATTGAAATTATAGGAAGAAGTTGACTAGTCTCTAATCGAGAGAATTTGTCGTGCGTGTCACGAGCAAAGATCAACGAAGATCTCAATAAAGGATGTGCTTTTTGCTAAACTGCATAACTCAAATTGAACAAAATCATCGTATGAAATCGTACAAATCTCATTCTTGTTCGAAGCGCCCAGTGCACTGCAAGAGGGGAAAAAGTCAGCACGGATGCTCGATTATAGTGCAGTAGTATAGATATAGGCCTAACCGAGATTTAACGGTAATAATGGGTACCACAACTGTTATTAATATTTAACCAGTTTCTTTTTCATAGTCTAATCATCGATTGCTCTCCGCGCAAACCATCGATTAAATGTCTTCTATATACGCTTCGGAGTATCATACCACGTTATAATTACCAGATAATTTCGTACCTCTTGCTCCTATTTTTAGGCTCGAAAGTTGAGTCGCATGCAAGCCTGTCTCTTGTGGTATGCTTTGCGATACATACGTACTTTCGTATTCGGGGTGGGTAGTGGATAGCGTACCTATACAGTATACTATGCATTCAGCAGCGCCTCACTATGACCGTCCAGAGAAAGAGAGGATGAAAAAAGGCAAGATGCTGAACGATTCGTTACGAGTGGGTATACCTACAGCTAATTAACGACAGGAGAATACTGTATGTATAGAAAGATGCAATCGAGCGCGTTTATATACATTTGATGCAACCGCAATTGCAGTTACAATACTTCTATAGAACGTCCACCGTGTAGCGACGATGTTGTAGAAGTTGGGAGAAGATTTTTATGAACTCGGTATACTAGAAGGCGTGCAGGCCACACGCGCGCACTGTTCTAGCACTCGACCAGGCGATATAACATTGCGATACTTATTTAATGATAAAAACCCCGTACATATTGATTAGCTATTACATATTTATAGGTTGCCAGATTATTAGTAACAATTTGCAAACAATTCCTTCGTTCGAGGCTATATGGTGTTGTGTTTACAAATTCGTATGGAGCGAAACCCTTTTAAGGTGATATTATGTATGTAGATCTCCACGTTCGAAGTCGAAAGCATTTTATGTATACCGCGACGAAATGGGTAGAAGAGCTTGTATCGCGAACTACCGGAACGATTATGATGGAAATCGGCTAGTTACTGTGATTCTGATTTATATTGTAAAATTATTCTTTTTTTCTTTCTTACTACCGCTCTATACTGTATACCCCCATCTGTAGCCTGTAGAAGATACGATTTTTATTTTTACTTTTACGATTACATACTATTTTTATCTGCGGTGCGGTACCTACTCTAATTTTGCGTAGGCTAGGTACTTTTAATCGCGGCGCGCACGAGCACATTCACATCATAAAACATTGTGCGAAAGGATGATGAGAAATGAATCGGTCAAGATGCGTACAGTCGATTAACCGGTTGAAAAATACAACATACGAAGGTGCTCCGCATGAATTGACCGACATTTCGAGCGCAGATGAATGGTGATGCACTGGCTTGGTGGCCGCCGCGCGCTGCCCGATAGCGATAATACAATGATGAGCGTTCCAACCCAACGGTTGGTAGATAATCAAATGTGCGCGGAGCTGAGTAGATATTTGTACGTGTTCGGCACGAGAAAGAAGAAGGAAAAGCTTGCGCACGATGAAGATTACATCCAATTTTGGAATCGTAAGCTGTAGACGAACTGGTATGCGTATAATGAATTTATTGATATTGAGATCGAAGTTTAATCGACGCTCACTTTGTAAGTAGAACACCCGTATGCCCGAGAGGATAGGGAGATCAGAGTATCAGCGGGTGCACATTCGATCAAGATTTTGTTGTTGCTTTGTATTGTGATTTGATGCTCGCTTGTTTAATGGTATCATGATTTTTTGATTGAAGGTGCACGCCGGGCGTAGAACTGGTAAGAATAGATCATTTTTTTTTTCAGGCCGGCCATCGGGAATGTTTTTTTTTTTGTGTGGCGAGTATTTGGTGTTGCAGACAGAACCTGTGATTGCATTTAAACGAGAGAGCCAACTACTTATTCTCGATTACGATTCAATGCCAGTTTTCCGAAGACAGCC
This sequence comes from Aspidiotus destructor, assembly GCA_035079395.1. Classification (NCBI taxonomy): domain Eukaryota; kingdom Metazoa; phylum Arthropoda; class Insecta; order Hemiptera; family Diaspididae; genus Aspidiotus; species Aspidiotus destructor. The sequence goes on from JAVHKZ010000014.1 coordinate 872,582, forward strand.
TCGATGACATTCTGGTGTCGACCTAATCGGTCACTTATAAAACTGAAACTCGGTTTTTGAGGAGGTTTGTTCATCGAAGTACGACAGAATCTTGAATCTGAGGAGGCGATCCCGACCATTCTGTGCTATAAGAATATTGATCATAGAAGAAACCATAGATAACACAAAACACAATAAATAGCAAAAAAAAGAAAAAAATTAAACTGGAAATGGAAAATCTAAATGAAGGAAAATAACATTCAAGATGGTCCTGAGAGTACCTACAATTCACAAAAAACAATTATTGTACCTCGTCTAAATTCCAGTCATTTTATTTAACCTTTATACTTGAATTTTTTTTTTTGAAAACTCCATCTTTATTCTCTCAGGGTGGAGTAGTGGGCGAAAATATTAGGAAAAAAAAACGAAATTTTAGATGTAGTATATAACTGATATTATTTATCATTCTATACGCATTTCAGATATTGAGCGCGTCGCATCGCAGTTCTAAAAATTCAATTATCCTGACGACTCGATTGAAAAGAACAAAAATTGAAGCCCCTATAATTCCCTCTCGAATGAGTCCGATTTCAGATTTTCAGGGGAAATTTGTTAACTATTCGTGAATACAAGACGACGACAACTCTGTGGCTCTAATTAAATTACCTCGTTTGTTTTACTCGTTAATGGAGTATGTCGTTGTCCTGTGATCCTGGCCATAACTTATGGCGAATCGAATTAACTCTATTCGTGATTAAGTGATATGGCTGGTACGTATTTCATATCATTGTGTTCGAACCGAGAGAGAATAATTGAATCGGTTGCTCTCGGATGAATCCAGAGACAGGAAACGACTGAGTCACATTTCCTAAAGAAATTCCACTTACGTTTCTTTCACCTTTATAACTTTTCCGATGCAAAAATACCCAATTATTATTTTCTCCTTCCCCCGACGCGACAGGTTCATGGTGTTGAAAGCCTCTTCGTTTACGTACAATCCTAATCTTCTATTTCAGTTTGAACGAGAGTTGTTTTCATGCAGCCTCCAAGTCGAGTAGACTATTTACAAATACTTTGCCGTCAGTAGTCATCATGCAGTGCTCCTTTCACGCACTGTCCTTTCAAGATCGATAGGTGTACAATGTTCGAAGTAGTACAACATAGATTCTCTCACGTTTATGTTTTTTACTCCTTCACTATAAACACTCAAGCTTATGCAGTACTACCTAGTGGCAATAGAGTCGATAATATGAGTGTTCCGCTTGCGCGACGACCCAGTCGACAAAGTTAATTGGAGGAGAAAAATACGACGACCATTCACACGCTTCAAACAGAGAAGAAGTGGAAGCTTAAAAAGTAGAGGCGGGGGAGGAAGCGAAAAACGAAGGAACATCCGGAAATACCTCTGATGCACGAATTTGGCAACGACTCCAAGACGTTCCCTCCAAACCGTACAGATGAATTCAATGGAAGCGACTGAAAAGACTTGCCGACCAATCCACGTATAATAGATTAGGATTATCAGAAAGGTATCTTTTTCCTGTACAATTCTTGCGAATATGAAAATTATCACTTAGAATGTGGACGAGTAATTATATTTTCCATTTTGCAAGAATTCAAAATAGCTGATAAAATCTTTAAAAAATAGGTTTAGCGTCAACCTTTAAAATTTGCATGGAAGAGGAACGTCTCTTCACTATTGTCTCTAACATAATAAATATATCGAAAAAAATAATGCAACTGAGTATAACCTTACATCATCTTCAATTTATTCAAATCGCTTTAATTTTTATTTTTGGATTTCGATTTTTGAAATGTTCAAATTTTTTCATATTATTATGGAATAAAAAATGTTTGTGCTACCTTTCCCTCTGGAAAATAAAGTTGAGGATTTTTATTGAATTTTTTTAGGGAACTTTCGGTATCGAATCAATGAGAGTTATCATATTTCCGAACTTCGTCTCGTTGACGTGGGCTGAGATACACATAGGTGCGTTTGATATCGCGACTATCTGCAGTATTCCGGATTTGAAAGAATACATAGTTAGTTTGATAGGCCTCTTTGTCGTAGCGTACTTCAGCAAAACTGATTTAAACTCGTGGTGTGCATAGAAAGAGAAAAGAGCGATTATTTTACATCAACAACATGTGCAATGTGCGTTCTCGTATTGAAGGAATTTTCATGGAATCCGAGTCAAGCTCATCATACGCATGTACCGATATTGCGATTTATATCGCAGATGGGCATACTTTACGATCATGGTACATATTTTCATTGCGAACAACAAAGCGTAATATGTATTATAAAAATAACGTGTATCTGTCTCTCCCCCTCTTTCTTCTATCACTCTCACAGTTTACAACGTATCCATTTTTTTCATCCAGTTGATGCGTCTCAACATATTTACGCTTCTTCTCTTTATTCGAAGTATAATTCACTTTTTACATAAGTAAACAGACATCGGAATTGCGGAAATACTACTTTTAAATTCTTTCAAGAATTCTTAAACTTGTAATGCATACGTGACTTATAATAATACAATGAATAACGAAACCAATGTGATGTACGTAAAGAGACAATACTCGGTGTAATTTTTTCTTCTATCTTCATTAATAGCAAACGACTAGATAGGTAGGTAGGTGTATATTTTATAGCTACGATACTTGGTTGAGCGCGAGAAAAACCAAACGCCTCTATTTACTCAAGAATATATCATGTTCGTATGTTTTTTTAACCCCGAATAAGTCTTCGTATTGAACGATTCAGGTATTCATTTCGATTATGTACGTCAATTAATTTGTATGGTGAAGTGAGACTCGATGGTCCATACGCAAATTAAATTTCAATGATTCAGCGTCTATTGGAATCATTGACCAGAGCGAGATACAGTATTAACATCTCCCGTGTTCTGAAGTGACAGTAATAGATGTTTCGTAAGATCTCCTCTATGTTGCACCAAAGGTGCTAAAATGATAATCCTTGACAGGCGACTGTAAAATCAAGCTATCAATGGATTTTTTCTTTCTCTCAATTTTTTTTTCATTATTTTTAAAAAAAAGCGATAACTTTTTTTTCATATGTACAATCATTATATTATATTACGTTCGTCTTTCGAGTGGAAAAATCATTCGATGCAGTGCAGTGTTGCTATTTCTTCTGCGAAAACGAAAATAATTATTCGCCGTGTTCGTTGTACACGCGTGAAAAATTCTGGTATGAATGGCACGGACCTGAGAATACGTTTTTTTTTTTTTTTCGCAGCATTCGATTTAAAATTTCACGCGTGATTTTTTCGATGGAATTTTGCAACCATTGAGATCGTCAGCGGAGCGCTGCGCTGCGCGGCGCCCCTAGCGTACGCGTTGTCGCTTGCCCAAGTCTCCAAGTCCACCTATATTGCGTCTTGTTTTTCTTTTTTACTAAAAGATTCGATGTACTCCTGACCAATATTCTCGTATTGTCGATGAAGCGGAGCGAAGCTAGGTCGATAGTATTTTGTAACGATCAGCGAAAAGTATTGTATACGTTTGCTATTGTTCGAAAGCGATAGACGAAATTCACTGTTATATTACTTATTATGTTATATATTTGTATATACGCGGCGGATGACGACAATTTTCATTATCCGAAGAAGTGAATCGACTTTCCATCGAGTTTTTTTATTGTTACCACCTATACAGGCGCGGTAACCGAAAATGAGAGTCATCGTTCACTATTTATCGTAGAATTTTATTAGTGAACGAAGACCTGTAGCTAAGCTCTTCTTCGGTACCTAAGTAAGGTGACTGATAAATTATATCTGAAGAAACGTTAATCCATATAACAAGGGATGTATCATTCAATAGCTGGGGGAGGAGGGGGGGGTCAAAAAAATACTATAAAAAGAGTACCGTAGTATTGATATGTATTCCCAAATCGAAGACGCGCTCGGTTCACTTGAAAAAAATTATAAGACCTTTCCGAAAACCCCGCGCCGACTGTTTCAAGTGATGAGCTATTTATTTTAATAGGCGTCGAGTAGGTTCCGGAGAAAAGATTTTCACTCTGAGGAAACAATACAGTGCTATAGATTAGGCCAGTTCTTCAGACCGTCGATCGTGATCGACCAGTCGATCGTCAAGGTGTTGTAGGTCGATCGCCAGCACTTTGGAGAAATTGTAAAAATGTAAGACAAAAACTGCACGTCGCAATTTTTGTTGCGCTTTACTAATGCTTTTTACTCCTTAGTACCATATAGGATATAGACCAACCATCGGCCATAAGAACAATGTTGTCGCTTTGACGCAGGGACGTGATAAGAAAATTGGGATATGGGATAAAATAATACACACATACACACACCAGTACTATGACACAACTATGAAAATATGGGTAGTGGGATAAAAATACAATGTTAAATGTTATCACGTCTAGGCGTCATGAGTTTTGTTGTATGGTTGGTCTATATCCTATATGGTACTAAGTTTTACTCCGATCGATCGCGTAGCACCTCTTAATTTGAATAGTAGATCGCGTCTCAAAAATTCTGAAGACCACTGGATTAGGCTCATAATCTCTCGCAGTTGTAACGTCGAAAAAAATCGAAATGAATTTTATTTATGGTATACTTAAATAATAAGATCATTCAAGTTCAGCAACATTGATAAAAGAAAATAGGAATTGATCTATGGAAAAAGAGGAGAATGGTAGTATGGTATTAGAACACCTTTGAATCATTTGGAATTGCAGTGCGGTCATGAACAAGACTGCGGAGAGAGGGGTACTTTCCTGGGCCCGGGTCTTCAAGAGAAGCCAAATTTTCCATTCTTTTAGAAACCAACATTAAAAAGAGGGGATGAAAATGAACGATTATTCGCGAGCGGAAAAGGCAAAAAATGTTGAGGAGTCCACCGTTTCATTTCTCCCGATCCAGAAAATCCTCTCAACATACAGCTCTGGTCACAAAATAATAGAAGTGTTCGAAAAGAATACTGTAGATGTGGAATATTTTAAAATGTAGCTTGTAATTACATATAGTCTACGTTTATAAAAGGTCCCCCGACCATCGCAGATAAAGTAATAAAAATTTGACGAAAATGATAGTCAAGATGGAAAATAAATAAGAAGGGGAAACCGCAGCTTTAGGCTTCGAGCCCTTATTTAATAATAGTATTAGATTTAGCCATAGGCAACGTGGATACGTGTCTAGAGCGGAAAATTCTGGTGGCGGGTTGGTACACTATAGAAAGGAAACTGGGAAAAAAAGATGAGAAAATTCGGCCCAGTTAAATGATGGTACATTAATTGGCGTCCCTCACTTCATTACATAATAAGTTGGTCAGTGTTTTTTATTTCTTTTCCGACGCAAACGTGTTTTTATGATTCTAGATCAGACCTCAAGCTTGTACTTTCTCCTCTCCGCATTTCTTTTCGTTTCGCAACTTTTCTTCCGAAAAATGTATACGGTTAAAAATATTGATTGAAAATTGACGCTGGTTTTGGCTGAGGCAGTATAGCTGTAATTTGAATATTACGGTGAAATGTGTGTGTTTTGTTTCATTTCTCGAGATAAAATTAAATACGGAAATTGCGGCAGGAATGAAGTTGGAGTTATTTGGATATCAGTGGCTCGTAATTACGCAAATTTCTATAGGTCCTCAAAAAACTTTGTAATTTATCGAAAAAATAATATTTCCAAATTATAACTTTCAATTATTACCGGTTCTAGATATGACGCATTTTGACTGAAAAATGATGTGATCGATCATACGCAGATACGGTACGAAAGTTCAAGCGTGGGTGGATTGATATAATAAGAGTGAGATTCTGTATTGTATTTATATTAATCCAATGCAGAGATTCGCAAAAAAATACCCGCAATATATTATAACCTACGCGCATCTGATGCTATACGAACGGATAAGAGAGACAGCTTCTATACAGGTTCACGCGCTGAAGTGCAGCTACGAATGCTTGACAGATGCTTACCTATTGGTAATAAAAGTTTTATTGTCGAAAATCCATTCGTAATGATTATTATTCAATTTATACGCCTCTTAACGCAAATCCATGCTCCCGTCTCTCATTAAAACGCGGATGATCATTATCGGGTGTCAAGAAAGGTTTTACATAAAACAACAAATTTCTAAACGTACTTATAGGTATAAAGTTGTTGAACTGTTCGAAGATATCGCAGATTGTTTGTACAGTATTTATAGAATGATTGAGGATCGGTGCCGTAAACGAAATTTATATAGCTAATAGACAAAAATGATTGAATTATTAAATTTGCTAGCTTTCGTGTTTATTGTTTGGCCCCGAGAAAACATTCCCACGAATCTGGACAACAGCGACGGAGATTCATCAGTGTTACAAATTTCGAGAAATTTCCCGACAAATACCGATGTACGATCTGTAATGGCCTTCACAGGAATCGCGGCCGTATTTACAAGGGCACGACCTGCGGCGCGAGATTTTGAGCGATGCAAAACGAGTGTAGGAGAAAAATAAATTATTATTATCGGATGGGAAAAAGATAATTGGAACGATCATTCTGAAAACCGCATGTAAGTCACAATTTTATCAAAATGTCACCCTCTATCAACTGCACGACGTACAATTCAAACAAAAAAAAAATACCGAAGGTAGCATAATTAGTGTTCCGAATACTTTCTATGTAGGAGAGGGACGATGATGAACACTTTGCGCTTCAATATTTCCACGGTTCAATTCAGGAATTCTTCTTCTGTCCGAGGTTACTGTACACTTCAATCACACTTATTTTTCATCTCCTGCATTCACTTCGATAAACTTAGACAATTTCGGTCGGGCTCAGTGCTCGCTGGGCACGAAAGAAGAAAGAACTCGTTACCACCATTGATTTTGAAGAAATTTTTGGGACTCTTAGCCTCCAAAAAGGCAAGAAAAGTATCCCTATAATTTATTATTTTTTTTCTAATCGACAGCCCATTTTTGTAAATTTTATGCGCAATTTCCTAAGACTGAAAAATCTAAAATATAGGTTTTGTTCGTAAAAATTAAATTCGGATTTATAAATTTCAGGTTCAATGAGGTACGGTGAACTGACAGACATTTGTACGAGTTACTAGTGACAAAGCGTTTTTCATTGATTTATGTTCCTAATATTTACAAAAACAAAATTTAATACGCGGAGACAATTGTCAGGACATTTTAAAGCTCATTTATAATTTATTATGATTTGAGAAGGGGGAAAGAAGGCACAAAACGTGTCTATATAAATCGAGTGAGTCTCCTCTTGAAGTAAGCTTAACATAGGACATCAGTCACGTGTCATATGAAATGATGACAAATGGAGAAATTTCGTTTCGAAAGCTACAAACTCAAAATCGTTGCATAATTTTCGAATGAAGAGTTCACATGTAACTTTCAAATAACAAAATCAATCGCCTTTTCAGACGTATTTGTATAATAGTATAATATTTTGCGACTAGCTAGTATCGCAAAATTTTGCACTTTTTGCAAAATTTACAAACTATATTTTTTAGATCACTTTCCTATAACGATTTTTATGGAACTGACGTCATGTTTCTCGTTTCCGCTCCATCACATTACAGTATTCAAAAAGTATCTGAAATAAAAAATGAAAATCAAGCGCGTCAGCGTAACTAAGAAAAAGTCGGAAAAGACTCATATCATCAGTCATCAAATGAATCCTCAAGCTGAGATCGATCTTCTCTTTCCAGCGAATTTTCTCTCAAATCATCTGTTTCTTTCATTAATAAGTCAGTACAATGGATAGTTTTCTCGAGTTACATGCTAAATATTTTCACAATTTTTCGTTTCTGCGCGCCTATAGCGTATCTTCGATCTTTACGCTGACGGTAATAACGATTATTCTGAGTGAAAACGCGTCTTACACTGTAGTGAAAACTAGGTAATAAGCTGATTACCTTCGAGTAGTCTAATTTGTAATCAGCGATCAAACAGATGGATCAGCTACCCTGTAATTACACGTCGTCATTTAGATGCTCGCGAACAAATCAACATCGTATAGAAATAATACTTCATTAGGTACCTGCCCATATTAAAATGCATCCGAGAGAAACGCGTAAGCACGGTTTATTTACTATAAAAGTAATTCAAAAAGTTTTAATTGGCGTTGGGCGGTTTAATTCGTCAACAAAGAATGATAGAAATAGAAATATAGCTTGTGGTAAAATACATTCTTGTGAACAACGTAACAGCGTACTACTGAAAGCAGTACTTTTTCAACCATACATATGCTGTCGATAAGTCTAGATTTTCGTGAGCGGGACAGCGTGATCGCAAATTTCAAACTGTCTCTCGGCTGAATCTACGTTCACAACATTATATAGAGAAGATAAGTTCGCTACAGAAAACAAAAAAAAAAAAGAAAAAAGAAAAAAAAACATTGCAACTCATCGCAGAATGCGGAATATCTATGAGGTCGACGAGTGGAATGTACACATATCATGTGTTGTATACATATACATGGAATATCGCTAAACAAGCACGAACAGTGGTAAATTGCTTATTTTATTTTTTCTTCTTTTAAGCGAAGGATTAAGAAAATCTATCAACCCAGAGAGCAAAGACAACGGGGGGGGGGGGAGAGAGAGAGAGAGAGAGAGAGAGAAAGAGACAAAATGTATTTTGTTTTTATAGTTTAAAGATGAGTAACAAGAAGAATTTATTTGCTACTGAAATACGAGAAAGGGAAAAGGCAAGGAAAAAAAAATCGCTGTAGATAGGTCGTTTCTTTTCCGTTCGTTTTGATTCTATCTGATCGATCTAAACGATCTGAATGCGTGTGTCGGTTTTAAAGAATGTTTACAGCTCGACTAAAATTTATTACAACGTGTAATTAACTCATTAACCGATAAACTGTAAAATCCTCCTGTTAATGCGACTGGCAAGATAAGAGAAAATGAATGAATGTTAGACTTGCAAATTACCTGTACCTATACACAAGAAACTATGATGAGGTCTTTTCGCAGAGAAGTATAGTAAATTCCGAACTGACCAGCGTCAATATAGCCTGAATAGAATGCCTAGAAATATGCAGATACAAATAGATCAACAGGTATATCACTTCGGCATTGATATCTCACATTCTGTTAAAATATTGAAATCGAAAAAAGGATTGCTCTGCTCTCTTCGCTCCTGAAAATTAAATTAGATGTCTCGTTGTAATCCGTTCGTCTTAAAAACATTTTTTTATCAAATTCGATCCCCAAAAACTTTCATGATCTATAGGCTCTCCCGCTATTTTATAATTTTTTTGAATTGTAGCAAAGAAACCTCGATCAATCATTGATATGAAAACATGGAATAAACACTTTAACTACATCTCGTTTGCTAAAATTTTCTGTATTTGCTCCAATCAGAATGTATCAACCACGATAACTTAGGCGAGTATTTTTTATAAGATTATTGCTGTTTCGAGAAAATGAATATACGATACGGAAGAGTTGTTCTTGCTTTGCCAGTTCTTAGCGAATGTGAGAAGAAGAAAGACATTCTGCGATATGTGTCCGCAGGGTGAAACGTGTTACGTGGCGTGTAGGCGCACAGCTCCATAAATGATGCGATATTGGTGATCGTTTCGAGAGGAAAAGGAATGATTGTCCTCGCCGTAGTTGATAGTGCAGATTCTTGGACTTATGCCATGCGTACAAAAACTTACAAATATCAAATATCACATTGTAAACTAGTTGTGTATACTGCTGTACGTATTACCGAGCTTAATGATTTTGAACAGAATCGTAAACAACATTGTAGTAGGTACATACTTCTTATTACCTACTTGTAGATTAGACGGCGATGCATCGAAGAACATCCATATAAAGAGATTCTTCCAACAATACTGTTCATTAAGAAGGTGGTCACGCCGTGATGTCGCACGCGCGTCCAAGATCCCACAGAGGTGTCAAGAAAAACTTCGTTATCGAAAATATGACGTGCACTTACCTAACTTTTGCTACCCAGCAGACAGATGATATTCATCATACACAGTACATAGCTGGTGTACATATCTGTGTACGTATACGGTATAGCTGTTGCGTACGTGTCTGTCTTCAAAATCATTTGTTTTCTCCTGCATTTTTTTCCTTCTTCGCTTCTTCGCATACGAGTGTCATTCAATGTCTGATGAAAGAGAAACCAATTAAAACCGTAATAACGGTTTAATGTGGTGATCTTTTCGGTTCATTATCTCGAGAGCTCGACACGTACAGCGTTCTTGTTGTTACCTTTTTCCCCTCTCTCCCACTCTATCTCTATCTCTTTTTTGCATTCTTTCTTTCTTCCTCTATTTCCATTCAGGACAATACGTATGGTTCTCGTGTGTCGATATTGAAAGTGGAAATAATTTAAGAAGTAATTATTCAACGACCGCGCTGTATGTAGAGTACATAGTATTCTTATATATAATGAAAGAGAGCATTCTGTGTCATCGTGTGCGCACAAAAATGAATGACATTGGAAATTAAACAGTCTCATCGTCGTCGTTCTAAAGAGAGAAAAAAAAAAAAAAAAAAAAAAAAACAAGAAAAGAATGAGACACGCAACCGCGCAAAATTTGCCTATCGGCTTATTCGCGCGAGATCGATTCGACTTAGTCCGTTTACTAGCGTTCAGTTTTCCGAAAGCGACGACGTTCGAAACGCGGATGTGCAGAAAACAGTACTTCACTACTATATGTTCGAAGAAACGATAAATGAGCTGTTGAGCATCTCAAATCGACTTGAATCGTATAAGTTGCATGCTTCAATTTTTACAGCATCGCTACTTTAGTAATATATAAGTACGTAAATCTGAAAGTATAATTATTAATAATTATAATTATTTTCTGTGTGCGATTTTTGAATCTTTTTTCTTCACATAGTGAATCCAATAGAAACTCAATCTTCTCCAACAGGTCGAAGTTATATATTTTTTCGTATTATCATCGTACATTACCTACTGAGTTGGAAAATGTTAACCATGAGCAAATTCATTGGTATCTGCTCAGACGACAAAACGGTGACGTTATTGTATCAAAGAACAGTTAAAGGAAGATGAAAATGTACACGATCAACTTTTCTTTATGGAATTGACTTAATTTTCACAGCAGAAGTACTCGTACGATATGTCGAATAGGAGTTCTCGAATTTTCAATCTCATAAACGATAAACTATATTAGATAAGACTTATCTATTTCCTGTTTTCGTATTAATTTTCTTTGTCATTTTTGCTTGAAAACAGATAAGAGAAATTGAAAGATTAATTTATTCTGATACCATATTCATCTGTAGAGTTTTCAGTTTGGACGTAGGAAAAAATTGAAATGGATCGTTTACAAGACAGACACATAGTAAGGTACTTATCCCACTCGTCATCACAACGGAAATTCGTGGGTTTGATTTCTACTCGAGCCAGACAATTTTTTTGACGTATTTTTTTTTTTTTTTTTTTTTTTTTTAAATTCTTCAAACGGCTCTGCTGAACAATAAATTTCGTTCGAATAGTTTTCCGGTAACTTGAACCCATGATTTCATATGATACTCGACTACGACTTTGGAAAAATTACTCTTTTTAAATCAACTTTCTCAACCCTGTCCGAAATGGAATTTGAAAATTCCACGAAACGTTCATTTCATCATCATAACCACCCAGAACCCTAACATGTACTCATCATACACATACGCTTTTCATTTCGATTTGCATGAAATATGAAATTGTACCAGCCAGGTCTAAAATACAACCTCTTCCGATAGTAAAAATTAATAGAATTCCATTAGTTTGGTATAACATCCACCTCATTTTTTCCAACTACTTCAAAACAGCGTTTTCTAAGGAAGATTCAAGAGTGTCCTTCTTTTTTGTTAGCAATTAAATACACACGCAAAATGTAGGCTTTTCCTCTTATTACTATACTTTCCTTTTTTTTTTTTTTTTCGCCCATGATTCAAGTTATCTCTTGACGTCCGACCTCGCGCTTTCATATACAGCCACAAGACTTCTATAAAATATGAGTACACTTCATCACAGGCTTCTGATCATATCTATATCAATTTTGAGTGAAAGGCGCACGGTAATTGTACAAAGAAGAGTTCAATCATCTCAGTATTCCCCCAGAACTACAAAATCACTAAATTTCGCAGTCAAACGTCTAGTGTACTGTGCAATTTTCCGAGACACTTTTAACAATTACTCGGTCAGAGGCTCAAATTCTACTAAAATTTTCAAGGGACTTATGAACTGCAGTCTCCGATTGAGTGAAAAGTTTATTAGTTCATTACGCTTCAGCCAACAATGATACAAGTAAGTTCTCATGGCTCCAAAACCTGCTTCTGCGCGGAAAAAACTTATTTCTCAAAGTATTTTATCAATTATTCATCCGTGTGCGGAAAAAATCCCATCCAATTTATTTCATTTCAGAGAATTTTATTTTTTATTTTATTTTTTTCATTTTTATTTAATTTAACGAGCATTTGAGCTGCCTAGTGGGCTATTTGCTCGACGGATTACATTATTTTAATTTTGTACACAAATTATGCCGAAAGTTACATCTTATTTAAATAATTTATGAAGAAGGAAAGGGAAAATAAAAGAATAATAATAATAAAAGTTGAATTTAGGTTGTTGTGGGGTATCCAATAATTATTATCAAGTCATTTCAGAGAATGATTATACAAAAATGAGAAAAAAAAAAAAATCTAGGTATTTTAGAATATTTTACTGGAGGGAAAATATACTCGACGCAGCGCTGCATTCGGAGCGCCTAAAATGAAATCATGTTACACAAAATTTGTTGAAAACTGAAGAAAAAAAAAAAAAAAAAAAAACGGGTGAGGTAAAGTTGACCCTGCCAATTTCAAAATATTTACCTACTCTTAAGGTTGCAGTAATTACCTGTCAACTACCTATTATAAATTTGCAAAATAATTTCCTTAAACTTTGTATTATACAGTCTATAAACAAAAAAAATGGGGATGTTAATTTAGGTACTTCAACAAAACAGACATCATACTCGTACCAAACATTGGACATTTTGCTGTACCTTAAATTTTTTGTAGATTGGCGACATTTCCATGACGTAAAATTTACCTAAAATGATTATAATAAAAATGAAGGATATTCATTCTTTCACGAGTAAACTTAGTCGCGCACTGATGAATTTGGCGCAATTCTTATAAGGGTTATAGAAGATTGAAAGCTTGAATTTTGTATAAAATGGCACCTGAGACTCTATCAAAGCTGAAAACAGCGTCACATTCAAGAACAAAAAAAAGTAAAGAGTGTCAAAGTAATCGAGTTTTAAAATTCAAAACAATGAGTGCCGGCATCAAAAAAGTATAAATGATGTATCTATGAAAAAAACGGCTTTCAATTCATACCAAGTATTTCATCTACGTACGCAAGGTATCAACAAATAAGACAGAAGAAAAGTATTTACTGGTCAAATCATTTATTGTTGGTCTGTAAAATAGTTACTTATAGGATTTTCCATCATTTATACACATGAACAAATTTCAAACTTTTGGAATGAACGTAAACCAGAAGAAGTGTTTCTAGTAGTATTTTTCACGCTTAACACGAAGCCGTTCGCCGTTTTTCGCCATCTCCTCAAGGTTTCTTACAAGTTGCATTTCAATGCTTGGAAATTGTCGTAACTGACACTTTCGGAATACTGTATCATATCATTACAAAGCCCGAGATACAGAAATGTTTATCATATGCTCCTTTAAAACGTATAATATTTTTTACTTAATAGGCTCTTACGTAATCATTGAACAGTGTTCCCACTTCAGAAAACGTGTGAAAGTTATAGGCTGAATTTTGAAGTGGAAAAAGTTGATACCTACATAAGAAGCGAAAATAAACCTTCAATTCTCATTCAATTTGTTCGAATATTACTCGCCTCTAAGTAGTCAATTTCTAGCCTTTTTCAAATTTTGAAACGAAATTCTGAAAAACTGAGAGGAGATCCTGAAAAACGGCCGACGGCGTTGCGCATTCAGCGCAAATAGTACAGATACTTATAGAAACACTTTTGCCTGTTCATGACCATCAAAGGCTTTTCATGTGTGTTTTCAAAACGTTCGCGGTATTCATAGAATTTGTATATGGATAAATCTTACGATAAAGATGGAAGGTAGTGACTGTAATTTCGTCGTCATTGCCTGAAAGTAGTATGAAAGGGGTGCGCACTATATATTTATTTTTGCAACGAGTATCAATCGGTCCTTCGACATGCCCAAAGTATTGCAGTAGTTTTTTCCAAAATATTACAATGTTGACTCAACTAACCAATTCTTTTCATCTTCAACCCCATTTTAGTCTACTACCCTAGACTTTCCTATTTTGAACAGATTTGAATTAACTCAGATCTAATTGCTTAAGTTATCAAGTTTAAAAATATCATTGCAACTTAGTTGGTTGGCATGAACTTAAAATGGGTTTTTCGAGAAAGCTTACGTTTGAGAAGTTTATAGGAACTTCTGAGATAAGATTAATTGTACAATGCACTCGTTATCTTTGAGGAATCATTCTCTCAAATTATTACCTACAGAAAAGTCTAACAGGATATGTAATTCCAAATATTTCGAACAGAATTGGAATCGGGTATTTATTTCTACAAAGAAATAACTGTATGACATAAACCTAACTTCTCATTTAGGACTTGGTCTGCCTAATGTCTACACATTCTTTTCTCTTCATCTTTCCTCAATATTTTCTAGCGATTGAAAATGTATGTAAGTAGATTAGTCATTACCTATTTATGTATTTTTAATAATTGTCGAATGAGCTTTTAAAATAGCGTATTTCAAATTTCAAAGCCAGAATTTGGAAAATTTCGCCTCTCAATCGCTCGTAGTAAATAATTTTCTCTCTCAACGAGACCGCATCGGAGAAAGAGCGTCGACTGGATGTTAGAAAAACCTATCATAAATATTATAAATTGGCCTTTATCGAATGCAGATCGAATGTCCTCTAATACGATATACTGGAAGAGGGGGTTGGTATCATCTGAAGGTCATTTCTACCGGATTAATTATCAGGATTAAAATATTCATCCGGTATAGCGAATGAAATTACGTTATACTTATGAATGAAAGGAATTCTCGATTTGTATAGGAAGGATGTACATACGGACCAAGTTTTCATAAGTATAACATCGTATTATGTGGTGAAAATTCATGCACAAATGAACCCTAATCTCTGTATAACTTGGCAATAACGTGACCATTCTGCTTCTGTTCCGTCTCCTTTTTTGCATAATTTAAACTAAGTAACGGTATTCTTTGAAAAATTCGTTTTTGATGTAGGTAAGAATGTTTCCGTAAGAATGGGTCGCGAAAAATTGTAAATAAAAATTTGATCCTCGGACGGATGAAACTTGTATTAGATATCTACTTTTTGGAATAAAACAAAATGTTGACTTCGAACTTGGAACTATTTTTGAAGGTAGATGAATAATAAGATAAGATTAAACGTTTCAGATTGTGGAGGAACAGAAAGAGGATGCGAGGTGGAAAAACTTGCAACTTGGAAGTCACGAGCTATTAAATGATTATAAGGGCACCACCACTACCTATAGGAAAGCAATAAAATAATCGATCGACATTATGAACAACCGAACGATGATTAAATTCGACAGTGGGTTAAAAATGAAATCATTACCAAGCACTGACGCGTGAAAATCTGTTTACTATTTTTCGTTATGTGCACATCCAATATACATCGGATGAAAAAGTTAGGTACTTAATTGATTTTCTAACTTACCGTCTTGAGAAAATAGGTAAACCGGTCAACTTATTTTTCAGCAAATTGCGAATTCATCCACCAGTATACTAAACAAGAATCGAACACTCACTGTTATACGATAAAAATATAGTAAAAAGAATTCCGAAAAAAAAAAATTTAAATTTAAGATAACTCGCGAAAATCGTCTGATCAACTATTCGAATTATCAAAATTTAGGAAAAAATTTGAGGATGAAAAAAAAATAGAATGAAACTGAACATACGTAATGTTACGAAAATGAATGTCGAACATTATATTTTAATCTACTTTAGAAAAAAAAAAAAAAAAAAACACAATCATACGAGTAAATACGATCGTCGTCGATTTCTTTTTCGCGTGAATTTGCGAACATCAAAAAATATACGAATGAGAGAGGAAAAACAGAATTTTCTTCTCGCTCTACACCAAACAAACTAATGAAAAAGATATACGATATCTGCGAATATCATTTTGCGATATCGTTTCGAATATTCACGATGTTACGAGGGTTGGGAAAACGGAGAATTTTTACAAATCGACGTCGACATCGACATCGACGCTACCACGCGTTCGTAAAACAAAACGTCACCTAAACGTTGAACAACAGCAGGCGAAGCCTCGCTATACTAATCCAATTTCATCGCACGATACGACGACGACGACGACGACTTGACCAACTCAACGGAGATCCACTTCGTCGTCGTTTCAGGCTGAATACTGTAAAATACCACCACCACCCTACCACCACCTTCACTGCTACGGTTACTGCTGCTGCCGCTGCTGTTCTGCTCTATTACACGACGCGACGCGACGAACGTTTCGTATACATATACCGCATATTGGGTACCGTTACTGGAGGTTTTTTTTTTTTTATCTCTCTATTCTTCCTTTTCTTCTTCTTCTTCTTCGTCTTCGGCTTGGTCTTTTCTTTCTGCGGACCTCCCCAAAGGCCTTGAGCCTTCCCCACCTTCTCGAGTAGTCACTTTTCCTTTTTGCAACGCGCCGCGTTGACATACGGCACACGACTCATCGCGCGGCTATCCCGATTTCTCGTCGTGAAAATACCAACGTGTATGTGTGTGTGTGTGTGTGTGTGTGTGCGTGCATGGGTATTCGTACATGTGCACGGCTGCAGTACGTAGTACGTTCATGTGTGTAGTGGTAAATAATATATTATTGAACCTCATAATGATACCGTCGTCGTCGCTGCCGCCGCCGCCACGTTCTTGCAAATTAAAACCCTTCCACACGCGCGGCAGTCGTCGCGTCGCGTCGGTGGCTGAACACTCGCTCCCGCCTTTCACGCGGCTTCTCACTCGAGACGCGCGCGCCCGCGTTCTCTCTGTTCTGCCGACGACGACGATAGCGGTTCGGGAACTTCGCGAGGCGAGGTTAGCATACAGGCCGCAATAGTATTCTACGTACGTACGTATCACACTGCCCTAGTTATGTCGTATGGGTACGATCGTCGTACTTTCTCAGCTTCTCGCATCTTTTCGTCCTCGTCGCGTCGTCGTACGTGCGTCGATATTGCCGAAGAAGGTGGAGCGAAACGGAAAGTGTAGTAGGAGATAGGTAACGGAACGGGTTAATTTCGTACACGGCGGCTCCGCGGTCGAAATAAATAATTATCTTGTGGATATTATTCTTAACACTACTTATCTATAACTAAAGAATATCGTTGTTATTAATTCATTATTATTATCATTATTACAATCACACTGCATTGAAAAAAGCTAGATCGCATTATTTTAGCTACGCGTACGCGTGCAGTTCGTTTTAAGTTTGATGTCTTCATAAGTTTCTCGAGAAAGACTTTGTTTCAGATTTATTCATTGAAAACCCTAGTTGAATGGTCGGGTAGAAAGAAAGTTCTAGCTCAATTTAGGGTCTTTTTTCGATTTTTGGTGATTTGAGTTCTAGTAATAAGTTTCAGATCATTCTGATGACTACAGAGTGCAGAAAACTGATTGAACACTCAGTAGGTAGTTGTAAAAATGTAAAATGTCGGGTAATCGTGTTTTTATTATTTTTTTTTGAAAAATTTAGATCTTAGTCACCAACGGAGAGAAACATGTTAGCTTCTTGAAGGTTACATGAGGTTAATGTAACATTTGTCAATTCGGTAATATTGCGTATGGCCATTTTGAACTCAAAAATACCCATCATCATTGCAGCAAAATTCTTGAAAATACGGATTTTGTATTTAAATTCAATTATTAATTATTATCATTCTTGTCGAGGTATAAAACAATAAAATTGCTAGAAGGCTAGAACGTCGATAATTGCAAGAAGAGCCCCAGTATCACAGGCTATGACGCGCTCTAGCGGTAGCTGTAAACTTTTTGGTATTCTATTTTTTAGTCATTTTGCTGATCGGACAGCCTTCTACAATCCTACCAATTTTCTTGACATTAGTGTCTTTCGTTCTAACATTCTTGTGAGACTGAATTTACAAATGCGTTTTTCTCAAAAACTAATCGTCTACACGACCATTTAATTGATTGCATATACCTTTCCCAGTTCTTCCGCCAAGTAAAGAGGGATAAAATTAGGGAAATGTTCCTCCATCATTGATGAACCTGGCGTTTGTTGATCTCTTCCCTCTGATGCTAATCTTTTCATTCTCCCAGTTGAAGTTGCGGAAAACTTGCGCGAGAATTTTATTCAACAGATTTGAAGATGAGAAACTCTCTTGTCTGACTCACCTGCGTATCTGAAATTCTTACGCTCTCTATGCTATTATTATTGTTATTATTATTATTTATTATCATTTTTTTTTTTTTTGTTATTTCTCATTCCTTAATAGTCTTTTATACTTTGTCATACCCTGTCTAGACATAGTAGTGAACTAACAATTATGATTCCCTATTGTATGCCCGAACACGTTTTCCCGATTTACATTTCCCCGAATGATTGTGCCCCGGGCGAAAATGTTTACCCCGAAAATAATTTTCCGGATACAAATGTTTTTGCTTAGTAATTCATTATTATTCAAACAATTATTTCTTTTTAAATTCAGCCTACTCTGAGAGTTGATTTTAGTCCAGGGAAATATGATGTGTTTTTTTTTTTTTTTTTTGTGGGGTAGATTAGTATTTTTCTATGACAGAGACCTACGGACATTAATCAACCATTATGGGTCCATGAGCCTTACTTTTTGGTTTTACACGTAGCAGAAATGGGTCACTATTCCGAGGAAGTACCATTTTCTGGTTGAGCCACATCAGAATTCGCTGAAAACAAGCGACAAACGAAATTGGAAGAGAAGAAAGTTTTTGTAATATCATATTCTTAATTGATTCACAGTGGTTGGTCATCCGCTCTTTTATTTATGGCATGAAATATCGTATTGGTTTGCTCCAGAAAAGTAAAATGGTTTTGTACTTGTGTGTTTTGCTTCACTCGTTTCGCAAACTTTGTTGCAAAACGATCACTTTCCTCCCTCGATACACACAATATCTATCGTTGAGTTTTTGCAAATATTTTGAACTTTTTCAGAAACTACAGGACAAACTGAACACCACTTTTCGCCACATATCAATCATCTTCAACGTAAAGAGCAGTTTTCTCGTAAAAACTATAATTCTAGCCTCCGGGTTAGGAAGGATGTCACCATTATACGTGTTACTTATATTCTGAAACCAACTGGAAAGAAGACTATGTTCGGTGAAAGTAAAGAGAGGAACCTGAAGAAGTTTCTATATTTATTTTCTCATCTTTTTTTGCCACCTCATCAGTGCAACTATTTGATCCTTCAAGTGGTTATTCCTCAGCACGATTGAATCTTCTGAACTAAGAAATCCTTTCCATCGAAAGGAGGCTGAAATTTAGGAATCTACAGTGTATAATGCTCACCAATACAAAACTATGACGTACCTACTCTGACCATATAGAGTTTAGAAGTAGTTTGTAAACATCGTTTACTCCCTTTATTGGGTTGGACGCGGCAGCACTACAAAACTATTCATCTTGTGAAATAAGTACCTACGGTACAAAAATTATTTTAATATCGATTCTGCGAAACGAATTTCGCGGAGAGTGGAGGCTTTTTCTTCTCAAACTATTTCTTTCTTTTGACTATTTCCGCAAATTGAGCGATTATTGTGTGACAAGCGTTGATGTAACGATACTCTATTATATCTGGATCTGTACTAAATATACGCGAAACGTTCAGATATAACATTATCGTAGGAAATTGTATTCGCTACATACTCGTGTATTATACTGCCCAGCGCAGCCCATAAGCGAGAATGTAGGTCAGAGGCTTAGTACAAACGGCGATAATATTCTTCGAATAGTAAATAATACGTGCGAAATATTAAGAAAAAGAAAAAAAAAAAAAAAAAAAAAAAACTATATTGTAGTACGTATCATAACCAGAGGGAGCTTCACATTTGATGCGTACACAATCTCCTTGATTTAAAAATTTTTGTCGTATTACAGGTAACCTAAGATCGTTAATCGAAAAGGGGCGTCCATCCCATTCTATTGCGCGGAGGAGAATTATCGAAATTTTATCCTTCGAAAATTCCCTACTCAACTCAATTGAAATAGGTACTCGAATAACGTCGCGTCGTTAATACTTTTTCCTGTGGGTAATCTTCAATAAACCAGTAAGTATGTCCATTCATTTCTCTCGAAATGCTTTTTGCAAATATCAGTAAAAATATCTTTTGATGTAGAAGGCGTACCGCGTACCGGTATTTTATGAGGGAAGAAAATTTTCTGTGCGGATATATGTTGACGCAGCGCCCTAAGTTAATTTTTTTCGCCACCTTTTGAAAATTTCAGTAAAATTTTTTAATTAGTAAAGGAATTTTCGGTCGCGCATAATATTATAGAATTCTCGCTAAACGATGACATTTAATGTATTTGCTTGCACTTGGGGTAAAAAATTAGGACATTTAGCGTTAATTAAACTCTCAAACAATCTGAATAGGTCTATTTTGTTCATGATGACTCATCGAATTACAACTCGAAATCACAAAAAATGATAAACTTTTCTAAAATTTTGAAATTTGGATGTTAAATGTAACTCTCAGAATTTCAACGCTCTGAACAAGAGCCTAGCTCCTTCTCTCGTTTCCATAGTATATCAGATTGCTGCGCTGTGTGGGTATAGGTCGTCTCATTCTTCTTATTATTTTGAGAGGATAAACGCTACACAGAAAAACAACAAAACGAGATAATATTTTGGTGTCGGCTCTATATCAGTCGGGTATCAGTATTACGAAGATTACATACCAAGGGCTGCCAGTGAAGTGAGAATTTCGTCTACGAAAAAGAATTTTTATGGAAACGACAGGGAACGTGCGCGAGACATATGATTTTTGAGATATTTTATGGCTATGTGTTCGTCACAATACGTCTTGTTAATTTTCTGCTTATTGGAGTCTCTATACTGTATTTGCTTTTTGTCACAAAAGAAATACGCACACCTGGCACATTCGAGAAGATTGCTCGGAGAATAAAACATTCTTTCTCAATTAGTTGAGAACAATTAATTGCCAACTCTGAGGAGTTGCTGATTTCAAGTTAGGATGAATACGCCGACGTATTTCGAAAATTTTTCTATCAAAGGAAAATAACAAAGTTTATTCTTCTTTATGATACGATTCAGCCAGACTCGGACTCAGTGAAAACTAAAAGTACCTACCTATAGTTTAGTTGGTGTGATGACGATGACGTTGACAACAGCTAGTGACGAAACAAATATCATGAGAAATCACTCAGTCTCTTCGATATTTGTGCAGTTTCCATTCACGAATACCGCGAGAGAACTATTGTATATTGTTAATTGAAGCCGAAGCCGAAGCGGGACCGGCGCCGCGAGATCCTTTCTCAGCTTTGCATCGTCGCAAAGAAGCATTACGACGCGAAAAAATAAGTCACGTCCTTGCGTATCACCTCTTGCTCTTTTTATTTTTTCTGGCAATCACGGCATTCTGTCTACGAAACGCATTCTTCGCCACCGAAAATTCATTTAATTTCGTGCCTGGACGTTGCATTACATAAAGCGATATTGTGTGGAGGACGGTTTCGATATCATAATGCTGATGGTTTCACATCTCTCTATCGTGAATATCCAATGCGTGCGTACGCGTTTATTCACTTTCAGTCTGAAAAGGAGTACTGTATGGCTTTTGTGTCTCGGGCTAGAAATAAAGAAGAGAGACAGAGTAAGAGAGAGGTCGAGCCTACTTACCACCATGAACAATGATACTTTACTCAATAATGGAGACAACGCCGTGCGTTCATTTCAATGGATTATTATCATTATTAAAGCGAGAGAACCGAAAACTGACGACTTATTTAGAGAAGAATAATCGATTTATGGTTTACGAACAAAGAAAAACGTTTAACATTATGAATAGTTCGGACGACTTTTATTTAGAGAGAAAGAAAATGAAAACGTATCAGACAATGTTGTAGCTACAAATATACTGATTCTCTACCTTCTACCTCAGAACGCGATATCGAGGGGTTCAATTCTTCTTTCTTACGCATTATCATCTTGTATACGCGTACTATTCTTGTGTACAAACATGACGCACGGTATGACAAACTTCCTAATTGCATTGACATAATTATTATAGTGATGGTGGGCACGTTGATTATTAATGGAAGAACTGTTCAAAAATCTGAACCCAGAAACTTTTACAATGTCGCCAGATAAGTTTTCATCTTATCGCCGAATGTCTCAGCTGTAGCTGAGACGTGAAGCATTAGGCGTATTCATGCATCAACGAAATAGACTTTTCAAGGCATTGGGAGTGGTGAAGTAACCATAAATCTGACTTCTTTTTCTTTCTCATACTCGCAGGTCCCCGGACCCCGCGTTAATATTCATAAAACAGGCATACTCACTAATCTGGGTGGTGTTTGGCGTTCGGTATGAAATGCAAAAGGTTGTTTTTCGTTCATAAATTAAGCCATTAGACGGATGCAAGAAACTCTTCTTCGAAATTTTGTCACATTGCTTTCTCATTGATACACGATCTTATTCATTGTGTCATTATTTGTTGTCTTGCTAAGCTGTCTTATTGATATGTTTCATGTCTTTGCTCCGAACTCCCCTTTTAATTCCAGAATTTGCGTGCCCCGAAGACTTGAGACCTGGAAATAGTATGATATTAGCACTAGCCTTATACTAGGGTTCTACTAAGTTTTCCATACCCCACACTAGGGAATATGTGAGTCCACAGCTAGTTCTGCTTATATTCAACTATTCGAGCTTGCCCGAGAATTAGTCAGTTTGATGTACGGTGTAGAATTATGCTAAGCTGAATACAGAGTTGAACGAGCATACCAAGTGAGCCGCGGGAAGCTAATTAGCCCAACGTACATTACAGTATACTAGACTTACGTATAAACGGTTAGGAGCCCTGAGAGCTAGTTAGATCAAAATTCAGTGGCTCACTAGTCACTCGTTTAGCCTGGTATAAGTCTAGCATACTATATGGCGAGCTAAATAGCGGAGACCCAACATTCGGTATAGTAGACATGAAACATGATCTTTATTTATTTGGCTCTGTCAGAAGATTTTTCTCACTTTTGATGCCTATCCCGATAGTCTGCATGTCCTAGTGATTGTAATTCAACAGCATCATCAGTAACAGCGAGTAATTTATTATTAATATGAGGAATAGTCGCGCGGCCTCACATTTGCTGGGTTTATTTTCTTCTTCTCGATTACAGCCTAACAAAACGTAGAGATGTACGATCCATGTTCTAATCAATATAAATCTAGGTTAAAATTTGGTCGATCTATAGGTGAGTGAGCATTTCCGGATTTAGCTCGATGGTCGGATTCCTTCCACTTATTCATATACATGGATGTTAGAAATTTTTTGTTCCATTCGGCGAATGAAATTCTTTCTTTATTTATTTTGAAAACGGCTTTTCCCCCACATCCGTTTTCAAAATAAATAAATCATTTTAATCCTTGCACGAAAAAATTATCTTTATATTGAAATTCTTTCTTGTTCCTCCCCCAGCTCTTATATCCAGTTTAATATACAAAATTTTTAAAATTTTCTTTCCTACGATGTTTAGCTCCTTTCTCGAATCGAACTTTCCCAAGTATCTCTCGCCATCGTTGGTTGGCTAGAAGGAGGACGGACGCTTTTCTTAAACGACTCCCTCCCCCCTCCCCCCCAAAAAAACAGGTTCCTACTAATAATAGATAGCAACTACGACAACCTATACAGATACATTCATTTCTCCTATTCAGGAATTCAGACATTATTTTCCATGAGGCATTTATAACCCTTCCAATGATTTTTTCTCATCCTTTAAAGAACATATCAAGAGTTGGAAAAAATTTTAATATTCGATCATGTAGGTAGGTAGAGAAGTAAAATAATGAGTCTTACAGCGAAAAATCTTTCACTTTACGGACTCTGATCTTGAACTTACAAGGCGACTAAGACGACGTAAGTGTTGTGAGACAATAATTTTGAAGAAAAACCAGACACTGTTCATGAGTATCTTACACGAATGTTTAATCGAGTGCAATAAACTCGTCTTAGTTGCCTTAAAGGTGCATAAGAAAATTTGCATACTATTCGGCATTCATGAAATAAAAAAGGTGCCCCGTGAACCCGGGACAGGTTGGCGGAAGCCACTGTCATAATATCAACAGGATAGCAACAATTCACTTTCGAAAGATCGCGTACATACGATCGTGTAGATATTGACCTGGAGAGTTGTTTCAGTGCGGAAACACTGCGAATTAATACGAATTTAGCATTTTTAATACCCTATTCATTAATAAATATTAACTGGTAATTATTGTCGAAGCAACTTAGTCCTATACACTACCTATGCAGTACATTTATATTTATACGTACATTTTTCTTTTTTCTTTTTTTCAGTACCTACGTATTTACATCGGTCGAGTTACACGAAAACAAATACAAATTTCAGTCCTATAATGCGAATATTTTCCAAGAAGAACGAAAGTTCTTTTTCGCTCTCCTGTTCATTTTCTTTCCATAGTGATTTTGGGTGAATTTGCTCGCACGCGTACTCGTGAATTATTGAGATAAAGTAATCAAGCGTGCACCGTCTGGACACTGCATTGACTGAATGTTGTGTCGGACAAATTCGTTTTTGTCCTAAACGATCGGAGACCATTCACTTAATACTGCCGCGCGTTGATATTTGCAACAGTATTCGTATACGTATAATATCGAGACCGCATCAAAATTACATTCGATCATTTCGAATCTCCCATTACCCACGTTTATATAATTGTTTACTTCATCGTAGATCATTTTACGTACCTCCATTACGTAAAATGTGATTTGTGCCGGACACGAATACTCAGTAAAACGCGCATTCTCCAGAGTTGGAATCCGCGTGAAGAAAATTCGCAACCGATTATTGTGCTAAAGTGGTCGCTGCTGTCGAACATTGTATTTTTTTCCTTCTTTCTTTTGAGAAGAAAATCTTTTTATATGCGAGCCGCGCGATATACCTTTTAGCGCGAGGTTACAAATTTTCTGGTTTATCAAGAAAATCGGCTGAACACGCGATAAATGAAAACAATGGACTCGACGAAATACCACCAAAATCGTTTTGAATGATAAGCCGAGGAACTCATGTATTGAGATTTTTTTTTTTTTTTCTTTCTCGCCTTCTGGTAGCAGCGAATCTAATTCAATTAGATAGAATTTCACATTGTGATTCGCGTCGTACGAGAAGAGAATGTTCGCCCGTTAAGAATGAAATACATAGATGGTGCCCCAGTGCAAATAATTGAAAATGAAATAATAGTTCGTGCGGTACAAGGTGCAAAAATTTGAAGCGCATGCGGTAGCCGCCGTCGCGTTTACAAGATATCGTACCTGATTAATGGGATGATAAACAACCTTTCACAGATCCTTCGACACCGAAAGTGTGCATATGCACGTGTATTATATTACCGGTATATTTAAACCGAGCAAACATAATAAAATAGACGATCAGTCATAGACGCATGGAGTACGAACGATAGCTGACGGCTGCCACGTTCAGAATGAATTATACGTAGGTATTATACATTTTTCCCCCCTTTATTAATATCTATGATTCTACTTCCTCATCCAGTGAAGATAGTTGTGAAGAAAATTAAAATTCTTATTTTAAAAGTCCTGACGCGATACTCAATTCATATACTGTACGGTCCAACATCTTCACGAAAATTTCTTCCGAGGACCTTTCCATAACATCAGTTTTCTGTATTTCGATTTGTATAATTTAGTATATCTCAAGGCTAAGTTTCTTTACAAAAATTTGTTCGATACCGATGACGTCACTATGATGATGTTTTAAGATTATTGTTCCAGAAGAGAGGCTAGTCGGAAGCTGTAACATAATTTTAAAGATAAATTAATTTTATATCGCAAAATCTAATATACTTCGTAGCTTTGACTCGACTGAGAATGTTTCAGATTGGTCAGTCAATTACAAAAACAGAGCAATTCTGATACTCAGTAGTCCAGTCAAATTAAACATGAACCTGGTACAAATCTCCAGCAAAGATTTTTCTGTGCATATTTGTTTTTTTTTGACTGTGTACAGCCTCTTTAAATGAGTAAATGGGCCAAAAAAGGTTTAGCGCCAAGCCCCATTCAATTGGTAACATTGTAATCATATCTTGCGCAACTGTGAAGCACAAGCTTGTGTCCGCATATAAAATATCTGGGGGCAATCTTCAACCATCTCTACTTGTAACCTATGTTTGGAAATTGCATTTGGTTGTTTGGCAGATATATTGCCAAGTGCAAAGCACATAAAGAGATAATTATGAGTCCCAATCTTTATTTATTGGCTCCGTCAAAACACTTATTAATTTATTCATTGTATTGAGAAATAAATTGAAAGAGAAATCAAGTGGGCACTAATTTTTGTGAGTACTTACTTATTTATTGAGAATTTATTTTTCTCATTATTAGCATTTATTTCTTTTTTCATATTAAATTTTCAATGTCGGGAAATCTCAAAGAATACCTGCTTACAGAAATTAGGGCCGATTTGGGTTTTCATTTCAATTGAATAATTTTATGCGCAAAACTTAATTGTTATCAACAAATAAGGGAATTGTATTACCGATGTTTGAAATTTTTTCCTTCATCTATATCATTTTGTTGTAGAAAGCTTTCAAAAATAACTTTATAAAACGGATAAATAAAAACCAAAATATTGTAATTGGTAAGTCAAATTAATTTCAAAGAACGTCTACGGAGAATCATTGAAAAATTTTCAAGAAAAATCAAAACGCAGTCGCAAAATAACAATAATTAAACATTTTATATTGTATGCGCTATTCAACGTAATACGCTAGACAAAGACAGACTCAAGTTTTCTTCCATCACCCACTCTCCATCTCTTTCTAACACGGTGGATCGGCTAGCCGTGTACGCGTTACGCGAGGCGTGCACATTCCAGTCCTCTTATATTCAGTTCACTGGCTTTTTAGCTTTTTTAGCCGTTTTGATTGAAAACGCTGTTTTGCGGGGGTCATTTTGAGGGCGCGTTTACTCGGTTTCTATTGCGTTTATCAAAAAATTACAGCAATACATTTTTATTGTAAATTTGGTGAGGATTATTTTTGTTCCGAGGTATTTTTATCGTATACAGCATGATTTGCAAGAAAAATCGAAAAAACTGATTTTCGTCGAACGTTCAGCCCGTTAGGGGGAAAAGCACCACACTTAGAGGTGGGGAAGTCTCTGAAATTCTTGAGGAGACCATTTCCAACAAATATGCACAGAAAAGTCTTTGCTGGAGATTTGTGTCAGGTTCACCTTTTTTACTGTCTAATTTGACTGGACTACATACAGTGTAATCATAAAACTATGACCGATGATGAGGAAAGGCCTTATTGAAAAAAGAAATCGATACCGTTTACTTAACAAAAACCCTATTTTTATTGGTACCTACTTATCATGTTCTTATGTTTCAGTATTTGATAATAATAATTTGTATCTTTCTTATCGTGAATAGATTGTGATCCATTTTTTTTTTTTTTTTTTTTCAGAATAAGCCTCGCTGAAACAACTTTAAACTCGTTCTCGAAAACTGCGCTTCACCTTATACAGGGTCTTTCCAAATTGCCGATCATAATTCAAAATTAAGAACAGGAATTTAGTGGTTTAAGAATTTTTCAATCGTGAAAAGGTTATGATTGATCCGTCCCTACGAAGACTAGGTATGAAAAAGAAAAACTGGCAAGCAGTGGCTAATCACATGAAATTAATGAAGAAACATTTACGAAAACATAGGATTCGGAAAAATTTTCTCGAGAAACTGGGCGGGAGTCTGTCTTCTCCTTTTGTGTAAATGAAGAAGACCAAGATGATTACATTCGAATTACTGTATTATCTCCGTCAGTCACGTAGGGTTCACGACTGACAAACGGTGGAAAAAATTATTTTCATTTTCTTTTTTAGCGGTAGGTATAATACTTTACAGTTCGCCGTCATCGTATATTATGTAATTTTTCTTGTCCAACCTATTAAACACGTTTTACAGCTACCGTGTATACAGTTTTCACAAATTAACGTCGAAAAGCTGGCTTGTAAATCGCGCCAATGCCCTTTGTATAGATAAAGAAAGAAAAAGTAATAATGATCCGATACCTAAAAATGGTAAACGAAGTTGAAATATGACATGTATTGATGAACCTGAGTCTGAACCGGTAACCAAAGACTTCTAATATAGGTACATATACTATGTAGCGAAATAGAAGATGTGTGTGGGAGTTGGCCGATATTAAAGGTCGTAGTTCAAGTTTGAAAAACGAAGCGTTCGTCAATGGGTAATGGGTCTTATTGTCCAACTTGCGGTGTGCCGATCGATCCGAAAACTACTTCGATCAACTCTTGTATGCAATTTACATGTGCGGTGATGTATGCGTGGTTCACCGCGCAATGTGATGTACATTCGTTCGACCTCAAATTCGATCAAAGGTTTGTTGAGGTCTCAAAATCGCGCGCCTCCCAATCGGACTAAATGAAGAGCCAGTGTATCGGTACACGTACACACACGCGCGCACCTCAATGCTGTTTATATAAGAGTATATCGTTAGAGAAAATTTACGCGCGTCGCGCCGCTTCTCACACGCGCCGACGATGGATGATGGCTTAAATAACTCCCTCACTCGTCCGTATTTTGTTATTCCCTCGAGAATGAAGGTTATTTTCAATGATATTTAGACGAGTTTTCCGTTTTTTAGCACCAAACTTTTGAAAGTACAATATACTCAAACGAGTATAGCGAAAAGAAAAAAAGTAAAAAAAATAACAAGAGCTCGACGAACGAACAAATGAGAAAGAATTTAATGCAATAATTAAGGAAGTTACGGAGCTGACGACCTTCAGATGTAAATCCGAGCTTAGATGATGTGGTTATGAGAACTAAAAGGTACCAGTTTTACTCGTTTTTGGGCACATAGTGTACGCGTACGTGTACTTTTAAAACTTTACCCATACGACCGCGTTACACTCGTAGATTGAAAATGAAGCCGCGCAAACGCAATTAAATGTTCGATCTGCTTCGTGTACGTACGTTGACTAATGTAAATCAAACCAGTTCCTATACTGTATACCTATACATATACAAATTTCGAATACAATGGTAAAAATCGACTTTTCTAAATTTTTTCTTTCTCTTTCACCCCTTTTTTTTATTTTCGCACATTTCAGTAATCGGAAATCATTATAATGATATCTACAGTAGATATTTGGTACAACGCGGAAAATTATTCACGGAAACATTACTTATACGTATCGACGGAAAACTCACCGTGTGTTATACGCTCGTTAGTATATTATTTGGAAAATTACGTACATTTATATTATCACTCGTTCCGATAGATAATTAAAAGGAGTGATAAGTTACGTGATGGAACGCAATGGGGGGTTACCGGCATTCAATAATTAATGTATTCATTATTCGAACGACGAAAACAAGAAATATGTTCGGAATGGTACGTAGGTACACAACTTTATAACTCGCGACAATTTTGTCTCGAGTCAGTAACCAAATTCTATAGCTGCAAGCATGTGTACGTTGCGTAGGAAACAACCACCATCAGAACGAAGTATTTTCGGTATTTGCTCGAAAAAGTAATTTCAAATTAAGTACCTCAGAAAAATTTTCAGATGATTCTTTTGAAAAGCTTTACCAGAAATTTTCAAAAGAGTCTATATTCAATTGCCTAATTAATTGAAAACTTTCTTCTGGCCTCAAATTTATGTTTTTTTGCAGCCCGTCAGTAATTATTGTCAAGAAATCTATTTTTCAAACCGTTCTTGAATCGAAAATACGTTTGTGTGTTAGACGTTATATTTGCGCTATTACGTAAATTTTTCCGGCAGTTAACAACAGGACGCTCTTAAGGTGATACTTGACCAAACGGATCTATTTCTGTGACCAACCCCCCAAATTCACATACGATCTTAGATTCATGTCAAGTTGACCTTGAGAGCAATTTCCTTGAACTGTAACCTTCAAATAGAAAATTTACCATCAACTTTTTCGATGGACTAGAAATGTGAACGAATGTTAAGTATTTCCTTCACGGAATATATAACGCAGCAGTATTTCAGTGAAGTTTATAATATATTTGTTACTCCGCTCTCGAAGATCACGCAAGCCGAAAACGTTGAACGCACCGCGTTCTAATTTTAATAAAAATTTACGGAAACTGTAATTGTTTGTTTTTCGAGTTGTAATGTGGACAGTAAGGGCGCAAAAGGTAGATGCACGGCCGACTTCAATTACAGGCCTCTTTGGTGATTTACTTGCGGCAATAGCGCTGAAAGACGTTTCGGCCGGTAAGGTCTTTAAGTACCGCACTGCGTCCCCTGTCATACTTTTAATTTTAAAATCATTGTAACTTTTTTGATATAGTGAACCGATTTCTTCGAGGCTAGGCTTAAAAAATCGTAAATTTTGATCTTTAAAAGAGTTTCTCTTCACTTTTCTATAAAACGGCAAAATAAACGATTTTTCAATATTTTTATGGTTTTCCTTGGTTTTTCCATAAGAGTATGTAGTAACGTTTCACCTACTGACAACAGCTGATGCGCAGGGGTCAAGTTTACAAGTGAGGCTTGTTAGTTGAAGTCCGCCGTGGTAGATGAGACGATCTTTATACGGAGTCGGAATGTGTGCGTGTTAGTGAATTAGGTGAGAATGGTATGGGATTTCATACGATAAAATTTGTTAGCATGTGAAGTGTCACAGGGACAATCAGGCTCGGCGGTTGGTTATGAACAATTAGACAATTTAATGATTCGTCAACACATAGAGTTCTGCGTTGCGCAATGCGTCCTATATATTGGAAAAGAATGGATAATGAATAATGATATTTTCAAAAATAAATATTCATTTTCAAGTCGATAATGACTATCGTCCTTGGAAACTGTCTAGAAGAGGGTATGGCAGCTTAAGAATTTGCCATACGCTGTGCGCCGTGTGATATCCGGCAAAACTGACCTACCCAAACTAGGTTCTAATCTCATATAGGTAGTTTGATGGTAAAAATTTTTTCCAAGTCCAACACTTTTATATTATGACTGAAAGCTAGATTTGGTAAATTCCAACTCTCATGATATTTCCAAGTCCCCCTCCTGTAGTTGAGTTTAGGTCAGGGAGGACAGGGCAGCTGAGCTAACTCTAAAGGTGCTCAGCGCATAGGCATATCTTCTGAGGATCATACACCTTCTATGGAACAAGGAGCAAGAACACATCGGGGCCGACAGACAACAAAAATGAGCGAATGAAGCAACGGCTATATCGCCTAGATATAGGCGCGTGAGTCAAGTTTGAGAAATCCTCGGATGCAATAGACACAGATAGCTGCTATTATGCAATATCGAATTATATTTATACTTACATATATATTTTCCTATAAGTAGCACTCCTCAGTTCCTGTATCAAGAAGCCACTTTTTGTCTTCCCTTCAAATTAGGTTAGGCTTCATTTTCTCTACATTAGGAAATCTTCAATGATTGGAGAAGATCCAGAAAAATTTAGGTGGTTAGAAAATCCCGAACATCTTAGCTATAGAGGTCAGGAGGAAAGCTTGTTCTAGCTTTAATCTATGTATGAGATGAGGGAAACGTGAAGGGAATTTTATTTTATAACTGCATACATACGCTAAGGGAGAAAAGATGTCAACCTTCCAGTTGGTTATATTGAGAAAGAATTTAAGTAAAAATTATTCCAGAATAAGCGAAAAAAGTAATGAACGAACATTCTCATCCGGTGTCGGCACTTTGCGGCCCAAGATGTGTGTGGGCCGCAAAGAGATTATCCAGGTTGCGGTCCAAGAAAAATAAAAGGTAGTCTATTTTGCGGCCCGCCTAAAAAAATGTATCTGCAACTATTTAAATGTTGACTACAAACAATCCATTCACTTGGCGCTCTGCATTGCGTGGCCCAGTACTATAATTGAGGGATGCCGTTTTCATCTCGGCCAGGCTTGATGGAGAAAAATTCAAAGTTTAGGATTAGCGGAAACTTATAAGGCGAAAGATGCAGAAGGTTTGTACCTTCGTTCATTTTTTGGACTTTCTTTTGTAGAGCCGGAGGAAATTGAGGATTTTTATGTAGAGAAATTCACTCAGAATGAGCCAGCCACTAACGATAAAATACGCAAATTTTCAGAATATGTAATGGACAATTATTACTATATTTCTTCCACGGCACGTTTTCCTCCGGCTCTCTGGGCGAAATACTCCTCCTAAATTGCTCGGACAACTAACTCCTGTGAAGCACTACGTAGCGAGCTCAATTCAATATTCTACCATTCACATCCAAATGTTTTCATTCTACTCGACGCTTTGATGGAATCACAAGAGCGGACGTACACCAGAATGAGGTCTGTTAAGAAGCAATCAAAAAAGAGTGCGCAGAAATAGGAAGATTTATTGAAGATGTTATTCGTTTTTTTAATGCGGGTCGCAAACTGGACCACCTATAATTGGAACATGGGCCGCAAAGTGGTTTATGTGCGTCACTAAAAAGATAATTAACTTTTTTTTTAGCTACAACCCCTGAACGACCGTTCGCCTTCACGCACTTGGGAATCGCGTAGGAGGCAATTAGGTAATTCATGCGTCTAAATTTCCTAATACCGATCGAGAATTTTACAACAAAAGATGAACTGCTAAAAATTCGAAAATAAAATGTATAATTTAGTCTCCATCAATCTCCTAAAGTGTTGACCAGTTATTTTTATTGAAAACTCAGAGTTAGAAAGCTTGATCTCTTGTTTTAAGAATTTTTATGATACAAGTTGGTAGCATCTCAAACTCGATAAGTTCCTCCCATGGAGAAATTCACAATGTACACCGTTTTATGTATATTTATTGGTACCCGGAAGTAAATCTTATCCAATAATAGGTATATACATTCATAATACTGCGATTACTTTGACTACTGATGGGAATGTAAAAGTAATACTGTTCTCTCGAAGTAATATGTAAACTCGGTAGTGTCACGAAGAAGAACCAAATTTTCAAGCTGCATGATTGTTGTTACATATACCTAGTCTTATTTGAATCGTGATTGAGAAAAATGGATTAGTTGTTAGTATCCTCCGGCAACGGGCACGCGTATCCTTTCTCGTGAAATAAGAACGCTATATCATAG
This sequence comes from Aspidiotus destructor, assembly GCA_035079395.1. Lineage (NCBI taxonomy): Eukaryota > Metazoa > Arthropoda > Insecta > Hemiptera > Diaspididae > Aspidiotus > Aspidiotus destructor. The sequence continues at coordinate 905,964 of JAVHKZ010000014.1, forward strand.
CTTGAAGTGTAAGTATTCAATCCTCGTTAGATGGAGTTCGTGCACGAGAGAGAGAGAAAAAAAAAAAGTTTCGGAGTCGTCGGATGTGCATATAATATATATGTTTTAGGAAAAATATTTATTTCGGTATGACTAACAAAACGCTAGTATACGAATTAAAATCATCAGTGAAGGGTGTCTTCATTAATTTTTGTCCGTATATGTCGTCGTCGTTTCGTAAGTATAATGACGGCGACAAAGACGATAAATAAAATGTAATCTAATACGACGAGTAAAGTTTCGTACATATTCTGGATCTACGCTGTATATTCATGTACATTATTGTATAGTTAACTTACGGTCAGGTTGAGTGTTTTTTTTTTCTCTCTCTCTCTCTCTCTCTCTCTCTCTCTTTCTTTCTTTCCTTCCCTCTCACATTTATCTTCCTCTTCGAAAGTAAAAAAAAAGTGGCAAGAGACGAAGGCAAGAAACGTAAGACAGAAATGTCTGTAAGGGTCATCTCACCTAGTATTTTAACGAGAGTCGTGAGGTATGCAACAGTGTGTCCACAAGTACAACACAATGATACGGCAGTCTTTTTGTAGGAGGAGGAAGAAGAAGAAGCAGAAGAGTACGAGGAAATACTCGTAGAAATGAAAAGAAAGAGAGAAAAAAAATAGTGCGCACTACTTCGCCATCTGGTTAAGAAATACGAGGCGCGTGCTCGATGCTAAACGGCTTCGCTTCATCATTGCTTGTTATATCACTTTAAACTCGGGCCTCGTACCGAACACTCCACACGCGCTCCTTCCAGCTGTCACGATTATAACTGGCTGCTTTTATACTTACATACTGTACCTACTTGCTGCAAATCTAATCCTTTGAACTTCGCACCGTATTTTATCATGATATTTAACAGTAAAATGAGACGAGAATGTAACAGGGGAACAGGAAAAGAATAAGAAAAAACAGAAATACAAACGTACACCACTACTACCATCAGCTTTCTATGACTCGTAGCACATACGTGGTTCTCGTTCGTACTTACATTTACTTCAGCGCATGGAGAGAAAAAAATTCATACAGTATCATCATCATTCTGTTGGTCTATTTTTAATGAGATATAAAGGCTGAGATTAAGAGGCAGTTAATGATACTAACCAGCAGTATCGCGTTCGATGGTTTATCACGAAGCGTTCAAATGCTTCGAGCTACGTATGTACAGTGCAGTGCAATGTACACGTGAAGTAGGTATCTACTTTACCTTTACTTTCTTGCTTCTTTTTTTTTTTTTTTTCTTCTTTTTTTTATTTTTTATACTCGCGCGCGAATAAAAAATTTCATTAGTCTTATAGTGGACGTGCGAGAGCGCGCGCGCGCTGGGTCAAATTCGTGAACGATGAACGAGATTTTTTTCTCTCGTAGGTGACGGATATAAACAGATCATTTGCTTCGCACATATCATACGACTCGTATTATATGCTAAGAAGAACGTGTGTACGATGTTACGATGGAAATAATGTAGGTACCTCGTATAGGAAGGAAAGCGTGCTGTTGATAGTGTAAATATCTTGATAAAGTGTGTGTATTCTTAAAAATTTTTATCGAAAAGCGCCTAACCTAAACGCTGCACTGACAGAATCGTTCGTTAAAAAATCAGCAAATGATAATTATGAAAACTAAACCTCCATTCTCAAATCTTGAGCCAAAGTCCACATTGAATCATCTTTGACTGTACAAGGCTGCACCTCTTTTCTGAACAAACATCATCCAATTTTCCGATAATTGTAGCTATAAAATTCGTCTAGGGGAAGGGGAGGGAGTAAAAAACAATAGCGATGCTGTAGGTAAACAATTTAAAATTTGAAAAATTAAAAACAGAAAGAAAAAGTTGCTACACGTATATATTCATGACTCATCACGAAATAAAATTAAATGTTTCCAGATCATTTTCATGCAACTATAATCGCGCCGCACTCACCGTCGTATAACGAAAGGAGCGAGAGGCTCTAGGGGTGAGGGATGTTCAACCGTAACCTCCCCCTCGTGGGTAGACCATTGCTATAATTGAATTTTTCTCAAATATTCATGACAATATCGAGGAGGCAGCTTTTGGATTAAATATCATCTATGTTTCTAACCTGAGGAAAAGAGTAGAAAGTGAAGTGCACGCATTTTTCAACGCTCTGCACGTATGCCTACTTTGCCCCCAAAACAGGTAATGTAAATTTCACGCGGTTTGCAAAACTTCTTATGTGCAATATTTAGTGCCAGGAATTCTTCCTATGTGCATTTACCGCACCTAATAACGCCGTATTTTGAAGAATTCTGAAACATTTTTGCTATACCACTGCATCAAAGAAGCCTTTCCAAATTCAATGAGACGTTTCCATAATATGCGTATTTTGGGCTTCCTCCACAAAATTATCAGTTTTTTGCTTCTCCTTCAAAATTTCATTTTTGCCACGTAGGAGGTTTAATTTGATCCAACGACGATATGCTATAAGTTTAAATAATAATATACCGAATCCAAAATGTATAAAAAATAAAATTTGGTATAGGAGGAACATTTTTACTCTTTTTTCGTTGTCCTCTTACTTTTAATTATGAATCAATTTTCGACCTTTCTAACTTTTGGTGTATTTTCTGCATATTTTTAGAATACTAATACTCTTTACTTTTTGTAATTTTCCTAATAATTTGATCAAACCAAATAATACAGGCAGCATGGAATAACTAGTAATACAAACTCCTGATTTTGTTCTTGTGAAAGAATGAGTTTTAACCCGACAAAGTTTATTAAATTTAATTTAAAGGCTGCATAAAAAAAGAAAAAGAAAGAAAAACATTTTTTTTTTTCCATACTCGAAAGCTTGTGGGAGACGGAAGTGGATTAGCTATAAGGAGTGTAATGGCATTTGGTTGTAGTCAACTGGCAACCCTGGTTTTACCCACTCCTGCGACTAAAACGATGAGTTGAAATCCGTGACCACACCGTGACCAAAATAGCTAGTTTATCTATTGAAAATGATCGATTAATCGCCTGTTTCATCACTAAGGATGAAAAAAAAATTATTATCATTACTTTCAATGTCACCTTCTGAACTGTTTTGTCTATGACTTCTTCATAGCAATGTTGATGAGAGAAGCTCTGATATCCTGTGCTTATTAAAAATTGATCTATCCATTTTTATATCACAACCTCCAGTTTGTGAATGAATATACGTACGAGTATGATTGAAAATGTTATCAAATTTCTAGACATATACAGTATACCTGTTTTGAAAAGAAAGTGTTAGGTATCCTCATTTTTCCAATAGATATGCACTAGAGGCGAATTGAATTTCCAATGCTCGCCATCCGTGATTGTCGACATTTATACTTCTTACATCTTTAACCGTAGGTAATTTATATCGACCACTGATGTTACCCATCAAATGGAAGTATGTAGAAAGATACTTAACCGAGTTAATTAATGATTATTGAATCGAAATACGAATTTACGAGCTCGTTAAACTGTTACTGGTTGAACACTACGCGTGTCTGATATGATTTTTTCCCAAGACATTTGCTACTGTATTACTCGTAACTGCTCGATAAATCGCCAGTAAAAATCTATTCTGCACCGCCTATCTCGTGCGATTCTTGTACAGTCTCAAAGCCCTTGATATTATCCACTGTAGTGCGACGTACGATAAAAACTTTCTCACTATCCAAAGTACACGCACTTCCCTTATCTTTTTTTGAAATAAATTAGTTACCGGTACTTTTTTCTGCGCGGTAGGCTGTGAGCATCTCCGAATTTCTTTGAAATCAAGTATTTTTTATGATGAGATTTTCAAGTTTGAACTCTTCATATAGCCTAGTTCATTTTCAGGATTACGCCAAATTTTACGTAAATTTTAATCAGAATTTTCCAGATCCTTTCTCTACTTGTGAATGAATTATGTATTTCAAGTAGGTATTATAAAAGTAAACCTCCCCATATTTCTGGCAGTGTTAAAGTAAAAAAAAAAAAATTAAGGAAAAGATAACGCAAATTATTTAATTCAACAGAATCGTTGGCAAATAGGCTATTGCGATATTTTACAAAAGCGAGTACTGCGGTAGGAAATTAAAATCAGAAAGACTGAATCCGTTTTACGTTGATCAGAAAGATTTATGGAGATAAATTGGTCACAATTGATTCGAAAACTCTTTTACCACAATAGAGATCAACAAGTTAGGTAGCCTATCTTCCGATTGCTTCAAAATCAACTTGATAAATACCTATGAAATAAGTTTTTCGTTCAGAAATATTTCTGAAAACTCTGTTTACGTAGCTTTTAGGGAAAAACAAGAGATATTTTTCTTATTAGGTACCATGTATATATTTCATATTGATTTATATTTTTGCGTGAGTTTCTAAAATTATTTCAAATGTTATGTGCTTCGCAATCTGAAGTTATGAGCTGAAATAATAATAGATTTAATGCGCTATAGGTATCCGAATTCTCGTTGCTGCCGACGCGTTCGATTGGATTTGAAAGAATAATAGGAAAAATACTCGATAAACTTGATTATTATCCATAATTCTATAGGTAGCCTGTATTTGCAGCAACTATTACCTCTTCACCTTCACCTCCCTTAATTTATAAACGTTGAGAGTGGACCGCGCACTGATCGAGAAAAAAAAACAGATACCTAAAGAGAGATAGAAGTACAATTCGCGCGCTTATCCAGTGTCGTAAGACCGTTTTGTTGCAAGTGGAACTAAATGACATCCGAATACCGAGGCAATTTCGTTATTTTAGTTCATTAACGCCACACACACACACACACACACACACCGCTTTTACGAGAATTGCCTATTACTAAAAACCAGAAGAAGAGAATGCGCGACTGTAAAGAATATAAAAAAAAAAAAAAAAGGCGAACGAGGAACGAATCTACAAACAATCGGAGGACATGTGACCCGGTCTTTTTAAAGCACGCGTGTTTCTTCAAGACACAGGATATGAGTGGCAAAAGAAAATTAAAAAACGCTATACCTATACGGTATACCAATACATGTAGGTACGAAAGATCACGCTTATATTTAACTCGAGACTGAAATATTCAGGCTCGTATTGACAACATGAAAGTTGGGAGCGCGAACATGAACGCGAATGTATAAGAAATGACCGCGCTACTACAAGAGTAACACATCTTGACCATTCATCTGTGTCCGTAATAGGTCACACCGTAAACGCTTATTTTAGCCGCGCTGTTCGTGTCAATGATCTATAATAGCTAGCCGTACAAATTTTATTATAATGCTACAGTTGACGCAGACTGCCAACCGACATAATTTTTATGCGCTACGTACTCGTACATCGAGTAGGTCGAATAGACGATCTACCAGTAACAGGGTATTAATTTACCTGAAAAAAAAAAAATAAAAAAATAATAGTAATAAATATAAATGAATAAAAAGAAACCTAATTGACGCACATTTTGGCTGTTTTCCCTGTAGGCCTTCTTTACCGAAGAGAATTGCCCACATTAAAAGCCAGTCGGTATTGCGCGCCCGTACCCGGCCGAAATAGTCGCACTGCTCGTAAAGTTAAACACCGATACGAGAAACGCGATAAGGTAGATTAACTGTGCAGTCTGCAGTGCAGTGCAGTGTGTGTATGAATTCAAACTCTTCGAAATACTGTACACATATAACAAACTCGTAAAGTTAAAGGAAATCCAAAAAATCTTCACTTGTGTTCACTCGAGTCGATGATGGTAAGGTGGATATACGAAGAGTAAAATAGCTGTCGACCGCCTAAATATTTTTAAAGGCGCGTTTTTGTCTCAAACAACATAATCAATCAATTTGTACAGCGTCTAAAATACAGTCATAAACAATCATTTAAGGCAATTCCTCCGCTTAAACTCGAATACAGAACAAATCTCGACTCTTTGGCTGACCTCTCCGTTTGAAGCTTACCAACTCTTCTCTCTTTGGAAACTGGCAAATACTCGTATTTCCTCAATCTTCAAGAATCAGATCCTGAATATTCTCAACTTCTCAATCTATCGCTTCTTAAACAATTTCCAAAAATCTCAAACAGAAGCTTATTTCGTTCTGGACTTGACCTTCTCATGGAGTACAACAATGAGAATAATTTATCAACACGAGGTGAAGGAAACTTTCGCGGGTAAAAACCAATATGAGCAATACTGTTTTGAAAAAAATACCCGAATAATACCAGCGAATTTTATTGTATTCACGCGTCATCCTGAAAAATTGAAAAAAAAAAAACAAAATCTTTCCGTACCTATAATATTTTTATTTTACGACTCGTTTCTGACGACCTGTGTCCTTCTTCAGGTATGCACATACTATTTATGATTAAACACTATAGGTGTTGGTAAGAAATAAACAGTCCGTTTCATTGAACATGTATCGTTTCGGAGAAATGCAAAATTTCTTATCGGATATATCAAAACATATAGGGTGCGCCAAAAAGATGTTAACAGTCAACCGGGGAACTCCACGACATTGTCGCGGAGTCCTCCCAGAGTTTTTCGTTCAACTGTTAACATCTTTTTGGCGCACCCTTTATACAGTAACCAATGTTGAACTTCGGTTCAAAAGTTTGTGGTGTGGTATATTCATTCTTGAAATCATAAGTAAGAATTGTATTTCTAGCCTGGAGAAGGAACTTTTTCTTTACAAGAAAATGTTAAAAATACTTCAGAGTACGTAAAGTCCTAATGCGGATATACGAGGAGGAAGAAAGTGAAAATTTCCTTCGAGGTGGAAATTACTTGGTGTGAAGTTGCCTACCGAAGCATTGTCTCAGGACAGCTTTTAACTATTTTTTTCAATCGGTTTGGAGAACGAGTGCATGAATATAAGATTATCAGGTGAGCGTTTTCTTCTTTTTACTTTAATTATGATACCAAATTTTATTTACAAAGTATTATCGATACATTTCGACTAAAAATAATTCTAATTCAATATTTTCGAAAAAAAAAAGTCATGTGTTGTGGACAAAGTTGATTGAATTGACATAAAATGAACTTCGGGTCACCGGAGCGACTGCGCGCGTCTGTAGTCAGACTGCATGGGCGCACATAGTGTAGATGCGCCAGCGTCGACACTTCCTTCGATGTAATTCTTCTCAGAAATGAAAAATTGCTCCGATTTTTTATTGAAAATCAATTCATCTTGTGGAAAATTTTACGCTCCTTCAATTTGGTTCTTTGTGTTTTTTGTTTCTTTTTTCGAAGTCGCTTCATTTTAGATACTTAGTTTGAAGAAAACTTGAAAATCTTCATGCTGCACGCACAAGGTGTTGAGGATATTATTTTGGGACTTCCTTCGCTTATCAGTTTTCTTCAGCCGACGCTGACGCACCTAGAACGGGCTCAGCTCAAATAGAAATTGCTTATTTTGCTCCATAGAGCCAGAATGCAGCCCGAGTCCATCCCTTCCTTTTGTTCTCGTGTGGAAAGTATACAACTTTATTGCATAGTATGATTCTTGGGGAGATAATGTAATTAAAATGAGATTCGAGTTACACGGTATAGATACCCATTCATTGAATAATTTATTCGAATATCATCGGACACACATTGGACTACTTCTCACTTTTATAGGCACGCATTATTAGAAGTATGTCGCGAGGAAAATGGTCACTCAGTAGTTTAAATCTAAGTACGTATCATCTAAAGAATTTTGAAAATTTTATCTAAGCCTCGTCGTTGCGCAAAGGAATATTGACGATCTTAATTACTTCTTGAAGAAAATATGTCTACTACAATTATACACGCGTCTCGTAAAAAGATTCTACTGATGGAAGATTGATGATCTCGATTTTTAGCTCATGTCATCTCTAAGAATTTCGTACTTGAATGACCGATAGCGCTGTGATATGTGACAACAAATTTTAACGACGTAGATAGCTAAGCCAGCAATTTCAGGGAAATGTACAGACTTTCCAGATTGTCATAGAACCATACGGTAAAAACAAAGCGTAAAATATAGATACATCAATCGCAACGAATGAAAATTGATAAAAACTGATGAGCAATTTTCTCGTGAAATATTTTTTGGTTCCTTTATCCAGCATACTTTTTTCAGGGAAAACAATATTTTCCAGGTTTCTATCTTGATGTATATATACCGTATACTATGACGATAACTCGAAAGTTGATAACTTCCACTCTTTATATAAACTTGATCAAAAATTTTTATTTGTCTGGGTCCAATTTTGCTATCTCCTCGTACGCGAGAGGTCTTACATATAAGCCTCACTGGAACAAATGCAGAAATGTATGTGCGTTTTTTCATTGTTTTATAGTCCTCTCCTCTTCCTTAATTTACTACCCCTGTGAACTGTCCGCACCCACAAATTAATGGAAATATTCCCTAGTACTATAATTCTAGTCTAGGACTCGAAATTCAAAATATCATCAAATCTTCAAGTCACAAGATATCGAATGGTGATTATTGCTACCAAATTATCAATATATTCTTATTATTGTTTATAGCCTTCGTGATACCTTTATACATCTAGCTTGAGTATTATTCAATCATAATATTGTTATAGACGTAAAAGGACTGGAGTAGAGAGGGGGGAGTCCTCGAAAGCAACACAAACTTTAGAAGAATTTTAGTGTTCAAAGCCTATCGAAGCAGTTACCGAATCAAATGATCGAGTATACGTCTGAAAAGCCCTAACATAACCATAAGCACAGACTAGATCGACACTGCAAGGAGTACACACGACTCTGACCTCGGTCCTACCCGCTACAATAGGATCATGCTAGCTCAGTCGGTAGAACATGGATACTTCCCATCAGGGCCGAAAGATAATCTGGGGGTATGGTACTAGTTCACTAAAATTCACTTTTAGAGATCACCCAGGCTATGGGACACGTCGAAACGAGAGGAGGCTAGCGTCGTCGTTAATGTAAGCTCTACAATCTTACCAGACTCAAAAGAAGGAGTCTGTCATATCAATATTTGTCCGGAGCTGAAACTAAGAAAAGTTGTAAACAACAATTGAATAAAATTCAATCAAAAATGAGGGGAAGGAAGAGACGAAAACAATAATTTCGAGGGTAAGCTGAAATAAAATTTAGAAAATAGGCCGAAAGAAATCTTTGTAGGAAGAAAAAAGGGGGAAAACTATTTGACGTACGGAAAGTCTTCTTCAATGTCTGCATCAAATTTAGAGTCTGGTTGCTATCAACATCTAACTTCGAAAAATATGCTATTCGGTAGAAAGAAGCGAATTCGACAAAAGTTCATATTTACGGTACACATTTTAATGTCGATTGTCGAAACAGATTCTTCATCTTGATGCTTCTTTTTATCGAAGATGGTGAAGCTCGATGACTGGTACATAAATTACCTCTCAGGTAAAAACAACCACGAAATAACTGAGAGGGTTGGGGCTCGCGAAATTTAAAGTTATGATTGGTGCCACTCGAATCGGTTTAAATACTGCGTGACGACCACGCGTCGACACACAGTTTTTGACGAAACATTCCAAGAGGGCTTAAACGTAAGCAATTCGGAAAAATTTCCCACCGTCGGAACTTCAGAAAAATTATAACTTTCATTATCGAAACTCAATCTCCACGATGTAATTAATAAAAAAGCTAGAGAAGACTCTTCCTTTTTTCAAACTCGATTCACAAGTGCGCTGACTTCATCATTGCAGAGGATAACCAGAGCCAATTTCAAGAAACGGTGAATGGCATGTGATCAGCGACGGAAACACATCTAGAATGGTAAATTTTGTTCATACGTTTTCTATTTTTTGTATAAAAGAGTACAGTGTGCAGGGCAGGATCAAGAGGTTTCACGACGGCTCTTTCTCTCTCTTTTTTTTATGCGTGGTAAAGGCCCAATTTTCGCAAAGCCCGGAGCCATGCCCCCCCCCCCCCCTTCATCATAATCCGGCTCTGTCAGTTGGGAATGAGTTGGTTCCATTAGAAGAACTTGTCAGGTGAGCAAAACAAAAGGGTCCTCTACTTCGTCTTGAAGTCTATCCTAGTTCTTCGAGAAGTGTCGTCTGTTGAACTTTTCATAATTCGTATACATTTTTTGGGGTGAGTAAAATTTGAGCTATTGACTGCTTTGAAAAGTAATCCTTAGTTCCTTATGCTTTAAGCTATCATCAGTGCCAAATGAGACGGATACGAATAATGATGTATACTTAAGGCGAAACTTCATTGTCATGTATATGTATGTGTACTGTATATTATAAATGGTATACATAATATCATTTGTATACTTGAGTATGATGCCATTACAAGTTCGAATACGGTCGGGTATCGATAAATACATTTATGGCCGGTTTGCGCGTCAAAATTTTTCCCTTAAAAAATTTTCTCGCTAATTACATACCGCGAAATGTAAGACTTCCTCGAGTGAAACGAAGCGAAACATTTTTGACGCGACACGACGCGTTCGCACGTCATCATCATGCGTCAGCTCGAAATCGTCCCGCGAGAGAGTAATTACCTTCTTCGAATCACGTTAAAAATATGTATTTGTATACAGATTAAAAATTCGCCAAGGTAACAATTACTACCTCCTTATCTGCTGAAACTGTATATGCTAAGATTATTTTGAGAGCAATTAAAGCGATCGTCGCGTCGCGTCGCGTCGTTTCTGTTCAATAAAAATGGACGATGCCGCCGTACGCAAATATCGTAGGCTACGTTCCGCGACGCCGGCGACAATATTCCAGAAAAACATTCTGTTGTTTACGCGTACGATGACAAAAAGGGCAGCGATTGTTTCGAATGGCAAAATATTATTCATAGAGGCGATCGTGTCAATGACCAAATAACACGCGGCAACTTGCCGTGAGAACATTATTTATTGATGACTTCCTTCAGAACAATGGTCGTCCTGCGATTGCCTCGCCGTCTCAGCTACTTATAGTCCGCGGTTGAACAGAGGCCCAGCAATCGCCTTCTGCGGGCGGCTGTAATTTGCCGGTTAAAGCGTATCATTTTCGCCGCCGCGCCATTACGAAACGGGGGCTAACTGCTGCAGCAGCGGCTCTCGTCTGCTGTGCTACGATAGCGCGCACTTACGTAACTAGGACGCCTAAACAAGCGTTTAACGTTTATAAAAATCTGACTACTGTATTCCCAAATACCTGCTGGACAATATACGTGTTCTAGCCGTCAAATTTTTTACGTTTACTTTTTTTTTTTTTTTGTTTTTTTTTTTTTTTCTCTGTTGTTGTTCTCACTTCGTCTGTCACATGCCATCAGCCTGTTATGTAAATCGAAAAACATCGTATAGTATAACTTGTAGCATGGTATACCTGCCTAGATACGAGTTATTCCGTATAGTGAGGCATTTCGTTCTATGAAATTTTTCTTTTACGCATCGCGTCCAAACTTCTTTTATCTGCAGTGCGTCGCTTCGTTTCACTTTTCTTCCGTATACTCTTCTCTTTAATAAAATGTTTCATTTTCTAAATCTTCGACAGATTCACGATTCGTGTGCTCAGCTGAGTTCACGGTTGCACAATAAAAGAACGTCTAGTTGGAAGAAAAGATGTTTTAGTCCATTGAATGAGTCTTGATCGGCTAAGACAATGATAAAGATCGCAGTTTTACCAAAAATCGAAATTTCCAACATCCTCCTCGTGATCTGGACAACATTAAATGCTTCGTATTTAGAATTCCTTCCCAAAATTCTTCCGCGAGTTCCCTTCCTTTTATATTTGAACTCACTGATCGGAATTTTTCCGAAAACGAAAGCTCAAAGAAGGTCGAAACTCTCGGCTCTTTTGGAACTACACAATTAGCTGGAAGGACGATGGTGAACATTTTTTCTATACTATATACTCCGCATATAACTGGTGTAGAATGGTTTTTCTATGACTGCAAGAAAATGGGGGGTGGGGAAGGAACAACTTTTTTCAGCGTTATTTTTACCAAAGAAATTCCAACTTCGCGTCAATGCGAGCGTATAAATGAAGAAATCAAGGTAATAATCGAACTCTTCCTTGTCGCCGTGAAGACGTTTACACGTACTGTACCTACTGCACGCGGTGCAGTATTTGTGTATTTGTGTACGTACACGTACCGATACGACAGTGATACTGTATCTACAATCATGACGCGAGGCGCCACGCCGTATGCAGCAGCAGCAGCGTGAAGCGTAATGATGATTATTCGTTCGTTGTTTGTGAAAAAACAGCGTAAAAAATGGGTTGTAATGAAGGTTACGGTGTCGAGTATACCACAGGATACAAATGTCAGTGGCTGAGGGAGGTCTGGAATTTTAGAAATGTTAGAAGTTGCTTGCGTGTAGGTATCCCGTATTCTACGTTATCGCGTGAACAATAAAATCTAGGCACGATTAATAACAATTTTTCTTCCTTCTTTTCTCCTCCTCTTTTTTCTTATTAATTGTCTAAGAAAAAAATAAAAAGAAATAAAAAAAAAAAATTAAATAAAAAGGACGATGAATGTTCTTCTTCGATTTATTATAATTACAAAATGAAGTGAATCCATCGAGTTGACAGTAGTAAATGCGTCATGAGACATGAGACTCTCTACAAATCAGTAGCGTATATGATTTTCTCATGGGAGGGGGGGGGGGATATTTCCTCAAATTCTTCTCAATTTACGCAAAAAGTATAGACAAAATCACTGCATTGAACAGAAAAAGAAACTGAAAAAGTTGCAATGGGGGAATATATCTCCCCTTCCTCTGACTTACGCCACTGACACTAATGTATAATAGCGAATTTCTTGTGGAGACTCGATGCGGTGAGAATGATGGGAAGAAATTGCAGATAGTCATTCGTACTCAAGATGAGCTCAAAATTCTTTATACACGAGCAATTTACCTTTCTTGTAAACAACAATGATTCAGAAGAAGAGCAATGCAGAATGTACTGACCTGGTGAAAAATAATGCGGAAATCGTCAGCGTACTGAACGGTCTGGAACCAGATGACGTGAGTGCTGGTGTAGAGAAGGGGTACGTACATTTGGGAAATCTGGCGCAGTTGCTGCTACCAGGATCAACTGTACTCACACCATCCTGATGGTAATGAATAATTTCTCGCTAACTAGATGACCTTTGTCAATTGTTCAAGAAAAACTATATCAAATGTAGTCCTTCAAATATGTTTTGATACATAAGCAGAAAAAGCCTTTTCGTTTTAAAATTTTTTTTTAAATGCATCCTTGCAAGAACAAATTCAATTTTATTTTTACGCTATCAATTCACATCTTTGGAGACGTGTCTTGATTCGACGGAACTTATTATATAGTTTTTTTAAGAATTTCAGATACTGTTTAAATTTATTACATTATTCACACATACGAACAATCAGAACCAGCGTCGTATCTCCTTTGGGGAAAGCGAAGTTTCAATACTATAGAACAGCCGCGTACATTAAGCACTATATGAGAAGAACATCTTGTTGCAGCAGAGGCTACAATGAGACCATTGACAAACAAGATGATATAAGCTCAAGATCAAAGGTGTTTTTTTTTTTGGTGACAAGTTTTCGGGAAAATAAAAGTACTCAACCTTGAAGCGTGAATAAGATAGAAAATGCTCGCTTCCTCACAATCTAAGATCTAGTGAGCGTCAATGAGACTGACAATATTCAAGAGATATCCTTGATATGTATTAACTCATTCTTAACCTCTTTCTTTCTTTTCAAGAAAATGAAAGGTGGACTTTAAATTGTTTTAAACGAAACAAGAAGCTCAGAACAACTTTATCTCCAACTCGCGATAGTAATCGTCTACAATAATAATTCCCTTAGTATCTGGGATTACTTTGTACACCAGTCCCCTCGAACAGGTTTTATTTTTGTTTTTTTGACAATAATTGTATTGAGACGACAAATTCATATTTTTATTGAAGAGCGGCAAACATTAAAAAATCTGCGTAAAAGTTGATACCCTGAACATTTATAGGTACCAAACTGAAATAATTTTAAAGATGGGAAGCCCTCGAAATTTTTTTATAAAAGCTGGTGCAGGCAATTTTTGAGGTACCATCCCCCTATGTAAGATGAGGATGAGCAATGATGGCGCTCTTGAGGTCAATTTTATTCATTTTGATTGCAGTGAACACTAATATTTTATTACTTTTAAGATCCGACCGCGAGAAATGCACCAAATTTCAAATTGAAATTATCCCGAAAATTCCGATTTTTGGGAAAAATGTACAACAAATGCGGTTTTTCGTCTTTAGATCAAATACATTGATCAGGATCAAATTTTCAATGCAATATTCAAATATGTAGTACAGATAAATGTGTATTTGAGCTTCGTACGTGTCAAGAAATGCTTATTCCTAATTTTAAGGATTTTTCATATTTTTTACCGTTTTTTTGAATATTTTGGTATCTGTAAGGGGTGGGAGGAGTTTTAAAGTATGAAGAACAGCAGATATGGTGAGAGATTTCTCTGAATGAACTCAAACGTGATTGAGCTCCCCGCCTCCCTTCAATAAATATTTTGTTGAATCAATTGTTTCTTAATGTATAATTCGATGTATGTACCTTCATTATTAAGGTAGATTTCAACACATTCAGCGAAGTTTTCAACACGATCACCTAATGCCATATTGTAGCAAAATTTCGTTGACCATTCTTTAGGGGCCGATCCAGGAAACATTTTGAGGGGAGAATTTGAATTTGATCAGTATTTTTTGTCACATCATTAAAATTGTATTTAAAAAGAAAAAAAAACGAACGGAACCTGTTCGAGAGGACTGGAGCAAAAATTAATACCAGGTATTAGTTCAGTGTTTTTAGAAATTTTTTATTCACTAAAACATGGAATTATAAATGAAATTGCGAGTTTTGAATTTTCGAATATAAAAACTCGTGCGGAGCTTTTCCAAGGGAACTATAGGGTTGAAAATGATATAAAAAATAGATTCACCGTGTTCACAAGTGTTGATTATCTCCAATCCAACCTTCTACGTTCCATTTTGCGTATATTTTTTGCAAAAAAAAAATTCGACTTGGAGTTTTAAGGTCACCGTAGGTGGGGGGAGGACCTCCAATAAAGTTTCTCGCGGCGATTTTCGAATTTTCGGTATGTAATATCGTGCAAATTTTTACACTGGTTTACTAGAACTGAAATATTTTTACGCCAACAGTCATTTTTAAACGTGAGGGAAAATCTCAGCGTAATTCGTATCGTAACTGCAATTTATCTACCTACCTAATTTTCTTCTTAACTTGCCACGTCGTTTCCCAGTAGGAAAACCTTAAATTACATCAATTAAGAATGAAGAAAAAAAGAATATAAAAAACACGGGCGAGAGACGTTACTAACGTAAGACTAATAATAAGGAAGTGTTAGATTCGCTTCAATTAGTATAAATGCATCAAATTTTCTTTCTCAACATTTGCTCCAAAACTGTCCAACGTCTTTATTTTTCCTCATTCTTTGGTTCTTCTGTTCACCATAGGCCATGGATTTTCATTCTATACCTACGTCTTCGATCACGTTTCAATGTGATATAATGCTGGAAATATCGAATGCGCGACGTTTAACCAAATTAAGCCGTGAAAACTATCGGTTTCGGATGGTCGCTATTACACTTGCCACACAAATACTAGTTGTGCTAAAAGACAGGCCGACTGTGTAATGCGTTATCTTTCTTTTGTATATATATATTTTTTTTTTTTTTTTTTTTATTCTTCTCTTCTTCGCCTATTCGAACGTTTTTTCGATAAAACATCCGAACTATCGCCGCATTGTTTTTCTTTCTTCGCAATAAAGGGAAAGTGATGATGATAACATGACTAGTGTACAATTTGTTTCTTTATTTCTTTTTGGCCTATTATCTAACCATATTAAGACTGGACGTATCTTTACGTCAGACTACTTCACAAAAAAGGTGTTATTATTCAGTTTTACGCGAGTAAATCCTGAACACAGACACAGTAGGTACTTTTTTTTCTATCTTGCTTTGTGTTGTACCACGAACCTATCCACCTATATAAAGATTACCAAGAAATGAACTATGGAACTCAATGAATTGGTTTGGAAAGTCACTCATTTTTTGCTAGATCTGTAATGCACACTCATATAATTATACGATCTTCCACAATGTTGGTCAACTCTTTGTGCAATATTATGCGTCATTAAAAGGTTGCCATAGAGAACTCACTTTGATGTACTGTATTCAATAAAAAGTAATTCAGTCAAAGAAAAAGTCTCATTTTTCCACTTTTTAGTACCCTTCTTACACATTTGTATTTTTAATAAAGGAACTCTGTACTCGCGATTCAACCTATAAAATTCCAATTGGAACTCATCCTGAGCATGATAAGAAGTAAGTAGAGCGAGTACAGGTTGACATCACTTCCTCCATCACAGCTTTTCATGACCACGAAAAAATCTTGAAGGACTCTACCGTACCTGCAGTCAAATTAAGCTCTTGATCGTTCGGGAGGATTCAATTTGTGCTTCCTTCTGTCTCCTTATTGATTCTTTTTTCTTTTTAGTAAATTGAAGAAACAATACAGAATTACTCGTACCTAGATAAGAAAATTAACGAAGAATTATTCTTTTATCATACATCTTCCTTAGGCGTACTTTTCATATCAATTATCCTTGTTCTTTTCTGTACTTCAGTGTAGCCTATTGGATGTTCCTCTGCATGTGGATAGTACACTTAGGTCAAGTGTAATGAGAATTTACTCACTACTCAACACTTCTCAACTTTTTTCAAGAGTTCTTGTTGAAATACTTATCCATACTTCGGACAATTTGAAATTCAGTTGACCTTGGTTTCCATTCATTCCCGCATTACGCTCGCGTCGCATGGCGGAAATACGCATGCTTCCAACTCTGTCTAGGCCAGTCTTTATTTCCATTCCTAAAACAAGGTGATAGCACTAGTTCAGATTATGGGTCTTCATAAATATGCCCTCTAAATCAAGTCCAAAATTGAGAACATGTAATCAAGTTGCTACGGATTCTCAAGACGAGAAGAAACATCAACGGATTCCCTGACAAAAGTATATATTTGAGAATTAAGAACAAGAAATTTGTTCTATACTATAGTAGAATCTCCTAAAACGGTCGCATATCACCCTTAAATAACGGGATCAATTTCGTTGATAAACACTTCTGAACATATCAAATTTATGATGGAAGCCGCACAGATAATATTAGAGAATTGCAAACTAGTTCTATTCTTGAATCAACTACCTAACTAAAGAGATTCCGTAAGCGCCCGCGTGATTACTAATAAACAGGCCTGAGATGGAGCCCTGGCTCGGCCAGACTGGGCCATCTAAATGTAGGCCAGGGCAAAAACTTCTGCCCATTCTCAGGCCTGCTGATGAAAATAGGAAACTAGAGTTCACACATCCGACAAACGGTCAATGACTGAGAATGTATTGCTAAAAAGTTGATAATTTTTGAATTTTCATTTTATTTCTATACTTTCTGCTGGTCGAATTCAACATCATAATATTCGAAAGTAAGCTATTTATGTAGAAGGAGTAAGTCGGTAACTACCTACCGATATACTTGCGAGTGCGCGTAGTTGAATCGTAGATGCTCCAATGTGCCGTTGTACTAAAATTACTAACTACATAGCTATAAAACACACAGGTTTATACGAAGTGTTGAATCGAAAATACAAATTCATACGAAGCACTTCGGATAAAAGAGCGAGAAACAGGGGCAGCAAATGAGGAGCCGCCTCTATTCTTTCCGCAAACACAAACAGGGAGGTAAATTTTTGGAATCTTCGATTTTGACTGAAGCTGATGGCACGAGGCCGACTTGTTCGTTCTACAAGAGTAATGCGAATAAAGGGAGAGTGGGAGCAGATTGTTTCCGTCGAGGAGAAAAACGACGAACGAGTACGGTTGATCCAGCGATTGTAAGAAAGAAACAATGCCTTTCAGTGCCTACAGATAACACATCCGTATCCTGTCACTAATGTCCTGTTTTTGCTCGTACAGTCGTCCAAATTAATGACAATAGAGCCACATCTACCGATTGTTTCTTAGTACCGATTGCCTCACAGACAAACATGAAAATAAGTCCAGACTGCAAGGCATGCCAAACTATATTTTCATTTTTTTCTTAGAGCATAGTTGTTTTCCCATAAACATAAATTTTCTTTTCATGTATTAATTTCTCACAATACCTTCAAATAACGCCATCCTTATAACATTTTAGTCTATCAGCACAATTTCTCCTTCTCGTATCCGTATACTGCATATAAACTTTTTAAGAACGCGTTTCGCTCGTGAAATCGAGCGGAAAATATTTCTTACTGCTTGAGTTTTCAATGGATCTTTCTAACTTTTTAATATGTTCTTCAGAAAGGTTCAAATAAAGGCGGTATGGGAGCAGAATTTTAAAATTATATTTCATAAGTTTTTTATTTCACTTCAAAATCATCAAAAATTCGACTATTTTCGAATGTTGAAAATTTTTCTTGAAGCAAAAATTCAGATTTCTGCATCTACATCGCTTCGTGTTGAACGTTTCTGTACAACATTTCTGAAGATCAAAACAATTCGTTGAAAAATGGAGCTTTGAGAAATTTTTTCCAAAGTCTTGTAAAATCATTCCTCAAAAGGACTACCCACGCACGCACGCTCGACTAGCGTCGCGTAGTGACCGCTGGTATGCCGGCTCGCAGGGTATTTGGGGATGTATATGCAACTTATCGTACACCTTTCTGGAATTCGCCAACGGGCGAAGCACACCCTTAACGAACAAAAATTGAATGAGGATCGAAAAACGATCGTACATTCTCTTACGAGGACGAACCAGAAGGCGAGACTTCGTATCCAGAACTCATGATCATTAAATGCGTAATGGTCTTCAGCCGCAGTTTTTCTTCCATACGAAAATTTCAATTCTTTTATTCTTTAAAATCTCTTTCATTCCCCCCTCCCCCTCCCATTTCGCGATTCAACACAAAAAATATAAATCGTATTTTTTGTTCAAGACTTAATTCCGTTATTATTTTCATATACGTACTTCCCATTGTTTTTATGAAAAATTTCTCTGGTCAAGCCTGCTGGTAAGCAGATTACCAAAAAGAAATTTGACCTGCCGATACATTTGAGTAGTGTCCCGTCTTTCCATCTATGCTATTTTTCTTCTATTCTGACCTACATCGTCAGAATTTTTCATGACTCTTTATTTTTATTTTTTCCTTTTGCTCGGCAATCATGAGATGGCAAAGTCACTTGAGAAGAGTTTAGTTAACCTAATCTTCCTCCATTACTAATGTGTACGCGGACAATCTATACGCATTTTTTCTTTTTCTTAGAGCTCAACATCTCGATAGTAGTACGAGAGAGTGCTTGCCTTCTCCCGGCTAAGAAAGAGCTGTACGCAATCTTCGAATCGGTTCTCCAATAACCGCCAAACTGATCTATCGCTTTCTATCTCGACCACATAAATTAAAATGATGATTCCGTAAAATGTAGTCTACTTATGGAAGCAATTAAAAGAATTCATTGCGCCGGGTATATATCGGGGAACAATGGAATGCGGTACACGGTACAGATAACAAAGACAGAATGGATTAAACTCTCTTAAACGAACGTATTGCGGGATGACCGCCGCCTGAGTGTTTTGCCTTAATTATCGTTGCAGGCCAGAGTGCAGTTCCATTACACCTAGTTATCCGCTGCGACCATTGTTATTATCAGAGACAGTACATGCCAGCAGTATGCATGCACGGCTCGGTGTAACTAAAGTGACTCGTACACGTGACTTGCTTACAATGGTTCATTGTGGAAATAGTTCAAGACTTCTCGGCTTCTATACCACAGTAATATCGAATGCGCGATTACGCTTGCTCGCTCGGCGGCAGCACGCCTTTCCTCAATGCAAAACTGAGGCACCAAAATGTGAGCTAAGAAAAAAAAAAAAAAAAAGAAAAAGAGAGAACAGATCGCCAAACGCTTTAAAAATTGTTTTGAAACAGTACTCCCGATCTATTGGTAGGTAGCCGATTACTGATGTAATAAAATTGTTATGACTTGAATATCGATTCATAATACTGTACTCCCATTTTCATGATTTTGTATATTTTTCCTACTGCAATACGAAGCCGTCAAACGAATTCAAAGTGAATGAAAAGCGAAAGGGAGGACTCCCTCGCCCTCCTCATTCGTGCATCAATCACGTATCGATACGTATCTAATCATGTAGAACTTAGTTTGCGATAGATTCCACGGTAATTTTTTCTTCCACTTTTATCACGCTTTTATGACGCTGAAGTTGATTTGTAGGAGCTTAAAAGAGACTACAACAAATCAATATGGCTTCTAAGGTTATTTGTGCTTTAGAAATACGTTGTGTATACTGCTTGATTCTATTTCTCAGCCACGATTTTTTAGTACCGAAAATGAAAAGTTTCAGCAGTTGCATTTTCAGTGCCATTCGGTATTTTAAAAGAAAAAGTTGAAAGAAAAACACGTACTATTACAGATTCACGACAAGAAATATTCAATTTCTGACCAAAACTGCGTGATTTTTGACCAAAATACACGAATTCTAGGAATACGTAAAACTCATCAATACAAAAATTTTAATAATTTTTCAATTCTGGACTAGATTAAAAACTCCAGTATTTCCTCACCAAAATTACCTAATTTTGGGCGAAATTTACCAATTTTCGTTTAAAATTCCATGATCCTAGACGATATTCTTTTCGGCCTTGTTCGGCTTTTGACTTTGTTTTCGACATTTATCCCATTTTCGTCATTTTTCGGCAGAATAAAATTTATTTCCCAGGCCTCACCACCCCTGAAACAAACTTTTATCTGATTTTTAAGCTTCTCGCCCTTACCATAATGATTCGAAAAATGCCATGGAATCCGGGCTCTGCCCATGACTAATCATAAAAACAAAGAAGAAAGTTCAAAAATACTTGTCTTAGACAAGCAGGTTGCGTAAGAGGAGGAAAAGCAAAATTGGTTGTAGAAAAATATTCTGTTTAGTAAAGTCAAACAATTTACGGATGTTTATTTGTTCATTCCCGAAATTTCAAAAACATTTGAGATGGTGTATGCAGATGGTAGCGCACAATTTCATTTTGGCCTCAAATACTTGTCCGTCAATGATGCACTCTGTATGCCCTGAATCATTGTGCTGTACTCTCTTTTGTAAGCTGCGATATGCTCTCTTTGTATCAAAATGCGAGAAATATTGCCGAAGAATGAGTGTACCTAAGTTACGTTCTTGTTTTCCAATTCAGTCGATTCTCGCATGGATTTATGCTCTCTTCACTCTCTGTTTACTCGGAAGAACGTCGTAGAATGATGAGAGGAAATCTTCTTTTGTCACCTCATGGGAATCGAGCCTAGAGTTTATCATCAACCCCAGTCAAGTGTTATTTGGAGATAATTGAGTGCAGTCTATAAGTCTTCAGAGATTTCCTTCGCAATTTTTCCAAGGGATTTCAATGGATACGAAACCATCGGTAATCTTCCGTACCATTCTAACTGGGTTTAGTAAAGCCAGAAAATGCAGAAAATTTCTCGGGTAAGAGAAAAAAAGGCTCGAGTGGTGGCGCATTTTTTTGAACACGATTACTTGTAGATTGAATTACAAATGATTCACGCGAAAAAAAGCCAAAATAATGGAGTGAATGAATGAGAAAGGATTCTCTTTCGTTAAATGGAATAAATGCTGTACAAATGAGTTAGAAGGAATAATTGGGATTTGTCGTGCTTTTAACTTTTCTATAGATTAGAACACAGCAACGTTCACGAACGACGATGTAATACGATACATAATTTCACAAATCGAAGGGCTAGATCTACCTATGTTTGTTTATTTAACGATTATTTGGTGTTTTCGTTACCTCATATACTTACAATGGACTTTAGCGGAGGTGGGGAAGGATGTTGAATGAATTATCACAGTCGAATGCCTTTCAGCTTGAAACATTTTTGGCTCTAGAAAGACACAGTAACGGAGAAAAGTTGAATTGTGAGAAAAGAAGGTAATACACATATTGCAGATACATTCTCTCGCGATGACGTTTCCGACCTTTGAAAACGCTTTTTAATGGATTGGGTGGTCATGAGGGCAGTAGCGTAATCCAAAAGTTGGGTAAGTATAGGTATTCGCAAGAAAGCGAAGATGACCTTACGCGCATGATAATCCATTCTATCAGTTTCACTTTATTTTGGTATACCACAGCTGTACTTGGTACATATTTCGTGTTAATCGCATTCTCCATAGAATAATAGTACGGTCTACATGTAATGAGTCCGGTCCTGTGTACGGGTAGCCTATAGGTTATCAGCATCCCGTTTTTCTTTTTGGCGAATTTCGACATCTGTGTAAAAGCGTTATAAAATACAGATAGGATCATGATCGAAATCGTCGGCAACATTGACCCGCGTAGACTAATTGCCAGTGACCTGACCCAGCTACTGCGCGCTCACTTACGACAGTACAATGTAATACCTACTTCGTAACAATAGGTAGGTACAATATCTCTTGAAAGTTCAAACGCTCGTTCGTAGTACGAATAGGTCGGCGCGGCGTTACGATAAAGTATTCGCGCTGTAATAATCAGACTTATATTTTAGACGCATTAAGACCAAAATTTTTGCCTATCCAACGATAGGCTATGCAGTTACGAAACGAGAATTCCTTTTTTCCAAACTATACCCAAGTAATCAGTTGTACTGTACTCGTCTACCGCGTACGTATCTGTACTTTACTCGAGTATTATGGCTGTTGGAAGTTGCGATACGGCTGGCTGAGGAGCACTCCTGTGAAGTAACGCGATTGCCGCGCCGTCGTCCTCGCGCGGTTCTATCGTCGTAGCGCGTTCTCGTAATCGTAATTTATTAATAAAGGTAAAAAATTTAAATAATTTTACTCGTGTTCACGTTGAACTTTATTTATTGTATTGGGGCTCGATCAGATAAGAATAACATATGTTACAATTTAAAGAACAGCGTTATATAGGTACTATTGCTATTTCCCTTGTATAAAAAGTGTGTGCGTGCGTATGTGTGCGTATGTATGTGTGTGCACAATAAGATAGAGTGTGGCATTTATACGTGAAACGTATACTATACAGGCTGCAGAGACAACGAGTATTGTACTCGGAATAAGCGTTTCAGACGGAAAACAGAAACTTCATATAGCCGTGCGTTTTACGTTTTCGTCCTACGTTCATCTCATTCGCCTACTATGAAGATTGCACTTTACACACCTGAATATGATACAATTATGCAGAAAGTAATCAATATAATATAGTGAACTGTTATTCCATCCTCTCTGATATTTTTCTACCTACTTTATTAACGCCATAAACAACATTATAATACGTACATAAATTGCTAGCTATCGCGCTCGTATTTCCTCAACTCGCAGGAAAAAAATATGTACATAAATATAATAGATACGATGAAAAAAATAAAAAGAGGGAAAAAGAAAGAAAAAATCGAGGAGAATAAAAAAGAAAGAAAGTAAAAAGTAAAGTAAAATGGGGAGAAAAAAAAAAAAAAAAAAAAAAAAAAACTTCACGCGGTATTTCTCTTTTATACGTGGTGCATATAACTGCGTGTTTCTGCGTGATCTAGATCTCTGCGTGTCGAGTTGAAACCATTCTTTAGCCGATCCGGAAAACTTGTTCTTGAAATTTTTCGCAGATCCGTTCATTTTGCAAATGGACTTTGAAATATTTATATCGGTCCGATATTATTTATGAAGTTGAGGTCAATGCAGGCGATTGTAGAATAATCGAACGAACGGAAAAAACAAAAATGAACTGATTTCCGAGTGTACGTATAACTCACGCGAATAAAAAAACAGCAAATATTCGTGCAAACTAAGAAAAATGATATCGTGAAGATTGATGTTTTAGTCGGACTGCATTGATGAAATACTCTCATTCGTACGTTTTCTCGACAAAAAATTGATACAACTTCAATAGATTTCGATGTACGCGTGTCTACTTCATCATCTGAAACATTGAATGATTATTCAGAGAATGTTCTTTTTTCAAAAAGCTCTGCAATCGTAAATTTCAAGATTGTGATACCATGACCGAAAACAATAGCCCTCATTTCCCTGAATCATTATAATATTGTGCCTATGATCATCATCGAGGGGCTCCAATTTTTTGCTTTGCAGCGAAAGAATTTTTGAATTCAAGTTTTTCTCTCTTTAAATACAAAAAAAAAAAAAAAAAAAAAAAACAGAAAATAGAAAACTTTTTGATGGTTGTCAACATTCTATGGGGGGCTCTTGCCTGGGCATCGGAATAAGTTATAAAAATACTGAAGAATCAGGAACTGATGGAATGAAACTTGAAAAATTTTTGACATTGACTGGTGATCAGTTTACAGGAAATTTTCGTTTTATCGTTGCGTGTTTAAGAGACTTATTTTCGGTGCTGTAAATTTCACTGCGTTCACGAGAACAAATTTTTATTTTATTAATTTTTTTTTTTTTTTTCGTTTCAATAATGAGAAACAAGATTGCAAGTAAAACTAAAGAAATAAGATATCAATCATTTATGCATCCTAAAATCATATATTTGAGATATGAGTATAGCTATCTTTGCATCGTCATACGAGTAAAACACAGTACGGTAGTCATCCGTTCACTCTAATATTATAAACTCGTTGAACTTGCTGCTGGGGTTAAACGAATCCATGCATTAAGAAAGATAAAATAATTATAATATTATAAATTTTTCTGAGTGAAGAAAATTTTCCAACAATGATCTTGATCGCGGATTACTTAACCCTTCCCCGAATATGACGTCACTTGTATTCTCATCATGATAGAAATAAACTGGTTTTCTTTATGTGTCCGCGAAAAATTTTTAACAAGCGAATTAATTACACTTCAAAATACGGTGACGTTTTATGAAACATTATATACGTCGCGTCGCCATCTCCGCTAAACAATATATCTTTATAGGTACGAGTATACGCTCGAAATCTGTATTGTAGAACTTCTACACCGCGCCGCGCCGCTCGCGCGTATGGAAAGCCAAAGAAGTAAAAATTTTAACGAATAAGTATTAAACTTAATCGACATGGAAATAAAAAGTCAAACTCTGACGGCGGATCGGTCTTCGATCTTTTTAAAATGATTTGTCTCATTATTATGATCTCATTAAGGAAAGGGAGTTCTCGTCAATTTATAAAAGTATTATGCATGAGGTGAAAATTCAAAATAAAAACAATTTTAATTGAACTTGAAATCTTGAAAACCTGTTTGTGAAAAGAAAATCCGACCTCGAAATTACAATGTCGTCCACTATTTCAAACATACGTACCCGAATAATTCACCGTGAGTGTATAATGTAGGACACGCAGGCAACGCAACGTGTACTATATCAGTTTCCTCGCCGCTTCATTTTCAATTGCCATGCCATCCTAGATTCCTCATCATGATCGTAGAACAAATTTATAGGGGTTTAATGTCAATTAGGTACGTACCTACTTAACTGTCGCACGAGCTAGTGAACGAATCGTTCTCAGAGATGAACTCGAAGGAACATTCTGAAAGTTCTATTTTTCACTTATTAAAAGGTGTTTTTAAATTATTCTAGAGGGGCGTTTCCACAATGCTGGCCTTTTGAACTGCGCCAGAAAATCTGTTGAATTGAAAGAATTTTGGGAAGTTTAGAACTTTGAAAGGTCAATTTTTCATGATTCGACTAATCGATATTTATTTGTAAAGTCTTTTGGAATACCCCTTCTTTGTGAAATATCGGTACTTGAAATCTAGATTTGTAGAAACTCGAGTACTCGAATATAAAATAACCTAGTATAGTAAACAAAAATGGTAGGCTAAGCTACCATTCCTTTTTTTGCGATTGTTCGTCTAGTCTTGAAAATAATCCACGGCGTTCGAACAAAAATCTTGGACTTATAGGAGGGGGGGGGGGGGGGGAGTGGAATATGGGAAAAAAATTGTTGAAAGAGAAAAAAGTTTTATCATAAGCTAACCATCGATAGAGCAGAGCGAATATTAAGAATTTCATTGCGAATATGTATTTGAAAGGATGCATGGAAGACATGAATTTATTAAGAAAGACAGTAAGTATGAATTTCCAGGAATCCGGTCAAGGGACGGAGGGAGTACCTTATTCATAAATTCCCGACAACTTATAAAATTTGAGCGCTATCATGGTTCGTCGTGTAGTTCTTCATTAAAATCTTCTTCGTTGGACATTTGATGAGTGGTCAATGCGTTTAAAAGTCATTCGTGCTCAAATCTTTCGTTAGAATGCTCTTTTATGCATGTTATTAGGCCTATTGAGAATTTTCATAGATTCGAATTGCACTATACTAATTTCTCAAGGTGTTCATCTTCGGTCTACCCTCCTTGACGCCATTCCGGTTGAAATACGATTAAAAATAAGGATACGAAAACTGAAAACAGTACGAGAGAGGTACAACAATGTGCAAGCGGAAAATTGTACCGAGAGACTCAATGAATAGTTTTGTTCACAACGAAGGAATGAAACATTTTCCTTGTAAGAATAGCGTTAAGTACGTCATGAGTGATTACTGGTACTGTCTTTTCGCAACCTTTAATTTTCACAAGAAAGAGAAAAGCGCCATGGACTGATTAAAATCTATCGTTGGTGGACAACATTACGTAATATTATTCCTTATATGTATTTTCGTTTAATGCGTTCGATTTAATCCTCGTTAATAGCAGAGGTAGGCTCTTGATCACGAGTTTTATTTCACAACCTTTGAAATTATAATAAAAAGGGCCGAAACGAACGCTACTAATTTCCGATAACTCTGTTTGATATCGCACGTAAATCTGCTCCCTTTCCCTCTTTCCTTTTTTTTTTTTTTTTTTTTTTTTTTTTTTTTTCTGGAAAATACCTCTAACTTACGAACTTAGATAAAGTTTAACCGAGATCGGCTTAAATATAATACCTACCAGGTACCTACTATTCTATCGGATTCCGAGCCTTCTGTAAATTGTACGCGCGTTCGATCGAGATAAGGTGTCCCGTCGAATCTGATGTTAAGCAAAAGGTGGGCGGGAGATTCACGAATACAACAGCAATAATCTATCGGACGGTAGAGTTATATACTGTATATAGTACGCAGAATAATGCTTTATAGTAACTAGCCTGCAACCGTTAACAAACAAGTGATAAAGATATGCTGGAAGCGTATTTACCTGTCGTTGAATATATCGAACAAATATCCACGATTTATCGATAGCCTACCTTATTTCTTACTGTTTCTTATTTTCTTCCTTTCTCTCTCATTCTCGCTCTCTTTCTTGCTTTTCTATTTTCTTTATTTCACTTTGCTATTGCGCGCGTATATTATATCAGAGTTCAATCTATTAACGCACGAAAAGCCGACGGCTGTTTTCGGCATCAACTTCTCATACTCACACTGAATATTGTAAGTCGAGAATGAATGATACTTCCGGAGTGACTGCGTGCCTATTTCTCTGACTGATGATGCGATCGAGTTTTCGGTATTGCGCGTGCTCCTCCGGTCATACTTTGGTTAAGCAACGCGCGTCTCATGTGGGAGTTGAACAACTATAGACTTAATCTTAGTTCGCTTGCAACATGAAAGAATTTGTAAATGATGTGTGGCGGAGGTGACTACTGTGGTAACAATCACCCATTTTACGAACGTTCGATTTAGGTCAATATCGTGAGCAACCGATGTTAATTAGTCCAACACGTCAAACGTACAGTAAGGATTCATCACGAATATACGATATGTAGACTGTCGACTGTACAATACGTTATCGTTATAGCGATGAAAATGAAAACGAGATTTTACTTGAAAGAACTGGCAAGGCGAGGTTGTCGAATACACATACGTCGTAAGTAAGAGAAAAATAGAGGAAAAAATGGGAAAAAATCGATGCTTTTTAAGGTCGTAACGTAGTATACCTATAGGAATATGACGTACATATATTATTTAACTGAGATCATGGATGTTCATAGTAAGTTGTAAAGAGAGAGCGTCCCCCCAAATGCACTATTTCTTTCCGACAAAAATTACGAACCAGATCGCGAAAAAAAAGCAACGACTTTTTTAACGAAGTTGAACAAGAAACGTGGGGAACTTGTTTACGGGGCAATTAGTTTCAATATTGAGAAACTTGCGAAGTTCCGAAAAGTTAACATTTTTCTGAGTTCCCTCCTATTATGTTGCTCGAAGTTGATAATTCTATCGAGTTCCCCTTCTATCATGCTTAAATAGAAATAAAACACATTTATCTACGTATACATCTCGATATTCGAAAATTTTCCAAGACCAACTTCTGCATAGGTTAGTTCAGTTTTTAGCGGCGAAGAATCTTCGTTTAACTAGAAATAAAGGCGTAGGTAAGTCTACAAACAGCAGATTGGTTTTCGTACTATCTACACAGGACTTATAATGAAGTAGACAATAATGACATATCTTTGTACCTGAGGTAACACATACTAAAGACTTCTAAGACAGTAATTTAAGCTTAAAAGAACAAAAAATTCAGATTCGTTTTCTGCGGTTTTGTAAGTTACTCGTCAGAGTATCATCCCTTTTTTTTTTTAGACGTCGGTTGGTATAAAGTGCTGTATAGTACTATCTTCTATTCTTAAAATACTCGTGTTTGCAAGATCCATGGACGCTTTTGTTGTTGACTCCGCCTGAAAGTGGAGTCTCGGACATTATTATTGATGAGAGGAACTCTTCAAGTTCGTAGACTTCGAACACCATCCACAGTCGGGCCAAAGTTAGACATTATGACTTGATTGTAAAACTTTGAAATATTTTCTACACTAATCAGGTAATTGATCATCTGTAACAGTCTTTTTTTGTCGAAAAAGAACGAGAAAGAGAGAAGGAGAGAGAGAGAGAAGTACGTAAAAGGTGCGATTCGCAAATGATAGTAAAATTGTATGAAAGAAAAAAACTAGGTCTTCCAACGCGAATTCGTCGTGGAGATTTTAGACGGAGTGCTTATAGCAGTAAAAAGATGTTGAAGAAAAAAAAAAAGAAAAGCCATCATCTTCTAACACGGGTTCGTCGCGGAGGCTAGAGCTCGGTAAGAAAGGAAAAGCTAGAATAACCAGAGCCAGGAGAAGTTATCGCAGCCCGTCCGTGCAGTAAGGGTTTAGATGGAGGGATGAGATTCGTTTGCGTTCATTCAGCTTGTTCGCGATTGCGAATGAATGAACAGAGAGGTGACAGCTCATGCACGATATTTTTTGCTTAGAAAAGAAAAACGAGAAAAATCCGGAATTTCACTGAATGAAGAAAACTCCGCAGAGAGCAGTAAGTGTAATGTGAAACGTTTACAGTAATGGAACTCACAAGGAAGAGGTGAGGGACTACAGTAATTGAGAAAACTGGTCTATGGTTACAAGATAGTTGGGTATTTGATTGAAGGTGCTGTAGATGAAATTCAGCCGTTCGACATTCCGTAAAATCTAAAATAAATTTATTTAATCGAAACCTAGTATATTTGAGGAAAAGGTAGCCCAATTGTGCTTGTATCAAACGTTTGTACAACTCGAGAAGCAACTTACATTTCAAAACTGAAAAGAAGATAATTTGCTATTGAACGAACTTTTCTTCTGTACAAATACATCTCGCTAGAATGAGTCGATATAGTCCCTTGTAATTTAGCCAAATTTTACAATAATTACCTGAAACAACGTCGATAATGAATGGGAAGAAAGAGTAAGGTAGAGGAATTATTTGTTGAAAATACAATTTTCGTGAGGAACATTGATAGTATGTACGACTCTATCGACGTTTTTGATTATATCCTTTTCTCTCTCTCTCTCTCTCTCTCTCTCTCTCTCTCTCTCTTTCTCTCCTCCTATATATTTTTTTCATTTTGTCAAGAGTTACGTAATGATTCTTGCCAAAGACCGATTGAATGCGTACACTGCGTAGACGGTAAATAATGCTCTAGCTAGACGATTGAGAGTGGAAGCGTCGATAAACGAAATGGTTCAAAGGGTATACGTATAAATAAGTTACGGAACAACAACACGGCCCATCTATTTTTAAGGTAAGACCTCTCTCATTGTACTCGTGCATACCGCGCTCGTGATTTAATTTTCAGCAGCGTGTTTAGATCATTACCGTATCTGTAATTGACGTTCCGCTAACTAATACGATAATAGTAGTCATTCGCGATTTCGACAATCCGAATCACGCTCACGCGCGAACTAATAACGAGAAAGAAAAGGAATGTACCTACTGCACTAGTGACGATTTAACTTACGTCAATTTTGACCGACAGTGCTTATCAAATTTGAAGATGTAAGTCATCAATCTATACGGCGGCGGTGGTGGTAAAGGGGTCGAATCTAAGGTACGATTGACTGCGCGATATTGATATTGGTTTTTCAACTTGATCATTGTCAGCATAATAATATTGAGACGCGGTCATTTGGTCAAGGATGCATTTCGTTTGAACTGATGATAACGTAAACTTCAGAACTGAACCATAAAATATCATTCTATATAGGACTTTGAATCTCTTATCGCAAGGTCTCATTTGCGTTTTACGGTCATAACCTTAATCTCCCGCCTCTAAATGTCTCCTAGAAGCCAACCTCTATAATCGATCAATAAAAACAGTGGATAAATACCATACTACAGTATTGATTTTTATCGCACACGTTTTGAATGGTATGTTTCAAACTTTTTTTCACTTCTTGCGCAATCCATTTTAGAATAAACTGAATACTAATTCGGCAGTAAAAAAATTTTCGCGAAAATCAAGAAATGCCTGAATTGAGTACTTTTATCAACTCATTTTAATTCAAATTCATAAACAGAGTAGACCGTGTACAACGGTTCAATAAATGTTTGTCTCATTATGGTGTACGTGATTTCGTGAGTACAGGGATTCAAAAAATTGCGACTCTTCGGCTACATTTTCGGGGTGGGACACTTACCCTCAAGTTCGCTTCTGGCTATAAACAAATAATTTGATTTAGTGCAGGTCTAGGTCTCCGTACATTGCATTGTTCGCATAAGAATGTCTTTGTTTGACGGCTTGACGGGATTAAGAAAAAATTCAACTCGTTGTGGTATGTATAAACAAAATAAAAAGAGGACCCGGAAAAATTTACGTTTCCAAACCAATGGCATAATTGAGTCGATCTGGAAAACTAAATATTTGCTTTGAAATAATATCAAAATCATAGACAAGGGTGCGAAGGGTAAAGTATTGTGTACAATTTTTCCAGTTACGCTTCTATGAAGCTGTGTATATGAACAGCGGTGGATTAAGGCACAATCATCACATACAACTGCTTGTGTCCGCGCGCGAAAAATTGTTTGAATAAATAGAAAGAAAAGGGGGGGGGGGGAATTGGAGGCCATTGCATGTTCGCCATTGCAGGTTCGCAATGGCAGCGGGGAGCCCGCAACCTCCACACTCGCGATCACGTCTGCGCGAAAATATGCCCTCAGAAAATGAGTTGGCCGGGCTCTTTTCCTGATATAATGAAAGCTGGAAATTGAAATTTTTCCAAGCCCCCAAAGTAGGTCAAGGTCAAGGTCATTGATGACGTCATAAAGCATCTCGGCTGGAAGTTGAAATTTTTCCAAATACCTAAAGTAGGTCAAGGTCATTGATGACGTCATAAAGCGCCCCAAGTCACGTCACGCAGTTACCAAAAACTCCCGGACGCGTACGTTTTCTGAGGATGTAATCCCCCTAATAATACTAGGCCTGATATAATGAAGGCTGGAAGTTAAAATCTTTCCAAGTCCCTAGAGTAGGTCAAGGTCATTGATGACGTCATAAGCATGCCAGCTGAAGTTTGAAATTTTTTCAAGTCCCTAAAATAAGTCAAGGTCATTGCTGACGTCATAAAGCGCCCCTCGTCACGTCACGCAGTTCACAGAAACTCCCGGACGCGGACGTCTTCTGAGGATGTAATCTCCCTAACAAAATGAATAGCGCGTTCCCCGCTGGAAAAAGGTCAGCGCATGAGTGTGCTTGTGTCCGCGCGGAAGCTAAGTCCGTCGCTGTATATGAAAGAAGAAACCGTTTTTTCAAGGGGGAGGGGAATCTGGAAAGAATTTTGAAATAGTGGAAAAAGGAGAGGAAGAAGCAGAAACAGAACAAAAATAAATCTGTTTGTTGAAAATAAGTACGTATGTACGTGTAGGTGGGCCGTTAATTTCTTATATCTTTTCCTCGTTATCTTTTTTTTATCCTTTATTGTATCTGGAACATTGCCAGTGACTTGTCGAACATGTGAAGTTGTTTGTGATGGAGGTTTGTCATCGAGTCATATTTCTGAGGATATTAAAAAAATAAATAGTTCAACCACGAAATGATGTGTAAATGAGGGAATAAAGTTCGATAAATAATAACAAAGAACATATTGTAGCTAGTTGTCCCCAAAATTACTCATTACGACAACCTTCGGAGTTGCAAATAACACAAGTTTCTAGTTTGTGTTTTCATTGGACAGTCAAGTATATTTTGTTTATAAATTCTATTGATCTCGCGATGACAATGCGACTCAAATTTCTAATTGAAAAGTCAAGAATGTCATCGCCAAGAGGAAGAGGCATTTTCAATCAGTGCACTGCTTAATTAACGTGATCATACAAATACAAAGTACTTCACGTGTCTCGTCATTGCAAAAAATCTTTGCACCCGTAGTAAATTGATCGATCATCGGAGTGCAATGTTGACGCTCAAAACGAGAAAGGAAGGGAAAATCACGACAAAAGACATTCATCTAAACGTTAAGGAATTCTGTCAATACGCAGTTATTGTCATTTCAGTGTCGTATCGTATCAAGAGACGTTCATCTTTCTCTGTACTCGTCTTGTTTTCCGCGAGAGATGTATCTTAATCAGTAATCTATTCGGACGTCGGTTCGGACGCGACCATCTTTCAACACGTATCAAGATCTGTGTAAGTTTTGAAATTTAACAAACGTTCCTGTATAAATTTTATACGTAGTCGTTCCGTTGCGTACGTATTACATATAGGATCATTTGACCTGTCATTATTGACAGCTTTGGAGTAAACTAGATGCCAAATAGGGTTATAGGCAGCGCGTTGGTACATTTGAAGGGAAGAAATGGAAAAGAAAGGAAAAGAAAAAAGAAAAAATGCTAACAAACTCGGACGAGTGTACAGCTGGAATACACTATTTATCATGCGCATCGAGTACGCGACGCAGTCGATCGCGTCTCTACATATCTTCTTCTGATATGTTATTCCTCCCACGACAGCAGGCACGACTAAATACTTACTTCAGATGATATAAATCATGAGTTACATCGTAGAAAATGAGTTTTTACTGTGCGGTTTGCGCCATCAAATGACAATAACGCAAGCAGTGTATATGTATGAAGAAGGCAGCTTTCAACTGCTATCTTAATCTATAGAAATTGCGGTCAATCATCCGACTCTAGCTCGTATCAAGCCTGACTGTTGCCCTCGTCCGAGAGTTAATTCTACTTTATATCGTGTACGTACGTACAACCAGCCTCGCAGAGCCAAGTAGGTACGTACGAACTCGGTACATTATCAACTAAATTTTAATGACATACATTTCTAGGAACAGAAAAGTCGTTGCGTCGCGTCGTACCAGCAGCGTACCCTCCATCGTGCAGGATACACTTCTTTACGCAGTGAACTCATTACGCAATAATATCGGACTTGAACAGTACTTTACCTTCTTTCACTTCATTTTTCCAATCAAAAGTGTACAAACTAATTTTGTTTTCGTAACAAACTACCTACGTTAAGGGTGGAGCAGAAAGATGTTACCAGTTAAATGGGAGTTTGCGCTAAATCTGTTGTAGCGCAAAAACGCAGAACGTTAGAAGAAGTATACTTTAAATTTACAAATTTTGTATCTCATTTTTGATATGTTTCATGTCTTTGCTCTGGTCTCATCCTTATGAGAATTTTCAATGTAGCAGTGATTCTCAAATCTGCGAGTTCGCGAGTCCCAAGACCCCCCTCCCTTCGAAAGGGACTTGGGAAAAAAATGAAGTTACAATTACGGCTCGAGTTCATGTTGAATGAATTCAAATATACACAAAAGCTAGATATCTACATCAGAGTCAAAGTTCACAAAGATCATGTTTCATGTCTTTTCAAAATTTTGCCTAATCAGATATGTTGTGGATAATGCGGGATAAAAATATTTGAGAGTTCTAGGCTAAGGCTTCAGAGCGGCACACTCGCTTGATCTAGTACAGGTGTATGAAGACGTTGAGGAATCTATCAGTGAGTTTCTCGCTTTATGATCGAATTCGCGGGTAGACTATATGCGAACGAGAAGAGTTTAAATATGATACATTGAATGATAAGAGTAGTAACTATACATGATGAAATTTTTGTCGCGGGCTGGAAAATCTCGATCGTGGTAAAACCTTCGTCGTTTATTCTCATCTATAGAGATAATTAGGACGCTGTGTGCAGTTTCAAGTGCACGATGGAGTGATTCCACGTTGCGATCTTTTCGTTACTCATTTCGGCCGTACACGGTATAGCTTATTGAAAAGGAAACCTGAATGCGTTCTAGCGAGATTACATGTACTTATATATGAATATACTGTATATCTATAATTATAATTACGAAAAGTAGAATTGGCTCGCCTTCAGACTGACAAAACCGTAATAAGAATTTGTTCAATCTTGCAGGAAGGTAAAATTTTCAACCTCATTAGAACATCAACTTAGAATGATCACGTGCGTCATGAAAATGACAAGATTCGCATTTCTATACAGGGCTGAAATCTTAATTAGCATTTAGAAAAATTCCTTACGAGTAATTTGATTTTGATGCGTAGTTTGGGAAAATTTGATTATTCGAACTTGGATCTTGAAAAAATACGTATCGGTGGCGTATATACGAACCGTGATACTGGAAATCTTCCGATCATTTTATCCTATTGCATCAATCGTGAAAAGTATCAGCCATTTTTTATCTATGTTCAATTTATTCGTAGAAATTCAACTGCTTCGCTTTCGTTTATTTTCCGCAATAAAAATCAAAAATCTCTCTGGTTGGTACCGAATTAATCATAACTCACGTTCTTTTGAATTTCTCATTCGCGATTGTAGGACATCAACTTAATTCGTATAAAAATTGGACATACCCTTTCACATAATTTTAAACCTCCCTACCCAATTGAACAAGTAAACCGCACAAGTCGTGATAATCTTGACTTATTTACCTGTATTATGAGATTACTTCCGTTTATTTGATTCAAGACGTTCGTATTAAACGAATATTCTTTAGTTTTTATAATTCTCAAATAGAAGCCGACCAAAATAACAATCGGAAGTAGCCTACTAGGTAGTCATCCATCGTGCTTGCAGTTCGTGCAATTAATTACATTGTATACACAATATACTGATTAGTGATTACTCCCGAGTGTTATACAACGCGTGTACAGGCACGTCTCGCATTCAATTTTCACGGTACTGTCCTTCAGAATTGCGAAAAAATTTTGATGAAATAATTATCTTCTACGTCATCGGCACTCTGTAAGAAGAATTTTCTTTGTTTCGAATAACCAGAATCAAGAAAGTCCAACGATGATGGTTAGTCGGTATGAATATAAAAATGAAATAAGTAAAAACAAGACATAACAAAGCTCGTGTAAATGCATTCTTATAAGCTTGTAAGTAGTTTTTTTCTTTTTTTTTTATAACCGCAAAAGAAATTGTAGTGGAAGCGTGTTCAGTGTATACCTATCCACTTTTTTCCCTCCTTTTTCGTTTTTTTTTTTTTCTCTCTCTCTCTCCAAAGAACAGGTAGTAAAGTTACTCCATCATTGCGAATCCTCTAAGTACAGATGATATTGTTCTTGTGCCTGTAAACATATTTTACTATAACAACAATAATATTATGATGATCATAATATAAAGATTGATATAACAGAACGTTGGCACGCTTACAATTGACAAGAAAATAAGGAAAAGAGATTACAAAAAAAAAAAAAAGAAAAGAAAAAAGATGTGATAGAGGAAAGATTGAAGTTGACTTGATGCGTACACGTTGGCTGAATCATTAAATTTATGTCGTTGAGAATTGTTGGTACTTGAAAAAAAGTACCTACTAACATATGTATTACATATACCTATAAACTGTTATCAAACCTTTTATTGAGAAATAAAATAGATGAAAAAAAATATATTTTAATGGTTTTTAGTTGCGCTGTCATATGCTACTTGTTGAATTTAAGCAATCATGAACTGTGAAGTTTGTTTTTTCGTTCCTTTGCTTTCTACTTACTACGTATGTCCTCATCTCATGACCAAGATTTGAGTACTGAACTCGGATACTTAATATTACGTATTCGAAAAGTTTAATCTCTTTTGAACAAGTTTTAGACATTATGAACAAGCAATGCCACTTCGTTTAGCCCCAAAAGTTAAAAAAAAATCTTCGAAAGTACAAATTTGTTGAACCAGAAATCTCCAAGTAATGAAAATTCCAAAGTAACAAAAAATCAAGAAAAAAAAATTAATAAAGAGTTATTATTCAGGCGTACAAAGTAGGAATAGTCGGATCACCGGTATTACTCATAAATCACAGCTCCCAATTCAGTGAACGTTCCTGCTAGGTTTAGCGATGGAGTCTAGCGTATTTTTTGTTTCACGGTTAACTGAAAATGACTCAAAACGTGTGTTAAAGCGATTCGGCCTGTAACTGAATTCTGGATCAAGTATCTTTTCACAATTTGATTCAAATTGCTGCATGCAAACTTTTTAGTTGCAAATCAAAATGGGCAAGGCAGGGAAGAAGAAAACTTTTGATCATTTATTCGAGAGGTAGCATGCGTAAATTCTTCAATAGACGGAAAATTTGAACACAAATTGAACTCAGTCTAACGATATTTCATTCTGGGCAGTAGTATCATGTCCACAATTGCACCCAACAACTTTTGAAGGGTTAGTATCGTACAACTTTTATTCTCGATCTAGATAATCCAATTAGAATTTGGTCCAACCCAATTGTTTTGGAGAATTTTGTTCATGAATGAACTCCCTTTCCGTTATACGCTCTGGTGAACTGTGTCCAAGTCAGATTATTCGTACAATCTTTTGAATTATGTGTGTACACAATATTGTATCGTTTGGTTTTACTATCATCAGCCTGGCCAAATTATGAAGAAAATAATACAATTCGTTCTTGTTTTGATATGTATACTCTCACTTTTCAAGAGAAGTCACGCGACGCGTTCTTCGGCACGAACTGTATAATGTTTTGCCTAATCCAAACGCCGTTAAATTTAAAGTGCTTTTTAGACACGTGGTGGCGCGGCGTGACGTGATTGCAACGAAAAACAGATCGCAACGATTGACGACAGATTTTTCGCTTCAAATATTTCTTCCATGTTCGAATGTACCTACATGTACTTCTAATCGTGAGCCGAAGTATGCGCGTCTAAATAACGTAAATCTTCTGCGCATTCGATTAATTGTTCTACTTCTTTTGTACGTTGGTTATCATTTTGCACCTATGGTTTGTGTCGAATAAATTGGGATAGTCGGTATTTTCTGTGCGTAGGATAACACATTCCACGTTTGTGACTGCGCGGATTACGAAGAGAAAAGCAATAGATTTGAGCTATAAGACCGGGAGCTGCGGATCAGCCACTCGGTTCTTCGCGTTCTCTTTCTCTGTATCCTCGTTGGTTGTTGGTCGGTTTGTTGCTGTTATTGTTATCAGGGCTCGCATGTGTGTGTCATTCTCGGTGTAATGACGCTCTTTTTCTTGGCATGTACGCGTTCGTAGTCGGTGTACGACGTTTACGTGTACGTAGCGTATAGTGGACGAACATCGGGCCGTTTTACTGCCCACGCATTGCCTTAAGCTACGATGTTCTGTGAAACTGTTACATTATTTATACATGTACACTCGTATTCTACCGAGTTATACCATATTTCTGTCGATACAGTTATTATTTTCTTTTCCTATCAGCGCTGTTTAATTCTTTCTCTTCATCGCTGTAATAGGTATACCGTATACCTTATATAAAATCTCTTTCGTTTAGCCAGGAAACAAAGAATACACGAGAATTTATTAATTGTCGCGTACGAAGCAGTTAGTTACTCAATTCGCACAAACGCGTATTTCGTGAGCTCGAGCTCCTTTTTTCCACACTCACTCATTCGCTCGATGCTACTATAGCGTAACCTAAATTCAATAATATGTACTGTATCTATATTTTATAGTTTTTTAATGCAATATTTTTACGTGAGAAGGAAGATAGTTCTTTTATAAACGTTTTAACCATAACTCAATAAAACACATAATGTAGTCGCCAAAATAATTTAATATGGTTTTATTTCGTCATTAAATCATACTAGACAGCAATACAGGCGTCGATATTTACGGTCAAAACAGAAGTGATTATTATAATTACCGAGCCTCTGGAATAGATAAAAAGGGCGAAACAATAGCTTATTCTGCAGATCAAAATGCAATAACTGTACAGAAGAGAGAAGGAAGGGAAAAGAAGATCGCTAAAGGTGCAGAACAAATAATTCACGGAACGGTTAAAAGAATTTTGTGAACATCAGTAGCGCACTGCTGTAGACCAGAAGGCGGAGTTGTTCGACTCGCAAAACTGATTTATGCGGCTGCATTCATACATACTGGCTACCCTACTGAAACTTTATACCTTCTACCGTGTGTATAAAAGAGTTATCGTCAAAATTATAAATGGATAAATATTTCGAAAAATAATAATTTAAAAAAGATAACTAATACTGGGCGAGTGTGGGCAGGGGTAGCGGGGGCATA
Organism: Aspidiotus destructor; assembly: GCA_035079395.1. Taxonomy (NCBI): domain Eukaryota; kingdom Metazoa; phylum Arthropoda; class Insecta; order Hemiptera; family Diaspididae; genus Aspidiotus; species Aspidiotus destructor. The sequence continues at coordinate 944,700 of JAVHKZ010000014.1, forward strand.
ATCTTCTATCTGTCTGTAACTCTCATTCTTCTATACTGTTGTGTAGATACGTGAAAATAATTGTGATCGTATTACCCTCGATACGTTATTAATTGGGCGAATGGAGAAACTTCAACACTATACGCATCAATTATTATTTTCGCGCGTAAGATAGGTATATAATTTTACGAATTATTGTTTTGAGAGTTTCACCCGCAGGCTCTATAAAACGTATTCATTTTTCTTCCGATTACTTTTCCCCAGATTTAACGAATATTCTACGCAGACTGACTTTTAGTATCGTGCAGCAATTACAATGAACTCGATTGCACTTATAAATTGAGAAATCTGCGAAATCTGCGCGTAGGCTACAGAATTTTGTATTTCAGGCTACCGCCGCGCCGATACTAGAACTCGAATCTAAAAAATTAATCGATAGTAATATTATCACTCAGGTATTTTTATTCATTTGTTCACCCAATCGTTTATTTTTTTATTGATTACCGAATGATATTTTTAATTCTAATCACGTAAATTACGTTGCAAATCTTGTTACAAAGGAATAAAGTCTCTCTATCGTACGATTTTTTTTTTCAAGCTGTTAATCCTGAAAACCATTAAAAGGTTACTTGATTGGTAAGTTTACGAGAGTACTTGGGCATGTTACTCCATGAACAAGACCTCGAAAAATTAGCTCGCACAATCTAACACTGCACCGTTGATCTGATTCGCAACAACAATAATTCTGCGTTGTGATTGGTTCATCTGTCTATGGGCTGCGTTTCTACTCTGATGACTAAATAAATTTGCTGTCATCCTATTGGTTGGTTCTGTTATTGCTGTCTCGTTCAATCAACAGGCAGAATAATTTTTTACAATCAAAAGTGATTATATTATTTAAGAGACTAGCTTTCCCGTTTTTCCCCTTTGTAATCTCCATCTTTTCCTCTCAGTGTTTTCTTCTCTTCATGCGGTTTTACACATGTATGACTGCAAATATTCTTTTACCACCATGCTGTTACTCGTTGCAGTATTTTCCAAGTACTTTTGTAAGCTGACTAATAAAGTATAGAATTATTGTACACTCGAGATCCGTTTAATTTTCAGTACTCCTACTACTTACCCCTCATTACACTCAGTGTGAGTTCCGTAGAAAACCAGGTTTATTTTGTGAGATCACATGATGTTCAGAAGGCGTGACGTTTGATACCTATTTGAAATTTTTGAAAAAAAGGAAATAATCCCTAGTTATAAAATTGTCACTTGATACTTGATCAAGGAAGTGAAATGTGTAATATATGGAGAATGAAGAAAAATTTTCATTGTCGCAATCACAACTATCCCTTTTGGAATTGCAATTGTGGCTGCCATTTATTGTTCAAAATCCTAAATTTCTCATATCTTTTTATGTGAAAATCATAATACTGTTCTTGAAGAAGAGCAAAATATCTAATCAATCCGTATTACGAGTTGCGTGCTGCCACACTACCACGCGTGTATTTGTACCTACGTACTCGTATTATTTACCACTCGACGCGATATTTTTTTACTCCCGCTTCGGTATACCCATTCTTTCATATTATATATATAGTGTGTGTGAGTGTGTGTGTGTATCTGTGTACGAATACATTCATGCATTATAATTTATTTATATTATTATTTACTCTGTGAGGCTTAACGAGCTTATTTAGGTCGTTACGACGTCTTTGGAGCATTATTATGAACTTATCGTCCATTGCACGGACCCACTACGTTAATAATGCAAGTACGCATACATTACAAAATATTATTAATTCGCTTGATTTCTTCTCTAGGAACATTTATCAGCATAATATTTTTTACGCGCATCGACTCGACTAAGCAATGAAAATCAATTAAAAAAGAAGACGGTACACAAAGGAGATGCTGCGCTGCTGTCGAGTGAGAAGGCTGAAATAGTCTATCTGCATATAAAGTGCGGTGCAATTGAGTAGTTATTCGTGAGGTTATCCAGTGTGTGCGCCGCGGTATACAAATGTCGAGGAGTGAGAGAACAGTAAAGGTGGGTGGAGAACTGCTAGTAGCTCGAATACTACAGTTTTCTTCGCTTTATTACATCGATAGTAACACAGTTGAAATGAATCGCGCGATTCAATCTGTATAATAATACTATTATTCTTTGTAGAGATATCGATCCTGTATTATTTTTCTTTTCAAGACTTGACGACACTCGACCGGAAGATATGTGTGCGAAAATTGAAGTTGCCTCGTTTTGATGATCTCTGATGGAAATTAATGAGTGTACCTGTTGGTGGCGTAAAACCTCGCCATACGTACACAGTACTGTACGATTTCTCGATTTTTTGATGTTTAATGCGAGTGAAACTGCACACGGAAAGAAGGGTAGGTTTCAACGGAATGTATGCGCGCGCGAAAAAATCAATGAATACAACTTATTTCAAACTGAATATCCCGGATACCTCCGTGCGCGCAGGCGGAAAAAGAAAAAATAATGACATATTTTCAAATGCATAGCAAGTAACTAGTTTTTACCCATCGTACATTTGGTTATTTGTGGAATCTTGGGGGATGGGGATCTTTTTTTAATTTAGAATAGCTTGTTTCAAGGGGATATTACGCGCTTATTTCCAAAACCAGCGAAAGACCTTGAACCGTTTTTTCAAAAAGGATTTGGTCTTCAGTTGGTTTTGGAAATAGACACCAATGATTGAACCAGGCATGGATGAAGTATTTTTGAACGTGGTTGGAGAGCTGGCTGATGAACAGTAAGTTGGTTGCCTGTTTGGCAGCGTTTTTCTGATACTTTTGTATCTTGTGATGCTCTTGTGGCCGCAGTGGCGTAGATAGGAGGGGGGGATTATCCCCCTCATCGCAAATTTTTTACAATAATTTTGTCCATTTTTTGCGTGAATTACGAAAATTTTTAGGAAATATCCCCCCCTCCCTCCCTCATGAGAAAATCGTATCTACGCTACTGTGTGGCCGGGTATGCAGGTGAAGAATATTAAAATAGAGTTGAAATAGAAGAAAGCGATTAGAGCGTGATGAGTGGTTGAAGAGAAGAGCGGCTGGAGATTACATTTAATGATGCTAAAAAATTGGTGATGATCAAGAATGCGAGAGATGTGAGAATATGTGAGTCTTCTTGAAGGAACAATCTAAAGAATAAGTTTGAGTTCTGAAGATTGAATTCAAGCGCAATACCTAAACCGCAGGCAAAGGTGAAAAGTTGTCTGTTGCTTACGCGGCTGCGTAAGCATTTCTGTTATTAATATTTTTAGAGTACAAATGTGATGCGATCTGCGAAACCATAGAGAATAAGTCGGTTCGGTGAAAGCTCTTTGTGTAAAACGCACCTTCGAAAATTCCTACTTTACTTATGATGGCTCGTTCAAAACGTAGATATAAATTAATCCTCGTATACGATGTAGACATTATTCAAAGGTGCGATTTATACAAGGAGCTTTTACCACACCGAATTTATCCCACCTATGCAGGTTTCGCAGATCGTATCACAAATTTATGTGATTCGCGAAACGAGTCGGAACGGCGAGAGAAGCGAATAGACGAGTCATATCGTGCACTTCTTATACGTGTGCTATAGGATATTTTTTAATACCAATACACGGAAGTGTGACATTCGCGCGCTCTATTAGGGAAATGAGAATTTCCATTATTTCACTCAGTTAAATATTTCAATATCAGGGACTATATATTATTCGATTGTTTATGTTCTCACCATAAAAATCGCACTGTTACCACGAAAATCAATTGCATAATGTCATACTTCTTGTGTACAAACCTTCGGATTCTTGTTTGAGATATGCTTTGCATCTTGAACATCGATAAAAGCTTGTGCCATTGAGGGAACAAAATGAAAAATTGCATATTTCGCAACATTTATTGATTTTACAGTTTACTTTCATGTAATTGTAACTCGCCTTTGTCTAAGCTTCTTTCCATTATGATTATTTTCAAGAGTTATTCATCCTTAGTAAACGCGTCGAATAAGGGCGACATGCATTTACCGTGCGTATTGTGGAACGTGGCGGCAGGCAGGCAGGCACGGACGTTTGGAGAGTAACTTACGAGTTTGCTCGCGTTCCGTTCGTTCCTCATCTCCTTGACCAAACCGAATCTGGATCGGTTAATCAATTTCTTCCTTTTCTACTTAATTTTTCGAGAGGAGGCGCACATTGCAAGAATTTTTATCATCACCGCGCGCTCCAAAGACTTTGAATAACGTGCACTTCTTTTATACATTTTTAATAAAAATAATAATATCCGAACATTTAGGCTGGTTTTTAGGCGTGGATTTCTTCTCTCTCTCTCTTTTCTCTTTCGTTATCTTTATCCATATACGTTGAGCTCGCTGTTTCATTTGTTCGAATCCGTAACTCGTAATTATCGATTAATAACTTACAAGTGTGAAATTCGAATAAAATGTAAAATAAAAATACAATATTAACTTATTGAAGAGGGGAAGTGCCAATGCCGCGACCATCTTCTTTTTGCATCTGACAACTATACTGCACCCTCTAAGTAAAACCGTTCTATGTTGAAACTTCCATCTTTTCTTTGAAATAGGAAAGAAAAGAATCGAAAAGAACACACACGTAGAAACGACAAGAAACAGTCGAAAATATAGACAAGAACGTGCTACATCAATTCTCTTTAATCAGTAATACGGATAAGTGGTCATTCAACTCTAAAATGGAAACAAAATTTATAAATTTATTCGACGATATTGATGAATGACTCATAGAAGCGTTGATTGAAGCTTGCGCTTGTACTCAATGAGTAATGTAGTAAAGTTCAAGCGAGCGAACAACTTTTTTATTATTTGAAGTACAAATAATAATCAACGATTGATGATTATTTGATGTACTTGATGAAGTTCGAAGATACTTGGTGATCAAGTACATTCTGTAAAGTATAATATTTCCTCGCGGAACCCACTCGATAGACCGGCCGCTTGCCGCTAACGTACGTCATTTGTGTTTGTTGAAAAGTTGAATGAATAGCCTAATTTCATATTACCTCGCCTTTTGGCGATTCGTAATTGTATAAATGTCGATGACGGTTAAGAAAAGAGAAAAAATACTCTATTGTGATTTGTTATTTGATTTCATCTTCGTATACGATATTTAAATACCGGTAATTAAGGGTTACGGTGTCGTTTCCTACTCCCTTTGAATGTCATAATTTTTCGGCGGGAGACCCGCCATCCGTTTAGTTACTGGGGGCCCTCAGAGGAATTCTGTCCGCGTACGCGTAACGCTGGGGCGCATAACGCTGGCGGGCGTAACGCTGGGACTTAGAAAAATCCGTGACCTTCTATGGGCTAGTACAGCGACTTGGAGAAATTTTGAGGTCTTCTATAATATTCTCTATTAGCTAGTATGTATCGGTACTTAGAAGAATTTCGAGCTCTCTTAAACATCAGTATAGGGCTCTTCTATACCCCTCTATTGGCTAGTATGGTGACTTGGAAAAATTTCGAGCTCTTCTATGGGCTAGTACAGGGAGTTGAAACAATTTTGAGCTCTTCTATACCTATCTTATACCCCTATATGAGCGGGGTATAGAGGGACTTAGAGAATTCCGGGCTCTTCTATATCCCTTTATTGGCTAGTATAGTGACTTCGAAAAATTTTGAGCTCTTCTGTGGGCTACTATAGGGACTTAGAAAAATTCCGGGCTCCTCTATATACACTCAGCTTTCCATCATCAGCCGCTGGTCTCCCGCAACTCTTGATCCCTGAGCAAGAGTCTGCAAATTTTTCTTCTTAAATAATCTACATAAAAAGACGATTCCAAAAATATAATATTTTTTCGCCGACAAAATCGTCTGAAGAAGTTGCTCGAAATTGCTATTTTGTATGAGCGTGTATTATTGTTTTGAGTATAGCTACGGGAGCGAGCACCGATGTTGTGTTGAGTGATGAAGCTGCTGCAGCAGAGTGAAGGGGAGGAAAGGATGGGGTTTTCTTTCACAAACAAGATTACTGACTAATAATGTTGAAAGACTTGAATTTAGTTGAAATCAACCACAATCAATTCGCCTCGCTCGTTCATTGCGAAAAGGCAACCCCCCCCCCTTCTGTCGTTCATTACTCAAAATGTAAAAACTAGCACATCCCACCTCTCTTGTTTCGGTAATCATTCTCGTTATCATCGTTCTCGACAGTCGAGAATAGCGTAACAAAGCACGAGTCCGGTGCTTAACTCATACTACAGTAAGAAAAATAGCTAGTAGGTAAATAGCGATTTCGCACAGTTTTTGTTTGACCATTTGTCAGCGACATGCTACGAAAGAAAGTTTTTTGTTGTGTGTTTTTAGGAACAAGAACCGTCGTTTTTTGTGTTTGGTGGGAAAAACGCAAACCGGATTTTCGTAGGTTTTTGCGGTTTTGCGTAGGTTTTCGCGTCCCAAGATTTGCAAGAATACTTTTTCTGTCCTCTCAAGCGTTCTTTTGTTGCACAATATTAAAAAAAAAACATCAAGGAGCAAGCGGCCTGAGTGACTCGTTCGGCTCGTTCCTTGGCTCGAAATATACTATTTATTCGCAAAAAGATATTTTTGGAATCGCCTTTTCATGTAGATTATTATTTTTTTTTTCAAAAAATGATGAGATTTAGAGGGAGTAGGATATGACACCGTAATCCTCTTCTTTATCCCGTTGCGTCGTTGTGTAAGCTGTTGCGATAAATTAATGTTTTTTTTGTTTTTTTTTTATCTCTCTCGTTGTTATTCGTTTTCCTTTAATTTCACTCTCAATCTATTTTTATTCCTTTTTTTTAATTTTTTCTGTTTGATTTGTATTCTGTCTGTATCAAACTCAAGGAAAATTCTCTCGTATCCCATTCTCTCTCTCCCTCGATTCGCCTCCACTACATCCCATTATTGGGAGGGGTAATTTTTTCTCATCTCTTAATTAATTGTTAATTAAAAGATCGCATTACCAAGCTTTTTTTGCAATAAAATTCCAGGAATAGAAATTGTTTTCTTTTCAAAACTCTGTTAATCCCGAACTACTATACAATACCGCATGAAGCACTGAGGCTACGTTAACGTGGTCGCCGACGGCGGCGGTGGTTACGTGCTGGCAAGATGACATCCGTAGCGGGTTGTAAAATGAAACTACTGAACTGTACCGGCTAGTTCACATCGCATTGCTCGCCCCCGCAACCTCTTTACAAGAGCTTGTGTACGGTAGGTAAATTGGATGCGAATTACAACGCCAGCGCCGTTTCGGAATTTGAACTATTTAATCTCGTATTCAAATCGTTTTAGCGTTCGCGCGCGTACATATCGATATCTGAATTGCGAAAAAGAGAAAGAGAAAATAAGAAAGAAAGAGAGAAAAGAGAGCGAAAAAAGAAAACGGACGTTGTAATATTTCATTACAACATCAAGGTTACCGAGATTTTCTACGCTCGAAATTCTTTTGAAATTGTAGGTAATTTCAATAAATCGCCTTATCACTTATTGAGTGCATTGTTGGCGCGCGCACGGGTACTCGTGTTGTGTACCTCGTCGTTGGTAAAAACCGTTTCACGCGAGTAATCCTCCTTAGGTAGGTATTTCTAAAATAAGGGAAAAAATGTCAGGTTAAACGTAGGTACAAAACGTGCAAATAAGTATGCAGCGACAAAATTGGCGATTGTAATTATCATCTTTGCCCAAATTAAAGAAAGGAAAATGGAAATATTAATTCACGATAATTTGCAACAATAATAACGACGCGACGCCGACGAAATATTTTCGTAGATGAATATTTTTGATTGACAAAACCAGATTCATTAAGTTGTCGCGTCGGCTTGTTCAACGGGTCTCACGCGCCGTGTATGAGTAACAAATCTTTAACGATTTGCGCGACAATCAATAACACACGCACGTCTTTCCTTTGTTCCACATCCTAATTGGTTACACTCATAAACAAGAATTTCAAATTCTTTGAAGGGAACACCCAACTCCGTACCTATATCACCTCTCACGCTGAAAACTCATCCATTTAACTCTGATCGAGCAGTATTATAACAAATATCCGAATTTCCAAGCTGATTAGGCGTTTTTTAGTTTTGCATGACATTTTTCAAATTTTAGTCTTTGAGAAAGTTTCTTCTTCTTGATATTTGAGAATAGTGGTAATATACCTACCGCATGTATTCTACAACCGTCAAGATTGGAAATTATACTTTTTGATCAAATGTATCTCCGTTTCTTCAGTTGTACCTATATCATTATTTCGGCTGGAAACAGGTACTACGATTATTTGTGGAGATATTTTTACATTTTGAAGCTTGACAAGTAAAAAAAAAAAGAACCAAATTTCTCTGGCTCCAGGACAAAGATGCGGATCTTTTAATTTACAAATCTTGATGTGGAAAAAGTCTAGATCTTTTGTGCTCTACATCTTGGCAAGAATGAAAGCTCCAAATATTTTTTTAAAAATGATGAAATAAATTTCTGTAATATAGCACAGTCAGAAAGAAGAAGAGACCAAGAGACTCGAAAACTAAGGCGCATGACGACTTGGTTTTGTTTAAAAATATACGGCGCGGCGTAACAACGATGAAGTTACGGAAAACTTACACGGATGCGATGGCGACGCGGCTCGTTTCAAGGCTCGCCGGGTTGGATAATAGACGAAGATTTTGTAAGCTCGTACCGTAAGTACGAGATCGTTTTCTTGCCTAAGTGCAGAACGGACTACTTTGTCTTCTGCGGTAGTCCTCCATTATCCACCCGCAACAACGTGTACAAAACTAAGAACGAGCTGTAGGCTACAAAAACGCTCTCGTTTGGTCGGTCGCAAAGTCACTCAGCTCTTACAAATAATGTGGCAATGAGCTCGCGGTTAAGGGACACACGTAGCACACTGATCTATTGCAGGGGGCAAAAGAACATTCGCCCGAGGTTCATTTATTGTTCGCTCTTCACGTGACGAAATCAGCCTGCAGCTAATAATTGCTGACCGTCATCATGCGCACACAATATCAGATACTGCATAATAAAATCTAGTTTGTTCGATTCCACTCTTTATACCCGTACTCGCGCTGCCCTAGCGTATAGAGGCGACACGATACCGACAGAGTGCTGCTGCTGCTGCTGCTGCTGCTGCTGCTGCTGCTGCTCCTAATACTCTCGCGTACGTATAGCCGAATTGAAATCATTGCGCGTTTGTGTGCAGAGGGCACTATAACCAGCGTAAGAAGTCTTCAAAAATCCGTGAGTAGTTTGGCCGTGGCGGATCGGATCACGAATAAGCCCAGAGAGTTATTATAAATGCGATGTCATTACAGTTCGCTGAAACTGTTATACATCGCTCCGGCCTCATACTGATATCGTGTGCTATCACCGCACGTATTTATAAAAAAAGAGCGAAAGCGATAAAGACGGAGAAAGAGACCTGATACGAGTACTCGGTGCGCTTTAATTTAGATATTGGTTATTGGTATTAATTTATTGTAGGTGGTCTTTTAAGATAATATTCATCGATTATACTTGGTGCATTCGACTTGACCCTTTTGCGATTTAGTAATGCAGTACGCTACGCTACGGTATAATCGCGTAGCCTATACCAGTATCGCAATTCGTCGCCTATCTATATCGTTTATCGACGTTCAAGAAAATCACTGTTTCTTTTTAATATTGCACCGTACGTACACGCGTTCCGTCCTGATCTTTTCGTATTTTAAACAACGACGCGCTCTTGTAATTTATTTTCTGAAATATCTGTAATAATGAACGCACCTTTCTTACGTAATGTACGTACCTACTCGTTGTGCATTTACTTACCTTCTTAAACAGAATGAGGTTCAGAAAATTCTTCCATTTATCGTTATCTTTATTGTGGGTGGGATTTTCTCGAACGTAGGTAATGAACAGGCAGAGATTGCGAAAAGAAGAAGACAAAAAGACTTTTAAAGTGATCGAGGGTAATTTTTCGGAAGAAAGAATGAATAAATAAATGATTCATGAACATTAGGTATTAGAAGAAAAGTATTAGAAGAAAAAACAAAAAATAACGAAAAGTTGAAACTTGAAAAATTATTGCATTCAAAGGAAAGCATATTATAAAATTTGTAGAATGATAGGCACGCGTTCAGCTTTGCTCGGCCTGCCGTGTTTCTTTTTTTGGCTGCACTGGCACTGCAGTGTAGACGACAATAAAACTTAGTTAAAACAAAAATGTGGGCACAATAAAATTCGTTTAATGGTCACAATAATTTTCCACAGAGTTCTACAATTTAGACAAGGTTAGAGGAGCCCATACGATGCCTACCTCTTGATCGCCCTACCACAGTACTACAATTACAACTAGCTTTCACAACGAACTCTTGATACAGACTGATACTTTTCGACTAACTCTTTGTCGAACGATTTCTTGTTTGAACAGCGTTCATATCCGTTTTCCAGATTCGACCTGCCACTTCGATTTTCTAGATTTAACAAGTCGACTCAGAGTGATAGATTCCACATGATCACATCTCGATACTTCTCGAACGTTCGAGATCTTTGAACACAGCTGACAGTAATAAATGAAGAGGGCAAATCTACCCAACGAGATACTATTGCTCTCTGAGTTTTGTCCAGTGGCGCTACTTCGAGGGAACTAGGGATATGGAACGGTCCGATATTTTGGAGCAATAACCGTGAGCGATTGAAAAACTCCGGGGGAACGAAAAAAAGGAGTGATATATATTTTAAATAACGCTCCGAAGGAGCGATTGCTGGAGTGATATAAAAAATTCGTTCAACCAAAAACCGGAACGAAAACCGAAAAATTTCATTCGGTTTTCACTCCACTTTTTCACCCAATTTCAACGATTATTGAATAAATATGTTTCATTTTTTCTGAATCCTGAAAAGGCTTGTTCCTTTTTTTTTTCTTTTTTTTCCTCCAATGAGGAAATGACCATGTCAAAAGTTCCTGACGGCCTCTCAGTCGGTTCGTCAATCCGAGTAACTCAGTAAGTGTTCAAGAATACTTGCCCTGCATCTGCAACACCTCGCAGAAAATGGAAGAGGAGCAATAACCAGAACGAAAACCGAAAACCAATTGAAATGTTTTTCGTTCCGAGGAGCGAAACCGCGGAGCGAAAAAATTTTGAATCGGTCATAAGGAGCGGAACGATTGAGTGAAATAATTTCCTGACGAGGACCGATAACCGAAACCCGAAAAAAATTTTTCGTTCCATATCCCTAGAGGGAACTAAACGTCTTCTACGTCGTTCGGACGCGCTCTCCAGCGGCCATTACCACAACTAGTGTTCGATCAGGAGAAACGGCTTAGTATAATCTCGTCGGCGCTACCAACCAAAACAAATATTTCCTACATCAGCAACCGAATGCATTATTCTCTCAGGGTTCTACTTTAATATGCAATCTGCCAAGACGGTTTTCATCTACCTTGATACAATAAAGTCTGAACTAGAAGGCAGCGGACAAGTTTTGCAGCTCAAAAGATGGAGCTCTTGTACGGTCATTTGAAATCGAGAAAGGAGTTGTACTTAGGTCATGTCTAGAAACACGAGAAATAGATCCTTTCTCAGGTACCAAATCTTCCAACAGTCATTGAATGACAAAATTCAAGATTCTATGTCACAAGTTTTCATTACCCTCTCTAGAAGCCTAAGTAATTATGACATCTAGCCACGACTTCTTCATCTGTTGAGTAGGCACACCGCGCCAGTGATGAGGCCGAGAGATTGATGTAATTTTCCTAGTGATTATTGTTCTCTGTTCATAACGTCTTGGTTCCATCAACAACTACTATTGGTACAGGCAGATCATTTATCAACGTAAATTTCGGAGCACTAGTGATTCCTAAATATGCGTACAAATTGTAAATCATTTTAACATGGTTATAGATCCCACTTTGTGTACTTCGAGGTTGCATTGTATACTTATTAAGGAACACGGCGCCCTTTCCCGTATGCTTCGCGTCAAGATCGCATCAAACAAATTTCGATTGTTTTTTCTCAACATATAATAAAGAAGTACGATTTTACCCACAATTGGCAATCTTCACCAACTTTTTCTGAGAAAAATATCTTGCTTTCTTTTCGGCAGAACATCCCAAAAATTTCTTCTCTCTTTCAAGAGAATACTCAAAAATTCCGCGTACTGTATCTTTCATCATTTCGTTATTTTGTGTATGTATAATTTTTTTGCTTCTGACTAAATGCAGTACGTTGTTGAGGAATTGACCCGCAGGTAAACGTTCTTCAAGTGTGATGTGTACCCTCTTAATTACGCCGCGCCGCCGTTGCAACTCGCGGCACCCTATAAGAAGCATTAAACTAGCGTAGTTTAGTTAGTTCAAGTATCGTAGGATTACGGACAACCAGATTGGTAAGGGGACTAGCATTTTAATTCTGTCGAAAGTTGACTCGACTCCAACAGTCGAAATCGCAAGTAGAAAACACCAAGGCATTCGCTGAATGTACAAGACCATCCACGGGTCGTAAAAATAACCCTTCATTTTTTCCTCTTCTCATTGTCTACTGGTGAAAGTACATTCCTTAGGATATATCTCAAGCTTAATTCTCGCTGCATCGTCTTATTTCTGAACGTCTTTGGACTAATCCCAAATTGTGTCTCAACTGTAATCCAAATGAAATCTGCTTAGTTTTCTTTATTTAAAAAAAAAATACCCAATAGCTAACCTACAACAATAATAATGACACGTTAAGATGATAAATTTAGTGCACAGCATAATTCTAATATCGTGCACAGTAACCAGTAATCAATTTTGTGTACTCGCTGAAATGTGCTCGTAATGCACACAAAGAACAAAGACACGGTTCCACTGTTTACCAATATAATATTCAATTAAATGCACTACGTTGGCGATCATAGAGACGAGCCTATTTTTCATTTTTAATTAGTCTTTTTTTTGCATAACATTATCATTGGTAAAAGTGTACTTTAATTACTGGTTTTTATCGAATACATCTTTTATCGTGGATCTTATTTTCGGGCCCAACGATATTAGCCATAGGTAATGCGAGAAGCTGACTCGGGATGTGACTGTCTATATTTTGCACAAAAAAAAAAAAAAAAAAAAAAAGATTTAAAATTAAAGCTTCAGGAAAGGAAACAATGCAAATAATCCTCCTTTTTTGTTCGGCGAAGTCAGCGAGAGAGAGAGAGAGAGAGAAAATCATATGATTTATTGTTTTCTGTTGGCAAGTCTGTGTTTTTGGTTACGGCTTCCGACAAAAATATTGCTGGAGAAGTCGTTTCCCAATCTCCGAATCCTTTACCGTATGAACGATTACTCTGCAAGAAAATCGACGCCACTAAAAATATTACGATAGACTCATTTTTAGTCTTTGCTTCGCTTTCTTAAAAAAAAAAAAAAAAACAATCAATTTTTCATTCACGAGTGTAGGCACTGGTTCAAAACATACTATTTATACAAATATTGCAATCTCGATGTTGGCAGTTAGAAAATTAGTTTAACTGGTTTTATTTTGTGTTTGAGAAATTGGCCAGCTGTCGTTAAAATCGTACGATATTATTCGGGGCGGTGTAATAATACGCACCGCGCGTTGATATTTTAATTGGGAGGAAAATAATATTGTTTTACTTATTTAAAAGACTTTGAGGTACCTACAGTGCATTGCAGTGTGTTACTAATAACAATTCCTCGAATTACGTAGGTATTATTACTTAGCCCAAAAACGTGTTCGAGAAATTATTTGGTTATAGCATCACTGACATTTTGTACCCTACAACCACGGAAGCCGCATGGGTATTGTTTCATGATTGTGAAGGATGTAGGGGAGGAGGACACGTTGAACTGTAGCTAATGCGTATACTTTAAAACCTTCAAAATTTATTATATCTCGAGCGAATTCGTAGTCAAATTATCAAGCTGGACGTGCGAGTCTGTAATTAAATTGGGTAAAGTAAACATATAATATCGTACTAGATGTCTGTACACAAAGTTTTCATTTCTCGTCTCGTTACAATTTTCGTAACGTTTTCTTTTCCTGTTTGATTGAATTAATTATTCGAGTATCTATTCCATTTTTTTTTTTTTTTCTGAATCATATCTAAGATGTACGTTTATTTGGAAGAAGGACAGTCCGCCTTATTCAATTTTTTGTTTTCCATTGCACTACACGAAATATTGAAAACATACATCCTTTTTATTTCATTCATTGTCTTATTGTTGCTGATGTGTTTTTTTTTTTAGAATATATTTCATTAAAACGTCGATAGTTTGAAATTAAAGGCAAAAATACGAAGTTGCAAAAATAGAGTATTTTTTCTCGTATGAATGACTAGGTATAGCTAAATGCGGAGGGTAAATAAATCTCACATGAATTCGATGATTTTTGTCCACAAAATTTTTTTTTCAAGTTTTTGAATAAAAACTTTCGTTACAAGTCAACTTTCTTCTTCTGCGATTTACTCAACTTTATTATATTTTCTTCTAGAAAGCATTCATTGAAAATTTAGGAAGAAAGACGCAAAAATTCGTCACCAAATTTTGCGAGTTGAAGAATCTTGAAAAAGCATTTCTATGATCTCTGTAAGGAAGAAAATTTCAAAGAAACGTTTTTTTTTTCAAATCTACGAAATTACTTAAAATTACGTATCATGATTTCCGCTTTGTCTTCTCTCTCTCTCTCTCTCTCTCTCTCTCTCTGATTTGATCGGTGTAATTAACTGAAATAGTATTACAAAAAGTGATACCAAGTAATCGTTGACTGTATCGAAGCTAGAAGTAGTCTTCCCTCTACACCTGCATTAGGCTACTTCATTTACGACATCCACCCAGCAATATTTGCCAGAAAAAGAGAGCTGAGAGAGAGAGACAGTTGCTAGTCGCCAGAAAGACTTCCTTTACAGGTACGACACTTGCACGGATACACAGTGCAACGGCTCTCTGTTTTGTCTTATATGCCAATCTACCGATTTCCAAGCTTCAAAGTTTTCAGGTATTGGTATGGTCAGTGATATTTTGACCTATACATATATTCTAGTTATCTACGAGATATTTGATGGTTCATTCAGATATTCTACATAATTAATTATACACCCCTACTGTTACTACACGATAATTTTCGAATTTGAGCTACCCTGTTGAACCAAACCTGAAGATCTTTCAATAAGTTCTCAGAAAATCCATTTAAGTTTGAGAATAACGAGAATTAATTATATAGTTTTTAGACAATATGCATGTTATATCGATTGTAACTATGTTGTAAATGACGTACTGTGCCAAATTCCAGCTTTCCCGTGTATACTCAGTACCTGCACAACTTCTTGATCTAGTACGACTGGACTGCTTAGAATTTAGAGCCAGCCTAAGTAACATAAACAAGAATGAAAATTTCTGTGTTCCTATTTCTTTTCAAATAATTTTCCAATTTTTGTTTGTTTACAGAAATTATGTACGTACGCTGTTTAAAATTTCCTTTTTTGCCTTCTAAATTTTTAAATATTTTTTTGAATTATTTCCTAAGAGCCCGCTCTGAGTCATATGCTAGTACAATGCCTTATTATACTCTATTTCATTTTAGCCAACAATGTTCATCGCCTGTTGATCTCATCAAATTTTCATTTCAAAATATTATTCGTTGATTGTTATTTATCACTGAGATCAGTGATCAATAAATTGATAAAACGTCCAAAGACACACCCAATCACCGATACGATCGAAAAAAGTGCGTAATGGAAGTCACAATTCGTTCAGTATGTGTCATGGGCAATTTTTCTTGTTCAGTGGCCGAAAAAACGCGTCGTGGTTGAACGATTTGTTTCATTTATTTTTCCGCTTATGTATCAAACTTGAGCGATATTTTCAAAGTCGCGGAATTCACGTAGTCGTCGAATCCGCGGATTCGGTACAAAAATTGCTGAATCCGTGGATTCCGCAGAGAAATTGTATTCGGCAGCATGGTTCAGCCCATCAGAACGCATTTAATCAATTGAACATGAAAATATTACAATATGAGACTATAGAGAGACAGAGGTGAAATATTCACTAATACTTGATTTGATGAATTGCAGTCTGTAATACATTTAAGTTAGCTGCGATTCAATCGCTTTGTCTATTAGGTATTCACTTTAAAAAAGAAATTTTTTATCAATTACAACAACGAGCGTTGTATCACACCCATAAAAATGAATGGATGTTTTTTCCTCGCAGTATCACTAGTGATTGGCGCACGATGCTCTTGAATGGCCCGCCGAATTAAGAATGACATTATCTTTTCGGCATAAGCATTTCATAGATGTACATTTTGCTGCGACAAGAGCATCTTTGGTATCCTTGCCCAGTACAAACTGAAGTGAAACGTACTAATTTTTGCTTCTTGCTGTTAGTTGTTGCGCTCTAGTCATTTGTGGAAGAAGATGTTGATTATTCATCAATCCAAAAATTTGCTGTAGAAAAAAAATTTTATGGTATTTTAGTACTTGTTCAAGATCCCATTCTTTTTCATCTTTCTTATCGATCACAAGAGCGAGTAGGTTGCTAAAATAGCTACGACCTCGGTCCACAGACGGTATGCTCATTTACCTATATCGTCCCCCACCCTTAAAAAAAGAAATTATGCCTTTCCTTCGCAGTGCCATTCTCTCGACCTTTAAATTCTCTGCCGCTCTCATCTTCCTGCGTTGCAGTGCTGGATGTAATGCATCGCCTTTTTCGCTCGGACCAATCTGAAAATTTCAATAAGAACGTGATTTCCGGATAATGATTTGTCAATTAGCTGACTTACTCGTGCATAATTCATTAGCAATGTCCTTTGCTTGTATACCATAGCCGTTGCGCTGCGCACTGCTTCTTCCAAAGCGATGCGGTCGGCCTCAAAGTTTGCAGTTGTTGTTGCCAAAAGAAGCTCAGCATCTGTGGGGAAGTCTATGAACAAGATAGCCTATGTTAATTGTCGTACACAGGTACGTCAATTTCCCCTATAATAGGTAATTCTGTGTCGCATACAATTATGTCGTTTGTCGCTGAGTCGTGCGCAGGTTCGTTGGCACCCAGTACAGCAGGTAGTTGAAGGTCATCTACAGGTATGTCGTCCTTTAACGCAATACGTGCTTCAGGGTCATCCACCTCTGCCTCCGACGACAGTAGAGCCAACATATCTTCCTTCAGTATACCACTTGCCATTTTCTGAGAGAATTCTTGCGGGATATTCGTTATGAGACCCGCTCTAGCTTTTTGTTCCAAGACTGCCTCATAAGGCGTATATCCTTGTCCATCGCGAAAGAGATGAGAAAAAAAAAAAAAACAAAACAAAACCAAAAAACAATAAGACAATCGAAAAGAAATCTAATTGGAAAGTTGAACTTTGCACACGTAGGCTATATGTACCCATGTTATTGCTCGACTGTATTCCAAACTGTACGGATAAAACAGAACTGCAGTATTCTTTCTACTATTTTTGACCGATTCATTCTTGAAATGTTAGTCAGCCGAGGATAATTTACCTAATCGTAACTTTGCATTGTCCTGTGTACAGGACTTTAGAGGTACTACGTCTCACTGCGCGATAATACATACTTATTCTTCTGTAGTGAAAAATATTCGAGTGGGTAATAGGTACGTAGTACGTATTTTTCTGTTGTGAACGATATTTCAGTGAACTCATTCGTCGAATGCTAACAGTTATATTAGCTATTGTGTATCCATTCGATGAAAATTTTCAAAATGTTCATTGTAATTCGAATGAGCTCACTTATATTCGAGCATTCTTATCGGTCAATGGTGCTGCCGAATCCAGGGATTCAGCAGAAAATCATCCCCCGAATCCGTCGATTAGGCACAACATTCCGTGTATCCGACAAAAACTTATATGTACATCCGATAAAAAATCTACAATTTTTAAAGTTCACGGAATCGGCAAAGTGGTTGCTGAGTCGACGGATTCAGCAATTTTTGTGCCGAATCCGCGGATTTGCTACGTGAATTCCGCGCGTAACATATACAGTACGTACGTCGGTAGGTACCTACGTTTAGGTATATTTTATTTAGAATGAGTGAAACGCGTCTGCATGTTTGAGAGTTTCTTTAGTAGGTATGTACTTCTTACGAGGGTATGTATGTTGGAGACGCGCGAGAAAATGCGATACGAGAAGGAAAAAAAAGCTAGTTGGCTGCGTTCCATCGTAGAACAAAAAATTTCTAGCTATATTTCTATTATGCTGCACTTTCCCAGCGCGGTGTAATAACATTTCTTCTTCATAGAGCATACTATACGTGGTAAGCAATTTGTTCGTTCAATGGCGCTCGCTCACTCGTTCAATTTGCTGCTTGTTCGTCTAATTTAGAGCTAGGCGAACGATCGTGCCTTTTGACGCAGATGTCGCTATATCGTGTTCAATTATAGCGCGACGCGACGCGGTATACGTAAAATTAACATTCATTACAAACGGCGTAATCGTACATATATTGTCGTACAAAACTTTACGGTATAACATTATGCAATTAATATTATCATGTCGTCGTACCATACGTACTCTCTGTTACGATACCTACAAAATGATTTCTCGAACGATTCTTAATCGCCAACACGTCATAAAGACGTTATCCGCATCGCACAATAAATTTGTACGTAGGTACGTTTCAATTATAAAACTGTCGTATCGTCTCTTATTTTACTCTCGTTGATATTAGCGGCAGCACAAAAGGATACGCCGCGCGTACTCTATGATCCTGTATCAATATATTATTATTATTATGTTTTTTTTCTCTCTTTCTTTTTGTTTTATTTCAATTTTACTTCTCTCTATCTCTCTCTCTTCCTCGTTTACTTTTACTCGACTCGTATATATGCCTATACTGCAGAAAAGCTACGAGATTAACGCTATTGGATCGCGAATTTTTTACATGTATAGGTATTATACGCAGAGTATAAATTTTCAACGCGCAACTTCAACAACAAAATGCTGTTTACTTCGGCACTTGACCGGCCGCGGTTTTATCGAGAAATTTATTGATCGTTAAAATAAGACGAGTTCATCTTCTCTATTTGTATTTGTGCGTATGTATAGGCTATGTGTAGCTCGCACGCTAGACACGAACTCTTTTTCGCTGAATCCTGTTCATTTAATTCATGATTCCGTACAAACGAGACGCGCGATGATAAGTTTTTAACTCGCGAAGAGAATTTTTTCTGGGGGCGCGAATATCATTAATCTGACGATCCACACTGTTGTATTTATCTAGGTACCTATATCTATATTCAGGTATCTGTATACATAGTATAGAGACTACGTTTAAAGATACACACTCACGTGTGCGAGTATTTTTACTCATCGAAGGTGAATTCGACGACAAATCGGACTGAAGTCGAAAGGTGACAAGGCGTACCCTGGTAATTTGAAGTAAATCATACTCGTATATTCGCGACTAGATTTCATGAATTAATAATGAAATATTGTTGATGTACGTACGTATTTGAAACGCGAGAGATTTCGACGAGCATTAATCTTTTCCCGATTATCGACGTATAAGCAGTTACAGCTCGTCTCATTACGTTTACCATGTAAGGAAACTTTTGCTGCGATCCACTTAGGTACACGTTTCTTCTCAACACCTGTCGAATTCATTTCCTCGCCACGCTCTCCGTTCAAGAACGAATCTGCTGATCCCATTAACCATCATCAGTGTCTGTGCGCTAAGAAGCTGAGAAATAACGGACTCTTTCCCGCAAGTTTTATGAACTTTCCGGCCTAATCTAACCGTCTCGTTTATATACGTAATATGTATACTTTCTTCTCTCCCCTTTTCTCTGACATTCCCCAACGACGACGCAGACTTCGTCCGATAATCGTACATATTGGCGTACTTCACCAAAATACTTCAATTGAAAAGACGGTGACCGCCCAGGGATAGGTAGCATCTACAATATCTATAATCGACTTTTTCGCCTCTCAAAATACAAACAATTTCTGTCGTATGTTTCTAATTATATTTTCGAAAAAATACTTCGCGTTACATAAAAGAATAATGCCTGTTCGTTATTCGGTTGTAGCGAAGTGCTTTTTCGGAATACCCACAAGTTTCGGTCGTTTGAAGGATGATACTTAATTACACAAATTTATGTCAAACAGGCTAACTTTGAATTGACTTCGTTCTTAGTTTTTCAGAATGTCCGGTATGGAAGTCTTCAGTAGAATTCGTGAATAGATTCCGAAAATTCTGCAGCTCTACTACGAAACAAGCCTATCACTTGATTCAAGCAGAAACGAGATATACCTAAAAATATTACAGCTCGTAAAAAGATTACCGTCCCTCCAAAAATTGGGAATATCGTAGAAATCTCTTAACGGAGATTCGCTATTGGAAATCATAGGGTGTAGACCGTTCCGATTGATGACGCCACCAGAAATCTTGAGAGAATTTTTCGATCGAATTTCTGACTGTGCATCTGTATAAAGGATGGAAGATATAAGTAAGATATGCGTTTTGGAGATAACGGTCATCCATAATTCGCTATTTTTTTGCGGTGCTTGTAACAAGACTTTTTGACATGTTTCATGTCTTTGCTCTGGGCTCATCCTTATGGGAATTTTCATTGTGGCAGTGATTCTCAAATCTGCGAGTCCGAGCCCCCCTCCCCTCCTTCAAAAGGGACTTGGAAAATTTCGAGCTCTTCTATACCCTCTATTAGCTAGTATAGGGACTTAGAGAATTCCGGGCTCTTCTATACCCCTCTATTGGCTAGTATAAAGACTTGAAAAAATTTCGAGAAAATTTTATCAGGAATGATTCTGAAATTTCGCTGGGACTTGAAAAATATTCGAGCTCTTCTATGGGCTAGTATAAGGACTTGGAAAAATTCTGGGCTCTTCTAAACACTCAGCTTTCCATCATCAGCCGCGGGTCTAATTCCGCAACTCTTGATACCTAAGCTAGAACCTGTAAATTTAGATACTGAGGACCCGCAGAGGAATTCTGTCCGCGTACGCCTAACGCGGAGGGCGTAACGCAGGTACTTGGAAAATTTTCGGGCCTTTCTATATACCTCTCTATTAGCTTTTATAGGGGCTTAAAAAATTTGCTAGAATAGGGACTTAGGGAGACCCGCCATCCGTTTAGTTACTGAGGACCCGCAGAGGAATTCTGTCCACTTTCAGGAGTGATTCTGAAATGTACGAGTCCGAGTCCGAGGGGGGTGGTAGTTTAGCTTGACCTAATATGATAGAAAAATTAAATAAATCGTGACCTTTTTGACTCTCAACGTTGGGACTTATCAGCCCGTATTGGGGTTCAAACTTAAAGTTTGAGAGTTGGTAACCCTGACGATATTCGCACCCTTTTGTTCAATACTTTTTAACATGTTTCGTGTCTTTGCTCTGGGCTCATCCTTATGGGAATTTTTCATTGTGGCAGTGATTCTCAAATATGCGAGTCCGAGTCTGAGTCCGACCCCCCCCCCCTCTGTCCCTCTGTAGTTTCCAACTTATCCTAATATAATGAAAAGGCGTAGGCTAGATTTATACTAGGCTAAGAAAACGCTTTGAGCCATTATGAAGCTATTACCTTGTGACGTCATAAGTTCGGTGACGTCATGAGTTGGTGACGTCATGAGTTGGTGACGTCATAGGTCGGAGACGTCATAAGTCGTTAATCCTAGTCCGCTCACAACATCTGAAACAGACTAAAGTAGATTTACACTAGACCAAGAAGGCTCATTAACCTGAAATATTCCAAAGTGGTCTTATCCTGGACCAAACGAATGTGCTGCTCTAAAGCCTAAGCCTAGAATATTCTAAAGTAGACTTATGTCATAAAAGACACTTGCATGATCTCTTAAACGGAAACTCTCAAATAGTTTTGTCTCGCATTATCAACAACATATCTGATTAGGCAAAATTTTGAAAAGACATGAAACATGTTCTTCATCTCTTTGGCTGCGCCAAGAAATCCAATACCCCTAAAGTCATTAGCCAAGATCTGCTTTTTACTTTACACTTTGAGTATAACTTGAAAAATGAAGGATGGACTTGAAGAAAACTTTATCTTTAAAGGTTCATCAGTGGGCATATATTGAAAAACTGTGCTATGATTAAAAGTGACACGCTCAAGTATATCATTTCCATGATTTATACCGGGACAGAATTGATCTACTCTTTTGATTTACCAAAAGCAAATCCGCGAAAGGAAATTATATGAAATTTCGATACAATCCTACCTCCTTCCGCGCTCCAAAACAAAAAAGTTTTAGAACAACGCGTTTATGTCTTTGAGCTGGGGGTCAGTCTAAAAACGCTCTATGACGTCATCAATAACCTTGACCTAATTTACGAACTTGGAAAATTATGCTCTTCGCTCCTACGAGACCGGTATTCTCAGCCTTCACAAATCTAAGCTGAGAAATTTTAGTATGGAGTCAACCAGTGGTACATTACATACTCAATATTTTGGGATGGGACGTATGTATATTTTTAGATTTGGCTGTGAACACATTCCTTGATACGCTATGTATATGAAGTGATGAAATTTTTAGTGGAAAAAAGTAGGTCAAGGCCACACCTACCTCATAACTAGAGTTAGGATTTTTCGGTGCTAATAAATTAAAATTCGGTTTTTTGAAATGTTATTTTCGGTATTATTCGGTATTTTCCAAAATTTTGAACGTAAACACAATAATTGCCAAAAAATATGGTAAAAAAGATTCTAAAACACAAAATAGGTACCTACTATCTACAGTACGAGTAACACAATCAAATAATATGCCGCTTATTATACAACTTTATCAGATGTTTTCCAACATTACTTTAAAGGAATCTTTGCTAGAAATTATTTGATGACATCATTAGGTTGTGACGTCACAGGATCTAATTGATGCCGTCATTATGACGTCACAAAGAGTAGGCTATGACGTCACTGGGACTGATCTATGACTTCATTAGCGCGTGAAGTCATGGGAGCTTCTCCATTGATTCTACAGGAACAAAATACTGTCCCTTTTCACGCGCTCCCAGCAGCTTTTTGGGAATTTTTGGACGTTTCAGTCAATTTTCGGTTTTATTTGATGGTAAAGTCCATTTTCGGTGTTTATTCTGTTTTCGGTATTTTTCGGTGAAATAAAATTCTTTTCCTGGCCTTCCTACACCCTGAATCGTGCTCATCTTTCATTATTTTTGACTTGTCTTCAAAGGAAATCATTTGACAAAAACCGGCAGATCCTAACTCTACTCATAACGTTGTCAGCGAAATTAGCTTAGTCTAAAATACAGAGACCGAACGATTCCATCTTTTGCCTAACTATTCATTAATCGAAAAAAAAAAAAAAAAAAATTAGATTGAAATCGAGTTGTCCAAATAAGTACCCATCACACGAAGAATTTAATACGAAGTATGCACCCGTGATAAATTAATATTTTCTGTTTTTGGTGTATGTACGTTTTAATTTCAATATACCGGAAGGATGGACTCGTGGTACGTATACTTTTTAGTGATGGTAGTGTGCACCGATTAATATTTCCAAAAATTCATTTCGGCTAGCCTACTGTCAAACGATTAATTTTTTTACCATAAAAAATATTTCTCCGCCCCATTTTCATTTGCCCGAAGCCATCTAAATAGTATTTTTTCTTCTTTCTTTCTTTCTTGCGTATTAAAAAAAAAAAAGTGAACGAGAAGATGACAACGAAATAATCTACGTATAGAATTCCGATCCGTTGAAATAACAGTTACCGGACGTTCTTTTCTGGGCCAGTCTGGACAGTGTATAAGAGAAAACATACATTTAATCGAAACTCAATTTTTTTCAATGAAAGGTAGGTATGTACTTCTAGAGAACACACGCTTTATGGAATCTGTATATTTGCACTGTGCCAGAGCAAAACAGACAAAACATAGAACAGAAATATTATCTGACGTCAATGCAGTATTTCAGCAACAAACTAAATATTATATTAATCTTTGAATTGTACGGAAATACTTTTTTTCTTATTTTTCCTTCCTTTTATTGAATGCGCGTGATGCTTTCATCTAGTTCATGCACGCATTGCGCTGTAAGCGGAAAAAACAGAATAGTTAGAATAAAGTAACGTATGCAGAAAATGAAGAATTAAATTGTACGTCTCAGCGAAGTTGAACTTTTTCCTCTATCTTATGATAAATAAAAATTTCAATTTATTCTTGGTCTCTTTCAAGCTGAGGAAATCAAAAAGTTCAAATGACTAATGATTATTCTAGTCCCGGCGCGTCGCTCTACCAAAAATTGTATAATTTACCATGAAAAATGACTTGACTTTCGATAAAAAGTTGCAAACATCGATAAAATTTTATATTATTTTCCAAATTTTTTTTTCGTACGAATAAAAGTGACCATTTTCCGCAAGACGATGGCGCGTCGGAACTATAATATTTTCATTGTTATTATCTATTCTAAACTGTGCAAAATTCAGAATTTCTCCACCAGACTTGTGCTCTTATTCTTCAGTTAATGCCATCCATTCCTGAAATACAGGTATCTAATTTCCTCCCTTCTTGTAACACCATTCTGATAAGATCTTTTTCTCTTCTCTTCTTCGGCCGTTAAAATTGTTTGCAAGTGTTTAACAAGAGCGAATCGAAGAACTTTATCTTCATTTTCGTTGAGAAGAAAGACTTTTCTGGAGCCTCCGTTTTAATAAAACCGCACCCCTGATGCGGTGAGCAATGAGCACATCTACAAGTTGCACTTGACACAGCCGTTTTCTTTGTGAGAAGTACTGCGAGTATTTGCAAATTGAGAATAAAGAAATGGAATTCTAGATCAATGAAGCTTGTGTCGTATTTTACCCACGCTGATAGATAAACAGTAATTCTAATTAATTTCACGTTCTAAATTAAATTTCGAGTGTGTCATTCTAGCTACCGTATACATGGGTACATGATAGGTATCATACAGATACTCCGTACTGGTACCTATATTTCTACGAAATAAATGAAAGTCGCAGAAGAGAAAGAGATCACAGTTCCGCATTATTCTAAACATGATTAGGTTGCATCACTACCCATGGTACGCAATAGTTTTTCAAGTATAAAACGTAAGTTTTGTTGGTACTCGTAGGCGGAACATTTCAATAATGATAATACAGTGCTAATAATAATAATAATAATAATAATAATAATAACAATGATGGGGATTCGTGCGTGCCCTCTGAAACAAATTGACGACATATAGGTGTGTAATATTGGTGCAAACGAATAGGTAATATCGTACTGTTCGTAGATGATGGTTGAAAAACGTGGACGTGATCTAGCGTAGAACGCGGTACACGATAGTGGCGATTATGCTTGAAAATACGCCAAACTAGAATTAATCGACTGACCGGTTGTTCACAAATTAACACCAGTCCATATCCACAGTAAACGGCGTATTCTGTATACGAGTATTTGTACTACCGATATTATTTATGCAACAAACACGCCGCGCCGATACACCGCGCGACCGTTTGCCAACTCCCGTAAACTTCATCGTGCTTATAAAATTGTAATCGCTTCTTACCGGAATTTACGTAAAAAATCCAAGAGAAAAATAAATTCAACTGTCGTATCGTACGCACACGTGCGCCGCACCGTCAAACGCATCACCGCCTCTCGTCCCTTTCTCTGAATTTATACAATTGCATTGTCTCTTCCTCCAGTAACTTTTTTGTCTTCGTAAATTCCGAGCGTTTCTTTGGAAAAAGAAACACAAATTTTATACCCTCGTTTAAAGAGCACGACACGATGTGTATTTTTCGCGAGCGCGAAGCGCTCGAAATTCTGCGAATGAAAGATGTTTCCAAGTACCTCCGAGTGAGAATTGAACTAAATTTTACAGTAAGATTTCAATATCAAAAGTAGTTTTTGTTGATGCGTACAGGTTCATTCCTCGTTGACCGTTTCAATCATGACTTATAAAAACGGCTCCTCTACGGAGCAATCTTCCGTATTTTGTAACGCACGCCATTAAATAAGGTAATGCTACAAAACACATTATTAGAAAGGGTATCAAAGTAATCCATTTGCATCTTTTCTAGTTGTGAGGTATGGGGGCCCTGTCGCACGAACAACGATAGAAATCGCAACGATATACTCTACTCGTTTAGGTACCAGCACAAAACTGCGCGTTCATTAAATCGTTACAGTATAGCAGTACAAAATTCGTCCGTGGTGCGGTCAGGTATTATACGGTGACAATTTTCTGCCGGTATTTCAGTCAGTATTCATATCTTATAACTATCGAACCGAACACCCCGAGGCGTAGGCGTCGTTTGCATCTTCACTTTTTTCTCCACTTTTTCTGCTTCTTATACTCGCTCGGTATTTAATATCATTTTCCTCTCTGATGCGATGGTGTTACAATACACCACTTTCACAGTACCAGGTCTTCTGGTCATCAGACCACCGGAAGGAAACAGCAGTTCACATCAAATTATTATTGAGGAATATGAAACTGCACAAGGAGAGAAGGGCGTCTTTACACTAGGCATACGGGAAGGAGGGTGCTTCTCAAATATGCAATGCGTACGACCTCGAATCGATCTGAAGTCGCGAAAATTGGATGTTACGCCCAGATGCTCATTCGAAGGCATCTCTCTATTCGATGATGGGTTCAAGACATCCGACTGAGGAGAAGAAGTCGTATACCGGACCTCAGAATAATATTTACGTCTATACATGGGGCTGTATAAGTCGATCACGCTCGAATTTGGTGGGTATTTGTCGAGTAGGTGAACTGAAATTGTACTGGCTGTAAATTGATTACAATCGTCTCCATCGAAGATTAGTATCGACGATGAAGGTAAACGGACTGAAGTCACCAAGATTTGAAGAAGCAGAAAGATCAAATTACGAAGTTTGCTACTCCTATAATGATAGATCGACGGTTTCCCTTTGCTGCTTTTGTACACGGCTGTGTTGCATGCAAAAAGCGAGTCACTGGTTAGGTCCATGGGTGGTGGAGTAAATTTTTCTCAGGGGGGGAGGGGAAATAGTATATCTAAATCAACTACTTTTTAAAATTTTTTCAGTCGTTTATGAGCCCGGTTCCGCCACCCATGGCTATGTCAGTTCATTTTAATGTTAGTATTTTCCTGTTATCCAAGTTTTCGAATCTTTTCCTTTTAGTCGGTGAGTAACGAAAGTTTTGCTTTTCAGAAATTTCTCAATATTCCGACGAATTAGACGTGAAGGTGATTACTGATTATGCCTAAGAGCATTACTACAGGCTGCGAGTCATCAGCAAATAAATCCTTTTGGCCCTATTTTCTAAATTTTATTTCAGGTTATCCGTAGCCCCCCCCCCACCACGTTCTCTAGATAAGATCGGCTGACTCGTGCAGTCTTCGTCCTTTTCAGGTTTATTAAACTGTGCTCGTTCACGTAGTCCATCGAACGAGTGGAGTTTATGTTCGATTTAATTTATTTTTCGATCATGGTAGTCTCTTTAGATTTATGATCACTACGACAAACTATTTTCTTCTGTTTGGCGGGTAAGTAGAGCCCGCCGTAATCGACGACAACGCTAGCCTCAATTATCAAGATATTTCGTCTAACCTATGTGACCTCAAAAAGTGTAGCAAAAACTGACTGTGGTCTATCTTCAGTTAGTCACGCCTTCAGAAAGATGTATTCGTGCTTGGGCCTCAGATTGAGCTAGTCAGGGTTGGTTCTCCAGGTAGGGAGGAATGAGGTGAGAGTCAATACTATCTGATGGTTGAGTTGTGATTAATTCGAGGTTTAGATTTAATTACGACGGTTTTGATAAAGTACGAACTTTTGTCTCAAGTCTCGCCTGCCTTGATAGAGCCGTGTCATCTATGTTCCTAAAATGAATGTCTATGTTTCATGTGTTCGTACTTTACGCTGTTATGCATCACAAGCGGCGAGAGGACCCGCAGTGTCTGGTCTTATATCGAAATCTAACATTGATCAATTCTCTACTCTGTTTTTGAATTGAGATTTATTTCAATTTCTCTCCCACAGACTGTTTAAACCTTGGGATGTCTTCATTCTTCAAACAAATCTCAATCCACACTCATCTCTGTTCTGGAGCCAGAATATTTGAAATTCTCCGCCTTCATCTACTTAATGACTCGATATTTTTCCGAGTCCCTCAAAGAGGTCAGCCATCTTTCCTCTCTACTTGTTGGTTAATTACTCCGAGAGGGGTTCTTGGTCTTACGCGCCGATGACGGCGCGCCTCTTACATCAGCTTGTAATATCAATAGAGAACCTTTTTCTTTCTTTTTCTTATAGGGGTAGGAGATAGAGAGAGGGGGTGCATTTTGGAGACTTGGAAACATTCCGGCCATCAAACTATTTATATAGCAGGAAGGAAACGTGAAGAAATTCTGACTTTCGAAACTTACATGCTATAATAGACCTAATGCATAAATACCTTGATATTTGAAAAGTTTTATAATATGTATAGACAAGCTTTTTACATATAATTTAAAAGGTAGATATTGTGTATCTTCTTGTATTGGGTTTCGCTTACCCTTCACGAGCAGTACAACTAATGGGCAGCACTTGATCAATTTGTTGAGACTATACGCCAAAATATTATTGTATGAGACTGAAAAAAATCGGAATTGCGTGAAACGTTTGATTTAGTCGCGCGATGAAATGTAATCTGAGGAAAAATGATACGTGGCCAGATGGAAATTATGCAGCTCGCAGGGTTTGGTGTCATCTGCGAGGCACAAAAATACTCTACATTAAAAAAATATTTGTCTGCGTGTGATGAATAAAAAAGCTACAATCCAACTTCGTTATTGCGTTGTTCTTTAAATCGTATTCATCATTATTTTTTTACTAACGTAAAATTAAAGACGCAAGACAGTTGTACCTACAGCAGATCGTATGTACATATATAATACGATTAATAGCACGCAAAAATTTAATCTAGAACCCTGCCCTCGTGATCCCGCGACTGATAAAAAAAAAAAAAAAGTTTCTTTGGTCCTTCTCCCATGAGGTGTACTCAAGTCACGCGACACGCTACAACAAATACTCGTAGGTGAAAGTTGTCTTAGATTAAGGTCGTCTTTGCTTGCAAAGCATATTATCTTGTCCAGTTTTATGGTATGTGCACTGCACTAGGTATCGATGTACAATAGATACATAGGTACATGATAATTGACACCCTAAAAGTAGTAAATAAATACTGATACTCTTTTACGAATTAATTTCAACGGAAAGTTTACAGTGCACTGTATTTATGTTCGTAAGAGGGAGCATTTCCATTGCGAAGGAAAATTCTCATATTATATGAATGAGAATAGCCGAAGAAAAGGACAAGATTTGAGGTTTATTCGTTTAGAAAAGTTTTGCAATCAGCAGAGATGTTACTCCTTTACTTGCGGTCTAGGAGCAACGGTATACGTATATGTAGTCTATAGAACCGCGATACAATTTAGTAGACGTGAAGCGAGACAGAGATTACGCTTCTTCAGGAGTTGACGAGCGCGTGTAACCGAGAGCGCCGCGCCGGTAACTAGCGGGCAGTGCGGCGGCGGCGGCGGCGCGGTGGTGATGGCGCATAGCTAGTGTACACAATCGAGACCGACTCGAAACAAACGCCGAGCCAAAGAGAAAGAGAGAGAAAACGCACGCATGCACGCGTGAGTGAGAGAGGAAGAGGGCGAGGGAGCCTAGGAAAAATGATTTTTTTACGGTAAGTCGCGGCTACTTCGGACTTCTGTGATGCTGATGCAAAGTGTGGGTTGGTCCAGTTCGTGTAAATCAGCCCACATTTAAGTTAATTTTCATAATTTATAAAGTCGGCATTTTACATAACTCGTCGCAATTAATCTTCTTTCCGGCGGCCACGGCGGCGCGGCGTGGTGAGGCGATGCGATGCGATGTACAAGATATTCTTCACAACAGCGCAACGGTTAAAGCTCCGAAGATCAGTCTGTATTCAGGGTAGAGGTGATAGAACGAAAAGTTTGCGACGCGAACGTGCCGTAGTATGTGCGTTCGTTCTTATCGAGCTGATTAGCGATAAATACGTACTCGACTCGGCTAAATTCGCGTAATCGAATATTCTCAATTTAAATTACCGCGCTGAGACAGTATTCTGAATACAATGCGTACATATTTTGGAACACGCATTCAATGTGATATACCTGTGCATATAGATGATGGTAAACATGCTATGTAATATTTTATCGCATCGTAATACGTATGTATTAGGAATTGATGAAAAAGTGGGGGAAAAACTTGATACGCGTATAATACGAGTAATGTAAAGTTCGAGTTAAAAGAAACGCGGAAATTCTTCGATCGTGGTGGATCGATGAATACCACCCGAGATTTAATTGGAGTTTTGCCAACTATTACGTAGAAACTTTTCGAATCGATTCCCAACAAAGGAACGGAAAGGATGACTCTTTCTTTACATTTTTTTTTTTTTTTTTCAACATATGGAACGCTATTTTAACATTCCGCAGGAGTGATATTCATCACCGCATGTAAAAGAACTCAGAAAATAAGCTTAATAGAAAAAACACCAACTGATAATAATTATTACAAGTAAAACAATTAGTGCCCTTTGATGGCTGCTAAAAACGCGCAACCTTCGCTCTTCTCAATCATACTTCTCTTTTCTCTCTACGTTAGTTGAAATTTCTAAAAATCCTGGAAATTTCCTGCCTCAGTGGAACTATCGTAAGTTTAATTGAATACGACACTTAGAATATATGAGCGGGTATGACAACTCCAAATCTTGACAAAAGGTGTTCTTCATTTTTAGTTACCGCTTTTATGCGAGACTTTAAAAATTTTATATTTTCTGAATCTTTCGAAGTCTCCATCCAATAGTTAGGTTTTGTCCTCAAATTAAATTAGGTGAGGTTGCCAACCGACGGCGAACACCGGCCATTTATTTTTGCATCGGGAAAATTTCGACGTCTCAATGTCTAGATATCTTCTTTTCCGATCTTCATCTCACTTCACAGCAGCATTCATCAACAAGTCACGACGTTGTAACGTGATCGCGGATTCGTAATTTAAGTTCGGCTCTTTACGCGTTGTGTGATCACTGATGAACTTATTTCATCGTACCGCAACAAAATTTCAAATTCTTGAACAGGATTTCGATCATTCCTTTTACGTTTTAAAGTCATTATAACCTCGGAGCGTTCATAAAATTGAAAAACAAAATTCAGTGACTGCTAGGTCTCCTTCTACTCTTCGCACATTTTTTTGATCGCCATTATAACAGAATAATATTCGGAGATAATTAAAAGTGATAAAACAGTATTGTTTCTTCAATTTTTTTCATCACGTTTCGAAAAATTGATTCTAATTTGCGTATATCAATGTAATAAAATGATCCTTTTAAAATGTTTTTTCATAGTATTTTTGTATGGTGCGAAATTCGTTTTGCGTCATTTGATTCGAGAACGACGAGTTTTTCGATCCAGATAAACGGTATCTATTGGAATGTAGCTCGTTGGTCAAAAAATATATTCCAAGTCCTCCGACATTTCAAAGTCGAGGTCAACAAAGATCGAATACAGACGTTGTCCAAGGATACCCCCCCCCCCCTCCAACAGACAGTGGGCTCCTCACTAATGATACAGAATAGCAGACGAGCAGCTCATCTGTACAAAATGTATTGATGAATGCTTTTTTCCTATAGATAATTGATGAGTAGAAAATGCGAAGAATTCACAGCACACAACAATGTAAAGTTGATTAAAAAACGTATGTTCAATGCTGATTACAATATCGTTAACTCTGTTTTTTGAAATTGGCTCTGGTTTTTGTGTATGATCACGTTAATTTCTCGTCCATTATTCAATTTTATACTCAAACGAGTAAGGTAAACACAAAATACTATAACCGCAAAATTTTCTATTTAGGTAAGAACACATCAGGGCGCTTTCGGCTAATCAGCCATTCTCGATGTATAGAAAGCAATCGAATATCTTCTATTAATTTCTCGTGATTCGTTGCGACGCGTATCTTCAAACGGCATCGATTGTTTTTGTCTTAAAATTCATATTATTAATATTACGATCTTATTTTCGATAAGTTTTCTATCTTTGTAGGTACTCAGTCTGAGTTTGAAATAGTGGGATGCATTCTCGCAACCTTGATTGGAATGAAAAAATTTTGACCATTGAGCCATAAAGAGTACACCGGTACCTATACCGAGCTACAAGGCGAACTAAAACTGAAACCGTAATGTTCGGCATGTTAGGCGAAAAAATACCGGTGGAGGGAAAAGCCAACCGGCTCGATTTAAGTATTTGCTGAAGAAGAGTCTTTATTTATTCGGTATGGTTAAGTTTTGCTACATTTGCTGAAAATAAATGTTTATATCTTTGCTGGACACAGGTTATAAAACATTTGTCGCATATGAGATAAGGGCACGCCTGCGCCTGAGCAAAAGTGAACCAACGATGCGAGTCATTTCAAACCTATAGCATTTCATATTTCGCTTGTCTGGACTCTTGCCTACCAGAGAAGGTGCAAAATGAAACTTTCGTATGTAATAATAACAATTGAATGAAAGGACGAATTATAAACTTTCAACGTTAGTTTCCATTCGAATCGCAAGGCCCAAGATCATAACTCAAAAAATAATACATAGAGTTTCCCTCATCGAGTGAGTACAATATTAAAAGAAATTAATATTTTTTCTTAGACATTGACCCGATTTCAGCCTTCTCTTGACGTCGTCAAACGCATTCAAAATTACGAAAAAATAAAAGAAATCAATTATTTCAGAACTGCGAGGTAATGTCAAGTTTTTCATCTTATCGCTGTATAGCACAATAGGAAATACAAGATCCCCAGAATAAAGTGAGTGCAGGAAAAATTTCTATGAGTCGTACAGGAAGCATGGGAGAACTTAGCTATAATCGTATCAAGTAGACCACAACATCAATAATATGTGATAGAACTCGAATATCGTGACTAGTTTCATCATTCGACGTTCACAAATTCGAAGCTATTTTCACAAATGTGTATTAGTAGATTATATACTGATTGGAGTCAGTCTCGAGAGTTAATTTTTAGATGACCAATTCGCGAATACATCGTGTGCAAAATGACGCTAATTAGGAGCAGTGGAGCATAGTTAACGAGCGTAATTATTGGATGCTCATTACTTTTAGGCACCCAAATCGTTCATTTAATTATTATTTTCTGTGTATCAACCATATCGTCAGGGCAATCGTAATCACGAATTCCCCGAAAGAAAAACAATACCGGAGTAGAGTCAGAAAAGATTGAGTGGTAGACTACATTGTAGAGAGAAGGCGAAACATACGAAGCGTGACGACGCGAACGGACCATAACCCTCTCAACGCGTTCGGAAAGCTCATTACAAGAAAGAAGTAGATTCCGCGACAAAATCGAGCTATACAGCGGGAATGAAAAAGAAAAATACTACTAATAAAGGTTAAAAAGTATTATTTGCAAAAATATAAGTACCTACACGGTAAAACTAATAAATAATTTGCTGAGAGGACGGCAGACTGCGGATATTTTTTCAAGATAAACAAATGAAGTTGGTGTTTAGTTAATGAACTCATCCGAATCCATAGAACACGTTTAGTTATAATTTTACATCATACGATGAAATAGTCTGAATTCAATAGAATTGTCTACGTTGCGCTTCATTCCAATATTGAACTAATAAAAAAGAAAACCTTCAAACACGGTATATTATTCATGGAAAATAAAGCTGGCGCTTTCGACTAAAAGTCAACTACTGGCTAATGTGTACAAATCAGTTTAATTTTCGCTAAATAATATACGATGTGTAAAGTGTCCGTCTAATTAAATTGAAATAGCTACATACGGAAAAGAATCTCAAAAGTAATTCGAGCAAGAACAAATATTTCGGTTGAAATCAATTTTTCACTTCTGATCCGAAATTATCATTAAGTACCCGCTAAAAATCACAAAATTTATCAAGTACCTACATACGAATAAATTTGATGATCTCAAAGATAAAATGAAGGCAAAGCGGCGTATACAAGACGCCCCATATGACTGAAGCTACTCGAAAATGCAAGCACGCCGTTCAGTACATGCTCGGTACATGCTTCAACGTAAAATTCTAGGGACGATTAGGTTAGGTTAGGTTAGGTTGGGTTTCTAATTACTGAAAACTGTTTTTTGTTTAAATGCCGAAAAAATGACGAAATGGTAAAAATTTGCCGAAAAGACAATATTTTTAATGTCGAAAAGTAAATTTTTACTGCCGAAAAATCTTTGCTCTAAATTACTCTAAGGAGCCTTAGCCGTCAACAAAATAATTGTTGCCGTTGCCCAGGACGCACCACGATGAGGTGGCTCATATGCGTCCCGAGACACCTAATAGAAATGCATCTGTGGCCGTATGAGGCAGCCAGTATAGCCAACCGCACGCGGGAACCACAAGGGGATGCCGAAGTGTGAATTTCTCATCTTGTCCGTAGATGCCCAGTTGCCTGGCCTTGCGACAACCCCGGGGAACACTTCGCCAACCTGTTGTACGGTGACCTCAACCTGAACTACCAACGGTTACACATTGACCGAAGCCATGCCCACAGCGCATGTCCCTACACCTGATGAAGAGTATTATATTGAGAAAAAAAAAAACACCTCATTAGAAGCCAGAGCTTGCCACGGACCATGCCAGTCCACCCCCGGCTCAAAGAAGTCTACGACCACTGCGCAGTTTATCCGACGTGTGACAAACTCTCTAACAGCACCCTGATGTAATATAATACTCGTATTATGAATGAATCCGGTATGCAACTCTTTGAGCCAAAAATACTGCTGATTACAACCTCGTCAATACTTGGAGTCGTCGTTCCCAGTGGAACGGCCTCTACAAAATGACTGTGGTTTAAAAGTTTGATTTCGATCTGAAGTGAAGAAATTGGATTAATAATGCTCGAAAAGAAGCCATCGATTCAAAACAAATAACAGTTGACAGTCAGGAGTCGTCGACTTACACGCCCATATTTCAGAGCGTAACAGCTACTCCGGAATGACATGACGGGAGGTATAATAAAGGTTTGAAAATAATTTTGGCTGGAAGAAAATACATATTTTAATTAGTAAATTGTATGATTGTTAGTAACCCAACTAAGCACCGTTAGATTATAGAACACAAAGTACACAGAAACAAGCTAATGTTAGTTTTACAACATGCCATGCACATGCGAAACGAAAAAATAGACAGGAGAAGATACGCGTCAACCGTTCACACTCGCGAGAAACTAACTGATGATCGAAGGAAAAAACAGAAGACGCATTTCCTCGAAGATGCACAAATAAACTCAACCAGTAATTCTCGCTCAGAAAATGACTCAAAATGGGGTGACTCAACTCAATACCCATGACGCGCCGTACCTTCTGATATAGATAAGACTATTGTCTGTCACTTTACACCTCGAGAGGTATGTATGAGTGTCTTCGTGTTTTATCATTGGTAGCCATGACCCTCACACACATGCATTGATAGCGATTGACTGATTTGATCGTATAGGGTCTGCCGAAATTATTCTTGATGCTCAACGTTTCTCCTTCCGAACGAATGACAATAAATTGTCGCCAGGAACTCGAGCATTTCATTATTTCGTAAAATTAAAGATTAAACACTAAGAAAAAAGAATTTTCAGAGAAAGACAATCAAACTCAATATTATTATTCTTGATGCAAACTAGTTCGATTTTTTCTCTCCTACCCGCATTATTCATGCTATCTTTGTCGAAACAGATCTTGAATCCAAATGATGTGCCCTCTTCCCGCGCCTCGAGTTGCATCGTTTGTGTTGGCGCTATTTTATTATTTTTATCCACCTAATTCTCACGAGAATCACCATAATCGTATTTTGAAGCTTAGGTATTTTTTCTCACCTCGGTAAACCCGGCAATCGGATGCGGAGGGAGGCGAGACAATATTGCCATCAAAAATCAGTCAGAACTCCATGAAATATACTGACAAGCCTTATCCACATTCTAGACTGAAACCTGATTTGTCAAAAAATTTATCAAACATTTATGATTCCTAAATTTTCTTGCACAACGTCTAGCCGGACCTGGGGGAACACTTGACAGCAGTTGCGATGTGATCGCGGATAGTCTAATTTTTTCCTATTATCTATCTTACAAGCATTAAAAACTGCACAACGGTTATTTGCTCGGTGTTACAAACTTATTATGGTATGTATGATAAAAAATAATAGTGATCGCGACAAAAAGGTTTCAAGGATAGTGAAGAGTGGAATTCGAGTGGAAAAGTGTGCAGATACAGTAAGTAAAGGTTTAGTAGATTTAGATTATTGTCAGTTGTTTATTATGGTTTGATATGAGAGAAAAAATTCACGGGTTCTTCAACAGAGTTGAATGAGGGAAGGCAGGGAACCTGTTTTATGGGCTATTTTAGACGAATGATGCTAGAAGTATTGCATATCTGGCTTATGAAAGGGACTAGCCAATTGGTGTACGGACTTGAAGGAGCTACTATATTTTAATCAGGCTATATAAACCGACCACCAAGCTCTCCTTGTATTAATACAACTTCTTTCTAGTATATATGACAGGAGGGGACTTGGAAATTATTCGACCTCTGAAATTGCCGGTGGGCGGACAGCGGACGTTTTTCTTCGGAAAGACAATCCGATAAAAGAGGTTCCTATTAAAATTGGTTAGTTCAAGTTATTGTAAGGTGCAGGAAATAATACCGGAATTATTCTTGAGTGCTTCGATGAGGGAGGAGGGTGTAGTGGCAGAGCAAAACTGTAGGATTTCTTTCTCTCTCAAATTCGCAGATTTCTGAATCAGGTCGAGAGTTTGAGGATTTTATTTTGATCAACGGGAAGGGGAGGACGAAGCCTACCTAGCATAATTTAGTATATAGTATGCTAAGTCTTGTTTAAGCCTAGTATAGGCTCGTATTGTACGACCTAGAATGCAACTAGTAAAGTACCCTATCAAGGCTAATTTAAGCCTAGTTTGAAGCTAGAATAGCCTACCTAATATATGCTTATTGGATACCGGGACCGAGAAACTCGAACTTGACCTCGCAGATTTCCAATAATGAGGTGAAAGGTACGATGAGGTTTTTTAAAATTAAGATTGTCTCCATATCCTCCATGTATCTTTGAGTGGTTTGAACTATTAATAATACTACCTAGGATACTAACAGATAACTTTCCTCTCTCAGATCGAAATTAATAACGAAACACTTATCTTCAAGAGGCCGATCTATTTTGAAATATGGATGACACGACAACAACAAATTTTGGCGAAAGACGTTTATTTTTGGTTCACACACTATTCTAGGTGGTTTGCAGGCAATACATTGAGTGCATAATGTGGATAAGCCCGCGCACTATGATATTGTTCTACTATCAATCACACCGAATTCTAATTAAAGTCTTTCTTTCAGCCAAAATCACTTTTTGGGGCCGAGTATATCGCCGTCATACCGGATTAGCTGTTGCACTCTGAAATATGAGTGTGTAAGTCGACGACTGCTGTTCGAACAATGGTATCGAGCATTGAGACGGCACCATATGGGTATTCATTCTGATTTTGTTATTAAGACTTAGTAGTAAGAAATACCGAAAAGATGAGTTAAGCTTGAATTAGCATTCAATTTGCTTTTAAGATTGGGGAAGAAATAACCTAGAGGACTGAGAAATTTTTGTAGTTTTCGCTGATTTCCAGCGTTATGGACGGATCAGCAGTACCAATTTAGGTCCACAAGATATCGTCGGAATTTCTCGTTTACTACGGGGAATCTTCAACTCCTTCTTTCTTCGACTGCTAGTTCTATTTAGTTTTCTTCTATCACGCCAACACATAGGCAGGTACACAGTAGAAACAATTCCAGAAGCATGCTGAAAGTAATTATAGTACGACGTTTTCTTCTCATGAAGACCCTCAAACATTGCTTTATGGCCTAAAACCTAAAAATAATGAGAAGGTTATATAGGTACCTATCTATTCATTGAAATTTCAGCTTAACAGAAATCAATCGATAGGAAGAACAAACGCGGTAGGTAGCTGTAACAATTATAAGTCTTACGAATAACAGCGTGAAAATAAACGTGCAATAATTTCGATGATAAACAACGATTACTTTTTCTGAAATAGTTTACTGGTCACGTTTGTAGTACTGTATTTCAATTTGTTGTATCGCCACGCCACGCCGTTCGTTAAGCTTGCGCGGTTCATTTGCGGTACCTACTGCAGTATGTCGGACGACCTACGCACCTTAGGCTACTGTTGAACACAATATACTACAAAGCCCCTACGGCGTCTACTTATTTCACCATCGTCAAACAATACAGAAGAAGAAAGAGTTGTCCTATCCTGCGCCGTAGTATACCTGTAGTGTCACCTTCTCTTTTCAACAAACGCCGTATTATGAAGAAATTCAAGACATTCGGAAGTTGGTATATTTCGTAACAGCGCCGACATAGATTTTTGCGGGCAATCGTCCGTTCAATGAGTGTGCACGTTATCTGCATGGTAGCCTTGCAGAAACTCTCTTTGCTGACCCCGTGCTCGTACAGCCATTACTGGTACCATACTACGAAAATTTTTCATATTTTACTGGCGCTGTATTGAGAAAATTAATTTTTGCTTTGTACCGAGCGCCTGTTTTGTATGACTTCATGCTTGTTTTTACTTTCTCTATAATCAAAATCAAGCCTCATCTGTTGCTACTCCGATTTCTACCAAGTATTCCAATATCGTACATTAGAATAAGAACCTTCGCTAAAAAGTAAATCATTGCGTTTATTGGCTCCTGTTTTTATTTATATTAGAATACACAAGAGCTTCTTTTCCGTGCATTCGTATTCAGTCCCTATAGCTGTTTTAGAATTGGTACAATTATTTCTCCCTTATACCTACTTCGAAATGCTATTCTGCAAACTCAAAATCGCGTACTTGTGTGTCCCATTTCGATACAAGTGAGTTGCGATTTTCAAAACTATCAAAATTTGTGAGCAATTGTAACTGATGATTATAATTTTATCCAGAAAAGTTCTGAATGAGCGAGGCTCAAAGATGTGAAAGAGAGAAATAACGAGCGATTTGTTTTTTTCTTCATGGTAAATTTACATTTATAGCTTTCATGACTACGCCAACGGCAGATTGAGATAAGAAAAAAAAATAATAAGAACAAAGAGAAAGATGTCGAAAAGCGCTTTCTTGATATAGATGAAAACACAAGTAGTTGCTTGAAAAATTCAAGAAAATGAATGTTGTCCTTGTTTGTCCACTAATTTCTAGAACTAAGATGGGAAAAAAAAAAAAAAAAAGAAAAGGAAGGATTTCTTGGCGTTGCCAAAAATATAGAGGTCAGGTCTTTTCGCCGGTCGTCTTAAGCTCTTCATCGTTCAAAAATTTCCAAAATTTCCAGCTTCTTGTTCTAATATAAGTCTACTTCAGTATATTTCAGGCTGATAAGATTACTGGGCCTCACTTCTTGGTTTTATTTTTATTTTATTTTTTCTTTTTTTTTTCGAAATAGGGTGGTACTCGCAGATTTCTCAATGACTTCCCAGATAATTCACGAAAATTTTCCAAGTCCATTATTAGAGGGGGGGGGGAAGGGTTGGTACTCGCGAATTTTCAATAGTGTACAGTATAGGGTGTTAGAAAAGACATGAAACATGTCAAAAAAAGTTCCAAAGCTCACCAAGTAATTTTGTAATAAGTTGCTGTTTTTTTGTACTTTGATGTGCTAGAATTTTTTTTATCCCTCATTTCCAAAAATGAAACTAAATTCATATCCAATGAGGAAGAGGAACGCAAAATAAATAAAACTAAATTGAAAACGCGACATCAGCTGAGTTTGTATAATCTTAATTGAAAGTAATAGGGTAACAATTTTAAAAATGTGATAAAAGGGAGAAAAAATAATAAAATGAACATCAACAAAACTAATCTTATGCAAGATAAGAATCACAAAAAGAAAATGATAATTATAAAGTAAAATACAATAAGATTAATAATATTATTCTTTTTAAAATTCAATTTTTCAAGTTTCATCCATCCGACACATAATTGTATGTACTTATAAATTATTTTACCGCAAATAACAGTACAGGATACTGTTCACATAAATAATGCAATTTTTAACAATGCTTTGATTCTTTACAACAAAGTAGAAGGCAAAGTAATGTACAAGATTATAATGGAATTTCAACAAGATAAGTACCTAATATTGACTGAGGTATAATGCATGAAACGTGCGAGCGACTAGATTGAACTAGAAGCGTGAAAAATAAGTAAGTATATTTTCATCTTTCCAAAAAAAAAAAAAAAAAATTCGGGGTAAAAAAGAGGAAACAAAAAAAAACGAACGAAGTATATACATGAAGTATGTACATACGGTCTTTGAATAAGGTGACCTGTTGACGTAGACACAACTTTCTAAAATGTGAATACAGGCCTCCCCGGTAAAAAAAAATATATATATATATATCTACACAATATATTCATATAATAACAACCAAAAGGAGAAAAAGAAAAACTAATTTAAGAACGAAAGCGAAATAACCCTTCCTCGAATATAAATGCAGTTGCCTAAATAGGAAAGAGTGTAATTTGGTGCGATAACTTACAAAAAATAAAAAAAAAAAAAAATAGACTAAAAATTATGATACAGTTTTAATGGGTGAGGTAAAAATTATATAAACGATAACTGCCTGGTTTGTACAGTATACGAGTGCGTGAGAGAGAAATGTCAAATCAGCCTAGATTCGTCGATTAATTATAAAATACCGAAAGGATGAAGAGATTTGATGATGATGATGATAACA
Source organism: Aspidiotus destructor (assembly GCA_035079395.1). Taxonomy (NCBI): domain Eukaryota; kingdom Metazoa; phylum Arthropoda; class Insecta; order Hemiptera; family Diaspididae; genus Aspidiotus; species Aspidiotus destructor. The sequence continues at coordinate 985,443 of JAVHKZ010000014.1, forward strand.
ATACCGACGGTAATATTAATAATAATGATAATAATAATACCTACAAAATGAAATTTATCTTCGCGACTAGAGAAGAAAGCTAATCAACCTGTCCCATCCCTTTTCTCTCGTAAAAAATACCATTCTCTCTAAATTATTTGTTGCTATACTTAATATAAATGCTCTATAACGATTCGCATCCTGGTCCACAGTAATGTCATATATTTTTCGGCTTGCCGTTTCCAATTATTGAGATCATTTTTAATTCGACTCGACTTCTTTTTTTGACGTACGTGCGTCGATAATATCACTAAACCTAACTAAAATTACAACGAATTAACGATAAGGTAAAAAGGCTAGTAATTAGAATGTCGATAGTTTTGCGAAGACCTATTCGACAGCGATAATAACCTGCAGGCATTTTTGTGGACAAGATGGAACGAATCGAGGCCACTAAAACCTTCCCTTTACATTAATCTCAACCACACAGTAGCCTAGTGTTAGGTATCAATTTAGGAAATAATCAATTTTACGAGCCAATTTCGTTGCATTATTTTAATGAAGGAGCCACGTCTAATATGCGCCAATTAACGACAACAACCCTATAATTATACCTGCTATTATGAACGCGTATATCAGTCCCTATATATAATATATTCAGTACGAAATTCAGATCATACTTAATTGTTTTATTCGGTAAACGTTCATCGCTACCCACCAAAATGAGGGGAAATTTGCGGCTATTCGAATTAATACCAGAGAACTCCGTGTGCGGTTTCGTAACTTTTCTCCTGAGCTGAGACTAGATCTACTAGTCTCGAAAGCTACACACAGGAGTTCGTAGTAAGAATGACTTACGATGCTAATCACGTACACTTCGACAGTTTTGCTCGTAGTCAGCGCTCCAACTTTTTATTCTAAAATCACGTTTAAAAGTATCAGGGTGAATATTTACGCACTGACGTACGAGTATTTTATTGGAGCAGGCACAAACAAAAAGTGTAGCTAGAAACAAGATAATTATGCCTTCAAGAAAATTCAAAATGAATTTCCCCCCCCCCCCGCCCCCCTCATTCCCTTTCTTGATTTTCATTCAATCTTCTCAAGACATTCAAAGGAAGTGGAGGCGTCGGGTATTGACCCCACCTTTCCCACACCCATAGGTACTGAAACTACTAAATCTTATCTAAAATGAATGTGGGGGTACGTAAGATCATTGTATGTACTTGTAATATTACAGAATTTGAATTTCTGTTCGGTAGATTTCTATCATTTCTCCCCTTCCCTTCAAAAGTTCTCTGACCTACGCCATCGGTATCCTCGAGCCGCAAGGGCACAGATATTATTCAAATTTTATGTATTGATTTTCTCCTTAACCTTTTTCGCGCAGTCCTCGTGCTTCTCTTGAGAGATCATAAGACGTTTTAAAATTACGAAACAAAATAGAAAAAGTTCATACCGACGTAGAGGATGAGACAATTTCAAAATTCGAAATAGATATTAATATATTATCGTTCGAAGTATACCTCGTATGTCGTAAAATGTTGAAGAAAAAATGAATTTTAAAGCCTTGAATTCTTTTGAAGGATAGGTAAGACCTAAATAGAGACGGACATTACTCTCAAATTCTACAACTCGCGTTACCGTGTTCCCTGAAATGATGATCATCGATATTGACCCTATTTTGAAGTAGATACGTACGATTAAACGCGATTACATTCGTTAAGTACTCGTAGTAATGGCTTCTTGCGAATTATTATTAATTATATGCTCGCCGTTATCCATTTTACTTTTCAAACAAAGCGTGAGAGCCGACGGCGAAGATTGTCTGCCGATGGAAGTACGATGATTTCCTTCATTCTCCAAACCATTTGCACTTTTGTCTTTCTCGTCTGGATTGATAACGGAGGACATATCCTCCGCTCTGAATATGTTTGTCGCGACACCGCCCCCGAACTTGGTCATTCTTGTCGGTGTAACTTTATCCATAAAGTTTCGAATCTCGTCGAAATGGTCGTTTTCGTTAGCACTCTCGGGACTATCGGCGGTGGACGCGATACCGCCATTATCGCCCGTCTCGTGCTTCTTTAAATGTCGATCGAGGTTCGTTTGCTGGCCGAAACGGCGATCGCATAGAGGACATTTGAATGGTTTTTCCTTGTTATGTATGTTTCGCACGTGCCGTTGCAAGTTCGACGAGATGCTGAACGAACGCTCGCAGTACTTGCATTTGTAAGGCTGCTCACCGGTATGTGTTCGCAAATGACGCGTCAAGTTAGCCGATCGCGGAAACAATTTGCCGCAGAACTTGCAAGCGTAACGATCCTTCATCTTAGCGACGCTCACGCTGTTAATCTGCTGCATGTCCGGAAAGGGCTTGTTGTTGTTGTTATTGAACGGGTGAAAAGGTGGCCGTAGAAGTTGTTCGAATGGCGTCTGACCGTTCCGCAATTCGGTCATCAGATGGCCGATCAAATTTTGAAACGGTCTAGCCATCGGATGGCGCGAAAATGAGTTCATTTGAGGCGGAATTGGAAAATTAGCAAAAGGTTGCTGCAAAAAATTCGCCAGATGAAGCGGATGTATCGGCCGGGGACACACCATCGGTGAAATGGAACTCGACTTTGACGTCGGCGTTGTCGTTGTCGTTGACGGCGGCGGTAGCGGAGGTGATGGTAAAGGGTCTATGGTAAGAGAAGGCTCGTTGCGCGATTCGTTGTTTGTCGTAATCATTTCCGACACTTGAATTTTATCTTCTTCTTCATCCTCTTCTTCCTCCTCTTCTTCTTCTTCCTCTTCGTTTTCGTCATCGTTGCAGCAGTCGATTTCGCCCTCCATATCACTATCAATATCAGCGCTCTCCTCATTCTCCGAAGATTCGTTTTCTTTTTTGGTTAACGACAAATCGAGTGGCTCGTCACTCGCTTTCACGGTCATCGGTGACTTCTTGTCCTCGTACTTTTTGGAAGATGCGCTTTCCGGTCTCGATGATTGTTCATTATCGGCCATGTTCATCTCGCTATAATTGTTTTTATAAATTTGTTCACCGAATTCGCTGCATCTATTTCCATTCAAAAATGGAGGACCCGCTCGGGAAATCGATCGTCTCTCTTCATTCGGGCTTCTTTGTTTTTCTTCTGCTACCTCCTCTTTCATTCGCTCTTTTGGCGATGAATCACGTCTGCGTAATTTTAAAGGCACGCTGCCCACGTCACAATTCTTAGGTTCTTCATTTATGACGACTTTTTCTTTTGGTGACACATCACATCCGTACGACTTTGGATAGCCCGCATTGTAGTCCGTAATTGCCTCTTTCAAGGAGGAGACTTTTTCTCTAGGTGACGAGCCGCGTTTGTAGGATTTGGGATATACGCTATCTGAGTTGAACGGCGTTGTCAACGAATTCACTTTATCGCCTCCGCTTTCAAATAACTTTGCGGACGTAATTTCCCTTAATAAAAATGGATTAGGCATAAAGGGCGCGGGTATAGGAGCAGGAGCGTTCGGATAATACAGAGCTGGGTGATGCGGTAAGAAATTAGGAGGATATGGAGGCAGTGCATTTGGTGCTCGCTGATACGTTAGGAATGGATTCGAGTTACCAGCAAATTGCTGTGGTAAGTAAGGCATGTTGGGTAGAGGTACTGATGGAACTATATTCCTACTCGGCGTCGAATCGCAGAAACGCTTATGCTTCGTCAACGACGTCTCTGTATTGAACGATTGGTTACATTTGTCGCAATTGATCTGCATTTGACAATCACGGTGCTGCCGTTTATGTCGACACAAGTTTGAGAATTGCGTATATGCCTGTAAAATACATACATATATAGTGTTAGATCAAAATATTTAAATTGAAGGGGTAAGCTCAATTATAGAATTTACGCAACATAAAAATTTATCGGTTAATGATAATTGAATCATCAGGACAATATAAGAGGGGCTCATCTCTTTTTCGTTGTTTTTTTTTTAGTTGTGACAACCCTTCTTTTGATCAGATGTTATGCAATAAGATGCCTTAATTCGAATTTGAAAAAGAAAAAAACTAATTAAAACTCCATGTGTATTTTGTATTCGTGCTGTTGACTAAATTATAAAACGAAGTGACTATCCGTAGGTACAGTACCTACGGCTGAAGAGTTATCTGTAGACGTACAGTGTAGAAATGTAAGCTTTCTTATCGTGAATCAGAAGATACCTTGCGGAGGTCAGTTTACAACGTCCTCCATCCACAAAACTTGGGAGCTTTGCTTCGTCAAAATGAGTTCATCCTTTAATTCAAATGTTACTGGAGCGGTAGCGAATAAAGTTTTGACGTATTTGATTACATGGAATACACACAAAAGAAGTTGAGCCTCGGTAAACACTTCTTGCAGAACCACGATTTTAGTGAAATCCTTGTCAATGATGAAAATTGATGGCTCTAGGATACACATCAGTTTGAAGAACTTGAAAGCAGCTCTGAAAACCGTGGCTATCTCTTCGGACAGGAAGGGCAAAGCAGTAAGTTCGCTCGATTTATTGTTGGATTGGGATAGCAGAAGCCACATAATTTCTACTTCGATGCATCAAAATCGTAGAAAGTGTCAATCAGTGAGCTAAGCACTCGATTTGAAAATTTACAGTTCCGCAAGAAATTGAAAGTCCGTGGACGACCGAAAAGTGCTGAACGACAGCTATGCTCCTTCAATAAATTGTGAAGGCAGATCGAAGTAAGCCAATGAAACGGAAGAACAGGACAAAATGCAAAACGGAAGAGAGTTGAAGTCGTTGGACCTACTTTGTACCCCGTTTGCGCCGCCAGTATCAATTCCACGCCATATTGCTCAACCTTTGTTCATGTAAATTGCTATGATGAATTTGACGGGTCCTCAAAATGCTTGCGATTACTATGTCTGCGATTTTTGACAACTCTGTGGTAAGTTTTGTAGATGATTGTTGACGATGCAAAGCTCCAAGTTTTGTGGATAGAAGATGTTGTAAGTTGACCTCCACGCGGTGCGGTGTCTTCTGGTTCACGCTAACAAGCTCTCATTCCTACACTGTACCTACAAATAGCTCTTCAGTCGTAGGTACCATACCTACGGATAACGCCAACCATTATGAAATCCCTAATGACCCCGAGGTCTAGAATATCAACATTACGAATATCGATGAAACGATAATTGATTTATTTAGGTATTTTGTGAAGTCCGAAAGGAAGAAGGGTTGAACAAATTCAATCATGAGATAAATCATTTTCAGATCTCAATTCCTAATGGTGATTATAATTTATGATAATCGATCGATGAGTAAGTTTTGGAATGTGATTCAGTTATCGCTCGCAAATCCTCATTACTAATGGAAAATCAGACTCCTAAATTTGTTTGGAATAGAAGCTGCACTTTTACGAGCTTATGGATCGAAAAAGGTTCAAAAGTAGCTCTTACTTACTCTGAAGCAAACGTTGCATTTAAATGGTTTCACGCTAGCATGTATGTGGGTATGTTGTTTCAAGCCAGATGACGATCCAAATGTTTTTCCGCAAGTCGGACAACCGTGAGTTCTGGAGTTGATGTGATGAGTTCGAATGTGCCTTTGTAAATTGCTAGGATCACTAAACAATTTTTTACAGCTCTCACAGTGAAAGGAACGGTAACTACGGTGACAAAGAGTCTCGTGGCGAGTGAGGCACGCCTGCCAGGAATACGATTTGGGACATTGTTTACACGGATGAATATTTGCCGGATATCCGTGACTAGTCACCAGGTGGCTGTCTAACCTGAAAAATGAAAAATAATTTTTTCTTTATTGATTTGGTACGGATAGCCGAAACTTTTTTTTCGAAATGGATTATTCCGTAAGTTCATCGACGACGATCAACTTCGATATCAAAGTGCGAAAACTAATTAATAACTTCCGATGGTCGATGGAGAGCATCCCAAGAATTAAATATCGTCTAAAATAAGGCCGCCGGGAAAAAGAAGGCAGGAGGAAAAGAAGAGGGAACAGAAAAAATATCCTCGTAAATGACACTCGTTACGCTGCTTAGGGTGTGAAAAGCCATCACGTCTCATCTGAACTCATCTCCCGTCGTGCTAGAAGAGTGCAATGGCATGTTTTCTCGGTCATACTTGGTTTCACGGGGTAACAATAACCCTATAAAAATTTTTGCGGTGAACGAAAAGAGCGATACAGAGGAATCTATGCGGTCGGCTTCACGAATGGAAGAAAAAAAAAAAAACTGTCTTTCACTAACGTGGCTCCATCTTCGCTCTTGCTTCCAGACACTTTCTGTCTATTGCGGCAAACGAGTTTGCAAAGCTTTTCACGATATACCGCAATGAAGAAATTTGCACGCGTACGTGTCAGGGATTACAATAATAGAAATAAAAAAAAAAAAAAAACCGATGGCCTGAAAATAAATTATTTTACGTCCCCGCGCCATGCACAATACAGGGGGTCATATACTTACTGATCTATATCAGGAAAGTTTTGTGTACATAAATCTATAAAACATCGATTTTCATCGTCTTCGTCTTCTTCTTCTTTTTCGAGACCGTTGTTATTAACGAGCGTCGTATCTGTAAACATAAGATATTTTATGATCGCGTGAGTATATAATTTTCAAGTACGTTAATACATCGAAAATACAATAAATTATTTATTCACTCCAGGAGACTCGTCAATCTAAAAAGCTTTAATATCATGAATTACAACGCGAATCAAGTATTGAGAATTTATAAACGTGAAGAGTTTTTTTTTTGGGGGGGGGGGGAATTCTATATTACTTCCATAAAGATGAATTCTTCGAGAAAGAGGACTGTCACTTCCAATTTCCTAGATCAAAATATATTTCTTTCGTTTTTTTTTTTTTTTTTTTTTTTTTTGGGGGGGGGAAATAAACTTTTCTACAGGCTTTACTAAACCTAAAACAAACTTCTATCTGCTTTTCAAGCTTCTCAGTTCTCACCCTTACCAAAATGATCCAACTAATGCCGCGAGGAACCAGGGCTCTAGTAATATCGCTTCATTCATTTTCATAGTTCCGCAAAAAACAAGTGCTTATTTCACGTGATGAGCAGAGATAATCTGCCTAAATTATGGAGAATGGCTTATTTTTTCTGCTCATTCCGCGAAATAAACAAAGGGGTTATTCATTCATGAAAAGGGCAATTTTTCTGTCCATTTCGTAAAATCGGAAATTTCATAATTTGGGCGTAACACATACGCGCTTTTCAAAATGAAGTTACATCCACGTTCCATTTTCACTCTCTATTTCACTGCTTAGTACAACTATCAAAGAATAAGGTAACACCAAGTCTTCAAACTATTGAGAAGCTCGTATGTAAAATATAGAAAAGAGAAGAAACAATATGATCGACTCTAAAACCAATGAAAATAGTGAAAGTAAGCGCGTTTTCTGATAAAATGTTTAATTATACGTATACCCTAGGACGGGGCTATTCAATTAGTTTTTACTGCGAGCCACATTGCCCCCTTATAGTGGCTACGCGGGCCGTTTATTGAATAGCCTTGGACCAGGGTGTTCTTTCATCCCTTCAAAATAGGTAACTAAATTCGATAATTTTAAACTATTACTTGAAAATCTTTCGACGTTTGGCTTGATACGAATTGAACCGAGTAAATTCCAGTTTTCAAGATGAGAGCGCACAGAAATGATGGCATAAAAACTGATTTATTCTCACCACTAATTCAAAAATATCTGTTCGAAATAAAAATCCATTCATTCATTCTCATTTTACCACACTTCTCTAATGGCACTTTCAAACTACAAATAAAATGATTTATTAAAATTAAAACTTTATTTTTTCCGAAACGAATCGAAAGTATACGCACAATGGTCACTTGTTTACTCGAGTTTACATTCATCTGGCTTGGGCACATACCGAGCAATAATTTGTGATCACTTAGTAGTAGAAAGGGGTGTAAGACAAACATGAAGCGAGAAAGGTGGAAAAATCGGAAACAGGTAGATAAATAGGAACTGCCTTCCTTACTATTGGCTCGTCATCGTTACAGATGTTATAAATCCCCTTCGAAAGTACCGATGACCCACACCGCGGAAAGGGGTGTATGTATTATTGGGAAAGGAAAAGTTGCGTTAAAAAGTCACGCAGCAGAACGTCCGATGAGAATATCGTTGTGAATCTCGCATTCGGCTAGACACGCGAAGTTTGCGGCATTTGGCCGCCGCCGCCGCTTGCTACGAGTAGGTATAACGTATGCGTTGATATCTAACCGTTTTTCCCGTCGTCGCGAGTTTACTCAACAGCGAGAAAAGTCACATTGCGTAAAGTGGATTATTTTTATCGTCGATGGTGGTGGTGGTGGCATTGGCAGCGTTCACGATTAATTCCCACCGCCAGATGCGTGGGTTGGGTTTGTTATTCCAAGGCAACAGCGGACAAATACACTACTATTTGATAGACTTGATACAGCTTTACAATTGCCCTGATAATGATATTTTATATACGTATATGCGTGAAGAAGAAATTGTATAAGGCTGCTCGAAAGGGAAAAATGAAAAACTCCTCCTGACTACTTACATCAGATGCGATGATCTAACGCCACGCCGCGCCGTGCGCCGTAACAGATACCTGCACGTATTACACAATATCATGCAGCATTTACGCGAATAAATCGATAAAAATCTTAAAACTCAACGGTCATGTTTCCTCTGCCGTGACGGATATGTAAAAAGTCAATTGCTGTAAGCGATTTACGCGAACGTCAACGATGAGTGACGCTGTAATGACTATTAATGAGGCAGCCTACTAACAGGGGCGAACGGACGATGAAAAAATCGTATCACTTGATAGCTGTACAACACAACTACAAACCACACAAAGTTATTCTCTACCCTACTGTAAACCATTGACTGATTCATACATCGGGCACTCTTCGGACACTCATACGATCGGGTAATTACGAATATACATAATGTATTAAATTAGTCTTTAGAGGTGATGTATCGTTATTATCTAGCTTTTTATTTTTGTGACCAGATGTGAATGCGTTCCAAGCCGGGAACGTTATTTTCGTTACGCTCAGGTAGATACATGTACACTATCGCTGTATGACAGCAGTTAGCCTAGTACACAGACGGTTTTCCTTACACCACATTTTACCGACGCATCTTGCGCACATATTAGACTCGAGAAAAGTATCGATATTGATGTACAGTCGTGTTCTCAAAGTGAACAGAGAGAATTTTTTGTGATGTGAAAATAAATTCTTCTTTTCTCTTTATTTATGACTTGCACTTACAAGGACCCATTCACTACTTACTTCCATCACATTTGAAACGAATACTGATATCATCGAAGGGAAGGGGGGGAGGGAGGGACTGAAAATTGTGAATGAGAAAACAGGAAAAGAAGATGGTAAACCTTTTCAGAAACTCGAAAAAGTCCCAAGTCCCAAAATGTACAAACTAAGTGCACTACTTACACCTCCTCGTACTCAAAATGAGTACTAATATCAGCGAGGGGACTAAAAATTGTGACTGAAGAGCATGGAGTGAAGAGGGTTGATATTTGTAAGAAACTTGGACAAATTTCAATCACAAAATGTATGAACAAAGTGCACTACTTACACCCCATGACACTGAAAATGAGTTTCAATATCATCGATAGGGCTAAAAATTGTTGATCTCTTCCAGAAACTTGGACAAATTTCAAATCCCAAAATATTCATTTTATTTTATTTCATTTCAGTTATTTTATGGCCCCCTCGACAGCTTGTAGCCATTTAAGGAAGAGGAGGGTTTACAGATATAGTTACCTAAAATAATGAAAAAGGGGAAAAAAATATAAATAAAAAATAAAAAAGGATGCTGCGGAACGAGAGATGCGGCATACATCAAGGATCTGATTCAGAGTAGGAGAGCGTGAGGGCAATTTCTTCACTAAGTGCACTACTTACACATCATCACACTTGAAATAATATGTTCCAATGACATCGAGGGGACTAAAAATTTTGACTGAAAAGCATTATCACAATCCCTTCACACTCAGCGAAAACCGGCATCTTTAGACAAGTTGATATTAAGTTTATCAAGTACGAGAAATCGTTTCCCAATCCTCAATTCCCTCACCCCAAAAATAACCTCTTTGTAGAATTTTTCCGAGTTTCTCAGACCCATGAGATAAAGATGATTGACCTTTTCCAGAAAAATGGACAAATTTTAAATCCCATAATGTATTAAACGAGTGCACCACTTACACCTCATCACACTCTAAATATGTTCCAATGACATCGAAAAGGACTAAAAATTGTGAGTAGAAAGCAGGAAGTGAAGATGGTTGATCTCTTTCAGAAGCAAAATAGAAAATGTACAACTTGAGTGCACCACCTACACCTCATCACACTCAAAATGAATTTCAACTTCATCGAGGGGACTAAGAATTGTGACTGAAGATGGTTGACCTTTTCCAGAAGTATGGACAAATTTCGAAACTTGAAATTTATGAACTGAGTGCACTACTTACACCAAAGCACACCTCGACCAAGAGAACTAAAAATTGGGTGTGAAAAACAGGAAGTGAAGGCGGTTGATCTTTTTCAGAAGCTTGGAAAAATTCCAAGTCCGAAAACGTACAAACTAAGTGCACTACTTACACCTCATCACATTCAAAATGAGGTTCCCTCTCATCTATGGAACTAAAAATTCTGACTTAGGAGCCGGAAATGAAGATGGTTGACCTTTTAGAAAGACAAGAAGAAATTTTCAACTCCCAAAATGTACAACAAAGGAAAAACTCATTTTCGGGAAAGGAAACAGGTGAGCTGATATGCACCTACTGTAGGATCGATGTGGAGCAACAACTACTTCTTCTTAGGGCATACAAGAACATTTGTCCTACCCCGTCTCACCCTTCGGGAACACTTTTGCTCGAAAACATTCAAAGCTGGAGAAAGATGGTAGAAATCTTAAAATCTTTCAGTCTATACTAGTATTTCTCTAGTATTTTAAATTTTAATTAATGAATTTTTGGAACCGTATTTTTCTAAACTAACTAATTTTTTCCAGAATAATGAAATTTACGAAGATTATGGTTTAGTACAGTATCTTGTTTATTTTCACTGTATTAATTCGGCGTGATCATTTAGCTTTAGCTTGTTCGTGACGTTATTAATGCGTTTGCCTATTATAATGTTATCTGCGAAGAGTGTGCCATTCCCGATACTATAGTTCGTCCAAGATAAAAAACTAGAGGTATCCGAATGCGCACGCGCCTTCAGACTTTCGTTTCTAATTTTGAACGGACTATAATCATGCATTCTTACAGAAGCAAAACATGAGCAATTTTGATAATTATTGGAAAAATGTAAAATTTGATTACTACAACGAAATGAAAAAAAGAAAGAAAACGCGTGGATCGACAAAGAATAGAAGAGAAATTGTTAGGGACTACGGATTAGCGATGCATAAAGACTACGTATAAATGAAATTGAATGTGTGAATTGATAGCTCATTATTATGGATGAACGCAACAAACGTTGACACAATCATCTGCACTTGTTTCAAGATTCGCTACATTAAGATGATTTTTTTTTTTTTAAATGTATTATTCTCGCTCGAAAACATAAACGACGACGCGTATAGGCGCAAGACACGCCAATTTTTGCAATTTTTCGAGCGAATTTCAGCGACGAAAGTCGTACTTTTTTTCAAAATTTGTTGTCTCCATAAATCGTACACAGATCGTACGTTTCATTATTTCTGTAGCAAGAAATAGTTCGACAACAAAGGTACCTATCCGTTGTCGTAACTATCGCAGAAAGAATATTTTCCTAGATGCTCGTATACTTTTCCATCTATCAAAACCAATCGTATTACTTTCGATCCGAATAATATTATGCACTTATCGAGGGAATGCCAGCGTCAAATATTGGCTTCGACTCCAGGTAAATAATGTGTAAATAAGAGAATACGAAAGCTAAGTATTTATTTATAGGGTAGGTGTGTAAATTTTTCGTGAGCGAAATTCTCGGGTGTAACTTAGTATACCAACTATTCTGACCGTTTCATGCAGTGATATTCAACGAGTTTGTTTTGGGCCTCGGTTACGGCTGGATCGCTCCTACCTTACGTCAGCTGCAGGATAATCCGAACAGCGACTTATCTCTCAGCACGGACGAAGCGTCGTGGATCGCTTCTTTACACGAATTTAGTCGGTTTTGCGGACCGCTGATCACCCCTCCGTTGCTGAATCTCGCTGGTCGTAAAGGCGTCCTCGGAATCGCCTCCATCGCCCTCCTCGGCTCATTTGCGCTGATCGCATTTTCCAAGTCGGTAACAATACTATACTTGGCTAGAGCAATTTTCGGTGTCGCTGTCGCTCTGCACGACGTCACAGCAGCCATATATTTATGCGAAAATTTCAAGCCCACGTTTAGAGGTGCTTTCGGGAGTATCTCAGTGGTCTCCTTTTACGCTGGTTCGCTGGTAGAATTTTGTTTGGGTAACTATTTAACCTACGAGTTGACCGCGTACACAAACACGGCCATTGCCCTGCTCGGACTGTCCGCCATTTTCGTTTCGACTGAAACGGCGGAATATCTCATTACGAAAGGAAGATACGAGTCGGCGTTGAAAAATTTCTTGTGGCTTCGCGGCAAAAAGATCGCCACCGCGGACATGATAAGCGAATTTGATACAATGAAAGTACACCTAGACGGAGAACATAATAATATGCAGAAATCGTCTTTGAAGACGTTGCTAAGTATTCCAGTTTATCGTAAGACCATCGTCATAGTGTTGATTTTCTGCGTACTCACGAACGCGACAGGATTCGATCCGATCACGGCGTATGTCTCGATATCTTTTACCGAAGGCGTTTTCACACCCAGCGAGTATACGATGCTATTTGGAATGCTTCAGCTTGTCGCAGCAGTTTTCGGTACTACATTCATCGAACTGGTAGATAGACGCGTTATTTTAATGATCACACTTTCAATCTCCAGCCTGGTGCACGCCGCTACGGCAGCACTATTTTATTTCCAAAATCAATTCTTTATCCCGTATTTTTCTTGGTGGATCTTCGTTACGATTACGATTTACGCGATGATGGTTTCGTCCACTGTACTGCCCATTTTCGCTACTGTTCGAGGAGAACTGCTTCCGCAAAATGTTCGATCTTTCGGAGGTGCAATCGCTGTCATCGGTCATTCGTTTGTGGGATTTTTCACCGCCAAAGTGTTCATGTTGTTTGACGTATATTGGAATTTTATTTTCTATTCGGTCACGAGTATGGCGTGCGTCATCTTTGTGTATTTTGTATTGCCGGAAACTAGAGGGAAATCATTAATCGAGATTCAAAATGCGATAGCGATGGGGCGTAAAATTGACATCGCGAAGCATTGACTCGATAAGATCGTATGGTTTCTAAATTTTTCACGCTACGTAGGAGTGTATCCGACGTACGCTATTTCATTACGAGAAAATGAAAATTCGCATCGTACGTGCAAATGTACAAGGGAGGATCTTCAAGCTGTGCACGATTGCCTATACAGTATACATTACTGCGCAGTGATATGAAAATATAGACACAAGGCCAGCTGTGTCGCGCCGCGCCGTGCAGCTCAAAACATACATGTTTTCTCCTTTTGAACAATTTACTCTTTTCAAGGGAACAAGGATAATTTGAAAAAAGGGAGCTCTCGCAACAGTGAAAGCGGCACTATACTCGCTCGCGCATTAGGAAGGACGTTGACCTTGACAAATGACTAGAGGTACTACAATCCTCTTCTCGGTTTTCTCTTACCTTTGTACTTGATAAAATTGTCCATAAATAATGAGCACATAATAGAACGAAAATACGTTTTTTCAACGCTTGGAACACATCATTCGTCATTATTAAAGAGAATTAATAAAATGAGCGATGATATTTTGTTCGAAATGTCCGGAAATTGAAATTTATTTTTTGGTTAGATAGATCGGATAGATCGAATGCGTTTATCTTCATTTTAAATAGGTGCGTAATATGAGACACCATTAAATTTACTCGAAAATGGGATGTTTTTTGTGGATACTTGATCGAGTCTAGCATAAAAATAGAAATATTACAGAAAACCGATTCGACCTAATTAATAGTACAGTATATGTAATAATATTGTTATAAGAAAAAATTAATTAGAAGTAAATAAGTCAAAAGATGGTGATCTTGAATTACGCCAAGGTTAATGATTCATATTTGTGCGATAATGAAATCGAAATTGAGTTACGAATATCTTGTGAGCGAAAGCGGGGAGGTAAGCGTCGAGCGTTGACTCTAAACTTGGCCACCGCATAAAACGTACTCGCCTTAGGACCGATGATGTTGACGATCGACTTGAGAACGAATTGAATGATGATGAGTATTTAAATCTCGCATGGAAAGGGGCAAAAATTTGTTTATTCATCATAATACATACATTTCAAAGGCTTTCTATGTTTGGAGAGAAACTAACCATCGACTTTTTGTAAGCTGCCTTGGCAAGCTTGTTTAATAAGACAATAATACTTCAATCGGTCGTGGATTGAGCGCTTTTGAGGGCGCGGATCCTAATTAACAAGGATCAGGAATAATACCCATGAATTATATTCTTAGTTAGTTCTGTCTTCTACATTTTGCATCCTGATAACTTCAGCCAATCTCGATCTGAACGTTTACGTTTCAATCTTACATCGACGCATAATCATCTTTCCCATTATCATAAACGAACGGAACGAGGCTAATAAATCCTCAGTGGTGAAGGCGTTATACATCAGGGCAAAATTATGAAATAACCTTTGACACAGTCATTCGAAAATTTATCATCGTCCACGAACATCCCCCAAACACACTGACACTATACAGTGGCGTGGTTTACGCCCTGGCCCAGTGACAAATATTAACAATGGAGAGACATGCGTTCGAATCCATTACCGAAAGTTGCACTGCACTGTTCAGTTCAGTTCGACAATTCACCACTGAGAGAGAAAAAAAAAAAAAATACCCTTTTCTTCGCCCGCGTGCGTTGTATATGTGCGTCAACCTCACTCATGTACATTCGTACGTAACTTACATAAACACATACGTGTTACATTTGTACTGCTTCATTATAGATAAGCGACGAAAATACGGCGTGAATTAAATAATATCATTACAGATTATGGAGCAGGGGTTCGGAGAGTGAAAAATGAAAAATGGAACGACAGTGTTGGTCTTCTCGATTTCATCGCAATAACAAAGATATATCAATTGAGAAGCCCTGTTTAGGAGGAGGTTTTAACCTCCAGTATATGGACGCGCGCGTGCAAATTTACCCTCGCACCGTCCCCGCGTCCAAAATCAATCGTATTAATAAAGTTGTTTTTACGCAGTTGCGGTAGCAGAAGGGTATTTTTTTCACATCTTTTGTTCATCCGTTCGCCAGATAACGGATCAAATTTTACATCTCTATTATAACGACATGCAAGTACATTTATACATTTTTTTTTTCTTTTTCTTTTTCGTACTCTCTCCCATTCATTTGCTTTCATCCCTTGATGATCGCTTAGGGAGGCGTGTAGTCGTGCAATTTTAATAATTATTATTTATTATTTTGATTTATCTGCGCATTCTTTTCGTAAACGCGATTCACACTTTTCCCTTTTTTTTTTTCTTTTTTTCTTCTTCCTCCTTTCTAAATACTCTCTATATGACAATTGTGTTTTTCTGTTCTTGTATTTGAATACCGGATTATGATATTTCATTCGGCAACATCTACAATCATACATGTACTATCGTAACGTCTAGTTTTTTTTTTTTTTTCATAAGCCGAACGGATTTACGTTTCTAACAGTCCGAGGAAATATTTTTAATTGTCTATCTTTATTGAATTTTCCGCTTATGCAGATATATAATATTCATTTTTTGTTTGCTCGCACTGCACTATACATTGTCTCGAATCAGCTTCCAGGGAATATTATCTATATAAGGTACCTATCGAAGATTATAAGCGTGCTTGTGTGTGTCAACGCTTTTCCGTTTTTCAACATGACCCGCGCAGAGTTCCTACGTGGTATAAGTCGATCATATCGAATAATCGGGCAGTTGGAAAGTCGCGTACTCGATTCCGTGAAGACAGATAAAAATATGATTATCGCGAGTGGAAGACAAAGGAGACGTGTTTTGAACTGATGACCATCAAAAGTGATCTGTCTGAGAGGGGGAGGAGGTGGGAATAATACTTAAGTCCATCAAAGTTTCTAAATCGATGTCAACGAGTTTCATGAACTCGCTTGCTCCGGCATTCGGGACGATGCATAACAATATTTTGAAAAATCTTAAAAAGTTTTGAACTGACAAAGGATCACATTCCTTCACAACCTCTAGCAAATATCGCTTACGGCAACTCAATAATGACTCGTAGAGTCGTAGTACTTTCATCGGTTCGTACCGCGTTTCTATCAGAACCTATTCTTATTGAGGGCTTTGAAGAGCCGTACCGCGTGGACGGTGTTTATAAATGTCTCAAATTCATGCGATGCCTTCTTCCTTCAACCGCGTTATTCGTCTTTGTATAAGATTCTGGATTGCAGCGTTGAAACAGTTCCTCAACACAAACGGAAATCGAGGAGCCGGACTACTTTGTCGCCCTCTTCACCATCGTCGAAGCACGTATCTTCGAAGTGGTACACTCCAGGTTTCCTTTCAGATGAGAAAATGAGATCCTCTGCTCGAGTCGTCGTCTCGAATCACTTCTTTTTCGCAAGTTTGATACAATCATGAAAATAACTAATGACTTTTAATCTGCAATACGATATTTAAAACAAGCCCAAGGTTCATCAAGTTTCCAGTGCTGCAATAGAGAAGGTTCCGCTTCACGCTACTAGAGTCCCATAATCGAACCATCTGTTTTTCGGCATTTTTTTCTGTTCGAAAAAGATACTATGTATACGCGCAAACCTCCACTGTTGCGATCACTTTTATGATACACCCTAATAATGCGCCAACTATCATTTCCGGCAGTTGCGTCTGCAAATCAATTACTGTATTTTGTAACTCGCAGTATAAAATCTCGTTTCATTTAATCGCGACGAAATTCAAAAATTGTTAGGCTTTATATGCGTAATTATGCACCTACTTTCTTCGACAAAAAATCTTGGTCGATTCTATACATGTAGCGTGTACCTATCCTGCGATGATGTATCGGATAGAATTTGCGCCTTGGAATCGTAAAAACGTGCATCGAAAGGTATCACGTGCATAAGAAAATCAAGGGGAAAATTTTAACCTAATGACTCGGGGTTAAAACTAGTGATTAGTGTAACGCGATTGAGGCTAACTCGGTTGCTGTGTTCACGACAAGTGGCAGGTGTCGCTGCCACCAGACCGGAACCATCGCGATTCTTCCGGGTAGCACTGGTGTTAAGAAGGTTGTTTTATTTCATTATAAATTTCCCCTTCCTCCCTTCAACCCTCTAACTTTCATTCGTACGATATTTAATAGGATCACCCTCTGCATGCGGTGGTAAATAGGAACGTTAGAAGAAGAAGAAGGATAGAAAGAGGAAAAGTACGCTTGACCAGTCATACTTCAAAAATCATTCGAGAACATAACACGATTGGAATTGTAACTCCTAATTTTTGAAGGGAAAAAAAGTAGTATCTACCTATGTACGCGTCTACGTGTGTATGTATTTCGGTAGGTACATGTTAACCTCGATAAATCAAACTAGGGTCGTCCGAAGGTGGTTCTTGTCATTTAGACGGCTGTTATCTTTGGATTGTTAAATTTTTTTTCGCTGATACCATAGAAATAATTAATCCCGCCCGAGTCAGCTATACACAGTATACAATCGTGAGAAATCATTCAAAACAGCTACCGTAGCTACTCCGTTCAACACAATTATAAATCCTACCTTAATTATTTACAGTAGCTCTATTAAATTCGTTAACAATTCTACTTCTGGATCGATTTTTCGAATCCAATTTATCGGAAATTCTTTCTAGGCCTTGAAAATGTGTCTTCCGCCAAGTTTTCATACCCCCGAGTCTCTTAATTTTTCTTTCTCTGACTCTTCATCAATTTTTCATATTAGTACCTATTGTTCGGTCAATTATCTATGTCTGAAATCTCTACAATTTTTCATGCCTTCTTACGTACAATTTCATCAGTTGACACACCTCTGCTTTTGACGTTCTCGTCTCTTTTTTTTATGATGTATAGTTTCCCTGCTTATGAATCTTTATATTCTCTCATTTTTAGACCCAAGTATCAGAAAATTGGAATCATACGAGTAGAAACTTCGTTTCAATTGTCATACATGTCGTTCATGAAAATGATAAGAAGAATTCATAATATTCGACAATAATTGATAATCTCGCAGACACGTATACAGATATAGGAATGAATAACTATCATTTTCTTCAATGACATCTCGAGTCAGAGAAATACGATTATACGAGTAAACATATACCAGACCTACACGTACGTATATCTCTTTAAACAAAAAGGGTATTAACACGCTTGAACATTCACGCATGACGTAATGTACTTAGAAGAAAAAAATGACGAAAAATTATTCTCTTTTAACCGAAAATAAATAATAATGAAGATTGAAAATATCGTGTAACAATACTCGAGGCTATATTTGTATATGTGTTTCAGCTAACCGGTTGTCCTGCTCTGTCCTACTCGTACGACGAGAATTCATCATGTTCCACTTATAGGTACTCATACTGTATACTCGCACCTTCTTTCTCGCGATTCTAGTGAAATTAATTTTCGATTTGTTCTCGATAAAATTTTTGTGCTAAAACAAAATAATCCAACAGACGACCACCAATCAAATTGCGGACGAATACGGAAAAAAATCCAAGGCTATTCACCATTTCCAGCCCAGCATGCAAAGATTTGTTTTTAAATTTTGACTCTTTGCGACAATTTGCCATATGGCTCCGTACAAAAATGTTTACTCAAGAGACTTGTAGCAAAAATTTAGATACGGAGCCTTATGGAGAATTGTCAACAAAATATCAAAATTAAAAAAACCTTTGCACGCTGGGAGGATTTTACTAAATTCATTTTTGTCCATTAAACGCATTTACCTATTGGGTATAAGATAAGTAGCCCATTCAAAGCGCATGGAAGCTGGCTAAGCAGCTAAAATTCTAGATAAGGGTACAATTTCAGGTCCCGGCATCTAAAATCTTTTGGCGGAGCCGAATAGAAGAAGATCAAGTTTCATGTCAAGCCAAGTATAGACCTATCAAGCAGCCTAGTTTAGGCCTATAACCTATACATTATTTCACGCAAGTCGCATAGACTCAGAGTACCAACAGAAATTATATGTTATGTCTTCGGGCGTTTGCAAGGAAATTCAAAGTGAAGATCAGTTTTATCAATCTCGATAATATCGATACACTGATATCGATTATATCGATTACAAGGTGAACTCGCGGGGTGAACTCGCAAATCGTCAAATCACCCACGGAGAGACGAGGGTAAAGGAGGGGGGGGGGCACTCGGAAAATTTCAAATTAGGGGTCAGGGCAGAGTAAAGACATGAAACATGTCAAAAGTACAATTTGGCACAACGAAACTGAACCGTGGAGTGAGTAAATCCATCAGAGTTTTGGCAGTTGATTTTTGACATGTTTCATGTCTTTACTCTGCCCTGACCCCTAATTTGAAATTTTCCGAGTGCCCCCCCCCCCCTCGTTTACCCTCGTCTCTCCGTGGGTGATTTGACGATTTGCGAGTTCACCTTGCCCAGTTTATGTACTAGGTTTATAATACTAGCCTTATGATCGCCATATTCTAGCTTTGAGCCTTCATTATACTAGACCTAATGTACAGTATACTAGACGTTGAGGCGGAGGGCCAGCCAAATATAGAATCGATATTTCGATACAATCGAGATCAGTAATCGATATATTATCAAGATTGATATAAGTGATCTTTACTTTAAATTTCCTTGCAAACGCCCGAAGACATACATAATTCTGTTGGTACTTTCAGTCTATGAGTTGCGTGAAATTTGACCACCGCGAATGAGCAGGTATTAGGCCTAAACTAGGCTGCTCGATTATACTGTATAGGTCTATACTGGGCTTGACATGAAACATGATCTTTTTCTATTTGGCTCCGCCAGAAGATTTTTCTTAGGTAATGATTGATTATTCTACAAGCAATTATTTGGAGGAATTAAAATTTAATTGAGTACGAAAACTCGAGTCAACATATTTTTCGGTCCTATTATTCGCGCATAACTTTTGCAAATCTCTTCCCCATTTTACTCATCTAGAAACGT
Organism: Aspidiotus destructor; assembly: GCA_035079395.1. Classification (NCBI taxonomy): domain Eukaryota; kingdom Metazoa; phylum Arthropoda; class Insecta; order Hemiptera; family Diaspididae; genus Aspidiotus; species Aspidiotus destructor. Next base: position 1,005,691 of record JAVHKZ010000014.1, read on the forward strand.
TTTTGTGAAGTATATGTCGGATGTAGAAAATTCTTCTAGTCCACTCTTCTCGATGACAAATGTATATCCTGTTGGTCAAAACTATTCGAATCTCCGGAGAGGTCAAAACACTCCCTCCCCGGAACTACTGTTTGCTGGATGGACGGCGGATATTTTCCCAGATACGCGTATTAGCCCATGAAACCCAGGTAAACGAAAAAAAAGACGCGATCGTAATGAAAACAATAATAATTTCAGTGAACTGAAAGTGATAATTATTTGCGAAAAATGTCAATATTTTGGAGATAATTTTCACTCGCATTCATAAGGAAACAAATTTCACATTCTTCGAGACTGAGAAACGATTTGAATTATTCTGAGGTAGGCACTGTTAATCATGAAACGTATATAAATGCTGGATAAGTCGAAGTAGAATAATCGAATTGCAAGAAATTCGGATCGTGCGATACATTCCTCAGTCGAATGGACAATAGCCAGAAAAGTTCACCGCGCGTATTCTATAATTATACCGAATTTGAAATTCGAATAACGAGAACCTTCGAAATACGTAAAATAAATAGAAAATGGTAACGAGATTTCTCTCAACAATGTACATCACGTTAATTGTGCTAAGAAAAAGGGAAGAGAAGGAAGAAGGGAGGAAAAAAACACGAGAGGAAGAAGAAAACCATTGTTGGAATAATCGTTGGTCATAAAGTTTCAGAGTGATCTAATGCGAGAGCGGGCGAAAAATAATGTTTAAAGATTTTAATTAAAACAAATTATTAAGATTTCGGACGATTATTCCACTGTAGCGATGTATCCCCGGTCTAACCATTATACACATCTGACTTTTCTTAATTAAAACACGCGCCAGCCAAAAGTAGCATTTCAACTTAATATTACCCGAGCATATTTTCCTATTTTCTTTAAAAACCTTTCTACTCGTGCGCTTCTATTTTATCGTCCATCCTCCTCTCTTGATACGCGCTCGCGCGCGCGCGCAACGACCAATAATTAACGCCTGTTAATATTCGATACGACAACGACGATGATGAAAATAATAATTCGCCGACTTTAAAATGTGACGCGTCTGTGTAGTTGAAAATCGCGCGAAAATCGTATTTCAAAACGCTTGCGTGAATTGTGCGCTGTACGGCGCGGCGCGGCGCGCGCGATCGCGTTCACAACCGTGGTAGTAAAGTGTGAATAGTGCCTATTAAAATGCAGCAGCGTGTCAGCGAAAAATTCAGAAATGGTTCAAAATTAACTTTTATTAGGGATAATCGTATAATATTATCGCCTCTACTGTCGCGTCGTATCGTATAAACGAATAATTTTTGTATGATGTATGCCTCCGAAGATATTTACAACGCTGCGTTGCGTTGCGTTGCGCTGAATGCGCTGCTGCTAATTACGTTACGATCTTAGGGTAAACTACGACACGACGCGACGCTAAGTACCTACATATACTTTTTCATTTAGTGTGTACGTAGATAGCGACCAACTAAGAGCACGTCTTATTTACTTAATAATTTTATTCAAATCGTATAACAGTCATAATCACATGACGTCACGCGGCGACGCTAAAAAGTTTTCAAAAATCTGGATCGTAACGAAACGCGAAGCACCAAAAATTACGATAATTTTCATCGCTACTAATTGCCGACTAAATTGGGGTGGAAAAAAAATCAACATAAATTTATTTTATTGACGATTGGTTCTTCGCCAGATGGTCCGATTTCACACTTTTTATTTTCTTCCTTCGAATTTTTCATCGAATTCTAACGTATGTTAGAAAGGATTCAGTCAAAACTTCGTACGATTCGAGTCACTCGAGAGAGGAGGAGTGCCTATAGCCTATCATTTTGTTTTATGATATGTTTCATATCTTTGCTCTGATACCGACACCCCCCCCACCCTTCTCTGAAACTAAAATTCGTGTCCGTACATTCGTCTTTACGACCATGACCTTGGAGCACACAGGAGAATCGCCAGTCATAACCTCACTTCCCACAAGAATACTTCTTAATTTTTCGAAATTCTCGATCTTTGTTGGATTTCTAATTTATGCAAATTTGAAGTCCTCTTAATGGATCTCACTCATCATCCGAAAGTTTTTATGGCTCAATTTGAAAGATACGTCTTCGCTTCTTCCCTCAGTCTCAATAACATGATATTATAAACTGGTACAACGACGTCCACGACGTCCACGACGCCATGAGCGTATGGGATAACACTCACTCTCTTGTTAACGAATTTCAACGATCTCTCAAATTACTTTACCCCTCAGTTAAACTCGCATTCAAATTTGGGGTTCGGAGATTGGTCAAATAATCAGGAATTCTGGCAGCCAAGAATTTCGCCAAGTAAGAACTACTTTTGAAAAATTCTCAACACACCCACTATTCATCCTATCACGCATCAGCCGCGCAAGAATTTTAAAACGAAACTTCTTTTATGGGAAAATTGTGGGGCCAAATCCAAGTTTGATCTAATTTAAGGGCTTCGAAAAAATTTAAAATTCGAGATCTTGTCGAGGTGAGACTTGAGAAAATTTGGACTTCTAAAGCATCTTTTGAGTTATTATAGCTCGCATTGCGGACAATTTAGTTTATATAACGCGCGAATTTGTTCATTTATATAGAAATACCTGCTCTTCTTTTGCGACCAGCTCTGCGTTTATCCGGTGACTCTATACCATTGCCGTTGTTGTTGTTATATTCGCCGCATTCGTCCATTTGTAATGGTAATCGCGTTCCTAAAAGCAATTCTTGTGACGGTTCTACTTTCTCAACAATTTCGTAATAGATCTGTAATAAATTGAAAATTATTAAATTTTTATTTGTACTATCTCTCCATTTAGTACTTATTCTTCTATTTTTATTTAGCTTGAAAAAAATTGAAATTATTTTCTTAGTTGTACGGACTGTCTCACGAACTCGCAATTACGTAGGTAATACGCGAACATAGTTTCAAGAATGGCTAATATGATCTATTTTGGAAATTTTACCTTCTATATTAAATCAATGAGAGATTATTTTTCCCCCGTTCCTCTTCAAATTATATTCTTCAAAGAAAATCCATTACAAAATATTTTAACTTTGTACCTGATGAAATCTAACGGGAAAATTGTTTGGAGTAGGTAAACGTTTTGTTTTCTATTTTTTCTTAGTTTTCGTTCGTACTTTAGGCCGGGAAGAATTATCAAAAGTTCTCTCTTTAAATAATTACGACATTTGAAGCATTAAAATCGCCGTGTTGCTAGAAAAAATTCGACCACGAGTACTCTGACATCATAAATTGATCATTACCGCGCAGATATAAGTTATCTATTATAATTCATACAAAATTGGAATAATTACTTGTCCCGCTAGCACCAAAGCTCGAACATTTTGTTTTTCATTTTGCTCAGTCGACCGGATGTACTTCAGCCAGTTCAATATTTCGATACTTCCATCCAAGTAGCCCGTATTTCCGGCTATACGAATCTGTAAGAAAAACGATCGCGCCATTAGAAGAACGCGCCAAGTTATATGACAATTCAACTTCTTTGACGTGTGAGTCTTTCGACAGAGATTATCATCCGTCTTTCGATGAAGAAGAAAAAGTGTATCATTTATTCGAACAGTATGAAATTGTGCACGCCGCGAAAAAAAGAGCGTTCGTTACAGCGGTTTCAGAAACATTACCTTAATAAATATATAAGGTTCGAAAATTTCCAGGACCTCGTTGCCACTTTAAATAATGAACGAGCGGTACCCTTCTTTATTCTACAATTGATTCTTTATTCTTTCCATCTCTCGTTTTTGCTTTTTGTCATTGCAACCCACCTTGCACGACAATCGTCGCAACATTTAATCTGCCCGCACTTACGCGCGTACGACGCTCTTTTGCCGTCCTCTTCTTTATGAAGATGTCACACAACATTCGGAAATTTCTTAACAACGTTTAAACAAAAATCTCAAAAGAACACTATTAATCTTGCTGCCAAGCCCTTATACTCGTAACGTTATTTCGATGGATGCGAAAAAGGCAAAACGAATTGCTACTTGCGTAACACACACGCCTCTTGCACTCTCATTCACACTTTGCACGAAATCATTTACTCGTACTCTATACGTGCAAATTCTCCGTATGAATAATCGAGCCTACCACTCGCAGAACGACTACACAAAAAGGTTTGCATAATGAAAAGAACGAAGGCGAACGTCACGAAAATTTCCGTTGAGAAATAATGAACACACGACGATACAACGCAACGCAACGTGGACGGTTATAAATTTCATCATTTGTCGCATTCCTTCCTGATTCAGTGGCACGTTAAAAATATTAAAATATTCTTCATTTGTCACTGGTGATTCTTTTTCCAAGATCAATAATTACAACATTAAATCTGATGAAAGGTCTGAGAATTTTTTTTTTTTTCTTCTTTTTTCTCGATTTTAAATATGACACAGATGTGAATAGTAGCGCAAATTCAATTGATAAAAATATAGCTAGGCCACCTCAGTTAGGAATGTCAAGAAAATACAAAATTCGTGCTTCCCGAAATTCTATAGTCTTCGACTCGTCAACAAAGATGAAAATTTTTTACTGCCTTCCATCAAACTTAGTAAGTGTTGCGTTTCGCCTTACTTTTTTTTTTCCTTTTTATTCATTTATTTTTTTTAATTCTTCAAACAACGAATGTGTCAAAGTTTCCTTCTTAGAATCTTCGCGTAGTGCAACTATCGTTTCTATTCTGAGAAATGCGATAAAACTGATTTTGTGCGTGTTAAAAACGTTAATGCTGAAGGCGACAATAGTATCTAGACGAAAAATCTTAGCCGAAGCCATCTATTTTCTACGTACGCGGCGTTGTCAATTCACCATTTTTATGACCAATATAATTCGCGAACAGGACAAAGAGATGCAATTGTATACGGAATACACACTTCATATCCGAATTTATATACATTACTTTGCGTTCTCATCTTCCATCACGGCTAAATGAAAAATGATGCTACCTAAAATTTATAACGTCAAGTTATAAGCTCATAGGAGCTTTTCGCCTCCAAATAAAGTGTAAAGTTCGACAATCTCATGATAAAATCGCAGTATGCTTCTTAAAATTCTTCAAAACGTAAGTATTACAAAAAATAGCGGCTAAAATGCAAATTTTAACATCAATAGAATTCAAAGATAAGCAATCAATTCCATACTTAGGTGAAGACTGAAGAGTTGACATTATTTGTATCAGTATTTTGATAGAACGCAAAGGCGTTCTGAGAGTAAATTTACTACCGGAATGTTGCTCGTCATGGGCCCTTGAAAAATTTACCTCCATTTTTGACATGTTCATGTCTTTGCTCTGAGCTCATCCTTATGGGAATTTTTCATTGAGGCAGTGATACTCAAATCTGCGAGTCCGAGCTCCCCCCTCCCCTCTGTAGTTTCTAGCTTATTCTGATAAATGCAAAGGCGTAGGCTAAATTCATACTACGCTAAGAAAAGTCCGAGCGCCATTATGAAGCTATTAACTTGTGACGTCATAAGCCAATGAAATTATAAGTCAATGACCAATAACATCATGAGTTGGTGACGTCATAAGTGAATGACGTCATAAGTTTTGTGACGTCATAAGTCAAAGATATTGTAAGTCGATGGCGTCATAAGTCAATGACCAATTACGTCATAAGTCGGTGGCGTCATAAGTTGAAGACGTCATAGGTTTTGTGACGTCATAAGTCAATGATGTCTTTAGTTGGTGATGTTATAAGTCCGTGACGTCAGAAGTCGTCAATCTTGGTCCGCTTACAGCATCTGAAATATACTAAAGTAGACTTACACTAGGCCAAGAAGCGGGGTGAACGTGCGGAGCGAGTGAAGCCCCCCTAATCTCATCAGCCTGAAATATACTTGAGTAGACTTACACTAGACCAACAAGGCTCATTAGCCTGAAATATTCCAAAGTAGACTAATACTAGACCAAGAAGCGAGACAGATCAAGCGAGTGTGCCCCTTTAAAGCCTTGCCTAGAATTCTAAAATATTTTCTTCTTGCATTATCCGCAACATAACTGATTGGGCAAAATTTTGAAAAGTCATGAAACATGATCTTAATTTTTTTGGCTGCGCCAAGAAATCCAATACCCCTAAAGTCATTAGCCAAGATCTGTTTTTTTCTTTTTCAAATTATCGTAATTTTATTGTTTTTTTAATCTTTTTAATTTCTTGAATTTGCTTCTTCTCCCACTTACTTGGTGCCCCCAAAAATACTAGGGCCCCGGGAACTTTCCCGGTTTCCCGGCGGCTCAGAACGCCACTGATAGAACGTGTTTTAAAGGATAGGACACAGACTAAAAATTTATCACACGCATTGCTTATTTCCATCTTCTATCGTTTTTTTCAGCATTTTTTCTACCTCAAATAAACGGAACTCATTTTTCTACTTCAATCATCATCGTAGGAAATTCATTCCTAGGATTTGGCCGAAAGGCATACCGCGAACAGTCGCACTCTACTCCTCCCCCCTTCCCTCCTCATGACCTTTCATTCGCACGTAGAGTGATTTCGTCTAAAAATTTTCGAAATTAAAAATTAAATAAAAATATAATAGTATATGTTGTGATATGTGCAAGAAAGGAATAGAATATTTGTGACGAGTGCGCAATATTTTGTGATTCTGGCAAAGCTAAACAAGTGACATAAAATCTAGATACATTCCTAGCAAACTTTTTATCGCTTCGGACGGACGGTGGAAGATAATCAATTAATTACGAAACGTGAATTCTTCGGTATAACTGTTCTTTATCATTTTGAAATTACATGCTTATGATCTGTTATTTCATCGATCTCGATGATTTTGTTTCAATAATCTTATTATCGAATTGTATTCGTCATTTCAGTGATTGTGGATTACTTATCAATATTTTTACTACATATATGCATAATTAGTTTAAATTTTGTTCAACATTAGGGATATCATGCTAAAGAATCATATTTAAGGAGTTGAAAAATATTTTCAAAGGTAAAATCATTTATGGGGTGGAAATATCCAACTTATACGTAATTTAGCGACTTGGATGAATTTTGACTACGCATCAAAATAGTGGGACTAGAAGAAATTTCGATCTTTGAATTTCGTAGCCTACATTCCAAAAAAGAAAGGAAGAAAGAAGAACGAAAAAAACTTGTGGAAATTTTTTTTAATATGCAACCTCTCGATTTTGAACATAATAATTATGTAGCCTACTTAAGCTGCAAATAAATTTAGGCGCTAAATATTCTTAACTTCATTTTCGTCATTATAATTTCCAAAATTTTAAACGTATGGCCACCTCCCCTTTTTAATTTATTCTATTTTTTACAGCTGAACCTCTGAAAATAATGAAAAGTCAACCCAATTTGATCTTGAAGAGAAAAGAAGAAAAGATCTTAGGAATCTGTTCTAGAGATCTGAAACTTATTTCGTATCGCATTCAACAATAATCCACGAAGCTATTGAGAATTAATAACGCGGTGGTGTTCAGATTCATATACATATTCGGTATTTTCCAAACTGATCGCAGATATTCCAACATAGTGTACATACAGGTGCTCAATTATCATATCAAAATCGTGACTCGAATTTTCACAATTTTGAGCGTTTACGTACCGTACTTACGCTGAAACCTTTTTGCAATCGAGATTTTTGAAAATTCAAGTTCTTATATGATACCGTAAGTTTCGTCTTTTTTGAAATACAATATCGCATGTACATATCGAGATTTATAAATATGTAAAAGCCACCGCAAAGCCGTTATACATATCGCAGCATACAAAAATATGATTTCAGAGACATCGGTAATAAAATACCCTCTGAATATTATGTTAATTTCTTCGGCTTTTCGTTGCAACATAGATAACGAGGATCATTCTTCGGTGAGCTGGGCTTAATATAATGTGTAACAGTACAACTTCATTAGAGATACTCTCGCCTGTGCATTCATTTTGAACACGGAGAAAAAAAACGGCGTATCACTCGTGAACTTGATGTCTTCATCTCAAAACTGAACTGCAGCAATTAAAAAGTGATTGAAGTACCTACGACAACTCGGTCAACTTTGAAAATTTTTTTCCTCCCCTATCCCTCTCTCTTTTCTTCGCCAGTCAAGAACTGTGTAGAGGTATACTCGTATACACATGGACGTAAAACGTATTATGCGTGTCTGTTTAATCAACGAGGAGAGTACCTATATTATTGTAGTTTAGAGCGCGCGGTCAAAACAGGACATCGTCCTGTAAAAGAGTCGTCGCGGTCGGTTTGCTCCTTGATTGACACACTGTGAGAGCGTTTTTAAATATTTCATCGATGACATACGCGGAGAGACACCTATAAGGTATGGAGAGAAGAGAGAAAAAATAGCAAAATATTTTTGATGCAAAAATATGCAGACAGAAAATGTCACCGAGTGACGTGAGGTTCAAATTCATGTAACAGATATTCTTGTGAAATCATGGTCGGTTTCTTTATGCACACACACATACACACAGACCGCGTCCTTCCTCAAACGAATATCTATAAATAATCTATGCACGCATACTCCGCAATAAGAAGGTTTCATTCATTGGCAATACATCTGTCCGAATACTGGATTTCGAGACGTTATAAAGTCAGACATCATAGTTTCGTCGATTGTTAAAAATTTTATAGGTAATCCATTTTTCATATACTGTAGTAGTAGTAGTAGTATTACAGTATACCAACTATAGATTGGCAATTAACTTTCGTCACTGGAACAGAGGAAACGCACGCGCGACTGACATTAAAATCTCATCACTCACACACGATGCTATGCGATGTGACAAAGCGACGACACTCTAATACAACCTCTTTTTTTTTTTTCTTCCTTCTCTTCTCTCGATGAATTTAATCTGGGTTCGCGCATCGATGTTAATGCCGAAACCTATCACGAGCAAGTGGCGTTAATGAGTTATAACTATCTTCATTTTATAGGATACGTAAACACGACGACGCCGATGAAAGGGATACGATGATGAGATGGGCTCCGTCGCGCCGCCGTGACAATGAATGATTTTCGGACAGGGAGGCGCAATTGAAAAGAAAACGCTTGTCGAATTCGCGTGAGGCGCGAAAGGGCACAACAACACATCACATACGAGAGAGTATTTAGGTGATCAGGTCCAGCTGTCGCGTATACTGACATACTATCGCGTAAATTTACCCCTTCAACGTGGAATTACTCGTGTCAAACAATGCGCACCCTAGTTAAATACGAACATAAAACATGCGTATACAGCCTCGTTCATACGACGAACGAGGCGCGTCTTCTCCGCACGTAATATTCATAACAAATGTGACGATTCTTGAAAAATTATACCGAAATTGTTGTCTTTCTATTTATTAGATATACAATCTGCGAATCATTTACGTTACGCGATCTGTATATTATCGCGAATAAGAAAAAGGGATACAAAGTTCACGAGTAGCGCAGGAAAAATTGATAACGAATGCTCTACCGGCTGCACTAAAATGGTATTAATCGTGAAACGGGAATTTAGCTTAAATTTGTTCTATAGAAGCGAAAAAACGCAAAACGTCCTTCGAATATAATGCCTTCTCTGAGCTGAGTTATGGATAGAAATGAACCAAAAATGAATGAATTTGTCAAGGTTTTCGAGGTAAGAGTTCAAGGATTCCTTCATTTTGAAATTTTTCGGGTTATTCATTGATCTGTCTAAGTCGAAATCAGTGTTAAATTTTGTTAGTCGAGTAAATTTGAAAGTTCAAGCGATTTTTCATCTTTGTTGAGAATCTTGACCAATTTGGCGCGGTAACTTGGTCCAGAAAAGTCGTAGAAAGTTTGGTTAAAACTCAAACTGTCGATAAAATTGAGATAGTTTTACGATATTATAGAGTTGATATCACCTGACGAAATGAACTCCAGAGTTGACCAATACTCCCTCGAGTATTTAGCCTTCAAAGTATACATCTGATAATTTGCGTTTCTGCGCTAAAACTAATTTAGTCCCAAGTCCCATTACAATCTGTGAACATCACAACCGGTATAGATATCAAAGCAAATTATGCAAAATAGTAGAAAAGAACCCGATGTCTTTGTAAATCATAAATATCAATCTCTGGATCGATTAATCAGTCTATACTATATGGCAACACTTGAACCTATCAGACACGATTCGTTTACTGTTAGTGAAAACAGAGTAGGCTATTGAGAGGAAGAAATAGCGATTTTTAAAAATAAAAATGACAAGTTCCCGATCTATCTTTTCTCGAAAAGTAGGAAAATTACTGTCATCCTTCAAAAGGAACGTACCTAGTGATTCTCCGTCCACATAAAGTAATGCACTGCACAAGTAGGAAAGTTTCGACTTCCGATTTTTGTTTTGTTTTGTTTTGTTTTTTTTTTTTTCACAAAGTACGTAATGCATACCGCATGTTTTTTTTCAAATTGTCATTTTAGGTCGACCTTGATATGACCACACTACCACCTTTGACTGAAAAAAAAAAAAATATTAAAAAATTATCTAATGGTGGGGAGCGTACCTATGATGAATGCCAATACTCACGAAATGGACTGAAAAATACGCGAAAGAGAAGAATCGTAGGTATATTGAAGACCCCTTTAACTATGTATGATGATGATTTACATTTGCACACCTGTCCTCTGTACGTCTCTCGTTTGATGTCAGTCGAAGATAAACTGCTCTTGCGACTCAGCATGTCAAGATGATACCGTATTCATTTACAAACTTTAATTAACATTACTAAAGCTTCTATTTGCTCACACATGCATCACGATACCATTTGCCCGCGAGTAAATCACTTACGAACATCGAGCACGAAACCCATTATACCGATATATCTTCTCTCTTGAAGCGGAACTTTTTCTCTTTAAACTTTTTAAGCATTTTTCTTATAGCGTTCATGATAATGGCATAGGGGCAAACGTTGCTTTATAGTTGTTTCTTTTAATGATATTCTTTTTTCTCTCTCACATTCTTTTTTTTTTTTTTTTTTTTTTTTTTTTCTTCCAGAAGCACCATTACAATAACGTGAAAAAGAAGTATAAAGAGAAAGCGAATTCGTACCAGATAAATCGCACGATGAATGTTCTTTCAAAAAAAGAGGAACAAGGAGATAAATATATGCTGGTGTATACATACACTCTACCTTAACAACTTTTACTCTGTGTGAGTATGAAAAGGAGTGCCGAGCAGTGAGCTTTAAAGTAGTTTTCCAATAGTGCAGAGAGAGAGAGAGAGAGAGAATGAGAGACTGGGTGTGGGTAAGTACACCGAGCGTACTTATTTGGCTGTGTCGAAGCAAAATAAAAGACGCGGAAAAGACGAGGGGGTCTGCGTCAGAAAGAGTCGAAAAGAAAAATTACACGGGACAGATAAAAATGGAGGAAAAGTAGAAAATGGAGTCTAAAAGGGTTAGGCAAGCGGAACGATATTGCGAAGGAATCTTATAAGAAGAACAGTGCGTTAATGGGTTTATCAGATTCAACCCAATCTGTGATAAAATAGCTGCGGCTTCCCGCATTACAACCGCTCGTTACGTATTTTCCGTGCCGTATCTGCGTGTGCGTTGTTGTTGTTGTTGTTATTTAGAGACGACAATTTTCCTAAATGCTGCTGCTTTTCTCGCACTACAGTAAATTTGAGAAATAAGCAAAAAAAAAACAAAAAAACAAAACGCAAAGAAGAAGGGAAGAGAGAAAATGATATATATTCGAGGTATCTCCTGACAAACGGGTAGATCAATTTATCGTTTTACTGATGATGAATTTGCTGCATATGCCATGCCGCAGCGCGGTGAATATTCGCGCAGTACTCGAAAATTGTGTCAACGAATTTTGTAAACATACCATCCCTATACTGTATATTATACTTACACGAGTACTCTACGTACCTAGTTTTCTACCATTACTATATTATTGTACATGATTAGGATCGCGCCCAAACAATGGAGTATAGTATATGTATAAGTACGAGTATAATATATTTATATGCGACTATAACACTGCGCGAAAAAGAAAACATATAAGAAGAAAAAAAAATCTGGAAAAAGAAAGAGGGTTTAGAAGATATTATTACTATCGTTCAAATGCCAATAATACGTAACCTAGATAACTGCTAATATTGACAGATGCTCTGACCGAGAGAATCCAAACAGTGTCGCAAAAAAAAAAGCAGGGTGAAGAATGAGAAGGAAAAAAAAAACCTATAATATTTCGATTGTAATCATCGAGCGTGTACACATATTCGTTGGCACTCGTATATTATACAGTATACCTTGTCTGTCGATAGGGCGATCAGTGCTTGGGGAAGAATGCGGGTATTATAACTGAGGTGTCGCATTTACGGTGAATAGAATTTCACCTTGTAAGATGGAAGAAATCTGCGCAAGAGGCATCAAACCGTAATGGATAGATTAGCGGTCCCGTTTACAGTCAACCAACCTTTCTCTCAATTGATAAATCCTTCTGAATTTTTTTTTTTTTTTTTTTTATTATTCTCCTAATTTTTTCTACGCAATGTTCCGTACGTACTTTTTTGGCAAATAATAATAATAATAAAAAAAAGGGAATGCAGTAGTCTTCTCTACTCGTACAATTATTGGGCAAATGCGAGTGAGTAGGTAAATTTGATCAGATTTGACGAATTGTTCGAATGTTCTCTACCATGGGAGTGTGCACTCTTAATGGGTAAAATATCTTCACTTTGACATTCGATCTCCTTCAGAGGCGTTCGCCGCGAAAATATCAACCCCTTTCAATTTATATCATTTTCCAGGTCAGTTGAACGCACCTTAAACATGTTGAAAAAACATTGAAAATGTATTAGGTATATTCGTACTTGTATGACGCGCACGAATTTCGCTTAGTGCAGATTTTCGAAGAAAACGAACGCGACAAGAGAAAAAGAATAATTCATAATTCATCGACAACAAAAGAGACACTTTTTTTTTTCTTCTTCAATACTCGTAGTCTTATTATTGATACTTTTGAGAATATGAATTTTCACGCAATTTTTCAATTCTCTTTCTTCTTGCGCATGTTTGAACGATTCGATTTTTGTTTCTCATTTTCAAAGATAATTATTCTTCTAAAATTTGCGAAAAACTGGTATAACCTCTTTTCCAATAAAAAAAAAAAACGTGCTTTATGCCGGTCCTTTCCGCCTCCTTTGAGCATATACAAATCTAGTTCCAAGACTTTCGAATAAAATTTCACGAGTCAATCGACGAAATGATTTCACGTAATTCTCTTATCCTCATCGAAATTGGTCGAGTAAGAAGATATTTCAATTCGATCAACTTTTGAGACACTGTTTCATAGGCTCCATAGCAAAAATTTGTTGCACATAATAAGCAAACTAATATCATTCTACCATAATGATACGAAATATTTTTATTCAAACGTGAGCTGAATTATTTTTTGACGAATTTATGGATAAAAAATATTTCCAATCCAGTACATTGTCTTCGCATTAACATACGCGGCAATTTCAAGATTCTACTTCGTATTTCATTAATTATGTAATACTTTTTATTTTATTCATAAAGCATTCTCGGAAGTACATTTTTTTCTTCTCAAAGTCGTACTCTTAAACGCGTTAGCTACTGTTCAACTACGTCCGACAAACCCCCATACGAGGTCTTTTTCCCATTAATTCAATCGCTGATCAAGAATATTGATCTCGGGAAATCGTAATTCTTCTCACGAAGGAAATATTTCAAATACACGAACTCCTTTTTCCATATCCGGCAATTCACGTCGTATTGTAGACTTTTCCAGGGCTCCAAATAAATTTCGTTATCCTCATTAATACTTCCGTACTTTCAATACAAGACAATGATTACAATTATGTACAACAGTTATACAAGAGGCTGATAACGAGAAGACAACGTCAATATACATAAGGAAGGTGGAGAATGTATGACGGAAAAATCTTGCTGTAGCCTCGACGGATTTTGGACCCTCGATCACTCATTTTATGACGAGGGCGGTAACACTATACGTTACTTGGCTGTAACATTGAATTGTCATATTCCACTTCCAGATAATAGAAGTTATAGTTTATGTGATTTAGACATTCTATCACAGTAAACTTTGATGGTACTTTTCAACAGCAATGGCACGGAGAATTAAGTATAGGTCGAAGGCGGGAGAAGAAAAAATCCATCAGTGGGACAGAACCTCTTTTTCTCATTGTAGACGCGATTGATTTTGCGGTAATCGACTTTGCCTGATTTTGAAAACGTGTGTAAAGCGTTAGATCGCGGCAAAAAACTAACATCGCACGCATCAATTTCGAGCGTTTCACTCAATCACCTCGTCCGGTCAGATTTGATGACGCGTTCATAAAATTGGCTGATATGGCCACCACGTGCTTAATTCTATATAATACGCCAATTCGCCGAAAAAGATACGAGAGAATGAATCGCAGAACGGCGGCGGCGAAGGGCGAATATTAAACCCATACTGGCGCGAGTCAAAAATCGTTCATCACCTACTTTCAACGAGCAGTCATTCGTGTCTGCATGTTCCGTAGGTACGTGACTAGGTACCAATACCAACTATCACGACGCGAGTATCAAGTAGTAGTACAAGACTATACCTATAGCTACCGCCGTCCGCCTGTTGATATTGCCTTTTCCCGAGAAAATTAATAACACACGTCAGTCAGTCTGCTATGGTTCAAGTATCTAGATACCTACTGCATATTGCAACACAAAGATGCACTGCAATTTCGTGTACGTGAAGAGAGGATATTTGTAGCGGATATTGGCCGGACCAAGAGAGGTGACTGCGTTCGTCGCCCTGCGCTCTCTCTATATCCAGCAAATATTACGTTCGCATCCGCGCGACCGTTTCGAACAAACAGACGCAAAATGAATGAGGATAAGATCATTATACCGAATGGGCCAGTGTCATCTGAAATCTATTTTTATATTTGTGCGATCTGTCTCTCATCCCATTCACACCTCTCATGAATAGGCTACCGGAGAATCGAAAATCAGTATTCGTATCGGCGGGGTTCCTTTTCTGTTGCTCACGTTTGACATAAATCGGCAATCGGCTACATCTCTATCATACAACAGCCGGCATCCCCTTTCACACTGAAATGTTACCCCTTATTGATAACGGTGAGTCACGAAAGAGAATCGAATCGTGAAATGTGTACTTCTGCTGAAAAATTCGTCCGTAAAAATGTATTCCGAAATAGACGCGTAATTATCACTACACTTTATGGCGAGCTTCCACTCTCTTTCGCTCACTCGTTTTCACGATTAAAACACTCGGGGAGAAAACAGAAATTTCTTCACTTGCTATGCTCCTTCTCGAAATATACACGGATTTTTTCGATTCTTGTGCGCGTACATTTTCTCGCGCTCGGGGGCAATGATTTTGCTACCGCGTGCAACCGAGGAGGTGACGCGGAGAACAGGAGTACCGATATAAAGACATTTTTCACGGTTTACGATTGATTCGTCCGCGTTGTATCTATTCGGTATTCAAAAAAGATAAATCCGTTCTCTCTTCTTTTATGAAAAGGTGTGAATAGTACGCTAACACAGAAGAGATATAATAGTCAGTCTTCGATAATACATAATTCCTCCCCTCGACCTCGTTTCTTTTCGCTTTCGAAATTTTATAGAGGAACTTGGAAAAAAGATATTTATGCGGACGCGATCGTGATGACGCGTACAGTAATTTACACACCATATCTTGCTCTCACTCTCAATAGAAGTATGAATGCAGTTCGTACATACTATAGACAACTAATGAAAACGCCGCGCACATCGCAAATGGTGCGAGTAATTTTATGAGCGGTGAACAATTTTTACGACGAAGATCGAGTTTATAGAAGTAATTTTCTGAGCAATGATTCGAGTGGACGTTATTGACCTGTCTCTGTTCAAGAGAGGGTGGTCGACATGAGTCGTATATTTCAACATCTAAGATATCGTATATAGGTGCGCATGTGCCATTCCTTTCAAAATCTAAGGTCGACGCAGAAAAAGAGTAATAAAAATTAGATTTTGGTGTACGATATTCGGAATTTCGTATGCCCGCACGAAGTTGGACGAAATCTCGACAGCACAATGGAAATTTCATTCGAAAAGATCAGTGATTGACGTTTTTAATCTAACGCTTCCATCGTATAGCTTCTTGAAGACATAGACTCCATCAGCATTTTTCAGCTCAGTTTGATTAAACTCAAAAGATGTTGATTTGTCCTGTTAATAACTTGCAATATTTTTATTCATTCAACGCAAGAATCGGTGGAAGGTACGTACGTGTATGTACATACGCGAGTACTGCACTATAACGTGTACACGATCAATTATTGGATTGTGAAACCTGCTCTCTAGGTACTTTTCGAGAAAGAAATAACTCAGTTCTTGAAACTGAACGTGACCAAGTGCTGAATAAGATTTTGTACAACTTATCGTGAGAATTATATTAGTCAAACAGAGAGATTACAAAATTCTAGCCCATCTGAATGCAAACAAAACAAAAAAGAAGGATAAATGAGTTTCAAGAATCACAAAATAAAATCAAGTTGAATGTCTACCGACAGGAAAGCTTAGAAATATTAGCTGTGAGATGCATGTCTTTGATAGGTACTTTCATAATCTTACTAAAAAACGTATAATGTAAAGTAAAAATTTCTCCAACATGCCAACAGAAAATTAACGCGGGTGTTACGAGGCAGCCATACTGGAGTGTACAGTGCCTTTTTACCGTATCCTACGCCTGTTTATATAACTTCTCGTTGATTTTCTAACCAAAAAACTAGACTGCTGGAAGTTCGGATGAAATTTGTTGAAATTTCAAATTATCCAGCCGATCGAATTGAACACAGTTGTCTGAAAAATATTCTTAAACCTATCAAAGTCTCCTCTGAAAGGATTGTGGCGTTTTCAATCATAAGTAACGGCGGTATTGACAAGAGAGTGAAAATCGAAAAAAACAATTTGTAATTTCCCCAACCTGTAGCGACGTTAATGAATTAGCGTGCGTATAGTGGCTATAATAATGTAAACATTACAAGTTCGAATCATCGGTCGATAAAAAACGTACCTGGGAAAGACAAAAAAAAAACCATTAGTTTTCATGCGAGTGCTGTGTAGTACATGTACAGTACACATCACATATACTACACACATACAGTACATACATATAGGCGTCTCACAATGATGAAAGAGAAAGAGTCAACAGACCTCGAACGATACATTAATCAGAAGAGGAGGAGTCTGAATGAAGAAGCAAATAAAAAACGAAATAATGTTAGGAGGAAAAGGAAAATGAAATCTTTCGAAGCTCCGGAGGAGGTATAACGAAACATGCCCATACATTTTGCCGAGTGCAAAGACACACGCTGGCGTATCTGCTTCAGTCACTGATCAATCATAACGTATTATTCACATGAGCGAATTTAACGTTGAGTTTACCTTCTTCGTATACGAAAACGATGTACGTACAACAGATGCTGTTCTGAGCAATCGCTCGCCTCTGCAGTACGCCACGCCGCGCCGCGCCTTCCCGAATCGTTTTTCCTCTAAATTACTTCGTTATATCGTTTCCTGCGCTAGAATTTTGCTCGGCCTGCTTACAACATCGCGCAAAGTTATACATTCGAACGTGATGTAACTGTAGCGTTTTGTTTTCCTCTTTTCCGACAAAATCTGGATAAGATCTGTCAGTTCGGTGTTTTTCCGAGTATAGAATTACGTTAGAAGAGAAGAAAAAGGAGAAAAGGGAAGAAAGAAGGAATTTTTCGATACGTCATAATACTCGGAGAAATGATTGAGATTAATGGAACGCGGCAATGACGACGCGACGTGTGGTTTGAAAGAAAGCCCCGTATTCAACGAGTACTATGCAATTCCAGTGCGCGCAAGTTGAGTTCCTTCGTTCAGAGAAGAGAGTGCGAGTAACAATATTTTTTGAGGTATAAATGTTTCTCCTACGAAGTTATTTGTTGACGAATAAGACGTAAAAATGTCTACTTTTACGATTTCTCCAGTCAAAAAACATTACCATAATACACTGCACTGCGTGTATCAAGAACAAGCTTATTCAAAGACACGTCAAAATTCGATGATATTGGCGAAGTTCTCATCTGTACGTTTAAAAACTTGCCACAGATAGACATAAAATAACGTAGGTTTCAAAATCTCGCGAGGAAAAGATGAAAAACGCGAAAAATTTAATCATATTTGCAGATAGCGATAATTCCACCCCTCGTCATTTGTTACACATAGAAAA
Source organism: Aspidiotus destructor (assembly GCA_035079395.1). Taxonomy (NCBI): domain Eukaryota; kingdom Metazoa; phylum Arthropoda; class Insecta; order Hemiptera; family Diaspididae; genus Aspidiotus; species Aspidiotus destructor. The sequence continues at coordinate 1,023,959 of JAVHKZ010000014.1, forward strand.
GAAGCTAAAAAATTAATAAACTGAGTAAGCGTTCGACAATCCCTATGGGCTTTCAGCCACATATATCTATACACGAGAAATGTTTCTTGTAAAATTGGCAAGGAGAAACAAAACAACAAAAAAAAAAAAGAAGAAGAAGACGACGAAGAAAGAAGAAGAAAAAACTTCCGTTTTAACAGTTCGCATACTCGTATTTATACGTAAAAGAAAAGTTCAAAAGATAATTTCATATTCGCGTATTATGAAAGTTTTCCGAAACGTTTGTTTGTTTCTTTTTTTTTTTCTGTTCCTTTACACGATGTCGAGGATATTAAATTTTCTTAACTTCGGGACGACTGTTTTTGATAGGTTCGGTGTTTTGCTGCTAAATACACATAGAGAAAATGATTATCGCGCACGGGAAGAGAAGTATATGGAATGGCAAGTAGGACGCGGGACGCAACGAAAACGTTCCCGAAATTTAAGATACCGGCGCTCGAATTTTCTTAAAGAGTTTAACGAGTTTTACACCCGCCAACGCCGCACGTCGCACCATCCGTCAAAGCGCGAAACAAACGAGACGTGACGGCAGTTTTTTGCCATGTACATTCAGGAGGGTACACATTCTACCACCACATCGTCACCTTCGTGATGAATATTTTCAACTATACCTATATATACGTAAGTTGATACAATCATGTTTCCTTCTTGAAATGAGGACGACAGCGACATTGGTTTATCAAGAAATTTCTGCATCAGAGATACTATAAATAAATACATCAGTGGCATACATTTTTCAATCTGTACGAAAACGTTACGTCATCAGAAGGACTGAGAAGAGTTTCAACCGATTTCAAATCAAGAACAGTGGGAAGGGTTAATTGACTCACTGGAACCAAAGAAATCTTTGTTTTCAATGACACGTAATTTTTCCTTTTGAGATTCGTGCCTACAGGAAGAGAAATTGCATCTAAGTTCTCCGTAGATCGACATCTGACTAACGAGTAGGTATGCAGTCCGATTCCGATACGGCGTCAAATCATTTTTTGTTCGCTTTATATTTCATGAACCATCAAAACTCTACGTTTGTAATAATGAACCAATCGGAATTTTCACTTTCCAGCGAACCTTAAAAGATAAACCAACATGAAACTCAGTATTTCCTGCTTTTGATAGCGTTGATATTTCATGGTATTGATATCAAAGAAGAAAAAACATTTGCACATGCGATTGACAAATATGAGTAAGAAGTTGAAGCGAGTAAGAAGGAGGCGAGAAAGAGGTGAGAAAGAAAATAAGACAAGAGTAGGGCAGTTCTAATGATTGAAGATAAAATTAAGAAGAAAAAAAGAACGAATTTTTTTACGAAACTAAATGAGATTCCATAGGACGAATTTGGTTTCACAAGAGTATCGAGGATAAATAATCTCTCAATACTTCTGGTTTACTTATAGTTCGATATTCGAGATTTTTACACGACCATCTTCCTTGATGGTTGAAATTTTTCCAAGTCCTCTTCCTGTCATGTAAGTATACATATAGTTTAAAATTCAACATTTTTTTTAAGCCTCCAGCTCCCATACAATAATAATAAGTGAATAGTCGGAATTTTTTCAAGTCCCACTTGCGATATCAAGAAAGCTGAAAATAAGAACAAACGGAATGAAAAAGGAGGAAAAAGAGAACATTTTTTTCCAATGCCTAAATAGATTGAGGAAGGTGGCGAAAAACAAACGCCAGATGTTTCAACAAAGTAAATAATAAATAAATGGGACAGGTTTTACATTATAGTACCGACCGCACCCACTGATTCGTAGAGACGTATTTGGAAAATTTTTCTGGGGTCTGACAATATTCAAGCACCACTAAAAAGAAAATTTACCTTAAACTCAACAACCTACGAGGGTCGTTTCATAAGTAAGGTCACAGTGTTTTGTATTCTCGTTTCGCGCGCTGTAGAAAAATTTTACAAACAGGGAAATATTTTGTGAGGTGTTTTGGTAACACTGTAAAAAAATCAGACCACTACGACTACGCGTTAGCCGCTGGCAGGACAAAATACGCAACTGTAATAGCAGTGTTGCCGTCCAATTTTTTGTTCTCTTTTGTCCACGTTCTTCAACGTGCTACACTGGTAAAAAAAAAGGAAGAATACAGGCAACAACATGACAACTCCTCCAATGTGTGGAGAACACGACGCGATTGTGATATTGAACATGAATTGAACGGAAGAGGTGTACCTAATGAATTTTTAAATGAGTGCAATGTGAACAATCCTTCGTGTTAGAAAACGCGTTGGCTGCGGGTCGACTTCCGGAGCGTCGCTCGCGCAACGTTGCGGTAGTGACATGAGAGTTAGAGCATCATTTTTAAAAATTGGACTCCACTTTGTAGTGCAAAAATATACAAAAATTTTTTTTTCTCCGCAAAGAGTCGTTCAAATTGTACAAAAATTTTGTAGCAAATTTGTAGAACCCTCATCTACTGAATGAAATTTTTTGGAACTTGCTGAACGTCTTTTTGTTGATTTTATGAGATGTGTGACCTTACTTATGAAACGACCCTCGTATACGCTTGAGAATTACGTAATCAATCACGGAAATTTTCTGGAGGGGCCCCGACCTCAACCACCCTCTCCCTCCCATAAATACGCCACTGCGTATTAGAAATCAAGAATAAAACTCGAGAGAAAAACAACAGAAATTGGTATAGTAAATATGTAACCATATAATCACTTCTCTTCTGAAGTAATAGACTAATTTCAGGAATTGAGATAAAACTTTTGAACACTCTGCAGTTTTCTTGGGTAGAATTAATCATAGTATGATCTCAGTTTTCTCGATAATAACTTCATTCTCTTTATGCCAGAACCACGAAACTGCTATCTATATAAATATTAATAATCACTTTCTGCATTTCATTAGATAATCATAGACAGCGCAATCATAAACAACAAGACTCAACTAATTAATTCGTATTCCTTGTTATTACTCACAGGAAACGCAAATTACAATGATCACAATCTACAGCCACACGTACGAATATACATATGATAGGTATAGAAACCTACACGTGATCAACACCAAGTTTTTAGAATTGCCGAGTCCAGGACGCGCAAGCGTTTCCATTACCAATCCATCTCGGGAAGACTCGTCACCGTGCCCCCCCCCCGTATTGTAATTTCCAATATTTCTCAACAGGATTCGTTTGTGCATGTCATTGCTTTACATTCCATCGTTTGTGCTTCACTACTCCTGCCATATTTAGTGACAGAGGCTGGGAGGATGCTAGCCCCCCCCCCCTCCCACTTGACCTAATCATCCTAGATTTTTGGTAACACCTGCATGGAAAAAGCGATGTAACAAGAAATTTCTAACCCAGTAAAGGTCGTCTTCGAACAAAATTTTCCAACGCCACGTTCATTCACATTCTCATATTAGAACCAGGAAAATAGCATCTCCCTAACCTCCTCCCCCCACGTACACACAAACACAAACACGCTCACAATTAGGTGAAAAAAAAAAAATTACAGGCTCTTGCTCAGGGAACAAGAGTTGCGGGAGACCCGCGACTTATGGCGGAGGGTTCAAGATTATTAGTTTGCGTAGAATGTAAGCGTATAATTTATGGTTTTAAATACTGTACAAAAAAATAATACTGGTTTCTATGTGTTTAGCTTTCCTTTTCCTTTTCTTCAAGTCCCAGCGTTAAGGGGCAAGAGGGTCACGAATTTTTCTAAATTCCATAAACGCCTATAGAAGAGTCAAGAAGTTGAGCGCGTATACGCGGACAGAATTCCTCTGAGGGCTCCCAGTAACTAAAGGTATGCCAGGTCTCCCACAAAAAAAAACGAAAATTACTTCGTGTGAATAAGTGATGAGGGAATGCTAGCTTCTCCCCCAATCACTCTCTATATTGATTTCAGGAATGAAACACAAACGATGAATCTTAAAGCATTAACATGCACAAACGAATCCTGTTGAGAAATATTGAAAATTACAATATGGGCCGCATCGTGGGATGAAGTTCAATCGGAAAACCTTCTGTTGTGATGCACTCCTACACAAAATAGTATTGAATGTTATCGAAAATGAAAAATACGACGTTGGTACTATCGGAGATGACGTCACGAAGATAATAAATCAGCAGTACCCTTCTTCGAGTTTTTACGGACTTTTTATTCGAGAATTAAGACAAGTTTTGTAAAATTGAAAATACGATGACTGCGACTGTTTCTTCTTCAAATTTAAGACTGATAATATCCGTTGTTATAAAAATCACAAAAACATTCTTCCTCTGTTTTTAAAAGCTATACTAACTAAGTAAAATTACTGTCGTTACGAAAATTACATCGAGTGGAACGTAGATACCAAATCTCTGTATTGATAAATTTTTCCAACTTTGTCAATATTACGTCACAGTGCCAACTGTGTTTTTATTACAGGAAATAAGATACGATGCTTGATTTAGTTCTGAAATAAAAATACGTTTTTATCGCGAGCTCTCATTCGATGATCGTCCTGTTTCTGTTCCACGCAACATCATGGTGTAAACTGGTTCTAAGAAGACGCAATGGATCAGCCACAAAATTTCAAATCGTTTCCACCTATTATTCTAAGATTCTTTTTTTTTTCACGCTCGCTTTCGCCAGACTTATTCTATTTAGCTCGATTCAAACAGGTTAGGAATTCGAGCGCACCCGCGCCGCGTTAAAGCATCCGTGAAACTAAGAAAGGTGCCTAGTAGCAAAATTTAAATTTTTATCCCTTCTTAATTTCTTGGAAATAAAAAAGCAAGCAGTCAAAGCGTCTTTATTCTTCTTCCACCGGAAGAATCGGAGCGTTTTGAAGCGATTATACAATTTTACGGCCAGTTTATTAACGTTGTTGAGGAGGCATCGGCGTTGTTCTCGCGAGCGAAGTGCAGCAGCGCTTAAGTAACATCACTTGAAAACGCAGCGGGATTACGACACCCTCTTCCATTTACGTATAGTGGCCAACACAAAGGGATGAAGGAAGAGAAACGCATACAAGCGAAACCAAAATCATCTTTTGCGGTGCCCACGATGCGATTTAACGTTGCTTCATTAAACGCGGAATTTCGTACCGTACGATGCAAATCATGTTTGCGAATATTGCATATCGCGAAAGAAAAACCGCCCTGCCCTCGGCTCCTGGTGTAGTCCTTAGAGAGTCTTTGAGGATGTTACGTATTGTTTCTCGCGTGAGCGAAAAATTCCTATCCTATACATTTTACAATCTACCAACTTGGTTTTCATTCCTTATACGCTCAATACCTTAGCTCTGCGCTGACTCTTGATTTTCATTGGATTCTTGAAATTGGAAAAATTTTCATTTCCTAGCCAAAGTACGGAACCAAGCAATGTAGTTGGGCTAAATGCGTAACTGTGGTGCATTTTGGGCATCATCAGTCGCCACACATTTAGTACCGTTCCTCAGCTTCTTAGGAAGGATAGAGATAATGAGCCAGTGAATCGTGACTATCGTTCACACGAACTAACACTTGATAAAGTTGGTTTAATTTCAGTTCTAAAAAACAGAATTATTTCGCAATAGCGGATTTATATTTTGGCAAAGGGATTTCAATTTTCCTAACGACGATAAAAAGCTCCCGCACTTTGTAATCTACTCTTCTATTCTTCTACCAAATTTCCTCTCATTCTGACCAATTTTTTGCGAATGTGAGCTGTTTTCAAGCCCCCGTGATCTAAAGCTGTGACGAGGAAATTTTAGTGACTGCGGAAAGTTCGTCCACCTTCCACCGATGAGAACGCAACGCTGTACATCGTTCATTGTTCGAGTATTTGATGAAAAAATTATAAAATAAGGAATACAAATAATCCTGTTCTTCCATAATCTGGTATAGGGCTGTAATTTTCAATAATACCATCGCAACCCTACATACGTACATTCGTTTGGACATGTCCATTCATTTCGTAGTCATCAAAAAGGATAATGTATACAGTATAAGTTAGCTGTACTTGTTTTTGTCATTTTTCGGAAAAAATATAACCGCGACTTTATTGTTATACTTAGAGGACATCTGTACGCACCCATCGGATATACACATGTATAAACTGTGCATAATACTGCACTTCCCTACTCGTCGTACACATCACTACAGGATGAAGTTGACACCGCGACAATCCGTGAATGGAAATTAAGTATTCTTCGCCTCGTTCCCAATTTAGTAGCGCAAAATCTTATATAAAATATATATATTCGCGCGATCATTTCGACGGAGACATTATTTGCCGATGAGTCGCTCGATGTTAGATTTGTAATTTATTTTATTTATTCGGGTGGAAACATTGGTAGATCTGTGTGCACACATTCTTATATACTACTCGCATTATACATAACTTGTAGTGTGAAAATCGCGAAGAAGAAAAAAAAATAGGATTTTTCTATTGAAAGCGATGAGCCAGAAGGAGGAGTATTTTGATTACGACCATCGCAATCTTTTTGTATCCGCTTATCGGTACGTTATTGTCCGTTCATCTACACAATGACAGGGCATATAGTGCACTGTTCTATACGAATACCATCTTTTTTGCCTGCTATGTGAGAATCAGAATCTCAATTTTCTAGCCACACATCATAAATGAACCTCGAACAGAACGTAAACCATAAACTCTCATAATCTTAACCTTGCACGGTAGCAACCATACGTATATACCAATGTGTATATTCTTGAGAGAGAGAAAAAAAAAAAAAAAAAACTTCATCTGATAATGTCTCTACTAATTCGGAAGCAGTAGCAGCCTGTGACTATAATAATATTACGGAATAAGTTCTTTGCTATAAACAAATTATTGACCCCGATGACCACTATACCCCCTGAAAGCTACGTATAATAGAGGCCAGAAGTGTACATCATCAAAATGCACTACATACCACGTTACCACCTTCTTTACATCAAGGTAGGTATAATATATAATATAAAGGTGATTACCGCGAATAACATGCTGTATGACGACAAATGAGAGAATCAATTTCTGCTAAATTGAGGTGACTCGGTAGACGCGCGAGCGCGTATTATTATTTATAATAATTTATAAGCGTGTAATTTATAAATAAATGGCCGCCTATTAGGAGAGAGAACGGCAGCGGACGAATTTATAGGTTTTGTCAACAAAGGATCGACGCGTAATGGCATATGACTTGTGTGATACTGCTCATTTAACTTCGGTGCGGCCTTCTAACTTACATGATAAATGCTTTGTAATATCACTCTAGCGAAGCCAATTTCACCCCTTAATTTTCTATCGACTTCATTGATAACCGACCATCCGCAGTACTCTACCCTGCCTACCCCTTCACGTTTAAATACGACGACGACGCGACGTAAAGTATGCTACATGTACGTACATTCGTATATGTATGTACACGAACACGCATGCTATACTTCGTAGTGATATAGTCATTACAAATAGTATACGTCATATACGTTACACACATGCACATACTTTACATACGTACGGTGTACATACACTACTGTATAGCGAACTATTCACTCATTCTCACTCTTCCACTCATAGGGTAGGGTAGAAAATGAAGAGAACGCGTGTGACATATGTAATCCACGGTGCACAGGCTTTATATACCCTGTATCCTCCTATTCATAATTATGCTAATTTATTTAATCCGTCTCCGAAGAAGTCATCTCAGATACGCGTTCGAGTGTTTCGAGTAGATCGCTCTATTAAGTACATCGTAGAATAACACTAACGCACAGCCTACATTTCTCCGATATCGAAGTTACAAGAAGGGAGAGAAAAGTGTGTACAAAAATTCTTTATACCTACGTAAGTCGAGGAGTCAAGTTGTCAACTAATTCAACAGTCATTGAAATAATTTTAGTTTTTAAACAGGAAGATAGCATTGACTGAGCCTCATGAAATTAGTCTGAACGTCTGTTGGTACGTGCAAGTCTTCCGTATAAAGATATGCGTTGAAACTTGCAAGGAAACTCGTAAATTTGAGAATACTGAAAAAGAGTTTTTTCTAATTTAAGTGCGCAGGGTGACGAATAATTAAGGAACCATGGCTTACTATTAATCGAATAGTGTTCACAGAAATTGGAATGCGTCTTAGGTCAAGTACTTGTTCTCAAATCGTGATCTGTGTTCAAAGGTCGCAGAATCATCATGTAAAATCTTATTAGCTACACGATCGAGTGATATTTCGTATGCCCAACCATGCGTCCATGCAACGCGTAAGAGAATGTGTTCCGCTTACAGCCGCTAGACTTAACTCGATTCAGCAGTTTGTAAAGAATTCCAAACGATCGATTGTAATAGGATCGAAACAATAATTTTTTTGGAACATCGAAGACTGCAAGTCCCATTGAGAAATTTAGCTCCTGAGAAGTCCTTCAAACGTTTAAAATCATTTGAAAGCAATCGCAAAGTAAGAAAAATCTGGCATAGCCAAATGAATAAAGATTATGTTTCATGTTGTTCTCAGTAGCAAGCTTACTCGCGAATTTAAAATAGGTCTAGTTGTTAATATTTCAAGATAATAGACTTTGGAAAGCTCACTCACTCCGCTCGTTTGTTCCCCTCCTTGGTCTGGTATAAGTCTTGGGGGTCACTAGTGGCGTTTGAGGAAGTCACTCACTCCGCTCGATCGTTCGCCCCTTTTTAGTAATCTAGTATAGGCCCACTTCAGAATACGAGTATTTCAAGACTAGTATAATTCTATTTAAAACTAGGATAAAAAATTTCAAGCTAATAGCTTTTGGGGGCCGCTAGTGGCTTAAGGTCCAGTTGAGAATAAATTCCTAGTTCCAAGCTAGTATAAAACTAGTACAGGTCCAGTACATAAGGTCATTTGAGGACAAAGGAAAGACATGAAACCTGTCAAAATTAAATGTACCTACTTCTATTTCTTTTTCCTTCATTTCCATCAAATGTGTCATAAAGATTTGCAAACGGATTATTTTTTGAAAACAAGAAGTCATACGCAATACTCTCCGATATATGGGTACATAGATAGTATGTACTTGTAATACACATTATATCTTACCTCCCACGCGAATCGGATATCGATAGGTTTTTGTAGCCATTTTCCGATGTACGGGCCATATTTGGTACCACGCGGAATTCCAGTCTTGGTCCAAACTCCCTCAGCTCCAGCATTACGTAGTTCCAATCCATGCGGTAGTAACAGATGATCGTTTGAATCGAGAATTGAATTCGTGTAACCGTTTTCCTTTTTAAAATTAATATCATTACTTTCTTCGTCATCGGTAACTTCATTCTTGCTCGAGTCGAAATCTGCTTCTTCGCTACTACCTGCATAAAAACATTATAATCACATATTATAGTAAGTAATTGTGTAATTATGGAGGTCACTTTGTATAGGCTACTAATATGTATAGCACAGATTTTCAAGTGTAGGCACGCATTATCAAACTCTTGCGCGTTAGTTTCAAGCGTTAATAAGAATTTTTATCATAATGTAACCAAGCTAGGCTATTCTTTGTTTTAAAATCTAATTTATTTAGGTACTGTGCTACGCAGAATTGGAAATCAAAGTTCTGAATAAAAGTGCTATCTCGACACGCAGGTAAAAGGCTAAGCGAGGGAAGAAGATATGATTTCTAGCCTCAATAGAGCAAAGTACTTGAAGTTGTTTGGTCGTAGGCAACTGGTTGCAAATACAAAATTTTCGTAGGCAACTGGTTGCAAATACAAAATTTTTCAAAGACAATACACAGTAAGATTGTAAAATCTCAAGAAATCATGTCGATGCAGTGAAACCACTGAATCAAATCGATAAGTCGAGAGTCCCGTAGGAAATGCAGGTCAGCTGGCTGCCCTCGGAAGATAACCTGATAACAATTGAAATGCCTAACACCGTCGATATGCAGAATGAAACCTGCAAGTAGGACGTTCTTACAAATATTCTTGCATTTTGATCAGTTATTCTCAGTTTGCTAGGCAACCGATTCAATGCATTTTGAATGATGCTCATCGCTTGGCTCGGTTGCTCAGTTTCTGACCGTTACTTCATACGTAAGGCCCGCCTACAGCAACGGCCAAACTACAGATTACAGTGGACGTGTTGGATTCAATTTACTCGTACTGACAACGACGCGACGGTAATTGTCGAACATGGTACCACCAATTAGATGCATGACATCAAGTTGAATTCAAAGCTGCCGCGGTGCACTTCGCTATATTCGATGCTACTACGACTGTTTGAAGATGGTGCTTATAAAGCGTTTTCAATATAAATTTTATCGCTATATTGTCGAGTGAGAACTTCAAGAAGGTGTGAACAGTAAAATGATTTCAAAGGAGTTGATAGGTAAAGGTCACAAGAACTATCTCTCTGTTCACAATCTTATCACATAGGTAGTCACATATAAATGTAAGATGAAATAACGAGAATAACCGCAATGGGTGTGACTGGAGTATTGATATGCTTCGCAATCTGTATCATCTTTAGTATACTGTATACCTCAGTACGATACAAAACAGTGAACATCTCTTGAAGCCTCTCTTCTGATCTTGTGATTCATACAAATAAGTTGGTGGTATTTTGTGTTGAGGGGGGGGGGGGGGGAGGAGAAGAGCCTATACTGGAAAAAATATCGTTTTGAATTTTCATGAGAGAGTAATCTTCAAGACCATATACCAAATTACAACTTCGAAGCTATTTCTTCTTTCTTACTTCCTAATACGGCGAGACTATTTGACGGATAATCGCAAATGATTACGTGAATGTCTTCTAGAAAATTGGATGATTTTACCTTCTAAATTAAATATACATATAATTAAGTTACAACTCGATTCTGATTGTTTACATGATAATTATGAAAGCGTGACTATGGATTTCTTCCTGCCATTGAGATTCCCGATGAACCAATATAATGGAATCAGTGAAAATAGAAAAAATAGTAAACATAGAAAGAGTGGATATTAATAATGTTTATAATTGATAATACCTTGTTGCGGAGAGGAAGAAGAAAAAGGAAAACGAGCCGCGCTCAATATATATTTTCTTCTCATAAATAACAAAACGGTGGTTTTCGCTTCGACGTACGACAGAGGGAGAAAAAAAAAAACAAAAATCCGGTTCGTCTCAACTATTATACACATATACGATATACGTAGATACGTACCCGGGAATCGAGGACATTACTATAAAAGGGGTGCTGTATGTTTTCACGCCGTCGGCAAGCGCATGTCGTGTAATAAAAAACATGATAATTTGTGTTTCTTCTTCAAACATCCCTTATCTATAGAATAACACTACAAACGTGTAGATAGATACACATTACGGGCAATGCATCCTTTCCTGTAAGATAAATATTCTGGTCGTCGCGCACGCTGCGACCGCACGTATCTGGTCGACTTGTATAGCTTTGTGCCGATAGACGAATTTAATTGATGAGCGTTTTCTCTCGTGCACATTTACACTGGAATATTGCAGTTGATGACGGATACAGAAAATGATACGATACGATTCGCGCGAGCATAGAAATCACATCTGAGTCATCGAATATGTGTTTTTTTTTTCTTTCCATGTGCGATGGCGAGCAAATCGTACACTTCTTGCTGACTATAGCTTTCTATGCAACTGTGTGGGAGCATGCAGTAAATATCGATGATATCACGAGCGAAGAGAAGAATCTGCCGCGCCGGATGAACGCGGGTGAAGAAAAAATGATGATCGCGTCGTTTCTAAATGATAATACACATAAGACCAAATCTCCTCAATGTGCACAGTGCACAAACGATTGTAATGCTCATTTTCGCACGTATATCCGGCTAAGATTGTGCTATCGCTCGTTCTTCAAAGAATGATGTTGAAAATTACGTAGTGCTTCAAGCAAGAAAAATTCACGCACGGGCAAATATACGTCCGAATGTCCTTGGTATCATAATATTCTCCTGGCCTCCTACTAATATACGAATAATCTGTTCGATCGGCCTGGATCGTCTTAAATACGAGTAAACGATTGGTTCATTTTAGAGAATGAAAGTGCAATGGAAATGCAATGCGAAAAAAGTCAATAGTCAAGAAGTTAGATTCAATAAGATCAGATCTTCATATTGTTAGAAAATATTATTGTTAGAGTTTTTCAAGAAGAAAGAACAGGGGCGTCAAACCGTCGTCATCTTTCATATTGTTTTGAATTAAAAACCAGTGGTACATAGTGGGGAAAAATCATGATCACTCATTCTCAAAGGAAATAAAAAACTATAAAAAATACTCATTACGGAGTCTGTCGTGAGATTTGACGATTTTCGATACAGGTTGCTCAATTTTAAGTTTCGATACAATAATTTTCTGATTCTGCATTCTTTGACCTTTCTTTCGATAATATCGTACCGATTAAAAATAAGTAACTTCAAATTATCTATTAGAATGTCGTTTCACAAGAGAGAAAAAAAAAAAAAAAAAAAACGCTCGCAGTCGGACTGATACGATGGTATTCTTCGAAATACAACTCTGACTGCAATTTTTTCTTTATTGAAAAATTGATATATTTCATTGAGAAGCCGACAGACAGTGTTCTGCGTTCCATGATGAGACTACCAAGATTTCATGGGGAGTGAGAAAGAAAGAGAGAGAGAGAGAGAGAGAGAGAGAAAGAGAGAGAGAGATATTATTTTCACGTACCTACGTATTCTGTATCTGTACAGCGGAATTAGAAAGAGATAAAATAGAAGTCGTAAAAATAATTCGTTCAATACAATCGTCATCGCGAAGGATAAAACTCGTCTTACTCTCATTATACCCCTTCATCAACAAAAATGAACGAAGACACGAAAGAGTCATAGCAGGAAAATGACACGTCATCGTTCGGAGTTATTGAAGAGATAAGCGAATGCTGCCATTATATTCGCTACATATTTCGTATCAGAAGGTTGCACACGAGTCTAAATTGATCAAGTTGCGCTATGTAGATTGTGGGAACGTCAATATTTGCATTATCAGATCAGAACGTGAGAAACAATCCTTCAAGACTTGACAAAAAACATATAATGGTATGGATCAATATCTGCTGCAGTCTGGCTGATATTGCACAACACACCAACTACACATTCTTAAGCCACGCCATCTTTAATTCAAAGGTGACCCAGTACGGCAGTACATTCGTAAAGACAAAAAAAAAAAAAACAACAAATAAAATTGAGTGTCCTTTATCAAGAAATAGTTGTGACTCATGCTCTTTGATACGCCTGGCCTTAACAAGCAAGGTTTTCTATACACAGCGGTGGACTGGTTTTGTAATTGCCATGTATACGCCCGGTCGTCTTCTGAAATAGAAGAAATTAGTGTATTTTTCCTCACTATAATAACGTTTTTGACGAATTACTCGGTTCATTTTTTGAAAACCCATTACGAATTTCGAACTGTTTTACATATCCTAAATCAGTAGGCCTACAATGTTGAATCAAAATTCAGCACCAGAAACACGAAAAACGCCCTACCAAACGAAAATTGATTGATAAATTGTAACTCTTTCAAAATACATAAACAGAACTAACGGACCAGACCAGCGGACCAGACCAGCGTTGGAGGAGAGTGATAAGCGGGATGGATGTACACCGTGTGCTTGTCAGCAATCCGTACCGCGATAAATGACGCCTATTCAAGCCTGGATATCTTAGCATCGGCCCTATTCTTAAGAAGGGCATACTAAAAGTAGTATGAACCTATAGAATATTATATAGCATTATTTTGAAAGGATTCATTTTACCGTGTTTCTTTTCCAAAAAAGTTTACAGCTTCTCTAATATATACAACGAGTTGTATCACAAATAATCTTCTAACCAACTTGAGCTTTATGAATGACTCTTGGAAGAAAAAATTGGTAAGAAAATCAGATGTGAAATCTTACAGTAGTACCTTTGTATTCTTCAAACGTCGTGAGTAAATTTTCATTTTGTCATTTAATCTTCAGACCTTTGCTATTGCCTTTCCCTCGTATGGTATTGCTGTATGCGAAGACAAAAAGGGCAAACGACGACAGAATGACACACATCGCGCACTGATTCTTTCTTTATGTACACGGGTGAATACGCCGACAAATTGTCTTAATTTCTGAACTTTTGCTTCAAATTTTATCATTTATGAGCCATCGTTACTCTACGTTCAAAAAATAGAAAAAAAAAACATAAAAATAAAAAACTTACAATAAATAAAGATTATGTCACTCATAGTGGATGACGTCATCCTAAGTAGGTAAAGGCCACGTTTATCTTCTGACGTCATCAATGGGTCGAAATTTAAGCCCAGCTCGCGTGCTCATGAAAGTTCTTCAACTTGGTACCCAAAGTCTGTCTGCAAATAGATTGCGTCACTAAACAAACCCGCGACCCGCTTTGATTACAATGAAAGGAAGCGGTTTGCAAGTTTGACCTAATCTATTTGCGGACAAACTTTATTATTTTAAACTATCGAGCGCTATCAAGTGGTAGGGTATACCTGCGTCTACACATTGGCTTACAACTGAAATTTTTCCCAGGTTTCGAAGGAGTATGACGCAGCATAGCTGGTTGATAGGCTCACTCACTTCGCTCGCTTACCTCTACCAGAATTTCTTAGCTTGAAATAAAATCAATACACTGCATGTTAGACTTTGCTTTCAAGAAAGTATGACAAAGAATTTCACACTTGCAGCTCGATGACAGTAGGTTTGTCTTTCCGAAACCGGTTCTTCACTAAATTTGTTACGTCCCTGTAAAATTTTTTATCTGTGTATAGGTACCTTCTGAAATTAGCTTGCAGTTTTGAAAACTCGCTACAACTCACTTCTACACTCTTAACTTAGTTTAGCTTTTGTATACTGTACAGCCCAACTGTACGGTAAGCTAACAACTGCTGACTGATTCACTCTACTAGAGAACGGTAAAAACGCCCGGACGCGAGTCTAGCTCGGTTCACTTTCAGTTGATCTATACCATGCTTTAGTAGCCTCCTACAATGCGTTAAACATTCGAATGTGTGATGTAGTTTTGTCGTTGTGTGCGTATGTTGCATGAAATGTTTCACGCATTGTGGGAGAGCTCTTAGTATGCGTCCACAGGCAACCATAAAGATTATTGGACACCCCCTAGGCCCGTTCATCCAAGTGGGACCTTGGAACGTAAGGAAGTAGGCAACGGCCATCAATGGTAACTGTAAGGGTCTTCGTTCCGTAGATTTTCAACCTTCTTACCGTTCACAATTTCTGTAACCTATATTTCGCCTGACTTTCCCCCGCGCATTACATAACCTCTGCTCCTCACCCATCACACTCCCTGTGAAATTTCCCAGCTCGTGTAGAAATATTTTGCAAGCGGGTACTACGAGAACGATTAGATCTTCATCGATAGTGCATAAGTGCATAAAAATTACTTGTATCATGGAAGCCTATCTTCATTATAATCTGTTTGTTCTATTATTGTACCGGTCAAGCATGCGAGATCAAAATTTAGCCGCCTATCTTTTCACTGGTTAAGAGAATCGATGACTTCTCGTACACTGCACTTGTTCCCATGACGCATAGATTTTTATTTTAACGACTGACTTAGGTACCTTGATACGAGTATCTAATTTTTCAAGCTTGAGTGATCACTTTAGGAAAACTCGTACTATAAAACTTAATCGGAACTAGCCCACTTTGTATACGACTTCTAATGACAAATAAACTAAGAAAGACCAGATAGGTGTTCGAGTGTCCACGATTATTTATGAATCTATTAACAAGAAGATTTTAAAGTCAGTATAATGGTGAAACTTTCTGAATTGATAGTAACAGAATGATACACCGACACAAGGAAACGAAACGTAATAAAGGATGGTGAGTCTTTTTTTTTACCATCTGCGCGTGTAATAAGCGAAAAAATTAACAAGGTATAGTCTCGTATAGCCTAAGCGATGTATTTGTTGTCTCATTACTCGTTTGAAAATTCAATTTGAAAAAAGAATGTGCAAGTATAATGATGATATTATGGGTGAAGTGTCGTTCACATCTTTCCAAGTTGAATTATCTGTTTTTCGAATTTACGACTTCTCAGACCATCCACGTACGAATCATCCTCAATGGACATAATCGGCAATGAGAAGCAGCCAGTTGTCTCATACGCACCTATACGTACCATATTCACAAACGAGTTAGACACTTTGGTTATGATTTATACGGCAATGTTTTACTCATAATGACGGAATAAAATATATTCTTAGAAGTTTCTTTCATTGTGTGTACGATTTTTCTCAAGTTTTAGAGATTTAAAAATAAGAATGAGTCGATTGTCTCGAATACGATGTAAAAATTTTTAATTTTTATCCGACATAACTGAGATTGAAGGAATGTCACTTTCAGACGATACAGTATAACCGCATTTTCTGTACCTTCCGACATTTTAAATATCGTCCATCTCTAAGAAGCAGATATAAAAAACAGAAAGTGTACATTACAAATAATCATTAGGTAGCACTGTAAGAACGATAATTAAAAATACGTATACTATACGGTAGGTAGTTATAAACTTGATTCACGATTGTCTTAATCCATAAAGAGGTGTTTTGTCAGTGCCATCAGAATTTGAAAAAATTAAATAAATAAATAATGTTTAGCAGAGCTCTTTTACCCGTGCATTTTGAAAATGAGGATACAAATTTGGGTCCGCGATAATGAGTTTTAAATTTTCTGATTCTATAAAATTTATCGTGAGTACCCTTATTATATTCGCGCGGGAAAATGTCCTTTGATGGTAATAACAAGGAAGGTGTAATTTCGGAGAGAAGGGACTGACATATTTTAATGTAGATTAATTTTAAGAATAATGTACACATTTTCAAAACTGATCAGCTGGGGCTTGATGGCGGACGGGAATGATCAAATTATTCAAGAAGAGATGGACGCGTCTTGTATGAAACGAAAGAAGTAATTCCAAAACGTACTCTTCTAAACTGAAAACGAGATTGTACTTAAGTTATGATCGTTATCATTTAATGAAAATTAATAACGTTGCAATTAATCGTGCAATAATATGATGACGTTTACTTCAAGAATAATGAACTTAAAATATTATTAATAAAGACGAATGAACGCGTAAATTACCCACTCTTAGGTATTTATCGTGAACACCGATTTCTCAATAAATTCAGGGTAAAATTGAAAATTTTAAAGCTTTACCGCGGTATCGAGCAATCAATGGAAGGTCAAATCAGAGCTCAAGTACGCAGAAATCTGATAATTTGTCGCTTAAGTCGAAAAGAAATTTGAATTGCTTTCTCATGTTCGTGTGATTGAAGGGTCAAACATAATAGAAACTTTTGAATCTTCGAAGAACGCGGAATTAATTGCTCTCGGAGAATTACGATTAACAAATTCAACTCTACCGCAACGTGTAACGTTCAGATAGTTTATACATGATTTGCAAATACAGTATTTCATACAAAAACAAAAGAAACAGTTTCTATTATACATGGAGCGAACTACGACCTAAAACTCTTATTTATCTCTTTCATTTTTGAATACATAACAGGTGCTGATCAACAGGGAAGAAAAGCGGAGAATCAAAAAAATATACACTTTCGCCCTCTAGACGAGAAAAAAAGGAAAGGAAAAGCTGATAAAAATAGTTGATTTAAAAAAATAGAACCGGTTTGAAAGTCTTCCAAAACTCTTTCGAATCTGCCTCAACATGTCCTTCATAGACTGCTGTAAGTAGCTCAGAATTAAAATAATATTGGGTAACTAAATAACTTGGGCTCTGCAGAAAAAAAAAAAAAAAGATGATCCGAAGTAGAAATAGTTTTTGAAGTTCACATTCCTGTTGTGCAAAATGCCGTCACAGTTGGGAACAGAGGAGAATTGTGACGCGTGTGACGGCAATCACCCACATTTAGAAAGCAAAATGATTTCTCATTGTGACCCAACTGTGATGCAAATGTTCGCCCTCTTAATCGTGACCGCATTTCGCACAACGGGTTAGGTAAATAATCAAGACTTTGATCAACACTTTATCATTCAAATTACTAAAAGATGATCACGTCATCGTTTTCTTTCATGTAGAATCGCCACTTACAACCACACCAGTAGAATTGGCAATTTCCTGTGTCAGAGGAACTCCACACCCATCAATGGGGAGCTCTTTTCCAAGATATTCAAATACTGTTTGGAGAATGGTTACCTGCGATATGAGGAGGTCATCTTCAAGCGAACACAGGGTGTCCTTATGGGTATCCCTCGCTCGTCTTTTATTGCAAAGATCGTTCTAGACGCAGGATTTTCAATCTCATTGATCGTGACTTAGGTCCTGACGTATCACTTATGACGAAATACGTGGATGATTGTTTGTTTGCGGTTAGAGACTGTATTTTTGACAATATTTTTGACTCTTCGAACGATTTTCATGAAAAGATGGAGGAAAAAAAAATCGATGTTTGGACATGTGTATTACTAGGGATAAGAATAAGTTCACCTATTGTCATTAGGAGAAGCCTATCGCAACTCGTAGGATGAATAATAAAATAATAGACCAAATCAACCTTTATCGTGCGTTAAACCTTAATAATGTATGTCTTAGAAAGTCTGATCTTTCTTACCATGATGAAATTTTGACGAATGTTAGGAAGATGTTGGAATTGAACTCTTACTCTTACGAAAGTAATCAAGTCTGTACTGTACATTCCCTTATTGGGGATCAAGAGGTATGATCAACCGTAGAATCCTTTCAAACTTTTATCTTAATATTTCGGTCACTTTTAGAACTCACCAATAGCGGTAAAGAAAATTTTGACAAACTTCATCCCTCCCCAAGTAAAACTCCGGTATTGTATGTAGTATATACCTATTTTGACTGCCCCGGCGTCTATGGGGGGGGGGAGACATCCCAACTCTTGAAGAACAGGATCTCCCAACATCGTAACGACGTGAAGAATAAGTATGATCTCACTGGCGAGGAAGAATATACAAATTTGATTTCAGTACTTAATGTTGAGATTTTAAATACTGAAAATAGTCTAAGAAAAGGAAAATCATGGAAGTCATCAAAATTTAGAAGAATAGGAATACGTAGTATAAATTTTAAGACTGGTACTAATGGTATCTGTAATGTTTATGAATCTGTGATTCATGGTGATAGCAAGAACATGATTGTAATGTCTTATTTTTAACCCACCTTCTTTGTATCTTTGCTATACATATACCGACTTCAGCATGTGCCCGTGAATGATACCCGGCGGTATCGAAACGTCGCATCGTATTAAATTTGAATAATAAAGTGATGATCAAAGCTGTACCTAATATTTTTTCTTTACATTCACATTATATCCAAGTACACTCGATTCAGTGTACATAGACATCGAGGAGACGAAGCCTGTTGGAAAAAATTTTAAGAAAGACTTGTCACATTCCTATGAGTTACAGTTTCGATATCTTTATCCACACCAAGTTGAGGAAAAATGAATTAAAGACAATAACAGAATCGTAGCGTGAGTTTTACTCCGTTCGACCTTTCGAAATACAATCATATTGAAATTTACTGGCAGCAGTTCAATATTTTCGTGATTCTCAGATTTTATTTCCACACCTCATGTTGATGAAAAAGAAGAAAAGTGTACTCGACGAAGTAGATATAATATAGTATGACCTTATTTCCGAGTTCTTGGAGGAGGGAGGTATCATTTAATTTTCCTCTGCAAGTCATTAAACAAAAAATTAGGAAAATATTGAAGCTATAAGTAGACCATGAATTTGGTTCAGGTAGAAAGTTCACGTACATCAGTCGGAGAATCAAACACACAGAATGGGCGGCGTATAAGCAGGCCTGGATTTAGGGGTACGCAAGGTAAGCATCAAGCTACTTAGAGCAGCTTATTCTTAGGGGCGGCCAATTTTTACTAATCCTCGAGAAAAAATGATGAAGGAGAAATTTTGCCACCCACGATAATTATTTATCGCGATAATTCTAATTTTCAAAAGAAAATTTTGCAAGTATGCCTAAATATGCGAACTGTTGAGCTAACACAAGGGCCGAATACGACAGAGAGAACGGCAGGCTTTTGGTGGCGGTAAAATTATCCTAATCTCTTGGAAAAATGAGAAAATACAAAATGAGGCGTCAAACAGTAAATCCACCCTTATGTATTGCGGTTTCCGATCTTATCATTCATATAAAATTTCTAATGTTTGTTGACATTAAATTTACATTATTCGTATGTATACCGCGCACTATTCATTAAAAAAATCAATGTTTACTCACCATCCATGTTTAATATTTGCCCAACGCATACCTTTAGGAGATCATCTTGGAAATCATATCTGCTTACGGAATAAAACAGTTTGACGAATGCAAAAACAGAACAAAATGAATAAAAAATAGTAAAAGAGAAACGAATTTTTTAATTTTTTTTTTGGCACTTTCGATGCAATTATGAAGACCACAAAATACGAGATTGATTTCAATGAATGTATATTATGTACTTAAACAAATTATAGAATATGAATGTGAAGCACAATTAATTGGGTCGGGTATACGCGAGGATTAAAATAAAAAACACGCGGAAAACAATCGATTAAGACGACAAATATAAATTAATAAAAATTATTACGTTACTATAACGAAGAAATAAAATAAAATATGTACGTTTTTTACTGCACATGAGTGACAGACAGAGGCACGTAATCAACCGATGATACAATTTTAGGTAAGACTGATACGAAGTTTAAATCTGTTGAAGCTTCAATCAGTGATTATGGGTGGAGCTCGTGAAACGGCGAGGCGGGATTCGTTGTTCGCGCGCTATAGCACAAATATATTTTACCCCCACCTCTCGTCGAAAGTACCGCACAAATAATATCATCCTTGTTTCTCCCGGCTACTCTCAGTAGATGAGGATGCGAGACCGATAAAGACCGATGAAAACATCTCTTCGACCTGTAGCTAAAAGAAGGGTACCCGCATTTTCGGAGACAACATTTTTTCTCTCCCTCCTTCTCTCTCTCTTTCTTTCTCTCTTTACTTTCCTTTCGTATTTTCATTTGAGAAAAAAAAAAAAAAAAGTATATTCTTCGTTTACCCACGTCAATTTAAAATTTCTTCTTACATATACGCGCGCAAGTGTATACCGAAAACCTATACACAAGTTTTATTTTTCTTTTTTTTTGCTCTCATTTTCTTGTTTTTCTCTCTTTTCTCGCACAATTTCGTAACAACCTTTTGTCACAAAACGTGTAAGGATAAACGACACAATGCTGATAATACATTCACCTCGACGGTGTTTTCGTAATTAGAGAAATAATATACGGAACGATATACTCGTACATATACCATTTATACTACGCATAGTAAACCTTGAAATTTTATGGATAAAATACAACACACCTGTACGTTGCCTTACTCGCGTATAGAATATATTGGATACAGGTAGGTATACTGTATACTGTATACCAACAGGGCGCGCGGCCTATCGTCAAATCATGGTCATTTATGCAAGTATACACTTCTACATGCGAAGAGCAATCGGTATACTTATAATATACTTTCACCTACACATTTACACTTGATGTGTCAGGAGTCATACACACTCCAATAAAGATATAGGATGTAAAAAGTACCTAACTAAAAATAATTGAGGAGGCTGAATCTATACTGTATACTCGCAGGAAAAAAATCTCTTGTCTGTGATAAATTACAGTATTATTCAAACCTTTTTCGAAGAAAAGTGCCATAATCATACATATAGCATGAATCTTATGCTATACCACGATGCAATATTGGAGTTTTTTGTTTTCAAGGATCTCGTGAATGATCTGGAAACACAGAAAACGCAGAATAAAACAAATTTAAAGTTGGGTGTCTTGAGCTCGTTTTTGATCAATTTTGCACCAGCATTATTCATCTGTAGAACTTCTATAAAATTACAACGAATCTGTAGAGACCAAAGAAAAATCGTTTGGTAGAATTTTCAATTTTTTTCAAAATTTATCGTACTTACGTAAGAAATTTACTTTCGTAAGAGTTTCATTTGCGGATGATTAAGTATAACATAAGAAAATAATATTACATGAAAGAATTCTGTTTCATTACAGAATAGTCGAATATCATTAGATTCATATTTAAAATTTTGAAATGAACATTTTCTAGGGCGATTACTATTCTTCATTCAGTATACTATCATAAAATCCTCCAACAAATGTGTTATTAATTTCGAGCTATTCCTTTAATACCAAGTTTAATAGAACATACAAAAAAGTAAAACTACAAAAAGTTGCGAAAAGAAACCATTAGGCCTATACAACTGAAAACAGGAACGTTTTCAACCGAACGAAAGTTAATTTTGGGAATTCTCAGAACTCAGAAAATGAACAATCTGTGAAGAAGAGGGGCATAGTTGGTTTTTATTTTTTAAGAGGCTAGTACGTAAATACATTCTTTATTTCAGTTCCCAAATAAAATGTAACAAATTTTGAAGCATTTATACGATGCAAATATGTATATAAGTAATGGTATGCATGCTTAGAGACCTCAAATATAATGAACCTATATGCGTGATTGAGCCCTCCCATCAACTAAAAAGCTAAACTATCTTGAGCGTATTTTCTATAAGAAGGTAACGAATCCGTGCCATTCTACAAACTGAAATACATTTCAAATTGACTGAACCTAGGTTCAAAAATGTATGTTTTTGTGAAAAGAGCAAAAAATATGGTGTACGGATATTCACGTCGGACTTGAGGTTCACGATCTGAAATCAAATTATGTTCTTTAACGACTCGACAAGAGCAAATTTAAGGGGAAGAGAGAGGCAGCCTAACAGCACCCACCCCACGAGAAACAAAATTTTACGGGAAAGGCGCCTACAAAAAGAAAGATATACGAAGTAAGCTATACAAAGCTGAATTTTTTTCGAGAATTCTTTTCTCAATCCGCCTCTGTTGCTAGACACACTAACCATACAGCACTGTGATGGTGTCTTTTTGCTCTACGATGGCAGAAAGGATTTCCCCCCCCCCCCCCCAGCACTTCCAAAACGTACTTTTGAGCACACAGGCGCGCCATTTGAAAATATTCTCTGAAATAAAATTTTGTCTCTGAAGCAATTATCTATTACTTCGGGTAGGTACAGTAGGTAGTCTGTGAAAAAAGAGGTATCGCAAACCTGTTTATGCACTATTTAAAGTACCTACATAACTTTCAATATTGTTTCATAAATTTTTCTCAAAAAATTTCATTAGCACGACGTACAGGAAAATCTGTACAGATATCGATAGGCCGCGCATAAAATGGAAAGAATTTAAAGACATGTCGTGCGAAATTTCTCCTATTCCTTTCATGTAAAATCTTCGCAAGGCCGTTAATTTCAACTCGTTCTTACCCTTATTCCGCACGCGTATTTTATGCGCGAAGGGATAAAATCAAGAATCAATTTATATCTTTTCTCTAAATACATCGCCATCGTCAGTCAGTAATGAACAGATAATATATTACTGTTGATTCATACACCCAGCGGGAAGATCGTCTTTTGAAATTTATTTTTCCCTTTCTTTCTTTCAATCTTTTAACGTACATACGCACAAAAATACTTATCGAGACTGGAATTGATTTTCTGTTCAAAAATCAACATTTCTGCCAGAAAAAAGTGAGCAGCCGGCGATACATCTCAATATAAATTTTAGTTTTGGAAATAACCGAAGGATAAAAAAAAACCCTTTCGGCTGCGGTGCGGTTATGAAGTGAATTGTGTTCGCTTATTGTCAACGGGTTAAGGAATCGACCGTCGTCATTTGCTGTCTTTTGCAAAGGCGTGAGAAACAAATTACTCCCAATCCTTCACCGGGCGATTTGTTGCAAAAAAGTTGAAATTAGTATCTATTTTTTTACACCCCTTTCTCAATTGCTCTCACATATATATATACACACAAGTATAGTAAACATCGTATACCTAGAAGGAATTTCGCTGAAAGGATTTTAATTATATTGCGAAGAGACCTTCGGGTCGCGAGGTAAAGGATACGAATTGCGTTCTCTCTATTCTGTTGTCAGCGTGATTTCTGGAACAAGTGTATAGTATACGTAGGTATACCCACGTTTACTACCCCTTTCACACAATCGTGAACTGTTGTGGCAGGGTCGATGAATCGGTCAAATTTTACGGTGGTTTTACCCAAAGATGTACGTGCACCTTTTGGCCATGTATACCGTCGAATCGCACTGATGCCACTGTCTTTTCTTTCCCTTCTTTTATTTCTTTTACACTTTTGCAAAATACAATCGGCCGTATTTTTTCGAGGGCCACGTAAATTATTCCTTCTGTTTTTTTCGTCTTTCACTTTTTTTTTTTTTTTTAATACAGTGCTAATAGGAATTTAATTAGCATTACATTTCGCGCGAGCAAGCGTTCCTATACTCTTTGATATACGTCGTATATTCTTGGTTCAAGTCACTGAACTAACCTCTATGAAATCGTCTCTTGCACAACTACTTATAAATAATCTTATCAGAATGATTGTTTTATTTCTATGTAATCAATAAGTACAACGAGTGTAATGACTGGATTCTTTTGAAATCGTACATAATTAATTGTAAGTACACGTTGTGTTCTATAGGAACGCGTATTCCGATTTAATTCCATTTAATTCCGAGTATAAGGTCATCTGCGAATTCCCAACTAACAATCCCATTATACACACAATGAATCGCGATCATATAGCGCGCATAATGATGTATACTGTAAACGAGGCAATACTCAGAATGCCTCACCTCACATCGCCGTATACGTTAAGTACATGATATTATTATTTATAATATTATCACTACAGTATATGTATTCACCTTACGACTCCCAGCATCAAACCATAGTTTGATGATCCGCGCCAATCTCAATTTTTTCCTTTGCACTTCTTTTATTCCCCGCGCAGAAATTATATCTTCCCTCGATACTTCTTCTGTTTTGCTGTACAAACAATTTTGAATAAAACGACCACCAAACCTCTTTTAATGTCATTGTGAATCATTGTGATGAAAAATCAACGCGTCAAATTCTATATGTTTCAAGCTTTCTCAATTGTGGGAATGGAATCAAAAAATCAAAGGACGATGTCATCAGAGCAGCGGCGATATTTATGTTCACGATGTAGGTCTTGAATGTCTACCTACGGCGTTGCCCCGCGCGAGCTACTTCAATATCAAATAACTCAATCAAAGGCTTTTTGTTATTCTGGATTTGCACTTTATACCGCGAAGCAGCAGGAGAATCGTATAATTCCGTTTTGCCATTTAAAATAATAGTCGTTTTTTCCAACAGTTGAAAGATTTCCACTTCTTTAAACTCTTTTTTTTTTTTCTTCTTTTTCACTCTCACTCACTTCTATGTACTCTTCGTTTTTTTCTCTCTTTTTTGTTCTTTCAACCCTTCATATCTAGAAGACAGAAGTCGTATTTTACTTATTTTTCGCACAAAACCACATCGTCAATTTCGGTTTTCCATTCTCATTTCAATTTCTTTCTTTTTTCTTCTCTCTTGCTCTCTTCTTTCACGCTCGGTGAACAAAAAAAGCAGATATAGACTTCATATTTCATCAAGACTTTTACCTTCCTTTTTTTTTTTTTTATTATTTTATTAATTCTTTTTTTTATTCCTTCGCAATTATTGAAATGTTTCACGATGTACTGGCAACGCTCTAAAATAGTGAATCATTCGGAAACATTCAATCCAATTCAAGTACAGAAAAATTCATAGGCGATATGCTTAAATAAAGATCGGATGATTGTTCACACAATGAAGTACATTCCGTTTGTCTAACCCCAATTCGCATAACAGCGCAATCAACTGACAACCAGCTGGAACTATACATTTTTTCCTTCTGAGAATTCTGACTGCCTACTACACCTTCAATCAGAGAGTTGAATTTTGGAAGGTTCTAAATTATATACTGGGAGGAGGCTTAGTGAAAATTTAAATCACGGGCCACATGGAGAAAGTGTGTTGGAAATATCTTGACTAAAGTACAGAGAGGAGAGATATTGCTGACTTATTTTTGCTAGAGACTTGGAAATTCTCGTTGAAAGCAAACTTCGCGGGTTGCTTTAATCTCCGTGACTTTCTCCCTCTTTTTAAGGGCAAAAGAAAGAAATGACCTCGTTTTCTAATAAACTACAGCCTTTGTTTGGGATAAAAGTCGAAATTCCTGCCATCATACATATTTTGAAAGTCAAAATCTTGTCAAGTCCTCCTCCTGTTATATAATATGATTCAAAAGTCGAAATTTTTCAAAGTCCAAGTTTTTTATCAGAATAGGTCAGTTTTTGCCGGACGGCGGCATACGATAAGACGCCAAAATTTTCAAAAATCTTTCCCCCTCCCATAGAAAGGGTTCCGTCAACAGCCGTTGCTTTCAAATTGACTTCTTGAACTCTAGTTTCTTATGGTGAAAAGATGATCAAGAAGATACTTGCAAGTCTCTTTCCAATCGCAAATTCTCCAAACAAAGAGCGTTTTCCGCCTACATGTGAGAACGTAACTAATAATAAATTTTGTTTCTACCTCCAAGTTTTTGCTACGCTCAGAGGAAAGTAGTCCGTTTGTATTACGATGAGTATGCCAACATCTGCAATCACCAACCAACAAACATACTCTACTATAGGCCTTATGAGAAATTTTTTAGTCAATACGAAGGTATATGTACACTTTCACTTGGTGTGGTAAATTGGTACGTGCAGTAAATTATCAGTTTTTCTGTTGTTTCGAACTGAGTTCCCTTAGCATTAGATTGGAATTGAAAAAACTCCCATACAACTGGCACCTTGCATTTTTACGCGTTTGTGATGCGATTTAGGCGAGAATATATGAGAAATGACCGCCCTTCGTGTTTCCTCAGTTCGCATATATGAAAGAGGAAATACTCGTATCTCAGAATTGAGTTACTATGAATTGATCAATGAATACTACCTACATTATGTTCTTGTATAGGCCTACACGTACAAGAACATTCCGACGCGACGTGCATCAACAACCATCATTATTTTACTGAAATACAAATAGTTCCGCCCCGTTTTTTCGGAATACTCGCAATATGTGTACATTATATACATAATAATATTGTATTATCGTAAACCTAATGTCAGGGAATCAACTTGTAAGTACAGTAAACTACACATAATGTATAAGTCTTTTACTACTATGTACGTATTATGGAGGCAAAGTGAACAATAGACGTTTGTTTTACTGACAAGTCTCCGAGTCGCGTCTATTTTCTTCTTTTAGATACAGGGTAATATTTTTTTCATTAGATTACTCGATGATGGGAAATACAAACAGTGGGAAACTTTCGTCGCCAATGCTACGCTGTACTATATGTACCTACTTAGAAGTAGGCGGCGTTAACGTCAGAGTAGTGTGGTAGTATGTTACGAATTTGGCTTTCTTTTTCGCTTTTTAGGTTTCAACGAAGATTTTGTAAATTTGATATTAGGAAGAGTGAGAGAGAGAGAGGAAAAAAAATCCGTTATAAACCGGAAGCGTGACGCGAATTAGGGTAAGAGAGCCGCATTACTTGGAGAAGTCATCTCCGCAACACCGGAAATAGAATAATAATGCGGCGAGTAAGTGTAGATGGTTATGACATGAGGACAATCGCTATCTGGCCGAAGAACAATGATCTCGTCAGCAGGGAGCTACGGCAATGGGCGTTTAGATGTGTAAAGGTCCTTTACAATAAAGTCGTTTCTAAACGAGTACTTATTGACTGCCCTACATATACACGTATAATATAGTGTTTATTGTCTGAAAGCCATTTCGGTTACCTTCACTTCGTGTATAGACGTACGTACGTACATTATGTGTATAGAACATTTGTCTGCGCATACACTGCACTCATTACAAATCGAAAAACGATGATCTCTGGCGTATAGTAATTTAGAATTTGGATAAGTACACTCAGTTTATAGTTTTTGGCAAGTCGGAAGGCGGCGCGGCGCATTTCATTTGTCGCTCGTCGAATCGATAATACGTATTATACAAATCGTTTTCGACTCGGATCGCATGGTATAAGTATAACATGATATCAAGAACTATTTAGTGCCCTATACTCGGCTCCCTTTCTTCCTCTTTCTGTCTTTCTTTTCCTCAGAAATCAACGGCGAGCAAGTCGGAAGTCGGCTTAGTATTCACGTGCACCTATTTAATGCAAGAATTAACAATCTTGAACGTCGATTTTGTTAAGAACACTCGAGATTACCAGATCTAATCTACTGAAAAACATTTATTTACATCTGCACTGCTGGTCGTAGACATTCGCTTCGAGTGAAAAAGTACTCGTACGCACACGAGTAATTCGTTCAACTGAAGAAATCATTTTCCTTTCGCACGAGGCGGGTAGAAATAAGTAATGTAATTCGTGTACGTTGTACATCCAAGAGTGACGTGCGGAAGCAATTCAATAAAACGCTGATGACCGAAAGTCGCGACTCGAACTGAAAAGTTTAAAATATCATTCGAAAGTTACAGATAGCAGAAAACGAAATGATCGTCGACCATTGTTAAGGTTTATCTACGAGGATGTATATTCCGGTCCACAATGGTCTATGGCTATTGAATCGCTCGAAGATAACATCGCTATAATGTTACAGATAGTTGAACATATCTTAAAAATAGGCTTTATAGCCGCTCAAAAGCGCTTTATCGCAGCACAAAGAAAGGGGTCGAAAATACTCTAGCGAGAGAGAATAAGAAAAAGGAATAGTTTTTGAAATTCTAAAAAAGTTCAATCTCTCCGCTTTCATGGAAGCATTTTTTCTTCCTCCATCTTCATCGTTTTCTTTTTCTCTTTTCATTCTTTCTACATAAGAAAAGAAGAAAAATAATAAAAAAAAAAAAAAAAAAAAAAAAAAAAAAGGAGGGCAATTTCGTTTAAAATTGGACAGCGAACGCGAGGAAGAGTAGTCGCTCCCTTGTGATTTTATATTCGTTGAAAACGACGGACCATTGTACACGACACAGCGTGCTATTTCAGGGCGGTGCAGGGGGTGGCGGTATAGCGTTGCAATACAGGAATACAATATTCTAGTCAAACTCGACACGATGTGACCAATGTTTGACGTTCACACACCAACACGATAGACGAAAAAATTCTATCCAATATTCTTTTCTCTTCTGTACCGCGGTGCGTCTGACTTTAAAGGAGCTATTTAAAGTCGCGTAGAAATTGCATCGACGGCAACAACGACAAACACTGGGTTTTCTTTTTTCTTTTGGAAATTGGAAAACACGAACAGCACACTCTCAAAACGAATACATCTATACGTTTATAGTTATCAAAAAGTAGAGTATGAAGTACGATTTAGATTTCAGAGACGAAGAAATGAAAAGTACCAACAAAAAAAGTACATCGTATTAGAAGTTTTGGAATTGAGAAGGGGAGAGTGGAGAGCGGGGGTAAAAAGAAAACGGGAAAAAGCTTCTTAAATGAAAACTTTTTTCTCTGGCTACTATAATTTTCAATTTTGTACCTCGGACATTTAGAGAGTACATTTTTTCATTTTTCCTTCGTTAGAAAAATGATTTTTCTCGCCTACCTATACCGAACAGATACAAATTCGAGTGAGGTAGAAATATTTACGTGAAAAATGAAAATGTGTAAAACAAGCAAAAACGTTGACAGAATCGTATACAATAAATTCCATCATACTAGGGGGGAGTAAGCCATAATCACATAACCTAGCAAATCAAATCAACTCAAATTCTTCAATTACCTAATAATTTTGTTTAGTTAATACCGTGAAAAGCACAGTAGTACTTTTTGATCCGAATGAATCAAAATTCTAATTTTTTTGGAAAATATTCCTGTCGCTCTCGACCCACGATTGAATCCCCACTTATCAATAGGCTATTCTATAGGGTGAGTGGTTGGCGGCTGTTACAGGGATGCGTTTTCGTTCGGACCGGTCATCAATTGCGAACGTGCATTGTTGTTACGAATAGCAATATGTAGACCCCGTGTGCCAACCACCAACACTGATCGCTCATGGACTGTATCCCGAAATTTTAGTTTTACAAGCAAATTAATATCAGGGTTAAAACTGGTTCACTAGCTTTATGATGTGTGAACTAAAGAGAGATTAAGAAAGAATAAGAACTTAGAACGAGGGTTGATCAAGGAGTTCAAAGTTTTATAAATTGGCACACGCAAGGAACAAAGATAAATTTTCCTTCCCGTCCTTCAGCCATTTTTGAGGATTCTTATTCCAAGCATCGGGATATTTATTTACGCCTGTAGAAAAGCTCAATTCAACTTTTTGGGGTTACAAAATGAGAAAAGTTTAGAAAACTATACTACGAGCATCTACGAGAAAGTATTACTTTCGATGGATCATTCTCATCAACAACGTAAGTAAGATTGAGTTGGAGGAGGTAGAGGGCTTGTGCCTATTGTTTGCTCGTGCTGATGTGAACATCGGTTTTTCCTCATTTAAAAACTACCGTATGAAAAAGAAAACAAAATTGTTCGCACGGGGAAGGCGATATACGATAAGTTCTCGCATTCTCTGCACATCTGCAGTCAGATATTACAGATACATATTTTCTAATCTCTTTTCTACCAAAACCAAACTGTATGCACAACGTCTCTTCGCCTACACTTCGGAATTCACTAAACTACTCGTAGATGATTAAGATATTTTACGGACCAACGATTACAATCCAATAGCTTATGGTATAGGAGATGAATTACGGTGAACTTTTAAAAATTTAAACTTTCATACACTGAGAAAAATTTTTGCATTTTTGCAGCAAAAAGTAATGTGCGCCCAAGAGTACATATAACAGTAATTTTTTGTACCAAAAATACTGAAAAATATGCATTTCTAATATGAAATACAACAATTTACAGAATATACCATAGATGTATTAAACTGTAGCGCGTAGTGCAAAGAATTTTCTCATAAAATGAAGTATTCTTTGCTACATTTTTGTTCATGAGCGCAGTTTACTACGCAAACTGTTGGAAAATTCATTACAATTTTTCTGAGCGTAAGTCAACATAAAAACTGCCAACCCAAATGCACCAATTCCTACTCAATAAACTTGATCCCTGTCGTCCTTATTACATAGCCTACGGAGGAGCAAATACAATGTTTTGGAATCCGAACGAATCATCCACATCGCTTCCGCCGCTCCTTGTCTTGCAAGTCATTTTTTCACTTTTTATAACAAGTGCAATCAAAAGTGCGCTGCTGATTTTACTTTCGGTCTGCTGTGCAAAATGGCGAGCAGAATAAGACTTTCGCTCATAGAGTTAGCACGCAAAAAGCGCCCTTTCGTAGCATGAGTTATAAGAAAATATTCTTCGGTTCCCAAGAATGAAAACGTTTTCTTTGCGTGCTTCCTTATAGTGCGCGAAATCGCGTTCCGTTCTCTAGGGAGGGAGGACGTACGCATGCGTATTTCGTACGTGAAAAACATTGTCATGGTATACTCGCGGAACGTCATATGAACCGAAAAATAGGGTACGCAACGCTAGAACGAAGTAAAAATATATTATTTTCCAAAAGATGAGCAATTTTCTCTTTGTAGGTAATATTATGTTATGATTGAATATTAGTGCGATTATAGTTGTAGCAAAACGCACGAAAAATTGAAATCTTGCTTATATCTTTCGATAGGTATAATATATTATATCATTATACATTGTCCTAATGTATACTTAGGTAAATTATATAATGGTCAGTTTTTCAAATTAGCAACGATAAAAGTTCCACACGAGAGGGCCGGGAAGAAGAAAAAATAGCAAATTGATAAGTTAGATCGGGCTGATGGGCTTATATGCGTAGTAACATCGCAGCGTCGCGTCGCGTCGCGCGTCTCTGTATATTAGGGCACAAAAGAGGCAATGCAACCCTCGCGCGCGGAAACAAATTATCAAATATTCCGATTAAATACGTCAATTCATTTAAAACAGCAGCAGTGTTACTTTATTACAGAAGACGAAAGACGGAAGAGGTGTAGAGGTGAGTAAAAGTGATTTTCTTTCGCATCCAACGCAACGCGCGCGTTACTGACGTGAAGAAGGGGGTACAGTTACATAGTTTGTTGTATATGTATAGGAGTTCCTTCGTCGTCGCGTCGCGTCGCGCTGGTTAAAAGATAATAATGAAGCGAAAGGGTGTCTCTTCTGAGTGAGTGTTGATCGTGTTATATTGCGTGAAAGTGAAAATAATAATACGGTAAAGCCTTCGCTCCGTCGGAAAGCGAGCGGCGGCGGTGGTAGTCGCAAAAAATACGCTCGCACACGTATATAGAAGATCAACGCGTCGCGTAAAATCATGACTGCATCAGACCGCGGCGTCAAAACGGCACGAAAACGATTTTCTAATTTTCGCGACAAAGTTTATAATAAACAAACAGTTGGGTGTGACAGCGCTTTACATAATAATATTTTGTCCACCTAAAACACTGACTTTTGCCGCCTTCTCTCCCGCAACAAGCCTTAATCCCTAAACGCCCATAAATACGCGTTAAGCGAAAGCTTTTTATCCTTTGTTCGTGCGTTATTGACGTTTTGCTTATCTCGCTTGTTTGATCTTCGACCGCACCAAAAGCTCTATCTACAATGATTTTCCAGTATAGACTGATGAGGGCATTTTTCTTTTGACGTTTCGTGGCAAATGAAGGGAAAACATTATTATCGAACAAAGGTAACAAGTTTTGCGAGTCACATTGTCACAATTGAAGTGATGAACGGAGTCTGTTTCAGAATAAACGAGAGTAGATGTGCCTGTAAATTCACGTTATCTATATCTATTCATTATTTTTCGTAATCATTACACACTCTTACTTTTTCTTTCTTCTTCGTTTGAAGACACCTAACTGCGATGATACACCGCGGGGAAGAATAGGTAAATCTAGAATGCGCGTATTCTTTTCCCAGGTAACCCCAATGAAACTAATGAACTCAAATATTTCATTGTTCTGTAAATCAAAAGTGACGCCTGAGTGAATCAAATTGGTGATCTATAAAATATAAATAAAACTATAATCTACGCATCGATAAATCTTTTTAACAGGAAACTTATTTCGGAGGAAAGGGGCTGGGTTCTTCTGTAAAAAAGCGTTCGATAACTCCAGTTTGACTTTTCTGGATCGAGAGGAAAAATAGAAATCGAAAATCCTTCGGCTATCCAGCTATGTGTATCAGGAGGAGACTTGGAAAAATGTTGAATTTGGAGCTATTACAAATACCAATTAAATGATAAGAGAAGAAACTTGATGGAATATTTTTAATCGTCAAATTTGATTATTGAGCTATTTGACGAATGAGGGACTTAATGGTCGCTTTTTCAGTAAATTTTTCGAGATTTGAACAAATAGTGACATCCGTGTCGTGCTTTTGACGTATTGGTTGAAAAGAAGAAAAAATTATTCTAATGCGGAAGCATCATCTTTTGAACTTTCATTCATTCTCTTATTAGTAAAGTCATCATTATGTATGTACAAATAATGATTTAAATTAAGAGCGGGCCCCGAGGGATACTTCAACGTATAATTGTCCGAATGCAGAGTAATTGTTAACACAAGATACGACAACAATAAAGGATATAATGATAAGTCACTGCCAAAGCGCTACTCTCGAGAGTGAAGGCAATTCCAATATAGCTTTGGTTGTGTAATTGAAAGATATACTCTCATCAACTTATTGGCCGTAGTTTGGGCGAAAATTTATTTACGATACAATTAAACGCCCATGTAGACAACGTTTCCCGCAAGCTTATCGAGATAGTTAGAACAACAATGTACCATATTATTGAACACGCAAAGTCGACTGCTAAAATTTGAGTTCGAAAACTGAGCAGTTGACATGTCGAGCTGTCTACAAATATATAAAGTGCGAGTGCACGTAACATAGGCCTATAGTTGGCCTATTTGGTGGGTTTGTTAATCGTTAATTACAATGAGAAATGATTTTAAAAGTGATTTTTAACATACGTTCCGTTGTTGGATTAAAATTTTCCTTCTTTTATTATTATTTTTTCTTCGCATTTATTGAAAGAGAAAAAATTAAAAATTCGTTTATTCGAGGAAGAGACGCAATGACGCGAATAAAGTCAAGTTGGTAGATCGACTGATGCCTTTCGTTATCTTTAGGGCTCTTTTGAGGGGAACTCGCAGCTGATCTCGGGAAAAATAAACGACAACCACTTACGTACTAGGTGAACCAGAAACATGCACAGGATTCTCGCGTTTCTGCTTTTCAATAACGGATGAATTATGATTATTATTATTCTCGAGCTAACAGTGACGTACGCATTGGTTAGCTTCTCGATGATACTTGTTCATATTTGATTTAATCTTATTAAACTTTTGTACCCCGTTCATCAAAAGAATTTCCCTTGCTGTACTATACTTATACCAAATCTATATTCAAAGCCATAAATATATACAGCCCAGAAAAAAAGAAGAAAAAAAAAAGAAAACGGATGAGAGAAAAAACATTTGGAAAAAAAAAACGAGTATAAAACAAAAAAAATTATTATAAATATCAATTCACGACACAAAAAATTCTAAAAATTTTTTCAGCCTAATACAAAGACCAATTTTCGACGAATAGTATTTTTGCGATATCTTGAAAATAAGAACCTATGTCTGAAAGTGAAAATTTTACATCTGCTGCACGGTGTTTCTCGATAATTTTTTTTTTTTTTTAGAACACGCTCTCAAATTTCATGAATGCAATGCACTTTCTAACTCGTCATCCTTCACTAGAATGTAAACGAAATTTCAAAATATGATTTACTTAAGGGAAGGAAATGGATTGTGAAACAAGGAAAAACGCATAAATTTCTGTTCCTCTCCTGACAGGGTTTCAACCTTGGATCTTTTTTGTAACAGACGATTGTCAAAACCACCTACCACTGAGGCATGCAGAACGCATTTTTCTTCTTTTTCACTATCGAATCTAATTGAGTTCCTTAGGTATGAGAGAAATATATTTGAATCGTAATGCCGATGATGAAGTGTTGCACCCTCTTACTGACGCTACCTTTCTCCCAAGCGCTACCTTTCCCCAAACGTAGAGCAGCTGATCGCGCTGGAGCTGCGTACGCGACGCGACTCATGATCGTGATAGCGCCCGGTCTTCTGTCATGATCGCAAACCGTAGACTTGCGTAGCTTTAGTGCAGTTCCACTCTCGTCCACTGCGGATACGATTATCGAAAACCGACTCAGCTTTTATACATTTGAACTCGCGAAAGTAGATGTAATCGACATCGACAAGTATTCGCTGAATGTACACACGACTCTTCGAGTCTTGCTGGCGTATCGACTACCACATATATAGACGTAACAAAAGTAATGAAGATCGATTGGATAATTTCTGAGTTTTCTTAACTGGAAAATTCGGTTCTGTTTTCATAGCTGAGAAGACTTCTTCTATCAGACTTACAATGGAGAAACTATTCGCGAGTTGAGATATTTGATTAGACACCACAATTTCTTTGTTTGATTCGAGAACTTTCAAATAAGCTAAATTATTAAAGTTGAAAATTATACTTCACCCAGAAAAATTAACCTTTTTTACACTTTGTTCGATAAGTATACTCACGCCATGCACTTCTCAGTGCCTATACGGATTAATTTGCGCCGCAAAATTGGCGAGTCCCTGTTTTCAAATTTTTACCAAAAAATTTACGCAGATAAACTTTCTTGCCTACATATCTTTATAAGTTGATACTTCAAAGCAACAATAGGTATATCAGACTCAAAAATCTTGATGTTGCTCAAGTCCAACAGGAAATTGTCAATATTCTCCGCATTCTATGGTAATTTTCGAAGCATTTGAGAATTTCGTTACGCCTCTAATAATTCTATTTATCGTACAAGATTCAATCACTAAAATTGAGTAGGCCCCATACTCTTACATAATATGTTTCCTTTTTCTATTTTTTCTTCATCTATCATATCAGTTGAACGTGATTGTCGAAGGATTTTCCCTCACGCCCTCTTGCCGCATTTAAACAAAAGGTACTTGAGAATGATTGAGCGAATTTGATATTAAGGTGTAAGAATAACGGTTCTGATGCTTTGGTGTCTTCTAGTCGTTCAACCGGTAGGGCTAACGAGACAAAACGATATTTAAAGTAATTTCACAACAGAAATGGCTGAAGCGAGCACTATTCAAAAAGTGGACAGAAACTATTCTCAACAAAATATCATTCCATCAAGAATATTTTCTTATCGTAAAAATGTAGAACAATGGTAGATGCCGTTGCGAGTCTCCTTTCCGAGAGATAGTGGATGTTTAATTCTTTTCAGAACTGCCACATCTTAGAACTTAAGAACTCTTATGAAGTGTTCCAGTGTATGGATGAAAAATTCTCGTAATTTACAAAAAATACTGCAGAAAATTTGAGGCTTAAACAAGTCTTCTTCGAGAAGTTAATTATAAAATCGTTCGTGCACGTGCTAGACATTCTGTCTCACATCACGTACACCCCTTACTATATACATACATAATGCAGGATTATTATAGAACATCAATGCACTCGAACAGCTACTTGACCTACACAGAAAAATATCGGCGAACGTTGAAGGCGATATACAAAAACTACTTGTACAACGTTCGTCTGAAAAATAAGCAACACGTCGTTGATCGGAGTTAACAGAGACTTACGGACGAACGATGACAGTTACATCAAGTATCCCTGTATAAGCAGATGGTTAGACGCTCCGGGGAGGCTCTTAGAGCAAGAATCTCACTTTTCGTGGGGTCTCGACAGGAAATCCTGATAAAAAGCAAAATTATCTTCCACTTTAGCAAACGTATGCGCACGATAGTTGATATCGAGTGTGCCGTGCCGAATGAAATTCCACCTTCTCTTTTTAATAGCATAAACGTACCTATAACCTATAACACGTACTTACACCTTATTACAGTTTACGTTAGTATTTGCAAAATTTATGCATGTACGATAACTACTAGAGTATGCACAATATAATACACACATCATTGCACCAGTACACTGACTGCGCACTACAATCGTAAAACGAAAAGAAGAAGAAGAATAAAAAAATAAAAAAAAAAAGAAAAAAAGAAAGAAAGAAAGAAGAAAAAGAGAAAAAGTTAACGATCTAGAAGAATGAAGTCTGTCCATTCGTGTATTTATTGTAATTAGCGATATTTAATAGGTTACATGTCCTCCAACAGTATTGTAAAAAATAGGTAGAGATGATGATTGTAGTATTAGAGCGTGTCATAAAGTCATTTACATACATGTACAAACCAATCCCGCAGTATACAGTATACTGCACCCATTTTCGATGAATACACGTCCTATATAAAATAAGGTATGCGTATACACGTACGCGCAGATTATCGAGAGATATGAGACCCAGGAAAGAGAAGAAGTACGAGTATAGGTATCTAAGTATAATGTATATTGAAGAAAAGTCAAGCGAGCAGAAGTAAAGACGTATTAAGAAGAAGTTAATGTAGGAAATTTGGCAATCGGGTCTGCGGGTCACAAGCACTCGAGGATATTGATAGTATTTTGAACATTTTGACTTTAAAACAGATTCAATTTACGGAATACGAGCCGGCTTTTCATTAAAAAGAAGCCCGTCATTAGGTTTTATCTGAAATCCTCGGAGGGAGCAAAAATAGAATTTTCAAAATGATATCATTCAAATTTTCACCAGAAAGAAGCAAAAATGAGGTTCCGAAAAAAATTTACAGATATTGGTGAGGTTTTATGAGAGTAATTTTAGAGGACTGCGAGGTTCTATGGACAAGAGAAAGGATAGTTAAATTATAAACAAATGGATTTTGTGTAAGGAGGAAGCTGTATCAGCATTGCGAGGGCTATTTAAATATAAAGAAGGTTCTGGCAGAAGGGGGTCTGTTCTATGAGAAATACATTGAGTGGACGTTCTTTTGCCAGATACGTCCTCAGACAAGAGTGAATGAATAAAATGCTCTATTATACTCTGATCATAAAGAAACGTGCGGAAGAAATTTTCAACTCATTGCAATTTGCTCGATATGCCGACTGCTCTTCTTCTTACCTTCTCTCCTCGTCGCTACACCTTCAGAAGAACACGGAGAATATTTTAGAAGGATATGTTCCGCAAAATATATAATATTGTGTAATTTCGGATATGTATCATATGCGCGAAGTATACTAGATCAAGATTTCTAATATTGAGGGGGCAATCTTCGCAATGGTTAATTGATGGTGACAGAATGACCTTCAAAGTTTCCTGTTTTACGTACTTATGTTCCAAAATTTATCAGTATATGTCGATGCGTTTATATTTAAAGAACGGGGTTCGATATACTGATTTTATAGCTTTAAAAGGTCAATATTGTTCGTTCTAGCTATAGGGCAATTTTTACGGAAGAAAAAGAAAGTGAAGAAAAAAAAATTCTACGATTGACCATCCTGTGCGAACGTAAAAAGAAGTGAGGGTCGTAAGCGACAGTAATCGATGTTACGAAAAGTGGAGAGAGCAACATATTTTTTAAACGTAGCGAGAGTAAAAGATGTTGCTATAAACATGACATAAACATAATTCGAGGCAGATACTAATGCGCGGCGAGCTAATAGATCGGTAAGAAGAAGGGAGTTACTTTGCTCTTTCTCACACAAAAACACAGACACACACTTTCTGTTTATTATAAGAAGAAGAACAGAGGGTGGCGAGCTACTTACTACTTGATAACAACAGATAAATCATATCTAAGGGTAGATGAACATCTGGAGCTGATGTTAAGGCTCGTGTTCATATTTCTATACCGCGTCCCCTTCCTACACCGTCATCTTCTTTTCAACTTTTAACCCCAGCCTTTTAACCGGCGGCAATCTTCTTAAACTCGTAAATAACGAAACGTCTAACCGAAATTAATTTTTTTTTTATTATTTCGTAATTGCGCGATTTCGCAAGGTTAAATCTTATCGAATTGTGCTTGCGGAAATTTCTTCAGTCTATATACGTATACTGTAATACAAAGGGGGTAAATTCGCGACTGTTTATATATAGTATAGTATAGTATAGTATAGTACCAAATTTGAACGAAAAACTTCCAAAAATGTAATTTGCGGAATTATTTTTACTAAGGCAAAATCAATTTTCACACTTCTTGCAATAAATAAAGAAGAATACGCGCTGGTTTTATAACTGGTTGTGGCTTCAACAATATAACGAAGGTCTATTTCTTAAACTATGATTAGATACGAGAACAGTAAATGATGACAAATAATCTTAGAATCGACAATCGAGAGGGTGTGAAGTGGATTGAGTGAATCTCCGAAAGTTACTTTTATATGGACGTAGATGTACGGTACAAAAAAAAAAGATAGAGAGGAAAAGGAAGCATTGACAGAAAATTTGCATAATCAAGAATTGGAGTTCAAGATGAAAAACGAAACTTGAGCCACTAAACGAATAACAGAGGATTAGAGTACAAGCAGTACTCAGAAAAAAAAAATCAAGAAATAAAGTAATGCATCAAAATTTTGGTAATGATTCATAAAAAATTTCCCCGTATGAATTTCGCTTCGATTATCCCCGATTCCGTCGCTTCACTGGACGTTGTATCCAGCGCTTTTTCTCTCATCCAGAATTCATGTTCTTCTCGCTCTCCGCAAACTCCATACCGACACTTTTTACCTAGGTACCCGGCCACAAGAGCACCTTGAGGGGAAAAAAATTAATAGAGCAGCCGAAGAAAAAACTGATCGCCCATCGATCAACCCCTTCTTCCTACTAACGAGTACAGATATCTGCAAATTAATCAACGAACACGTAACTATAAAAACAGGCACCTTCACTGATCAAACCTCAAATCTTATTTAAATAAATTCGGTCCAAATAAAAACTCTTCACGCATCACAGAAGATGAAGATACGGGATATTTTAACTTAAAAGTAAGTTGAGGCCAGGGCCGACTTGTGACGTCAGTAGTAGATTGAAATCTTAGCCTGGCTCATGTATCTTGCTCTATTTATACTAAAAAGAGATACTAGGTCTATATTGACTCAACTCAAATTGTATATCGTCCTTAAAGTAGGTCGAGGCTCAACAGATTGTATGTTAGACCAACTAATTGACGATTACCAAAGACGAGCTCACTTTTCGGTTTTCCATCGGTATTTCATAACCTAATATACATTCGTACAATATGTTAAACTATAACTAGCTAACGATCTCCGACGACAGGACTTTACTCCCCAGTATTTCTTAGCTTATAGTGCAAACCTAATATATTGCAGGTAAGCAACGTTCACCTCCCCTCTCTTTAGCTTAGTAGAGCCTAGTACATTATGGAAGTATTCCGCATTACAGACTAATTTTATAATGACACATCCCTCAGCATAGACATGAAACATGACAAAAGTACACGCATTTCTCAATAAATATTAATTACTTGCCTTAGAATCGGTCGTACAAGACGCACGCACAACTCACCTCAGCATCTTTCGTTTTGAAATCGATCAACTTCCAGCCTTCGAACACAGCTTGTCCTATGCCTCATATTAACCTCATTCCGCAATTTCTTACACATTTCACGCAGCTATTATACAGAAGTCTTAACAGATATGTTTTTCATTCGTGTCCAACATTTTCTCTCAATCAAAACCGAGCTCGTAATCCCTTGGTATACAGTATAGCTTAAAAGATTCTTCCACAAATCCGCCTAACTTCCATTCTGTTCAGATCTTCCATCGATCTATTCTGCATTTTCAAGTTTTTTGAAGGAAATTTTTTGACTGGAGATTAAAAAAAGGATTAGGTATTCATGACTTGATCGAGGGATAAAATTCCTTCAACTTAAAATTGTTTTGCCTGATCCCTTACACGATACACAGATATTGTATGAAGAAGGAACAACTTTTTCACATAATAATGAAGGAGAGAGCAAGATGCAGGAAAAAGCTTTTCCTGATCATTATCTCGTTATCTTCATTTTTGACACCCCTCTCTCTCTCTCTCTCTTCTAATCAATCTACTGGACCACACGTTGAAAATTTTTTATTAGTCGCTTTCCAAATCCCATATAAACTTATTATCGCGCGTACTCGATGCAACCATCAAAGTTTTATTGTAAGCTCTTGTATAAAGCGAATAACATCAATGTCGACAGGACGAACTAGACGTACTCCTTCTTTTTCTTTTTTATTCTTCGCCTTCGTTCATTCCCTGATCGTGCGTCTCACGACGTCTCTTTAAAAATAAACGAAGAATAAAATGAAAGCGGAGAATTGATTATCTCAGAAGAGAAAGAGCATTGTCGAAATGGAGATTGTCGGCTACCCGATAAAAATGTCGTTAAATGAAGAACCGATCATATTCTGGCTAAAAGTGAACTCGAGATACGACGAGTACGTGACAAAAACTGCATTCCAATTGTCCGCTGCAATAATACTGCATTTATAGTACCCTCTGCTACGTTAGTCCTATGTGAACCGATACACGATCGTTTGCGTGCAAATTATTACTACAGCCTTTTTCTCGTTTCTTTCCGACGATAGTTTCCCAATCCAAACGCATTGTATGTGTACATACGAGTACAGTATACATATCCGCTGTCATGAAATGTATAATTATGTCACTCTGTGATACCGATTTTATTACGTTTATATGCAACGTCGTCGTCCGTATATTCGTCTTTTCACCGTTTCTAATTTACGATGATTTTTTCGCGAAAGATTTTATTACTTTCGGCCAATACTCGTACACATTGAACAATATGTGAGACGTCCGTACGTATGTAACTTTAAGACTTTGGGTAACATGCTCTCGTATACTCTTTACATCAGAAATGGTCTCGTAGTAGTCTTTTATTTTGACTGCGTTCTTATATAGGCTGAAGGAGTGCGACGAGATCAAAGCATCAACATCTTTTCGCAGACGGTACACTAACATACCTACGCCAACACTTTTTCCTCCTTCCAAGTATAAATTTTACGACTTTTGCAACCGGTTGCTAGTCTCTCGCGTTCAACTCTTTATACGCTTTATACAGTACACCATTAGAAAATATTCGGCGGCCTTATAACGGAGAGAAAAATTTCTGATGCAAGGTGGAGATTTTATTTGTAGAAAGTCAGTCTGAAATACGGATTTTCTCACTTATTTTTCCCAAGAAAAATGAACTCTTGATTCATCTTTGGATGTAGGAAAGAAATTGCAGCATACATTGCTTAAACAAGCGTCATAAGATCGTAGGCCCACTGGGTTGAGATTCTGCGCATGTCCTAGATAATAGTTTTTTCCTCCTTACGAACGTGGGAGATACAGAAAAAAGCTGGAATACAACAAAAATAGACGTTGGACTTCCGAAATTTCTATCATAAATTTGAGTTTTAATATTAACATTGTTCTCAAACAGAATTTCTTCGGTGTTTCGTTTTATCGGAAAACATGATCGTATCAGTTTTTCATGCGATGAAGTGATTCTGAGACGTTTTTTGGTCGACACTCTCTTTATACCCGCGATTTATATGCGACTTATCGAAGATCGAGTTGTACGAAATACTAGGAGACAACAGTATACTTCATATACATTGAGCAAGTTTTTTATTTGATCAATATTTTTTTTTTTTTTCTTTTTTTTTTTTCTTTTTTTAATTGAATAGGTAAGTAGCCTATCACGGAGAACTCTTGCAAACTGTAACAAGAAGTTCACTTTTTAAATAAAAGTATGGACATAATTATTTGGTCGGGAAAATGAATTGAATTCCGTAAAATCTTTTTTCAAGTATAAGCAGCAAAAAGTAAAAGAATATTTTTCAAATTTACGAAAAAGTCACGCAACGCTGATAACGTTATGTATGCTATGTATAAGAGGAATTACCTGTGTCTTAAAATTATTACAACTCATTATTTAAAGTACTAACAATGAATTATTGGGAACTCTTGTTCTCTTTTTATGGGTCACCTTCAGCTGATGGAGAAATGGTATCGGAAATTCTACATCCTCGATTAAATTACAGCTCGAAATCTTCTTTCATATAATATTAAAAACTAAAATTAGGTACTATCATCGTAAATTATTTTTACGACACAGGAGCGCAAGCGCTTTCGGCGTGAGTCACAGACCAGCATATTCAATACGTCGTCATCAAAACGGACCTTTCAACTTGATTCCCAACTTTCAGACTCATTTTGACATGTTTCACGTCTTTGCTTTGGTCTCATCCTTACGGGAATTTTCACTGTGGCAATGATTCTCAAGTCTGCGAGTTCGCGAGTCCGAGGACCCCCCCCCCCCCCCTCTGTTTTTCTAGCTTATCCTATAATGAAAAGGCGTAGGCTAGATTCATAATAGGCTAAGAAAACGCTGAGAGCCATTATGAAGCTATTAGTTTGTGACGTCATAGGTTCGGTGACGTCATAAGTCGTTAATCCTGGTCCGCTAACAACATCTGAAATATACTGAAGCGGGACGAACGAGCGGAGCGAGTGAGGCCCAGTAATCTCACCAGCCTGAAATATACTAAAGTACAGCGAGACAGATCAAGCGAGTGTGTCGCTCTAAAGCCTCAGCCTAGAATTCTAAAATATTTTTGTTTCGCATTATCCACAACATATCTGATTTAAAAAGACATGAAACATGATATGTATCTTTTTGGCTGCGCCAAGAAATCCAATACCCCTTAATCACTCTCTCTCCCTCTCCCTCCCTAATCTTACATCCAGTTCACTGACTCGTGAACCACATTTTTTTCTTTAGTGAGGCACGTATGAGGCGAGGTTCAGAAATGATTCACGACACGCATGAGCTTTTGAACTTTGTTGTCAACAAAACCAGTATGAAAGAAAATCTTGTAAGATGTCACGTCATGAATTGAACGCATATTTTGTAAGTCAGATTTAAAAGTAGTAAGGACAAAAATAAAATGATTGCTGACGAAGTTGGTTAATTGCATTGTCATAACGGAACTAAAAAGATAAAAACAAGAGTTCGAATCGACAGAAATCTAGTCACTGCGTTCATCGACAAAATATTGAAAATTTTTTTATTCTAACAAAATTAAAACTCTTGTTTTCCGCATTTCAGTTCAGTAATGATGATGTCAATTCAAAATTTTGTCTGTAACACCACATTTTTTTTTTTTTTCAAAAATAATTATTTTATTTGTATTATTTTTAGTTCAAATATATCCATGCAAACATTGTGTGCTAAAACATTTTTTTGTTGATAAATTAGCCCGAAAAAGTAGGTAGTAACTGAATTAGGCTATCAAATTATCCACCTACAACAATTTTTGTAACTTGCATTTGATCATTGTCTAGCAATTTTCTCAAAGAAAAGAAATTCATAATAGTTGACGATAAGGCGTATTCATAATTAATTTTTTTGGGGACTCTTCTGTTAAATGGAACTCGATTTCTTTAATTGCTGTCTATCATTATCATTTTGATACTTTCACTACAGTTATTTGCGGGGGTACTTTTGCTTTTTCTTGGATCTCAACAAGCAAAAAGGAAGCAAATCTCATGTTCTAGATCTAGAGGAACAAATATGCGGATCTCTCGGTTTCCATACCTTTACACAGGGAAAATCTAGAATTCTTGAGCTCTAGATATCGGTAAAAAGTAAAAAAAGCTCCAGATTTAAAAAAAAAAAACCAAGAGCACCGGATACTAAGGCTCATGGCAACTCAATCTTGTTTTGACATGAATATGTCTTTGGGCTGGAGTTCAGTCAAAAATCTGTGTGCGTGTCTGTAACGTTTTTCTTCACTTTAAAATCTATGAAACAATTTATGACGTCATCAATGACCTTGACCTATTTCAAGGACTCGAATCATTTCGACCTCCAACCTTCATGCATTGGACCAAACCTATTATACAGCATACTAGGCTCGACTGATAAAATAGTCTCCATTATACTAACCCTTACTGTGAATAGCCA
The DNA here is from genome assembly GCA_035079395.1 of Aspidiotus destructor. Lineage (NCBI taxonomy): Eukaryota > Metazoa > Arthropoda > Insecta > Hemiptera > Diaspididae > Aspidiotus > Aspidiotus destructor. The sequence continues at coordinate 1,068,826 of JAVHKZ010000014.1, forward strand.
TTTTATAACGGTTGACCGTGGTGAAAAGTCAATCATGACGTCATTTTGGTCTTTTCATAGTATATTATGCAAGTAGGTGAAAAAAGTGAAAAATAACTTTCGAGGGCAAATTGCCTAAGAGATAACTTTTTACTTGTTTGTGCGAGTTTTGTACCGCGTTTTTCACAACAAATGCGTGCAAAGTACATTGCAGAAGATCTTGAAAAAGCTACTTTTTACCGTAGTGTGATGAAAGAGAATATGTACTCTTGAGCGATTAGTACTCGAAAGTAATTTCCGACTTTTTTTGCACTATAGTTATGCAATATACTATTACAGTAGAAGCTAGTTAATAGAAGGTAACATATTTTCGCCCAACATAGATAGTGAGACTAGACGATACTCAAGATTTTTCTAGAGGTACAGTCCCTATTCTAGAAAGAAATACTCCCGAAAATATGATCGTAATCCGAAGTACATTTCAAAGCGCAATCTGGAATTGAAAATCATACTAGCAAAATACATAAATACGCTAAATAAAAGTTATACTTTCTTTTTCTTATTATTATTTATATTTTGTCAACAGAGGCGACGAGGTGTTTCTGTTAGTGAGATAAATGGTATTTATGGCCGAGGTATGTGAAGAAGTATGGCAATATTAAAATGGTTCTATAAGGTGCGAAAATCTTCAGCGTGCTTAGTCACCAATGGTAAGAAAATTTTGCAATAAAGGGAGCATTTGCGACAGTTACAACTATATGGTTTTGTTTCTATGTAGTCGTTAGACGCAATCCCAGTTATTTATGGTCGTCGTTCGCAATATTACGACTGCAAGAGCAATTTCTTCGACAGAGCGATCGCGCTACACGCAGTAGAGATTTACACATTAGTCTTCTTCCCCCATTTCCCCTTCTTTTTTTCATTCATCATTTTGTCGTTCTCTATAGAGTCTTAAATTAAGAAGGAATCAGGGGGGGGGGGGCGATTTAATAAACGATGAGAATGAAAATTACAATTAACACATTTTTTGCATAACTAACCGAGATTGTAACTACAATACATAATATATTAGTGATTATTCGCGCATGAAAAGAGCGATACCTATCTCCAATATAACAATATGAAATATGAGTATAAACAGAATCTTAATTTAAACTCTTATTGAAGTGCGAAATTGGGAATATCGTATGATAGCGTGCATTAAATTCTTAGGGCCTTTTGCATCAACTTCTTAAAAAAACTTTGTTCAATTGTACCAACCTTTTTAATCCAATAGTTTAAGCACGCGTATTCAGAGCTTGACCAAATATAACTTGATTGTCCAATTTTGACCAGCCAACTTAAAACGAAGTTATATTTTTAAACTCAGGTTAATAATTAGTTGGTACAAGCGACCCTTACAAAAATTGCTTATACTTGAGGCATTTTTTTATGAGGAGAATTCAAAACATTTCGAAGAATGATAATATTCTAAACGGTGATTGTGGATTCTATACACTTTATTCGTCAAAATTTTTTTCCCTAATGCTTTCTTTCTTCGTGTTTTTTATCTCTTTCATTGGATTATTATTATTATCATCAGTATTATTGTAAAAATACAACACGAATATATAAGCCGCACTCGCTCCGCGTTAGATACAGAGAATACTCGAAGCGTAAAAATATTGGTATATCAACGAAGCGGTATCAAATTTTTACAATTAATTAATTTCGTAGAACTCTTTACGCGGAGAGTGTTCGGAGTATTTCTTCGAACCAAATAGAAAATGATTTTTCATAACAGAGACACGCGTTCCAAACAGAAAAGATGAATCAGCATCCGTGACTGTGGATGGCATTTGAACGTATACTGTACGCCATTACGACGCTGTAAACAGATCGCTAGTTATTGATGAGTAATGGATCTAGTTTTTTTCTGCGAGGCATTATCTTTGCTCTGCTGTACTGTACAAATGATGCGCACTTCCATCATGGTAAGTGAATTACGATGAAAGTTTGATGTACCTAACTTTTTTCGCGGAAAAAATTGTATCTCGCGGTCAAAGTTGAAAGTTCTACGAGCCTACATGCGACACTTATTGTTTTTGGAATATCATCACACAAGGTCAATTTCGTAAATAGTAAGTGTAGAAAAAAAAAAAAAAAAAAAAAATTACGCGAGAATTTATTTTTAACTTGTTTGCGCGAATTTTGTACAATATTATTTCATAACAAACGTGCGAAATAATGATTAGTACTGCTTAACTAAATACTCACTGTTTGTATTTCCAGTAGATTTCAAATGTGTGATAGTAAATCACTCTTCGATTGATTTCGATTTTTCTTTCTTCATTTTATTGTCAGAAAGCAGAGGAGCTGGAAAAAAACGAAAAATTCTACGCTTTGCTTTATTGCTAGCAGCCTCTGGTTAAAACATACTGATTTACACCTTTCTTAAACAAGAAATTTGTTTCTTCGCTAGTTAGACCTGCCAAAAATCAACTTTCAGTGTCTTCCTTACGAGTATTTATACCTTTTTCGGGGGTACAAATACACTCTCGGAAAATGTCTTCTTCCGGCTATAGATGAACGACTTTCATCTAGTTTAGGAGAAGAAATTTTCGAATGTGACCATAATTATTCGAGAGGGAAGGTTCTCTGTAGATGCTAGGCTAACCAATTAGAGAAACATGTCCTATCCTATCATGTCTTAAGGCAGCATTCCGCAAGCTTCCGTCATGAGCGACGCGAACGGTTCACCAAGATATGATTTACACTCCTCCCAAAAACAGACTGGGTTTGTACGATCGAGGCACATTGAGCGCCATAACTTCCGTATAAGTTTACAGTCCTGCACGAGTGTAGGAGGGTATACGAATTTTATTCACTCAAGATTTGACTTGGAGCCCAGAGCGGGCAAAGACTGTGACCTAATCCAGGTTCGACTTTCGAGCTACATATCTGAAAACGGAACATGAAAGAATTTTGACTCTCAAGCTTAACTAGTGTAAAAACATTCGCAAGGGGTGAGACAGAGTTGACATGATATCAAATTTCGAGCAATATATATTCCAGGAGAGAGATATAAAACTAGACTGAGTCGCCATGCGCCTCCTTTTGTTCATGGACTGTAAGATGAAAGAAATTGTTTCATTTTTTTCAATTACCAAAACTCAAAAGATCTGAAGCTTTTTTTCTCCTTTCAGATTTAAAGCTGAGAGATCCACATCTTTTCCTTCACTCAGATTCGGAACCGCATGAATTTGGTTCTTTTTTGCCTGTCAAAATTCAAAAATTCAAAATTATCCTCACAAATGATAACAATATAAGGGATTTCAGCCCTGCACTGTATCTATGAGAAATGACGAAAATAACGTCATCATAACATAAACAACTGAAGAAATCGATTTATGATCAAAAAGTAGAATTGTAATATCTTCATCACGGTTAGATACCAGGTATATTACTCTTATTTAGGTGACGAGAAGAAGAGAAACATTTTGAAGACTGTGCGAAAATTTATGCTGCACAAAAATAAAATCTGGAGTAGTTATTTAGAATGATGTCAGACTGTAAAAGTAGGATTATATCTACGAGATACTTGACAAACATTGATGCGCTAACGTTTTTTTTTCTTTTTGGTTGGTTAATTAAGAACTTGTTACTCTAAACAACTTTCATTCTTAATTCAATAAATCAATATTCCTGCGGTAGATTATTACTTCGGCAGAGCTTATCTGTTGCGTGCAGTGTTATTGTAGAATAATGTAGTGTTGTCCGAAATTCTCGAAATAAGCCCGTCTTCATCGAAATTGTCTTTCGTAGTGCCAAATTATACACGCCATACGCCATGTGTAGCACATATACTGCAATTACGTGTATACGAGACGAGGCTCGTTCAGCGTATATGTATATATGAGCTAGTAGAGTAGAACAGAGAAAACTGCAATATAATATTTTACGGAGACGTAACTTCGTTGGACAGTAAATCGCCGTTACCGAGGATTTTTAGAGTGACAGTTCGAGACGCAAATAAAGTTTTTACATACGTTCACCGCTGAAAGTTGCTGCACGTGCGCGTGACCAAAGGCGAAAACATCGTAATATTCACGATAACGGTCGTCTCTGCGCGCATTCGAGTTCGCGATACGTGCTTTTCGAAATCTTGCGAAGAAGCTGCATCGCTTGTCACAACTAAGTGCAAACGGATGCAGCTTGCACCGTGACAATTATCGTTATTACTGGGTAATTACTCTGGATGAACTTCATTTTCTCGGAACGCATCACCACGAGGAGAAGAATTATTTGAAACAAAGAAAACGCGATTACGTCTATTCCTTGTACACGTACATAGGTATTTATGTAGTCCAACTCTACATACGTGTAGTCAGTCCATAAGTGAATCATATAGGTACCTAATGTATGAATTATGTGTATGGAGAGGTTCTTCAAACATCCGATGACGCGGTGTATGAAGAATAAAACGCGCAAAGATCGTCAGTAAGCATCAATACCTAACGACTTAAATTGAACGGACGACGAATATTTTTCACATCTTCTCTCGCGAATATAAAAATACTTAGTACCTCACTCAGTAATAGTAAAGAACCGAGACGATCGAGTGATTGATAATGCGACAGTCCAGCCTCATACGAATACGAGATGTGCCGGTAGACATACCTATAATATGTGTGTACATAGACATGTACCGTCGAAGAAAATTATACGCATAAAAAAGTTTTTCCTGTTTGTAATTAGAAAAAAAGTTGAAAGACTTGAGTGGTGGACTATATGGGTTCCATACGTACACGGTCGTCAATGACGAGACAATACGGGAGGGGGGAGGGGGAGGGGTGTTGGTGGAGTACGAGCGGATATTGGGAACTTCGTTATCGACTTGTCCTCGCAGAACGTGTGCAGAGCAGGCGGAGCTGACGCGGAATTCAACAACAAATATCGAACATTATCGCTGGCCGGATTGCGATATAGCCGTACAGATAATATAGCCGAATATAAAACGAGCGCACGCGTTTCTCCACTCCATCGCGGCAGAGGGCAGAACAAAAATAACGCGATCATTGTTAAACGAAGCGGTAATCAATCTTTGTATGTACATACGTTTCGAGTATTTAATCGTGTGCGAAATAACAGCAATTTTGCAATTTTTACATACCATAATAATTTAGCATTATACCTAATTACGCGAGGCGGGTGACAGCATGAGTCGTACCTACGGAATATTATAGGGTTATCGGCCGCACGAGGGTCGCTGTCGCCTCGCACATCAGCCCATCTTCACCACTTCGAGCTGGTTCGTCCTTCATGACGAAAGAAGAAGAACAACAATATTAAAGATTGTTACACCCCCAGCCTTTCTTCATGTCCGAAGACGCGCGCTTCTCTACACGTGCGTGCATTACTTCATAGAAAAATGTAAAAGCAGAGTCTACAATACATACGTATACACGTTTGTCGTGATTCCTTTTCTTTTCTTCGAAGAATAAATTGAATTCTCTCTTTTCAACATTTAGACAAAAATATATTTACACATTATAAAAACGAGGATGCAGATGTTATTATCAGTTTGGTCGATCATCATTTCTATCATAATATAACAGATATTTTCCTGCAATATCGGCGAACCATCCACCGATTCTAGGTTCTGTGGTGGCACTGGTACTGCGTACGGTACGTACCGTACACGCGGTGTACAATAACGGTTCCGGAAGTTGAAACAAAAAGGATCGTGTTCTTTAGAATTAAAAGGTACAAAAGATCAGAAAGATGTGCGGAAGCGCTATGCTTCACTCTCTCGAAAAGTATAATGAATAAATTTTTGCTTCTTCTTTGTATACTCGTACTGTGTACCTACCCAAGCCAGTGAATGTTGAATTGTGATCCGAATAATGAGCAAAAAATACCTTTTTAACGGTTCGGCACGCGACCAAGCTTCTTGCAAAGGTTTCTTGCTACTTTGGCTTGTTGGGCGTTAACTTTTTTTCAGTAATTTTGCGTCCGTCTTTTACGCACACTTCGCGAATAAATAAAAGATAACATTGACAGTTAGGTATTTACCTATTCCGTTATAAAGAAATCTTATACCCCGTCGGCGGAAACACATCGCAGACCCGCAGACCACAGTTTTTACTTAAGGTTGAATAAATTTCACCTTCGTAACTGTTTTTTAGCTTCCACGACGGAATTTTGATGCTCTTCCGATGTCGTTGACTCGAGGCGCGAGCCCCTTCTTTGAATTTTCACATCTACGCGCCGCTGATGAATGAAAGAAAAAATTAAATTTTCGAAACAACGCGACCCGAAAAGCAATAATTGAATTTACCCGGACTGTAAAAGAAAGAAAAAAACGAGTAAACTTGAAAGTAAAATAGTGGAAAGAATAAAGTGCTGCAACGTTCGAAACCTGCAAAATGCTCGCTTTCATCACCTCCTCCAAGAAGATTTAGTTTAGCTTGATGAGTTCTGCGAATGAATGACTACTAATAGTGGAAAGTGAGGAAAAACGAACAATAAAAAAAAAAAGTGAAACGAAACGAAATGAAAATCATCAAAAGAAAGTTTTCACCATCTTATCATATTCTTCTTTCATTTCTTAAATACTAATTTGTCGTTTACAAAGTTCTGTTACTTCAGTTTGTGACACAAAATGATTAATAAAATCAGTGCATGTAATGAGGACACCTATACTAGATTCACGGTACATCAGAAAATTTTAAACCATTTTCTAATCTTTTCAACATCGTATTATTTTATTTACTCGTACTTTCTCGTCTTAACTGCGGCTTCCCCAGAAAATTGAAACTTGTCGACCTTCAATCGATATATAACATCGTGTCATCATCGTCTTGTCCGGAAAAACATGTTCATATAGGCCTACAGTAACGAATTGCTGAACTGATGAGACAACATCGTTCAAATTCAGAATACGAACTGGGGAACCATTTTCGACTTTTTGTAGTTGTGGTAAAGTAAGAAGGGAGTTATTAACATTACGACACGAATCGGAGGACAAGTGCGAATACATAAAGGATACGCGATAATTTACCTGTGCACCGCATTGCCCATTGGATCAATTAAACGTGATTTTTGAAAAATATTCAACAATTCAAGTCTCAAGTTTCTGCATGTCAACCAAAGTTCAAAAATCCATCGTCGACTACCTGCGCTATTACACACCATCACACGTACACGTTTACGAAATGTATTTAATGTGAGTTATGGTTTTGAAACTTTACAGTGAACAGTAGTGCAGATAAATCCATCACATTGGATGATATGTAGCAGCTGTACATTAGGTCAATCTGTGAAAAATCTAAAATGGGAGAAAAAGGAGATAACGAGTCGAGTTGATGATTCCTGATTCGACCGTACATGTATTAATGGAGCTTTGCTAAAAAGAAACATGGACGGACAGGATGGATGCAGTCTTGCTCACATTTCTACAATAACATTCATGTTTCTACACATTTTACTCGTACGTAAACTACATATAGATACTTACCGGTACTCGTATTCATTCACCCACTAGGCCCATACATTTCAAAGATTTTATGAATTTTTTCTCACTTTGGATATTGAAGAACTAGGCTAGTTTTATTTATTTACGTCGTGAGGAGCAGAACAGAGGAAATAAAAAGTATGTAGGTAATAAGTGTATCTACTAATTTTTCCTTCATATACTTTTCCGAAATCTAGGAAAGAATATAACAATATGTTGTGGGTATTAGCATGATATGATATTATTCAATGATTATAGACAAGAGAAATACGAGAAGGAGGAATTTAAGGAATGAGAAACGATGGGAAGTTGAGCAACCGCAAATTTTATTGACGATCTTTTGAAATAAATAATCACTTCGAGCAACTGAATGTTTTCAGGCGACAGAGAGAGACCGAGAAATCAGGGATTAAATTTGTGTTGGTGCATGGATATGTAAATATATATTCACACTTTTACGAGACCCTCAGATATGAAATTATGCAAAGAAGAAGATATATAAAAGCGTTCTAAGAAAGAGAAACATGGATACATGAATTCAATGCGTAAAATTTTGAAGAGTGAGTGAGAAGATATTTCAGCGATAATTTACGCACACATGATAAGTTCGATGTTTGAGTTTTTTACTGCGTACATATTTCAGAAAATTTTACCTCTCGTTTCATGAGTTCAGAGGAAAAAAGGAAGGGGAGAATAACTATACTGAAAATATTTTTCTTTTGTATAATTACAGTTTGACGGAATAAAAAAAAAACTTCAGAAAATAACTCAATAACTTAATTGAGAATCGAACACTTTTGAGTCCGTAGGTACCTACCACGTGAAATAGCATATAGGTATAGGGAATGTGTGAGTTTTAATTATATCATTTGAAGAGTTCTTCAAGACACATCTTGTCTATGACTATACATCTTTGAGTTTTTATAACACGTTATATGTGTGATAGCAACGGATATGTTCTGATCTTCATGAGAACGGCTTCAGAAAACCCCTGATGTAACTTAAGCAAAGACTCGCAGACGTGCTTCGTCTGTGGTTGCTCGCTGTGACCTTTAAGTCTTGAAGGCATCTTTCCTTCTATACTTATACGAGTAGAATAAATTGTAAATTCTCACCTAATAATAGAAGCAAAACTGATACAGAATATTTTCAAATTCTTACACTCGTCGTTATTAAAGAAAAAACTCTCAGTTAGAAGAACAGTGCTGCAGTCTGTAACCTGCTCAAACTTGATTTATATACTTTTTACTATGATTTCCTCTTTTATTGTTCGAGCCAAGTGTGTTTTTTTACACAAATAATATTATACTTACAGCCTACAAAACTCAATCATATAGGTATTTTGCACGCTTAGTTGTACAACGCGTGCACGATATTTCTTTCTTTCAAAAGAGGACACAAGGCTCATCATCAGCATAACAATCATAATATGCGAACCTCTATCACAGATCTGTGTAAAATTATTTTCAGTAAATACTTATACCGAGAGTAGAACAGTAAATTGTCTCGCATTCATTATTTCACTACGCTAGAATAGGATGGTATAAACAAAAGGACGAGCCCAGGAGGTCTTTATCTCGTCACCGGAAATGTCTTAAGAAAATAAACTTGGCTGTTTATTGAAACCGTGTAAAATATAAACGTGGGAAGATACTCGAATGATTAAAAGATGAGATATAGAAAACAAAATAAAAATGACCACAATAGAGCTCCTCTCCGCTATACGTTACGTATACTGTACACTTGCTCGAACAACACTCACTCATGGTATGACGATAACGTACTGATAATAATTATACCTATTCGCGTAATAATATTATAAGACGTATAGGTACGAGTGCCCAGGTTCATTTATTTGGTACCGGTACCTACGTTAGGTGAAAAGTGCAAAAGAAAGGCGATGTATGGCGCGAACATATATTTTATGTAGGTAACCACGTATAGTGCAAATAAACAAGTGGAAAAAGGCCGGTCGCCAGTTCTCATATACAGACAGATGTCGCTGGCAATTAATAAATCGATGATTAATGCGTCGCAGACATTTACGAGCTAGAAGAGAAGAGAAACACGGTGAAGGTTGAACAAAGATGATGGTCAATTTCGCCTTCAATTCGTCTGGATGTCCTCTAGACAGAGGGGTTCTTGCGAAGACGACTCTACATTACGCACGTGTGCCCGTCAAAAATATATCTTTCTTTACACCTATTTACATCCCTTCGAACGAACATATGGTTGTGTATATAACAGAAAGGATCATCAACATGGAAATCGATGATGGTCATGATGTGATGGCTCGTCGCGTCGTTGCGGGTAATTTGACAGCTACGCGCACGTATACCAAGAACAAAATACGTATTATCGTGCGAAAGTGTGCGTTCGCGGTATGAGAAATCATTCGATCCCACAGCAGCACTACACTCCTTGGTGGTATAATAATAAGAGTATTAACCGGAATCAAATTTATCAGTAACACCGAGGTAGTCTGAATAACGTCAACATTACTCATTGCGGAATGTAAATAAGTGCCAGGAAAGACGTTGAACAAGAGCTACGCTTTACAGATAAAACTCAATGTGAAAGAAGAGAAAACAATGAAGTAGAACAATCTAGAAAAATATGTTTCTGAATTCGTTATCGTGATCAGGAGAGATTTTAAAATAGGTTGGAAGGGGCGCGGGTTACGTTGCCGTCATCATCCGCGTTAAATTATGCATTATATTTATTATTTCCAATATGTTTATAATCAGCGTCACAGTTAACGATAAGAACTGATTTTAGTGTCGATGATGAAGGAAGAGGAGGAAGAGGAGGAGGAGGAGGAGGAGGAGGAGGAGGAGGAGGGAGGAGGGGGGGGGAGACATGAGGAATTCTTTTTCAATCTTTGAAGCTCGTGTTGGGGTCAATACATGCACCTAAGATGAACTCAGTATCGATTTTGATAGTGTTCGACAATCGATGACGCTTGGAAGGAGTCCATAAATTAGGTACGTGAAAATGAAAATGCAGTCGAATCTATCTTATGCGGGGTTGGGGTCTCGGCAAATATCATGTAATTTTTTCCTCACATAAGTACGGTCTTAAAAAAAGAAAAACTGTTGGTTTTATCCGAGGAAAAATTACGCTCTTCGTTGTTTTATTCAAGTACGTTTTCAAATACACCAACTACCTAGTTCTGAATACGAGTGATCGAACAAATAATATTTCTTAAAATGAATCCAACGCAATCAAGTACGAATTATGGTATTTACAATAAAAATATGTAGTTTGAAAAAATTCACGGAAAATAAGAAGGAAGGGAGAAGAGAAGCCAAATTTCACGACATTTCACTCGCGGGTCGAGGTGAGAAGAAAATCGACAAAATCGCCTCACGTTGCCAATACTCCGCAACACCCAAATGTAAAAAAATTTAAAATAAGTTATGAAAGAAAGAAAAAAATTGAACGCAAGAATTAGACTAACGGTACAAAAATGAAAGATGAAATTCAGGCTTTATGACAATGTGGTAAATAAGTGCGTGGCTCACAGGTGTTTGGAATAAGCGATTAATTGCAAATACATAGGTAGTACAACAATTTCAACCCATCATATAATCTTTAATTTTGGATTGGCCTCTTCTGTTTTTTTCTTCGAGGGTGCCCCGACACGAATATGATGAATTACTAAAGGAGAGGTTTGAATTATTTCTATATCTTTTGTAAACCTGGATACTGCATGAAACAGTTTTCAAAGATTGATGTCCTCAATACTCTGATAAAAAGTACGAAAGTGATTAGACAAACGCTTCGAGGCAGTAATAGAATGTTGATATTTAAGCTGTTCTCCAATTAAAACGGCGTGGTTAGATAAAAAGTTACATTAAATCTCGAATAGATAGCTTCTATTTTTAGAAATTAAGTTGAAAAATATAAGGTCTTGGCAAAAATAGTAAAATAAAGTGTAATCCAGAAACTGAGTCCTTGAAACAGACTTTCAGGACAAATTATAAAACATAAAATTCGAGTGATTGCTTGTGAGAATTATACCGTATGAGACCACATACAGAAGCGGATCCTCGGCAAGAGAATTGAAATTTTTCATAAAGAAAGAAAAAGCAACCTCATTCAATGTCTCAATTCTTTTATGCTATCCAAAGTAGAATTTGTTTTTTTTAGGAAAGTGAACCAAAACTATACGAGCTGTCACACTGAGCTTCTCTTGTAAGTCGTGAAAAGTTCGTTCGTATACAGAGCTATTTTCATAACTTCAGACTCTGTGAGATACGATGAATAGATCGTCCAGCTCACATTGTATAGGTGAGAAAGAAAACACCTTTGAGTCAAAAATGAATAAAATAGAAATTAAGTGCAAGATGCACGCGATGAAGTGTCTTATACGGTTGCGTCAAGTTTTGCTAAAGTATATAGGTATATAAGTACAATCTGATGATGGTATTATTAACTGGTATACAGTAAAATGCGGTTAAATGTATCGTATCGGGTGTAATTCTGCGGTATTCGAAAGCGTGCAAACAAACGTGCCAAGAAAGGCGAATACGAAGTAATTATACCGATTGAAATCTCCCTCGACGTGATAATAAAGGCATGAGAATCGTCGAGAAATTTTCTAAATTACCACCGCCGCGACACGCGGAGCGCCTTACGAGATGGGACGCGAGCGGCAACGACGAACGAACCCTTTGCTCGAAGAGTGCGTTTATTGTTTGGTAACGAGCTATCTACCGTATCTATTTAGTCGCTTCTCAGCGTGTCAGGGCGAAGTTAATTAATAATGCGTAATCTTTACCGCAGCAGTGGTAAAGTACGCGAATTGCGAGGGTTAAAGCGCGCGCGACTATCCCGACAAATTCTATACTCATCGTACGGCACGACTCGATTTCGGTTTCTTCGGCGCTACAGTGCTTACTTAATTAATCTCTTTAACACCATCGGAAACATTTAATTACGCAGTCGTATCAATCTATCACGCCATATTGCGTGTAATCTTGATACTCTTTCGCTTTTTATAGCTTTTTATCTTCGCGCTTTGTCAGCGTCCGGCGTATTTACCTTGGGCTGTATAGGGCCTATAAGAAACTGGTGTGTATTAAAGACGTCTAGATACAGATAGGTATGTCTGTATAATACGCCTTTTTACTACTGTCCATGTTGGAGAGTTGCGATGATTTGATTCACAGTCATTACACACCTGAAGGTATTGAAGATACATCGTTGGAACCAGACTCGACCAATGATTTACGCACTTGCTTCACGCGGTCTCTTTTTCCCCCTTTCTTATTCATTTCACAGGCAGAAGTCTTTAAGCGCAATTTCCTATCTTATACTAATTGCACCGCGCGGTAATGAGACGTCCAGAATATTTTCTTCCTGATTCTTCTGCGATACGACAAGCCTCTAACCACAGCGGTTCATTAGCCATAGAATCTTTAGGTACGACGGAGGGAGGTGCCTAAACCTCATTTGGTCACGAGACTTTTTGTGATTATCTCGGTTCAAAAATATTTGGTTATAAATGGTATAGGTACATGAAAAAAAGTTAGCATCTATAGTTTATCATTTTTAAATAAGTTGTTCAGCAAGTAATTGTGTCGACAGTTTCACGGTGAATTAGGCTATTGTTTTTGATTACAGTCTCTTATTTTCCGTGTCCAGACTGTCTTCCGCCGAGTAAACAATTTTTATGGACTACGTATGAGGTGTATACTTTTATACAAAAAAAGAAACAGGACACACATTTTTCTCAATATACGAACTTTGTCATCGATTTTTCGTGAACGAGTATTCATATGGACTCAAAAGTTGTTCTCCTATACGGGATGAACATCATGGATAAATTCGTTTTTTCGTCATGACATGGCGCTGTTTCAAAGTGCCCATACGAGCGGGTTTTTCAAGCTCGAAGTCATATTCTCCGTGCGTATTATTATAGAGGCTGTGTACCTTACACTCTTAGACAGTATAATAACGAGTGTTCAAGTTATCGTATAAGTAAAACGAAAAAAATCTCTACTTCTCAGTATCAGTTGATTGAATCGCACATTTGGTCGAAGAAGACGAAAGAATGAGAATAAAGGACCCAATACAATTCTCCTCTACCACATTGAATCTGCAATTCTTTAGTCGATAACTCGCCGAGTTGACTCAAGATCTACGTAGATAAAAGAGTTTGATAGTAGAATAAGTAGTACTAAAATTAAAAACAATTGACTCTCTACGAAAAGCATAATCAGACCCACAACGTACTATGTAGGCTATGTGTAATATGTACCGGTGATTCTAAAGAATTTGGAAAACTCGAGTGAAATCGCAGCAAACGATTGTGCTAAAATAGTAAATACGTATGAGTAGAGAGTGATTGACACGTAGGCCCTATACAATACAAAAAAAGTGATCTACATCTTAATCGTTGGAATTTCTAAGGCAGGCAACGATAACAAGCAGTTACGGTTTGAATAATCAGACGCGGATAAACTCCTTGTTTTTTGTAAATACAGTACATATACACTTATAAGAACGTAAGTTGCACGCGGTTAGTGCGTCACATAAGTAGGTACTAATACACTTCAAATCCTCGACTTGACGTCGCACACGAAACACTCTCAGTGCCTGAATCACAAACAGGGACCATTGATAGTTTTACATTCGGAGTAATGATGAAGAAAAATCAACATCAAAGCAACAACGTTATACAAGAAGAAAATTGTTCGAAAGTTGGGTGATTCTCAAATTTCTTCTTTTCATTCATCGGTTTTTAACGAAAGTATCTTCTTTTTATACAGCAGCTTATTTCGGCAGACTTCAAACAATAAATTTCTAATTCAAAAACACTTGGTGTAAATTTCGTATTCGGTCTCCTTTTCAGCTAAATTGCAACTTCTAAAACATAGGCTTTTCAAAATTGTTATAAATTATTTTTGGTTCTTCTAAATATTAGATCAAAGCTAAGTTTTTCAATGTCGTTTTTAATTTTCCAGTTATAATTATAATTTACAATTAATTCGTCTCAAATCATACACGCGAATCAAAATGAAAATCCAACTACCTCCCCTACCGCGAGTTTAGTTTTTTCTCCTCGCGTGAATCGTTCGCGCACTTTGTACACTACAGTTTAACACGTAATTTCAACATTAGGGCAAGTGCAACACTCTTTTACCTCAAGATGATAAAAGGGGCGAGGAGGAGCTTTATAATTTTGGCAAATTTTTTTCTTTCTTTTTTTTTGAGCATTACTCGTTCCCAATCCTTCCAAAACAAAGCTAGAAAACTAAAGTAACTTTCCGTTTCAATTCTATAATTTTGCACCAGCCAACCTCGGAAACACCCTCGCCATCTCTTCTTGATCACCAATATAGTCTGTTATATAAAGTTCCAGTTACGAAGTCAAAATATGTATTTTCAAAACCACAATGCAGATCAAGGTTATTGACGCTCAAGTGACGGCTGAGAAAATTCATGTCCAATGAAACATGCTAATACCGAAACAATCACCGAAATAAGGAGTAAGGAAGGGTGGGGGGAGAGGGAAATCGATCCCTTCAACCCCTATCATTGGCTAGCCACCGATTACAGCAACAGTCCTCGTTTAAAAGCCCGCATTTTCCAACTTTTCCCTTCCATTCATGAATTGATTAGGTTCGGCAAGTACAACTTTCCGAAATATTCTCGTTGCTGATGCGGTCCTCTCTTTCCTTCCAAACGCTCTTTTCCTGATTTCCGAATTTTTTCTCATTCAAGTTATTATCAATATTATTATTTTGACTCACTAGTCAGTAATTTTCTTAAAACTTGATCCTTGCTCATTTTGATCGTACAATTTTTCGAAATTTTCGATAGTCAAATGTTTTGAAGCGCATATATGATCACATAATTACGCTTTCGTTGGTGCCATATTCACGGGTGAGGGAGGGTAAGACCCCCGCTGAAGGTGTCCGCGTTTGCGCTATTTTCATAACATGAATAAAATAATTTTTGAATCCCACACCAGAGCGAATTCCTGATGTGCCTTTGGTTTTTCTAAGATAGAATAGTTTATTGTACCTATAGTTTTACATTGGGAATGCGAGAGGAACTCAAAAATATAAAACAAAATTCCCTTTTCGTTTTATTGATGTGATGACATCTTTTTCGGATTACAAAATTTGAATAGACCAAGAAAAAAGTTTTTGACATTCAATAGCAGTATCACACGATTGAAAGAATCACAAGGCCGCTAATATCGCTAATTTGCGTTGAAATTTTAGCGTCGCGTTCAGTGTTATTGAACTCATTATTTACGTAAATGAAAAACAGAATCGCGAGAAAAAGCACCGAAACTGACTCCAATGTACAGAAGCAATAAATCCGAACAGAATTCCATCTTCTTCCACAATTTTTTCACCTTTCTTCTTCTTTCCCTCCTTGCCACTCGATGCTAAACGGAATTTTTCGAAAACTCGGACGAGAAGGTGATACAAACAAGTTTGTCCATAAGAAATGCGTTGCAAAAAATTTCTCGGGCGTTTTTCTCGTAAAATTCAAATGTAACCGCCTTTTTTGATTGCTTTTTTTGAAAGACTATATCTCGTCAACAACGTTTGCATTCACAAAATTGATCAAAAACGAATATTTTTGTCAATTTTGACGTTTGAATTTCTCTCCCTGTATATTTGTAATAGCGCATTTTCGACCATATCACTTTTTCGTCCGCGTGGAAAGTAGCACCACTACCACCGGCCGAGCGTAACGCGAATATAGCAGAAAAGACACGAAAAAGATAGAGATCAGCTTCCAAAAATATCCGAATTTTTTTTAAGTTAGTAAAAATGATGTAACTCTTTTATCAGAAAACGTAAAGTTGACCTTAACATCTGTGCTCGTTCACGCTTTTTTTGGAAGGAAATTTCGGTTTTTTCACTCTCGAGGGAGCGAAACAAGAAAAAATTTCCTCTTCGAACCTAAGTAACATTAGCTAATTTTCTATCCATTCAACAAATTTTTCGTTATTCCTTAAGAACTTTTACAATCAATTAACCTAAAGAGCTTTGAAGTACACAAAGCGATTTCCTCGCAGTGTTGTTTGCAACACGAATCGCTTTCACGTAAAAAGAAAATAAGTAACTATTCTCAGGATCTCAGCCTGCCGTAAATTTTGGAAAACGCTTCATTGTTTCATAAAAACTTCAAGCAAGAAGAATGTGTATCTGATTGTTTGAGCAGCTTTTCAATACCGCTTATCAACTGGAGGAAAATATTTTGAAAAAATTCCCAACTTTACCCTCGATGAAAAGATAAACACTAGTAATAGTATATGTCTCACATACCAAGGGCTGTCAAGGAGATAGTAAACAAAAGCAAAATTTTACGAAATGAGTCCAAAATGAACTGAGTATAAACGCTCATGGTAGTGTAAGACTCTTAACCTGAGCCTCACGTTTTTAATCCGATTGATTTTAATCTACATTAAAGAATACCTCGGAATAAGGAGGCGATCCAAATACGAATATTTCGGCCGGCTTCATCTTATGATGTCGACTTTTTCTTATCTCAACATTGACCCGCCCCCCTCCTCCCGTTAGTTACTTCGATTGATGGTAGAATGAATGGCAATTTATATCTTCGTGTGGATTCTCAAGTTCTGCATTAAAACTGAAACGTACGTAAGTTCAACTCGCCATCGATGTTGATAGAAGTTACGAGTTCCGGAATTAAAGAAAATAATAACTAAACTTATAATTTTTCTTTTCACTTCCACGATGATTCGAAACACCGTCATCCTTATGTCAGTATCTAGGTTAGTTTATTATTCCGATAATGAAGTACGTATTATAATTTTCTCAATTCGCGGGCGTGTCCTCAATTCAAGTCCTCGAAGTGAGTATCGTTCTTTCAACTTTCGGGATATTGTTTTCGAAACGACAATGCGTCTCTGTAGATACGCTCTAAGTGATTTTGTTTTGACGCTGTAATTCATTGAACTGTATCTAGAAGCTGATTTTTATTGATATAATATCGTATACTGTACGAGTTGAAGGTATCGTAAACAAACAATCCTGCCATAGTTTTGGCCCGAAGACTGCGCATTGATGAATTTCCCGATGATAAACACGCATTCTTGTTTCTTTCTCCATCGCCGCTTTCGTATGGAATGACGGGATCCATCTTCGCGTTTTTACGTTTTTATTCAATCTTTGAATCGAGAAAAATAAATTTTCCGTTTTTAATATTAATTAATGTAATTGTCAATTTTGTTTAAGCAGCCTTGTAAAAGAAAAATTTTGGACAGATTTAGAATACCGTGGAGTGTGTGTCAAATTTTGAGGAACAGGACGAAGACGCAAAATTAGATTGAGAATAAAGAAGAAAAAAAAGTTTAGAAATTTTATGAATAGGTCGATGAAACTTCGGGGGCTATCCGGAATAAGGGCAATTTCTGCATACATTTTAAAAGGGAGAATCACCCTTATTCCGGATAGCCCCTCCATTCAATAAGAATTCTTTTAAGAAATACAAAATTATATGTACCTAGTTTTTTGCTTCCTATACTTTTCTTTGAGACGAAAGTGGTTCTAGTAAATTCAATTCTGTATTCTTTCGTGGAAAATTGACGAAAATTTCTTCGAGCTAGTGTATGGTCATTACTTTTTTTCATTTAAATACCTCGAGATTTCACGATCAGAGATTCAATCAAATTACAGCCTATTGATCATTATCATACCTAGACGATTATAAAATCAAAACGTTTTCAAATGAAGTCTTATTTTTTTCAGATCAATACTTCTCAGCCACAGCGAGCTCACACAGCCATCAAAAAATTTTTTAATCATGACAGAACATCTCGTGACAACAAAAAAAATATGAGAACAGAAACAGTTGCGTACTTGCAGAGGCAAAGAAGCGAATTTTGAGCTTAATCTTCAAGTTCTGTCGGGGGTAGGAGAAATTTATAACTGCAGCTATAATGCAAACCTTCCACAATTTAAATTCTTCATTTTTCGCTTCCTCCTCAGGAGAGATTCTATTATGAAGAATTCAAAATTCAAATGAACCCATGTTCTGTTTTCTTTATACCTTCGCCGTTCAATATTCGTGGTAATTGGTACGAATAACAGAACTCCAAACAGAAAGAAATTAAACGAGAATCTATATAGGAGATACTGAGAACCGAAAGTTGAAAGTTTTTCAAGTCCCCCTCCTATCATGTATAGCTCGGAAGTCGAAATTTTTCAAGATAACCCCCCCCCCCCCATAGAACAGATTTTCTGTTGAAAAAACTTTATAAGTAATTTTCTCCTCTTCGTGAAAAAATATCGAATCATAATTTTAAAAAAAAAAGCCTCGTATGCAGTATATGTATAAGGCTTAGCTAATGAAGGCTAAATATCGAGATTTTGTCAAGTCCCTAAAGTATGTCAAGGTCGTTGAAGACGTCATAGAGCGTCACGTTACGTTACACAGAGTTCTGACTCACCCTTAGTCCAAAGACATACGTAATATACATCATAACCTATTCTATTCACTAATTGGGGGGAAGGACTACTATTCTAATAAGTAGCCATGCAAACACAAAATATTTTTTTCATTTTGTAAATAGAGAACAAATGTAAAGAGAGTATATGAATAGATAGATCTCAAAAGCTGCAAATTATATTCTCATTTGCAAAAGTAAAATGAGCGATTCAATGAGTAAGTATACGATGAAGGAAAGAAGGAACGATATCTTTTTGGCTGTGAATATTCTCGAATCACAAATAAAATGTAGGTAAAAAACGAGTAAGACTTTGAAGGTTCACAAGAGTCGAGTATAATAACGTTATCTAAAATTTGGAAGGCTCCGCTATATTTAATGAGCATTCGATGACTATCGTCATAGTTACTCACCTCAAATTAGGAATGAATAATACAACTCAATTTAAGATAAAGGCATAAATTAATATGAAACTTCTGAAAAAGCACTGAGAAGGGGGCGAACACAGGAAGCCAAATATAATATTAAAAAGCCTGTACCACAAATATTTTGAAAAAGTGAGCTTGTTAGAGCTGTTCATCATCTTTTGTTGAATTTCACAAACCATCTCTTACTCGACTTCCCTTTGAAAGGAAATATAAGGTGGAATTATGGTTGCGTCTAATACTGTACATTATTTTACAGTAAGGAATGATTTGCCAAACTGAACGGAAAAATTCAAATTGCCAAAAAATAATGCATACTTAATTATCTCAACCTCATAATATCATGTGTACGAACCTCCAACCTCGCATTCAAAGTTGGACTTCATTTTTCGTTCATATTCCTATTCGGTACTTCTGTTTTTTGTGTCCCTTCAGTTAGGTACCTACTGATCGTATCCTCAGGACACAGTTTTGATACTTAATTATTATTATCTGATATAGTATACTGATATTTTATTCTTCTAGTTTGACGAGGTTGTGAAAAACTCAGTATTGTGGAGAATAACGACTCATTTCTCTTTGAAAATTTTCAATTTGCTGCACATTTAAAATTATTCTCATTGCTATTAATCAAGTCGGATGACTGTTTCATTAATTGAGAATTCTAACTGCACTGACTAGAAGTACCTACACATGAACAGCTATTATTACCTTTGAAGAAGAAAGATTTACTATACATCAATTCGTGATTTTTTGTAAAATTCCACTGATGAAATTATCGACTCAATATTTAGGTTCTTTTTTGTTTTTTTTTCAATAATAACAACTCTTCAAAGTATCACATTTACACTTTAAGTTTCATTTTTCAATACCCTTATTAGATAGACAGAGGGGAATTTTGCAGTGAAATGAATTTTTTCCAGGAAAGTTCCCATAATTTAAATGCATCCATCTCCGTTGTTCTCAAGATGCGACACTTCAAAAATTTATGAACTCTGTTCAAGAACTGAGACATTTGAGGTTACAGAATATGATTTTACGCAGAATAAAATTCTATCTGAACTGTTCTCAGTAACTTCATATTCCGTAACATTTTTATACATTTTATTTAACATAGAATTTTTACGAACACCATCTTAGAGACTTTTACAGAAAATGACTGTACAAAATTTATCTATGATTTGAGAAATAATTTGTAACCAAATAAAATACTCGATACATTTTATCATAATGTCAAGCAATAGAACAAAATATTTAAAGTAATGTACCTATGCATACCTGCGTTCCATTATTCTGCAACCTATTTTCAAACGATGAATTGAAATTGAGGAAAGATGCAAAATATACCTACTGGTATCAAAGAGAAGATCATTGATATTTTTATCAACATATTTTACCAAAAATCGTCTTCACTTCTTGTTTTATCATTTTACGTTGAAGTCATTTTTTGCATTAAATTTCGACTTAGAAATACTGTATATGTATTAATGCCGATGCCGGCTCGGGCTCTGGCTTTACAGAGGAAAGGGGGTTTTATATTATACGATTTACTGGTAAAGTAGTGTGATCTTGAAGCGCACAAAATGTGATCTCCCCTCTACGACGAGCTGCAATACGTACGCACGCATACCTAGATTTTGATCCCATATCATTCTTTTGAAGTTCCTCCTAAACTTCTTAACTCAAACGTTTTACTTGATATTGTTCCATCTTAATTCCATAGTTCGGAACTACCAACAACATAGACTGCCATTGCTCTTCGAGACAAGAGTATATGTTCACACTAATACCCAGAGAACATTGTGAGAATGATCTCCTTCCCTAGGTATTTGAGTAACTGATAACAAATGTGAAAATTAATTACTAGAAAAATTACATCCGAGCAGACGAGGGATTCTTCTTTCAACCTGTTGCAATCGCATCTTGATGCATATTTTAAAAAATTTGGCACTGGTAGATGGCACACTAAAGTAGCACTAAAATTTCCCTTTAGCCTACATCCGACTCACACCAAGGACTCGATAGAAATATGAGCCAATCAGTCGCGATTTGAAAGTGGGAACTTCTAGAAGGGGAAACAATAACGTTTGTTTTCGTCAGTATTTCTGTACCTTACCAAGAGAGCACTCGCAGCTCATGATAATAATAACTTGGCTGCGCTTCTCCTGTACTCGCTCAGTGCCATGTACTTTGAAATGAGAATTATCAAGAGCCTCTGATGCTAACGTCGATTACAATGAGAGCAGTGATTTGCAAGGTCACGGAAAACGTAACATTTTGGCAGTCCTGAAAACATTTACTTACAATTTATCTGCATGAACTGACATTAGCCATTAAGATCGGAGGCCATTTCTCAGTGGCTCTCGTCTGATCCTAGATTCTTGCAAAAAATTTATTTTTCCGAAGATCAACTCCACTTTTCCTCAGAAACAAGAGGATAGGTGCTGCTCTATTAAAACAAGAGATTGTTGTCAACAACTTCCTGATGATAGGTAAGTTCTTTTTCAACTACAATTGACTCAATATGATTAGACTAATTCGTGGTGAGAATTTTGGTAATACTTATTTGACAATAGTTCTTCCGTTGTATTTCTAGAGAGTGAAATACAGTTTTCATTATTAGATAACAAGAAAGAACGGGAAGATAATTTACCTGAAGGCATTCGCCTGGCCACCGCCTTAGATCGCATCAAGTCAAATTTTGAAGATCGTTGTCCTCGCGTATTTATGAATGAGTTATGTAGAACGATGAGGGCGGAAAACGAGCCAATAAAATTACGGTACAATATTCGCGCACTTTCCGAAGTTAGAGTGAATTAAAGACAGAATGATCTCTATCGTTCGTTGGCGCAAAGTGATTCGCACGGTGAGGTAAATGAGTACTTACGTGGAAGGACGTACGTATAAAATAGCCTAGTGATAGGTATTATATACTGGTAGAGAGTCGAGTATATTATAGGTCACCGACACGAATACGCATTATAAAAATAATACTTGAATGCTCACGAGAACGATTCAATGATGATGAAAAAATAAAATGATGGAAAACGCATTTTGTCGCGTATGTATAATACGTCTCAGAACATCAGGTAGGTACCGTTAAATGTTTGACTAAATTACGAAAATAAAGCTGAACACGTTTCACGAATAGTGCGGCTTACAAAATACCATACCATATATCCACATCCAAAAGAGCGAAAACCACACGAAACGTCGAAAGAAAACAAAACGTGAAAAAGGAATAATTAACGAGGAAAACGCGGCTCCTCGTATACTCGTATATCTACGTGCAACTGTAGAAAACGTCGTCGTCTTTGCGTCCTCCGTTGGCGTTCAACACTGTTCTTGCTCGTTGTTGTTGTTGTCGTTGTTGTTGTTGTTAACGGAGTCGTATAGTCGTCGAGAAGGGAAAAATGACAAATAATGAGAGGAAAAAAGTCGTCGAACGAAACGAATCACGTATAGGTAAGAAGAACAGAAGAAAAAGCTCACGCAGTATGACACAACTTTCTGTCTTCTCGACACCAAATCTAATTATAGGTAATAAAACTACCTGTATTTTGAATTTAAAACCACTTTTATTCATTTATTTTTTAAAAATAATTCATACGTATCCATTCTGACTCCCCCACTTTTAATTTGTTGATTCGCGTTTCAACTCCGTACCTTCTAGCTACCATGAACCATCTTCAAAACTACCTATACTGTATACCGCCATAATACGTAATCCAAAATTACTCGGTAGTTGAGTGATTCTGGATTATTAAGGCAGTATAAGCTCAGCATCATGTTTACTAGGTCGGTGATTTACAAACTTTTGTAAATGACGACCCAATTTTAGAATTAGCTCATTTTTTGTGACCCTCCCCCCCCCCCCCAATTTTTAGCACAACAGCTCCAAACGATTTCCATAATAATTTTCAGACCGACCATGGCTGAAAAGCCTAACGTAAATCTTGGACCGAGCGCAGTATTAAATACCATTTAATAAAGGATCATTAGGAAAAGTGAAAACTCAACATTTTGCCGATTTTGCGTAATTTTAGTTCCTTCCGGTGAGCGTCTGTCTGCCTGGGAATTATTGAACGAACACAATTGACGATTGCTCCGTTTTGGCCTTCCGCGAGCTGTAAGTTTTTTTCGGAATTCTAGATTCGCAAATCTGCTATTCTTGACATCACTATCATCATCGTGGGGTGGTGGAACAGAGTAGGTGGTTCTTTAATTCATCATATTTACTTCTTTAGGCTCTTGCTCGTTCTGACCTAATTTTTCTTGTTCGGGTGCAAACTTTAAGCTGGCTCTACACACCATCTCTTACTGTTTTCGGTGCTTCCAAATATCCGTGAAATTGGTCTGCGCCATGGCTTGAAACAAGGGTAGCAGTGTTGAGGCGCACAGGAAATATAATGTTATATTTTTGTCGGCTGTCTAGTGTTTGAACTCCAACTGCCCGTTGAACCATGTCGACTTGAAATCGACGTCGATTTTGAGTCGATTTAGTTCCGCCCATTTTGACCCAAAATCGACCGCTTCTTTTCACCAAAATTGAGTCGAATCAAAGTCGACTCCAGATGGACGTCGATGGAAGGTCGATGGAAGGTCGACCAGCGTAAATAGAATACGAACAGAAAGCGTGGAGTTTTAAAATTTAGCGAACAGGTGTCGCTGCGCATACAGGTTTTACGCGTCGAGTCTTAATAAACTATAATATTGATACGAGATTTTAATTGCAATACGCCAATCACAAGTAATGCTAAGACATTTCATCGAGCCAGACTAGTAAAACTACGCGCACACAGACTGTGAACTTCTTTCTTATTGGTTATATGACTAGAAAGACTGGACTGTTAGAGATTAATTTCATTCCGCGTATAGTGCTTGAACTACGGGCCATAAATACCGGTACCCGTAATGCGAACTAATAGAATGATGATTGAGGCTTTTTCTGATTTTTCATCGTCTTACTACCTCATAATTCCACGAGCAAGTCATCATCTTCACACTGAAGTGTTCATAAAGAAATATCTTCATTATGACAAATCCTTTACAGAGGTACGTTCATACGTTTGTAGCGTCTCAAAATTTCGTCAAAATTACTTTCGCGACGATTATTTTCGATCGTCTGCTATTGAGATTGAGTAGCCATCAATTCTCATCTCTTTCTGTATTGCGGATGCGTCTTTTCATAGCTAGGTTCCCCGCAATTCGTCGTTTTGGATCTGCATTGTTCCCTCTAACGTCTTGATTTCTTATAAAACATATTTTCTATATTCAATCCTCTCCCGCTTCTTGGTCCAATATAAGTCTACTTTAGAATATTTTAGGCTAACGGCTTATTGGGACTCACTCGCTCCGCTCGTTCGTCCCGCTTCTTGGTCCAGTATAAGTCTACTTTAGAGTATTTTAGGCTGACGTGCGGACTGGATACAGTATCAGTATACAGTTTTCCTAGACCTAGTATAATGCTAGACGTATAAGTTTAAAGTATACGCGAGTGAGGCCCCCTAATCTCATCAGCCCGAAATATACCAAAGTAGACTTATAGGATACCAAGATGGGGGCGAACGATCGGAGCATGCTTCCTTATAGAAAACGTGAAACATGATCTTCATTAATTTGGCTACGCCAGAAAATATTTTTTTTCTTTTCTTTCCTATATTCGTTTTCTTTTTTTTGACATGTTCCATGTCTTTACGCTTATCTCCCCCCTCCCGTTGCTCCGATCGAAAAATTTGCGAGTACCACCCCCTTCAAATATTAGTATCATACTCGACTTATACTTAGAATACTAGCCGTATACTAGGACATAAGAAAATATTATTTCTGGTAGGTGAAGAAATTTTCGAGTACCACCTCGCCGTATGCAAATGACCTTGGGTCTCTGAAGCTTTCATTATACTAAGCCTGAACCAGTATGCTGTAGAAGGAATACCCTTCATTATATAGGCCTTATATACATATTTTAGCTTGAAATGTTCTGAACTAGATTTATATTAGAGCAAGAAAAGGGACCGTCCGTCCTACCTCCTAAATCTTGAAAAACTAGGGTTAATATACGCGAGTGAGGCCCTCTAATCTCATCAGCGCTCTCAAAAAGTTCAACTATCTTCACTTCCTGCTCTTCAGTTACAATTTTAAGCCCCCTCGATGACAATTGAACTCACTCCGATTGCGATGAGGTGTAAGAAGTGCACTGGACAATATAGGAGAAACCCAAGTGTACTAATCTTCTTGTTGACATCATTCTTATCCTGATAGTTGTTGCTCCACATTGATCCTGCAGTAGGTGCATATCAGCTCACCTGTTTCCTCTCCCGAGAATGAGTTTTCCCTTTGTTGTATACATTTTGGGAGTTGAAAATTTCTTCTTGTCTTTTTAAAAGGTCAACCATCTTCATTACCTGCTCCTAAGTCGAAATTTTTAGTTCGATAGATGAGAGGAAACCTCACTTTGAACGTGATGAGGTGTAAGTAGTGCACTTAGTTTGTACATTTTCGGACTTCAAATTTTTCCAAGCTTCTGAAAAAGATCAACCGTCTTCACTTCCTGTTTTTCACTTCCAATTTTTAGTTCTCTTGGTCGAATGTGCTGTGGTGTAAGTAGTGTACTCGGTTCATAAATTTTGGGATTTGAGATTTGTTTATACTTCTGAAAAAGGTCAACCATCTTCAGTCACAATTCTTAGTCTCCTCGATGACGTTGAAACTCATTCTGAGTGTGAAGAGGTGTAAGTAGTGCAATTGGTTTGTACATTTTCTGACTTATTTCTATGAAGGAGATCAACCATCTTCACTTCCTGCTCTTTACTCTCAATTTTTAGTCTCCTCGAGGTGATGATGTGTAAGCAAAGCCCTTAGTTAAGAAATTGCTCTCGCGCTCTTCTGCTCTGAATTGGATCCTTGCTGTATATCGCACCTCTCGTTCCGCAGCACCAGCATCGTTTTTTATTTTTTATTTATACATATTTTTTTCCTCCATTATTTTAGGTAACTGTAAAGCTCGCTCGGTATTGGCTCTTGTTCAATTTTTTCGGCCGTTGGCCGCTTTTTCAAGTCTTCAAGTCTATAATGACTAAGAGTTAACTTGTACCTCGGGTGGTGGTACAATTTATTTGGGAGGATGGTGTCTGTGAGCGTTGGCTCGTACCCAGTTTGAGCCCGGAGAAAAGTTATGACCAGTTAACTGCCTCACTCAAAAAATAGATAGGCCTCCTAGCGGTCCAAAATGCAGCAACAGAAATAACCTGATGTTTGCGGTCGAAATAAAAACAGGAGCCTTTTATTTTGTGGCCCACTGTAATGTACTCCATGTACGTGCGAAGAAATGATTATTGTATTATCAGATGAGTTTTCAGGTCCACACCAGCACACGGTATTGCACGACACGACACTATTGAACTCATTACACTGAATCACAATACTTCTGTTCATACAATAATATTAACTTCATAGCATATAGCATATACGTATCAACATGTCCAATATTATTCAGTAAGAAAGGTACGAGACTCGAATAAATAGTTCGTGGTGTTAAATAATTTCGACCACATAAGTGTCTCAGTGACGAAGTAGAGAGATGGGTTACCAAGAAGAACCATGAACATGATGAGCCAGAGAGAACAATACGGCCAAATGTAGCAAGTGCGCGCAAAAAGCACGCTGCGAACATCTCGCGCAAGTTCTTATTGGAGTGACTTGAATTTCATAGACTACATGTTATAACTTTCTCCGGTTGTTTAGCAAATATAGTAGACCTTACATGAGCATCAGTATGCAGTAAAACTGGCCAAATATTTATAAGATTATTATTTTAATTTCTTTCTTTTGGGCCGCAATTTGTTCTTTTCAGCAACCGCTGTACAAGGTTGCTACGGCCTTATACTGATGGTTCTCCTTTTGTATACGTCCCGTTGGTTCTCCGAAGATTTTCTTTTCTATCCCGTTTGTTAGGTCTTAATTAGTTGATGGTCTCATCACTCTTTCCCACTGATGGGTACAAAAGCTGATATGGAAAACAAGATATGGAAAGATGGGACGTTCAGAAACTCGATCAAGCCCCGGGGACCATTACCTAAATAATATCCTAATTGTGTGGATTGATCCATCATTCTGGAGAGGAATTGCGATCAATGAAAATTTTATACAGCCAAAAATGGATTATCGCGTTTTGATCGCTTTTCTGTCTCACATCAGCTCAGTAAAATGTATAGATCAGCTGTGTTAGGGCCTGAGGTCTACTTTGCGTGCCATAACTATGGACAGTTTCATCATGAAAATTTTTTCGTTAGCGTAGCGTCCGTCACTGGAAAAACCAAGGCGCGGAGTTTATTGGTAAAATATACCCTTAATTTTTCAATATATACACTACAGGTAAATTATAGCAGTTATGTACAACGCGCTGCGCTGTATTTAACAGCCTATACAGCGGTATCATTTTATTAATATTACCTATCCGGTGTGCTCAGCAGGCTTGACCTATTCTACCCCTAAGCGCTGAACCAAGCTTATCTGATCTCTTTTTAAAAGAGAGAAAAAAAAAAGGATACGAATTAGCATAATTTCTACGTGAATTATAACGACTATCAAAAGAAAAAATGAAAGAAAGAAAAAAGTAATCAAGTAGGCACTCCCGCGTAATTTTTTTACTACTTCATTTTCCGCGATGGTTAGCGTGACTCATTAGTTTTAGGCCGCTAATCGCGTACACTTCTTTTCGTTATCTCGTACGTCACAACTTATGATTACTTTCTGCCGCCGGTCGGCCAACGATACCCTTCGTGGAATTGGAAAGACCGTACCTATAATGAATTTTCACCTTGCATGTTCTTTTCCCTATTAAGTATTGCCTTTGTCTTTTTTAATAGCGCAAACTATTTAAGGAAGCTCGAGCTTAAATATTACGGTATCGTGGAAGAGAAAACTTGTTGTTTTTATTAAAACGCCACGATACCTATATCTAACGAATTCATATACTTTTTTGCGTTCAACGGCGGTCTTTGAAGGAACATACGATATTTAAAGGATACAATATACGTAATAAAAAAATAAATGAACATATAAAAGCGAATTGAGGTTCACAATGTTTTGGAATCGAGAAGAGCTATAGTGATTAGACTATCAGAATTGAGGGAAAAAAATGCGAAAGTCGTTATATATAGTTTTCATTCAACAAAAATGCATTTCACAGTAATGATAATCAAAACGATCAGAAAAGTATAATTGGGTACCTACCGAATAAACGATTTTTCCTCTAGAACATAATTTAAGCTCTAT
Organism: Aspidiotus destructor; assembly: GCA_035079395.1. Classification (NCBI taxonomy): domain Eukaryota; kingdom Metazoa; phylum Arthropoda; class Insecta; order Hemiptera; family Diaspididae; genus Aspidiotus; species Aspidiotus destructor. The sequence continues at coordinate 1,097,441 of JAVHKZ010000014.1, forward strand.
TTAACATCGCCATTACTGAATCAATGATGTCAGCAAAGACAGGGGCGTTTCGATAGGGGGGGGGGGGAGAGAAGGTATGACACCCCCAGGCTTTTGGGTGAGTCGGCTAATGTTGACATTCAAACTTCACCGATTCCATCGAGTGCAGACTAAAGCTCCTAGTCACTTGGCAAAGTATTGTTATAATTTCCTCTCGGAACGCCCCTGAGTAAAGCCACGATTTACGTCTTCGATTAAAACCGAGATGAAAATTATACAAAGCCCCTCTACTAGAATTAACGCCAGGCTCTTCTTCAAAAGTACACGACTTTTCCTTTGACTAATTAAAACTCATTAAGAGAATCACTGCTACTAACAACTCATAAATTTCATTTAATCTCTCGTCACCTTCCTTTTCTAAATAAAAAAGTCGGCAAATATTCGGAAACTTTGATAGTCACTAAACAAACTGCCATGAATTATTATGGAGGAAAATTTTCAATTTATATGTGAAACAAATTGTTTACCGGATCAATCAGAAACACATAAATGAATTACTATCAAATTGATAGTCAATCAAGCTGATCCGATCCTCGAACAAGTTGTAGGCGCACATCTTTAGACATGAGACTATGTATGTATAACTTGCTTGAGTCTTGAAATGATACCTCCAAATAATTTTAGGGAAATCCGCTGAAAAAAAAAACTCATAAGTGTTATATTAATATAGGCTTATAATAAGAAAACCTCAAATTATTGCAGATTGAAAGTGATCTAGAACCTTCAAAATGTCGAGAAATTCATCCATCTCTGCCCCTATACCTTGCCATGGATATAATACCTCATCTTTCGAGCTAAAAAAATTCAATAAAAGTAAATAAGAGCTTTACAGTTACTCTTTCCTAAACAAAAATATACAAAAAAAACTACATCATCCGAGTTTAGTTCACTCGAGGGTCTAACCTGAATCTCGCTCAAAGACTCTAGTCAAAAATAAAAATAATATTCCCATCTATTGAGCCATCTCAAATCAACCAAGTCTATAATGAAGTCCTATCAATCATAACTTCCCCTCTTCAAATTAAATTTACTAATCACCGATCAAGCTAGATAGTATTTGTAGAATGAACAATAAGACTTGAGTTTATGAAGTCTATCATTGTGACGTCACATCAACTGATAACAGTGTAAAAGTACTCATTATCCATTAAGAAAACCCGCATTTTACACAGTCATGAGTTATAATCAATTTCGTGGCGTACATCTTCAGATATGAGACCATAACTTATCTAAGGCTCGAAAAGTCGGTAAAAAGTACACCTAATAATTTTTTAGGAAATCCGCGGATAAACAAATCCTATAATATGTATAGCTAAATGAGATAGGTCTCAATCTGAAATTTGTTCGGAATAAAAATAATTTAATTTCGAACCTCCAAAACGGCGACGAAAGTTCTTTGCTCCCCCCTCTTGTCAACCTTACTATAGATCTAATACCTCACTCCTCAAGCTAGAAAAAAGAGCGTTACAGTTACTTATTTCTACATAATATTCTTAGCTTACTATTGGTCTAGTATACTGTACATCAGGGCTCCAGCCGCTCTTCTTTTGTCTCTCATCATCACCACCATCTTCTCCAAATTCTATCCCAATAATTTGGAAAATTTGATATTGAAGCCAAACAAGCATCAAATCATTAATCAGTCAACCGGGTATAACCTCAAATCTCACCCAAGAAGTTGGTGCCAGTCGAAATTGAAAATAATACTCCCATTTCTTCAGACACCTCAAGTCAACTCTCAAATCCTCAATTGCAGGTGCTCATCTTCAGACATAACATATATCTAATCCTTTTGAGTTTCAGAGGAAAAAAATGTTTTCCTTTCCCCGTCAACCTTTCTTAGCCTGATATCGGTCTAGTGTATTGTATGTTACGCTGAGTAGCTTGAGAAAACATAATAATACTCTCAGTACCAATATTGAGAAGTGTAATAATCAAATGTTGCCGAAGTCATATAATCGGCAGCCTAATTAATAAAATTGATAGAAATATAGAGCTGTTTACTTTACGTAGTCGCTAAAAAAAAAAAAAAAGAAAAAAAGATAAAAAAGTACGAAAAGAAGACTGCATTCATGTGAAATATGCAAAATTGGGCTCCAGTCGAGTCCAGGGCAAGGAACACAGCGCCCCCCCCCCTCTTTCGTCAGGCCTATCTGGGTTGCAACGCTAAAACACCATTTCCATAACATCAACAGAAATCGAGGAGCCAGACGACTTCGCCGTTCTCATGTAGGTGAAGCCACGTATCTTCGAAAGTAGTTCCCGTCCGGGGGAGAAAAATCGTCCTCTTCTTCAATTCTCGTATCAAACGCAAGAGAGACCCAACCATGAGGTGGCAGGCACACTATACTCGAATTTTTTGAAAGACTGTGTAAGCCGAACTCTTTGTAGAGCTATTCTGTGTAAGGCTATCTGGCTCATATTCGAAAAAAGAATGACTCAACCAAATTTTTGAGGGGAAAAATTTTTCTGTAACGGGAATAATTCGATGACCAACGTACTCGAGTCTTCGATTATGTTTTCGACCAGCACATTAATGATGCGCGAGTTTTACTGAAGAACCATAGAAAATTTTTTACAAATAGGATGAAAATTGGAAAGACCACTGCATGCGTTCATAATTTTGCTTCATAATGTATTCCTAATTTTTTCTTCTTTTTTTTTTAAATTTCATGATGTAAACCATGTATACGAGTAAATTATCGAAAATTCTTTTTTTTTTTTTTTTTCATAAATTTAACATGTAATGAATTTAGTAGGTACCGTAATCGTTCAAATATAAGACGCACTTTTTTTCCAGGTTTTTGAATGCAAAATCAGGGGTGCGTCTTATAATCGAGCGCGTTTTATAATCGGGTCACAAGGCGGAGAAATAAAAAATAGGAAAGTCAGATGTTTTTTGGGTGAGACAATGGTAGGAATATCAGTCTTAGGTGAGCTACATGCTGATAACTGTGATTACTGTGCGTACCAACATGAAATATTCTGTAAAATGTTACGGTCGACTAGTCAAAGAGTGCAATATGACGCGAAATTTAAAAGAAAAGTTATTTTAGAGGCCGAAAATTGTGGTAACCGAGACCTATTACGTTTAATTTGTACTTTTTTAACTTGCGTCTTATAATCGGGTCAAAATAAAAATCCTCAAAAGTTAAGCTCAAATTTGGGGTGCGTCTTATATTCGAGCGCGTCTTAAATTCGAACGATTACGGTAGATACGACAATAAATGCCGTGTATGTACAAATAATGTACCCAGTTGAAGAGAGCTATTCATAATACAAACGAGATTACGTATATACACACTATATGTATATTATACATTATACATGAAAACGGTTTCATAATTGATTCGCTTAACGATCACGTGACTATTCCATAGGTTTACGTATTCTAAAGTACACTCGAGACATCGAGTGCGGTCGGCCTTTTACTCAATGCTTTCACCGCATTTCTCTCTCTCTCACTCTTTCTCCCACCCTCTCCATATTCTTCTTTTTCATTTTGAAAAAAATATTTTTCATCTTCGCGGATATAAAGCCCGTATGCTCTAGGCTACGCTGTGACTAGACTCTGAATCGGATCGTCGCGCGTCGTGTGTACGTATAATATGATTTTCACAAGTGCCAAAATACAAGTAATCGGTTTACATACGCAAGTATAATGGTGCAAAGGTTTTTCACTTTATTATGCTTAAAAGAGCTTTTAATGACTCTCGGTTTGGTTTGTTCAGCGTATAGCCTACATATATACGAGTATACATACAGCTGTATTATAATAGTAAAGTACTCGTAATAAACGTATCCTAATTGGTTTACATACGGTTCGGTTCGGGTCGGGTCGGGTCGTCATGTAATTGAGCGACAAGACAAAATTAAAGGGGAGCAAACATTGATGGGGTAACGGACGCGACGGGGTGCTGGGTCGCGCCGCATCGTCGACGATACGTGCGAAGCGTCGAGACGCGCGCGTCGTTTGAAGAAGCGTTAGCGTGGTTAAAACGAAGAAGATAAACGAACAGACAAAAACGTTGGCCAATCTGTCTTCTTGGCTCATCCAATAGAGACAACGTTGAATTCCCTTCTATCCAATACACGCTCAATAGGTAAACTCGCATGCGCTTCGTAGTCTCTGCCTATTACGACTGCAGTATACTCGTACATTCACCTACCACATTTTTACTGAATACGCATTCCGAAAACATAACTGCAATGGCTGACTTTCGTTCAATATTTTATTTTTCTCTTTTTTCTCCTTCAATATCATCTTAGGTAATGAAGTAATTTTTTCTTACTTTTCTTTTCCAAATTCACATCATCAATTGCATATACCATAAAACCATATTAACGATAGCACCCATGAATCACTCATAAATTAATCACCCTTTTTAAAGAAAAATGAAACGAGAATAATAATTTTTGAAGAGTAATTTTTTTTTCCAACCATTATCGCGTGCCATGTTTACAGAAAGGAATCAGTTCTGTGCTCCTGTATAATTTTATTATACTCGTAAAGCTGGGCTTACATATTTATACTTCAATTTCTTTGGACATGAGTTTGATAGAGAGATTCTGTCTTTGCCATTATAAATATGAATACACTTTTCTTCTTCACTTTGAAATATAGAGAAAATATTTGATTTTCTTTAACAGCTTTTAAAGTTCAATTACCAGTGTTTTTCGAATTTGTAGCACATACATCAGATTATACGTGCATAAATATATACTCATGTATTCAGTGTATAATCATCCATTTTTGTAATTTTGGTGAAAATGATTGGCCAATAAAACTATCAGATGCAAATTAAGCCATATACATTCGATAAGTACTATTTCTAATATTTTAAAAAGATGACAAAATTTTCAAAAAAGCAATATTAAGAAATTAATGTTTTGGTCAATTCTAGAAATCCATTCGTAAGTACGCAAAGAGGTAAAAATGAAAATACATTATTCTCGTAGAAATAATCAGGTAGGACGGTAATCTTACCGAAGCCAAGTTAAAACTTCAACTTCGACGCGACTACCGTACCTACTCACCATATTTACAGTAAGCTTTTCGCGGCGGTTTCTAAGGCCATGTATGGTACATGCATTTTTGTAACGTTTCCGAGATGAACGGCTGCTATGAAGTTAGAAATAAGACGTATCCAGCATAGATATAACTAAGGTTTGAAAGATGATATATTTTGTTCACTTTTGTTACCTGTCTGCGTGCAGCCCACAATTTGTACAAGATAAAATCACCATAATATCACTTCTTCAGTTTTATTTGCCGTTTTACTCAATGTAATACATAGGAAAGCTCTTTTTCAACTTGTATATTTGCTCGACGAACGATTGGTTGAAAAAGCAAGTGAGTTAAACTATAAGCGAACGAAGATGTACTCAAGAGAGTAAAACGAGGAGTAAATTTGATATAGCCACAGAAATATTGAAAAGACAACCGGAACGCTTTCGATTAAATAACCATCGTCAACGGGCGGGGATATGAAAGCAACTAAATCAGCTATGGCTGGGGAAACAAGAAAGTCCGAAAAAATCATGACTAACCTAGCGAATCATCACAATGTAAATCATACTCATAAAATAGTTAAATCAACCCATTATTAGGTATGTACCTATGTTGAGCACATTAAGGTAAAATCCACCCGAAGACAAAACGTAATAGCCTCGCTTAATGGTTCAAAGCTCAATCTTCTTCTCGGCTTATCTCTAAAAGGGTTCATGGTTCCGGAAATCCTCGAGCCTTTCGTCCAAAGAATCGGAACTCAGAATTTTCCAATAGATAGATAGCCTCTATATGTTTCACTTCGGACTTCGTAAATTTTCTTTGCACAATGTTGTCCGGTGTCCGGATCAATCAACTCAGTACGCACTTGGCGAATAGCATGCACTGTTCGCGAACTGTACAAAAAAACAGCAGCTCATTTCGCAAATGATAGTACACAAAAATGCCTGTACTATTCTCAAATTGTACAATTTCAGATTTCGTAGCCCACTTGCAACATACATTTATGTAGAAGTCGCGAAGAACTTTTAGAAAGCGACAGCTTAGCCAGAGGAAAATTTTGATTTCTTTGAATTAGATAACTGATAGAGAAAGAAAGATTAAATCAGGACTTGGGCTGGGAGACTTTTTTGTCATATTCTTTCACTCCTCCTCGTACGATTCCTCGTGAACGTCCGTACATATTACCATCCCTTGATAATCAATTTTAGGAAGCAATTAATGTATAGGTCTGCAAATTCATAATGCGAAAGTCCAGATATAAATACTTTAGGTATCCTGATTTCCAATTCCATTCCTCCACCTGTCAAAAGTGCGCATACCGCGCACGTGTAAAATGACGGCGCAATATTTTAGACTTCGTTCTCTCATTCAGAATCTGACCAAATACATTGAATATTTCTTGATAAGTGTGGCCACCATTCGACGTCGATCAGCTCTAATATCCTAATGGCCAAGTTTTCTGTAATGAAAACGTTTTCCAATATATGTACAGTACATAGATTCGAATCCCACAATCAAATACTTTGAAAATCTCTAATGGCATCACCCTCGAAAACGTATTTCGTTCATTGCCTACTCAAAATATAAGCTTCATTCAATGTATCTGCCATTCCATGAAAGATTTGTCCTTCTAAGTGGAAACACTGAAACACTTGTCGGAAAAACAAGTTTGGTACCCAAAAAGAGTTAAAAGGTCGGACTTACAGTACAACAAATTTGTTACGAGAAGTCACTATTGATTGGTAGAGGTAGTTAGTTCGTAGTCTTCCATTTCAGATGATTGAGTTGTGTGAGACATATACGGTATAGAAGAGGGAAGAATCATGAGTATAAATGGAGAAAAAACTATAGTAATTTTAACTAAGAACATAGTAGTCGCGAATTTTTCCAGTCTCGAATTTTATAGTCAAAACAAGTAAGCTATTTAGTTTCATTCACTACTTTTTCTCGTGAGTGTAACTATATTTTTTAGTATAGTTATAATAATTATAATTTTCGACTGGACCACCTTTATTATATTTTTAGTTAAAAGTACCACCAAAATTTTTCTCAGTGTAGATGTCGAAGTTTTCATTAAATAATATGACTACCGAATTGTGATTTTTTTCATTTTATTTTATGACTATATTTATTGCGTGATCTGTGACCTACGAATACGTAAAATTCTGTATCCTTTCATACGACAAAATGCCAACAATACTAAGGGGGGAAGAATCATTTGTGAATTTTCCACAAACAAATTACCTAAACTTTTATAGGTAGTCAAATTTACTTTGACGAATTTTAGCGATATTTTCCAGCGATGAATTTTACAATAAAATTTTTTTTTTGTCGTTATGCCCACTTCAAAACTGCGTTATGTCTATCTTTTTAGAGTTCATGATTTCATCACACAGTTCAAGTTCGATTTACAAGCTTCTCGTACATTCGACTCGAAAACAATTTCAATCTACTTTAAATATAGGTAATGTCGTTTCGTGGACAAGACTGTCCTTATGGCGAATAGCATGTTTACAATAATTACGTGCATGACATGGTTCATGGTCAAGTAACGTAGGTACGATAGTTCGTTTCATAAAAACTAACCAAAAAAATAATTTCAACTTTTTACTTCAAAATTTCGTTTTCTCTCGTCCATTCCGGGCCAAAAAATTGTTCTCTGCGTAGTAGTTGATTGGTGGCAGTCTTGAGTTTCAGAATCAATTAGTCGATGAGGTTATATGTATAACCATTGAGATACAAAATTTACAAGAAAAGGTGTTCTTCTTCCTCGCTAATTGCGAGCAAACACATAAGCTTACTTCTTCTCATGATAAAATCAACCTAGTTTCCATCTCACATATCTACATGTTTCGAGCTACTTTTTTCATGATGGCTATTCCCAGGCTATTAGATCAATGATTCCATTTACGTATAAAGCCAAAGGGTTAATGCATTCGATCACGATATTATACCACATTGTTTGACTGCAGATTACAAGTCGTTTTACGCAACAAAATTAAGAATACAATATTTAATATTTCTTGGTCATGCACGCGGGCTGATAACAACAGCCTAATTCCACATATAATCTAAGATATTTTATAATTTAATAAATAGTATGTATTCTGTTTATATTACGTGTAACTAGCCTCACGCGTACAAGTTGAGCTTTTATTAATAAAGGAGATCGAAAGTTTGTTTATAAAAAGCGAAGCATTGCAATTTGTCTTCGTATCTTTTTGGGAACAATAGCGTAGAATAATAAATCCCCTCTTTTCGAATCTATCCACGTTATATCTTTAGTGTACAGAGAAAATTAGATACGTCACGTAGTTTACAGGTTGATAAAACTTTAATATAATTTCCCTTTTGTTTATTTTCTGATTTTATTTTACTTTTTCCCCCTGCCTTCTCGCTCGAGGCCGTTTACCGAAGCAACGCGTGCCTGTGGTTGAATTATGTCGACGACCGTGCGCACAGACGTTTTGTGAGAAATTTTCGTCGAGCCCGAATTAATAATATTTCGCATTTCCGGGTCACTCTTCGTTGACTTGAAAATCACGCGGTATGAGATATCGCGCGGTTACCTCATGCGGAAAAAATTTGTCCTTACCACACCCCTCTTTCATATACTTAGTAAGAAGAATACCGTGAGTATACTACACGATGAAAATTAAGAAACCTATAGGTACACACACACACACACACACACACACACGGTGGTGATGCAGGGGGATATACAGAAATTTTGGCAGATACGAAGAACGAGGAGGAAAAAAAGAAAGAAAAACATCAAGAAGTTGAACAAAACATCGAATTAAGTTTGAGAAAGTGAAATACAAATTGCCGGGAAACCGCGATGGGTACGTTACGTTGCAGCGGGCGGCATGGCGTCGACGACCAGGAAGGCAGCGTCGTCTCCGTATGCTCTCGCCGCTGCCGCCGCCAGCTAAACCCACCCTTTTTATCTATAGCGTAAAAACGAAGTTTTCCTCATCTTTGCAACCCAGCAAACCGCACATTCGCGCGCACTTTTTCACATGAAACCGAGGTAATCTTCAATCAATACTATGAAACCTGCACTTATCTACGAGATACTCTTTTCCACAAAGAATATAGCCTAATACTTATTATTTAAGATAGGTAGTCATTTTCTTATGCAGTTTGTCGCGCCAGTCTCTCGGTTGAATCTTTCAATACTCAAAACATTTGAGACATTATTGTTGTCAATTACACTACCCAACAAATTAAAATATTTTGAAATTCTCCAGCCCGTAAATAAGTAATAATTGCTTCTAGGAGTATTTTCTATGCTGAAAATAATGCCATTTTACATTTCTTAAGATAGGTATATAACTTAAGCTTGATTTTTTTGAGTTACTTCTAAATCTACTTCCTGCAAATCGTCGCAGAACATACGCAAGTTTACAGCGACAATCCGCGGCAAATAAACGTAGAAGTAATACAAAAAATCAAGCCAATCTCAAGAAACGGGAAACAGCATCGTTTTTAGCATAAAAAGTACTTCTAGAATCATTATTCCCAAGCCGGGGAATTTCAAAATTGAGATTGGAGTTGACTTATTTTATTATCCTTTTTTTTCAGTGAAAGTAATCTTACTTTTATGGGATTCAGAGTGTCATTTTCTATTTTCTTATCAAACAATCTCTTGACAGGAGCATTGATTGCTATTTCACCTCTGTCATACCAAATTGGAGTGCTTTTGTACCGCCAATATCTAGGTGCAATACATTGATTGAAGTACCTATATTAATATTACATTTCACCAAGGATAAGAAAAAAAAAAACGTTCTACGTAAATACCTAGGTAACTAAATATGGAGAAAGTGATACAGTACTAGGTACTTACAAACTGATAGCTGAAATTGAATGTTCTGTGATCAAATTGAGCATGGTCGCATCTTCATCCTTCATCAAAATCTCTGACATAGGTACCTACTGGCATAATAATTTGTTGTCCTCAAAAACGCGTACACAGCTTAAACATCATAGAGTGTTGAGTAACTTGTTACATTGGTTACTTCAAAGCCTTGAAAGCGGGATAATTAATTGACAGATACAATAATACATCTACCTACGTCCACTGGGATAGATTTTTGCAATATTGCATAGGCCTAGGCATACAGATTTCAAAAGTTACTCACCATAAGCAGGAAAATTTACCCAATCTGATCACTACACTGAAGACACTGAAATTTTATAACGAAAACTGGAAGGCAAAACACAGATTATATTATTGTCAACAGCAGAGATTCAAAGAAAGGTTATTTAGGTACTGACAAGATACAACTAGCCTTTAGCCATGGCCGTCTAAAAGGAAGGCCAGAACATGCACAGAACGGCAACGCTGTGAGAGTAGGCCGACATTTACATGTGCTCTTATGGGGCAAAAGTGGTTTTTTGAGAATCAGTGAGTACCTACCTGTTGAATTTGGTGAAAAATTGAAGAGAACAAAAATTGTAGGCCATTAAATTCTCTATCAGAAAATGTATTAAACTCAATTTGCAAAATTTTGCATTAATTTACATGTAAACCGGTCGGCCTACTTGGCTGTTGCCAGATCTGCATGTTCTGGCCTTCCTATGAGACGGCCATGCTTTAGCAATAATTATAGGCCTAATAGACCTATTCACGGTGGACGTCAGATGGACAATGGTATCGATAGGGTTCTATCCAGTGGAAAAAATCAACAAAATACATCTGAGAATAAGATCGATATTTCCAACAAAAATGTAAACAACTTTTTTTAATGTGTTTCCTTATGGGCAAAAATCAAGTTCTAGAAATTGTTGAATATTACATTTCTTAAGGACAAGCTTGTAATATTATGATCTGGGAACATTGTAATAATTGCAAATTCAATTTTGGTTCCTTAAAAACAATCTTTTCCGGAAATATTAAACAATTTCCAGAACTGTATTTCTTCTTATGAGAAAGTACGTGTAAAAAAAATTGTTTACATTCATGATGGAAATATCAAACACTAAAAGATCGATAGTTTACTTTTCTATTGATACTGTCACTACTGACTGGAGCACTAAAACAACTCAAGTGAAGACATACGCCATTTTCTATTGTTCAAAAAGTTTGTTCTATTCAAAAAGTCAAAAATATTTCATTTCCTGATTATTCTATAAATAATTTGGATGTTTTTGTAAAGTTTGTGAAGAGTAAAGGTATTCCTTTACTGAAATTTAATGAAAAAAAATTATTCCATTACCAATGTCAATTAGGTTATTTGCTAAATAGAATGTTTTATCTACATAAACAATTCAGAAAAACTATCAAAATTCCATTCTATAGATATTTGAATGAAAAAGTAGGCATTTAAGTCAGTTATGCTAAAAATCTTCTGGCGGAGCCAAATAGAAAAAGATCATGTTTCATGTCTTCTACAAGGCAGCATGCTCCGATCGTTCGCCCCCATCTTGGTCTAGTATAAGTCTACTTCAGTATTTCAGGCTGATGAGATTAGAGGGCCTCACTCGCTCCGCTCGTTCGCCCCGCTTGTTAGTCTAGTATAAATCTACTTCAGTATTTCAGGCTGATGAGATTAGGCGGCCTCACTCGCTCCGCTCGTTCGTCCCGCTTCTGGGTCTAGTATAAGTCAACTTCAGTATTTCAGACTGATGAGATTAGAGGGCCTCACTCGCTCCGCTCGTTCGCCCCGCTTGTTAGTCTAGTATAAATCTACTTCAGTATTTCAGGCTGATGAGATTAGGCGGCCTCACTCGCTCCGCTCGTTCGTCCCGCTTCTGGGTCTAGTATAAGTCAACTTCAGTATTTCAGACTGATGAGATTAGAGGGCCTCACTCGCTCCGCTCGTTCGCCCCGCTTGTTAGTCTAGTATAAATCTACTTCAGTATTTCAGGCTGATGAGATTAGGCGGCCTCACTCGCTCCGCTCGTTCGTCCCGCTTCTGGGTCTAGTATAAGTCAACTTCAGTATTTCAGGCTGATGAGATTAGAGGGCCTCACTCGCTCCGCTCGTTCGCCCCGCTTGTTAGTCTAGTATAAATCTACTTCAGTATTTCAGGCTGATGAGATTAGGCGGCCTCACTCGCTCCGCTCGTTCGTCCCGCTTCTGGGTCTAGTATAAGTCAACTTCAGTATTTCAGGCTGATGAGATTAGAGGGCCTCACTCGCTCCGCTCGTTCGTCCCGCTTCTGGGTCTAGTATAAGTCAACTTCAGTATTTCAGGCTGATGAGATTAGAGGGCCTCACTCGCTCCGCTCGTTCGCCCCGCTTGTTAGTCTAGTATAAATCTACTTCAGTATTTCAGGCTGATGAGATTAGGCGGCCTCACTCGCTCCGCTCGTTCGTCCCGCTTCTGGGTCTAGTATAAGTCAACTTCAGTATTTCAGGCTGATGAGATTAGAGGGCCTCACTCGCTCCGCTCGTTCGCCCCGCTTGTTAGTCTAGTATACCCTAAATCTACTTCAGTATTTCAGGCTGATGAGATTAGGGGGCCTCACTCGCTCCGCTCGTTCGCCCCGCTTCTTGGTCTAGTATAAGTCTACTTCAGTATTTCAAGATGATGAGATTAGCGCAGTGAACTCGCATTAAAAAACTCGCAAATTTTCGAATCACCCACAAGGTCACGGGTGATTTAAAATTTTTCTAAGTCCCTCAATAGAGAATTCCATATATGACCCCCAACGCGCATTCTCCCAGCAAAATGCATATGTTACGCCGAATTCACGCAATCGAGGAATGCGCGCAGTAAGTAGAAATTTTAATGAAAGCGCGCACTCAGCACAAAAGTCGCGGAATCCGTGCACAAAATTGCCGAATGCGCACAATCGGCGGCAGATTACAGCCGATTGCGCGCATTCGGCACATGAACAGTTTTCGTGATAGGTGCACTGTTTTCGTGCAGTCGCCGAATGCGTGCACTCCTGCGCACAATCAGCGGCAGGTTATAGCCGATTGCGCGCATTCGGCACATGAACAGTTTTCGTGATAGGTGCACTGTTTTTGTGCAGTCGCCGAATCCGTGCACTACTAAGAAGTCATGTTGCCAAATTCTAGCGCCATGTACTAATACAAAGTTGTGAAGTGGAAATATTCAGCGTGTTGATTTCAGCATAAAAATAACAGCATTCGTAATATTTTTTGCGGTTTGTAACGATTTGAGAAATATAGAACTTGGAAAAAAAAACGAAATACAAGAAATCTTAGTCAAACAGGATTAAAATAATACATAGATGAATCATGATGAGTGAGCATCTGAGTCGTGATTCAAATTGTAAGAAAAAAGAAACGGAAATGGATGAGCCTACTTTTCTTTATTCTCGCACTTCGCCCACCTGTTTGCCCACCGTGAAAAGCTGAATTACAGCGCAACCCGGCCTTCACACCCGCGCACTTTTTTGTCGCACATTGCTGGCGACAATAATTGCAGCGGTGAATGTAACGACATTCTAAAAAGTGAACTAAATGATAAAATCAACCCTTCCAAATAGCGATGAGTCAATCAAGGTACGATTATTTGCCTATTACCCCTTCACTGAAAGCGCGCACTCAGCAAAAAAAGGTTGCCGAATACGTGTCAAAAATTATTTACTTCCTTTCGATTGCGCGCATTCAGTAACCTTGCCTCTGATTGCGCGCCTTCAGCAAAGAGGTTGCCGAGTGCGCGCTTTCATCAAAATTTCTACTCACTGCGCCCATTCCTCGATTGCGTGAATTCGGCGTAACACATATATGACGCCCAAGGTGAACTCGCGGGGTGAACTTGCGTTAAAAAACTCGCAAATTTTCAAATCACCCACGAGGTCAAGGGTTGAGAGAGGGGGTGGGGGGAGGGGTGGGGGGGACAACTCGCGTTAAAAAAACTCGCAAAATTTCAATAGTGGTCAAGGGGATCAGGTCAGCGTAAAGACATGAAACATGTCAAAAAACTGAGAACTGTAGGATCTTTGTGGTTTGAATACAAAAGTTGAGGTCATTCAGCTATTTCATTCAATGAATTTTACAACAGAAAAAATGAAATAATATTACTTCTAAAAAATTATCCCAATATTGGTGAGTTTTGGAAAAATATTGAAGATGCTGAATTAGCTTCAGAATTTTGTATTGATATTTCTGATTTAAACACTATTTAATCTTTCTTTTTTTTTTTTTTTTTCATTATTAATTTTTTTGAGTTCATTTCTTTTGTGTTGAACCTCTTAATGCAGGCATTGGTACATCCCAACCTGTACATGAGAAATGCAGAGGGAGAGGGTTTGATAACTACAATTACATACACACACATACCACCTATTTATTGATAACCAAGCAAAAGTCTACTTCAGGTCAAAGTTCAAACGCTCATGTAAGAGTGTTTTTCGATGGAGTTGATCATTATTGAATGAGAATCCATATATGATTTAAGACCAGAAAGTGAAATTGTTAGGTGACGCAGAACATACATTATATAATTATCTGATATCATAAAGTGAATTTTATAGAAAAATCTGGGAAAAATATAAGAAAATGTAGCTAAATGGATACAAGTTGAATACAAAAATTTAGAATTTTTGAAACTGTTTAAATGAAACATGAAGGAAAAAATGATGTATATTTTCTTAAAAATTAGTAAAATAAACAATTTAAAAATATGGAAATTTTAGAATGATGAAAAATGAAGTAAAATTTGAGAAAAACCTGAGTGCGCCAGAACATACATTAGTACTCTACTGAAGTGGTATATCCCGAGCAACGGGGAAGGTAGGCCAGTTGGGGGCGCAATTTGAAAAAGAGTCCACCAGAAGTATGTACCTATAATATTTAGGTATCTAACAAAATGTCCTCTCTGATGGCCGAATTTTTCCACTTTTTTGTGTTTTACCGGTATTTTACTCCCTGGTTATATTGTTTCAAGATTAATACAGGTATCTCATAAATTTTGGAGCATTAAAATTGTGTTCACGCGTTACCATTTGACAAATTGCTTCCTCTATTCAAATTCCGGGTTGATTGTGAAAAACAAAAGAAAAATAAAGTGAGAGGGCTCAAAATGACTGTCGAGTTGAAAACGTTCACTGAGCTTGTGATTTTGTAAAATTATAATTGTGACTTCTTTTAAAATTTTTTTATTTCATGTTTTATGTGTTTTGAATAATGTGTCACTTATTAGAATGCATAAATATTTTGTAAAAAGGGTTCGATGTTTACGATGAATCTTGTGCCTGCTGTAGGCTATGTATTTTTTAAAACTTTCATATGTCTAGGGTATCTCCGTGAAATGTGTAGAGGTAACATGAAAATACGTACGCACTTACAGAAGCGGAACGGTGAAATTTCATTTGTGTAGAATAAATTTTTTTACGATTCGTACCATTTTATTTCCTTCTACAAAGCTTTAACCAAGTTTTAATTAGGCACTGTCCGATGACAGCATCAGTATCTCTGGGAAGAAAAAATAGTCAGCTCAAAGCGCACGAAGATATCGCGGCAGTGCTCATTGTCTGACATTTGGAAACTCTCGCCGTTCTACGTCCTCCAAATAGACGCCTCGCCGCGCCGTATTATTGTATATCATAAATTCTAAATTTTTTAATCGAAGACAAACTGCTTTTGCGGGTAAGCGTGACCATAAAGATGAGTGTTTTGTATACTACCACCCACGCTTCATATCTCACACGAAAACTATTTCTACGGCAAGTATACCTACATATATTATACTCGTATAAATGACGCTAACGCCGCGCCTCTTCTATGTTATGACGTGATTTTTTTCTTCTTCCTCTAGTGCAGATCAGCGATGAGTAATAACGCGTAAAATCGTAGAATCGTCTCCGCGATCATGTTCGCCGCCGCACATTCTGTCGGGCTCGTGCGTTATACGAGCAGACGGGCTCGATTTGCGTTGGAAAAGGAGACAGCGCAGCGTTTAGGCCTTTTAAGGGAAGTGGCTAATTAGACTCGCCTGTCATAATTTCCTATTTTATTTAACACGTTCAGGTCTGCACGAGTGCAGTGTGCGAGTGTGTCATACGAATATAATGGTACATCGAAGATGACAACTCTGCCGACCCCCTGATGGGTAAATCTATTAAACATATTATTCGATAAAATACTGTTTATAATTAATATGTACGTTTCTACACGCGTTAGACAAATTTGACGTTCAATAATATGTAACGCGTTTCCGCATCTCTTGATGAGCGTGTGAAAAGAACTAAGAAGAGGCTTCTTCCGTCTCTTTGCCTCATTATGCACGCAACGCGTAGAAGATAGCGCTGTCTATTAACTTCATAAAAACTTCTGCGGAAAATATGTTCAAAGCGAGCAAAGAGCCTTTATGCTGGGAGATTTTTCAATATCACATCGATACTCCGGCCCTGGTACCTAAACCACAAGCTACCTGCCATCCAATCCACTCTTTATTTGAGTAATTCTTTCAACAGAGAATCTGCTTATCTGCTTTGTGGGGGGAGGGGGATCGAAGAAATATGACGGGCGCCGAGCGAGCGCCGTCCAGTAGACTTAAGACTTAGAAAAATGCACTGTCTGACAGAAAGTGGAACTTGGAAGAATTTCGGTTTTCGACCTATAGGTGATAGGAGGGGGGGGGGGGTGAAAAATTTCGATCTCTAAGCTAAAGGTGATAGGAGGAAGCTTTGGAAAAATGTCGAAGGGTGGTTTAACTTTTCTAAATAAAATTAACAAGATTAATTTCATGTATGATTAACTGAATCGCTTTATCCTCATGGTTGGTTACATCTCGATTATAGTATTGTGGCACTCTGAAATTGTCGTGAGTTCAATGTGAGTATGGTCCATAGCATTTTTCTCGTACTTTTCTAATCTAAGAACGATGCGATGCATCCTCCTATCGTTCTATTTCTAGTGTAAAATACGATGTCATATTTTCAGAATCTTGTTTCAAAGGGGGCCAAAAGTTGAGTACTGCGTAGAGAATCAGTTATTCTGTGGTCCTTGGTTAATCCAAAAATTTTCTGGCAAATCGGATAAAAACTATTTATTTACATTTTAAACAATCACCAATCATTTAATCTTTTGTTTCCTGAAATTTTTTCGCAACTGTTCTTACTGTGTTGTTTTGGATTTTGTGACCGTATTTCACGTGGTGGTGACATCTGCAAACAAACGTAGGTGCTAGGTAGGGTACCAAATTCTCAGCAAAACGTATACATGGAAATTAACAAGAATGCTCGGTGTTGCTCAGCGCAATTAGAATATTATATTTCGCACTTCGATTAAGATCTTATAGAAGCGGTCAAGGAGAAGTTTTAAAAGGTTCATATATGTCGGTTTGTTTTTGAAATATGACACATTTATAAACGATCTTTCGTGGCGGATCCGTGATAAGTAACTAAATTATCGGACATTACCAAGCAGGCGAATCTTAAAGAGCACGCGATCTTCAAATTAAGCGCACCGAGCACGTCATTTCAATGTAGAAGAGGAAAGAAAGAAACGGGACAATTTTTTCAATTGGGTACGATGATAGCGTTTTCAGTTGGAATATTTTAGATAGGTACTGCTATACGAATTGTAAACTTACAGTTGAACACTAGCACCCCGCCTAAACTTGCAATCAACGCTCAAGCCCTTAAATTTTTTTTTTTCTTTTATTCTTTGTTACGTATATTTGTTCGGTTTTCTACCGTGGTTCTTTTATTTTCTTTCGCACTCTTCATCATTGGACGAAATATAAAACAAATAGAAATAAAAATATTTATTTTTTAAAATAAGAATCGGCACGGTATATACAGCCGGCGATTCCAGCTTATTCGCTTTCGTACAAAATTTTTAAACTCGTTAATGTCAACAACGCCGCAACGCGTCGTACTCGTGTTCTAAAGGTTGCCTAATAATATTGATGCGGGAGCTATTTGCCTTTTACAGGTGACAGAAATCTGTCCTGCCCGTGGCGCGGTATATCAGGTATTATGCAGTGGAAGTCAATGTTGGGAAGTTCCTTCCAAATAATTTTCCTTATGTATCTATAGGGCAACAACCATCAATATAGTGTAATATTTCATTGTACACGCATCAGGAACTGTCTTTCACGGACAGAGTGGATTTGTGTCGACTCGGTCGAAGAATTGATTTGAGGAAATGACGCGCGTGATTACGGTCGCTCGTTGGGGACACGATACCGAAGCAGGACAACGAACGACTGACTCGAGCATGAAATGTTTCCGGTTTTCGCGTGTTCACCGGACCTGTCCACGCTTAAAGAAAAAGAAAACAAAATGATAAGATATACCTTTTTGACGTTTATTTCTCATACTTCCCCGAATAACCCTTAGCAGTATTATCTGATTTGTTGTTTTTTGTTTTCATCTATGGAGTCGCGCTCAAGTTTTTTTTTTTTTCTTTTCCTTTTTATTTCGTCTCGCAAAAAAGTTTTATAGGGTATAAAAACAGCTCAGCTCCGTGGAAAAATTCTACTGTACCGTATTGAGTAGAGATTCTTATCGGACCACTGCAATAAATCGCGCTTCGTATAATATGAGTTACGTTCCTTCAATTTATAAGTAGGTACCTACGTATTCCTAGCTGTTATCGCCTTCCATCTCTCAATTATCTACGAGTAAATAATCTTTTACTCAATGTTCTTGTAAAGAAAGAAAATTAATCTATCTATGCTATGGGGTGTCCTGATAGGATGAGGAAAATGGAAGAGCAGTAAAATTTCATCGCATTCTTCATTGTTTTTTCTTATCGACAGTTTCGTAAATTCCTTCGAACATTTCCGGAAGTTAAGATTGAAGTCGGATTTCAATTGTCGTAACGGTAATGACTGAGAAATGTATAAGTATTCGAGCTCCTGACTGACTTCATCAAAATACTGGGCAGAAAAAGAAGGCCCTGAAATTATATATATATTTGTGACTTGTCGCAAGAAAACACCTCTAAGCGTCTGGGAAGTTGATCAGGAGGACGGATATTTTTCTATTTTATCAAAATTAACTTGAAACATATATATATATTATAAAATATCGAAGTGATTATATGTAGAGACGGTATCTACGTGTAAAACGTTGTAGCCTATGTAGGGACTGACGTACCTTAGTATAAAATGTTATGTGTAGAGACGGTGTATAAATCAACAATGTATACCCCTTGAGTATAACATTATCTGTGCCCTGAAATGTAAGTCACCGCTTTCAGGAAGCCCCTTCCAAAATTAGGGGACAACACGAACAATCGTATCAAAGATTGTTTTGCAGACTACTATAAAAAACAGTCTTCGTGCACGCTTTCCATCTCTTCCTGATATCTCTCTGAGTGTTATTCACCTGATTAAATTCTGACATGACAGATTAACCAACTTTTCTAGTGCTGCAGGCCTCCGACAATGATCTTACCATCTGTACACTGAATGCTAAAGCATCGCTGTTATTGAATGATCGAGGTTGTACTATTTTCTGCAACGCTTTCATAGCTTGGCAAGAAAGGAGGGATCGAACGTATGAAAATGGTTACTGATGGCGTTCAAGAGAAATACGACGAAAAAGATGAAGTACATTATGAATGTTCATTGCTTCAGTGGTTTTGTACATTCCTCTGAAACGACCGAATCCCGTGTCGACACATCCTTTTTGAGAGGGAAGTAGGTACAGTATGGTGCAATTCATATTGCCTTCGATTTGTCGCTGTTCCATCAACGGTATCACAGGGAAGGAGGTACAGAAATCGCGACATCGAATACATCCAGCAGTCATCAGGATGATGAATTGTATGAATTGAGTTACGTGTCACATTGTCATGATCGTGAACATTGTCTACGCGTGAAAAACATAATATGGACCTGCCAATCACCCTCAGTTTCACCAGTCTTACCTCGCATCATGGTACGTAAGCTTTCTTGACTTATCAGAAGACCCTCGAAGAATTTGGAAGGAATGTACGTTTAGGGAGAGTTCTTCCTGTGAGTGAACGGTCTACCGCAAATGATAGCGAGGCAGTTGAAACTACTGCCAGTCATACTATTACTGAACCTCCAGTAGAAGCAATGCAGACTCAGGAGGAAGGGCCGCGGCCGATCTCTTCTCAGAGCCGGTTCAACTTTAACTTCCGCGGAAAACGTGAAATGTTTCGTGATAGTTTTATAACGGGCAGATTCCGTTATAATTGAAGAGGATACAAATCCTGACAATATTCATTCCTCTGCAGATCTTCTAAATGAAATGTCAGAGCCAGGTATTCCTAATCATGAGCTCAAAGTTAAAATTGGTGCGATGTGTACTCTCATTCGAAATCAGAATTTTGAAGAAGGGTTAGTTAATGAAACAAAAATAATAATTAAGAAGTCAGTAAACCTGAGGACGAATCAACAACATTATTTTGTAATTCCTCGGGCTATATTCAAATTCACAACTGGGAAAAGAAGGCTTGAAATAATCCGTAGGCAGTATCAATTAGGGCTCGCGTAAGCCATGAAGCCTGAAGGTGAATAAATCTCAAGTGCAAACGTTAGATGTAGTAGGCATCGATTTAAGGGAGCATTTATTTTACACGGTCAACTACACGTGGCGATAAGGAGGGCAGGAAGAGAGGATAATATTTTTCCCCTGAACAAGAAAAAGAATATTTTGATCAACGATGCAGTAACCAGTAGTGAAGATATGCACTCCATTTGACTTTATTAAAAAAAAAATTGAAAAAATTTGAACCCCTACCCCCGCCCCCATATTCGGAAACGTTGGCTCATAGGCCGGCACTCTTCGCTTAGCCTTGCCAATATAAAGCTCATTTACATTGCTATTTTTAAACCTGTCCAGAATTACGGTAGTGAACTTCGGAGTTCTACATACTCGTAAATTATTGAGCGATTTAGAATAAAATTATGCGTTGAATCACTATAGTGTAGGCGAATTAGGAAAAAAAAAAACATTTCTGTCTATAAAAGGTTTCATGCCTGAAAATGGTCAAGGAAGGCATCCACAACAACATACTAAAAATCCCACCCTGTCCCCCTGGAGCTTCTTTTTTTATTGGGGTTAAAACTACCCCAAAATCAGTTTTTTGCAAATATCTCGCTAAATATGCATTTTACAACAAAATTACCTCCTACTAAAATTATTCTTCGTTGAATTTTAAGTAAGGTCATTTACTTTTATTTTGGCATAACATTCACCCTTAGTCCTTTTAGGGAGGTTAAAACTACCCCAAAAACAGTTTTTTGCAAATATCTCGCTAAACATGCATTTTACAACAAAATTACCGTTTACCAAAATTATTCCTCCTTAAATTTCGTATAGTGTCAACATTCACCCTTAGTTTTGTTATGGGGGTTAAAACTACCCAAATCAGTTTTTTGCAGATATCTCGCTGAATATGCATTTTACGATAAAATTACCTCTTACCAAAATTATTCCTCGTTAAATTTCGTACAAGGTCAGCTACTAATTGGCATAACATTCACCCTTAGTCCTTTTATGGGGGTTAAAACTACCCCGAAATCAGTTTTTTGCAAATATCTCGCTAAGTATGCATTTCACAACAAAATGACCTCTTACCAAAATTATCCCTCGTTAAATTTCCTGGAGCTAGATCTAATCACATGCTAGTCCAGCATTCATAGTTTACCAACAACAACAAGGAAAATATGTACCCTTCTTCAAAATCCATATAATGCATAACTTTTACTATCATTATGGTGCCACATGAGGGCCAATATACTTGAGGTAAGGGCATTAAGAGAATAAAATTGATATGAATACAATAAAATAGTAAAAAAAAAAAAAGAGACACGAGATGAGACTCATTCATAGCTAGGAAACGTTGAAAATGATTGAACTTGAACCATAAAACTGTACACTGTAAAGAACAAGAAAATGCAAGCCTCATCAGGGCACATTATACTTGAGGTAAGGGAATTAAGAGAATAAAATTGATATAAGTACAATAAAATAGTCAAAAAAGAATACTCCATTCACCAATTGGCCTAGCCCCTTCAATGAGCCAGATATACATACAACGAAAATTGTAGCATAAAGCTATCATAATTTCAGATCTTCTTCAAATTTTCTACCGGAGCCAAATAAATGAAGATCATGTTTTATGTACTTATCGTTCATCTTTACGAAAGCACTTTAGAACAATTTTATTTTATTTTATTTTGTTTTGTTTGCTTCTTGGTCTAGTACAAGTCTACTTTAGAATAATATGTTAAGCTAATGGATTTTGAGAGGCTCATTCTCTCCGCTCGTTCGCCCCGCTTCTTTCTCTAGTACCAATCTACTTCAGAATACGTTAAGCTGATGGCTTTTGGAGGGCTCACTCACTCTGCTAGTTTGCCCTTCTTGGTCTATTATAAGTTGGGTGTCCATTAGAATTCAAGCCAATAGCTTTTAAAGGCTCACTTACGGCCTTTATGGTCTAGTATGAGTGTAGTTTACAATTTTTTTGGGTACCGGCTTCCAAGAGCTCACTTTCCTAGGTTTAGTATTAGTACTGTATATTGTATATGTGATGAAAGCTGGACTCACTATAGCAGCCTGGGGTGGGCCCACTTCTTGGTCTGTTCTTAAGCTTTCATTTTACTGGACCTGATATACTGTATACTAGGTCTAAAGAAGCTAAGCTATAGCCTAATATGGAGGACGCTTAAGAAAGTATAGAGTATACAGGTTTCCGAGCTTACTGCATAGATCAAAGAGAGACCTAGTTATTTATCCCCCTGCTCCCTCTAGTATAAGTCTAACTAGTAAAATCCCAGGGAACTTGTCTTTTGAGGTATTTTGGGAGTGCCTTTTCTGAATCACATGGTGTTTGAAACGTTGCATATCTGGCTCATTGAAGGGGTGAAGCCAACATACAGTATATTGGACGAACTAGGCTAGGATTCCTAGCTTCATACTAAAAATATAAGTAGGAGGGGCCTTGAATAGTTGATAGGAGGAGGACTTGGAAACTTGCTTTACACTGGCAAGAACTATCTTACGAGTCAAATAAAGATCGATCGCTCCCCTTCTAAAGTTACTTCAGGTTTATTATAATGAAGCTTGTATGTTATGGAACCTCGTATATTGTATATTAGCCCTGAAGGCCTGAATACTGTATATTACGGAACATGGTATACCGTTTATTCAGCCTTGATAGTATAAGCCTAGTATACTGTATATTAGTATGCAGCAGAAGCCAGATGGACGCACGGACGCAAATTTTAGAATTAGGGTTCGAGGTCCGGGGAGGAGGTCTAGAGCAGAAATTCTTCCAAGTGTCAAGGTCATGGTTGTACGGACGCATGGACGAAAATTTCGGAATTAGGGAATAGGATCAGGCCAGCGCAAAGACATGAAACAGGTCCAAAAAAAAAAAAAGAGACAGGAGATGAGACTAATACATAGCTAGGAAAACTTGAAAATGATTGACTTGAACTTAAGACATGAAAATGTAAACTGTAACGAACAGTAAGAGTAGATCACCATTATTGAAATTTCACGAGGAATAATTTCGGCATCAAGAGGTAATTTTGTTGTAAAATGCATATTTTGCAAGATGTTCGCAAAAAAATGATTTTGGGGTAGTTTTAACCCCATGAAAGGACTAAGGGTGAATGTTTTGCAAAATAAAAGTAGATGACCTTATCCGAAATTTCACGAGGAATAATTTTGGTAAGAGGTGATTTTGTTGTAAAATGCATATTTAGCGAGATATTTGCAAAAAACTGATTTTGGGGTAGTTTTAATCCCAATAAAAAAAGAAGCTCCAGAGGGATAGAGTGGGATTTTTAGTATGTTGTTGTGAATGCCTTCCCTGACCATTTTCAGTCATAAAACCTTTTATAGACAGAAATGTTTTTCTTTTCCTCATTTCCTTCTAATTTGCCTACACTACTAGGCGCCATAGGCTACTACGTCTGGAATAAACAGCTCAGAGACGATCTGTCAATCGAAATCATCTAACCTAACCCACCTTACCGAGAACGTCAAAATTACCCGCTCAACCTTAAAAATGACTAGATAGCTGCTAGCTGCTAGTCTTTGTAATAAGGTTGTAAATACTCTCTCTCTCTGTCTCTCTATCCTAACTATATTTCGCTTCTTTGTATAATCTGAGGAGGAGCCCTGTATTATAGTCAATGTTTTCGATTTATTAGAAAGAAAAAAAAAAAATTCGAACGATGATGAATTTTATTTTCAAAACTTTTTCAAGACAACGAGTAAATTAATAACACTATATAATGCATGACATGATATTTTCAAAATATTTGGTAAAATTCTTCAAAATAATTCAAAAGCTTAGAAAAATAAATATTATACAATAAAAACAATCTATGCGACTTTTATTTTGTGCGTTCCACGAGTTTTAAAACGAGACGTAAAGAATCAAACGAGTAAACACGAAAAAAAAAAAAAAAAAAAAAGAATAAAAAACATTAAATAAGATGAAGAGAATACAAAAGAAGGTATGTAATATAATTAAGTTCTGACTTTTTTCATCTTCATCGCCTAATACTGTCGTCTTTCAACGTTGACAAACATTCTTCCGAGCGAAATACCAATTATTATTTTTATAAAAATTATGAAACGAAACAGAAAAATGCATCACTAACTTTATTACATATTGGCAACATCGACTTGTAATTGACTAACTCAATAATATACATACATCGTTTCCCTATAGAAATAGGAAGAAAAAAATAAAATAAATTATAAAAACAGAATATTTATAAATAAAAATCTCGAATAAAAATAATTACCACAGAGCTACGACAAAGTAAAAAAATTAAATACATAAATAAAAACAGGAATAATACAACAAACTACTAGCAAGAGAACTTTTTAACCAGTCCCTCACTTATCAGTCGAAATTCAAGCTTAAATTAATGAAAGAAAATGAAAACGTTTACGATATTATTGTTTGGATACCTACGTACAATGATGAAATGAATACGTACGTAATATTCGTTTTATGTTGTGATTATAAGATTATCTATAAACGTCTAAGGACTTCGATTAGAATTTGTAGAGGAGCCATCAAGGTCACAATGAACAATCTTCTCCTCGACTCTATTGCACTTCAAATATCCTTTTCAATTAAATAATATTGAATTTGGATCTTCGTTACCCATTTGTTTGATGTAACGAAGAACATCCTTTTTCGTAATCACGCCTAACAAACGCCTATGACGAAAATTTAAAAAATTCAGAATTTTTTCATCATTTAAAGTTTTTAAATGAAGAAGAAGCTTACCCATTGTGCGTGACCAACGTTTGCCTTAATCCCAACTTTCTAAACATATCAATTACTGTTTCCATGGGCGTTTCGTCTGTAATCGTGATGGGAGCTGTATCCAAGATTTTTTTCAATTTCAACGACGGAGAGGCGTTTTGTAAGAACTGCGATTGGTCGTCAGTGAATAGTATCAAAGAATTACCATTGAAATCCGAATTCGTTCTTCTCGCATTTGCTACAATAGATTATATCGACGCTATTAAATTTGAAACAACGAAACACTCTGAAATTGACATACACATAAGAACAAAAGAAGTCTTTGATGTCTACCGATTGCCAAAATGAGATCCCTCCTCAGCACGAACCCAACTAAATACTGTGACTCCATGGAGACGACAACTGGAAAGCCGTTATGCTCCGTAATTTTCATCAGATTTTCTGTCTCATATACTGTCATCGAATCTTGAGTCAATACGTTTAAAGTTTCGCCACGTCTGCAATGAAACATAGGTGCGTAAGTATTCGTCCGCGTCATTCGTACGCAACAAGTTTTCGTCGCTTTTACTTCGGCTGCATGACGTCGGCGGCCAGCCCAGTGTGAGCAAATTCCTCTTTACTATCCAGAAATGGATATCCGTTTAGGCTGATATGAGCGTCGTATATACCTTGTTTACCTAACGCGTCGCCCACCCATTTACTCGCCATGGCAGCGGCCATCAAAGGAACTATGTACCGAACACCACCGGTCAGCTCAAACATAATAACTACTAATGAAACTGTAATCCGAAAAGAAAAAAATAAATTATTCGTACAAACAGACTTCGAAAATTTTTTACTCTTTCATTGCAGCACTACCGTACATACCAGTCATACGTGTAACACCGCCTAACACTGCCGCTGCTCCAACCATCGCGTACAGACCCGGTGTTATACAGTCGTCTGAATTATCACATTCGCCATTGAAAATCCACAAATGTGGATACCTGAAGGCCAATTGTTGCATTCCAATACCAACAATACGACCTGTGATACTCCCAAGACATAAACTGGGTATAAATAAACCGCACGGAACTTTTATGCCGAATGTGAATATCGTCGTAGCCAGTTTGAAGAACAACGCCAGTACTAACAGCCAAATAGCACTATAAACACCCGGGCCCGCTTCCGCGGTGGTAATGGTTTTCAAGGGTGACGTTATATTACTCACATATTTGTAGTCACTACAATTCAAACATCAAACAGTACGAATAGTTTACAATAGGAGTCACACATTCTACTTGCGCAGCAATTAATAACAACTTCTTCTACCAACCATAAACCGTCCGAACTAGATACTCCGCATTGACTGAACAACAAATAGATAAGTTGGCTGGTACTCATACGTGTGTACGGATTATGGAAGGAAAGAATAGCAGTAATAGCGGTTACAGCTAATACTTCGGTGACTGGGTATTGCCCAAGTTTCGTAGTTTTACGTTTTCTACACCAGTATACATTCGCCTTAATGAAGATCGTCGCTATTACACCCTACAAAGAGTACAAGCACGAATAAAACAATGCTGACATCGAATTTATGCCGAAGAGGTTAGAAATAATTTCGCACAAGGAATTCTATGGTACTCGTTTTACTAGAAATCCTCATTTTAACGGACGGTTTTCAGAAATACAATTAGAAAACGTTTGAATAATTTTCGGAAAGTTCAAAAAACAAGCTTTCAAGAAGAAAAAAACTCTAAAGCAAGAAAAAGTCTAATTTTCTTATGGAAAAATTGTCGAAGCTTTCCTAAAATCTATCAGTTGCCTGATAGCCCAGTAGAATTACAGTAAATAAGTGCTTTGAAAAAAAATAATGTCCATCAAAGCTTTTATTGCTGGAAAGTGTTGGCCTTGGTGTCCTTGTTATGTGGTAAAAACCCATCACTCCCATCCTTTGCGGAGCCCCTTAAAAATGGGGCTCATTTGGCACATTTTTTGGTTTTTCGAATTTTTCTCAAAAAGTATGAGATTTAGAGCAGAAATACCTGAGTACAAATAGATTCCCCATAAAATTTACCATCGAATAAAGTCATTACTTCTTCGGTTACGATAATTTGCCGTTGTATAACAATATCTGCAAATTTACTGTTTTTATAAATTTTTGATTTTTTGATTTTGTGAGTTTTTTCCTAACATTTTCTTATTTCAAACTTCAAGAAATGGTTGTATAGCTTCAAATTATTGTAACTGAGTAAATGATGAGGTCAGTCAGTAGAGAATTATACTGAGCACATTTTTTAAATTACGTATTTTCCCTCTAAATCTCAAACTTTTTCAGGAAAATCAGAAAAACATACAGAAAAAACTTCAAAACCTGACAATTTCCAAAAACAGTAAATTTTCAGATATTGTTATATGGCTTTAAATTACCGTAACCGAGTGAGCGAGGCATTGCTCGATGGTAAATTTTATGGAGAATCTCTTTGTACCGAGATATTTTTCCTCTAAATCTCAAACTTTTTGAAAAAAATCAGAAAAACGTTAGGGAAAGACTCAAAAAATTGAAAATTTCTGAAAGCGTCAAATTATTGTAACCGAAGAAGTAATGATTCTATTCGATGGTAAATTTTATGGGGAATCTATTTGTACTCAGGTATTTCTGCTCTAAATCTCATACTTTTTGAGAAAAATTCGAAAAACCAAAAAATGTGCCAAATGAGTCCCATTTTTAAGGGGCTCCGCAAAGGATGGGAGTGATGGGTTTCTACCACATAAAAAGGACACCAAGGCCAACACTTTTCAGCAATAAAAGCTTTGTTGGACATTTTTTTTTTTTTTTTTTCAAAACCGTAATTCTACTGGGCTATGAAAAACAAATTCCCTTTGTGCGCAACTTTTCATCCATGTAATGATATTCCTGATCTATAAGCCTACGCCTCAAAAGGACATTGTTTCCTTTTATTCCAGAAAATGACCTCGAGCTTCTAAAAGTTGAATAATGAGAAACTGATATTACTTACACCGATGATTCCAAGTCCTACAAATGGTATCAGCTCGAAAAAGTTCCAAGGCTTATTGTATTCAACATAATACAGCACAGAATGTTCATTACCAAACGGATTTATGGAACGTAAAAGAAATGCAGCCACAAGCGCGCAAAAGAAAGAACGCCATAATGTTTTTAGAGGGAAGTAGTAGCTGACCTACGAATAAAAAAGAACAAAGCTAGTTATGACGAAATGATACTCACGATGACATGCACGAAATAGTTGAAACGCGAATTCATTCATCAGAATACACAGAAGCGTATTACACAGTCGAGAAAAAGATGTTCACAAATGTAGCACTTTCAAACATCGTATCTAGTCAATTTTCATCAAATTGCTTATATTTCTACTCCTACTTCTTCACAAATGAAAATTTCTTCCAACCTCATTAAAGTTGTAATGTCCCCCTTTGAAAGAATTTTTGAATCGCGCCTTTAAACGTACCTACGTAAGAAATAATGACTTGCTGCATAAACTGCAACACGCAACCTGCAACCTGAACAAAATGATTCGATAGGGTTTCTAATTTTTTTGAGCTGCTCATTGAATGTTCCGTGTTGCAGTCTCAGTATCTAGCCACATACGTTCCCTAAATTGATCATAGCTGGCTACAAAACTAAAGCGGCATCAAGACAACTAAAGACTGCTTCCACAGCCAACTTTTTTTTCCTTTCAAGAAACAATTGAGGGAAGAATTATTTCCCGACTTTATGACGTATCTCACTCACCTCTTCTAAACTAAACAAGACACCGCCGATGGGAGCACCAAAAGCGACAGATACCCCAGCTGCGGCCGCAGCCGACAAAATTTCACGTTTCTTCGCTTCATTTCGACCGTACTTTGGAAATAAGTAGGATAATATATTGCCTGCGAATAAAAAAACAAAATGGAATTTTAGCAAAAATAACACTATGAAGATCCTTCGAAATTGAAAAAAAAGAGAGAAAAAAAAAAGGGACAGACAAACAGTATTTTCTATCGAATGAAAGAATGACAATTTAATAAATCATGGAGGAGAAAAGTCGGCGCAATACACGACGGAGTAAGACTAAGTACTCAACAACAATGGGAAAATGAGGCACCATTGAAAATTAGAAACACTCATAGCGACAGACTAATGCTGCATCGTCAAACAAGTTCATACCTATACAACAGGCGATGTGTACCATGGGACCTTCTTTACCCAAACTAAGACCAGCGGATACTGATAGCATGATGCCGACCGATTTGATAATTAAAGTCCATTTTCCTAAATAACCACGTATAATAAATCCGCTGAGTATAGTTTTTATCTGGAACACAAAGCGTAGGATTAGAAAGGAAGAATACAATAGATGAATCATCGTCAATAGTCAGTCGTATTTACTTCGGGTACTCCGGAACCGCATGCGTATGGTGCGAAAATTCGGACTAGACCTGCCGCCATCGAGGCGAACGAAAGCGCAAAAATGATGAAGAACAAATAGGATACGATGTAAGCCCAGAATCCATTTCGCGAGGAAACGATAAATTCCGACCACATTTTCCACTATAACGTCAGAAGTCACAATTACAAACTAGTTTGCAATTCAGGATAATCGAGAAAATCAAGAGGCCAATACTTGAGAGCAATTTCCTTTTTCTCCGCTGAGTGAAGTCTCATTAGACGACCAACAACACTGTTCCATGTTTAACCAGAAAGCTTCCGGGCATATTCCGAACTTGAGATCGCTCATCCATGATTGGCCGATGTCGATAATACCGGCAACTGCGCCAGTGACCAGACCGACTAATAAAACGCACAACCATCCGGACCATGCGTCGTGGGCTCCTCTTATCGTGTCAATAATAGAATTTTGTTTGCGTTTCATGATATAACGATGACGCATACGATCCCTGGCGATATCACGCTGCCAATCGATCGTATGGAAATCTTCATACTGTCCAATGCCCGGAATGTCATCCGAATCTGAAAAAAAGTAAAGGTATTCGCATGAAATCGATTGACTCTCTCTAAATATCATTTTTGGTCAAAAGAGAGGACAGATCACAGGCACGTCATTATACGCAGAAGTCTACTCTTATCTAAACGTTGAAAAACGTCTTCAAAACTATTGATAATACACGAAGAAAGAAAAAAGAAAGTAAAGAAGAAGAAGAAGAAAGAAAGAAAGAAAGAAAGAAAGAAAGAAAGAAAGAAAGAAGAAAAAGTGGTAAAATAACGAATGAAGTTTTTACTTTCTAGAACATAAGCGATATAAAATAATTCACTTCCGAGTATTCTTCTTTATCACACGGAATAATGGAATATAGACGGATATTATCAAATAACAAGCGTTATTTCGAAAATACTTGTTTTTCTTTCTTTCTTTCTTCACAAAAACGAATATAATAAAATGTTTCAAGGAAAATAAGTTGAACGAACAGTAAAACTGAAAACTGGAGTCTCGATGATTGTGTAGGTATAGTTCAAAAAAAAAAATCATGAAATAAAGGAGAACTTTGAATGAAGAATGAGAGAGAGGAGTAAGGAAGACACATAAAAAGGAAGCAAAAGATGAGAACATTCAAGACTGTTCCACCACAATAAAAACAACAACAAAAAAAGCATTGCGACTTATTTCATATTTTATTCTTTATAGGCGTGGCAAACCAATCCTAAATTGAAATTAAATTAATTATAAATTTACTTATCGAAAAATAATAAATCATTTGCACTTATTAGCTATTCCACAACGTTAATTTTCTCAGATTAAGATGTAGATGTGTTAAAAAATAAAAATATCAAGCCTCTCTGACTACGAAAAAGCAACGATGATGGTAGGTATATGAAGAATGAAAAATCTAAAACTCCAAATCGTGAAATCAAGGCGCAACAAATACTACTACACAACACACTACCTTTCTCACAAAATTAAACTTACCATATTGCAGTCCCGCATAATCGACATCATCGCCTTAAGATGAAAAAGAAGAAAAAAAAAAAGTTTAAACCGATTACAATGTAATTACGAGTGGAAAAACTACCAATTTACACCTTTCTGAGCTATTCACTCTGTTACACCTGTCACAAGCTAGCAAGATGAGTAAAACGAGGTGTCCAACCAAAGACTGTAGGGTAAGAACCAAGCTAAAACGAGCGCGATATTTCGTGAAACCAACCAAATTAGTTGAGTAGATGCACCATATTTTTTTATTTACATTCCTTTGTTTAACGATAAAATTAGTCTCCTCATAGAAGTCTGCCCAATATGTATTCGATAAAATATATAATTCTATGAAATCTTTCTCAATAAAATTGTTTGATTACCTACTTTTATTACGTTCCAAAATACTACAACGCACTCTTTACTAATGAGGATGAATGAAGAACAATAAGAACTCGCGTAAAATTATGGAATTTAAATGGAAAGGGTTTCGACCAACAGTCGTGTTACGCTTTTTTGTTCTGAATAATCCATATTAGTTGTTTTGCGAGAGAAAGAATTTTGCAGAATTGTGCAAGTAAGAACAGTTGATCGGTAAAACGAAAGATTACAAGGTGATTGGTTTTCATTACAGGAAAATAATGTTTCTGACTAGATACGAGTATTCTGGTCTTGAGACGCGAACGTGTTGAGAAGACCAAATTTAACGAATAAAAATAATCCTATCAACATAAAAGAAGTACAAACACTCCCGCATCATCTTTTGATTTAATTTTTCGAACCACTACTGGAGGAGACTTGGCGTCTGCACCAGATTTCACTGGTCCAGAGTTGACACAGAAGTTTGAAAAGATGGTCTCATCTCAATAATATCGCTGTTCTAAATCGTCGGAAAAATAACATTCGGTAAAATATGGGTTTATTCAATTTCTCATCAACAAAGTTTGAGAAGACAAACACACAGAAAAAAAAGAACGCCCACCGGAAATTGAAAAAATGATAATGCAGAAATTGACTGAGCCAATATTATGCAGAAATTCGGCCCTCATACAGAAAAACCGTGCGATATATATCTCCTCCGCCAGTGCTTTTCATCCCACCGATCTGAATACAACGTTTGTTATTCATTATTAGCCATGAAATTGACCCGTAACTTAGAATAATCACCTTGAGAATGATGTTGATAGTCTCTAGGTAAAGAGCTCTCTTCGGTGGTGCCGGTGGTGGTGATATCCACCATGTCATCGTCCGAACTCATGTAACTCGATCGATTTCCACGTTTCGTTCGCTAGAACAAAGAACAAATGATTTTTCAATACGTACAATTACTCAACTGTTAGAAACTGTACATGAAATAACATCATAAAAATATGAAGCACCATAATCTTCACAAATTGCTTACTATAAAAACTGAAAGCCCGAATTCTACATCATGCCAAGTACTAAATATGATAGGACCGAAGGCTGCAGAAGGACCACTACATAGACTGAATACCCAAACTTCTACTTTTCAGTAGGAATAAGGAAAGTGATTTCAAAAATAGAAGACTTCGATAGTAGAAAGTGTTACCTCAGTAAGAGTATTGTAAGATGATGAAGGTGCACCGTTAGGAGCATGTACTGTAAGTCCTTTCAACGGATGTGACTCCATCTTTTCATTGGATTCGGAATCGTAATTTTGTCAGAGACATAATATCACTGTGACTCTATTCTACCGTGATGACGAAGTAAATTCGTCGTAAAGAATCTAAAATCTGATACACTTTGATCGAGAGTACAAACATTTAGTAAGCAAAGAGTTGGAATTTTGTAGGAAGCATGGTCATAAGGAAATGATGCACACTAACCATATTGTATGAACGATGATTACACTTTAGCTTCTCATGTTGGCATCTATTGCAAAGCGGAACAAAAATTGTTTCATGGATTATCGGTCTTCATCTACTGAGACTGAGACTCGAGTATTGATGACCAAATTCGACTCGGAAATGAACTAAGATTCGATGAACATGAACGCACCTTCTCATTCCTACAAATTTTACTGCGTTATCAGGATCGCTACTTTTATAATCAAAATCACTCGTTTTCGATTACACCACTCATACTCATGGTGCCTCACGGTACCACACCACCAAGGTGTGTACAACTACCATCGGTATCACGCACATTGGAGTCAAAATGGCGCGTGTCAATACTCGGGTGTTCTTTCTAAAATAATGTCTTATCATTTCGTGATAACAATAAAGCTTAAAAGCTAGCCAGGCTTTAGCCAGGCAACTTTGGGAAGGCAAGACTTGTCCGAGTGCACTGCGCTACTGCAACATTAGAAGCGGAAGAAAACATTTGTCAACTATTTAACCTGCTACCGTGATTGTCCACTGTAATTAATATGAAACCACAATAGTCCGAGTTATTAACTTCTCTCAATTCTCTTTAGCTCAATTTACTAGTAAGGATTTTCATTGGCGATATTTCAGCAAAGGCCTATCATTGTTTGAATCCCAAATTAATATTCGCGTGATATCTTCTGATTCATCGACAATGGTTTCTACAAAAGATTCGAGGCACGATTTCTTATCTAATTTAGCATTCAAATTGGCGTTGAATACTGCCTCTTATCCATTTGAATATGCCAAGGTTTTGATACAGGTATTTATCAAGTTTCATGATCATTTCTGTGATCTTTGTGCTAGATTTACGGCCAATTTATTTTTCACAGATTGGTCATGAACCACTTGCTCCTTATCCCACGAAAACTTTGCTGCTCAAACCTGCTCTGGGATTGCCCAATGTCTTAGAATATGGTAGAAGAAAGATACCCTTTCAATTTATTTTCGCTGTCAATCATTGAGTCCTTACTCCGTTCTTACAAGAAATTTTGTTTCAGTGAAGTATATCAAACGAGTGGATGGCTTCGGAGGTTGTTACCGCGGTCTGTCATCGAGGTTACTTGGAAATTCAATTAATTTTATCACTTTTAAAGCTGTTTCGGTTCAGGCGGAGCGATATTCATGCAAATGGTTTCCTAGTTCCTTAGCAAATGTTCCTGATGATGTTCTCAATGACAGAGAAAAGTAAATTGTAAATTCCCTCGATTTACTTACTACTTGCATTCATATTAGAAGATTTTTTTCCATTATCGTTCTAGATGGCTCAAATTATGGCGCACGACGTTAGTAGAAATTGCTGGTAAGACCGCAAGTGTTATTGCGAGTCAGCCTTTTCAAGTAATTACTATACGCATTATGGCTCAATTTGTTGGTAGAGAGAATCAACTCGAGTAAGTTGCAGTAATTACTTTATACTACGAATAATCATTGTGTTGAACATAGTCGTCTCAATTTCTAGTGGTCTTTTTTCGTCGATCACTCAGATTTATCGGACGGATGGTATCCTGGGATTCTTTGCTGGTCTGATGCCGAGACTTCTGGCGGAAATTATATTGACCGCGTTCGTAAACATTTGCGTATTTCTGACTGAAAATTACATTAAAGAAAGTGAAATCACCAAGTTTAGTAGCCTACCGATTGCCGTAAGTCATCACGATACTGAGATTTCGAAATTAAGTGCACTTAAATTATTGGATATGTATTTACTTGTTTGAATTTTCGTTTAGGTCATCGGTACGGCTTTTACCTATCCGCTTCACGTTGTTAGTACTTGTATGACTGTGAACAATAGCGGGTAAGTTTTTCGTTCATTGAACTTATGTGAATAAACATTATTTGACAATAGAAGTTTTCTGTGACGTACAGACTCATCGCTGGCAGTCCCCCACAAATGCCAATTTACACTTCGTGGATCGATTGTTGGAAGCATCTATCGCGTACCGATCAACTCAGTCGAGGATCTTCCATGTTCTTCCGATACTACCATGGTGCACGTCTGTCTCCGACAGGTTACCACAATTTCGTTGTCAAAAAGGATGAGTAAAGTGGATGCATTATTTTATTACAATTGCGTTTGTGATATCTACTTTGAACCATTTGAATCTGGTTGTTACAAGAGGTAACGCGTTTTTATTTCGTGGTCAAGTTAAATGCGATTTATTGTAGGTTGGATTGATAGCGTGAAAGTATTTGCGTAGTTAATTCATTCAAAGTTTGAAACTCGGTTCATTCTATGTTAAATGGCTTGAATCTTAGTTTGGGTAATTTAATTTTGCGAAATACCTCGAAAAAATAACTGTTTTCAGTATCTATTTTTATGAATTGAGTTATTGTCCTCCTTTCGTTTTTTTTCTCTCACTTTTCTCTCATTTATCCCATAGTATTATATTCTCGTTTTATGTAGTTTATTTTGAAAAAATATTTTGGCATGTCTGTTGATACGCAATAGTACGAAGTGGAGTTGAAAGATAATAAACAATCATCTACAGAATACAGGGGTGTATCGTATTTCTTTGATACTTCAGTATATCTAATGGTGATGAACAATAACACTGTCAAACGGTATTTCAGTGATACCTATCAAAAACAAGAGTAATTCGAAAGGAGATTTTCGCGCTAGAAACGTTTCCGTTAGCCGTGTTTTTCTAGCACGTCTCAGTCTTTCTCAATTCTAAATTGAAGTTGTGAAAAATGCCGAAATTTTCCTGCTTTGCCGAGGAAAATTAGAACTCAAATTCAAATTGTATCTTTCATACAACGTGGTCATGAGCTTTATACCTCAACGATGGTAATAGGAAAAAATCAAGTCAATCCAATCAGTAGAAAATATTACTTTACATTTAAATTACACTGCGTAAATATTTCCTGAGGGATTAAAATTCATTATTTTTGTTACTTGATTATCAAACTTTTAAAATGAAAATACATCTAAAATGAAGAAAAAATAAAATCAATTGGTTTAGTATTAGATCCCCCCCCCCCCATTTGAACTTTTCACCATCCGATCTACTCCATTCCTCAATCAAGTCGGATAATCGAAAGTAGACTATTAAAATCAAGAGAACACTTCACTAACAGACTTTTAAAAGAGGAATAGACTATATATTTGCTCGGTAAAACAGAATATTCGAACGGTCGAGAAATGACACCAGAAATGTGGCAATGAACAGTAATTTAAGGTTGGAACAGGTGAACTGTAA
The DNA here is from genome assembly GCA_035079395.1 of Aspidiotus destructor. NCBI lineage: Eukaryota > Metazoa > Arthropoda > Insecta > Hemiptera > Diaspididae > Aspidiotus > Aspidiotus destructor. The sequence goes on from JAVHKZ010000014.1 coordinate 1,133,661, forward strand.
ATTGCGCGAGTGATATTCGCTTAATAGAATTCATACCAATTGACCGGTGCGAAAAAAATCGCGAATAGCTTATCAAAACCTATCTCATCCTTCCTTCCGCAAAGTTTTTATTCACTATTGATTCCACATTTGCACGAGAAGTTGGCATCGAGAGTTTTTCTTGTTCATATCCGTCCTTCACCGTACGTTCAATCCTTAGCAAATTATTCAAAAACTCCCTAAAGTACTAATAATGTTCTTCATAATCATATTAACCAGGTGAAACAACGTTTTGGTTTGATTTTGTAGTCAATTCAAGGATCTCACTCTGAGAATGAATGCTAATTCGTTTATTTATAAAAATTTAATTCTCATTTGAAAACTTTGAAATAAAAAAATAAAAATATTTTCTTTACACGAGCAGTCACGAAGCAGCGGCTGCAGTTTCACGATCGTATCTAATTTTATCTCTTGATATCCTCTCTACTTCTTCTAAGTAGATATCCACTGAACTCTTCACATCTTCGTAAAGATCTCTCAGCTGGGTACAAAAAATATGATAATTGTAAAATATTTGCTCGTACAGAGACGATTAAAGAAAAAAATAAGCCAGGATTTGACGAACCTGATGAAATTCCAGCTCATGTAACAACGTATCGACAGCATTTACTGGGAAATAAAGAGGTGGCGAGGTAACACCGAGCGAGTATTCAAGGCCGAACATTTCTTTTCCCTTACCCAGTAAGGCTGCGATATAATCGCACAATAGTTTCGAGGCTTCATTCAAATCACCGTATATTAAGTACAATCTCAATAATTCGACAGGGTTGCGTTTCTATAAACAGAGTAAAATGATTATTATATAGCAGATGTTCTTCTTCGTATCTTATCCGTAATTTTCGTTTGCTCACTTTGTAGGAACACTCTAACCAGTAGGGCAAGACTACGTCCATAGACATAATCTTGGCTGCAACTGCCTTGTGAAAACGAGTCATTTTTGATTCTTCATACGCGAGTAACACGGCTTCCAATAGTCTCCACGCTACCACCATCGCATTTTCATCACCAATGACGAAATCTAAGAAGCATAAGCGTATTTGTACTCTTCACACACACATTCGACAACGAAAAGTAATGAACTGACTATTTACCAGAAACATCATTCTCGACAAGCCAATTCCACGGGTCTGGATCTTCAAGCACTCGGGTGCAGGCGGCAGCCAACGCTTCAAAAGCCAACTCCATTTCTAACTTGAACAATGACGACAATTTTAACGCCATTCTATATCGACCAGCGGAAATCAGTTTCATTACAACTTCTTGAGGCGATGTATCTGGAGTAAAATTCGATACGTCATCTTACAACATAAACTACTGCGCGCAACTTGAAATGGTTACATACCTGGCGGGCAATTGACAAGTTTCGTTCGAGCTAACGACAGTTCGTACTCACGTTTCACGTCTGCCACTTCGTAAATTTCTAAGCATTCCTGTTGGGAAAATAATACAAGAGTAAGGGCTTTCGCGCTCGAGATGCGAGAAACTGAAAACCACAGTATACGCACCTCCTCACCGTCGACTTGGTCCATTTTTATCTCGGTTTTCGGTTTCAATATCCACGCATTCTCAGGACTAACCAATGCTAAACAATTGACGCACATACCATACGACGCAGTCTGCTGCTTATTGTCGTCCGATCGGAATCCTTGCTCAAACATGATCCGAGCGGCTGTAATTCATCAAAGGCGTTAGGTAGGTAAAAAAGCTCTCTCTAATGGGACTGTACCTATACGGAAACGAAATAAAATCGACCAACCTTTCTTGTAGTTTTCATATTTGATATAAAATGCGTACAAAAAATTGTAATATACGGTCGCTTTTTGCGGCTGCAATGAACGCGCGCGTTGCTCCATTATGTCCTCTAACTGAGGCATTAGATCATTGTAAGGTATTTGAAGTAATATATCTATGTGGTTGGTATTGATTAGCGTAATGACCAGCTCGCGCAAGCAGTCAACACGTCGAGATCTATCGGGATTTTTATTCAAACTTATGAATGCAGAATCGTAGTGGCCTAGTTTAAGTTGGTTGAGAAAGAGAACCGAGTACAAGGTGGGCTAAATAATAAGAAAAAAAACGATCATCATTAGAATTTAGAACAAGCAGCGCCATTCTGTATCCAGAATGGTCCTGTTTCAAACTTTCGTCACTTACGACATCTGGAAGACCGCTCTTATCAACTAAATCGATAGCCATTTTAGCCAAATCGACAATGATATCAGGTTGTTCAGCTAGTTCAAATAACTTAATCATCTGAAACAAAAAAAAAAAATCGCTTTGAAAATTTGCAAAATAGTTCCTATGTGAGGAATTAGGTCTCCTACTTTCAGACAGGTTTCCGGTGTATCGGTCAATTTTTCGACTAAATCGGCTGCCTTATATGGTTCATTTGTTTCCAGGTAACTACGAACCAGTAACAGTTTCCCTACAACATAGTGAATTTTCTTTGTAAAAAACCCGAATGATTTCAATGCAATAATGCTAAAATCACTTACAATGATCGTGGCAGACCATACGTGAATACGCTTGTAATAAATGATGTTGCTTGTTGAGTAGTAGATATTCTGCTAAATTAACACTGTTTGTGAGAGGCCATCTTTAAATAATACAATTAAGGAAATTTATCAATTGCTGAAGGGTAAACTCAATATACGAAGGTGAAGCGTTGGCCATCTTTCCAAGTAGTGGGAGGAAAGAGCGAAAGAAAGGATACAAATATTGCAAGACAGACCATACAGTGTCTAGTAACATATGCTGCATCGTAATTTCAGGTTTAATGATCAGCAGTTGCATTAATGCTACCAACTGTGGGTGGTCTGCAAGGACCGTCTCACAACACCAATTCAACACCCAGTACGCTGAACATAGATTCAATGTTTCTGCTAAGAAATCTTTCTTCAATTCGCTGTTTCCCAGAATTTCCAGCAAAAGTGCCAGATTACGACAAGAATCCAATCTAGTCCTAACAATTTGCTGAATGGTTGCAAAAACGATTTTGGTACCTAAATCGCCGCGGAAGGACCCGCAATAATCGCCTGAAACAGAAATTTTCACAGCATTCTTCAGAATTGAGCGGAAGAGTTTTATCACGATGAAAATAATCAAAAATCACCAGTGTGTTCGAAAGTTTCGGGCATAAAAAGAATATCGGATAGTGCCCTCATCGTCAACTGCAAATCTTGGTACTTCATCAAAGTTTCGGCTTCCTAAAATGAATCGAAATAGAGATATTAACAAAATACAATTTCTAGTTGCACAAATTACCACTCATCCTCTACTTACGTAATTCAGTTTGTTTTCGAGTTTGAATTCCCCCGAAATTTCAGCAACAATATCCATTAGCGGAGAGAAGCCTTTGAGAGCATGGTTGAATTTGGCCTTCTGCTCTTCCGTGATATCCATGATGCCGACCATTTTCATTAAATGCTTATAACTTTGACCTGTAAGAGCATAACACGGTTTTTTCTTCAGTCTTGGTGAAAGCATAAAGCGAATATATTTCTAACGTGAACGAATTTTGAATATCATCGAAAACAAATTTTAACGTTGGAACAGATCGAATTAGAGAGAAATTCACTGTAATCGCATTCGAATACCATTCGAGTGACACGTTTCGCAGTGTTATTCCCCTCCCGCATCACTCAGGTAAATGGAATAGTCAAATTTTAAAAATTTGTCACAGCGATAAGCTGTCAATATACTTACTTTCACCCCCATGTTCTGTAAGCAACAGAGCTTCTTCGAGCACTTCGACAGTTCTGTAGAAAGAAACGCCTGTTTTAGACGTTGTTACTAATAACGATGAAGTTGGTAACCAAAACAAATTAGTCGGTAATTTGCCAGTTTCTTGATACTGAACGCAATTTAAATAAAATTTATTCCAACATCTGTGAACAAATCAAAATAATTTACAAAACAAGAAGAGACCAAATTATTCCTTTCCTCGAAGTGTACCTTTCAGAAATGTCTACGTAATCCTCATCTGATAGTTCATATTCCAACGCTTCCGCCTGAATCTCCATCTCAACAGCCGTACAGACCTTTGAGCGTAATTCGGATTTTTGGCATGGCAGTTCCAACTGTGGACTGCCTTTATAAATCTAAGCACAGGAAAATCAGCATTAGATCTTTCCACTCTCCGACGATTTCTAAATAAATACCAACGTGAATATTGAAACTTACACTTAATACTTTTGCTATATCAACCAAAAAGAATGAGCCTGGAGCAAATATTAGGTTCAAAAAGTATTCTCGCGAGGTGACACCGAAACGTGTCGAATTATACAACAGTGAAGGTTTTTTATCCTTGAAGCACCTCGTCCAGGTACCCGTATGAATAGATAAACCCGAAATGATAATATCTCCGTTTTCTATGGATCTCCATATGCACCATATTACTTGACCGTCACAACCCAGATTCATTTCTACCAAGTCAACATTGTCCTGAAATTCAAGTTCATACACAATATTATCAATCGATGTTTTCTTTTCTTTTTTGCTTCAGCGATATTAGAAGCGCGAGTAACATTATCTACATACCGGTACTGAAAATGTACTTGGATCGGAATCAAAGGCAACTGAGTTATTCTTCATTCTGGGGGTCAAAACCATTAACTGCGAGCGTTCGGCGAGTGACAAATACGCGGCCAAAATCAGCGATCGCCCTTTACGCGCTTTCCTCAAGATGTGATTTTGCCCTGAGAAAAAATGAATACGGCTAGATGGAAAATTCATCCGATACTTGGAAAAGCGCGAAATGAAAATTGTACCGATTAAACACTGCTGTCTAGGAGGAGTAAGGTCGTACTCGACAATACACTGCATTTTATTACAATTCCAGATACGAAGCTGACTATTTTTATTGAGCGCGAATAAGTAAACAATCCCTTCGTGTTTCTCCAAAACCATACTTATTGTATTGTTATCTTCAGTTGATTTTCCTCCACTACAAAAAAACATCGGATGAGATTTTTTACATTTCAAATATCGAAATCTAGTTTCAAATTAATCTCACAGAAATACAGATAGGAAGTTTCTGCTGCTTGAATCTTGTTTCAGAAAATGGGTGGTTGCTACGCCCGTCAGTTGCAAACGGATCAATAAAATGGAGCTATTGTTTAATGCTAAACAAAAAATTGCATCTTCATCATCTGCTAGTATTGAGGCTGCTGTATGAGATAAATCTAAGAAAAAAATATAATATTTCGTTGTAACAATTATCAATTGCGTGACCAATTCCGAGCATTTGGAAAGGAGGCTTACTTGGTATGGTACTAAACAAGTGGAAATTGGTAGGATTGCAAAGACTTTCGACACTGACATGGGAAAATACAGAAGTGGACTGATATTCAGAAGATCTCTGTAAAGAAACGAATCGTTAGATTATTAATGCAGACCAACACTATCACGAATTATCTCGCTATTATCACATACGTCCAACGAAGGCTGCGGGAACGTTAGTCGATGAACACTGGATACGGTGGGAACCAACATTATAATATTACTGCCTCGTTCGTGAATACTTATGCCATCAAGTATAGGAGCGTCTGGAAATTTATAACGCACTTGATTTCCGCTAAGATTTGAATCCAAACTTTGCTCGATAATTTCCAACACATCGTAATTAGTTCTCCTGCGAGGACGTTAAGAAATATTAGATGGTTTTGAAGACGGCAAATGATAATCTAAATAACTTTTTACTTACCAATACACAAATCGATTAGGCAATCCTGCAAAAGAATAACCGCCAGAATGTGGAACTATCTTCATATCTTGTAACGTGCTAGTCGTCCCACCTACAGTATACAGAATTTTCAAAGCCTGAGTAATGGACTAGAAAAGTTAGAGAATATAACCCAACTTACCGGTATTGAAGACCAATTCTCGCCATTTTTCAGACTGCGTATTTTCTACCGTTACTTCTTTAAAAATCTTTGGTAGATCGAACATTTTTGCAAAAATGCGATGACTCTCAGGGATGTAAACGTTTGAGAATGGTAATTAGTCTACTTTTACCTAATTATACTAGAATTATTCTTTCGTTTTTGGGGATCATGGATTTCATATCGTAGCCATCGCCGCCTTGTCGTCGCGCGAATCAATCGTTTTATCGAATATCGATGCGATAAGGTTGTGTTGTTCACAGCTTTTTAGATTCACAGTTGTGTTTCTGTTGTTCGAAACTAAGTTCTAAGAACCGCCGCAAGGTGTCAGGACTGTCAGCCACTCTGCGATCGTTCTTTGCTTTTTATCAGCAAAGACAGTGATAATAATATTATCAGCACACTCTGACCACGCTCTGACTCTTCTACACAGACTGCTGCTCAGACTGTAGTACCACTCATGAGTACCATTGATTACTTAGCAAAGGTGCTGAAAATAAATTCTTGCTAATAATGATTAAATTGAAACATAATCCGCCGAAGAACCCGATTGAAAAGAGCGTAATTTGCCCTGGTTTTGAGCAATTGGAACGTGTACCCGTGAACCGTAGCGACAAAAAGATGCGGAAAGAACGCAAGGTAAGTGTATTTTTCATAACCTTTCCTGTTTTTCTCATTAATGTCGTCTTCGCGTATTACATTTACGATGTTACTTCATAGCGCGAGCGTGAGAAAACGACTGGGACCGATTGGTATAATATGCCGGCCACGAAAAAGACCGAGGACATTCGCCAGGATTTGGAAATATTGAAAATGAGGTCGACGATGGACGCAAAACACTTTTATAAGCGAAATGATTGTAAAATTCTGCCGAAATACTTTCAGGTATATCGAACATGAACTTGACCGTTGGCAATTCGTCTGGAACTCTTTTTCTTCTTTCTAACGTAGTTTTTGTTCTACAGATTGGTCGGGTTGTCGATTCTCCGGCTGATTTCTACAGCAGTCGAATTCCGCAGAAAGAACGTAAACGCACTTTGGTTGACGAGTTGATGGTGGATTCCGAATTAAAACAGTATACGAAACGAAAATACCAAGAAATTTTATCATCTGACCCGAAACGCCGAAGGAAAGCTTTGAAACATGCTAAAAGACTGAAAAAGTTGAAAAAGAAGTGATTCCTATAATATTGTGATGTAATTATAATAGGTTTATTCAACTATACTTCTTCGTTTTCCTTTCGAATATTGATTGTATGAGAACACGTAACACGTATTGAAGGCCGTTATGATGATTATCACCGAACGTTCGATACCATCGTAGCGTTGTGCTAGCTGTAAGTGTTGAAAAATGATTCTGGACGTACCTTTAGTCGACAATACGATGTGAAAATAAAAGTATTTCTTCGTCGCATCATGTTCATGGAAAATTCCTCTGATTTAACCCTGATGTATTGGGCAGTCACTTCATTATCTGTGAATTACTTCATGAATGAATGACATTTTTTAGATTGATGAATAATTCTTTATTGCTGAAAAACAAAAATATGCGCGAGGATAGAATAAAAAAAATGAAATAATTTCTACATCATTTTGCAAAACATAGAAAGATATCACAGAATAATAACACGATACAGAATATAATTACAGGGTAAACGATAACAATCAAGGATTAAAGATAAAATCATGGAAAATTTATAGAAAATAGTCGGATTTTAATGAGATGTGTAATTTTTCTCCTTTTGTTCCTTTATCTTTGACTCCGTTTCATTCAATGACGCCATCAATTGCATCAATTCATCCATTAGATACCCGTGAATGTTGAGTAAATCATCTTCGTCGAGCATAACGAAAACGCCTACAAACACACATAAATTGAAATTTGTACAATTTCGTAATATAAAAAATAATGATGATGATGGTAATTGAAATTCAATATTAGGTCGGTGAAATAGAGACTTAAGCCCGGAAGTAATAAATTGAAAAACACCGGAACGTAACACATTATTTAATTGACGAGCACATGGAAAAATCGACATGCGCTGACTTCAGCATATTATATCTATTTACAAATATGTCCACCACTTGTATAAGAAATTGTTCAGCCGCTTAATGCGCGCAGAAATAAGAGGTTTAAACTTTCCTTCTATAGAATATTTTAATTTTCGCAACAGCCTTCAGGGTATCTGGAAGTTTTGTTTGAATTTATGCACCGAGAATACTCTAGATTGTATTTAGTTTCCTTACTTGGTTTCGTATCTACAAGATGATTACAAAAGACCGTTAGTATATTTACGACGTCATCCTCGTCGTCCGGACTATTTGATATGAGATCATTCAACCATGTGATTCTGCGCAGCAAATTATTATATTCGTTACTTCTATCGAGTTAACAAGAAGTTGCTTACATTTAAATACAAAAATCACTTTTTTCAAACCTGTTGTGTCTAATGTACTTCAAAGCACAGGTCCACTTTTCTTCTGTGACAAACTGTAGAATGGCCGAGTCACTCTGATCAGGAAACAACAATTGTGGTGATGAAGTACCATCCTCGCTAGTGTCACAGTATTCTTCGTAAGCTCTTACGAGCGATTGACGAATCCAAAGCACCTCTTCCGTTACATTTTCCATCTAACAAATGATAATAATATAAGACGTATGTACCGAAGACGAAGACTTTTTCTCGTTTTGTACTTTCATAGGTCGTTTTTTTTTTTTTTTTTTTTTTTTTTTTTGTTCTGTACATTTACCTGTGATTGATTGGCAGCTGTTAAGAATGAGTTATACATACGATTGGCAGTCTCGAGGAATAACAGCAATTGTATATGAAACTTGTACAATGCTTTACCCGTATCAACTACCGATTCTTCATTGACTAGTTCAGTGCTTACGGATTCATCACGGAGTTGCTGTAGTTTAAGAATTGCCTTCAACGTTTCTAGGCACTAGAAAAAATATTTCAACGCACAGTTTTCACATCGTGATCTACACGTTTTCAATTTTTCAATTTTTTTCTTTTTTCATATATTCATTTAGCATTACAACACATTTCAAACGTACTTCGTTTGCCTGATCTTTACGATCCATAAATGTGTCCAAATGTTCACGAAGTTGCATCAAACCGAAACGAAGAGTTTCGTTCAATGGTACGGCATTCTCCTTGTACCAGACGAATATCGGCTTTGCTCGTGCTGCTAAAATGCACGTAACTGTGGTAAGATGAGTCTGTAATTTGTTACTACCCTCGAACTCGGCTAATACATTACAAACGCTATGCGTCACCGAAATACTTTTATTCACAAGGTCCTACAACAAAATAGAGAGAGAAAAGAAATAATAATTCCTCGTTTTTTTTTTAAAACTTAAAATTTACAAATAGACACATTCAGCGAACTCACTTTGATTACTTTGTACATTAGATGGAATACGTGTAAAGAAGAAGTCGGCGTTTGATCAAACAGCAGATAAAGCTGAAATCGCCACATTTCTTCGGCATCGTCCCGATGCAACGATCTGAATGACATAACTGCTGGTAAATTCGGCGAAGTATTACAAGGAGTAAGTTCGCCTAATTCTCCAACACTCGAATCTCTGAAAAATCATACGTAAATTATACACGCATTTGAAGTGTAGTATACGAAGGACGAATATTTTCAAGTAACTCACGATATATCCGAACGCGTTACCGAATCTCGACGCTCACGATCATGCAACCGAATGGATGAAGACGAACTTTGCGGATCATGTAGATGCGAAGACAGTGGAGGTATTTCGTCCAATGGCGACTCGGAACCTAGCTCCTCGTCCGACGAGTCCTCCGTCATTCCTACAGCCTGCTATAATTAGAATAAAAACCGCGAGTTCGGGTACAAATACGAATAAACAAATTTATAAACAATGGTAGATGAGGAACGTTGGTGCTTACTGTTCTGATAGTGAGTAAAGGTGTCTTCTCGCTCAGACTATCGGCTGCCTGAGATGAGATGGCTAGTTCACCTTCAATATTGACTCCGCTCAAAGGTCGTCTACGTACACCCCAATTGAAATTGTCCGTGCTCTCGCCCTGAGTTCAAAGAGAAAAAAAAATGCATTACGATCTCTAAACTAGTGGAAAATGAGCCCATCTGGAATAATCATTAAAACATAGTTTTTACTAACTTCCACACTTTCACTTTCGTATTCTAAGAAATCAAAATCTTTGAAAACCCCAAAATGATCGTTTTCGTTCCGACGAGATTCAGCTGACAAGTCGGGCGCGGAAACTTCTTCCGTGCTACTGGCCATACTCGACTGTCTTTCCAGTAGATCTGAACTCTGGCTGAAGATCACCTGAAATTTAAGACCATACAAAGAATAGAATTATGGCAAATATCACAGTCCCGCACATATTTTGACAAAGTAGCGCGAATACAAATTCTACTTGATACTGTATCATCGTATACATCATTTACAAGGGTGCTCTCGTAAATGCTTTCTGGAAAAAGAATTCAAATGATGCGTGAGAAGTGCGATAAACAATAGCTTCTTTTTGCACTCATTGAAATACTAAAGCTAAGTACTGTAAATGGCTAGAATGATTTTGCACGAATGAATACCTATATCCACTAAAATAGAGATTTACCCAGGATGTTATAAAGAAAAAGAAAAAACAGAAAAAAACAGAAAAAATACTGCAATACCACAGCTGACAAACAACACGGAGATGATCAAACATTTAAGCGCGTAATTTTGAGACCTAATTCAAAAACTTGAACTACAGATATGATAGACTCTTTTGGATCTAGTCATGATAGAACAGAATAAACGAAATATAAACTAGAAGTAATGTAACCAAAAGAACTCGATGATTCAACTTTTCAGCTTTTGCGACCCTATGAAGCATCAGGCGGATGACGTTGTTTCTAAGATTTATTCTACTTTCGGAATTTCAAAACCTAAATGTTTAATACAAATAGTGTCTCCTTTTACATCGGTCCGTTAGCCATTGCTGTACCTCACCGCAGTTTCACGAGGATTGCGGTACAAAACAGTTTGAAAATCACTACATATTTTAGATTTTCAGAGTATAAAACCCGACTACTGCGATACATATAACGAAATAGCCAGATCAAAATCGAATAAAATACAGAAATCGGGATTTGTACGATCGAGACTTTGAAGGGTTTTTACCGTTAAAAAAATACTTAGCTAATTTTATGATCTTCAAATCAACTAGTGACGATTACGAGAGACGAAGGCTTTTTTTTTTTTTTTTTTTTTATCGAAGAAGTCAAACTAAGAATGAAATACAAAATAACAAACATCAAAAACTTGACAGAATAAAATGATGCGTTTTTCAGTGGAAAATACCAATTTTCATCCCAAAAAATTGTTGGTGAAGCTCGGCATGATCTGACAGAAATAGTTTCATGAAATTACTCGGCATAAAGAAATAACACCCAAAGCATTAATAAATTAGATTTATAAATAACATTAATCTTCGGCTCAAAGCAACATGAAGTGTGTGAAATTTGTGTTAAGAAGTAGCAGCCGAAATGCGGTCTACCCGTTCTGTTCCAGAGATTCAAGAATAAAATAAAATAAAAAAAGCTTTCGCAGCGCGAAAGCAATACCGACTTTTTCTCTACTACGCTCTCAAATCGCTCGTTAACAACTCCAAATGTTTTCGTTCTCCGATACAATTTCATTTTTGCAGCTTGCCTAGCAATTTATATTCATATAATCGATGATAAAATAAATCGCGCCGAATGACTTTGTTCTCCGATACAATTTCTTTTTCGTAGCTTGCCTAGCATTTTATATTTTATTCATTCATTCGCCCCCACCCCCATCTAAGAGAAGGAAATACCTCGTAACCAACTACGAAGATTCCATAACAAGCCGTAAACGCTAGTTAATCAACTAGTATTTGACTCACTACTCGAAAACTATTAATCCGATTTTCAAAAAAAATAGCGTACACACACATTCACGTTCACTACTTTATTAACCCTCAATTTCATGGAAATCGACCGAATAGATACAGAGAACATTCAGGTACAAAAAAAAGTACATACATACATACATACATACATATGAATTTGAACGAATGTTAGAATCGTGATCTAGACCCTCTGAAACGTCGAGAAAACATCCCCCCCACCAAAAATTCCACCGCGCGCAAGATTGCAATACCTCCTAATGTCGGTAATATATTTTAATGAATTTAGACTTCTCAAATCATGCAAAAAATTGAATTTCGAATTTTGGCAACGCAAAAGAAGAAGAAAGATGTGACAGAGAAAGTTGATATGACCCACTTCCCGCCCTTGAGAATAACCGAATAACGTCATAAGTTTCGAGAGTTTTAAAACGTAAAAAAACATTTCTAAGTATGAGATGATAATCACACATGGTATTGTAGAGTAAATTCAGTGTAGATAGCTATTACCCTGAACACTACATGTTCTCTTTGGTCGCTCGTGTTGTAACTTGGAAGTAAGTACTTACGGGGAAAATGAATGAGAGGTGTGTATTTTATTAGGTCGATTCATTTGTAAGGAGAAGAATTTTTAAAAAAGAAGAGAAAGGAAACAAGCGAGTATTCTCTACAATCATAACAACATTAACTGAGACAAGTACGTGTTATACTGTGTGATCAAATTATCTTCTCAGGAATAGAACGGTACAGGATACGTAAGCAAATACAAGGAAATGTTCGTGTACAGTATCAAAAATATGACAAATCAAACGCAATGATACTGTGAATGTCTTTTTCTTTTTTTTTTTTTGATTTCAGTGAAATTAATTTATATTTTACCTTATTTAATGAGAACAGTAAATCTTCCTACAAGAAAAAAAAAAAAAAAAAAAAAACAATGATAATAATAAGACATTTTAGTCGATAGAATGAAATGTACCTATCGAATTGATTTTTTTTCTCAAGATTGTCTCCATGAGAGAGAAGAGCGTCGGTGTAAAGGGTAAATTGATCTTCCAAATTTCAATATAAAACTTACGCAAATTTTTAGACAGTATAACTTTTTTCTAAATGAAAACTATTATTACATTTGATGCAACCGATATTACAAGTTACTTGTATCAAAACGCTAAACTTTTTTTCAACTGGTGCGGTACTTACCGAAGGACTTTTTGGTAAGCCTACACGTTGACCGCACGTAGTCAACAAATTTACTAGGCACTCTCGAACTCGACTCTGAAACAAATTGACATAAGTAGAATATTACATTAAAAATTGATGCCAACAATAAGTATGTACAGTACTTATGGCTTACCTGACTCATCCAAGGTCTTTTCCAGCCAATTGCGGCGTTATCAGCCGGCGACAATGAACTTGATCTGCGAGGAGAGTTGCTCGTATGACCGTCCGATGGCAGCGAATATTTAAAATTATCTTCGTGCTTCTCGCCTTCACTCTTTGCGGATATCGGTTTACCAATCAACGGAATCTCGTTTACATTAAATGTGAAGTCCATCGTGCGACCTAGATGTATGAAAAATTTCGCGAATAAATATCAATAGTTTCCGATACGTCAAGTTTACAATACTGAGTGCAAAATATAATTAATGAAAATATAATGTTTTTTTTTTTTTTTATTGAAAATCTATTTTATTCAAATCTTAAGATATAACTGAGAGTAATTCATTGCAAATAAATTTCTTATCATTATATATTTATAATATTTATTATGTTAATCAATTAATTTTGTCATTTTTTATTTCAATTAAAGTTGTAATAAATTATAATATAAATATTAAAAATATAATTATTGAGATTAATTTTAAAATATCAATTTTAAATATTAAAGGAATAATGATTATTAATATTCAGTATCAAATAAAATAAAAATGATTATAATATGAGTAAAATTTATAGAAAAGTTTATTTCAAAATTATTAATATTGTAAAATCCTGATTCCAAGTTATCATAAAAATTTTTAATATTATTAAATTTATTAATTATTTTAATTAAAATAAGAAATAATATAATTATTATTAAATTTATGTAAGTATAATTAATTTATATTATTTAAATTGATCATCTTTAAAGTAATAAAAATATATGATTGGATAAAATAATAAAAATTTCATTTATTATACATAAATAAATTATAATTTTTATTGATATTATTAAAAAAATTAAATGACCTATTATTATATCAATTATTAATCGTATAGACATAGATATAATTGAGAAAATTAACCTATTAAATTCAATTAAATTAATAACTAGACTATAATTTACCTTAATGAAGTTTTATTTGGTGAAAGATTTATAAAAATAATATTAAAATTATTGTTATTATTCATAATATTATTAATGTTGAATTTAAAACAAATGAAATATGTGAAATTGAATGATATATAATATGGTAAAATATTATTATTAAATTAACTGATAATACTAAATAAAAAATTAGATTATAAAATATATAATTTGAATTGTTTTTTGATACAAATTTAATAATTTTTGTTACTAAAAATATATATTCATAATATTTATGATAATAATTATTAGAACTGCTTTAAATAATTCATCGATATCGTAGATATTGTTTTCGCTCACCTGGTAACTCTTTCTTGACGAACACCTCAACATCGGCAAATGTAGGGCACATCGTGGACGAATAGTGCGATTCGAGAAAAGGATACTGCGACGATGGAGCAGCCACCAAACTCGAGGACCGAGTCACGACTAGCTTCAATATTTTCGTCGCTTCTTTATGATGTACTCCCTGATGATGAAAGATGATATAGGTAATTTAATGACTAAGGCAGCAATAAAAAAATGAATCAGATAATACACATCGACGATGCTCATACCTCCAGAAATTTTGCGATAGGAACCAACAGATCGGAGGTAAAAGGCTGCGATGCAGTTGGCGAGAGATCAACGTAATGTAACATGCAGTGGATTATGTTTAAAACCGGCAACTGTAGAATTGTCGGTCCTTTTTCCAACAGCTTTAAGAAGATAAGTAAATAATTTATTGCTGCATAGTGACCTACAGGTAGGTATTACAGGTGACTATAAAAACTAAACAAACCTCGACTAGGAACGTGAGCATGGTAATGCTCACATGCGAATACGTATCGTGCAAATACTTGACAACGCATTTAGTCCACTGGAAACTTTCTTTACTGAAAGTGCGTCGACTGTATAGAGTCATCACCGTGCCTAGATTTTCTAGTTTTTTTCCTTTCTCAGTACTTATCTATCGAGCATATAATTGAATCCAAGTATATCATGACCGAGAATTCGCTGAATTAGCCGAATGCGCAAATAATAATTACCTGGGCAATGTTTTCAGCACTCAAAATACATAACTCGTTCGCTTCTTCATAATGCAGCAACATGTACGGCAATAGAGATACTACATTCATCGGAAAACCTAAATTCTGACTGGGATCGACGACAGACAGGTCCAGCAATAAGGTCAATTGCGAAAGTAATGGTATTACCGCTTCGTAAATGGCCGGGTTGGTACAGCCCTGCAACAGTCCTCTAGGTTATACGACATATTCTCACCTTAAAGCGCAACAAGAATTGTAAATTTGTTTATGGCTACCTTCAGTAACAAGGCCTGCACACCCATAAAAGGATTCCATCGCAATTGACTGAATAATTTCTCCACTTTATCAACTGTATCTGGCCGATCGAGCGGTAAACGATGAAGTACTCGATTTAGTAATCTTAAAGCCAATAAATACTCGTATTCGTAATCGGATTCAAGCACGGAGACCGCCAACCAGAACAACTGCGCCAAGATGAGCATTTTATCGTCCTGCGAGGACGAGTCTACCAACTTCAGAGATTGAGCAGATCGAGATCTACATAGGTTCGTCGAGTATTTATTGTGGGTGTACCGAGAATCGGGTTCTCTTCTTGTTTCTGCGAAACGATATTCGGCATTATGCAAAGCTTCGAATAAACCAAATGCAATCGCGTCTGCTGTTTTATTTACCTTTATTTTCGACACTCGCGAGATATCCAGCCACACGACGAGTATAATAATGTGATACCGAATAACTGGTGCTACGTGCATGCACATTTGGGCTAGCTTGATGCGAGTGCCCAAAACCACAAATACCAGGTCCGTTGTAGCCAGTACGCCTACAGAATCCAACAGCGCCGTTAATAGCACTGACGTCTTTATTTAAATTAGGCGTGGATTTAAAAATTTCTTTCATAAAATCTAGAGGTCTGAAATCGGAATCCAAAGAGTCTACGGACGACTCCAACGTTAGAAGCAACTCGGTCACGTAACCCTAGAAAAAATACGATATTAAGACTTGCTCACGGGCGAAGCGAACATAGCCTACGTATAATCGTTCAATAGTTAGTTACCTGCATATCTTCGCCTTGCTCAGCTATCGTCTCCACCAATCGAGAAAGAATATCAGATAGCATTCTAGACGTAATTGGTACACGTAAAAATCTAAATACCTGCAAGGAATAAGATAGTACGAGTTTAACTAAGAATGCAGAAATTGAATTGATACACGATTTTTCAAATTATGACCGGACAAACCCCCTATGTAAAAAATTCATTGTATTTATTTCCCTCCTTCGATAAGTATGGTTAAAAATGGCCAGGTATGACTCACTTGTAGAGATCTACCGGCGTAGTGCCGAGATGAACACGAGAGACCTAGTTGGAGGGCAGTTTGTGCCCATCTCTCGTTTATGAGAGCGTGCGGCATCGATTCCTGGAATATGCGAAGAACGTGTTGTAGAAAAGTGTCTATCTGTTCAACGCTGCGAACGCTCCATACTTTCGCCGTAATATCTTCGTAATTCCAAAGCACTTGATCTCGTCTGTAAGTACGGTCAACAATAAGCGTATATAAAAAGTGTAACGTTGGCTTCGAGTGTATTCGGCTGGTGATAATTAATGCGCTTACTTCGATGCTAAAAAATCGATCAGCGATTTCACCACATCTTGAATCGGTCTGTGAGATGTAATTTGAGTTGACGATGATTCTTCGTTTGTCGGAGTGAGGGGAGCAATCACACTTTGCGTAGAGGTTAACGTGTCACAAGTGCCTTTAGCGTATAAAATACAAAATCAATTTATCAATAACTCCGAACAGGTAAGTTAGTCAAAGAGAAGATTTTCACGAAAAATTAAAAACACCGAGTTCACTCGACAACCTACTTGTAGGGGATGGAATGACAGCTAAGCTTGTAGATTGCGAAGCTCCAATTGGAGACTGCAGATAAGTATCGAATGTTGGATCACTCTCTGTAAATAATATAATGGTGGTAGTAATCTTAAGACCAGATAGAAATACCTTCCTGTTTTGCGCTGTACTTTTTTTATACGCACCAGTAAAATTGTGAAGCGGTGTTACCACTAGTGGCGTGGGAAGACCCAGTCCTAAATGTTTCACTTTGCGGTTGAGTAGTATTTGTGCCACCGAGAAATGGTCGGAATGATTAGCTAATACGACGAGCAAATTCAGCAGTAATTGTTTACAATGCTGATTAATTAGATTACGACTTTGATCCATGCCTAAGAAGAGTATGTGAAGCATAAGAGGCATGTGCATCGACCAATCAACATCCACCGAATCGACGACCACGTCTGTCAGCAATATCACAGCCAAGTTACACCTGGAAGAACGAAAGTATCATACGAATAAGAAAATTTCTTTTTTCCTCTCGAATATGATTATTTTTCCTACAGCTGTGAATGAATATGTGGAGGATAATTTTCTGTTCGTTGCGGCTTTAAAAAAAAAACATTGTATACGAAATCTTAGAGTAAGCAGGTTACGATAGCGAAAGGAGACTTTTTATCATAACGTGGCGGCAGAAACGTAGCATTGAATTTTTCATTAAAAATATTTTTCATAAAGTCTTCTGGCAGAGCCAAATAGAAAAAAGATCATGTTTCATGTCAAGCCCAGTATAAACCTATTATGTATAATCAAGCAGCCTAGTTTAGGCCTAATACCTGCTCATTTGCGGTGGTCAAATTTCACGCAACTCGCATTGAATCATAGTACAAACAGAAATTACGTATTATGTCTTCGGGCGTTTGCAAGGAAACTCAAAGTAAAGATCACTCGTGTCAATCTCGATTATATCGATATTTCGAAACAATCGAAATCGGTAATCGATACAATCGAGATTGACACGAGTGATCTTTACTTTGAGTTTCCTTGCAAACGCCCGAAGACATAATACGTAATTTCTATTTGTACTCTAATCTATGAGTTGCGTGAAATTTGACCACCGCAAATGAGCAGGTATTAGGCCTAAACTAGGCTGCTTGATTATATAGGTTTATACTGGGCTTGCATGAAACATTTGGCTCCGCCAGAAGATTTTTCTTCGTTTAATGCACAAAATATTAATTTTCTTTTATTAAGGTAAAATCTGATAAGAGTCTTAATGAATGCAAATTATAAAGATGTACAGTATCGTAAGAGGGTGGGAAATACGAGTACAAGTCTTTTGAGCATTATCATGATTATACGCAGAAAACGTTTTTTTTTTTTTCTTCTGCATTCGCTTAAGAAAACTTCCGCAGCTTACCTATGGAATCCGCTACTTGGCTGTATATTCTCCGGAATGTATTCGATAAGCGGCGCAAAATAACCACCATATTCGGGCATGGGAAGAGGGTGCGGTAATGGTAAGTCACATTGGTATAATGCATCATCACGACATATCGTGTAGTCGTCATCTCCGGAAACGGAGTCCGCAAGCTAAAGAAAACTCGAAAATTTATTCATAATGCGAAAGAAAAAAATGCTCAGCAGTTAACGAAAGTTGATACGTTTAATTACAAAGTCATCTTCGAACAGACTGGCGGGCGTGATTCGCTACGAGATTTACCCACTCTTATTTTCGTTTCTCCTTTCATTTCTACAGAATCAGCTAATCGAAAAATCTCAGGAGTACAATATGGAGCTCGGCCTTGCCTTCGTAGACTACACTAAAGCTTTCGATACAGTCAAGTACGGTTTCCTTTTTGAAGCCATGAAAAAACAGTGATACTCGAAAAGCTATACTTATCTAATCCAAGATACGTATCGTGGGGCAAAAGCGTTTATTAGTACAGACATGGAGGGGAAAAGTTTTGAAATCTTAAAAGGTGTAAAAAAAGGCGATCCCCTATTTTCAACCTCGTTTAACATTACCGTGGAAGAAGTCTTTAAAAATCTCTAGTGGAAAGATAAAGGAATTGATATAGGTAAATGGTAAGAGGTTGAATAACCCACGCAAAGGCTGAGAGCAGCTTTCTCCCGTTCCGGGAACAGATACCACTAGATATCAATAGGTAAGTTAATGATGTGCAAACTTACAATGCAATGTAGTATATATTATTGTGGTTCGAAAGCGAAAATAAATAAAAGAAAAAATTAATTAAAAAAACTAGGCGATTTACCTCATCAGCGGAAGAAGGTTTTTCGTCAAGCGCATGAGAGGACATACTGGTCATAAGTCGAGATTTGCAGCTGCGTACAGTACTGTATTTTGTTTCGGATAAGCTTCTACCAGTCGATTCAGGTCTGGACGTTCTGTACAGAAGAAGAAATGAAATAAATATTCACAATATTGCAGTTGCGAATTCATTCATGCGACACAACTCCATCAACATACCCACACTGATTGGACGCAATACCTTCTTCGCTACTGTGACGCTTAGTATGGATTGTACCCTTTTCAACCGACAGCTCGTTAGAGTTACCGTGCTGATCGGAGAGCGGATCCGGATCCAAATAACCGGAAACCTTACGCACACTGGTCAAACGGTAATAAGGCGGCGTTTCTGTCCGCTCAATCAAACAGTTCAGCGTTTCGACAGTCTGCAATTCGTTCAGCATTTCATCGACAAATTTATCAGGTCTGGTGCGAGCCAGAAATACGGTCACTCGTTTTGCCTGTACGTTTAAATAAAAAATAGATAAACGGTTCATTTTATTTTCTTATACGGTGTAAAACATGTTTATTTACGACAAGATTCTTACAACAGGTAATAATTCATTCGGCGTCATACCGCAAATGATCAATAAATAGCGCAGAATCACTTTCAGATTGTTTGGCCAACACGAGCATAACGTGGCCCAAACATCTTCGATCTCTTTTGAATGTTCATTACCGAACTGAAAACACACAGAGATTAATGTCTGTAATAATAATAGAAGAATTTCTTACACCCTGAACCCTTAGAGGACGAAGAAAAAGGAACGCAAGGCAAAAATGCAAGAATATCGAATTAATTTGCGGGTATTTTAAATGTATCCTAAATGACATTAAAATTGTCTTAGGTATGTCGGCGCTATTTTTTCTTTCTTTCTTTCTTTCTTTCTTTCTTTCTTTCTTTCTTTCTTTCGTTCTTTCGTCGTTGTTGGTGAGGATTTAAAAGAACTTCCGACGCAACGAAATTTACGAAATTACCTTTCTGTTTTTACTTTTCGCTCTCGTTATTTACACAAGTCGGTAAAATTTGACTATAGACAACGGCACCCACGTTCGTACAAAATTTACGTTTATTAACTCATCGTAAAAACCTTTTAGGCGCTCTTTTCTGTTATTCTCTCTTTTCTTTATTTACGACTTTCGTTCTTTTTCATCTTCTCGCTCGCGTACGCGTTACGTACGTATATTTCGTATCCGTAACTCGTACTCGTACTTATATTCCACGTTGATATCTTTAATTAAGAAATTTAATTTAATGCGACATCATTCGCATATTTGCGTAAATATAACGAACTATCTAACAAGTACTCACTATTCACAAAATATTTAGCATCACGATTAGTAAGTACCTATAACGTATTTACTCACCTTCGCCGTAATGTAAAAAAAATTATTCAATACCATTTCGGTGGCTTCGGGTGACCCCCAACCTTCGCGACGAGTTCCCGACTTCCGCATATCATTCATACAATACTGCAAACAAATATTATTATGATAAAGAAGTAACGTACTTCAGTTCGAATACCTAGGCCTGCACTTTTAAATACCTAGTTTTAGATGAACAACTAAAGCAAAAACTCTTAACACATACAGTTATGTAGACAATATTCGAGAACTTGGGAGATGAATGTATTTTTTCATTTTTTTTTTTTTTTAAATTTTACGTTACGAAATTATTCCGATAAAAAATGGGGTGCGGAAGGATTGTCCAGCCACCGCTCTTGATTTTGCCCCAAACCGATGGCAACGAAAGGTATAAAAATCGTGAATTTCATTTAGATCGTACTAATATCTTGGAAGTTCACGATTGGTTCATGACTCGATCTCGAAAGAAAAGAAGGATTCGAGGAATCCATGCTACGTGCACTAAGCGTGTTTTTTCAGTTTTTCATCATCTGAATTCCTCTATGCTGGATTGGTGACTTTTAGTCACCCTAACAATAAACCTTAAGAAACTGCAGCATATGGTCACAATTCGCTTTTAGTCTTCATCCCACAACGTGTATTTACCCTTTAATTTCATTATTTTTATCATCAAAAATTAACTAACCTGATAGTAAGTAGCGTTTGTGCTTGTCGTGGATATATTTGGATCGACTAACTCCATATTGTGTAGCCATGGCAAAATATATTGCAGCAATAATTGTCGCACTTCTGGACGCGCAGTTTGAAAACGATGTGTAATTTCTAGCACAAGGCAATAATCATAACAGCGATTATTACTTTTTTATATGCGGAATCGGCGTCAACAAAGAGGAATATAGAAAATACGATACATAGCCTTATACGATACATAGCCTAAACTATACAAGACACGGCGTCTACAATAAGTACCGGTACATGGTACTCGTACATGTAGGATGGCATAGGTATCTAAATATTTTATTCAAATTTTACGAATCTTTTTTTCATTTTAGTATAGGCACAATATAATATAGACGATATATTTTCTTTCTCCTTTCATTCGTAAACCTTTTATACGCGGCGAATGGAACATACAATACAATACAACGCTCATTTCGTTGTCGTAAAACTTGTCAATTTTTCACTACTCTTCTTTTGCGCGACTTCTATACCTATGCGACATCATGTACTCATAGGTATTCGTCATACTACGAATAAAGAGAGTATATCAACGAAATAAAAATCGAGTATCGAGCAAATTACAAGTAATAAATAACTAGACTATCACAAAATTCGGTGGCGACTGATATTTTTGAACAGATATGTCTCTATATTGGCCATCGTGTAATATTCGAGTACTGTTATTCATGAAGTTTGCACCGCACCGGCGCACGATATTCCTACTGCGGTAAGTCGTAGAGAAATGAACGTCAACCTCAGCGAATCATTTTCTTACAACCAGGGAGATCATTTCTTGAAAAGGGACAAGAATTCTGATATAGGAGAGAGAGAGAGAGAGAGAGAGAGAGAGAGAGAGAGAGAGAGAGAGAGAGAGAGTTGTAGATGGATATCCAGAATTATCGAAAAGAGCGGAAGTAATCCATGAAGGATTGGAAATGGAATCGCAAAGGTTAAGAAGACCAAACTTGATGGACATAAACTAGAGCGTGACTAGAGGGAGGGAGGAAGCGAAGAGGATATCGAAAAGGTTGAACAGGAAGGTGGGCGTATAATATAATTTTGAAACGTGATAGCACAACTTGTTCACGTTTTTCGTCAAGTTTATTGTTCCTTCATTCTTCTCAATTTTTGAACTATCACGTTTAGTGATTGAAGCACGGTGAAAAGGTTTGAGTTCGGGAGCTACAGATAGAATGAACTGAGTACAGAAAGGTGACTAATACTGTATAGTCGCGTCGCCGACTGCTTCGCAATTTGCTAGGTCTATGGGTCCCAAGATTCGGATTAAGATTATGTGTGCAAAGTGGGCGCAAGAATTTGTTTCTCACGTACACAAGGCGCATGCGCGTTTTCATTCCCTATGAAGGAGAGAAACGTGACTTAGTGCTGTACAACAAAGTACACAAAGCACGCGCTCCAGTTCATTCATGGAAACTGAAACACCGAGAGAAACTTAAAAAAAAATTACTTCTAACTGTAGTACGTAAGAATGTGACGAATGACAAGATTTTAGTGATTTTTTCTACAGTTGAAACAAAAGAATTTAGCAAAAACTATATTATACAGTACTAGCCGTTTGCCGCGCGCCTTCGGCGCGCTCCAACGGCTAGGCCTGCGGCGCCTGACAACCTCGCGCTACGCGCTCGTTATGACGGGCTCGCGCTTCGCGCTCGTTGTGGACCCAACGCCGACAAACTCGCGCTTTGCGCTTGCCAAAAGTGCTAAGATACTTTGGTGACAAACTTGTGCTCTGGACTTGCATTCAGGGAATTTAAGAGCCAATGGGTAATTTGACCCAATGCAATGACATTACCACTAACAATCTGATAGGCGGTTGTCCTTTAAGTATTGATTGAATAAAATCTAACGCCCCGACAAAGAATACATTCTGCGGTCTAAATGTTGTTCGATTCGACACCATCTGATGGAAAAAGTTTATATGATCTCCGGTTAAATAGTCACCATTCGAAATTTCGTTTATAAAATCACCAACGCTCGTCATAATTTGATAAGAAAATAATGCAACTCCGAGGAATTATTAGTGGGTTGATTTAGCACTGACAACAGATATACTGAACCAATTTATAATTTTGAAACGGTAATAGGGAAACGTACACGCGTATAGTGCGTAAGGGATGACTCATATCCGGTTGTATGGATGGAAATGATGTAGGTGATAAGAAGTTATGTAGCGCCTGGCACTATACGCTTCCTAATACTAACACACTTCCTAATAATACGCATACGCTGGAAAATGATCTCGTGAAAATTTTCTTCAAAATATCTGAAATTAGGCTCATTGGAAAGGAAATTACAGGGGCTAAAAATTCAATTCTCTGTAATTTTTCATAAAAATGAATAATATTCGAGTTATCGCAAAAATAGTATTTTCACAACTGCGCTGCACTCAACGTTGGAACAACGCGTTCGATGGCAAGCTACACCACCACGTTTTTTTATATTGAAAAAAGTCATTGTTTTCGCCCTTTTTTGAAATTACTCAGCACCTCCCCGTCAAATTTTTATTTTTATGAGTCTATGTGCTGCTCTGGGATGAGGACAATATATCCTGAAAGTTTGAAAGCGATTGGCCCAGTAGTTCTCGAGTTATAAACGGACAGGAGGACAGACGGACGGACAAACTTTCTGCTTTATATATTAGATTGTACTACCTAGAGCAAAAATAACGCTGGAAACGTTCATTCATCATCTTAAGAAGTAATTTTTCCACAAGTTTTTTCTCGGTGAGTACGTATAGCTCGTACTTTCGCTGCGTGAGAGTAAATCAGGCAATTTTTACTCAGCGTGAATTCGCGTGGTGAACGACCAGATTGCAGGGCTAAGAAAAGAGTGTAACCGTTGGCGCCGGATATACCAGCGTAGTAGAGGCCGCGAAAAGGCGCGGGCGGTTGCGCCTGAATACCAGCTGGCTCGTAAGAGGTTGAAGAAGGCCATCAAAGACAGCAAGAGTGCTGCATGGCAAGAGCTGTGTGAGATGGCCGAGGACGACACATTTGGTAAGCCTCATGAGATAGTGCTGAAGAAGCTAAAGGGCCTCTCAGCAATGAGCCGTAATGGAGCCGGATGTTGTAAGTCAAATCATCGACGGCTTGTTCCCACAACAGCCACCACCAATGGTAGCGCTACCAATAGTAGAAGAGGATGGTATATCCCTCCTAGGTACCGAGGAGGTGGATGCAGCAGTCAATAGACTGCGGGGTAAGTATTGGAAGGCTCCAGGCCCGGATGAGATTCCAAATCCAGTCTGGAGCTCCATACACTCAATTCACCCGACACTGCTTGTGGATACATTCAATGCGGCAGTTGTTGGGGGACTGTTCCCTGTGCGATGGAAAAAAGCCAGGCTAGCGCTGATCGATAAGAAAGATAAACCACCTGGTCTACCATCCTCTTACCGTCCACTTTGTCTGCTGGACAATGTTGGGAAACTCTTGGAGAGAGTGATAGCCAATCGTCTTGAGAGCTATCTGAAGGAGAAAGATATAATCTCAAGTAGTCAGTACGGTTTTCAAGCTGGACGCTGTACGTCAGATGCTGGGATCAGGCTGAAGAGGATAGCCGAGTCAGCAATTGCTACGCGTCAGTTTTGCGCAGCCGTCAGCCTCGACATAAGAAATGCGTTCAATTCGATTCCTTGGGAGAGGATCTTGGAAGCCCTCAAGGACGCAGAAGTGCCGGCATACCTGCTCAGGATGATTAGCAGCTATCTTAGCTGTCGAGAAATCCAAGCAGAGACGTCTGCTGCTACAGTAAAGCGCCCGGTTACTTGTGGGGTGCCGCAGCGGTCGGTCCCCGGGCCGCTGTTGTAGTGCGTCGCATTTAACGGGATTTTCAAGGTGAGGCTGCCGCCGGGTGTTAAGCTTATCTGCTATGCGGATGACACACTGGTGGTATGCACCGCCGAAACAATTGTAGCGGTGGAAAGCAGGGTAAACCGGGCCTCAGAGGTAGTGACGCGTTGGATCGAGTCGGCCAGCTTGAACTCGCCATGGATAAGACGGAGGCCATATTATTCACATCCCGTCGAAAGTTCAAGTCACCCACCTTTCGCCTGCAAGGTGTGGAAATCGCGACCAAGAAGACGATGAAATATCTGGGCAACTGGTTTGACTCAGCGCTGAGCTTCAGGCACCATTCCCTGATGACAGCGGAAAAGGCGGGTAGGGTAGTTGGATACCTGTCCTGCCTGATGAGGAACCTGGGAGGGCCGAAGAAGGCAAGAAGAAGGATCATGATGAGCACCGCCATGTCGGTTCTCCTATATGGTGCCCCAGTATGGGCCGACTGCATGAAGATATCATACAGAAGAAGAGAGATGTTAAAGCTGAGGTGTGTTAGTGCCTACCGCACTGTCTCGACGGAAGCTCTTTGTGTATTAGCACGTTCACCACCGATCGAGCTCCTTGCTGAGGAGAGAGCGGTGGTGTTCAACGCAAAGAAGACAACGACGACCAATCAAGAAGCTTTACGGGTCAAGCAGGAGGCCAGGCGCCCCTTGCTTGTATAATGGAAAGCGAGAATTGCCCACAGTGAGCAGGACAAATGGACGACCCGTGTGCTAATATGCGACCTTGATGAGTGGATGAACCGGCGGGACCATGGTCAGCTGAACTTTCACCGGACGCAGGTGTTAAGCGGCCATGGCTGCTTCATGTGAAGTTAAGGAAAGTTGCGAGCAGGCTTTGTGTTTACATTGCGATCAAGGGCGGGATGATGGACCACAGCACACCTTATTTGAGTGCGAGGCGTGGAAGCGTGAGCGGGACAAGCTTAGTCGGTCTCTTCAAGAGATCGGGGTAGAAGAAGCGCTTGTTCCCAGTAGCCTTGTACCCACCATGCTAGGCTCCGAAGAAGCATGGAACCAGGTGTCTGCATTTGCGGCCACCGTTATGAAGAAGAAGATGGACCAGAAATGGAATAGGCAAATGCAGAACCACGCTATGGCCTACTCGACACCTGTGTACCATCAACATCCGGATCTGCAGGAAGACGACGAAGAAGGACACCATCCAGCTGGATAATGTGATAGTGTTTGTGCTTGTTATGTGAGTGTTCCTAGTGTATTTTGCGTGCCACGGGGGCACTGCAGCTTGGCGATTGCCAAAGCAACTTGGCGGTTGCCAAGTAGAAGAGAGGGTTCGCGTAAGAGATTCTTCCAAACACTGAAGCTATACCCGAAAGGATCGATTCCAGGCTGGAGGAAACAAAATTAAATACATACGCAACCCGTACCCACTCCACTATGGAGGAAGGGGCGGCGTTCTGCAAATGCGACACAAGCGGTACCTAGAGCAAAAATAACGCGCTAGAAACGTTCATTCATCACCTTAAAAAGTAATTTTTCCACAAGTTTTTTTCTCGGTGAGTACGTATAGCTCATATTTTCGCTGCGTGAAAGTAAATCAAGCAATTTTTACTCAGCGTGAATTCGCGTGGTGAACGCGGAAATTCTTCGTATTTTTACTCCCTTGAATGAAAAAAAAAAAAATCGAAATTTTTCTCTAAATAGTGCATAGTGCAGTGTAGACATGAACAGTGACGACAACATTGACCTAACGTTCTTTGATAGAAAAGGAGTCTCGTAACCTAGAAAATACGAGTTGAATTACCCACGTTGGGAGTGTTCGTAGGGAATACAGTAATCTTGAAGAGATTGGAGTGAAGAAAGAGAACCAGCGGGTAAAAAATGTTTTTCAGAAGACCTGGATATATGCAGGCGAGAATCGCCTCTATTTCAGCAGTTGACTGTCAGTGTCAGTTGAATAAAGGCGTATACGAGCATTTGCCAGTTTTTGGTTTTATATTTTGATCAATCTGTTTGACGCATAAAGCATCATTAGATCACTATTAGACTTCTAATTTTACGTCTGAGAATTTGATTGAATTGATTTCAAGTCAAATATACGTTGAGGGAAGAGCTGAAAGTGAGTTGATAGGTACGGATCTATGACGAAGAGGATAGAGTTAGAAAATTCGAGAGGGTGTTTTTTGGAAGAGGTATCGTATATGTTGATTGTTTCATTTTTGCAAGCTAATTGAGTATGTACGCGATTGTAATTTGAAATAAAATCGGGTTGACTCGAGATTAAGCTAATTTGAAATTTTAAGCATTCATAAAGAAAGATAATCGACGTCTAAACATACTACGTATGTAGAAAGGAGTATTTCTTCAGTCATTACATCCGGGTTGGTATGAAGTTTACTCGCGGGACTAAAATGTACGAAAGATTAGCACTGACCACTACTACGTGATGACCACAGATCCTGCGTTACGTTACACTACGTAAATCGTGTAACACGATGTAAATATTAATTGGATTTCCGTAGACTGTTATCACATGATACGAGGTAACGTATTCATATAATACAGCTAATACATAATACAAAAGGTAGGTATAACATACCGGAAAACATTGGCATGGTTAGCTCGGGATGGAGTTGAGATAACTGTTGCGATAAATGCGTTTGCGAACAGCAATACGTTGTTGACAAAAGTAAATCCGAAGTCTCGTTTTTCTCTTTGTCACGTTGTTCGTTCATGTTACTTCCTGAAACACACGATAATGCAAGGATGAAAAATGAATTTCAAAAAATATTGAAAATCATATATTATGACTCAATGGTCTAAGCACTTTAACAAATTTTTATGTTTACTATTCAGTTTCAAGAAATCAATTTCTAATAACGACCTGGATTTCTTGTATTAATTCGCGAGCACAAATTTTGATAGATTTACATTAATTCATTTTCCCTGCTAAGTCGCCGCGACTAATCGTCAGTGACCAACTCGCCGAAAAGTCAACTCTCCGGGGGAAAATTGGAGACAATTTGCCGCGAAAAAAATTGTTTATTGAAAATTATTGAAAATTTCACCGCAGTAAACTTTTCCAGGAAGCTAGATAAAAAAACTCGCAGACCACCACGTTAGCTGCGCTCGTGGTTGCTTTATTGAGGCAGATAGGGAACTTGTTTTATGGGAGTTTTTCTGTTTATACACTTTTTCTTAATAAAGATTGACTTTCATTAGGATTTCAAGCTCCAAAATTCAAATTTTTCCAAGTTTCCTCCTATCAGCTCGATATTTGAAAACTTTTCAAGTATCTTTCCGATCGAATAAAACTTGAAGTAGAATTGTTTACACGTCTTCTTCGCATCATTATTATGTAGCTTTTTGTAAGTCTTCCTCCTATCATATTATACAGCTCGATATCCAAAATTTATCCAGGTCCCACGGCAATGTACTCTCGGTACGACTAATTCTTTTTTCGATTACAGCGAATTCCTACCACGGCGAATTTGCACCTTAAGCGAATTTTTTGGCGGCAAATATGTCCCGGCTAATGTGATCCTTCTATTTACTTCTTCACTTGTTCTATTTTTGAATGATATTTGTTGACCTAGGTATATCATCTCTGTGGTTGCTTCGATTTTTATTCCATTTATCTTAATATTTATATTTTCTTTTTCGTTTTCTCGAGCAAGGATTTTAGTTTTCTTAATACTCATACCTAGCCCTTTTTTCTTTCCTTCCTCATCTAGCTCATGCATCATTTCCTCTAGTTCTTCTGGTGATTTTGCTATTAGTACAATATCGTCTGCATACCTGAGGTTATTTAGATGTGTTCCGTTTATATTTATTCCTTTTTCACTCCATTCAAGCTTTCGAAAAATCTCCTCTAGAACACCATTAAAGAGCAAGGAGGATAGCGGGTCACCTTGTTTTACCCCTTTTTTTACATTAAAAATTTTCCCTGTTCTCTCTAATTTTATTCTGCCTTTTAGTTTGTTATACATTTCTTTTATTATTTTTATATATGTTGTTCTTACTCCCTCTGCCCCACTAGTGCTTGTAACACGCTTTCATGTTTCACTGAATCGAAAGCCTTATTATAATCAATAAATGCTAGATATATGTCTTTGTTATATTCAGTTGTTCTCTCTAGGAGTTGATTTATCGTAAAAAGGTGATCTATGGTTGAGAAATTTTTTCCAAAACCTGCCTGTTCTTCAGGTTGTTGAAGTTCCAGGTGGTTCCCTATTCTTCTTGCTAGCAATTTTGAAAAAATTTTTGCAATGTTAGAGCATAGGCTAAAGAATGGAAGGAATTTTGTTCAGGAAATCAAGAGGTTAAAATGGGATTGGGCGGGTCACGTGGCCAGATTAAACACAAATCGTTGGGCATATAAAGTTAAAAATTGGTTTAATAGAGAAGGAAGAAAGAAGGGTAAACAAGTAACTAGGTGGGATGATGATATTGTACAACTTCTAAAAAACAAATTATATCATAGAGTAGCATATGACCGGCTTGAATGGACGAGGCTGAGGGAGGCCTATGCCCGTTCACGGGCTTTTAGTTTTTAGTTTATAGTTTATAGTTTATAAGCTTATAGTTTATAGTTTATAAGACGTAAGATACCTACGTACGTAAGCTGTTCAAATTCTACAAATAAAGGCTTATTATTATTATTATTATGTCCCGGCAAATTGCCATACAACTATAGTTTTTTTGATGGAAGCAAATATAATCTAGTACGACGAAAGAAATTTGATATAAAACGCGATTTCGATTCTTTCCCGCACTGAGTGTAATTGCTGGCTCGTAACTACATACTTTTCAACGCGAATCAATTGATGAATGAATTCCTAGCCAATCAGAGCCACGCCGCCCGCATGAATCAACGAATAGTGAATAGAGAGGTGGTGGTGGGACTCTCGGAGGTCAGTCAGGAAAACCTCCTCGAAAATATTCGTTTGTAAAATATCATCTATAAATTTTTCAAAGCAATATCTACACAATCGCGATTGATAGTTACCATCGAGTTCTTCGACATTCAAAATGGCGTTTCTCAAAGTTTGAGAATTTGAGATACTTTAAGATCAGCACTTTCGCAGTCCGACCTCATCGTTTGTATTCATCAAGGAAATACAGTAATTAATAGATAGTGTTCTAAATTCGTTTAACTTCGGCATATTTTATACGAGAACCAGCCGTCATCGCGGTAGTGACACTTTTTCCAAAGTATTTTGAATGAAAAAAACGTGTTTTTTCGATGCTCTGTTGAAGGACGCGAGGACGCGGTTCGTTCCTAGAGTGAGGTTGCGCGCAAGCGTATATTAAACATCATCGCATCGCGTCGCGTCGCGTCGAATACGATCGGGACATGAACCATTAAAATGGCGTACGCCACACGTTAACGGGCGGTCGGAGGAAAGCGATGAACTCGCGCTACAAGGCGTCCCTGGCCGCGACTCGGGTCGCCAAAGCGCTTGTATAGATATCGCTTTCCTCCTTCCCTTGAAGCGTAATGCACTGGGTATTTTGAACCACGCTGAAATTTATTTATCATTGGAAAGAAAAATGACCTATGTTTGACAATAATCATCAGAAAAATCGTGCACGAAATTTTCTTTACGACTATTAGATTCAAATCTGATAATATCCAGTGCTGGATTTTTACACTTTTCGCGCATCATAATTGGCTTCTGGGGAGGATATTCTGAGTTGGATAGTTTCTCGAAAGAGATATTTCGATCGAAAAGAAAAAAAATGATTTCCTCTCTTCATTCAAAAGCAGTCACGTCCTCGTCAAATTTGACAATAATAATTACACGTTGCTTCTTACCACCGTGTGTTCATAATTGCGCGTTTTAACGGCGCGGCACATTCAACCGCAAGAATGTAATTTTGTTCATTCGACTGAATAAGAGATTTTGCTTGTATAACGTTCCATACATATTTTTCTAATTTCTCAGCAATATTTATTTGGTCTAGAAAGAGAGCGAGGTATAGTCAAAAGTTATGTAATGAAAATTTTTTCCTTTTCACCATGCAAATTTGATGTATAAAGTTGCAAGGTGACGTACTTCCCATTTAAGCATTCGTCAATTATAAGTCACTAGATATAAGCATCATCTTATTGCCCAGACAGAAAAAGTCAGTAAGAATTTAATTTTCGTTTATATTTGACGCTATCGGACTGGACACCTTGCATAAAATGTAATATATGATTTTGATGTGAAGGGTACTTCATCTATTGAATGCTGAATATTCGTTTATATGACCACAAAACTTCGACACTTTTATTATTACCTTTTTTCTTCCGCTCGTTTATCGTAACGTCACAATATGAAAAAAAAATCATACATATAAGAGAAGAGATACGTGCAAACTTTTTATACACGTTCGTATGTGTATTCAAGTATGTGTACGGAGTCACCATCTGACGCGCTCGAATACGAAAGAAAAATATTATGTGTATTTGAAAACAAATGGTAAACGGCTATAAGCTTTAGAAATAATGGAAAGATCGAGACCGAGAGGTTTGAAGAGATTTATTGATTTGTACATTCAAATTGTTATCATGAAACGCCATTTGGAACACCACGCTTCCGTGAATAATGAGAAACACAACAAAAAATAATAGAACGAAAAAAAAAAAAAAAAAAAACGTATTCGAACGGTTTATTAATTTGGCCGAACCGAAAATGAAATTTCAATGCCTGTGTATAATACGTATGTATTCCTTTCATGTGACGGGTTAATGCGCGCGTAACATGTGCGGGATGCGTTGATACCAATAGAGCGCGGACTTACACCGTCTATATGAGTAAAGCTTTATCGGCCACAGGGCAGGGTAGATGGATAGATGTACCTGCCTTTTACTTTCTCTTTTACGTTCCAAAGGCTAATATGTAGGTAAATATCTACGATGGGAATACGACCTAAGGTTTCTTTTTCCTCGTACTTTTCGGACTAACGACAGAGAGAAAGTAAACGGCTGCACCTTTGGCAGACACGCGGCCGCAAAATCTAGCTCGTATACTGTATACACGATTCGATTTAGCCGCTGCGAATGGCAAGTCTATAATGTATCGCGGTACATATGGATTGTATTGAAAATGTTCAGCTTACTTCCGCGTAGCCCCGTACCTATACCGTATACGTTCGTTTAGATATTTGCGATATGACGGCGAAAAAGAGCGTATCGTATCAGCCAGCAAAGTACATTAAATTTCATAAGCTAGAATGCCATGGATTGACGTTTTTAAATTCATTGAACAGCGCGCAAACTGAACACGTTAATGATATTTGAAGAGTAAATTACAAACTGAAGGATCGAAGATTTTTCGAGCAAACGACGCGACATACTGAATTGGGAAAAAATAATTTGTACGAGAGATTATGGAAGAAAGAGAGAATTTCTGCTCCTATCAATGATTACGGTGGTTTTAACCTGTACGACTCGGAAATTATTTCTTCGCCTTGTATCTTCGAGTGCGCTATACAGTGAGTTGAGGTGGGTGAGCATTTTGCTGAGCTCGATATCTTTTCAATCATTGCGGGGTATCGAAATTTAATCGAGAAACTGATTTATAAGAAATTATGTCTTCGCACGATTACTTCCCTACGAATGGAAAGAAAAGTGCTGTTGACTCGCTTTTCCTACTCCAGCAACTCGCGTCAATTCAAGCTCACACATTTAAAACCGTACAATATAAACGTTTTCGAGAACTGTTTTGGTGGGTTTTGCAGTTGGTATCTTTTGTTAAAGAAGAGTGTGATATTTACAAACTTGAGCGAAGGTTGTAATTCTTCCTACCACATCGTAGGCAAACAGAGGTCGACTATACAGTGAATATGCAATTTTAATGTATTTATAGACCGTGAGAGGCGTGCCGTCAAGTTTGAATGGACCCAACAATTTTAATTTTGCAAATGGTCTATCTTTCTCATTGAAAAGTACTGTGATACAACTGTGAGACGGTAGAGATATAGAGATCATTATTCTACAACTCGCTGATTAAGGAATTTAAGATGTCGTCCTTTAAATTTCGGTTTTCGAGCTTGAATTAGTACCTACGTTGACACCGCAGTAATTCTTCCACCGGTATTCTACACGCATAAGTGATAAGAAAATCATTTACGAAAGGAAGGAAGAGCACTTTCTTTAAACAGGTTACAAGAATGCTATATGTATAACTAATTTTTAATTCTCCGGACTTTGGACGCAGACGATAGTGCATCATTGAATACTTGGTTGAATACGCGACATTCTTTTTCAAAAAACAACATTCACTTTGAATTTAGCCCTTGTATACCGATACGTCTGCGGAAAACCGTACTTCGGCCATCAATATACACGCGTATACTACAACTTCTACAAATGATATTTTCGTTATCAAAAAATAAACTTTTTACTCTTATATTATAACTAGAAATTCTAACAATCTCGAAGAAAAAGCGCAGTAAACAAACGAAGGTAATCAAGTTCGATAAACAAAAGAGAATGTCAATGCATTTTAGACTTATTTCTAAAACGGAGAGAAGAAAATGCGAAGACAAAATACAAAAGTACCGTTTTCGATTTTCTTATTACGAGTGTTAGTACATCTCCTTGTGAACATTACACAGTCCAGTTCCCGTTTTTCGCTTGGTTTTTATTTGAAACTCATTCGTGTCTAAGTACCTAACAAACGTACAGACAAAAAAGAAACAACAACAACAACATACTTAGATAAATGGAGAAATAAATTTGAAACCCTCGATAAAACCATAAACGTGTACAAATGAAAAAGATTAAAATTTGTCAAATTAGAGGAAAATTAGGAACGTTAAGGTTTTCTATAATTTGAACGGATTATTTTTTCAAAACTGAAATATTTTTAAAATTAGGTTCTTACGCTCCAGAATTACAAGTTCACTCGATTTTTAAATAAAAAAGAAATATGTATAAATATACAGCGTCTGTCTAGAATACGTCAAACTTATAATGGATGATTTAAATTACACTACAGGTACTTATTCGTAAGGCAAAATTTATCCTAGCTCGAGATTTGATTCAACACGCTGAACATAAAAAAACATCGTGATCGATCAAATACCTGTTATAGCCTAATATATAATATGTAAAAACCGTTTTGTAGATTGAAAAAAAGCAGCGAGATGAAGAGAGAAATTTTTTTCCAAAAGATATTGACACTGAACAGAGCAGGGCGAATGAACAATTTCTTTTATCAAACTTTTATAGAACAAAATTATGAGCATTCCGATCAGAACAGAAACGCAGAATACCAAGCACGTGAGGGATCAGAAACGAGAAACTTTTCCTAGGGGGCTAACAATGTATACGTAAATTATTTTTTTGTACAAAAAATTAGTTGCAAAAACGGATCAAACGAAGAAATAAATTTAAAAAGTTTGGAGTTGCACGAAGAAAATTGGATGAACTTTATATAATATTATAGCGTCTAACGGATATTACACAGGAAATGCAGATACAGTTTTCGAATAATTTAATTAATTTTTAACGATCCGATACTCCATCTCTCAAGTGTCATCTTCCGCAAAAAATAATGATATTCGTAAAAATTTCGGGATACAGACGTCAAACTCGGAAAAAAATATTCAAGGGCTCGTGCAAAAAACAAAGGTTTTCAACGCAAAATTTGTACGTATAAGGAAGAGACGGAAGATTCAGGCAAATGAAAAGAGAAATGATTGCAAAATTACGTATAAGACACACAATTTTAAGATTATACAATGCACGTAGAATTTAAATGAACTCAAAATTGAGACCTACAGTTTGGAGGGAAATGAAACTGCAGCGTGCTTTCTTAACAGAGGAGGATCCCCTGCGCTTCCATTTTCGTCCTAGAGACAAATTTTTGGCCGTCGATAGAACCTGAACTATTTTCAACCGAATGAACATGTCCAACCGATGTTTGCGTCTAAGTACCTGTTCCGCCCACTCACTTCTTGAGAAGAACGAGTGCGGGGACTGTTTGTAACGGTGCCTATGTGGGGCAGACGCAGACGAGTAGGGCTCTAGCTGAACGCGTTAAAGAAAATAGAAGTCGTAAAACACTCGAATAATGATAACTTGGATCTCGTAAATGAAACTGCTTTCGATTGCTTCAATAGACTCGTCAACCATCTCCAACCGTCCTCACCGCAGCATGGTAATAATGATTAATCTTCACGCACTCTGTACAATTTTTCGTGTTACTTCATTCGTATTTGTTCCTCGTTGATGGGAGGTACTTCCTTAAATCTAGTTAGAAAATAAATGGATAATTTTTTTCTTGTACTTTTCTGCCAATAGTTCATAACGACGCGCAACGAATCGCGATTCTCCTCAAAAGCTCTGAAGAAATCGAGGAAAACCATACTATCTGCATCAAGAGATGGCGGTATAAAACGTGAAAATACAAATGACGAACAAACCTGAAATTACAGACAGACTACGTTCGGCAACGTGTACCCGAGGCTATGTTCTAGAGCTGTTCAGAGAATCTAAAGAGAACTTAGGTTTTGGAAGCACAATTTCTTGCACGCTTTCATGACAAGACGGAACACCGCACTCGAGCGGATAACAGAATGAGCGAGCGTGTACATTTGTAAAATACAGTTTTCTTGAGTTACCAGTCGCAATCTTTCAAATACTTCAGAATTTCAAGTACCTAAACCATAATTTTGTATAGTCCACAAATGCCTACCTACTGTAGATATACATAGAAGAAAAAAAAAAAAAATCAAGTTGTTATAACATTATGCGCATAGTACAACGGTTGCTTTACAAGTACGTGAGTTTGATAAAGTCAAAAACTCTGACGTATGGTTAGGGAGAGAGGGGAAAAAAATTGCAGAGCTTTTATACTATATGTTGAAGAATTTTAATTCTCAAGTTAGGCCTCGAGTTAGATGAACCGCGCGAAAAGAAAAACTGCTATAAAAGTAGAAGTTTCATAATTTTTCAAAAGAAGAGAGTACTCTATGGTACGTACATGTACGCTGATAACGATGTACGTTCATCGTCCCCTATACAAACTGAGTCTGAAGACTTACTAACAGTGTTTTCTTGATGTTTGCACTTAAAAATATAACGAGCTATATGTAGTATATATATATATATATATATACGAGCTTTCTCAATACACGATTTTAAACTCGACCAGAATCTTAAAATGAAAAATAGTACACGCGAGCGGCATGAAGAAGTATTATGTAGTAAGTTATTCGTTGCTCGATTAGAAAGATTTACTTGAACTTCTGCGTCACCTCGACTTATTAATTTGAACAAATATGTAGTAACACTTGATATACAGTACTAGAAAGTAAAAATGAAATTGGTGCGTTTGTTATGGACTCTTCACAAAATTACGGAGAGTATATATTGAAAGGCTTTATCTATATAATAATATTGAAATGGAAGTATTTTTTTCTCTTGTTTCACAACTTTCCGAGAATGTACTTTTCCTCTTCTTTCTTTTTAGACTCAGAATTTGTTTTCTAATCGAGGGAAAAAAGGGATAACATTTATGAGTAGAAATGATGATCTACGGTAAAACACTCGTAATCAATTCATTAGACTAACTGTTCAAAATGAAAAAAAGTCGAATTACCCATTAGATGTTGAGGTTTCTCTAGTAAACGATTATCACTGCAAGAAAAAAATCTGAAAATTTCACTCGTTTGAGTCATTGATTTGGTAGGAAGATGTGAAATGAAATCTTCAACGCTATACAGCTTTCAACGACGGACGATATTCATCAATACCGACGTGTACAGATTCCACGTCAACGAGGGGCTCAAAACCATCACGTAGAGGCAGCTTTCGTTTTGGAAAACGATAACTAGCTCGTGAGTATGTGTACATACGTATGCCTTCCTTTTTAAAGATAGAAAAAATTCATACAAATATTCCAGGGGTGGATTTACGGGGGATAAATCCCTT
The DNA here is from genome assembly GCA_035079395.1 of Aspidiotus destructor. Lineage (NCBI taxonomy): Eukaryota > Metazoa > Arthropoda > Insecta > Hemiptera > Diaspididae > Aspidiotus > Aspidiotus destructor. The sequence continues at coordinate 1,170,858 of JAVHKZ010000014.1, forward strand.
CCCAAACCTCCAAAAACAGGTTGAAATAACGCAGATAGACCACATTTTCCGAGCGAAGCGAGAAAAAATTTTCCAGACAATGGAATATTCTCCCCCCCCCCCCCCACCCAAATATACGGCTAAATCCACGCTTGTATTCGCGGCAAGACGTCCGTATTCGAATTGTTTCGTTTCCGTGTTTCAATAAGAAGACATGTACTTATTTGTAATTGTCATCCGCAATCTGTGCGGACCGCTGCCGGAGTAACGCGATACTTCGATCTCTTCCATGCAAATAGCCAGCTGGCCCATAGCTTTTACTAGGGTAAATAAACGAAGCCTAAGTACAAATGCGACTTATTGTCGGCCGTTCGAAAATACGATGCTTCGCTTGGCGACGTGGCGTGATAAAAAGTACTTCGTAAACAAAATCGAATAGCCTTTGCCGTGCGCTGCCCACGTAAACGTATATGCTCCTGCTAAAGACAGCGACTACTGATCCTCCAGAATATCGCGTCCTTCGTAAAATGACAGTGATACTAGAATACACAATCAATGTACCACGTTGCGTTAAAGATAGGAATGCGTACAACGTATACGTGAATGAGAGGGTGTATATGGACAACACTTTTCTTGAGGCTCCTTTTACGTCGCGTCGACTGCCACTTACCCTATAGCTTGTGTACATCACAATATTGATATGATACTCGTACGTACATGTTCAGGATGATATCCTCTCATGATACAAATAATCGTACTAAGTAAGAGAGGATCAAGTATATAATTCACCGTAAATAATAAAGACTAGCTTTTTTCGAATAGGTAGAGAAAGTAAATCCAACACGTGCTTGAATAAACTTTATACAAACGAAAGTTTTCAAAATGAAAACTTTTTAAAACAATAACACAAAAAGAACCGAAACAGAAAAGTAACGTACATACGACACGACGCGACGAGTGTTATCCGGTGTAGTTAAATTATGAGGTAGCATTAGAGTAGCTGGGTGCGGTGCGGTGCGGTGGTGCGGTGCACAGTGGCAGAGAAATGCGGTACAATAATGCGGTTTATTTTTGCACTTGGAAATCAAGTTCTGTCCCTAACTTTTAAATCTTACCATAGCTTTGCAAGAATTTTTGTCCACCGGCGCGAGTTTCGTTATAGCGCGAAAGATATCGATCGTTATCATTGACTTTTCTGACATAATTTTTCTTTCGCAGTGTGTTTTACTCGATGCACTACTCCAGCGAATCAAGATGTTGACTTAATAAAATGAACTCAATAATTTACGGTTCACTGGAAGAAAATCGTCACTAACGCGTTTGTCCACAAACGGAACCACAACTTTCAAAGTCGTTGAATTTTCGTCGACAATATAGAAAAGATAAGTCAAAATACTTCCTACGAGTAAAAAGTGAAGTGCGCTCGCGTATTTCGTAGCTCTCTCAGGTACAACACTCGAATTGATGAAGTAGCTGCAACTCCGTTAGGTCGACGGCTTACCCGCCTACCATAGTGAAAATTTTTCAAAGACAAGGTCATTTCGGGTGTGCATTATGATACGACCCGTGAATGGTCTTGTGCATTCAGCAAATGCCTGCAATGTTGGCGTCGTCTACTTGCGATTTCGACTATTGGAGTCGAGTCAAATTTCGACAAATGAAATGCTAGTCCCCTGACCAGTTTGGTTGTTCGTGATCCTACGATACTTGAACCAACTAAACTACGCTAGTCTAACGGTTTTTATAGGATGCCGCGAGCCGCAACGGCGGCAGGAACAACACGATTTACCTATCTGCCGTACGAAATTCAATTGACCAATAGGCAAACACGACGATCATGGAAAAGCATCAAAACGAGTCAAAAAATAAGTTTGGAAGAAAATCAGGACTCTATAGTTGTTCTCTAATATTACTTTTCAATTTAAAATCCAATAATTACCTTCAACAAGTTCTCGATTCTCAGATACGGCACATCACATTGCATATACGTCAAAAAAATTGACATAATATACTGTATACATGCATTTGATTGTGATAGCAGTGGGAGCTTCATTACTAACACACTTACAACGAATTTCGCGGAAAAACTTCGTCTCGGTGATCGTTGTTCTGCATATATACGTAAATTTAATTTTGTACGGCAGCGCTGTGTCGCGGCGGTACAATCAGCTGACAATTAGAAAAAGGAGGTGTTTGGGCTACGATTAGAAGGGAGGGGGCGATCGGGAGACAAAACGAAGAATTTAGCTTTATGCGGAAGAGACTTTTAAAATATTTTCTGGGTAAATTAATCATGAATTCATGAAATAACGCAGATTTATTCAATTTTGGTAAGTTACGTGTAATTAATTTATCAAAATACGGCAATCGATTTTTTCGATAATGAAAATTTATTCATCACATTCATATGGATTTCCCGTCACATAAATTTATTTGATCACGGCTTAGTTGATATAGCAGCCAAACAGGCTACATCTTTGGCCAAAATAACCGACAGATCACGCATACTAGTCTCAAGATTATAAAAACTATTACCGTTTCCTCATCCTACAAAAATGAACAAGTCTCTGGAAAAGGCAAACTCCTCAGTATAAGTCCTATACATTGGCCCACGTTTATCAGGAACCATAGAGGAGAAGAAGTGATTCTTACTCGGTTAAGAATCGGTCATACTGAAACCACTCACTCCTCTCTCATCAATCCCGATCTCCTGGCTCCCCCATCTTGTTTTTACTGCGTCAAAAAAAAACTCTTAACAGTTGAACACTTTTATTCTTGCCCTATGCTCACTCCTCTCCGCTCTATCTTAAATGTACTATCCGCCCTTTTCAAGCCCTAGAAAATAACCCAGAAACAATATCTCTTTCTTTCTGCGCACGGTATCGTTTTCAACGTCGAAAATGCTTTGAGAATTAACTTCGGAAAATTTTCTTTTTGTTTGACAATAAAATGAACGCCTATTCCTGTCTTGGAAATCTGGAGCGTCTCGCGTACAAGACAGTCGCAGAAGAGTGAGTAGATTAACTCGAAGGGAAGTCGATTCAATTTTCAAGTTACGTATGCTTATTTGTGTTCTTTGATTTTTTTTTTTTAAATCAAAGAACATTTTTCAAAAGGAAAAAACTTATACTCGTCATCATCCTTACGGAAAATCATTGTTCCGACCCGGCACGTTAAATGCGAATGTGCAGTCAGCCGTTAGTGCTGTATATTTAGAAGGATTTTACGAGTTCCGATCCTCTCAGTTGAAAAGCCCTTGACACGATAATTTTTCTATGTATGAGAACAATTAAACACTGAACGTCGGATGTTTTCATTGTATGCACCTATAACTCATCAAACAGGTTCAAATTTTTTCAAGCAATTCTAATTCTGTGGCCACGAAGAAATTCTCAAATTGCGAAAAGTAACCAAAAAAAAAAATTCTTCTATAAAAATCAAAACATTGCAATTCTACTTCAGCGACTCGCACCTTTACAACGAGTCAAACAGACTCACAGATGTGAGAAAAAAAAGTTTTCCAGAATTTAAAATCTCACCTGTAGCAAAAAAAAAAAAAAAATTAAAAAATTGAAAGACGGATTTACGCGACAGTTTTGTTGTGCACCGCACGATGAAGGTAATCTACGAGATAACAGGAAAATAGTGCGATGTTTTTGAAACAAACGGCGATAAATTGTGAAAGTTTATCAAATTATAGAGCTACGAATGAATCAATAATAATTTCACGACAATAATTAATACTGTGCGAGAATTACATAAATAAACAATGGATAGTGATACGTAACTCACTTCACAATTTCGATAAGATTCGACGTGAAAATTTCATTCTTACAAATAGGTAATCAAAACCAATTAGAGCTCAGACAAATAAAGGTATAGGTACTTATGGTAATATAATATAATAATTATGAAGAGGGGACGCGACATCGCTATCGTCGCCACCACCTACCCCAAACGCCAGAGAGACGACCAGCGTTCCCGTACCGACTTTCGACCACCACGACTATAGTCGCAATCGTCCTTTTCGCGCAGAAGCTCAGTATACGCTATAGTACACGTAGTTCAGGTATACGTACATTATTTTTGTACCACAACGAATGGAGAAGTTGACGCCGCGCCAGAGGCTGATCCATCCCTAGTGTACGAGTATGTACCTTGATGCGGTTAGCAAATCGTACTCGCTCGGAGACGACTTCCAGCGAACTCATTTCCGCGAATTCTCCACTCTTCCGAACGAGACGTACGCGAGAGAAATCGTAGTTATTCTTCGTAAAAATTTATCTTCTCACTCGTGGTGCTCGCTCGCTCGAGTTGAGCGAACACTTCGCGTTTTAATACCGAATAGGAATGCGAAAGATAAGTTCGTGCATTTGTGAACTTTGGTACGTGCGTCGTTCCGCAATGCGTAGCAAATTCGTCGAGCATGGTATATTTGATTTTGTTACGTGTTCGCTTCAATCACGTAAAATTCGCAAGTCTTTCGAAATTTACTATCAAGCAGGACATGGTAGGCGAAATCTCTAGTATAAATGATCATGAAATCAGTACTTTTATAATATTTTTATTTAATTATAGAATCGGACGACGAGTCGAAAACTCGTAATATATATTTTAAATTCAACTTTTAAAATATCTGTACGTATTGGTCAAAAGTGATGTAATTTATTTTACGAGTAAACAAACGCCTAATCAGAGTTCGGCTTCGAGTGAGCTTTGGGTAGTGAAGCGAAACGATTGCTTCCTCACAGAGAATCATTATCATCGTATTCTATACCTAATTAGACGAATTTTTCGATTTTGGTTACGGCAGTCAAACGTCCCCATACAAGAATAATGTAAGTTACCTACTCGCGAAAAACAACCAAAATTCGAATACTGATGAAATTTGATTTGAGGGTTTTTTATTTGAAAACCAAAATGTCATTTGTGAACTTCCTGATACATTGATCCAGCTCTCGTGAGGATGTGAGAACGAGACAAGCGTTGGTGGAAATTTCAAAAATGCTGAATTTCCCATTGAATCGGAAGTAGAATAAATGAATGAATAAAAACAAGGAAGTGATAAAAAAGATTTAGGAAAGAAAAATATCAAATTCCCCTGAATGATCAAAATGACGTCTGATTTTTCAAAAAGATTCCATAATTTTATATCCAAAGCGAGTTTAAAAAACACTCCACAACTTTTCCTTTGACTAATCAAAACTCATTTTAAGAGAATCACTGCTACTAACGACTTATAAATTTTATTTATTTTCTCGTCACCTTCCTTTTCTAAAGAAAAAAGTCGGCAAATGTTGGGAAATTCGGATAGTCACTAAACAATTTGCTCACCAGGTCAATAGATGAATTACTATCAATTCTAAGCTCATCCGATCCTCGAACAAATTGTAGGCACACAACTTCAAATATGAGAGTATAACTTGCTTGAATCCGGAAATAATACATCCCAGTAGTTTCAAGGAGATTCGCAGACAGAAAAAAAACCTGATAAGTCTAAATATAGGCCCATAATATTATAAATAAGGAAATTTCAAATTATTGCAAAATGGAAAATGACCAAGAACCTCTGAAATGTCGAGAAAATTCACTACGCCCTACCCTTGACAACCTTGCTATGGATATAACACCTTATCTTTCGAACGAAAAAAAGTCAACAGAAATGAGTAAGAGCTTTACAATTACTCTTTCCTATACTTTTCGTAGCCTAGTATATTGTATTTTGAGCTGAGTGGTTTGATTCATGGTCACCTGCAATTATTCGTATCACTTTAAATCAATATTAAAGCCAAACAAGAATCGAATCATCCATCAGTCCACCCTTGACCATTTCTCTTCTCAAGCTTCGACCTCTCCAACCGCTTGAACAAGCAAAAAAAGGAAAATACATCATCCGAGTTTAGTTCACTCATGCATCTAAGTTAAATCTCACTCGAAGACGCTAGTCGAGTGATTCGACAAAACATTATAACATTCTCTGTACCTACCAGTATTAAAAAGTAAAATTAAATGTTGCCCAAGAAATATACAACCAGCAGCCTAATTCGTGACATTGATAGAAATAAAAGGCCTGCTTAATTCACTTAGTCGTAAAAAAATTAAAAGATGTAATAAGCAAAATTGTTGCGTAATTCCTGAACTCTGCAACAGTGTTGCGTTGCTTAATTTGACTGCAATTTTTCTGCTGATTTCACAAAAAACCGAAATTATTTGAGGAAAGTCGGCAAAATCATGACTGAACTAACGAGTCATTAATGAGGAGCCATCACCACGTTAATCGTGTTATATGCAAGTCGAAGGGTAATTGGCTATAGTAAACTTTAAAACTTTTCAGCCTTGTCTGGCTACCAAACAAGGTTGAGAAGTTTGGGGGTATACATTATAAGGCTTTGCACAGCTCTCTCTTTCTTCATTCGGACGGACTTGAATAAACGTTGACTTTACTATGACTCTACTCTCAATTTGTATCATACGTAACAATCGCTTTTTTGAAATACCTAATTTAATGAACCCTTCGTCAAGAATGATTAGTTTTTCATCACAATAGACGTACTGATAACAAAACGATAGGAATTTGCTTTCCGTAATGTGAGCGACTACTCGTAATAATGAGAAATTTCTCAAAAAATTGAAATTCCTCAAGAACTACTCATCTGATTCTCAAAAACAAATGCAGGTGCAAATTTTCAGATATATTACTACAATACGGCCAAGTTACAAAAAAATCCGTCGGGTATAGTTTCGGAGGAGTTCCGCGGACAAAAAAATCTTATAAATAAAATGAATAATAGATAAATATTTAAGGAAAGGAAACCCGAACGGACAGGTGTAATACCTCACTTTTCCACAAGGAAAAGTTGGTAAAATCATCTAAGAGTAAGTAAGAGCAACGAAAATGGAAACGGCGAATACAAACAGTTGCACTCGTCATGATCTTATGAGGTTCAGTTTTATTTTACTTTTCATACGAAAAATGACGATTACAAAGAGTCACCTACACGCCTAATACTGTTGATTCGAATACATCGGTGCCATACGAACATACGCAAACAATGCAAAACCGTAAATTTACGTCATAAGAGTTTCCATTACAGCAGTATTCCTCGAAATTTTGGAAACGCCATCTACTTTCCAAAATCCGAGATATTTCGTGATTGACCGATGTGAGAATCAGTAAATGATACGCAACCCGACTTCTCCAAAAAGTTGGTGATCGACCGGTCAATCGCGATCAACTGCTCCAGGAATACTGCATTGAAAGATCGAAGCAAGTACGCCACCAGTATTGATTGATGGTTGACAGCGACGGCCAAAAACTAGTTCTCGCTATCGAATATTTTAAATCACATACTCATGCTCAGGAATTTACGTAGAAATTTCAAAGACAAACTTGTATAGAAAAAAGAGAGAGGGAGAGGAAGAGAGAATGATTACGGGGCATTGGATTTCTTGGCGCAGCCAAAGGAATAAAAATCATGTTTCATGTCTTTTCAAAATTTTGTCCAAAAAGTTATATTGTGGATAATGCGAGACAAAAATATTTTAGAATTCTAGGCTAAAGCTTTAGAGCGGCACACTCGCTTGATCTGCCCCGCTTCTTGGTCCAGTACAAGTCTATTTTAGTATATTTCAGACTGGCGAGATTAGGGGGCCTCCTTCGCTCCGCTCGTTCGTCCCGCTTTTGTATGTTTCAGATGTTGTGAGCAGACCAGGATTAACGACTTATGACGTCACAAGCTAATAGCTTCATAATGGCTTTCAGCGTCTTCTTAGCCTAGTATAAACCGATTCATTATATTAGAATAAGCTAGAAACTACAGAGGGGGGGGCGGGCTCGGACTCGCGAACTTGCGGATTTAAGAATCACTGCCACAGTGAAAATTCCCATAAGGATGAGACCAGAGCAAAGACATGAAACATGTCAATAATAATAAATAGTAAATACTTGGTAAAATCTTTAGCACAAACTGAACACGAAATGTGGGCCATGAAGAATATTCGTACCTCAAATAAAAAGAAAAAAGCATTATTTTTCGTCATTTCCATATTGCGCTCTATTTTTTCAATGTCAATAAATTAGATTTTTGGAGCCAAATTTCAAATTTTCTGCGTCGTGAATCCGTTCTATAATAATTTTAGATAGTGAAATTCATACAACAAAATCGACAATAGCCTCAATTTGACGGAAAAATAGTATTACGAGTAATAAGTTATATTTGAAGAATAAGAAAAGTGAAAAACTTGGAAGTAAATTGGCACCTCCTAAATTTCATTAAACTATAATAACTGTGAAATGTACTGAGACGAGCGTTATACAAAAACTGCTTTGTTTGGGAGAGAGTGAAAGATAAAATAATATTTAGTCTATATCTAAGTTTTGATTGTTGAATGGAATTTTTAGCATTTGAAAATGGGACAACTACAATTTTAACCTCATCAATCTACGCGCGAGTAAATATTCTGATTTTTTTTTCGTATTTTCCGACCACTTTTTGTTTCTTTTTTGTTAAAGAAAGAAAATGCCGAAAAAAAAGGTTTGAGTAACAAAAAAATTTATGACAATTATCTAAAATTTGATAGTACTAGGAGTACAATCCGTAGGAAGCAAAATGAAACTGAAGTTTGGGCTTATCCATTTTCATTTAGGCTTCATTATTCTTAATTCGAGTACCACTCGTAGTGTTGAGAGAATTCGAGACGCATCGAGGGCACAATCTAGCAGATTAACCTAAGTGATATTGATTCTTTAGATTATTACTTCGAAATTGAAATTAATTCATAACACCTTTAAATATTACCAACTTGATTTCAAGATAATAAAATTAGTGACACTGACTCTTTTCATTATTTAGTTATCGAAAGACAAAAGATAAAGGAAAAGAATATTTAACATCCACCGACGACGCTAAGTCGCCAACACTTTTTATGTCATACTTAAGGAAACACAATATAGGTTCAGAAACTCAACGTAAAAACCATAAGAAAATTTGGGGATTGAAAAACTCATCATTGAAGATGCTAATAAATCTAAAACAATTGCTCAAACGCAAATGAATGCAATCACTGTAGCACATCAGCAAATTAGTATATTAAACCAGCATCTTTGCCTGTCATCAAAATAATTTGGAATAAGTCCCAAAGCTAGAGTAATCATCTTTTTTGAATTTCAAAAATCAGAAACAATTTAAAACTCCTCTCTCTCTCTCAAAAAAAAAAAAAAAAAAAAAAAAAACACTCGAAAGTTCCAAATGTTACAATGAGGTAAATTAAGATGGAAGACGATATGAAATATGAGATACGCAGATTCTCAAGTAAAGAATACGACAACAAATATGGAACTGATTGACAGTAATTACAAGAAATAGAATTGAAAACCTAGGAAACAGTGAGAACGATTGAGACAGGTGTGCCTTTTTTCGAGATAGGAAACTAAAACTTTTCTACAATAGAATTTCTTGGTCGAAAGAACGAAGAGGGCGGTCTATTTTTGATTTCTTCGAATGAACGAATGAGAGAACAAAGAATCAGGTGAAGAAAAAAATATGGAAATGTAGATTGTAAGTTTGGTGAATTCAGCTGAAGATGCAAAAAAATTAATAGTTGTGGAATCAGATAATAACTTCGGTTGTTTTAGCGAAAAGGCTCAATTTGGGGCTACGATTGAATGCTCAGGAGGGCATTTCTAGAACCGATTATGAGTAGTATCCGATATCTTCAATATTGTTCAACTTCTAATGTTTCAAATAGTGGCAAATTCAACCAATAGTACGTGCGGTACATAAATAAGTATAAAAACATTTAATGATCGACAGCGCATTAAAGCTCTTAGTTTTGAGTGAGTTGACACGTTAAGAGTAAGAAATTTTCAACGAGACTGATTTTGAAGTTTCAGAAAAATAGGGAGGAGATAGATGAGACTCGAAAGAAGACTACGCCCGGTTTGCTCTAGGAGTCTAGAAGAATTGAGAGCAACTTGTACATGTGATTAGATGAAACAGACTTTTTAAAATTTTTGAATTACGCGGCAATCCTATAGTAAATTATACATTCACTACAATCGTCAGCACAAAATATGAAATGGATGGTGCGAACTATATTTTTATTCATGAGAGGTAAGCGTCAAAAGCGAAAGAGTAATATTGCAGAAGTGGAGTTTCTGATTTCAAAATTTATTTTTCAAAGAATGTACCTACTTTAAACCGCACAAGAAATAAAAAGCTTCTGACAATATGTTTTTCACGCATTCAAAGTATCATTGTTGAATAATACTCAATGTTTTCCGAAATATTACGAGGTTATCGTAGCTTGACCCTTTTTTGTGAGAAGAGCTATAAAATGAATTCGATACGTCTTCTGCACTTACGACATTCTATTCTTGATTGCGATTACGAAGAAAAATGCCGCTGTCGACGACGTTGCAGGGTACAATATCATACGTAGATCGAAGATATTCCGTCAATTTCGCGGCTATATTACATATTTTACACACACACACACACCCGTTTTTTTGAGTGAAAAAAATAATAATAAAAATAAATGAATAAAAAAGAGGCAAACGTGAAGGCGAGAAAATTCTTCTATGATGCTAGCGACGATAGGATCGTCTTCAAGTCAGAAGTCATAAAGTTGGTCAACATTTTATAGACGGTATTGCATTGGTCTTTTCATGCACATATTACCGATCCACACATTTAAATCGATCTTGTATACGTATTATATTCAATATATTATTACAACAAAACAATTCTGATTATTGGTACAGCATACAGATCGTGACAAATTTGAGACAATGAAACAATGGAAAAATTGAATTCAAAAGAGCGACTTTGATTCTTTCCTATATTAAAAAAAAAATGCTAGCTCGTGATTACGATTCAAATGATAAAGGAATTACAACTAGCCAATCAGGGACGACCAACTGTCAAGTTATGTCAATTCCAATTGAGATCAGAAGACGTACGTCTACACACTTTGGATCCAATGTGCTCGCTACAGCACTACCTTGTATCATAATATAAGTACACGAGGAACGATCCTTGTTCGACCTTATCTTAATTGGTTTGCCAGCTGTTTTCAGGTCTCCGACTACTACGTTAATTATCAAGTCACGTAGCGCAATTCCTTCCGATAATCGTCTTGGTTTCTCACATGATATTCCATTAAAATAAATAGATCATTATGAGTGTCTGGAGTTGCCATTTACTCACGTAAAGATAGACGAGCACTGTAGTTTCTGTTCAAAGATAGGTGAACATTGAATTGACAAATATAAATAAGGACAAAAGTGATAGCGGGAATTTCGGAGGTTGGTTTCCCCTCCCCTCAGTGTTGTCCATCGTGACGCGTTGAATTAGCGAAAATAGCATTTTTTTCAAGTGATACCATAAAACTTCATCGAAACCATAGGTGTACGTAGAATGTGAATAGATAAGCAAACGTTTTTTTGCTTAGAAGCTTAGTAAAGTTTGTAAGAAAAGTATTCAGAACTGTGAAATGCCGAATGCCAAAAATTAGCGTGCAGATGACGGGAACGATTCTTCAACGAATAAATTTCTTGAAAAAAATGACGGAGCACAATCTTTGTTGGTCGTTCTTCGTTAACTCGTCTTCTTTCCAAATGCCTGGTTTATTCTAATTTGTTTCATTCGCTAGTAAAAGTGTAAAAATATACTGCAGAAAAAAATAGCCTAAGTGTAAAATCTTTTTTTTATTTTCTTTCTTGCTTTTTTGAGAAAAAATTTACCGCCAAAAATTGAAAATGAATTAATGCAGTTGAGACGTACCCAATTTTATCGATCACGAAGGAAAGAATGATGAATCTTATCAAGTCGAGAGGTCAGAGGGTTTCCGGTGAGTCAGAGCATAACCACTCCACACAAGGACGACGTGGCAATGTTTGAAGAAGAAACTGAAAAAAACGCGAAACTTGTGTTGACCACTGCTCGTTGCTATAGTTTTGCAATAATCTTTCTCATTTAACGTTTACCTACCTTCCTTGAAAAATTTTTGTACATTCTTTTGCACAAATATTTTTTTTCAATTTTTCTTTCTAGAGCAGTGTTCTTAAAACTTTCTTGTACGAAAACCCATTAAAGAATTTTTCCTTTATTTTTTTAATTTTTGTCTGTTTCACATTATTGGAATATTCTCGCATGAAACAAAACCAAGGTATTATCCTTATTATTAAAGAAAATTCGATTGCTTCGCGACCCCACAGTTTGAGAACCACTGTTCTAAAGCTAGGAGTGTATTACATATCTCATTTTTGTCAAATTCGTGTGTTTTGCTTAGCTGGTCTTGTAATTGAATTGTTTCTTCTTGTTGATATCACATAGAGACGACCCAACCCGTTCACTGAAGCTACCTTCAATGTACGACTTCCTGAGTGAGGTGGAGCTTATTATAAATGTTGAATTTTCATCAACGATACAAAACCTTTTCACGAAGCAATAATAATGTTTGCAACTAACCAAAATAGGGCCCAAATCGTGTACTCCGATCTAAGGAACCCATTTAATAAGGGATTTTTTTTTCCTCGAGAAAATCAGAATATTGTGGTCGCTGTAACCTACTAAAGAGAAGTTTTCAGAGAGAAAGAAGTGAAATAATAATCAACAAAAAAAGTGAGCCAAAAGGTTTTCTTTTTTTTGTTCGCGATACTTTGAATGATTTTCGAAGGATGGTCTACAATTACAATAATAACTATTAGGGGAAAAATAGACGACAATTCGCGAAACCCGCATTCTTAAACGTCAATTCTGCACAAAATTGAGATCTTAGCGCGAATATTTTATTAAACGAATTACAAACGCATTGTAGGAAATACGATTATACAAGAATGAGTTAAACTATTTCACAGAAACTTACAGCTCATTTCCGCTTTTTCTCTTATTTCCTCCACTACTTCTAAATGCGACTTTGTATGCTGAATCATTCTCAAATTATTGGTTCTCTCAACGTTGTTTTGATGTACGGTATACGTAGAATACGAACGACCAAAAGCAAACCATTTCGCGCGGTAATCAGTGCAGTATTCATCGTTAAAAACAAGAATTTAATCGTTTGTCTCATAATATTTCCTTCTCTCCTCGATTCGAACTGATGACGCGAATTTTATTTTTTCTTTGTTCCTTCACGTTCTGCACAACCATTCATTTACGTTCCGCGAGTCCAGGTTTTAAACTATCTTTGATAAAAATTTTCGTATACTGTACAATTTATTTGATCGAAATATTCAGCGAAGAATTCACTTCGAGGAAACGGAGTTTCTTTCTCTTTCTCTCTCACTAAAAATTATTCAAAGAGCGAATAGATATTTAGTAGAAATCTACAGGTGAATTCGTGTTTTCTAAATTTGTTTTCAGAAATAAGATAAAAGAAAAGATTGGAGAAAGATAACAAAGAAACCACTAATTTGTAGAGACGAGTAAATTGATGTCGTCGGTACGGAGTAAAAACCGATGTCGAAGTTATGGAAAATACTTCAATAATAAATGTACTAAGAAAAAATATTCAATATCGCTTACTTTAATAATTTTTGGGTGAATTAATTTTTTGTCACACACACGTTTTACAACCACAATACATTTCCCTCCCCCAACCGCTACTCTTTAACGCTATAACCCGCAATATGCGTAAAAGTCTTCCACTTTCCTTCCATAAATTGAGGGTGCGATTATACGGGCGGAGGAAGTATCGAAGAATCTGAGACTGATTCAACCATGAGCTAGCCTTCCTTCGGCCGTCAGCGAAGGAACAGCTGGAGTAGGATATCTATTCAACCGATTAATGAGCCAAGGGCGACTAAAAAAGACCAACCGACTGGCTTCCCATACAGATCGATGACCAAAGAAAAATAGTGAGTCAGCGCGGCATGTCAGCGCTAACCGCGTCATGTCGATGATTTACTTGGCGTGTTAGCGTATTTACGATGAGTAGGAAGCCAGGAAAGATCATACTAGCGATATGTGGAAAGACGGGTAAAGAGACTTGAGCGATGAAGCGCTTTCTTGACACGTGGATACACCACGACCATGGTTAACTAAGATTCTCCGCCTGAATGCTTCAACAAGTGTTTATACAAACTGGAAAAAGCTGCGCAGTTGCGTTCACATTCAGATTACAATAAATTGGGTTGAATTAGAGACCGTGACACACAAAATTTGAGGATACGATGCTGAGAAGTGATAGTGGGATGAAATAACAAGCTCGGTGAGATCAAATGAAATACGGGCAGTAGTTTCCCCATTCGGCACCAACTTGAGTCGTAAGACATTGTGATATTTAAAATAACTTGCACTTCCAAAGGAACCACTAAATTCATTATAGTGGAGTGATAGTCTCGATTTGAGACGGCCTAACTCTTGTGCTTACACAGGGGAAAGTAAAATGATTGCATCAGCTGAACTAAAGTTGATATTTCTGTACCACATATCTTAGGTTGTTGTCAATCAAAAGTATAATCGTTAAAAAAATATATAGCATTCTATCGTTTGTTACATGATGAAGAATGACATTAAATGATAACTTGAGTCTCATCCAGTAGGTATACAGTACTATGAGTGAGTTTTCTCAGTTGTATAACGAGCAAAACCGCATCCGAGGAAACGCGAAAAGGAAAATGTTATAATTCCACTTTTCCAAAAATATAACTTGGAAAGAAAAAAATCGTGGTTGTTACGAAGAATACAGAAAAAGAAAGAAAAAAAAAAAAAAAATTCTCTTTTCACTCGTTAAATAATTTCAACTCGTTAGACTTTTTCCACAAGTCAGAGGTGGTGGTGAAGGTTTGATGAGTGACTCTTTCTCAATACACGGTTAGTTTGTCCAAAGGAATGTGATTTTGTTAAGCAGTCTGCTGTGAGTCTGGAAGGATTGCTCGTTGGCAGGAAGGTTACTATTGTCGCACACGTGATGTAGAAGAAAAAGAATTTGAAGTGGGTTTGATAGATGTAGTGCCTTTAGCAATGTACGATCCTGTACACTGACAATACACATTACACAATCGTCCGTATACTTCGAAACAGCAAGATGAGAATCGCTTCTAATTTCTAATCGATCGAGCTAATAGCCCAAATGTGTAGTTTTACGGCTCGTTAAATAAGGAAAGAAAAAAAATATACAACGTTATACATACAGTTCAAAAAAGAATAAATATTTACTCTCTAAAATACAAACACGAAAAGTATGAACATTTTTGACGAGGTTCATTATTTTTACAATATATTTCAAAATTTAAATAAAATAAGTCGACGTTTTGGTATAACACATAGGCCTACTTATATGCCATTCGAAGCTTTATTTTTCACATTACTCGTATTTTATTAAGAACACAAAATACCACGACTAAATTTTTTTTAATCCCGAGATAAATGTTCTACAGGTCGTTTAGTCTGAACCAGTTTTCTGCTGATGAAGAAGGCGTGTACATATACCTGAAATAAAGAAGGGGGAAATAAAGCTGATAGATGAAGTCCGCAGACTATTTATTTGATATCGCGAGATTTTTCTTTTGTTTAGTATAAAAATATTTGCGATATCAGTTTTGTTTATAGAGGAAGTTTCTCAATTCAATTCGGAAAATCGGATAAACGCCGTAACATGGTCAAATTAGGGATGATTTATTGAAACTCGTGGACGAGATTTTGTAATTTTACTGAAAGAAAAGCTCATTTAGAGAGGAAATGAGAAAGCGAATTTCGATCATGGAACGTTCGAACACCCTGCCTATACAGTATACAATGATAACATGGTAACGTAATGAAAATTTACCGATCGCGTGCAGAAACTAAACACTGCACTAATATTAGGTATACGTTTAAGAGAGAATTTTGCGATATTTTCAAATTCTAATTTATGGTCACGTTTTTCGTTTGCCTCATAAAGATTGTACAGCCTTTTTTTTTTTCCCCCTCCTCTTCATGGAAAAAACCTACGGCAATCACGGCGAGACAATAAACGATTCTTCACGTTTGTAAAAATAATCCGAATTTGACGTTAAGAAAGAATCGCTGCTTTGTAAACGAAAAAGAAAAAACTTCCTAAGCAGTCCTAGCGAGGTGAAGAATAGCGAGAGCGGAAGTTATAGTGTAAAATTAGAAATGAAAAACTAGTATTATGACCAGTAAATAGTCTCGTAAGTAAATTCAGCAAATGTTTACTCACGATTTTGAATATTGCCATTGAGTCAACTTTCGACTACTGCGCAATGAATTGGAAGTAAATTCTAGTCTCCTGACCTGCTTGTTCTATGAATATTCTGATTTTAGTTGCTCAAGTAAATAAATCCGCATTGATCAACACGGTACATTCTCTCTTTCGGGGTGAAAATAAGAAAATTTTCAAATTTACCCTTTGATACAATTTACACGGCGCCACCGAATTACGGCTCGACATAATTAAAGAATATTCAAAGGAGTAGACGAAAAAAGAAAAATTGCAGTGACCGCGGAAGAACAAAAGAAACACATGCGCTCTAGGTTAATTAACCATCATCGGGCGAATAATTCAGCGCCTTTGTTAGAACGCCACTAACCCATAAGCGATATGTAGAACAGAACACCAGCGAGATCATGATTGAACCAGCAAGCCATCGGCAGGTGACTCAAGCTCGTAGACTAGTTCAACCAACCCTTCGTCGGGAAAATACCTGTTGAGTATGCAGTAACATCATCACTGTTCAGATGACGCACTATTTCTATATTTTCCAGCGCAACACGTTTAAAGTACGACCTCTCTTTATGAAGAAGGTTAGCTGACCCTTCCTTGAAACTATGATCACTAGGGATAAGGTGGTCCACGAAGGCCGAATCATCTAACTTTCCTTTACTCCAGGCCTTGAAATATTCATCTACTCGAATTCCAGGCTGGCGTCCCATCTCGCCTATATATACGCCATCACAATCTCTACATCTCAATCTGTACACCCCACTACTCTCGACCCGCGGAACAAGGTCCTTCAGCCTGAAGATCAAACTTTTCACAGTAAAGAGGTTATAAAATGCACGAGAGAAGCCAAAGTGGCGAAAAAAATAATTGGAAGTAAATGCTTGTCTCTTGGCCAGTCTGGTTGTCCATAAACCTACAATACTTGAACAAATTGAATTACCCTAGTCTAGCGATTTTTGAAGGGCGTCGCGAACTGCAAAGAGCTCCTCCATGATCATGAGTAAAGTCACTTGTTTAGACTACAATCAAGAGAAGAATGGCGATGGGAAGCAAGGGATGTTACTCCATAGAAGCGATTCTGAGGCTCAGATTGCATAGCAGAAGAGAAACTAAGAAAACTGGTGAGTGATAGTGGTACGTATCCGGGCCTGAAAAAAGAGTACCAATCCTTTCCATGTTTCACTTAGTGAAATTAGTCAAACTACTGCGACTACTTTAAAGAAAGAGAGTTTTTTCTTTGAAGGTAGAAAGATGGGTTTTGTTTATTTATACTGGAAGAGATTTTCAACACTCCGGATTTTTTGATACTATTGGGCTAGAAGTGGCGGAGGTTCGACCATCCAACTTAGCCAAACAATGTAGTGTAATCAGTTCAACACATACATCATTAGCAATATAGACTGAAGAGAGAAGAATACGCTCAAAGAGCTCTATATGAACTAGCGGAAGATCTTGAAAAAACTAATAAGAGCAAACATAAAAACATTAATCGAATGATTAAATTATATTTAGTACGTAATTTCCAACCTCAATAAATTTTCCACGTTGTGTTCCCTCACTTTATGTACGAATAATGCAGAGCAACGCATCAACAATAGGACAAAAAAATGTAGGAATTACACGGTAGATATTTTCAAGGCAGGTCTAACACTTAGTCACTTCTTTTATTTTTTACATATTATTTACGAAGTTTTAATAATGTAGAAGTTTCGAAACAAACTTCTACATTACCTATCTAGAAAGTACCTTCTTTTTTTTTCTCGTTTTTTCAAATGAAGTGAATGGAGAATTTTAAACCTCAGGTGAAATTTAGACTGAAATATTTTTTACGCCATCAATTTCAGCACTTTCAATATATAATTTTTTGCACAATTTTTACGACTACTAACCAGAATTTGCTTCTTTCGACATGTTTCATGTCTTTACTCTGCCTTGACCCCTAATTTGAAATTTTTCGAATGCCTCCCCCCCTCATTTTATCCTTGTTACTCCGTGGGTGATTCGAAAATTTGCGAGATCACCCCCGCGAGTTAACCTTGCCCAGTTTATATACATAGCACTAGCTTTATGATGGCTTTATACTAGCTTCATATCACGTTTTTATCAATCTTGAACTAGACTTATAATAGACTAAGAAAACTCCCCCCCCCCCAAGGATTTCACTAGTCTTAAACTAGGCTTATAATAGGGTGTCCGGGGGGCGTAGGCTAATCATCAAAAATACAGTATATTGTATAAACGGATCTAGTCAGTTCATACGAGCAGGCTTAGGCATCCTACGCATTGTATTAGAAAACCCCGACGCCCCCCTTCCCCTCGTACACTAGTATACTGTAAACACCTCATGCATCCACCTACCTGAGTGAGTTGTAATATCAATATTGTCAGAGGTGATACTTTAGAGACTTTCACATCATTCATTATTATGTAGAGCTGCCTCTTCGACGACTGTTGACTGATGAAATATAAAATTCTACTTTCACATTTAGGACGTTTCAGGTCTTTCTTAGTAATCATAAATATACTTAGTACTTAAATTTCCAACAGTTGTGCAAGGTATCATATGCAGTATCCAAGAGCATAGCGGGCCTACAATATTCATGTCTTCCTTTTTTTCATTATCTATATCATCTATGTACCAAGAATTATTTATTCACCATCATAATAGTCATTATTATTCTCGTCTTCACGGGTACATGACGTGTGTATCCCGGTTCTACTGAGCCGTAGAGGGTATTCCTATACCAGGTCTACATAGCTAGTGTGTGCCTTCTTCGCCGATTATTCTTCGGACTGTATGGGTGGTGTGTAGTATTACTGCTTTCTGTGCTGCACGAATTTCTCGTATTCCTCCTCCAAGCTTTTCCATATTTTCTACCGTTACTTTTGGGACTATTCCCATCGTTGTGATTATTATTGGCAGTATTTTCGTTCTCATTTTCCACTCCTTCTGGATCTCTGTGGCCAATTCTTGGTACTTGTTTGTCTTCTGTTGAACTGTCTTCATCATATTATTTTGGTTTGGTACAGCTATATCCACTAGGTACGCTATTTTCTCCACTTTGTCCTTCACAACAATGTCCGGCCTGTTGTGTGCAACCGATTTATAGGTGTATATAGTGCGGTCCCACAATAATTCGATTATTATTATTATTCCTTCCTCAGAGATATCGCATTGCATCTCGTATGTACACACAACAAAGGGATATGTCTATCCAGGTTTGCTGCGGTGGTGTCACCTATTCGCCAGTGACTCTTCGCACAATGCTAGTCGTGTGTATAATAGCTGCCTTTTGCATATTATTATTATTATTATTATTATTATTATTATTATTATTATTATAATTCTTCTTTCTTTTTTTTTTTTTTTGTTTTGCTAGACCCTGGGAAGAAATGCGTTACGGATATTGAATGTATATTTTCCTGTGCAATCATTTAAGAAATATATATTTTTCTAATGCAATCATACGTCATTAGTTGACTATGTCGTCTGCAAAATTGCGAAGGAGCAACTGGAATAAGAAAATGTTTTTCGTTTGCATCGTTTTTATTTCCGTTTCGGAGTCGAGTAAACGAATATCGAGAAAACGTTTTCATACAGTACAGAAAAATAGATTGGATTTTCTTTCGTCAATATTTTCTCAATGAAACTACGTTGAATTTATACAAAGATCTTCGTAAAAACTTATTCAACAGCTCGGATTCGCCTGCACACGTTTGAGAAAAAACTGAAAAACTATTTTAGGTACCATTATACAAAGACGCCTTTTCGGATAAATTCACTTCAAAACGATCGCTAGCACTACTTTGTTCCGTTATTTTCAATGCTATCTTTGAATACGTAGAGTAGACTCAGGGTTGGGGGTGGGGGGGGGGGAGAAGAATAAGTTCTCGGTTAAAGGGTTACATTTTCTAAGTAATCAGAAAGAAGAAAAAAAACAAGTTCTAACACGATTTCCAATCGTTTTCATAGTGAGGGTGGTCGTGGGCCGAAGAAAAACAAGAAGTACGAGTATCTATTTTTGGAGGATATAATGATAGTTAACTTGAGGTGCAAAAATCCTAACTTAAAATTTCTTACAAACGTATACAAAAACAGATTGAAACACCAATCCACTTTAATCCAGAGGACAGCGTGGTGCCTGGTTTAAAATATCAACATTGAACGAAAATGAAAATGAAGAATTGAAAACGTGACTGAGAGTCCCCTCTGTAATACTAGTGACCGACTGCTGACTTCATTTTTTGATCAATGATAAATTTCATTTGAACCACACTGATTTTGCAAAATATATGTCACGACACATATCGCGTATGATGCGGAGGTGTATGGTGGTACAGTTAAATGCTTTGAGAGCTACTTATTTGCAAAATTCATCCTCATGTTTTCCCTTTTGATCAAACGCCTTGAATAACACACATGAACAAATTTCACGTAAAATAAAGAAAAAAAAAAAAAAAAACTTTTGGATTGAACATGAACTAGCAAAAAGGTTTCTAGAGGTACTTTTCACGCTGGACACGATGCCGTTTGCCGTTTTTTGCCATCTCCACACTATCTACGGTTTCCATTTTTTGGTGTGCTACAATTTCAGATAAATTTTAAATCATTTTGAATTTTGTAGAATCAATTAAAACTATTTCCGAAAAAATTTTAGATTAAGGGCTGTGTTTGTCGACAGTGTACGAGTACAGACCAGGCTAAATTTCTCTGATGATATTTATGTGTCAAAACTAGTTTTCATTTTCTTACATTCATACTTCAAAACTTGGAGAAGAATAATAAAATACTCATTTATTTTTGCTAGTTAGGATGGAAGAATAAATAAGTTATTATATCTTTTCATTTTTTTAGAAAGGGAGAAGAAACTGGTATTTTAGAGTCCGTACTTTTTTCGGAAGATAAAGATACATTTTTATGGAGAACGGAACAACTTTGCGAAAGTACCATTTCTTGCATTTAACGACGTTTGCTAATTTTACTGAATTGAAACGTAAATATTTATTGGAGATAAAATGAATAGTTCGGCTGAACAGAATATTCGTTCAATTTATACGAGTGAGAGTACTACGCACTAAAAAGAAGATTTTGGTTACACCAACGCTCCCTACTACGTTGATCTTAATAATGCGAAGAAATCGTAATTTACGAACGAATTTCAAAATGAGACAGACATGGGTGTGAGGGATAAATATTTGAATTCAATTAGTCCGAAACACCCTTTTCCAAAACGGATAGCCCAGACACGGTGTCTCCTCGCAATGAGCGATTCATCATTTTCTTTTTTTCCTTTCTCTTTTTTTGTTTTACTCGCTAAAAACAAAATTTTCCTTCTCAACGTACCTAACTATGAAGTATTTTATAAGCGGCATTAAAAGTTATTTCCAAAATTTTTATATATCTTACATAATATTATTATTGGCTTGAAGAGTCTTCCTTTCATTTTTCTTCTATCCTGTTATGATTTCATAATTCTGATATCTACTCGATACTATGCGGCTTTCTTCTGCCAATCTGTCTTTACAATCTGTAATCCTAAAGAATATATTCGTGGCTTAGGCGACGTCATCGATGTCCAGTAAGTACAGAAAAAGTTGAACGATACGTTTACTTTTACAATAAAGAACGCAGTATATTATTGAAACAGAAAATAAGTGGAAGTATTTGCTGTACGCCAAAATAAAAGTGTAAACAGCGCAGAAGTATTTTTTACGCTATACGCGAATACTCCTACGAAGTAAACTCCAGAACGATTTTTTGATAGTTTGCTACACTATACTATACATATATACAGTACACAAGGAAGGCCTATTCGCTTAATTAGTTTTCTCCTCTGGGTATATCGTTTATCCTTCTGAAACGAAAAATGTGGCCTTCTTCCTCGCGCTAGACGAAATATGCGAGGACCACATTTTACAGAACCTTCTGCGCAAAGTTTTTTAATCTACAGTTTGGATGCGATCGTGTCATTCAATTTCTGTTTAGTCCTTGAAAGGGTTTACAACACGTCATTTAGTTGGTTCTCTCTTCAATTTTCGCTGGCTATACTACCGATCTTTACGAGACAAATAGATTTATTTCAAAATGTGTGGAAATGTTCCTCTTATTCTAAGGTACTAAATGTGCGATACATATTTTGAGAATTGATTTGCATAGTTCTGTAGACGAGCACTCAATTTCATCCCTACAGAACAGTTTTACATCAAAAAACAAGAATTATTTTCAATAATAAAAAAATTTACGTGCTCTAAAACTCGCCATAAATTTTTCAAGTCTTTTCTCCAGCACTTCTATTAGTCTCCTGAGAAACGATTTCTAACTCTAACGAGATTAATAAAGCGGCTTCTTTTCTTCCAAAGCTCGGTCCTTTTCTCTTTCTCAGTCAAGATACGCGGAAGCTTCTTGAAGAATGTACAGGGTGATAGCAGGTTTCTCACTCAGAGTCTATTCTTTTCTCAATTAAAGTTATTCGTTATAATCGAAGATTAAACAGCTTCCAAACCTCGTAGACATGAATTACTCGTGAAGTTTATAAAGGCATATTCATGGCTCACTCATATCGATGATAAGCACAACAAAAAAATCGGATTTTTTGGCGAAAGGATACTAAGAATGCGGCATTTTTGGATTTGAAAGAAAAATCCGTTTACTTACGTAACTATCAGATGAATCGTAAATTTCAAACAAAATGACAACACAGTACGTCACAGATGTACGATAGATGAACCAGTTAAAAACAAATGCAGGAGTCACTGATCGTAAAGGTATCCATGTAGCTTTAGTTAGAAACCCAATTTGCATGTTTCCACCTTTATTTTATTTATCTACCCATACCCATAAAAGGACTGCATAAAAGAACAATGTTGCATGTTCCTCAGAAAAAAAAAATCTTCTGGCGGAGCCAAATAGAAAAAGATTATGTTTCATGTCAAGCTCAGTATAAACCTAAGGTAAACTCGCGGGATGAACTCGCAAATTTTTGAATCACTCACGGGATGAGGAAGGTGAATAGGGGGGGGGGGAACTCGGAACGGAAATTTTCAAATGAGAAACGACTCGATAAATGCCAAGGAATCCGATCTTTGTTGATAATCACCGTTTTTCATCTACACACAGGACAGAGATAGAAAAAATTATTTCGGTACACATTGTTAGAAGTTACGGTTTTCTGCACGCCTCCAGACAACTTGAGTGCATTCTCTCAACTCCCCCCCCCCCTCGCTTTGAACCAGCTATTCAGTAACACACTAGTGAAGAGAATTTTATGTTTTCATAAATCAATGGAAAGTATCGTACTTTCATTTAGAAATCAAAATGGAAAATTGAGTAGGAATTATCGTTTTCGATTTTTAAAATTTGTTCTCCCTATATGAATAGAGCTTATCAAAAAAAGGGATGCTATATTTATTAGAGAAAAATCTCTGACAATTGTATTCGATTTCAATTCATCTATACATTTTTTAATATTCATTATCTCGAATCGAAGCAATTATATTTTAATTTCGTATAAAATCGATTACATATTATTACGGTAGACATTTTTTTTTTTTCTTTTTTTACCAGAATGTTTGACAGTTTAAAACTACACGACCCAGATAAACTGGAAGGGCTCAATGGGAAAGACGACACGATATATGCGAGAAGGAAAAAAGGTAATCGATTTCCAAATGTAATTCATTTTTTCGTGGCAAATTGTTTTTGGTTCGGCCGAAATTCATGTTATTGCTTCGCTCTTTTTCTGAATTCTCTTTTACGTGGAATCGTGAAACAATATTATCTCGGATTAGGGAAAATTAACGTTTAGCTGATTCATGCCGATGATTTCAAGCGGGCTATATGGGTACTGGCACGCGTAAATAAACCAACAAAAATTGGCAAAATGTAATAAAAGGGTGCATGGGAACTGGCCTACGTCATTCCGTATAGCGTGGTCTCCGAACGAGACACGGTCTGTCAAAGCGGTCGAGAAATGTAGTATACGAATACGATTTGCGAACAATATTAAAATTCAAATGCGACGTATTTCCGTTGATTAGAAGCAAAAATAGAATTACAGTGTTTAATTTGAAAGAAAAATGTCGAGCTCCGCTTTGATCGAAACGTGTTCGGTATTCCGTCAAACGACACATCGTAATCATACGAAACGATAAAATTATTTGCTGAATGTTGATTGTACAAACGTGTGATGACTTAATGAACGGCTTAAAGACACCTGTTGGCTGAGTAAGAATATACAAGAAAATATTTGTATCACTCACGATATCAAACGATAGAGAGAAGTTGGTTTTTTCGTAGAGATGGACCTTTCATTTTTTCAGAGAGAGAGTCCCAATTAATAAGATGCCTATGTTTTGAAGACGAGGAGTGACTCTTCAAGGTTAGTAGAAGTGAGGGAAACACCATATTGATGACAGGCCTGAATGCGCAGCCATAGCTTATCAATATTTTTCTTCGTGATTACTGTAGCGGATCATATTCAAGAAGAGAGAGAGAGAGAGAGAGAGAGAGAGAGAGAAAGAGAAAGAGAGAAAGGAGAATTTCGTGACGAAAAATACTTCATTTCACCCCACTACAGTGGCAGCAAAAGTACGGTTCGCGGGCCGAGCACGTAACAAGAAGAAAGAAAGATGATTTCGATTTCCTCAAAAATGCTGCGACACATTTCAATAAAACACAAGTACAAAAAACAAAAATACAGAAGCCGCAAATGGGTTACATGCTCTTTCCTCTTCTGAGAAATAAGAAAAACATGTTGATGCAGCCTGACTACGAGCCGAGAATGTAAAAATCTAAAACTATTGTTCAATATTAAAAATTTTTTAAATGCACTTTTTTCCTTTTGGCTTTCACAATTTTTTCCGTATCGCATGCGGCCCTCGTCTGGAAAAGTTTTGCCACCACCGCCCCATTGTATTTATGATTAGATGAACAAAACGAAGGAGAAAAATTACAGTTATCATATTTTTTTTTATGGACAGTGCTACAAAAGTACGAGCATTACTACTTCAAATTCTCGATTTCATAAAGAAACTTTTTGAAATTCTGTCTCTTCACACATTGAATTCCAGAGCAAGAATAATGATATTCAGAAGCATCGTTATAAATTAATTGTAGGGCAAGGTTTCTCTTTTTGTCAATCCAAATTCACGATGGAGTCACATTAGATATTAAACCCATAGACATCTTCCATTCAGAAATTGGACACGCATAATATACTTCTTTCCGCCCCAGATCTATATCTTACGATGGTGACGTCCTTCTTCATACAATTGATGTAATATCACTTATAAACATTGTACATGTTGAAAAATGTACACCCGTAAGACGACCTTTCACCGGGCAAGAGTTATTAGCATCAACATGGTTAATCACAGCAGCATTTGATTAATGCGATACTTACATACGTACCAATTTTTGACAAGTCACGGACTTATCCTAATAAAAGACTTTATGTAAATCATCTTCATCCAAATATTTTCAATCCGAAAAATAATTACCCCAGTGTAGGCAGAATTTTAAGCAAGGTAAGTATTTTTCGTACTTCCTCTGAGACTGAGACAAAAGCTTAAAACTTGGAAAAACATCGAGTTCCTCGCTACAAACGTGAACCCTAGACCTTCTATTATACGAATAAACCGTACACACTTGTAGAACTTTCGAGCTCTTAGCATCGTCGTTCGGAAGAATTTTCGACTGCGAGGGATAATATGAATGAGGTGCGAGACTCGGAAAAATCCTCAACGCCGAGCCATGTATACTATACTTAAATATGTACCACATACATGGAAAGCTACTATATTATGTAGGTATTACTTTCGTGGAATTGAAAGTATGAGAAAATTAAAACTTTAGGAAAAATTTTACCTGAAACATAACTTTGAAAATATGTACTAAGCTCAGAGCCTTATTTACGACGAAAAATGAAAAACTGGCTTCAAAAGCTGCGTATATTTCTTACTCAACTGGACGAGAATTGAACTGTCACTATTCCTTAGCTTATTTTCCTCATAAAGAACGTTTTTAATGAAGTCATTGGGCCATTTTAAATAATTCACGAAATTTGAACAGAATTTTCGTAATCAAAATTAGAAAAATTCAATCAAAATTGAGTAAGCTTCGTTCTAGGATCTAAATGTGGTAAAAGGATAGATGTTTTTTATACAACAATTGAACCATAAGAATGTACCTTACAATCTGATTACAAGACGTACGTCAAATTTGCAAGATCGAAC
Organism: Aspidiotus destructor; assembly: GCA_035079395.1. Classification (NCBI taxonomy): domain Eukaryota; kingdom Metazoa; phylum Arthropoda; class Insecta; order Hemiptera; family Diaspididae; genus Aspidiotus; species Aspidiotus destructor. The sequence continues at coordinate 1,197,237 of JAVHKZ010000014.1, forward strand.
GCGACGAATATTAAATTTACATCAGTAGGAGCATTTTACAAATGTTCATCTCTTCCCCGCTAAATCATCATACTTCCATTTTTAATTCGCCGTACATTGTGAATGTCTATTTTTATAGTTTGTAACGAATCGATAGCAGAACTATCTTTATAACTCATTTGCCGCACGTGTTCGGCCATTCGAATTTATTGATTACAAATGATGAACGCTCGGATGCTTTTTCAGAAATTTTGCTGGACGGAAACATAAAGCAGTGCGCGACAGGTATAAGGCCGTGATTGTTTGACGCTGAAAATAATTCGAACTGAGACCAAATCAGGGTGGGTCTTGGAAAACAAATTCAGTATTTGATGGAACAAAACAATTCTTTCAAAATCGAGGACAATTCAATGCAATGATAGAAATTGAGATCGACGGATTCATTTAGCTTGATATTCAAAGGGCTACAATGTTTCTGCGATTTTCGTAATTTTTGTCAAGCAAATGTACTGTATAAATTTCACCGTAAGTTTTAATATACATCTATGATCGATATCTATCATATACGCGAATAATGAGTAATATTTCCACGAACGCGGAAATCTATTCTTAGCCAGAAAATGGTGACCTATTGAGTATCAAACTTCATGAAAACTTTGTACCTCTATTTAAACCAAAACAATACCTCCTTAAGTCGGTAGAATGAACCGCATAGTATATAGACGAATTTTTCATACGCGAATTAACTTGAGATTTGTCACCGCCATTCAGGCACGTATATTGGTTAAATTAATTAAATTTTTCACTATACACAATGTACCTACGTAAACAGAACTAGGTATTAGGTACATAGTGTAATGATCATATTTTCTGTACGGAATAAGTCCTATACTACGTGGCGTCCCGCATTAGCTTCACCACATGCAACCAAATGAGCTGCTTTTTGGAGATCATGGATGCAAATCTGCCTCTAAACGTTCATCCTAGTTCACTAGACCAACCTACAATTTCTACACGGGCTAGATCTCAATTACCGATCGCTCCGCTGACTCTAGAAACAAATATACAGCTTGATGTATAACACAAGTTTATTTTTAAAACTTGCCAAACATTATTTTCTATTCTTTGTGCCCCCCCCTCCCCCTCCTTCTGAGAAAGAAACACTTCATAGAATACACCATAAAGATTCCATAGCAAACATTCCTCTCCTTGCAGGCTAGTTAACCAATTGGTATTCAACTCACCGCATAAAAATTATTAATCCGATTTTTCAAAGAAATGGCCTACAAGCGAATTTCACGTTAATGACTTCAACAGCAATACGTACATTCTACATAGAAAGTCAAAAACGCACTAACAAGAATATTCTCAACTACCTGAATACTCCAGTTTATAATAGAAAAAGAGAGAGGGAGAGAAAGAGGGGAAAGAAGGGTATTATCCATTGTATTGCGTCGATATGATAAGGATGACATACCAATCTAAGGTAAGATGAGATAAGAAAAATTGACGGAGGAGGAAACGACGACGACGACGACGAAAAGTGATTGTAATACGATCGGCTAGCGAAAGCGCACCGACCCTAATAAAGGAATGAGATTCGGATTTTTCTTATATTATTCTTACTTTCGAGTATGATGGTTTTAGAAAAAATGCGAGTACGCATCCGTGCAAAGATTTGATGAGTTCTTTAGCAACGTATCGATATCACATATTTTGTTTCGTATTCGTACATTCATGGTGTCAATCGGTACAGATAGAATGTTGTATGATGGCCTAGGTACAACGTCATTTTTTCAAAAATATCCATAAACTGAAATGGGTTAGGTTCAACAAAAAAATGCACAACCGACATTCTGAAGAAGTATTTGGGCTTGAAACCTCGGCGCTTGCCGAACTGGTATGAGGAAATGACTTCAGGAGTAGGAGTTAAATGGCGACGTATTCTTGGCCTACAATGGCCAGTTTCGAATCTTTCTCAGAGAACTCTGGTTGACTTTCATCTCTTTTCTGCTCAAGTTCATTCCGATTGACACCCTTGCTCTTCCCACATCTACGGTAATCAATTTTGTGCAATTTTTTAAAATTTTTTTAATTTTGAATTTGTTAGACTTCAAATAGTTTATACACCCCGCTATAGGAATAGGAGAAACAATTTGAGAACTGAAAATAGACGCGCTTCTACTAACTTGTATTAGCTGTAAGAGAATAAGAAACTCATTTCAAAGTTGTTCACTTCGTATCCAGGTACTAACATTACATCAATTTTACAAATAAGTTGAATTTTGTACAAAAATAATAGATATGAATATTACAAAACATATTTTAGCCATTTTGCCAAAGGAGAAGACAAGTTAGCACAAAAAGACGAAAATTCTTCGATGGATGAAGATCTAAGTTCTTGTAGCAGGAAAACGAGAGCAACAGAAGTCTTTTGAACTATTTTTGCCCATTGTGAAAAAGCACGAAGAAGTATAAGATGAGAAATAACCGTTACGCTTGCAAATATCATCTCGTCGACTATTCATATTATATAGATTAAACTTCCTTCTCTAAAGTTCAAACAACGCGTGCCGTCGTTGGAACAGAATTAATCTAAGGATTTTGGTGCGACCAGAGAAAGAAAATTTAAATATTCTTCGTTTGAAATTTGAATACATACAATAAAATTGCACTCTTGCTATTTGGAATATGCTTATATTGAAGATCGCATACACTGGCTGGACTGTACTTCCGTTTTCATGAAGTTGACAATTCTTGATTTTCAATGTCAGGTATGATTCTTCAAATTATTTTTAATGAAATAGCTCCACCTATCAGTTGAGTTACATTTATACTTATTGCACAAATGTCAGTTCTAGTTCGACAGCATATAAGTCCTGTGTGAGGGGGATGATTTTCGCTTTTCACCCTATTTCCAGAGTTTTCACATGAAAATTCAGAGTAAACCAGTCTTTTGTTAGAAAGACACTTTTTAAAACTTGGACCTGGCAATACTGCTCTTATCGTACGTCAGTTGTCGACTTGTCGTGGTCATTCCTGAGGGGACGTTTCAGCGCGGATACCATTGCAAGAATTTGTTCGCCAGCACATGTAGTCTGTTTTAGAATAGCCAAGTGTACTGTAAATATCGGCCCACGTTTTTATACAGTCATAACAAATCATTGTATACAAGGAAAAGAAAGGTGAAAGTGGTATGACTTTCGGGGGTAGAAAAACCACTCCTCCTTGGCGTTGTTAATTGCGCGTCGCGTTATATATTAGCAAAAGTAGTATACACATTGACGAAAATATAACAATCGTTACAACACTACGTCGCGTCGCCACGATACATTCAACATAGAAAAATATTATCAATAAAAATTTGTCAACGTAATTTCTTCTGTGTTTCAGCTCTAGGTCGTTTTCTCATCAAAGTGAACCTTTTCCTATTAAATGAACGCTCCCGAACAAAAGTTTCACATGCTTCTAACTTTAAAACTCCATAATATTTTTGTTGAGAGAAATTGCAAATAAAATTCATCGATTCTCCCAACAGTATGGCTGCAGATAGAATTTCTTCTACACCTGCAATCAATCGTCGAATTGAAATTGGTATAATCTAAAATGGACAATTTTTCGCTCCGACGAAAGTTGAGATTATGTAATAATCAACAGGTGTCTCCTCAAAATTATTTCAGTTCCGAAGCCATAATAAATCCCACCACACAATGGTCACTATTAGTTGTCCTAAATGCTGAAGGCGCACAAGGCGTCTACGAGGTATAAGTACGCTTCACTGCTTTCTTCATCAACTCATCCTCCAAAGGATAATCAAACAGAACGAAAAGAAGTTGAATAAAAATGCGGATGCACGCGTCGATGGAAATTGAACGGATGATAAAAATACGTATAGCAACGATAAAGAATAACTCATTTTGAGAAAAACCAAGATAAAAGAGAAATTCTTTGAACGGGTAAAACGAAACGTACATAATATTTTACTGTCCGAGCGCGGCTTCAATGAAGAGTCCTATACATACACTTTTATATTGCTAATATAATATTTCAGCACACAGACAAAGATGACATCGCAATTTATAAACTTCCTGTTATTTTTCTTACGGTCTATTTTCATTTTTTTTTTTTTTTTGTTTGTGAGAGAAAAAAAATATATATTTCCAACATCCAAAAAATAATAATACGATCAAAAATTCTATTTAAACGAAAATTTCAGGTGTGGGTTACCTATAGGACAGGAGAGGCTAGTAAAGTAACGATTGGATTACACGAGTAAATGAAAAAATTTGAGAAAAACGCAAATTGGATTGAAACATTCAAAAATTTATAAATTACATTGTCGTTAATTAGTCGAACTACTCGTCTATTATGTAGTGTGCGTACCAGAGATGGAATAAGAATAAAAAGGAGTATCTTTGTGGGTAACCTGATTTTTCAGTAATTGCAATAATGGAAATTTAGGTCAAAATCATCAATAATGAGGTTATAATGGGTCTATATGTAAAAAAGGATGAGCTTTCACATGGTGATGTTTTCAAGATTGAATGGGGCCTCTAGAACTTAATAAAATTGAATTCATTTATTTGTAGTTGACGTCTGTGACGTACTCCAACTTTTTATCTGTGATAATAACTTTGAAGAGCTATTTCTCAACATTGGTTCAATGTTTTTTCTTCGATTTTTTTTTTCAGCTCATGTATAAAACTTGAGTGCTTGATATCCATCTGTCTACAACCTCTAAGAACCTTTTATCTATTATAAAATCAATTTTTATTTTGAAGTCAAATAATTTTACAAAGTTACGTAACCTTTTGATGCACTAAATTGTATACGTAATTTTCTTCGAACATACTTTTTTGAAAATCTAACTTGAGCAGATGATATCTCGAGAAATACTGCTCATACAACACTTTTTAAAAGCTAATTTCATTGCAAATTTTATCTTCTTTCCACCAATGTATTAAACTTGAAATTGACCAGACCGACAAAGATACCCCTTTTTATAGAAACAGCCACTGATATAAAATTTCAATTTGACTAGAAAAGAATCCTCTTTTTCGACAAAGTTGAGGCATACGTACGCACGTCACACTAACTTGAACTCAATAAAGTAAAGCACCTGATGGCAGAATCTGAGCGAGCTCGCTTCTCGTAACTCGTTTCACATATTGTTCATTCTCTTTTCCGCGCAAATATCCCGTTAATATTGTGACACGTGTTGTATTGCAGTTGATTGTGTAATAACAATACGAAATAAAAATACGACCGCCGCGCTCCTATAAATGACTTTTTTTTACGATCACCTCGAATTTGTAAGAGCTAAATTCACTTCCGAATTTAAATTTAGGCTTTAAAATGCTTGAAACGAGGACACGTTGAGCAGCGCGCACAATTTGCGAGTAAAACTGGAAACGTTTTTATTGCTATATCATGAAATGGATAGTGTATGTTTAGCTCACTTTATGGTGGAATAAAGGTAATACGAAAGCTCGAAGAGAAGTAAGAGAACAAACGAAAAAAAAGTAACTGCACTGATCATTTTTGTTGTTTATCTCCATCATCGTTAATTGAGAAGGCAGCGGATGAAGAATGGCAAAAAGAATAGTCTGAAAGCGAAGAGGGTATACTAATTCCGAAAGCGGAAGAACACAATAACCTGCCAAGCTTCTGGCTAGAGTAGCCCAACGGTTAAGTGGACATGGAAAGCTAACATGTCTCCCCCAAGGACACGTACTATAGCAGCTTATATGTTTGCTTCATTTATAAAGAAATACAAAGCAAAGATAGGTACATCAATCGTCGATAAATCAAACTCGATTATATAGATTTGATGATCTCAGTTATATTGAAACATGGATTCTACGTATCCTGTGTAGTCGGCTGCTACAGTAAATCAAGTCTTCATTATAGGCCTAGTATACTTCTATAATATAAAACCTACTAGCTTTCTTGGGCTCTTCCCTCCGCTTGTTTGGCTTCTTCTTGGTCATTATACTGTATATATTAGGCCTATATAATAAAGGCTAAACCTACTACAGCAGCCTAGTTTGGGCTAGTACGCTGCACAACAGAAGAATCGTTACGGTTTTTCACGACAGTTTTCTGAGGGTGAACGAAGGGGATTTAAAAAAATTTTAAGAGACAAGAGCTGTAACCTAGCTGTTTTAGAGGCAGGAAAAATTTGATCATAGGCATACGAGAACTTGAAGAAGAAAAATGAGACAGCAAAAGAAGGATAAAAAAAGAAAAATTGATTAGAATAGACGGACGCGTTTTCTGCTGCCGGGCCGTTCAATTTTTTTCGGGGGCCATAGTTTAAGCAATGACATTACAAAAAACAATTTGAGCGAACCTACAGGAGGAGGAAAAAAAAAAAAATTAGTACTATGAAACTAAAAGGTATTCACCAACTCTCAATCTTTCAATTACTTAACAACTTTCAATCGAGTTGAACATTTTTTAATGCAACGTAAAATGATGTATTACTACTAAGTACATAAATGAACTTCAAGTGATAGATTATTTCCATTTTTTTTTTTCTTTTTTACGAATAAACACGCCAACCGAAAGACAGATAATGATGTCTCTATTCTTACGCGACGATAGCCTTTTAGATCTAGTCAATTTTTTTCTTTTTATAATTTTTTGAGCATTTTTACCAAACACAATAAAGTAAATTATGTATCCTACGCTTGACGTCAAGTCATGATGTCCATGTGAACTCAAATTCTCGTATTGAGTATCTTTTTCAACGAATAATACATGCACCGTGTGAGGCTAGATAAAACATATTAATATTTAGCATTCCGTTCTTTATAAAATATAATTTACGATTCTACAAATATTCATTACCGATGAATTGGAATTTCATTGACCCGCATGATACATAGTAAGAATTTACGAACAGAAAGCGTTTAAAGAATATACGAAATATATTTTTCTGAATTTTGTTAAACGATTCCGTATTACTCAAAATATTAAGAGACGCGTCCGTATAAAATTGGCAACAACTTTTCCATCCTCTTCTCTTTCCACTCGTGTGACTACAGAACGCAAAAGTTACAATTAGGTTTTGAGATTATATTTCCTTGATAAATGAAACTTATTTTGTCTTTATTCGGAATAGAAGAGTAAGTTTTTACACGGTTTTACAAAGGCACCTGATTACGTAACCAACTCTTAATTTTACCTTTTTTATGTTTTGCGACGAGGGATAGTATCATAAACAAATATTATCACGCTACCGGGTCATTCGATCCTTACATGAATATAGCCTATTAGAGATCAAATTTTCTCTGGTACTTCGTTTTTCTTCCAGTTAATTTGATTTACCCACATCACGTAGAATCGGAATTAAACTCGATCCTCTATACTGTGTATGATATACGAGCACGAATAGGGGATAATAAGCCGGCCTAATGTATGTAGCGTTTCGAACAACGGGTCCAGCATAAAGAAGTATCATACGAATGCACACCGCTACTGTATGTACTTCTACTTCACCGTCCGCCTGTACGCGACGCGACGCGACGCGACGACGATGATACGGGACGCAAAATGTACGAGCGCAACGAATTGCATAACCTATTCGCCGAAAATTTCAACTTCTTCGTATCAGTACTCTACAGTATACCTACGAGTAGGGTACCTATGCTACGTACTTCCACCATTTTTGCTTTCAACAGGTACACTTATTGGTTGTACGTAATACCGAGCAGAATAGCAATTCAGTGAATAAAAAAATAATGTCTTACATTATTTTTTGGTAATGAAAATAATAAAGAAGATTACTCGATTTCAATGTTCGCCTAAAACCCACAGAACGCGTCGAATTTTCAATTCGTAGTATGAAAAATATCATTGTTTCAAGATACGGCAAAAATTTTGTCTGTTTCTCGACGCGACACGATGGCGGTTTCGTGAAAAGAATACAAATAAGAGACGAGATAGATTGGTCTTCTGCTTCGACATACGTAGAAAATAAAATTGCTCAACTCGGGTAGAAAAGAAAGTAATAAAAAAAAATAATAAAATGAGCAAAAATTCTTTCTTTTACCCGACCTTTTCTATGAGCGACTTACGACGAAACTAATAATAACACGAGTTTTTTTATTTACTCATAATTATTACATAATTATATCTAATTTTTTTCCCTCGCCCATCGTGTAGTCTAGATGAAATTCGATAGCGACGCGACTACAAAAGTATTCGCCAAGTAGCATTTTGACGTCTACTGAAAATTTTTTTTTTTCTCTTATTGTTTCTCGTAAAATACGTACGTACTTCAAACGCTATTCCTATAAAACATCGCCGAACTCACTACTAGAATTATTTATTACATTTTTCTCCAATCAATGTTTAAGAAATACCATTTTCCTGATTCAAAGATAGCTTGAAGAAATAATTCACACGATTGCTATCCTGTTATATTTTTTATTATGCGACGATACGAGTAACACAACCGAAAGAAGAATGATCTCAGTTCAAGGTTTGAAATTTCAAACTGCTAAAATACGTAAGATCACAGTGACCACATTATGTATAATTCGAACCTTATTTGTCACTCTTTTCTGCATTATTCTTGTCAAATTCAAAAAGAACGCTCAACCAACGCTTCATTCTAGATATTACTCTCTTCAATGATACTTAACGGACCTATTTACAATAATAATCATCTCAATCGAATTTCTTGGTCGTAAAAAAGAGCGAAGGAATTTTGAGCGATAGCACCACAGAAAAGTCGAAGCTAAATAAAAAAGAAAAGAGGAAAATCCAAGCTTTTTTATGGTTTGCAAAATTGAAATGAGGGCTCTAATTGGCAACATCAGCCACGGAAAACTTATAGGTATTAATATTCCCTTTTCGTAATTTATAACTTGTCATTTAAAACACTTTCTCATAAAACGTAGAAATAGAAGGAAGGCTTTTCTTTTTTTTTTTTTTTACCGTCGCCAAAAGGCAAAACAAATATCGTCCACTCTTTGGACAAAAAAAAACGCTAGAAAATGTTACAAAACAGGAACAACCGACGACGGTGCCATCCTCTCAAAAAGTACATCAGAATGGTCGACCAAAATGGTTAAGGTGATTTTTCTCTTTTGCAACTCAATTGTGAATACGAAACAATTTCTTATTTATAAATCGTTCACATAAAAAATAAAGTTCGAGTTAGGTGACTTATTCTAAAATATTCAGTATTAGTTTTTTTTTTTTTTTCAAGTAGGAGTGAGCAAAATGATGTTGATTTAGTCACTGATTGCTGAATGCGCGCATTTCGCGAAAAATTGCTGCCCATTTTGGGTCGAAAATGGATTTTCGTCTTGCGCTCAATGCGTTCACGGGGGAAAGAGATTAGAATATTGAGGTTGATTGTACAGGAATGTGATATAATTTTACAAAACGTATCATCATGAAAAGATGTCGTCATCATTTTGCGACTGAATAATGATGATGAAAATGAAGAAGGAAATCTAAGCAAAGAGATGAACACTTCAATAGAATGCAGCAAGAAAATCGATGTAGAGTGAATTTAGAAGTATGGATGGTTCAAGTAAAGTGAGAAATTATTGTAAAAACTAAAAGAAGATTAATTGAATCGTCTTAAACGAATAAATTAACAGAAAATAGAAAGAGAAGAAGATAGAACGAAAAAATAAATTCCAACTGAAGTGACGATTGAACGTGCAACTTTCTGTCTTTAGGCAAACGTGAAATCGTTATAGGAAATAACGAAGTATACATACACTATTTAGTTACGGATAATGTTTGAAGGAAAACACGAGAAGTGCTCGCGAAAAGTTCTCAGTCAGAACAAACGGAAATTTTTGAAAAATCTATACATAATCATTCAAAAAGTTACTCATATGAATGCGAATCAGTAGACTAAAGATCAGCCTCGCGGCGTGGATAAGCGGAGTCGAGAAATCGACTTGATAAGTCCTATGCGGGCGACACCTTCGCTCACATGTAATTCCAAGGGTTTTATTTATTTTCATTTTTACGACAATACTGCGGAACTCGACGCAGCGAGGCTTTTTGAGAATGTATTAGTACTTCCTTCTTCGTATAACTTCATAATTTTTCCATATTTACAGAACGATAAACGCGCGAAAGATTGCTCGTCTTACTGAAAGTTGCCCGATACGAATGGAAAGCATTTGGTACCGAGCCGAATTATGATAAACGGATGCAACGAAACCAATTGTTTGGATTTGGTATTCGCGAATGGAAATTACGACAATCAAACTCGAGCACAACAATGCTTGGCTGAAGAGCTATTACTAGTCTTACAACTATACTACACACCTGTACTAGTAATATTGGGTTGCGTCGGCAACACTTTATCCGTACTCGTATTCTTTGGTACCAAACTTAAAAAACTTTCGTCGTCCTACTACTTAGCCGCGCTTGCCGTTAGCGATACCGCCTTCCTCGTAACCGAATTCATTACCTGGTTGAATATGGTGAACGTGCCGCTCTTCAAACAATCCGGATTTTGCGAACTGGCCGTTTACTTTTCCCACGTAAGTATATAGCCTCATTTAGTTCTGCTTATAAATACGCGCGTCACCCATTTGGTGTGCTTATAGTGCGGTGAAATGAAGTACCAGAAAAAATATTTTCCGGTTCCACGCGTTTGGTATACTGTATACGGAAAAGATTGACAAGAACAAGGAGTACATTGAAGTGAGCATCTTATAATGAGTCGGTCTATCACTGTTGTGCAAAAACAAAGGAATCAGAATTAATTCTGCGCAGTTGAGAAATCGTTGAGCCGGGTGGGAGCTTAAAATGGAATAAGTTCACAATAAACTTAGTAACGAGATATGTGTTTGCAGATAGCTATAGGCTACGAGACGAAATTCAATATCTGTAATATCGATAAAACCCTCAAAAAATCTCGCTTCAAATTTAATCATTTTTCGTAGATCGGTAAATTTCTTGATAATGATAAAGACAATTTTTTTATTACTGCGAGACCCGACGAATGAAATGAAAGAGTGCGAGCCGTTTGATGCAATGCAGCCTCGCCATTGACACGGAACGCCGCACCTCGCAAAATCGAAAAAAAAAAAGAAAACCGTTATGTTTATTTTCCGTAACGAAGTTGAATGAATTACTGTAATACTGTATGTTGATCAATACAATAGAAGGAGAGAAAACGGTATCAAAATGTCAACGTATCTTATAAAAAGAATCTACAGCTTGGGTTAGTTGGTACATCTTCATCGAAATAAAGTCACCGGATTATCGAAGGCAACATAAATCTTGGTTGCGGCGTTGTGATAAATGGAACGAAATTTTTATTTCGTCAGCTTAGGCACACGATGGAAAAGAAAAAAAAAAAAAGACATTCTCTTTCTATCAAATTACTGTATACAGTCAACATCTGTTTCAATTTGGTAGATAAATAACTTTTTTCGATTTCATTTTCTCAACTTCATCGAAAAACGCCTGCACTGAACACATACGCGCATACGAGTATACTTTGAATAATTGCTGGTTTTATGCTCGTATAAATTGCATACTTAACGCGAGATACTCATATGCAAGGAATTTACGTAACTCGGATTTTTTTTATTTTAGGAGATGCAGACTTCAACATTACGAATGATTATATTTTTACCCATGCCTTCTCCACTACATATTGACTGTGCAGCATCTGTTACGAAATTACGATAAGAACTTTTTTAAAAACACTCGAGATACCTACATCGAATTAGTCTTCGAAGCTCTAAAATTCTTCATCTTTTAGCAACTTTCCACCGCTGATCGCCGAGGTTGCCCACTTTCAAAACTGAAGAGATTTGCTAAAGTGTAATTCCCCCCCCCCCCCTCCCCTCAAAAAAGTGGGTGGAAGGATAATTTAATTCTCTTGCAAATTTGTGAGTGACACTTCTCGGTCATGTATAAACGAAGATGGTAACCAACCGACTACAATAACACCAGCATTTCGGAGCAGCGTGGATGAGGATAGATTTTAAATCTGCTTGAAGGTATTAAATCGTTACACATACACTGAAAAAATTTTCTCAAGAGTTAATAAAATTACAAGCAATCATTCAGAGTCCATACAGAATCTCAAGATTTTCTCAAAATAACTCTCACGTTTCATAAAGCAGACTTGTATAGCGGATATACGAGAAGCAAAAAATTCGTTGTTTCTCAAGTTTTGTCGCTCATCCCAAACAAAAATGTTGAGCGAATTCCAATAACATATGAAACCATTGGCAGTGTATTAATCTGTTGAACGTTCAATGAAGGCAAATAGAAGCACGTATAGTGAAATAAGTCCCAAGGCAAACTGGCTTATATGTCAAGTACACGTTGAGGGTCTGCAGGAAACAGCCTAGTTTCAAATGTAAAATAATTCGGAGCGTGAAACTCTCTGCGAAAGACTAACTCCTTGATTACACTCGCAAGTTCTACTAAATACAATCCCGATAAATTATACATTAATTTTTGGGAAACAAGCTGCGTAAGCCCTTGATTCTTTTCTACACTTGATTTTACAGAATCTCGTTATTCTGAAGCGAGTCAAGGCTATCGAATGTTCCTAAACGTGGATTCTTCTTATCCTCCACTAAGTTTCACGTAAAATAACACACCTTCTTCAGCATTTTCTTTGAATATTATTCGAATATTTTCATATGTTTGCGGATTTTCGGGAAGAATATTAAAATTTACTGAGCGAGTTCTACGCGTATCAGAGAAAAAGAAAAGCAAGACAACGGCAAAAAAGTCAAGAAGTACTTGTTGCTGCGTCACGTATTTGCGTACTGAAACTACGAGTAAAGAGATCATCGTTTGTTTATTCGCACGCACTAGAGTACATTGATGGCAAACGATCATTTGCAAATTTAGGTTGACGTTTTTTTGGAATTTAAAAACTCACGAGATTCAAGGAAATTTTTCTCCTCGAGTAACTTATATTGTTCGATCTGGCCTCATAAATTGGTTAAGTTTTTAGCGAAGGAAGGAAGAAAAAAAACAGATATTTTGTTGATCGGAATGCATGCCCTCATTTGCTCGTTTCTAATCGTATTGGTATTGGCTTCACTTTGATCTTAGGATGAGAATGAAAATGCAATATGGAGTGTGCCCATTCTCTGCCACAGGCGAGATTAAAATGATACAAAAACAGGCAATTGAAAACACAATAATACTTACAGGAAACGAGTTTTCTACTACCTCATTCAACGTCACTGTACGACTACTTGTTTTTATTTTATAAGACTCTAACGCACACAACCGCGTCGCGTCGTTCTTAATTTAATCATCAGTTAATGGGATACAGTCATGCGCATAGCTGCGCTTGACTGTATCCCATTGAATTTTAGTTTTCTAAATGAGAGAATAGCTACTCAGCTTTATAAAAAAAAAAAAAAAAAACACAGTAAGTACCACCAAGGCTTTTTATTGGGTTTATGTGTACCGTTTTTCAATTTCAACAAAGAATTAAGTTTCGAGGGATCGGTCAGAAAAAGGAATTTCAAATGTGAACTTGCAACCCCGAAAAATATGAACACACTGTTGAGCGTTATTTACATTTTTGAGCGGCTAATATTGAATTCTGTCCCGCTGTGTAGCAGCAACAAGAGTTGAGAGAGAAAAATAATAATAATAATAATAATAATAATAATAATAATAATAATAATAATAATAATAATAATAATAATAATAATAATAATAATAATAATAATTTCAATTTCAATTTCAATTTCATTAACGCTTTATTCATTAATTAATACAGTACATTTTCTTTTAACATGATTTGAATTGCCCTATGCCCTCAACGGGGCGAGCGGGCTAAAGCGGATTATTATTATTACCTACCTATTATTATGGCTTATTATTAGTAATTATGAATTTAATTTATAAATTATGGGTTACAGTGGCGGATTCTCCTTTAAATTTACTTGAAATAAAATGTAATGAAAAACAATAGCAGTGTAACTGGCAGAATAACAAGCATGTAATCAACAGAATAACAGAACAATAAAAATTTACAAGACAAATAATGAAGCAGATAACAAAATAATTAACAACAAAAAAAAGAAAATTCCAACAAACGAATAACAGAAGCAAAAGCGATGCAACAAATATATAGGCAAGTCAACAAGTATAAGTAGCATTATTTAAATAACTGGTAACAAAAACAGGTGACAATTAACAAACAGAATCACAAAATTTAACTACAAACAATAGATAAAGAAATAATATAAAATCAACAATACAAAACGGCACAAATATCTTTAAATTTCAATATTTCAATATTTCAATATTTCAAGACAAAATTTTTAACTAACAACTTAAATCTGGATAGCTTTTTCTCCTCCCTGCACTCACGTGGAAGACCATTGAAGACAATATACCCCTGGTATCTAGCTTGCATACGCGAATACTCCTTTCTCCAGGCTACATGTGCGGCAACCACAGAACATCCAGCTCTGGTTTGCAATCCGGAGTCATAGAGCTCGAAGAGACACTTATTTTTAAATACAAACATTGCCAACCTTATTTTAAACATCTCCTCCAGCCTTGCTACCTTCATTTGCTGGTAGATATCCGATTCCGAGGTTCGACGACAATGTCCAAGGATTGTCCTACATACTTTATTTTGTAATATTTTAATCGGTTTTATGTGTCTACTAGCACCCCAGTGGACAATCCCATAACTAAACACTGACTCATACAGGGGGACATATAATTTTTTTAGATGGGATGTGCTCATATATTTTTTTAAATAATAGAAGAGGTAATTAATTTTTCTCAGTTTTGACTGTAAATATACTGAATGTTTCTTCCAAGTTAATTTAGGATCCAAGACAAGACCAAGATATTTATATTCATCTACCTCTTCTATCGTTTCACCATTCATTTTCATCTCCAGAGTATCAACCCATGGGGGTGTTTTATACCCATATATAATCTTTTTACATTTTCTTATATTAAGATGTAGAAAGTTTTTCCTGAACCACGGAATCAGTGATCCTACATCATGTTTAAATTGAGTCACAACTTCCTCTGCAGTTGCCGCACTGTATAGGAGCGAGGTGTCATCAGCAAAGCCCACTATTTCTGCTTTTAGGGGTAGAGAAAACATCTCATTTATGTAGATGATGAAAAGTAATGGGCCCAAGACACTGCCCTGTGGTACCCCAACTTTTAATTTTAAATTATTGCTTCTTGTGTTGCCTATCTTGACTCTATGCTCTCGATCTTCCAGATACGATTTTAACCACATTATCATGGACCCTCTTATTCCTGCTTTCACCAATTTCTTTATTAAAATTTTATGATTAACGGTGTCAAATGCTTTGGCTAAGTCAAGATAGACAGCTACTGTGGCTCTGTTACTTTCTACGCTTTTTGTAACTTTTGTTATATGCTGAAACGGGGCAGTGTCTGTAGATTTCCCCCTTAGAAATCCAAATTGTTGGGAGGCAAAAAATTCTGTATGTTCTAGGTAATTATTCATTTTTTCGTGTACACAATTTTCGAAAATTTTTGCAAAGACCGAGAGAAGGGATATTGGTCGATAATTTTCCACACATTCTTTTTCTCCACTTTTATAGACCGGGACAATATCTGCAATTTTCAGTCCATTGGGAAATATTCCCTGCTTAAGAGATTCGTTCAACAGTGGGGTTAATATTTTTGCAAACAATTTGGGCAGCTGACGCACCACATATGCTGAGATACCATCATGTCCAAACGATTTTTTGTTTTTTAGATTCAATATGGCTTTTTCGATATCATTGCTCACAAGCTGTAGAGAGTCTAAACAGCCCATGACCGGTTCATTCCCATTTTCAGCTATGAGATCATTTTCATTTATCACGCTTTCAACCTCTCCCAAATTAAACTGGTTTTTGCAGAGTAAATTTTCTGGTACCTTGTTAAAGTAAATATTAAACTCCTCAGCAACTTTGGAGGGGTCATCTCTTACCACAGTTATTTCCCCCCCCCCCCCCAATTTTAATTTGGGAGATATCTTGTTGTTTCGCACTTCTTATTCCATTAACAATTTTCCAATACTCCCTAGGATTATCGAGGTTCTCATCAAGCAGACTATCATAATGTTGGGTAATTGCTTTCCTCCTTTCCCTCTTTGCCCTAACTGATGCTTCCTGATATTTATTTTTCAAAACAATGTTTTGCGGATTTTCGCAATATCGTTTGTAGGCTGCTGACTTCTCGGCTGCAAGGATTATTAGTTCTCGTGTTGCCCAGGGTTGCCTTTTCTTTCTGTTTTTGAATTTGACTATTTTTGTTGCTTTTGCTCGGCAACTCTGTATCAAAGTAAACAGTTTATTAAATATGGTGTTCACATCTTGGTTGTTGATCTTTTCTACCCAGGTCCAATCCTCCTTTTTTATGTGTTCTAAGAGTTTCTTTTCATTCAGTATCTCTATTTCTCTTCCTCTCTTATCATGACTTTCACTTTGAATTCCATCCACATTTACTTCTACTTTGATCATTGAATGATCAGTAATTTGAATACCCAGAATTGTAGCCGTGATCTGCATTTTATCACTTTTACAGAAGACGTGGTCAAGGCAGCTCAATTTTCGTGTTGGATAATTATGGATTGATTTGAAGCCTGACGACTCCAAAGCATTAAGATAGTCTGCTGATTCCTCCAGATCTAGAATATCTATATTGATATCTCCTAGTAGTATTATATCGTTTTCATTATTTTCAACGATAGGTAGCAACGTTTGAATAAATTTTGTCCTTGACTGATTGCAATCTCGATAGACTAGAAGCAGTGTTATTGCTCTCGAGTTTCCCCCTTGCATGGAACTATTATTCAATCTTAATTTTATATAAAGCACATCAGCTGTAGTTATTTCCATTTTTCTATTCTCAATCACATCAATGCCTATTTCGTTTCGAACATATAAAATAACTCCCCCCGACCTCCTACCATCTGTTCTTGTTTGTAGGAACAAATCGTAGCCCTGCATATGATAAAATTTGGCCTGATCCTCTGTTATCCAAGTCTCGGTGAGCGCTATAACATCATATTCGTCTCCAAAAGTCTGCAGTGCAAGGAGGAGATCATCACGATTTCTACCTAAACTCCTTATATTTGTGCATAATATGTTCAATTTTCTTGTGCTACTCATCGGATGTAACTTGTTTTGTTTCTTTCCAGATTAAAACTACTTGAAATAAACTCTTTGCTACCTCTATAGTTATCATGAGGCGACTTTCGTCATTGTTGAATGTTTTTTCAGATGAAAGTAAATGTAAATCACTGCCCTTCCAAATAATGTCTTTTAAAAAATAAATTATATTAACGCTGATGATTGGGAATCCGCCACTAACATACTGATGTACAGTTGATAATGTATAATTTGTATTATATAATTGAAAAATTAGAAGCTTGAGCTATTTACCTAAAACTTGGTTTAACATTATTTCATCTACTTTCTCCTTTGAAGTAATTTTCATTTTCCTACCACTATCCTCTCTTACAAAAACATTACATTCAACCGTAAATACTCGATACTTTAGAGGTCCTAATTTTTCTTTCGCATACTTCCTCAGTTCATTTGTTTTTTTTGTCAGATGGTCATTGACGTAAATTTTATCCTTGCGGTTCCCGCCAAACAGCGCGGCATTTGGAGCCAACTTTTTAATGTGAATAATGAAGTCAGTCTTTAGGTGACGGTTGACAAATTTAATGATAAAGTTTCTCGGAGAAGACTTACCGACGCCAGAATTTTCCATATCCCGAGGTGAAAGATAGTGACAGGCATCAATGTCAGCTGGTGTGATCTCAAAATTCAGCGCTTCAGAAATTCTCTTGACTGTTTGAACTGGTATCTCGCCCGCAATTTCTGGTACGCCCGAGACAATGACATTATTCTTTCGTGTATACTGTTCAAGAGAGTCAACACGACTTTGCAGAATTTGATTTTCTTCCTCTAGTGATAAGACTTTGGCACGGTATTTGCAATTTTCTTCCCGCAACAGCTCTAGTTCTACCTTAATTGGCTCAATGTAGGTTTGCAACAATTTTTCAAACGCATTAAGGTCGATGGAATCTCTATCATCTCCAAGAGAATCATAGTGTGGACGCTTATTGCGTTGGATATCAACACCTGTTAATGATTCCTCGCCCGATTTACGACGTTTCAGGTTTCTTGGCGTAAGATGATCAGCAACCGGTACTTGGTTCTGTTTCTGAGTAGATGACAAAAACATAGGATCCAACTCTAGTCCCGCACTCGATCTACAATCCTTACACGTCCAGTTTTTCTTCTGGTCAATTGTCAGACTTCGCCAGAGTGACTGATGAATTTCTCCATTTATACATTTGAAGTGAAAAGTTTCCTCACATAATGAACAAGTAGGAAACGATCTACCAGGTGATGTTACCACTTTACAGATGAAACAAGGATTACCTTTTTCTGCCGGTGCCATTTTTCGGGTCTGTTATCAGTAGACCTATAGGATGTTGTACACTTGTAAGAACTCAAGTACCAATATCTTTTAAAATATAGAACGAAATGCCACAAACGAAGTTCGAGATGAAACTAGAAGTTTAGCTCTTTCAAATGGGAAGAATTTCCGAATGAATAAGATCAAAAACACTTTTAAATCACCAAAAGTATTGAGAGAAGACACGCATGTGATAATAATAATAATAATAATAATAATAATAATAATAATAATAATAATAATAATAATAAGGGGGCAACCCCGAGGAGTGTGACGCGATACGGGAAACAACCGACAATCCAGCTGTTGAAACCACACCACCATTGGAAGAACACAGAGCTGGAGATGAAGAATACCATCATAGGCAGACTGAAGATACAATACTAATAAATGAAAACAACCAGCGGATTCAATTGGAATATAGAGCAACAACAACAGAGTTTGAGGGAATGACACCATCAGAAAGACCTCAACTCCCAAAACTGAGAACCACATGGAAATTAAAGAAGGTTACACAAGAACTCAATAAAATTCTGGAACAGGAATTAACAAATGGACAGGAAGAAATCACTATGGAGGAAATAGTAGGGAAAATATATTGTGCGGCAGGTGCAGCCACAAGAATACTTGGGTTGAAGATAAATTATGCCTCAGACAAAGGTAAAGAAAAAGTTCGAAACAACCCCAAAGCACCCTGGGAACAAAGAATTGAAGACAAAATAAAGAAGCTACGCGCAGACTTGAACAGAATGACACAGTTACAGCAGGGGAATAACACAAGAAGAATGAAAAATCAATGTCAGAAAATAAAAAAGGAATATACACAGCATAGTAGATATGAACGCCATAACACCACAAACGAAGAAGTTATTGACACAATAAAACAAAAACTACGGGTACAAGCTGAACGGCTACGAAGATACAAAACAAGTACCGAAAGAAAGCAGCACAATGCAAGGTTTCAGAAAAGCGAAAAACTATTCTACAGCCAGCTTAGAGAAGAAACAATTAAGGTCCATGAGGCACCGACAAAAGAGGAGGTTGAGAGCTACTGGAGTAGTTTATGGACAGAAACCAAAGTACATACAGAGAGCAGGGAATGGTTTGACGTGATTCACAAAGAGGCTGCATCGATTGAAGATATGGAAGAAGCGGAGATCGCAATGGAGGAGTTGAAAAAGGTGATTAAAAAGACAAAAAGCTGGACAACCCCAGGTCCAGATAAAATTCATAATTTCTGGTATAAACAGCTGACAGCAACACACACGTCCATATTAAAAATGTTGAACAAATATATAGAAGAACCATCCAGTATCCCAAGGTTCATAACACATGCCTACACCTACCTCAAGCCAAAAACAGAGAACACCTCAAATCCAAGCAATTACAGACCAATTACATGCCTGACGACAATATACAAGCTGTTTACAGGATGCATAGCCGAGAAAATAAGGAAACACTGCGAGGAGAACCAAATCATAGCAGAGGAGCAGAAAGGCTGCAGAAAGGGAGCACAAGGGTGCAAGGAGCAATTAATAATCGACCAAGTAATCGTGGAGCAAGTCAGAGTCAAACGAAGAAATATAACAACAGTCTTTATTGACTATAAGAAAGCTTATGACTCTGTGCCGCACACCTGGCTTGCAAGAATACTTCAGATATATCATATCAACCCCAAAATTATATGTAGCCTCAGAGAGCTGATGGGACAATGGCGCACAGAAATACACGTAAATACAACCAGTGGCACCATAAAGACAAATGAATTACCTATAAAATGTGGTATATTCCAGGGAGACACATTTAGTCCTCTATGGTTTTGCCTAGCCATGAACCCGTTGTCTACAATATTAAACAAAAGTCAAGAACTAGGCTTTAACATTCACTCTACACAAAATAAAAAAGTACCTTTGACACATCTCCTTTACATGGATGACTTGAAATTATACGGCCAAACAGAAGAGAAGTTGCATAAATTATTGCAAATAACAAAAGACTTCTCAACCTGTATACATATGAACTTTGGAATCGAAAAATGCTGCGTACAAAATATAAGAAAAGGAAAAATATTAAAACCTCGGACAATCATAGGAGAAGATATACCAATAATGGGGCCGGAAGATGTCTATAAGTACCTAGGATACGAACAAAACAGAGGAATAGATCACAAAAAAGTTGCCAACAACCTCAAACAGAAATTTGCCAGTCGAATCAACAAGATAGTACACACAAAACTAAACAGCCTCAATCTTACAAAAGCTATTAATACATTTGCAGTCCCGCTACTTACATATTCGTTTGGCATAATTAAATGGTCAAAAAACAGAATTGGAGGACATGGAAAGAAAAATACGTGTCTCCCTGGTGCAGAATAATAAATTACACCCCAACGCAGCCATAGAACGACAAAACATCCCCAGAGCTCTAGGAGGAAGAGGAATAATTGGTCTGGTAGGACTGCATGCAAAACAAATGTACGGACTGAAGAAATACCTCCACCAAAAAAGCCAGGTATCAGAACTCCATGCAGCAATAAAAGGAGCGGACCAAGGATATACACCCTTGAACCTACAAACTGATCTGCCAACATACATACCAAAATGGAAAGAGGAGGTACTAGCAGAAAAAATCAGTACCTGGAAACATAAAAGTTTACATGGACGATACCCAGGAGAACTGGAGGCAGAGGGAGTGGATAAAACGGCTTCATTGATGTGGCTTACAAGAGGTGCACTGTTCCCTGAAACAGAGGGTTTTATCATGGCCATTCAAGACCAGGTCATCTGCACAAATAATTACAAAAAGTACATAATTAAGGAACATGTAAATGACAAGTGCAGAGTATGTGGACTGAAATCAGAAACTATCCAGCATATAATTGCAGGCTGTGAAAAGCTAGCCCCGGGAGACTACACTGAGAGGCACAACAATGTAGCAAAGGTATTGCATAGGGCACTTGTGATGGAATATAGAATGCAAAAGAAAGTAGACCCCTACTATAGCTATGTGCCCGAAAAAGTAATAGAAAATAATGAGGCAAAAATTTACTGGGACAGAACAGTTATGACAGATAGAACAATCCCTGCAAATCGACCAGATTTAACAATATATGAAAAGAAAACAGGGGAAGTGTTTCTAGTGGATATAGCAGTACCTAACTCAGCAAACATCAACAGCACCATAAAAACAAAGGAGGAAAAGTATGAACCACTAGCATTTGAAATGAAGAAAGCAAATAAAGGCAACTCCGTGACTGTTCTTCCCATAGTGGTGTCGGCAACGGGAATAATCCCACGTAAGACCATCAAAAACATGGGTCTACTTCTCCCAAAAAATAAATACATAATTGAAGCCATGCAGAAAGCTGCACTGCTGGGAACTGCAAGAACTGTACGCAAGGTACTATCGGTGGATACGTACATGTGATTTACAGCCCTGGTTTTGATACCCGCTGTAAATCAAGAATACCACCCGTGGAGTAGGGTGTGCGCAGACAGAATAATAATAATAATAAAGGACAAAAAGCTAAAGCTAGTGTATCTCATAGATATTGCCGTGCCGAACAGTAATAATATACAGAAAACGATACAGCATAAAATAAATAAATACATCAAACTTTCCCAGGAAATAGAACAGCTATGGAGAATGAAGGTCAAAACGCTCCCCATCATCCTCTCGACAACTGGAATAGTGCCGAAGACAACGGTAAAAAATATAGTGGAAATTGGAGGAAGTGTAGCTGAACTGCGGAATATGCAAAAGGCAGCTATTATACACACGACTAGTATTGTGCGAAGAGTCACTGGCGAATAGGTGACACCACCGCAGCAAACCTGGATAGACATATCCCTTTGTTGTGTGTACATACGAGATGCAATGCGATATCTCTGAGGAAGGAATAGTAATAATAATAATAATAATAATAATAATAATAATACCAAAGTACAGCGACCAATTGTAACTTTGTGGAAAGGGAAATAATAATAATGACTTATTTTACCCGAGTTGAAGATTTCTTGACAGATTGTATGTATGAAAATTCATTACAGTAAGATAAAATAAAAAGAAATACCAACAATTGACAAAATACCGCGACGTCACTTCATCACTTAAATTGAGTTCATAACTTACTTTGAAATATAGGTGTAATGTAAGAACAGAAAAGGGGATTATCGTTTCCACAGTCCAAAGAAACATCCGGGCCCCGGGCTGGCAAGGCGAAAAACGAGATGTTCGAGAATCACGTCAGTACAATAAAATACAGAATACTAAAAACTTCCAAGTTCGTTCATTGAAAATTTTCCAGTTCTTTTTCCTCTTCTCTCATACGGCGTATCTGGATGGTCAAAAACATTGTTCGCCTGCACTTTGCAGAGGGCAGAATGAAAGCAAAACAGACTATACGAGTATCTATTGGAGGAATGAAAGGAAGGGATCGAGTGGTTAAAATTCCGAAAAATTGAACTTCGTAGATTTTAATACAGGTACAATTGATATTGTCTGTTTTTCAAAGCAATTCAATACAAAAAAGTTGTAGAAAACAAAATTATCGTTCATATTTTTGAAAAAAGCTTGATAGGCCTAGGTATTAAAGTTGAAAATTATTTGTCTTATGTATTTCTTATTTTTGAATTTGTAATTACATTCTTATATTAATCGTATGGATTGGACACAGAAGAAATCAATGAATAGAGAAGTACATTATGGTTTACACAATGTTCTGTGTCAGCTCTAGGCGATGGTAAACATTTGTTTCCCATCTTTTTATTCGACACTTGTATTCAGATTTCGTCGCCATCGGATGCTGTAATTGTGCATTGTTCGTTCATTTATATTGGATGTTGATATTGATAACGCAAAATCTGATTGGAGCATTGAATACATCAGCATCAAAACAGCACCTGCCGCTCTTTATTTCTCTTTTGATCGAGCGCTGTCATTTTTTTTTTTCTTTTTGCAACCTATTCTGCGGTGCCGGAGCATAGAAATTTCTCAGCTCTTTCCTCTCAAAATTATATTCTTCAACAAATAGAAAGAATTGTGTAATACGCACCTGCTTCTACACACACACACACACGTAAATGTTCTCGCGGAGACGCAGTTTCGCCTGTTCTCACTCAACCGTTCAAGATAAGCTGTTGGAGATAGTTTAGGTGGAAAATACTGAATTTTCATGTCGAAATTGAAATAATAGATTTACGTACGAGTATCCTGTCGCAAAAAGGAAGAATGTTTACGCGAAAGCACAGATGAAACATCGCCCTGTTGATGCGTTCTAATTTTGTCGATCTTTCTGTTTAGAAAACTCTACACGTAAATAGAGAAAGGAAATACATACAATTTTCGAATTCTCATCATTCGCGCGTTGATTGATCCACCCCGCACGACGCGACGTGGTCGAAATAATGCAGTAAAAAGACACGAGCGAGGAAGAAAAGCTTGATGCGATATTGTGATTGCTAGTAAACAAGTTTTATTTTGTGTTTTAATTGAAAAGAGAAGCGAAATAATGTATGGTAGCAAAGGGAACTTATTGAAATACGTAAATACCTATTTTTCACTCGAATTATTTGTTCTCTTCTTTTGTATACATTTCGCTCAGTATTCTCGACTTCATCTCCCTTACGACGCGACGCGGTGATTCAACAACGATCAATCATATTGACCATTTCAAATCAATAAGAAATACGACTCGTTTTATTGTCAACAGAATTGCTTTGAAAAATTATAACACAATGTACGAAAGACATTGTTCGCGAGATACAGATCAACAATCAGAAATTAAAGTATAATAATTTCATTTGAATATTTCAAAAAACACTCACGCAGTCACGTGAGTAGTACACAACTTTTCCACTCACTAAAGGGATGATTGTTAGGAAGATTTCATAAACTTCATTTATTTTCGCATTATCTTCTTTTTTTAAGGAAAAAAGGTAGACAAATGTTCAGAAATTTTGATATCTCGCCACTAAACAAGCCATCAAATTTAAAACTGTCCAAACGCGACAAACATCACAATACAGATATAAGATATTAAATCGAAAGCCACTAGGTACCTTTGAAATAGAAAGAG
Organism: Aspidiotus destructor; assembly: GCA_035079395.1. Classification (NCBI taxonomy): domain Eukaryota; kingdom Metazoa; phylum Arthropoda; class Insecta; order Hemiptera; family Diaspididae; genus Aspidiotus; species Aspidiotus destructor. The sequence goes on from JAVHKZ010000014.1 coordinate 1,221,748, forward strand.
CATAGAATGAAATAGGAAAGTCGGTAAAACAGAAAGAAAAATTCAATCAAGAAAAATGCTGAAGTGTTCTAGGACCTCAAAAATATCGAGGAAATTCACTACCACCCCCTGTCAATTTTGCCATGGATAGCGTATCTCAGTTTTTGAGCTAAAGAAGGTCAATAAAAATGAATAAGAGCTTCACAATTACTCTTTCATACTGAACCTAACCTAACCTAAAGAAGCCCTCACTGACTTTTTCCCACATGATATTCTTAGTCTAGTATTGGTCTAGTGTACTGTACATTAGGGCTCCGGCTACTCTTCTTTTCATTCACTCATAATTTGTCTCTCATCACCACCATCTTTCGCAAATTCCATCTTAATATTCTTCATCTAAAAATTCAGCTACAAAGACAATCCGTAAATAAAAATTGATATTATGAAAAAAGTCGAGGAAATAACTGAACCTAACCTAACCTAAGCCTAAAGAAGCCCTAACTATGTAAAATCATTCTCCTAAACTAATTTAATGAACTCTTTGTCAAGAATGAACCTGTCGAATAAAAGGTTGTTCATAACAATAGACGCACTGATAACAAAAGAATAGGGGTTTGCTTCAATTAATGTGAGCGACTATACTCCTAATGAGTGAGAAATTAATTAAAAAATTACAAATTTCTCAAAAAAGACTCATCCGATTCTCAAAAAAAAATTGCAGGTGCACATCTTCAGATATACTATTACAATATGGCCAAGTTTCAAGAAAATCCGTCGGGTAGTTTCGGAGGAGTTCGACGGACAAAAAAATCTTATAAATAATAAATAATAAATAAATAATAAATAATGATACCTCACTTTTCCACTAGGAAAAGTCGGTAAAAGGCATGCACGTACTACAAATCGGGCACTCCCGCCTTAACGATGTTTGTCTATAAGTAGAGATACAGAGTGTTCAATGAACACTAAGATCCCATGTCAAAAATCACCCTCCAACAAGGAGATGGTGAACAAACGAGGCTCTACTATATGTACTCCCAGCAGCAAACTTTGTATGTGAGTTTCTCTGCAACGTTCTACTGTTGAACTGGTACAGAACAGACGTACTCATCAGTGCTCTGAAGTCTGTACAGCCACGTACAAGTGTAAGGTTGCGCGGTGTTCACACACACACCCACCCACATGAAATTATCGCTGCGACGAGTTTGTGTTCGCTTATATAAGGTCGTCAACAACACCATTGAAAAGGTGATTACCATGTTTTTCACCATGACACAACCTATTGATGAAATCGACTGTACCTTCTCAAATATTATTTTTTGTGAATAATGTATGGAACAAAAATTGCAGTTCTCTTAATTTCTTATCAAGTGAATATAATTTCAAATGTCTGGGATGAATTTTTATTTATTTATTATTATTTAATTAACGAGCTACAAGCTGCTCAGCTCGAATTATTTACAGTCTTATTACTTGATCGCTGAATTTGATGTGAGCTCAATTAGTTGGGGAGAAAATTAGGTAGAAATATTTTTAACAAACTCATGTATTAATGTATGTTGTGTTGAGTTGTATGAGAGTCAGTTGAGGTAGAACAGTTGGATGAGAGTAGAATTCAGTGAGGCGTAAATATTGTAATCATTTTCAAGAGCTTGTAAGATGGAGGGAAGAACAAAGGGATTGGAGATGAGGGCATGAGAACATATGGTCAGTTGTGAGATATTCTTCTTCACAGCATGGAGGAGATAATATGTGAGGGGTGATTAAGTGAGAGTGTGTTATGCAGGTGTAACCTATTCTTAGTCTGATGAGAATGACTTCCAAAACATGGTTTTTTGGTTACATAGACCAATACAATACTATACCAAATTTGTTTTAGACATTGTGATAACGATTAAAATCATAAAGGAGCAAAAAAACGAAAATACTGGATTCCATAGCGACCTGAAACGTTGTTCGTGTTTATTACACTCTAGAATTTACTAACAAGCGCGTCCACAAGAAAAAAGAAAAAGGAAACAAAAGCCATATAAATAAATTATCCACGAGAACGACTGAGTACTCGAATAAACACATGAACGCGTCATGCTGTACCCGTCAGCTTCATCTACGGGAAGTACTACAGTAGCGACTTGTCGAGTCGTGAAAAACAGGAAAACTTTCTGATCGTAGTAACAAGAAAAGTCGGCCTAATGTAATGCATCCTCTGTAATTCACTCTTATTTCGAATTACTCTTTCCTGGTGGACGCACTCGGTCACCTAGTTAATTTGCTGTTGCAAAAGGATAGATTTATTGCTATTGCTGAGCCTAGACTACTTGTCCTTTAGAGCAAAACCTAGGATAACGGTTGATCACGTCATACAATTCTATTGAAAGAATTATAATCGCTCGACATTTCTCAGAAAAGGTTCACAGACACAGGCGTTTCCTGAGAATGACCCCCAACAAAAATATATTATACAACGGATTTCCTTTACTTCATGTAGCCTAGATATTTCTCCGAAAATTATGACGTCACAAATGGAATTTTCGAAAGTGACCGTCCAATAAAAGGAATAGCGGGTTCCCCGCAAAAAAAAAAAGTTTGCAATCCCAGCCGAAGCTGAGAAAATGCTGATGGACGTGAGCTTATTATAATATTGTGACTTTCAACCGTCGGCAAGCTGCAGAGGAGAATTGGGAAAACTTTGCAATAATTATAGTATGTAGGAGATAAAGCTTGATAATGACGTCATTAGTAAATCTTCATACACACATCCGTTATTTCTGAATCGTTCAAGATGCAGACATATACGATAAGCATGAAAATTTATCTACAACACCAGAAAATTTCCGTGAATCTTTACTTGGACGAAGACAAGAACGCGGTCGGCCTGCTAAATCTATGGGAGAGTTTTAATTATTCAATAACGTTGTGTATCATCTTATCGTAACTTTTTTCATTCGCACTCAAAATTTTAGTATTTTCATTATTCATTTCCGTTTTTCGTCTCTTCTAGTCGTCCTTCGACCCATTTTTTACCCGTCTGAATTTACAACTACGCGTATTGTTTTGCTGTATCCTTCACATTTACGAGTATGTACTTAATTTTCCCGCGAGTCGTCTAAATTAGTCGCGATTGTATATTCACGGCGTTCTAGATACACTTCGCACTCGTCGTGCTAATATCCTTTTTTGAAGTTCAATCATCTTTTCTTTCGCGGGCGATTGGTTGGCACCCGAAAGAAAAAGGTAATTTAAATAGTCAGCGAGACAGAGCAATTACTGTGTATCTAAAGACCGTAGAAACATGAAAATAAAAAAAGTGAAATTAGTTTTTTAAGTTATCTAAGAATAGTGTTCGTTAAAACAACGAAACATTTTGTTCAAAAACTCCGTAACGAAATTTATTTACGAAAGAACACGTCACAAAATCTCATCTCCTTCCCCGCGTGCAATAGGGACAGATTATAGGAATGACTGAAACTTTCGGAAACAAAACTTTGAATATCTTTAAAATCAGTATAATCCTGTAATATAAAAGCGGAAGTATAACAAAATAGTTTACCTAATTTATGGGCAAAAATATTTCACGGATCGAAAAGAAAACGGCTTAAAATCGTGCATTTATCATCAAAATTCGAGAATTTTCCTGAAATAATACATCGAAAGAATCCCGTCCTCGGAGATGTTTCTTCTGCGCTATAGTTAATGAGATTGGCAGATCTTTGCAGAATTCAAACTGACAGCTGAAGTGTTTGACATTTGCGCGATAAGTCCCGTAGTTCTTTCGCACAATTATAGAATGATGTCAGAATAAGTTTTATACCTCCTGAGATTTACCTCTTTGTTATTTCACTCGATCACTCGATACGAGAGAAGTTTGTCGAAATATATACGAGCACAAGATTTATACATTCCTCGGAGGAGTGAAAAATGGAGCGTTGAAAGTTAGTTTGAGCAAACGCTAATACGCGTAGGTATACATTATTTTATAATTCGTATACTTCTTTCTTGAATGTTGCCGATGGGAAACTACAACTACATAATATGTATTGTACTCGTAGTGCTGTATAGTGAAAAATAAAATGTACCCGAAAAACTTTTCTAATGACGAGACTTTTCAATTTTTAAAAATTCTCACACACGTAATCGAAAAAAAATATTACCTTTCAAATGGTCTTTGAAAATTTTAATAATAATACCTCAATTTATTGAGACCTCAACGAGAAAAAAAAATAAACGAACTAAATTGGGTGTACTCAGTTGTACGATCAACTCTTCAGAAAGTCACCTCATTATAGATATGAATATTCGCTCGGTTCTTTTTTCTAATTGAGATTAAAAAATCTTGAGCTTATTTAATGAGAGCAAGCTTTCCACTTGGAACGATTTATTTTAAAGTGAAATACACTAAAGGAGTACGGTAAATTAGAAGTTTCGCCTGCGTTCATTTGGTAAAGATTGATTGAAAGGGTTACAAGGATTGTTTTAGTTTGAGAACGAAATTTAAAGCGAAAGAAGTCAGAAATGTTATTCGTTACGGAGAACGCAATGAACACAACTCACTCTACAAGTAGCCTTTGGTGTACGGTGTTCAAAGACAATCCAATCATTACACATGTATAAAACATCAACTTTGGGCTTAATTACTCTCTTTCAACAGGTCTACTTCTGAAGTGTTGGTTTTTCTTAGAAATATTATGCAACATGTTCTTTGATGCCTGGGGCTTTTATCTCAGCAAACCAAGAGCCCTTGTGCCATTGCGAAAGGGAAAAAAATGCGCCTGAAAATTCATCAATCCACCACTTTTGAAAAAATCTTGAACTTTTTTTTTTTTTCTTCCAACCGAGATCTAGAAGTCAAGAGACCCAGATGTCCATATCTTCTAGTTCCACTCATACCTGGCTGGAACCTGAAAGATTTAGTTCCTTTTTTCAATACCCACAAATAATAATTGTAAATACTCGTATAAGTGTTCTCAGTCCAAAAATGAGAGTCAACTCAAAAATTCGAACTAATATCAGTTCAAAAGGAATAATAACAGTCTCCTCAATTGTAGAATACTATGCAGTAGGTAATGACCAACATTCAGGTATTCAGAAGGGTGAAGAGACGTTTTCAAACGCTGTACAAAAATTTGAAACATGCCAGGCAGAAATAAAGCTCGTCAGGACTGAAGAGAAATTCGAACACATCAAGTAGAGAAAGAAGAAAAATTGCTATGCAAAACTTGAATCCTAACACAGAATATCAGTGTATCGAATGACGTCACAACGTATTCGGTAGGAAAATTTCTTTCTTTTTCACAAATGCTTTGGGGCTCTTGACAATGCCGAAACAAGTGCTCCAAAATCTAAAGTTTCCAACCGATCGGTACGTTGTGACGTCACGACTGACTCCAGATACATAATGAGGAGTTATCCGTCAAAAAGTCGGCTCTATTTCCGATAGTGAAAAAATTTTTTCTCGCCTTTCTTTTTTTTCCCCAAGGTGTTTTTTTTTTTTCAGGCAACATATGTGTAATAGTGACTGTCGATAAATATACAACCATACATAGGTACTCGAACAGCACTACATTGTTATTAAGACTATACGAGTGAGATCGCAAGAGAAACAATCAAATATTCTCTCTCGCTACCAGTGTTCATCGTGATACCTATAGTTGATGAAATAAAGAAGTTATTGACGAGAAGCAAACAAAATAACAAACGTCGGACATCTTTGCACCAAAAGATTAGGCGACAAAAAAGCGCTTTGAAGAAATAAATTCTATCAAATGTGAAGTCTTCGTTGCAAAAATTATTCTCAGAAAGCATAGATCACAATATTCTCTTCATCTTCAATAAAACTTTGCAGAATTACTTCAATCAGAATTATCTAGGCGATCTTTCAATCGGACGACCAATAAAATAAATTGACTACTCAGAATAAAATTTTTCGATGGACCAGCTGAACTCAAGTTGCCATCGACGAGCACAAGTTTATGAAGAATTAATTTCATAACGTTTATTTAAATCTGAAAAATCCAATTATCTGAACTCATATTCCAAGAATTCCTCTCAAGTAATGCGCTCTTAATAAAATATATTTTATTACTCGTACGCGATTCGGGATCGAAATCGTGTCCACACGCGAGACAGACGAGGATACTTACTAAGTTTAAAACTCGTTAAAGAAAATTTCTTCGGACAATACGAAATTCTGCGAACGTGAGAGATGTTTGAAACGACGGGGAAAAAAATGCGAGTAAATGTAGGTCTCTCCTTTTTATCTATGGCTATAAATATGGGCGCAACCTTTTTCTATCCGTCATCTCTACTTACGCGAACAGTACAAAATTTTATAGGGACAGAAAAGCGACCACAATCGTCGTTCGATGATTAGAGGAACACTATGTGTACTTTACTTTTCCCAAACGTGAACTCAGGGCGATATACAAGCATACATGTTGAAATTTTATTAGCCGCAGCATCGACGAAATAATATTTATCTTTGCGATTAGTATCGGTACGCTCTTGAAGCAGAAAATCGGAACATATATATATACTTATTTTGAAAATTTATTCATGAACCAGTGTAACCTTGATGGAGAGCAACATTACAAATGCTAACCAGGTGATGTGTACTAAATAAAAGCGTTTAATCAGTAGTAGGTTTTGAAAACGAACTAATTTTCTACAAATCAGGAAAAAGAAGTCGTAGGCCTAAAATGTATACCTTTGGCACGACAGCTCGTAAGACTCGCCGCACAACGTTCCATTCTCCCATTTTATCCGATAAAAGGTATTTCATCATACGTAATATAAGCTAGCAACGACATCAATTTTAAAGATTGCCTATGGGATTTAAACTTCCTTATTTTATATTATCGCAATAAAATTACTTTAATGAGAACTTAAGAGAGATGAGCATCAGTAGAATTCGTTGTCGAAAAACACAAAACGCATAATTACAGACAAGGCGGCCGTTTCGAGTCTTAGACGTAGTTACGTATTTTTTTCACAATTTGCATTTACTTCTTAAAGGTTCCAATAATACGCGTATAGTTATGAATAGAGGAGAAAAATAAATCTACTTCTCTCTCTTTTCCGAACTACGTCGGATTGAATACTTCGTCATCACGCTCGGTTGACTTTTCAGCGAACGATGAAAAGTTCATGCCTTCTTTTTTTGTAGGTTACAGACAACCATTGTTCACGATAGACTTTACTTAATTATAAAGCAAAACAAAGTTACGTATTTCTTGACGCAGAAATATCAAGATCAAACGGCCCGAGCGCACTACGCAGTTTATCGTCGTCACAATTACCTCCTGAATACCGAACAAAAAATTTCGGCGTTACCGTGAGTGTCCACGAATGAGGGTTTTACCAAGTCAATGTAGAACGTAAATAGTTGACTAGTTTTATGACATGATAAGGAATGAAGAGAAGAAGATAAAAATGTTAGTAAAAAATTTTCGATATAAGAACACGTGATGAATAACAAAAGTGTAATAAACTGTCGGGTTGGTAGGAATTTCAGAAAGCAAGGAGAATAGAAGCACAGGTACGAAAATATGAAAAGTAGAGAAAAAAATGTCTCTATGTGCATTCCCAGTAGAAATTCTCTCTTATTGTTCAGTTCGCCGATCATCTGCCTTTTCAAAACGCGTGCCCGAAAGCAAATGTGAGAGTATGGTTCCGAGGTCGTAGACCAACTGCGTCGTGCTCTAGAAGATGATAATCCTATAGATGGCAGACTGACGTAGGTACCTCCCCAATTATAGGTCGGATTGTGCAGAGATCCTGCAAGAGGAAACGTACAATAACACGAATTCGAGACCAGCAGATAGATGATTGAGTTGAAGAAAACAAAAGCGCAGAAGTGGTCAATGAAGGAGCAATGCATATAACCCTTTGAAAATCCTGATTTGTAGCCATCTACCTTTGAGGAACATCATTTCGAAATAGACTGTAGGCAAGAGTTGTTGTTCATTGGGAAGTTTACCAAAAAAAGAGACCTGCGCAAGATGATTCATAATACGTACACGTAGCGTATAATGAAGAAAAACGCCGCAAAAGGCTCGTTATAAACCAGGAAGTTCGTGGTAATGGAGACCAGATATTTTGAAAAACGTATTGGAAAGATGAGAAGGCGTTGTATAATCGTATTACATATTATGGTTTACGATCTGGCTATTGATATACTATATAGTATTCCTAAAATACGAGTACAGCTTCGGACAATGGGACAATAATATCTGAAACCGTATCTAATTCTACTCTTCCACGTTTAAAAAGTTTTCATTGATAAATATTTGAGAAGAATCAAAATAGATGTTAAGAATGATTGAGCAGGCGCGTAGATAGAAGATTTTTACAGGGATTTTGACGAAACAAAAAAAGAAAATACGGTGCTCTTCGTCGACTTTTCACTCTGTAGGGGTTTAACCCACAACCTCCTTCCCCGTATCTACGCGTCTGTGATGGAGTGTAAGAACTTTTGAGATAAACCAAACTTTTGTAAAAAGCGTGAATGTTACCAGAAGCTGGGTACAAGTAATTCAGGAAAGTTCAGTACAGCAAAATTAGGGGAAGTGTGAGATAAAATCTTCACTAGAACGGAAACTGTCTCATAAAATTTAACAAAATTAGGACCTGAGGACAAGATTTTCTGGAACGCCAAATATGACAATTTTCCTGCACCCCGAGAGATCGAAGAGAAGAGGCGAGCTAATGTGGTCAAGAATGAAGTTAAGTTCGTTAAGGGCTGTTAGACTCTGGGAAGAAGTAAAAGAGGGATGTGGAATGTAAAGTACATCCGCAGCGGCCAGTTTGCGTCGCACCGTGAGCGGTATGAAAATGTATGCGAAAATAGAACATTAATTTCCAATTTTTCTGTTGTAGGTTTGCAGTTTCCTCAGCGTCTGGTTGGTTGTACTGTTCACAATCGAACGTTTCATCGCCGTGATCTATCCATTACATCGGCTAATCGTATGCACAGTAGCGCGCGCCAAGTTATTCATATGCAGTCTAACCGTGTTCGCATTACTCATATACAGTCCATATTTTGTGATCGCAGCGCCGCAAATAGTAACGAAAAGCAATCACGACGACGTGTACGAAATTCATTATTGTCCCGCCTCTGCTAAAATACAACGAATAGGCCACAGGTTCGAAATTGATTTCGGCATTTTTGTTCTCGTTGCAGAAATATTACAACCGAGACTTGCGGATTGGTACTCGAGTATACGGGACTGGCTTCTAACCTGAACCATTTAGATTTCTTTCTCAGTTTAGTCTTGCCATTTTGCACCATCGTCGTACTTAATTCACTTATTTGTCGAACGGTGCATCGCTTGGCGCAGACACGCCGCACCATGACGCCGAATTCGCGTAAACGATTCATCAACGGACAGCGAGCAATTCGTCATCATTCTCGTCGCATCACCCGCACGTATTCGCATCGCTCCAACTCAAATAGCCAAAGCAAAGTAACACAAATGCTGCTAGTCGTGTCGACCGTTTTCATATGCCTTAATCTGCCCTCGTATTTACTTCGGATTTGGGTGTACGTGAACGAGGTAAGTAAGAGAGAGAGAGAGAGAGAGAGAGAGAAAAAAAAAAATTCAATCCACAATAATGAAACGCGTTATGCTTATTTGTATTTCGGGTATATGTATTCGTACAATTTAATTCAACAGCGCACTCGCATATTCCATCCTACATCGTGTGAACTGTTTTTACCAAAAACTATTTGAAAATTCAATTTTTCATATTCCCCCTTTTCATGCATTCTTTGAATCTCCGTTCACGTTTTCTTTTATCCTTCATCCGATGAAAATTGAATTGCCTGATAATAACTTTCTAACAAGCGTCTACATTCCATGAAATACTCGCGTAAATTTCAAGGCCAATCTACGCTCGTAGACGACGGCCCAGCAAAACAAGGTAATCTTATACTTATTTTCTATGACTCAGAAATCACGCGAAACTGAGTGATATTTTTGGGAGGGAAGTACGCAATGGGTTCGCGTTATGATACAACAAAATCTAATAATGCTTCTCGTGGCAATCTGTATTGTAGACTCTTGGAATAAAATCCGTCTCGAACATAAAATGTTTTACCGAAATAGTAAATTAGTTCTTCTACAAGCTTACCATTGTTTGAAAGTTGTAGTAGTGATTTAAAACAGAACACTCGGAATAATTGATTTGGGTACATACCTGAAACAAAAGAATGAAACACTACGTTTTAGCATATAGGTATTCAAATAAATAAGAAAATCAAAAATAAGTACTCCGTGAATCACGTGAGCGGATTAAGGAAAAAAATTATTGAAAGAACAATTTCTCGGCTCGACTATTTAATCCTTCGTTACCTAATCCTAAAATGCACTAAATGTTGTTCAGACTGAAAACGTACCCTATTTTTTAATGAATAGTTTCGAAGCTCGAAAAATTTTTTGATCGAAAAGCAAAAGATCTAGGTGTGTTGTGTCTTTTTCCGTATCGTAATTAACCGCTTGAAATTCTCTTAATGAGTCTAATTTTCAGTTTGTTCTCCGATTTAAAAAAAGTGTCCATTTGTATTTTTTCTTCTATTCAAACACCCTCAACTTTATCGTTCCCAATATTACTCCCGTATGTACGCGAGATAAAATCATTTCCACAAAACATTAGTCACTTTTAATTTTCTACTACATTACACACACACAGAATTTTCTACTTCTGTTCAATTCTCAGCTTTCTTTGAAACAGGAAAAAACGAGAAACAAATCTTTTCTTCATCCTATGAAAACAAAAGCCAAATTCTTTTCTGAAAATGCAGCATGAATAATTCAAAGCTTTGCTTTTTTTTATTAAGTACACAGTGCAGTAGATTCTTATTATTGCTGTTATTCTCATTTGTACTTCTTTCCTTCAATAATACGGAATATTTGAAGCTCTAATCTAGATACGATTGAGAAATTGACTCCATTAGTATACAACGTAACAGTAGTACTTGTATTAACACGCTGTCTCTCTCTCTTTTTTTTTTCTAAATCTTTTTAGTGAGCAAATGGTCTATGCAAAAGTACAACCCAAAGGTAAATGTACTTGTTCATTACGCAAATTTTAACAGTGTGTTGCTCTCCTTAATATTTCCAATCTCAAGTCCGAATTACAACTAGAGAGAGAATTCGATAAGGAAGATCGTTCGGGAGAGGCTGGCATAAACCGAATTGCAACGATCAATTTGATGGCAATGTATGGTCTTTCATCGGTCGATGGAGACAAAATGGAGAGCATATTGTCAGTCAAAGAAGTCCTGTTCAAATTGACCTTACAATCAATCTACATTGGCGAATCCGGGTCGATTAGATGAGCCATTCATTCCTTTCGTCCAAAAATTTAGAACGGACGGTTTCGACTTAACCACGTTCCACTATGCAATTAATCTAAACCACCATCGCAGCTAGCGGAAAGAACTGAGAGGAACAACGATGTTTCGAGAGTGATAGAAGGAAATAAAGAATTTGAAAAACCTGAGTTTTTCGAGGTCAGCAAAGTGGTTGATAATTGCGCGTATAGTGCAATTGCCCGAATTCGGCGTAACATCGTAATTATGCATTAGATACGAGGGCGAAAAGATGTACACAACAGTGAGCAGTGTAATAAAGCAGTTTTCGGTCGCAGAAACTTACTCGCACATGGATGAGTTTTCTTGGTCTTGACAGGTACTTATCGCAGTCCCAGCACTCTCAGCCTTTCCAATAAAAAGGTGCGTGCAGGTATACGAAACGAAAGAAAAATTGTAAAAAACATGATTTTTCTTATAGGTACACAGAAAAGAGCTCTTTAAATTTTTGTTTCGTCTCAACGTTATTAAAGAAGTAATGAGATATCCTGTCCAACATCTGGGTACCTACTCATTATTCTGGAAAGCCGAGTGAAAAGTGATCGTGTTTTACAATCCATGTACTTTGAGGAAATACTTTTTATGATGAAAAATAAATTATAGAACGTAAAGCTGATGTTCGACAAGTGGAAGAACTAACTTTTCTTTTTTTATTTAATAAATTTTCTCGACGGAAATCCGAATGCTGACTACATAAAAGCCGAGTACGTACATATCTCATGAAGCAACGAGATCTTTTTAATGAGCATGAAATGGAGGCAAGTGAAATAAATTGTCGAACAATTTTGTAAGATTTAGCCTACATCGATTAGGAAGAGTAATAAGATAATATAAAAACAGAAAAATTGAAAATTCACAACATCTTTTCTGTCCTTTCTTTGGAGGTGTATCGCATACAAGAGAATCTCTTGTAATCAGTCATCCAATTTAGCAGAGAAAGTTAGTATCTGGTCTGATCCTTCAGCAAGATGAAGCTGTACTTTTATTTTAAATTCAATATTTACGAGCATTCATTGTAGCTACCTACCTAGTAGGCTATTAGCTCGAAGGATTAAATATTGGAATAATGTGGGGTAAGTTACATCTTATAAATTAAGAAAGAAGTTATAATTAGGTTGTTGCGAGGTTGTTATAATAATAATGGTAGTAGTGTCTCCTCGATTTTTTCTTTTTTCTCATACGATGAAATAGATATAAGAGCGACGCGACGCAACGTTAATATTCAAGTGGGGAAGAGAGAGATCGTTTCTGGATTGTTTTCCAGAGTTTGAGCGAAGGCGAATCGGGCATTTAAGGTAGAGCGGAAAAGAGCGAGCATAGGGCAAGAGAAGAAGAGTGTTCGACTGTTGGAGTTTTCTCTCGACAATAAAAACAAGATGGAGGAGCCAGGAGATTAGGATTGATGAGGTAGGAGTGAGTGACTCTAGTAGTCTAGTATGACCGATTCTCATCCGGGTAAGAATTACTTCCTCTTTACCAAGGTTTCCAATTGACGCGAACCAATGTAATACCGTAGGTCTTTGTTTGATACTGAAGAGCTTATTGGGAGTTTGCATTTTTCAGAGACTTGTCCATTTTTATAGGATGAGGGAACGATAATGGATTTTACTATCTGAGATGGGTATGCGTGAGTCATTTTGAGAAATTTTGTAGCTTGTTTGGCTGTTAGAACCTCAACTGAGTTGCGGTCAGATAGGTCTTACATGATTGGAAATCCATATGAATGTGATGCAGGTGTTGATGGAGTTCAGGTGTTCAGGTTATGTAATGTAAGGTGGATTCATTGAATGAGAGGATGGTTGCTAGAAGTATTCAGAAGAGAATGAAATGAAAAAAGAGAATCGGTGAGGAGAAGGAATTGGTCGTTTGGTGAAAGTTGTGCGAAGTGAGTGAGGCAGGACAATATATTGTAGCCATTTATTCTGCTGTAAATACGGTGGGAAACTGGGTGACTCTCTATGGTCTAAGTGTGAGCAGTTTTTTTTTTTTTTTTCTATTTTCCGGATCTGTGGGTAAATCAAATTTTGTACCCTGGGTATTCTTGTATTAGTTGTCTGATGTTTCAGATAATGGTGGTATTGTTTGACTTAGGTAATTGAGTAAGGTCAAGACGGAGATCTGAGAAAAGAAGTTTGAATAGTGTCGCGAGTGCAGAAATAACTGATTTACTGACTGCATTATAAATTGGTGATCCGTAATCTAATTTGGAACGATTTATGCTCTCGTAGAATTGAAATAATAATTTTTTAGAACATCTTTAAGAAGGATATAAGAAAAGTTTTAAAATGTTTAGGGCACGAATGCATTTCGGTTCTGAGAGTTTTGATGTGGAGGGTCCAGAGAAGTTTTTGGTCAAAAATAAACCCGAGAAGTTTAGCAGAATTGCGTGATGGGATTAAAATTTTTGAGAGAGCGATAATTGAAGAGAGAGAGAGAGAGAGAGAGAGGGGGGGCAGAAAATCTTGTCTTGAAAATAACAGTAAATTGTAAAGGAGAAGAATTTAAAGCCGCTTTCAGATTTCCATTTAGTGATTGAGTCGAAGGGGGGTTGGAGGAGCAAGTGGGAAATGTTGTGATCGGCAGCAAATAGACGTTGAGTAAGAGGAGAGGTTACAAGTTTTCTAATGTCGTTGATGGAAAAGAGGAAGAGTAGAACGCTCATCAACTCGATAAGAAAAATTTGAATAATGTAAAACATCGAAACGTATATCAATTCACACGTTTAAATGATTAAAGCTCTTCCTTATTCATTTGAAGGCGACGTGTACGGAATTATCTTTAGAGCTTAGATTTTTCGATAACGAAAAACGGCGAAATACGCGCAACTACAATGACACTTTTCGTCACTATTCGGCAGGAACAGAGAAAAGTTTCAACTCGGGGTATAGTGAATACTAATTAAGGGTGTGCTTTACTCGTGAAAATATGCACGTAAAACATGGTACCAAACGTCATGTCTCACTGCTCGAATTTTCAACGGATCTTTCTGATTATTTGAAATGTTGTATGGAAGGGGTTAACCAAAGGTGCCACCGAAAAAGGATTTGAAATTTTTTCCCCTTTTTTTTCAGTTGAATGTTGAAATTGATAAAAATTTGTCTATTTTCTGACGGTAAAGAAATTTTTTTAAAGCTAAAATGTGAAATTCTGTTCGGATAGCGTCTTCGATTGGACCTTTCTGTACAACTTATCCGAAGGTCGAAAAAATTTGTCGAACAATGTAGCCCTCAGAAATTTCTATGCGAAGTTATTCTTTACAAGGACTACCCTTGCACGCCCGAAAAGCGTCGCGTAGTGACCGCTGATACATCGAACGTTGCAGAGTATTTGGGGAGTAGTACATGTACAGTATATGCAACCTATGCGTCACCATTCAACGAGTAAAGCACATCCCATAAATGCAAAACAATATAAAAATGAAGAGATACATTTCAATGTTACAAAAGTTTTACATTACACATTCCTACTCAGTGCTTCCTTGTACTCTTTACAACATTTGTCCGGTAAATTTCATATACAGTATATATTTCTATACTTTGTTGACGATTCATACTTTGTCCACCTATAACATTACATTTTGAGTAACAGTAGGCAATCTGTTCAGAATTCCATTTTCAGCACAATGAGATTATTTTCCTTGCCTCTCTGACCTTGAAATGAACTTCCGTTCAATTTTTGACCACACAATTCTTTAGGAAGTAATTCGACCAACATTTGAAGAATCCGAGCTCTAATCATTTCACTCCCTCCTCTAACCCTCACAAGCAGCTGTGATGTTTAAAAGCTTGCGTGCGTTAATATTCACAAGCACTTATACCAGGGTAATATCGAATAAAACGAGTACAGAAATTCTTTCATTACCAGTTCCGACTCGAGAATTTGCTTCCAATAATTAAATCCGATGTCAACTTTAATTTGATCTCACGTGCAAAAGCTTTGCACACTTCATCAGTCCCGAAACTGGGTCGGCAATATACGGATTACGACCTACTATCGAGCTATGACTACGTTATTATAAATTCGTCATTTATACTGTGAAGACGGTGGCGCAGCTGAGTATTACCTTTTATGAAGCTGTCTACAGAATAACTCAATGCTGCAACGTCTTGTCGAGTTAAGCGCGGAAAGTTTATCGTATTTTTTTTTTTTTTTTTTTTTATAATGAAACAGAAGTATGTACGTAGTATTTTGCTGAAGGTTTTAGACGGAAATCGCATTTTTAACGATACAATATCTCGGAATTTCGAAATTAATATGCACTCATTTTTTACAAAAAAGATTGATGCTCCCACCCCAGATATCGGGAGATAGAGCGATATTTTTCGAGATTTGAAGTGTAAGAATACAGGAATAAGAATTTTACTTTTAAAAAAAAAGTCAAAATTTCACCAAAATTTTCATTTACATGAACATTAAAAACTTTTTTTTTCTTCTAGATTTTGTCTTAAAATGTTTCACCAAGTTTGTAGATTAAATTCTAATATATTTCTAGACTGGGCTTCAATTGAATGAGATGAAAAGGTAAAGTTGATGAAAATAATTTTTTTTTTTACAACTCGAAACCTTTTAAATTTTTGCGCAATGCACTCATCCACGCTTCAAAATGCAATTTAGTAGCTATTTCAGAATCATTTGGTGTACAGTTCAATTTTCGGAATTTTCCGGGGACATCATTCTTTTCCCCAGCTTGCGCTCATCTCTCATCATTGCTCATCCGCCCTTGAACAAAATTATTCAACAACAACCACTAAATCCTAACTCTATTCATAAGAAGAACGAAATATTTACTCAATACAGTCCTGTTAAAGAGAGCCCACATTTTAATTCTGTGCAGCCTGTTCTGAATAGGCGAATCTTATCGGACATATTATTTTCATAACGACGTACTATTCGCAAAACCATAGAAACGCGGAAACCAAAAATTTCAAATTTATTTCACGGGGTCCAAAGCAGAGGGAGTGAATCGTCATTATTATCCAGTGACATTTCCACTTGCTTCTATATAGACAATAAGGATTATAGAGAACAATAATATGTATACAGTGCGGCGCACGGAATCCACAATCCAAACGTTATCACAAAATATTTCCTTGTAATATTATATGCACGTCGATTTTGTCTTTTCAAAAGAAACATGTTCTATTCTGCAAAATATTAGGATACACAACCCACGTTTTTCCAATTTCAATTTTTTTATCGTCCTCCGTGCACTCGTGAAAGTCAAATATTACCGCACCCACAGAATATCGACACAAAAAATATTAGATTACGAAGCTAGTGAAGAAATTACGTGATCATGGACGTTTGCATCATTTACGAAACGAGCCGAGACCAAGGGTAAGCGGAGTGAAGTGAATACCTAGTGAGTCGATCTGAATTCTAGACACAAAATGCATATTACTTTTCTTCAAAAAAAAAACTCATTCGCGAATAGTAGTTTGAATTTTTGATACTCATAATAAATTACAAGTAAATATTCGACAAAATTGATTATTTTGCTCGAGTGCATTTTTAAACATTATTACACGGTCCTATACCTTTCACAAGTAAGTTTCTGGTACGTTCAACTGACACGTAAAATCTCGATCACTTTCACAATTGGGATCAAAAACTAGAGGAACTTCTAAACCCTTTTCTTAAACTTTCTCGCCGTAAATTAATTTTTTCATTATTTACACATTTCACAAGAGAAAATATTTGCACCGCGCGATCATCCATGGACTTTTCCAAATTAAAAAACGAATTAGTAATACCGTACTAATCGAACCTAGGTTTTCAAGCCTATAAATACGTGCATCTACATAGTTATACCAATTATAAGATGATCAAAAGTAATGAATGATCAACGCGTATTCTTGAGGAATTCGCGTAAGAAGGTTCGCATTTACACAAGTTTTAAAAGTTTCGTAATTTGCTGCGCGAATAACGTGGCAAAGTAATTCGAAATCTCTCAATATGAGGCGTATACAGTATACTAATTGTACAGAAGGAACTCATCTGAGCGTAATTGATGCAGACAAACGAACGAACAACGGAATACGGTAAGGAAGATAACACGGTGCATTTGATATACACAACTGTTGGTAAACTTAATAAGTCTATGAAGTCGATGCACGTACGTAGTTTTTTCATATAAAGTAGATTTCAACCGTTTGTTTTGTTCAAGTTCGGAGTTGTATGGAATCTAAAACCTGCTACAGTTTCAAAATAAAATAAATCAAGTTATTCGCATTTGAAATCGATGTTGAAAACCGAAAAGAAGCATTCCATTCTCTTTATCAAAGCCGCAGAAAATGTAGATTAAAATTGATCGAAATTTTCTGAAGCAGTTCCACAATCTGGTATGAAATAATATTGACCATCTACAAACGCACTCCCAGACTGCCTTAGGTATTGTTGCGACTCAGCTCATGGATGAATGCTGACAGAAATCAGAGAACTTTTGCAACTGTGTGAGATCTGAGGTAGGCCATCGTATTCCATGTGTATTTGCGGCTACTATCTCAAATCTGTACTGTATACGAGATTCAACATTTTCCACTCAAGAGTTGATGGAGAAAATGGTTACTGAAACGAGAAAATTTTCATAATCTAAATTTTTTCAAAGCAAATACATACAGCGTGAAAATGCTAGTCAATGGCGATACTTATCTATACAAGCTTTTTTTTGAAAGATGTGTTCCTCACTAAGGCTCTAGCCTGGTAACAATGGGCACCCAGCCTTGGTCAAGAATCTCAAATTCAACCATTGGAAGTAAACTTTCATTTTCATATTTTCAGCCGCCTTAGTCTATTTAATCCACTGTGACATTTGGAAAAGTATATTTTACTATCAAAACTTCTACAGCTTATGCTTCTAAATAAATTCTCTTGTACTTTGGGAGGAAAATGAATCACCCCGAGCGCCATCTATGATCATTTTTTCAAACGAAAAAAATAGAAAATTCCATACAAAATGAACATTTTTCAAGTTGAAAAGATGTTGTTACAGGAGGCCCAAGCTGGAAAAATATGTATGGAATATTGGACGGCCATTAATTGAAAACGTATTTTTTTCAGAATTTTTGGAGAGGTGCTAGACTCGCTAAAATTGAGATTTGTGAGCAAGTTAGTACTCATGGTAAATTGGTTTGCGCTGTTCTGTACACCGAATACGCCCCCTTTTTGCACACGTTACAGCGGTGTAGTATTGCAACACTTGTACACAATGCAATGCAGTGTTCAGTTGCCGTCGAATTTCAAGTAAATTAATGAATAGAGAGGATTTTTTTCAGGCAATTGAAAGAATAAAATGGGTTTTCACCGCTTGTTGTGTAACATACTATTGTTCAAAAAAACCTTTGCTAAAAAATTATTTGAAATACCTACGTACATCGATATATTTTTTTCCCCATTTTCCTACAACATAAAACTTTTACTCTTTATACTTAGGTAGGTATTTATTTGTTATTTGTTTCATGTATTTGAAATAGTAACGCAAGAAGTAAAAGTTTTTCTATTTTTCATTCGACCTAAATGTTAGCATTTTTTCATAAACGTATTGAACGAATACTGTACATTTGGATGCGAAGAAAGAAAAAGCGTACAGAAAATTGAAGTTAATAATCTTTATGAATTTGCGCTCTTTGCGCAAGATAAAATCTTCTTTCCACAATATCCTGTTTTCATTTAGTTCGAAAAGCTCGAAAACATTGAAGTGTTTTGAACTCGTTGAAAGAAAACCTATTTTAAATTCACAAAATTTTTGTAACTTTCAGTGCCTCTCTCTCTCCCTCTCTCTACCGCCCTCATATTATTCCAGCTCCCACTGTAATGGAATAACAGAATCGAATCATATGCTCGGTTATTGGTACACACTTGCTCTTTTAAAATTCGTTCAAAACTTATTTTCTTTCTATCACAATAAGAATCAGTATTTTCTGAATATTTGGATACTTGCTTCATAAATCTCACAATATACAAATCATCCGATTGTAGGAGAATTTGTAGGGCTTGATATTTATAGCAATTCATTTTATTGTAAATTGTATGCTTCAACGTCCGATTGACACCTAAGTACGAAGAATGTCTTTTTTTATTCTCTCAAATATCTCAAAATACACACGTTCGTCTTCTATACACAAGAGTTTTAAATTTCATCATTGAGAAAATTAAAATCATGCCCTTCCCCCTTTTTTTGATCATCTTCCGCTTCAAGTATACCTTGCTCACTACATTCTCTTCATTTATTTTTCAGCCTCGCCTCCCAAGCTTTATGCCCGCATTGACTGTCATCTAGAACTTCTACTTAACGTTTCTACTCTTTCCTTCTTGCACGCAAATCTCCAAAACAATTGCATCTTGTCAATACAATAGCCATGAAATCACAAAGCGAAAGATCCTAATCACTTTTGCGGCACAATGTTCCCAATTGACTCTCTGCTCCTCGTCAAACGTTCTTCATTTTTTACGATATTAAGCTAATCAGTAAGGACGTCGCCGTCACCGTCTGTCGAGTGTCTTATCATCTAAAGAATCATTCAAAAAAAAAAGAATGATTTTTTTGACTTCACCATAATAATATTATTTTCAAGTTTTCTGAGCCGGATATGAATTTCATATTGTGAGAAATGACAATCTGAACCGACATCAACAAGTTGAAACGAAAAAAATAATAATAATTGGTTGAGTGGAAACAAAGACGATACCAAGTAGAGGTATTTGTTCAAGTATGGTAGACAAGTAATTTTCAGATTGAAATAAGACGGCGCGGCGCGAACCTATAATATCGCCAAACTGTTTTTTTTATTTTTATTTTTTATTTTTATTTTCTAATTAAATCGTACGCTAACGATATTATACGTCTGTGAATTATGACGGAAATTCTTAGAAATATTTTATTTCATATTAGTTTTGTCTCTCATGCCTGAGGCTTATTCAATTTTAGGATAATGACTTAGTAAGTAGTACAACATCCGAACACCGAGAAATACTAAGATATTAAAAGCGTGGTAACTTCACTACGTGCAGCTTTCGTCATCAATCATTCGTTATAGAAAGAGCGAGACGATGCGCGATGTGCACAGAGCACCAAAGTTGCCAAGAAGCTTGATTTTGGTTGCCCCGTCTCGTCTACCAAAATCGCTCCCGTCAATTCACGCGACGTTGATCGTTATCACGTTTCACTATACTACACAAGGAAAGTTTGACAATGAGTTTCAAAGAAGAAAACGAGATTTCTACGTAATTAATTATTATGTATAAGGAACGGATAGAAAACGGTAGACATTTATCCAGCAAAGATGGAAGTGAATAAACTGCATCAAAAAGGTAATAACGACGATTTCGTCGACCGTAAATTCGTCGAAATTTTCAATTCGTATTCATAATTTCACTTCTTCAGATTTTTTGAAAAGAACAACATAATAATATTCTCTTGCGTACTGCGTACGAACACACAACATACAATCTACTTACAATAAATATTCAGTAGCAAATTCTGTTTAGTCTCAAGAACGAAACAAAAGAAAGCTTACGCAGCAACGCAAGGTAATCATTATTGACTTTTCATCTCTACATTTAACCATTCGACTATGTAGTACAGTAATTCCTGACTATGTTTTAGATCCAAGAGGCATTCTGAAAGTTATAATTGTTTTTATATAGGTTGTTCAGAGAGATTTTAGCCAGTCAGTAAATGCTTTGCAATGATCTTCATGAAAATTCAATAATATCATCACTCGAGGTTTTTCATTTTTTCTACAACACAATACAATTGAGAAGACTCTAATAAATTAATTTGATCCATTCATCTATAAAAAATTACCCAGAAATCGATTACGTAAATGACCCCAGAATTTCTTTCTTGTTAACAATATTGAATATACTGCGACATGATGCAGTCATATGAAGACGATTGGTTGAATGGTTTCCTAGAATTAATCGGCAATAACAAATTTGAGAGAAAATTGAGGACTGCTTGAATAATCGACTGGTCCAAAAGAAAAAATCGTATGTACAACTTCAGATACAAGACTACGTATAATTTGACCGCAAGGAAATCCATTTATTAGTTTTGGAGGTGTTGAATTGATGAAAAAAAGCGTTATAAATATATACATAAGGAAACCTGATTTTTTTCTTTCAACCTGACCGTGAGCTAGGACATCTAAAACGTCGACAAAATTTACTCCCAGGCTCATCCGCCACAACTTTATCGGGAGCAATACCTAACTTTTAATTTGAAAAGTTGGTAAAGAAAGAAAACGCTCTTGTAGCGCAATAACATAACCGTCTTTTAATTCATTTTTTTTTGTACTTTATATCGTTTTCCTTTTAAGGGGGACTCTTGTCTTAGCAAGTCAAGAGCAACTACGCATACGGGGGGGGGGGGGCAAGATTGTGTCGCTATGCGTGAAGGCTAGTTTTGAGTGAGCGTTGTGTTCGTTGAGAGCTCCGGATTGAACTCCCCCGGTTCAGATTTTGCTCTAAAATTAAGAAAGTTTATCAAGTTAATGCAGACACAACTTCATAAGTTATCTTGCAGTATATTTAAGTATAATAAGTAGTTTCCAAAATTAACGCATACCAAAAATGTTGTCTCTACACACGTAAATGAATACATCCATACATAAGGAGAATGAATTTCAATTACGATATTACAGTCGTGATCTACACGTCATGAAACACCAAAAAAAAAAAGTTGTTCTCGCTCAAATTGCGACCACATAAGGGATTACAATACCTCTCTTTTTCCTGAAAAGTCGGTAAAAAAAAGACTAGGTATGTACTCAAATAAACCCAACGCGAAGCATTTCGCTAAAATACTAATAGGATACATCTTTTTTGCGTCTCTGTCGTTTCTCTACGTTTGGTATGAACAATTCTACCACGACAATTTGCCAATATTATAATGATTATAACAATTTTATAAAAACTTAGTCTGTTAGCTCCCGCACTCGGCTCTTCTTGGCGTCAAATACACTCTTGTATTTGAAGGCGACGAGATTTCGTCGAACAAGTTCTCACATATTTTACGCGATGTTACGCTTCTGAGACTATATTTTCTTTTCCTGTTATGGCAGATTTGCCGGAGGAGGTGACGATGAAGAAAGGTACTCGTATTTCCTTCGTAACCGCTCAAGCGAAATACTACGTGAAGTACCTTACCTACCACCTTGCAATATGAATAATACAGATTTTCGCAGTTCGTCACGCGTACATGATTTCGAGAACATTATAAGCAATTTTCAGGATACAGGCGTTCACATCACTCAGGCATTCTCATTTGATTTCGAGTTAATATTCGAAGCCAACCTTGAAAATTTTACTCACGCCCCATCGCATTCAATAACAAGCGAGAGAATAATACCTATTTTAGCCGGAAAGAGGGGGTGAAAAATTGATATACCTATGTTAATTTTAGATGGCGCAGTAACGGGTTCTAATTATTCATTGAATTTTCAACCTAGACAAGTTCGTTTATTTACTTATTTGAAAATATTGCGGCCGACTCAAAAATGTCATACCAAAACAAAGTAGTTCCAATCTCACCATTGTACTTTTAAAACAGAGCTAAGCAAATCAATATATTTTATGATGAAACGAACCATTCCAATATTGTACCTATTAATTAACACACATACTACCACGATTTCGTCTAATTCAGCTATTTGTTGATACTACTTCAAGCTCAATTATCGGTGGAGGTGGGAGGGAGGGGGGGGGGGCTTATGAAAAACACACCAACTATAAATAAACATAGCGTTCAAAACACAACACATCGAATAAACGACTTCAAATTTGAATTACCAAAGCTCAATTTATAATATTTCAATCTGAATAATTGATGCGTGTTTGTCATGCGGATATGAATTCGTGTAATTGCAAAGATTTATTAATTCACTCGAGAATTTATCTTTACTTTTGCTTTCTTTTTCCGTATTGCAGAAGCCAGAGGAAGAGGATGAGGTTGCGCTGATATTGATGCAACACTACTTCAATCTTCTATTCGCCACCAATTTCGGAATCAATTTTGTTTTATACTGCATCAGCGGACAAAATTTTCGTAAATCACTTTGCACACTTTTCCGCCTACAAACTGAACGTCGGACACACGAACACACACAAGCAACAGGTGAAAAATATGAATAATTAATATTGAAGATAATGGTAAATATTACACCTATTCGATCACATACAGCTTTCGAATGTCCTCTAACCTTTTCGAAAATTCTGGTTTACCAAATTATGTAAATAAAACGAAGAATTATAAAAAAATCGGCGATTATTCCAATTTTTACTTTTACCGAAATCTACGATTAAATTTAGATTAATAGGTTTAAAAATGGGATGATCAATCAATCTCAATAATTTGTTTTACCGGCCAATATTGACCAGTAAGCTCGTGCCAGATTTTTTCGTAATAATTCCTCATCTATCCTTATATATATAATTCTTCGTGAATTTCTGCACTTACTATCATTCATTATTCACAGTATTCTGACGAATACACTCTTATAATTATAGCTGATTGATAATAGTTGTTAGTTGATTCGAGTAGTTTCGGAGGGTGGGAATATCACTTTAAATTTGAACTAGACTCTCCGAGTGAGATTTTAGGCTAAACAAAATAAGTGAACTAGGTTCGGGTGATGTATTTAATGCGTTTTGAGAGGTCGGTACATGAAGAGATGAATGACGAGAGGCTGACTGAAGAATGATTCGTTCCTTGTTCGGCTTCAATACGGATTTTTCTTCGTTTTTTTTGTTTTTTTTTTTTGGATTGTCTTTATAGCTGGATGTTCAGATGAAGAATCTTTGGATGGAGTTTGCATGAAAGGTGGTGATGAGAGCATAAATACAATTGATGAATGGATGAAAGGAAGAGCGACTGGAGAAAGCCATGAATCAAGCTATTCAGTTTAAAATACAGCATCCTATACCAATACTAGGCTAAGAATAACGCACAAGAAAGAGTATTCGGAGGAATAAGGATTTTGCGACATTATCGAAGAATGGTCATCGGAACTTGTACTGAGTGAGATGAGGTGTAAGTAAAACACTGGAAATTAGAAGATCTTAAGCGTACAATTCTGCTTTATTGGTTAGTTTAAAAGAGTGTCTTTGGATGCTACCCCATCATCAGTTGTATCGCTACTGTGGAAATATTGGTTTCTATGTTCTAATACTGTGATTCAATTGTTTACAATTCTGCAACCAATCACCTATAATATGTTCCATTTTTATCGGCTATCTAGTTCGATCTTATTTTGTTGGTCAGATCTGTTCTTTCTGTCTCGGCTGAATAATCTTTCACCGTAAAACGTGATCGATTACATTGTTCAAGAAGCTGGTTTTCCTTCTGCAGTCTCCTTCTGTTCCAGGAATTTTCTATCTCTTCATGCGTCACGTGGTTTTCTAAGTGTATGACTTTGAGTATTTCTTCATTGTAGTGTTTGCCGACTAGAGACGTGTCACTATCTTTTTCCTTTGACATTTTGCGCTCTTTTTTCCTAAAGTCAAACTTCCTCTCCGTCTCATCAATGCAGATGCCTTCGCACTGATCGCAACTGAGCTTATGCACTCCGCTCCAGCTTCCCTCGTCCTTTCTTTCGTCTGATCATTGCTTATTCTCTTCACCATGAGTAGGTCGTTATGGATGCTCAGATTCACTTCAAAATCACTCAACGCCTTGATTTCCTTATTTGTGTTCTTTTATATGTATTTGTATGATAGATACGAAGTACTTTTTCACGGGGCTTTCCTGGCTTCCATTCTTTGCTTCTATTTTCCCAAAAGCGCCATCAATCATTTCTCTAGAGAAGTCGTTGGCTGTTACATTTTGCTTTACAGCCTCAATTTCCTTCCTTTTCTCTTCATTATTCAACCGGATAGAGATTGCTGAGTATAGCGCAGTCGTCGCTAACTAGTACCTGAGGTAGTGGCAGGAGTTGTTTTGGAGTGTTGGTGTCGGTATGCGTTGGCTTGCTGTAAATTAATGTTTTCTATCTTTTTCTTCTCCAGTGTGTCAGATCCAAATAGTTGATGGTGTTATTGCCTTTTTTCCGATATTAATTTGGCGCTCTCTTTCTTCGATCGTATCGGTTTCTACAAGGTACACCTCTCTATTGGTGCTTAACCACACAATTAGGATGTCAACTCCAGCTTAGTGTTCGTATGAGCTCCCGAACGTGCTGCCTTTCAAGATTTTTCCTCTTCATGCAATTCAATATCGCTACCTGTGTCGATGGTAGCAGTAATCCCATAGCTAGTCCTTCTTCCTGGCTGTAGAACTTGCTATTGAATCGACAGTAGTTTTAGCCCATGACCTCTGGTACTATTTTGAAGCGGCTCAGTTTACTTGGATAAAACTATAGGTACTGCCTTAGCATTATTTCCTTCGGTAGAATTCAATGAATACTGGTTCTCATTTCCCATTTCCCATTTCCCCTTTTCATTATTATTATTATAATTTTATTCAAAGTAAAGTTTGAATTATAGATTAATGTACTCATTAGACTGATTTAGAATGATGATCATTCGGAATACAATTCGTTTTTTAGAAACATCAGTACAAAAATTTTCGTGAGAAAAATAAAAAGAACACAAAAAAGTAACGCATTTTAAAATTGATTCAGATTCTACTCGTATACTACGAGTACGTGTAGATACGTAGACGGATGATGACTATCTGGTGGATAGTGTGTGAGTGTGTTACACGCATGTATTTTCTTCTTTTGTTATTTTAATTTTCGCACGAGCTCTAGAGTTTACGTAGGCTCACTTTTTCTTTCTATGATACGTAGCAACCGCTAGAAGAAAAAAAAAAGGAAACCTTTCATTGACCGTAAAAATGCCGTGTTTCACGGGTCGTTTTTCAAATTTAACAGTACATCGCGTACACACGCTCCATCGTATTTTTCGTGGGTGTGGATGAGAAGAATATTTATCAACGTTACGGAGTGCATCAATGTCTACAAGATAAAGGTCGCCGAGCCGCGAAAATCTAACGAATTTTTGCGTCAGTTTTTGGTCGGAGAAGAATGAAATCAAAGTGAAGAATACGCAATATTCGTAGACGAAAATAAACATTAGTCTACGCGTATACAATAGGCATTTCAAAAGCATGAATGTATTCAAAGAGGAGGAGTTTGTTTGCAGGCAAATTTTTTCTATAATGTCAAAACCACAGGCTGATACATTAAACCCGATTTCTGGTACGGTATACAGTATGTATGTTATCTAAACATTTTCAAATAGCTACGTCTTCTTTTAAAGATAATATCATTCAGAAAGAAGTTACGTCAGCAACAAAACTATATTCGTGACAAGTAGGGATTCATTTTCATAGTTTGATTCAATAGGAATCAGCACGTGATCTTCTGAGATACCAAAGCTCACACTCCAGCATAATTCGGTTCAATATCTCCTGCAATTATTAAAGCACTGTACCGATACCGTACAGGATAAGATTCAAAGGAATCATCCTCACTCATATTTTATGGCTGGTCAATCTAATGAATGATATAAATCAGCTGTTATCAGGTCGAGCCAATATTTTCTCCTTTCAGCTTCAATGCTTAGAAAATCTGCTTTGATACTGGTCTCTAATCAATTTTTAAGCAATATATGCAAACAAAACCTACCAACTATGACTTAACATTATGTATCTTCTGTATGACCGTTATAAGGAACTCGGAATTGCAGAAGAAATATTGAACAAATAACTAAATAGTTATCAACCTTTTTTTCGAAAGAAAGTAGATAAATCAAACAACAATGACTGATAGCCCACAACTCACTTTGAAATTACAGTGCTTTCGGAGTATTGTCGAGCAGCACCAATCGTCAATTCCACTTCACGACGAAGATTAACTTTTGCTGGGTCAACAGCAGAGGTTCAAAAGGCGATGGCTACCACAGTTATCGCAGCCGACCATCACCAAAATGGAGCCGACTCAAATGATCATCACTACAACCATCACATAATCGTCACCACAACTGCTCAATAGGTCACGCACAGGCCTTTGATGAGTCTCAAATCATAACTCCGTATACGTGATGTGGATTCCACTAGCCTACTTCGACTACACATTTTAAGATGGCAGAATTTTCACTCTATATCTCGTAGGTATCATTATTATTATGCATTATTATTTTGTTCAAGGTCGATACAACGAGCCATCAACGTTCAATAATGAAGATAGGAGTAAGTGAGCGACGACGAGCACGCGTTAATCGACATAAATGGGGTTATAAGGTACATACACGATTTATGACCGAACGAGAACATAGCATTCCTTTCAGAGTTCTTTTTTTTATTTTTGACTCGTATACTCGTACTTTCTCTTTACTAACTTAGCTGTATGTAAGAGCGATACAACTCATCCTCGCTCCAACGGATTACTGTTCAAGTTTGAGTCAACCATAATTTTTTTCAATGTACGTTTGTTTTTTGTTGTAAGTAAAATGAAGGGATTCCATTTACTTTTTTGTTATTACATGTACATTTTTTCTTCCTATTAGTAATGATTCCATTGAGGAAGAAAAAGCAAGAAAAAAAAACACCACCATAGCATTAACGAACTTTGAATAAAAATTTTTCAAGTCATTTATCACAATTTTATATTGCACCTAAATTCTTCTTGTTCCTCTCAATGTGGACGTCGGGTCCGAGCAGTCGAAGTTTTCCTATACTGTTTTACTGGGAATTTCATGCACCACGTTTGTTTTAGTCAGAAAATAATCCATCAGTTCATTAGAGCTACATCATCAAACAATCAGACTTAGATCGTGTAGGTTATCCTTTTTGAATTGGTCATTGAAGTTTCGAAATAATTAATCTGTAGGTATATCTGGGCAAGGACTTGAGAGATAGCTTAACCCTCGGTAGCCTTTAAGGTTGCCCATTAAAAACTTACTTCTCGATTGGGTTGCGATTCTGTAATTTTTTACAGAGAACATATAATATCTGCTCTCATCTAGTGAACCGTGATTGCAATAATTATTCTTGAACAGTGCGAAAAGTTTTTCCACAAAATCTTTAGCCTGAGCAGAATTTAGCCTTCACCAACGTTTTTTTCTTCTTTCGTGAGTTCAAACCTAGATAGTTTTACCGATGAATGACTTGAACAATTTTAAAATATGTACAATTAAAATTTTTTCATTACACGTCGTTTTTCATTGATGTCCACAGACGTACTGGTACGTCATGTATCTGTGTTATATTCCTTCCTTTATTTCCTGTACGTCGTTATGATATTATGTATCATTAAGTAGTCAACATTATTTTTTAGAAATAAATAAATTTTTGTGTGTAATACTTCGAATTTTTTCCTTCACCGTTACTCCTATTCTGCCCCTTCTCTGAGAAGAAAATGAAGAAACAGTTTTTTTTTTTTCAATTTTAATCGTTCTCATTTCTTAACACTATAAAGAACATGAGATTCGGCAAGAAAAATTTATTTAGAATTTCATAAATCCAGTTGAATGGTTAGCAAAATTAGCACTTCAACACTGAAACTTCTCATAAAGATTGAAAAAAAAACGTATTCCCGTCAGTTTCCCGACAAAAAAAAATTCTTCGAATAAGCCGAAAAACTGCAGAACGCGGGAACTGAATTATTTTTCAGTCCGTTTGTCGCGCGCCATTATCCTTTATAAAACGGAAAATATTGTGAACAGAATTGGAGATAGTACCTAAGACTTTTCTGACGATTACAACAGTCTGCCATTGAAGAGAAACTCTTTGTTATCAGCGTATACCCTACAGAAGTGTGGTAGCATAATTTGAAAATTTATTTCTCCAAACCAAAACTCGACAATCTTTGTTGTTGTCGTATTTTCAGAAATAATAGGCGCGCCAAGAAGAGAATTTCACAATTCACAGTATCTTAGGTACATGAAAATTTGACTCGCGATAAAACCTGGGTAATACGGAAAATTTCTAAAAAATGGTGAAAAGTAATATCCCGTCCGAATGAGTTCCGTCTACAGGCAAGTTTTAAAAATGAAATATTGACAGCGAAAATTTGTATCCAAAATAGGGAAACATTGTTGTAGGCTACGTACAGGCAATAAAACGATAAAAAATGATGCGATGAAAAAAACTGTTCATAATAAATTTATTTTAAATAAGAATTACGTGCATTGTAGACAAAACGACTACAAATGAAAGTTATCCGAGAAAGTCGAAGATCGAGGGACGTAATAAACCAGTCTATGTTTAATGAAATGAAACCAGGCCGAAGAAAATGTTGTCGAATTCATAGATTTTTGATTAAATTTGCCCAGTCGTCACTCAACCTTGACCATCGCATCCTAAGATAGTAAGTCGAGTGCATGGAAATTTTATCAAGTCGTTTGATAAAAAAAATGTCATATGTATTATTAAACTTTTTGTGTCATTAAGAAGAATAAATACTAAAATCATTCTTTTCAAAACATCAAAAGTCCTGTATCGTACAGTATAATACTATGGAAAAATAGTATATAAGAGAATAAATCTTAGTATACGGCTAGTATTCCTAGTATAAGTCTAGTATAATACTTATACTTGGAGGGAGGTGGTACTCGCAGATCTCTAAATCACCTACCAGGTATAAAAATTTCTTATAAGCCCTTCAACCTAACAAAAATTTTCCAAGTCTATAATAGGAGAATGCAGATAGCATTGGGGGTGGTACTCGCAGATTTCTGGATCACCTGCCAGGTAAAAATTTTGTTGAAGAATTTTCCTAAGTCCATTATTTGGGGGGGGGGCAATACTCTCAATTTTTCCCTAGTGCATAAGGTGTCAGAAAAAACACGAAACGTGTCAAAATTCCGTCAGATGCAGAAACGAAATTTAATGAGAATAAACCACCAGCCTACGTACTTAAATATTACTCGCCAATTGAAAATTTTTAAAAAACTTTCATTTTGCGGAGGTAGGCCTATGCAAAAAATCAGAACAAAAAAAAATCTTCTGAGGAAGCCAAATAGAAAAAGATCATGTTTCATGTCAAGCCCAGTATAGAACTATACTGTATACCTAATCAAGCAGCCTAGTTTAGGCCTAATACCTGCTCATTCGCGGTGGTCAAATTTCACTCAACCAGAGGACAAACGCAGAAATTATATATGTCTTCGGGCGTGTGCAAGGAATTGAGAAACCAAGTTTTCTCAACCGTGATTATGCTCATACTAAAGATCTTAATCAGTAGCTTGAACAAGGTTGATCCGTAGGTGCCTAGTTCGGACGGTACTTAGGAACCATTAATATGTGAGCGTGTAGAAGGAAAGGGGTGGTTTCACCAACCAACCTCAACAAACTCGATAATATCGATTTGTCGATAAATTAATCTCGATAATACGATATATCAATCTCGATAATATCGGTATGTCAATCTCGATTATATCGATTACTGATCTCGATTGTATCGAAATATCGATTCTATATTTGGCTGGCCTTTCGCTTCAACAACTAGTATACTGTATAATATTAGGTCTAGTATAATGAAGGCTCAAAGCTAAAATTTAGCAATCATAAAGCTAATATAAACCTAGAATATAAACTGGGCAAGGTGAACTCGCGGGATGAACTCGCAAATTTTCGAATCACCCACGGAGAGACGAGGGTGAAAGGCGGGGGGGGGGGGCACTCGGAAAATTTCAAATTAGGGTCAGGTCAGAGTAAAGACATGAAACATGTCAAAAAACGTATCTATTCGGATACCTCTCCAAAATTATGAAGCATTACGATTTTCTGTAGCATCTGGTGGTGTGCGAAAAATAAACTAAGTAAGCATCAAAACACAGGTCTAAAACAACACCCAACTTGCTCGGTTTTACTCATTCCAAATTGCACGCTTGAACCTCTCTCAACATTACAACTGTCTACAAACTCGCAGATTGAGTAGACGATATAACTGATTCTGTGATCTTCTAAAACACCACCACATAATCCCTAATTCGCACTCGAGATCGTTCATTCTAGACGCCATCGTTTTTCTTATCCTAACGTAGGTATTCGATTCACGTATGCGATAGAATATACCGTAGACACTGGGTTAATGTATCGTATAGATTTTCCTATTTCTGATATAACGTACGCGTGTTTTCTACACTGAATTTTAAATAGTAAGTATTTATCCAAGTCATCGTACTCGAAACTGAACGCTCCAAGATCTTCCTCTATGTAGACCAAAATTTGAATAATTTATTACTAGAGCGTTCCGTTCGTTTGCCGATTTCGTACACAACTACAAAGTAAACAACGACGTTATCTACTGTACGAAAAAGATCTACCGAAAAGGAGAAAAAAGACTGACGACTAATTCATACGTATATATTCCGGTTGTAGCCTAGAGCGAAGCAACGTAAACGTGTTTTCATCAAAAATAAATCTAACAAGGCTATATATGTTTGTCTGCCCGTCTCTCATTTTCCACACACAAGCACGGACAATCACACCGTTGATTCTTGGACTTTTCGTGAACGTAACAAAAAGCGTGTCGAGAAAGAGACACTGATGAGGGTCATTTATTTTGTGATAAACGAGAGCGTTAAGAAGCAGGAGAGGAGAAGAGCAACATTTTCTTTCTCACAGGAATTTCAAAAATGAAAGATAATACCATTCGTATTTTACTCCAACGAGTGAAATATTACACCTAAATTTTACTCGTTCGCGGAAACATGGTTAAATTCGCTAATTATCCGATGAAACAGCGGCAAGAGTACCAAAAACGTATCTTTACGAAGGCTTGAAAAGGCGACTTTGACTTTTCAGCCAACAAATTTCCACCGACTAGGAAAAATTCCCGCTACTGGAAGAACTCTAGGTAAGTACGGGGGATTTATAGCAAATAATATTCAATAATCAAATAGAAAGAAAAACGGCTGACTTGAAATTAATTATGATTCATTCTCAACTGACTAGAGGCAAACACAATTCTGTTGCATTTGAAAATTTCAAGTATCAAAGATACCACAGTCACGGGAAAGGGAATAAAAAAGAAAGAAAAATTCCCTTTACGGTATATATAAAGTGTAATACCTACAGTGCACAAAAATG